>CM060919.1:209265641-210576891 GCA_030737875.1 Allium sativum
CCATAGAATTTCAAAATTGCAATGGAATAAAATATAATATATAAATAATCAATTTTGAAATTCAAACTGGATTTGAAATTACATACATCATCAAAGTATAACACATGCACAATACAGTGGAAATAAACTTTATATATAAAACGATGAAGCCTCCTGCTCCAAGCTCCTCCATAAAATCTGTAAAATTCTAAACTACTGGACTGCCCATACGAATTTGGCACCCAAGAGTTTAGGAAAACATAGAAAAATAAACTCTGGGTCAGTCATGGTACTGGTGTGAGTAAATGATTAAAAACAGTTTGATTTTAACTTTCGAAACCCTTTTGAAAGAAAAGTTAATCGTAAGACCTATCCACACATAAATATAGACAATTTTTACCTTACGATAACCTAAAACATTTGTGAAACGATATTTTTATGATATTATGATAGTGTCTAAATACAAATAAATAGAAATCTAGTAGAACGCTTGCATCTCACGCTCATCATAGTATACAATTAAAACCGCGGGTGCTTATTGGAGATTGGATTCCGACTATGACAAGGTATGGAACCACCTTGCAATAGTGTATCTCTAAAGGGGAATACACTAGGTTCAACAAGAACGTCTTGCAACCCGGCCCACACATGACCAACCACTCATTTCTCTTGAGTGTATCGAACATATTCTCACCAAAGGTTGGTACCAACATAACCGTTCCCGGGAGATACAGAATCGAAAGAAGTAAGAAAATGAATATTCTTTAGATGGTGACAATACACCCTAATGGGAGCGACCCACATAGTCATGCTGCCTGTCTGATTTTTGTCATTTCCCGGTTGTGAGGCTTAAGGTCAAAACTGACCTTTATATATACCACGTCTTTATTCACTTTGAATGCCACATCGTCAAAACCATCGAAAATCACTAATTGATTTCCACAAAAATACTCGGTTTGTCAGGCTAAAGAAGTTTCCCTTCTGTGCTAGCAACTGGTACATTTTAAGAAAACAACATACGTGATCCCTTTGGAAATACTCTTTCAAACATTCGTCCATACAAGTTGTCCTGGGACTGGACAAACCAAAGGCACTATTCTGTAAAACAAAATAGCTCTTGCATATCTTCGTCTTCAATTATCTTCAAAAATCTCTGATACGCAACGTCTAATTTGAATCGAAGTGGGATATAATTCTAGCCTTTTCGAAACGATTTACGTAATGTCTTTTACTATCAGTTGATGCTTAAGAACTATTTCCTATATTCATTTGATCTCAAATATTTCTTTAGAGAAATAGTTACCATTTATATACCCATTATTTTATGAGCTTTAATCAAACAGAATTGTATATATCTGTATTATTTATATCCAGACATTCGACTTGTCTTTTACAAATGAACAGCTAAAGCGTGTGCGTCGCACGCGGTATTTTATTCAATTTTGACTATCCTTTATAAATGAACAACTAAAGCATGTGTGTCACACATGCTACTTTACTCTAAAATGTCAGCTTGTTTATATGACATTTTATACCTTTGTCATAATTTGTAAATTATCTTTTTATTTCTAAATAAACAGTTATCAATTTAAACTGATCAATAGCTAATCAAATATTTTTAATTTCTGAGTTTATGGATCACTTCTGAAATTACAATTCACATTAGGGAATTATCACTTTATTTCCATTTACACTTAAACAAATCATTTATTTATCTAGTAAGTGTATAATTATTTTATTTAAATTTTCCTTTTATTTCCACTCTATGTTTTTGCTTACCTTTCCCTTTATATTTTATATTTTTTTCTCCATTTCTATCTTGCCGCTACTATCTCCCGTCCTTCTTTTCCCTGTTCTCTTTGTCCTCCCTTACATTTCGTTGTAGCTGGTATAGTGATCCAGCAAGACGGACACCCCAAGCGTGATTAAGATAATATGGCAAATGCGAAACCCCAGTATATATTATGTCAGCTCTTTTATTCGTCAAAGCCCATTGAAGCACCATCTCTTACATTCCCTTTTCTTCTGTTTCCAAACTCATGTCATGAGTTGTATTACTGCAAAAATTTCAGCTAACTATATCCTCTAAACCCACACATTATACCCACTACCCGTGTTCTACTTCCAGTGTCTTTCCTTTACATTTCTAGATTTTTTTTTCCTACTGCTTGAAAAGCTCGTGCATCGTGTATGTGCACAGCTATCCTCCTTGACCAATCCACGCATTGGCACATCGCCCCAAATGCTATTCCCTTTGTTTCTAGCACGAGTATTAACCACTCGAAGAGCCCAAGTTTTGGAAACTCATTGAAGTACAAAACTGAGTTTCTAGAGCAAGTTGGTTTCTCTTTCATTTTAATCGAACCTAATGTGAACTAATTTTATTTTCAGCTTCTTTTCAAATTTGTAGTAATAAGTTCAAATGCATAACCAACTTTAATTTAATGATTCCAAGAAGACAATTTCTACCCGCAACTTTTAAAATAACAGTATAGATTGCTTCAAATAAAAACTATTGTTTCTAATACTACTCATCAGTATCATAAGTTACTTCTCCATCAGGCATTCTATGCCTCAACAGTCCTATAAGACGGATTTAAATGAGCTGTCGTTGATCTCTCTGCTAAAACTCACTTACTTCAGTGCTCAATAATGTCGGCTTATCTACATCTCTTTGCTATTTTTGTGATCCTATCCTACAACTAGTTTTCATCAACTTGCAGATGATTCTTATCAAGGACGGTTTTGAAACCTCCTTATTATAAATTATTATAATATTGAATTCCAATGGACTTTCTTGAAAAATGCATTCCTCCATCACACCTAACCTTGACTACATTACTTACACCCCTGTACGCAGTGCTTGCGACAGGACCGAGGTCTTGCCAGCCTTGCCAGGCTCTAACGTGACCTTTTTTGATGTATAACCGAAAACAACTTCAGGTGAGGATAAGTATTTAACATTCAACTAATGCTACATGTGCTAATTTTATGCAAAACAACCTAACTCCATTTCTTGCATGCCTTTAGGCCGTCATCCAATTCTCTCCCCTTCCCATTACTTCTGTCTTCTGCTGCTACTCCCCATTTCTTCTTCTTATGTTTTCTTTTCTTTTCTTATTATAAATATGGTGCGCTACTCCCCAGTATCGAGATTCAAAACTATTTGATGCATAACAATCCATTTTTCTCAGTATCTTTCCATCCAATGTTAATACCCAATGCATTCTAGGTGCTCCAACGAATTAATCATTCCACTATTTAGGCAGTTAACACGTGGACTGTTACAATTAAATGGGATAGCTGAGTTTCAAAGTTTCATTATCTCCTACTACTGAATTCTCCTTACTTCTCTTCTTTCCTATATGATTATATTCCTACCTTCTTTTACTTATCATATCAGTACACTCGTTTGCGCCGTGCATCTGCACAGTCCCATGTCGTCCCCCTTTACTTCTAGTGAAGTTCATTTCTCAAGAGCAAAAATCACATAATTTAGATATAACACACTTGCTTATACTAATAGTATTTAAACCAATATTAGTTTTTATATGATGTACATATGCACATATATAATATGAACTAATATTAGAAAAGCTTGGATATCTATTCTCAAAATCTCACTGCCATTGATGTTGTTTTCGGTTGTAATTTCAGTCTAAGTTTTACAAACAATTAGGTTTTGTATGAGAGGTATAAGAACTAGCACAACATACAGACAAGTACTCATGTGTGTATATATATAGCATTACTATATATGTGTTTAAAAATCAAAGAAAGGAAAAGTTTACTCACATAAGATTTCACTACTGTTGCCTTTAAATTCATCTACTGGTTTTTAGTTCAATTCACATGTTTAGTTTGAGAGGTAAAATAACTAGTACACATATAACAAGTATCCATGTATCCATTACTATATAAGTATATAAAGAAAAGGGAAGTTTACTCACTAACAGTGGGTCCTCTGTTTTTATGGTTTCAGTCCAGATTTTTCTTCAATGGTTTTCTTCCGTTTGGTTCAACTTTGCCATTTTTTTAGTTTTTCTGCTTCCATTTTTTTATTTCTTGTTTTGGTTCAAATACTTGTTAATGAATGCAATGGACTAAGTGCATTTATAAGTGTTAGAAAGTATAAAATAATATGGCATTTAATGTCTTGCACGAAATGAACATGGCTAGCTGATAGTTAAATGTGCTAGTTGTTGCCTTTGATTGAAAATATATAGCTATGTATATAGCTGGTTCAAACTTCAATAGTTTCAGATGAAAAAAAGGACATGGTCAGTACTTGCTTAAGGTACAAAAATGCTTGTACAACCGTGTGCTATTAACCAATCTCTTTGTTGCGAAGAAAAGAATGCAGTTGTTGTTCTTTTATGGTTTGATTGAAAAGGATGAAAACTAGTGATTGAAATGAAACCATAGCTATGTTGTGCATGTATCTGTTTCGATTTGAAAAGGATCTAGCTATTATTAGTTGTGCACCGTTTTAAGAAGAAAAAGGAAGAAGCTGCATATATTAGCTATGTAAATTGATTGATTGGAAGAGTGAGCTATGTTATAACTATGTGTAGCCATGTTCATTTTGTATTATATTGAAATGGGTAGCTCCCATCTATGTATGCTTTGATGGGAGGAATAACAATGCTAGAAAAATGAGGCTATGGGAGTTTACAATCTTATACATCAATTCAGATGAATAGGCGCAACCATGGGTGAAAAATACGTACAATGGTATGTGCGCAGGCTATTTATATTTATTTCTTTGATTTGGAAATGAAGGGCTAGTATGCTAGGCTAGTCTAAGTTACAGCAGAAATGTACAAAGCCGTATGCCATAATTAGTTGCCAAGTTCTCTTTATTAATAAATGCACATGGGTGAAGACCTACATGAACATGTGCTTTTACCCTTGTTAATATCAATTCATGGCTCAAGAACTAATTTTTCCTATTTTAGATCACAGGTACAAAAGGATGTTACATCTCTTTTAAATGTAGTATTTCTTAGCTTAGAAGTAACTTATATTTTAATTTAAGTTATTTATTTTAAATATTACTTAAGTTATATATATATATATATATTTAATTTACATAAGTTTAAAACCCTTATAAAGTATAAACAAATATATATACAAGACATTACATAATTGTTAATATACACATGTTCACTTGTTAAGGAATTAACATAAATACATACGTATTGGATTTTATAAAAAGATCATTTAAGAATCTATAATGATTAAATCCAATTTATACAATTATGCTAATTACTTAATAAAAACAATAAATTATCGCTTAACAAAATCAGTCAAAAAACCCAGGATGTTACATGTATAGGCGCTAACTGGAAGTAGCTTGGCATGCCACGAATAAAGTCACAAGACGGGAGCATGCACCCTGCAATGCACATAAGTTTGCTCGATGCGGTGTATCCCGCCTGTGGGTCATGCGGACGGTCCCCCTCTTGTAATGACCCGCATTTTCCAGGGGTATAATTAATTTATTTAATTGTTTAAAATAGTGATATAGGGAATTTAATCGTCGTTAATTAAATAATATGGAATGTTTAATTAAATTAAATAATATATTTAATTCAGAAATAATCAAAAATATTGGAAATCACAATATAAGGTGAACAGGGTCATCCCCAAGATTTAATTCAGCTTAGAGTTGAATCATATTGACGAATATATTCAATCAACGTCAGTTTGAAACGTATAATTATATTATAATTAAAATCGAGCTTTAAATGGCGTTGCAGTTCGCGATTTGGCGATTTGAACTTCAACTGAATGTACATGATTCGTTTTAAGCCAGATTTCTGTGAAATAAGAAACGTTTGGAGCTGATGGAGTATATCTTTCTGGTGGAAGAGAAAAATCGGGATTTCGTCATGTATATTTTGATTTATGTCCAAATCAAATTTCAGAAAAGTCGCTGTGGAATTCCTTTATAATTTATAAAGGAATTATTTATATTTTAAAAAGGAATTTCAATATAAATTGAATATCGGGTTGACCTAGATTTGAAATATCGAGTTGTAAATCCCATTGGAGTCGTATGGTATTCCACTGTGAATATATACGATAATATTAATTTATTAATAATTTATTTAATTATATTTAAATATATTTATATATTTAAATGGGTCATCCAGAGCTTTAAAAATAGCCACTTTTGCAAACGAAGTCGGAATTCGACAAAACCAATTTTGTTGGATCCGCAATGTCAAATAGTTGTTAGATTTCCAGTTTCGTGATTTTTAGAGTCACTGTGTGGCCGTACAGATTTTTAGAGTGTAAAACAGTTAGTATTTTGACTGTTAAAAATACGCTGTGTGAGCATACGGAGTCGGAATTCGACGAAACCAGTTTCGTTGGGTCCACAATGTCGAACTGTAGCTGCATGTTCAGTTTCGTGTTTTTTGGGTATCATGTGTGGTCATGGGGATTTTTAACAATAAATAGAAATAGCGTAAGGATATATATAAATATAATAATAATAAAAAAAAATCTAACATCTCCTATAAATAATCTTTTACCAACCTCTAACCTAATTTCATTTCCAGCGGTCAACAAAATTACCGCCGCTCTTCTTCTAAATAACATAAAGGAAAATCCAAGTTCTAAATTCAAAAAGAAATACAAAGAAAATATGATAAATCGAAGTATGTTCGGATTTGAGATATGGAAGGGTTGCGCTTCGTTTTCCTCCTAGTTTTGTTGGGTTCGTTTATGTTTTAAGATGATCGAAAATTAGCAGTAGCACCTAGGGTTGGACTTTTCCGGAGATGTAAGCTTCGAATCACGAACTGGAAGTGATAATCGAATTCGTGATGAAATGGGGCCTCAATTTTGATTTCCTGATGGGATTCCGTTTGAAAATCTGTCGCACTAGTACTGTGCGAACCAGACATGAGCTCGAAGTCGGATCCTGTAAATGGCGCGCGAGCTTGGTGAAAGTGGGGTGGAGGTGTTCGGAAATGGAAGAGGGTTTGAATGATGTATTTAGTTTGGGTTTTTGTATAAGAAAGGAGGATGGGTGGTAGTTCAAAAACCATTGAAAATGGCTGTGTTGGTAATGGAGATCGCGATATCAATTGGGGAAGATGGGATTTGCGGGTTTTGGTACTTTGAATGGGGGATGGGCCGGAAGGATAAGGTCAAAGCCCAAGTTAAATTATCTTAAGTTTTATTTAATTAAAATAGTGTATTCTCTAGTTATTTAAATATCTCTCTCGTACGATATCAGAATCACGAATGGTCGGATCCATTGGGACCGTATGGACGGTGGCTACACCATGAAACTAACTAGGAGTGAATTAGGGCTAGTTACAATTTATTGCAAAATAAATTGTTCGATTTGAATTGACGGATGAATATCGTTATTTAACGATAACCAATCAATGTGAGTAAAACTCACCAACTCTGAACAGTTATATTTTTATAATGTATTTTTAGAACTGTTAATCATCTGTTGATTGCTGTGTGTTGGTTGATTGATTGAACTGCTAGTCAGTTAGTGAAAATTATATATATATATATATATGTAATTATATATATATATAAAAACTGTTAAATATTTATATATTGATTTTGCTATCAGAATAATTTATATTGAACTGAAAGTGATGATAATCATATTGTGTAACATCTGTGGATGCAGGGAGACAGGTTGGAGGAATCCGACTGGATTCCTCAGCAGTTATTTTATTGTTTTTCATATATTGTTATATGATGTGATATAAAATCTGTGGGCGGTTATATGTACTTGGATGATATTGAACATCGTGATTTGATATGATTGAATACCATAACATACCGAAATGTTGATAAGGAGATTTTCAAAGTGATATTGAAAATAGAATATTTATAAAATGGGATATTTATAAATAAGAGATATTTATAAAGTGGAATATTTATAAATAAGAAATGTTTATAAATTGGAATATTTATAAATAGGGATTATTCAAAAAGGAAACAATTTCAAACTATTTTCTTTTTGAATGGAAAGGCATGTGTGGCGGGTTTGGGGATTTTCCCGATGCTCCCGGTACAAAGGAGGTTATGGCAAATTTTTCCGAGAATTTAAGAAGTTAGAATATTTCAAGAATAAATTTGAAAAGGGAATATTTGTAAACCATTTACAAATAGAATTGAAAAGGAAACGTTATAAAAAGGGAAAACGTTATAAAGCAGAAACCGTTATAAAGAGGAAAACGTGGTTAAAAGGAAATCATTTTTAAAGTGTAGAACCGTTATTTAAAAGTAAATCTTTTCAAATGAATAAAACATTGTTAAAAGGAAATCTTTTTAAAGTGAATAAAGTTAGTCGAATATGGTATTCGAAAAGAGTTAGTCGAATATGGTATTCGAAAAGAGTTAGTCGAATATAGTATTCGAGAAGAGTTAATCAATAGAGTTAACCAGTTCAGTTAGAGTTAACCAGTTCAGTAGAGTAAACCAGTTCAGTAGAGTTAACCAGTTTGGTTAAGTAAGTCCAGTTAACCAGTTTGGTTAAGTAAGTCCAGTTAACCAGTTTGGTTAAGTAAGTCCAGTTAACCGGTTTGGTTAAGTAAGTCCAGTTAACCGGTTTGGTTAAGTAAGTCCAGTTAACCAGTTTGGTTAAGTAAGTCCAGTTAACCAGTTTGGTTAAGTAAGTCCAGTTAACCAGTTTGGTTAAGTAAGTCCAGTTAACCAGTTTGGTTAAGTAAGTCGGGTTAAGTCAGTCAAGTTAACCAGTTAGAGTTAACCAGTTAGAGTTAATCAGGTAGGTAAATCAGTTAGAGTAAATCGATTAGAGTTAAAACGAACTAGAGTTAATCAAATATAGTTATTTGAGACAGAGTTAGTCAAACATAGTATTCAGGGTAAGTTGTCATCTCGTACGACTGCTAGCGAAATTCGCAGGGCTACAGATAGCCTAAGGCGGTCGGATGTTTCCTGAGGGAATCAGGTGTAACCATTTGTGATCGCTGCGATCTAGAGTCAAACGAATGGAGTTAAATCGAATATTAGTTATTTGATAGGAGTTAATCAAGTTGAGTTAAATAAACCAAGTTAGTCGAGCCTAGTTAATCGAATCGAATTGGTCGAATCAAGTAAGTCGAGTTAGTCGAGTCAAGTTAAGTTAGTCGAGTTAAGTTCGTCGAGTTAAATTAATCGATGTTAGTTTCGTCGAAAGGAGTTATCGATGTTAGTTTCATCGAAAGGAGTTATCGATTATAGTTTGATCGAAGTGAGATTTATCAAATAAGAGTTATTCGAAAAGAGATTATCGAATATAGTTTATTCGAAAGTGAGATTTTCAAATATGAGATATTTGAAAAGAAAGAGTTATCGAATATTAGTTATTCGAAGAGAGATTATCGAGTATCGTTTATTCGAGAAGGAGTAATCAAATATAGTATATTCAAAAGGAAGAAGTTAATCGAATATAGGTTATTCGAAGAAGAGTTAATCAAATAGAGATTTCTCGAATAGAGTTAATCGGCGAATTCGATTATATCGAATTCGGGAAAGTACTTATACTTTCCAGTGTTTAAATAGGGATTTATTTATTTATAAATAAATAAGTGTTAGGTTAGTTATTACTAATAAGAATAGAAGTTATAATTAAAGTTAGATAATTCGAAAGTAGGGATTATAACGTTATCGTTATAACCAATGTTTTAAATATAGAAGTGGATTCGTAAAATTGAATCCGAGAAAGGCGTAAAGAAGTTGTTAAAGATTAAAAGATAAACTTTTACCATTTTGAAGTTATAACGTTGTTCAGTTAAGGTCTGAGAGGTAATTATACCCCAACTTGAGTGATTTCCTTCTTGACTAAGAAATGGTAAGGTTTGATCGTAAAGGAGTTTTGGAAATGTTTTCCAAATGAGAATCAAAAATGTTTTCTGATAAAAGAAAATAAGAATTTAGAATATATGGAAACAGAAGATAAGTAAATTAATGAACTAATGAGATAAGTGTTAAATGATGATTGATCGATATAATTTCCACTTGGAAAAATATCGTTGTTTGCACACGAGTTTTTCTTTGATAGTTAAATCACAGACTATCCAAGTTTTGACCATTTTAACGTTGTTAATATGGAGAGACCGGTTGGATTATTATCCAAAGAACCACTCTGTATTGGCATAAGCATTGCAAATCATATATGCCAAAGATAATTGAAGATGGAGTAAAATGCAAGGGCTGTTGTACAAGTCTTAGATAACAGTGACTAAGATGGATATACTGAATAGTGCCTTTGGTTTGTCCAGTCCCAGGACAACTTGTATGGACGAAGGTCTGACAGAATATATCCAATGGATCGCGTAAGTTGATCTGTTCAAACGTATTCACGTTTGGTGGCAGAGGAATTCGTTTCTCTAAGCTGTATACCCGTGTTATTTTTGGATAAATCAATTTGTGATTTGGCTGGTATGACGATGTGACATTCTAAGTGAATGAGGATGACTTGTGTTGATGAATGTCTGATAGAGTATTTCCAGAAAGGTCACGTACATTGATTTCTTCAACTATACCCAGAGTGGAAGCGGAGAAGGAAACTTCTTTAGCTAACACGTAACGTACTGTTGTAGACGCCAATTAGTGATTTTCGATGGATCTGACAATGTGGCATTCGAAGTGAATCTGATGTAATGATAAAGCGTAGCTTCTAGCCTCATCAATCGGTAAATGACAGAAATCGGGCAGGCAGCATGGCTAAGTCGGTCGCACCGAAGTAGGGTGTATAATCACCTATCTTGAGAATATTCATTTGTTTCTTAAATCTATCAATGCTGTCCCATATATATATACGGGAACGGTTGCTGATCCCAACCGATGGTGATATACATTCGATACACTCAAGCAAAATGAGTGGTCGGTCATGTGTGGCTGAGTTACAAGATGGTCTTGTTGAACTCCAGTGTATCGTTCCTAGAGTACACTGACCGGAAGGTGGTTCCATACCTTGTCATAGTTGGAAATCCATTATCCAATACGTGCTTGCGATTTTGATTGTATACTATATATGTAGAACGTGAGATGAAAGCGTTTCTGCTAGTTGATATCTATTTGTACATAGATATTATTATAATATCAAAAGGTTTTTGATATAAAGATATTTTGGATTCTCAAAAGGGAAAAACCCGTTCCGTTCTGCGGCGTGGTCTTATGAGATATCGTTTACTTGTTCATATACCTGTTTAAACTGTTTTACTCACACCAGTCCCATGACTGACCCGGAGTTTACTTTGTTGTTTTCCCTAAACTCTTGGGTGTCCAATTTTGTACAGGCAGTCAAGTAGTTAGGATTTTACAGATATACTTCGAGAGCTTGGAGCAGGAGGCTTCAGAATCATATATCTATAGTTTATTTGTGCTGTGTTGTAAGTGTTGTACTCTGATAAGTGCTATTGTATACATAACTATTATATTTCAAAGTTATGTTATCTATTATATGTTATTCATTCTGCTGTGAGGTTCGTGTTACTCTGATGTTGTGTCCTTCTTCTTCTTCTATTCTAAGTTTCTATCTTATCTATTCTCACCTTCTAATTTCTTTCATTAATTACCGGGATTTTTCGATGTTTTGGTTATCGACATCGAGCTTATGTCAATAACCAAAGTCGCCAAAAATCCGGGTCGTTACAGTTGGTATCAGAGCTTAAGTTAAGAATTACCTTGGCTCTATGGCGTGACTCGGTAGAGATAGGGTTAGTAATTCCCTAGATTGAGTTGAGTGTATATATACGAGTGCGTATTTGTATTTGATATAAAAATGGTTTTATATTGTGGAAATTCATTGGCTGAGTTGTTTATGAGTTCTGGTCGATCAGTTTGATCCACTGTATCGATAGGAGTAAATAAATACTTGAATACGATGGACCGACACAGTATGGATATGTAATATATTATCATATATTAGATATATTGGTTGTAATTGTAATCGAATGAGATTATAAAGTGAAATAGTTATATATAACCAATCAGAATCATATAAGTAAAGTATATGAAATAAGATGCATTAAATATGAATTTAAATCAGATTTGGAATTAAAATAAGGAAATTTTAAGTTCCTGGGAGATTTTGAAATGTTTTCAAAATGGAAGTATTTAGTAATGGTATTGAAAATGATATAGTATTGAAATCACTTGGGTCGCTGGAAAATAATTCCGATGATGACTGCGCAGTATCATCGGTGTGATTTTCGAGTTCTAAGTGGTGGATTGCTACCAGAGATTTTGATTTGAATTGTTTTGAGAAAACAAGTTGTTTAGAAATTCAAAGGTTTTGAATTGGTATTATGATTTCAAATTTGATTTGAAATTAAACCGGGAATTTAAGTTCTAGAAATTAAAATTTAACTTGTGAAGTTAATTCAAATGGGATGGTAAAAGTAAACAATAAACCATAATTTAACTTGAGATGATAGGTTAAGAAAAACTGAAGTGATAAGAGAATAATCTGGATTTGAAATGATAAGTTGAGGTTTGAAATTTAAAACTCGAATTTGAAATTAAATTCGGCTTGAATAAGCGAATGGTTGTGTTAAGAATAACTTGGTTGGATTTGATTGGGAAGGCATTTGTATATGCCGAGTTGATAACAGAAGGTAGAGATATAATGATATGTCCAACAAAAAGGGACAAGTTTATATTTTATATGAGTTTGGAATTTATGAGCCGAATTGGCAAGCCGTTTGGCGTTTTGATTTTATTTTGGGTTGAAGAAGGTCCAGAGAGGCGAGTTGGAGTTTGAGCTATTGACCAGTACAAAGGAGGTGCTGGCGAAATTTTTCGAAAGTTTAAAGTGTTAGAAAATTTTCAGAATTTTTGAAAATTTTAGTTAGTTGGAATGAATAAATATTTTAGTCGATATTAATTGGTTCAGTTAAAATCAGAAATAAGGGGTAAACAAATCTTAGGAATTCCAATAGGTAGGGTCGTCCTCTAACTTAGCAATTTCGAGGACGAAATTATTTTAAGTGGGGAAGAATGTAATGACCCGCATTTTCTAGGGGTATAATTAATTTATTTAATTGTTTAAAATAGTGATATAGGAAATTTAATCGTCGTTAATTAAATAATATGGAATATTTAATTAAATTAAATAATATATTTAATTCAGAAATAATCAAAAATATTGGAAATCACAATATAAGGTGAACAGGGTCATCCCCAGGATTTAATTCAGCTTAGAGTTGAATCATATTGACGAATATATTCAATCGACGTCAGTTTGAAACGTATAATTATATTATAATTAAAATCGAGCTTGAAATGGCGCTGCAGTTCGCGATTTGGCGATTTGAACTTCAACTGAATGTACAAGATTCGTTTTAAGCCAGATTTCTGTGAAACAAGAAACGTTTGGAGCTGATGGAGTATATCTTTCTGGTGGAAGAGAAAAATCAGGATTTCATCGTGTAGATTTTGATTTATGTCCAAATCAAATTTCAGAAAAGTCGCTGTGGAATTCCTTTATAATTTATAAAGGAATTATTTATATTTTAAAAAGGAATTTCAATATAAATTGAATATTGGGTTGACCCAGATTTGAAATATCGAGTTGTAAATCCCATTGGAGTCGTATGGTATTCCACTGTGAATATATACGATAATATTAATTTATTAATAATTTATTTAATTATATTCAAATATATTTATATATTTAAATGGGTCATCCAGAGCCTTAAAAATAGCCACTTTTGCAAACGAAGTCGGAATTCGACAAAACCAATTTTGTTGGATCCGCAATGTCAAATAGTTGTTAGATTTCCAGTTTCGTGATTTTTAGAGTCACTGTGTGGCCGTACAGATTTTTAGAGTGTAAAACAGTCAGTATTTTGACAGTAAAAAATACGCTGTGTGAGCATACGGAGTCGGAATTCGACGAAACCAGTTTCGTTGGGTCCGCAATGTCGAACTGTAGCTGCATGTTCAGTTTCGTGTTTTTTGGGTATCGTATGTGGTCATGGGGATTTTTAACAATAAATAGAAATAGCGTAAGGATATATATAAATATAATAATAATAATAAAATATCTAACATCTCCTATAAATAATCTTTTACCAACCTCTAACCTAATTTCATTTCCAGCGGTCAACAAAATTACTGCCGCTCTTCTTCTAAATAACGTAAAGGAAAATCCAAGTTCTAAATTCAAAAAGAAATACAAAGAAAATATGATAAATCGAAGTATGTTCGGATTTGAGATATGGAAGGGTTGCGCTTCGTTTTCCTCCTAGTTTTGTTGGGTTCGGTTATGTTTTAAGATGATCGAAAATTAGCAGCAGCACCTAGGGTTGGACTTTTCCGGAGATGTAAGCTTCGAATCACGAACTGGAAGTGATAATCGAATTCGCGATGAAATGAGGCCTCAGTTTTGATTTCCTGATGGGATTTCGTTTGAAAATCTGTCGCACCAGTACTGTGCGAACCAGACATGAGCTCGAAGTCGGGTCCTGTAAATGGCGCGCGAGCTTGGTGAAAGTGGGGTGGAGGTGTTCGGAAATGGAAGAGGGTTTGAATGATGTATTTAGTTTGGGTTTTTGTAGAAGAAAGGAGGATGGGTGCTAGTTCAAAAACCATTGAAAACGGCTGTGTTGGTACTGGAGATCGCGATATCAATTGGGGAAGATGGGATTTGCGGGTCTGGTACTTTGAATGGAGGATGGGGCGGAAGGATAAGGTCAAAGCCCAAGTTAAATTATCTTAAGTTTTATTTAATTAAAATAGTGTATTCTCTAGTTATTTAAATATCTCTCTCGTACGATATCAGAATCACGAATGGTCGGATCCGTTGGGACCGTATGGATGGTGGCTACACCATGAAACTAACTAGGAGTGAATTGGGGCTAGATACAATTTATTGCAAATAAATTGTTCGATCTGAATCGACGGATGAATATCGTTATTTAACGATAACCAATCAATGTGAGTAAAACTCACCAACTCTGAACAGTTATATTTTTATAATGTATTTTAAGAACTGTTAATCATCTGTTGATTGCTGTGTGTTGGTTGATTGATTGAACTGCTAGTCAGTTAGTGAAAATTATATATATATATATATATATGTAATTATATATATATAAACCGTTAAATATTTATATATTGATTCTGCAATCAGAATACTTTATATTGAACTGAAAGTGATGATAATCATATTGTGTAACATCAGTGGATGCAGGGAGACAGGTTGGAGGAATCCGACTGGATTCCTAAACAGTTATTTTATTGTTTTTCATATATTGTTATATGATGTGATATAAAATCTGTGGGCGATTATATGTACTTGAACGATATTGAACATCGTGATTTGAAATGATTGAATACCATAACATACCGAAATGTTGATAAGGGGATTTTCAAAGTGATATTGAAAATAGAATATTTATAAAATGGGATATTTATAAATAAGAGATATTTATAAAGTGGAATATTTATAAATAAGAAATTTTTATAAATTGGAATATTTATAAATAGGGATTATTCAAAAAGGAAACAATTTCAAACTATTTTCTTTTTGAATGGAAAGGCCTGTGTGGCGGGTTTTGGGGATTTTCCCGATGCTCCTGGTACAAAGGAGGTTATGGCGAATTTTTCCGAGAATTTAAGGAGTTAGAATATTTCAAGAATAAATTTGAAAAGGGAATATTTGTAAACCAATTACAAATAGAATTGAAAAGGAAACGTTATAAAAAGGGAAAACGTTATAAAGCAGAAACCGTTATAAAGAGGAAAACGTGGTTAAAAGGAAATCATTTTTAAAGTGTAGAACCGTTATTTAAAAGTAAATCTTTTCAAATGAATAAAACGTTGTTAAAAGGAAATCTTTATAAAGTGAATAAAGTTAGTCGAATATGGTATTCGAAAAGAGTTAGTCGAATATGGTATTCGAAAAGAGTTAGTCGAATATAGTATTCGAGAAGAGTTAATCAGTAGAGTTAACCAGTTCAGTTAGAGTTAACCAGTTCAGTAGAGTAAACCAATTCAGTAGAGTTAACCAGTTTGGTTAAGTAAGTCCAGTTAACCAGTTTGGTTAAGTAAGTCCAGTTAACCAGTTTGGTTAAGTAAGTCCAGTTAACCAGTTTGGTTAAGTAAGTCCAGTTAACCAGTTTGGTTAAGTAAGTCCAGTTAACCAGTTTGGTTAAGTAAGTCCAGTTAACCAGTTGGGTTAAGTAAGTCGAGTTAACCACTTGGGTTAAGTCAGTCAAGTTAACCAGTTAGAGTTAATCAGGTAGGTAAATCAGTTAGAGTAAATCGATTAGAGTTAAAACGAACAAGAGTTAATCAAATATAGTTATTTGAGACAGAGTTAGTCAAACATAGTATTCAAGGTAAGTTGTCATCTCGTACGACTGTTAGCGAAATTCGTAGGGCTACAGATAGCCTAAGGCGGTCGGATGTTTCCTGAGGGAATCAGGTGTAACCATTTGTGATCGCTGCGATCTAGAGTCAAATGAATGGAGTTAAATCGAATATTAGTTATTTGATAGGAGTTAATCAAGTTGAGTTAAATAAACCAAGTTAGTCGAGCCTAGTTAATCGAATCGAATTGGTCGAACCAAATAAGTCGAGTTAGTCGAGTCAAGTTAAGTTAGTCGAGTTAAGTTCGTCGAGTTAAATTAATCGATGTTAGTTTCGTCGAAAGGAGTTATCGATGTTAGTTTCATCGAAAGGAGTTATCGATTATAGTTTGATCGAAGTGAGATTTATCGAATAAGAGTTATTCGAAAAGAGATTATCGAATATAGTTTATTCGAAAGTGAGATTTTCAAATATGAGATATTTGAAAAGAAAGAGTTATCAAATATTTGTTATTCGAAGAGAGATTATCGAATATCGTTTATTCGAGAAGGAGTAATCAAATATAGTATATTCGAAAGGAAGAAGTTAATCGAATATAGGTTATTCGAAGAAGAGTTAATCAAATAGAGATTTCTCGAAGAGAGTTAATCGGCGAATTCGATTATATCGAATTCGGGAAAGTACTTATACTTTCCTGTGTTTAAATAGAGATTTATTTATTTATAAATAAATAAGTGTTAGGTTAATTATTCACTAATAAGAATAGAAGTTATAATTAAAGCTAGATAATTCGAAAGTAGGGATTATAACGTTATCGTTATAACCAATGTTTTAAATATAGAAGTGGATTCGTAAAATTGAATCCGAGAAAGGCGTAAAGAAGTTGTTAAAGATTAAAAGATAAACTTTGACCATTTTGAAGTTATAACGTTGTTCAGTTAAGGTCTGAGAGGTAATTATACCCCAACTTGAGTGACTTCCTTCTTGACTAAGAAATGGTAAGGTTTGATCGTAAAGGAGTTTTGGAAATATTTTCCAAACGAGAATCAGAAATGTTTTCTAGTAAAAGAAAATAAGAATTTAGAATATATGGAAACAGAAGATAAGTAAATTAATGAACTAATGAGATAAGTGTTAAATGATGATTGATCGATATAATTTCCACTTGAAAAATATCGTTGTTTGCACACGAGTTTTTCTTTGATAGTTAAATCACAGACTATCCAAGTTTTGACCATTTTAACGTTGTTAATATGGAGAGACCGGTTGGATTATTATCCAAAGAACCACTCTGTATTGGCATAAGCGTTGCGAATCATATATGCCAAAGATAATTGAAGACGGAGTAAAATGCAAGAGTTGTTGTATAAGTCTTAGATAACAGTGACTAAGATGGATATACTGAATAGTGCCTTCGGTTTGTCCAGTCCCAGGACAACTTGTATGGACGAAGGTCTGACAGAGTATATCCAATGGATCGCGTAAGTTGATCTGTTCAAACGTATTCACGTTTGGTGGTAGAGGAATTCGTTTCTCTAAGCTGTATACCCGTGTTATTTTTGGATAAATCAATTTGTGATTTGGCGGGTATGACGATGTGACATTCTAAGTGAATGAGGATGACTTGTGTTGATGAATGTCTGACAGAGTATTTCCAGAAAGGTCATGTACATTGATTTCTTCAACTATACCAAGAGTGGAAGCGGAGAAGGAAACTTCTTTAGCTAACACGTAACGTACTGTTGTAGACGCCAATTAGTGATTTTCGATGGATCTGACAATGTGGCATTCAAAGTGAATCTGATGTAATGATAAAGCGTAGCTTCTAGCCTCATCAACCGGTAAATGACAGAAATCGGGCAGGCAGCATGGCTAAGTCGGTCGCACCGAAGTAGGGTGTATAATCACCTATCTAGAGAATATTTATTTGTTACTTAAATCTATCAATGCTGTCCCATATATATACGGGAACGGTTGCTGATCCCAACCGTTGGTGATATACATTCGATACACTCAAGCAAAATGAGTGGTCGGTCATGTGTGGCTGAGTTACAAGATGTTCTTGTTGAACTCCAGTGTATCGTTCCTAGAGTACACTGATCGGAAGGTGGTTCCATACCTTGTCATAGTTGGAAATCCATTATCCAATACGTGCTTGCGATTTTGATTGTATACTATATATGTAGAACGTGAGATGAAAGCGTTTCTGCTAGTTGATATCTATTTGTACATAGACATTATTATATTATCAAAAGGTTTTTGATATAAAGATATTTTGGATTCTCATAAGGGAAAAACCCGTTCGGTTCTGCGGCGTGGTCTTATGAGATATCGTTTACTTGTTTATATACCTGTTTAAACTGTTTTACTCACACCAGTCCCATGACTGACCTGGAGTTTACTTTGTTGTTTTCCCTAAACTCTTGGGTGTCCAATTTTGTACGGGCAATCAAGTAGTCAAGATTTTACAGATATACTTGGAGAGCTTGGAGCAAGAGGCTTCAGAATCATATAGCTATAGTTTATTTCCGCTGTGTTGTAAGTGCTGTAATCTGATAAGTGCTATTGTATACATAACTGTTATATTTCAAAGTTATGTTATCTATTATATGTTATTCGTTCTGCTATGAGGTTTGTGTTACTCTGATGTTGTGTCCTTCTTCTTCTTCTATTCTAAGTTTCTATCTTATTTATTCTCACCTTCTAATTTCTTTCATTAATTACCAGGATTTTTCGATGTTTTGGTTATCGACATCGAGCTTATGTCGATAACCAAAGTCGCGAAAAATCCGGGTCGTTACACCTCCTCTGGAAATCAAACATGGTCCCGTGGTATGCCATTCTTGCGCAAATGCGCTCCAGGGAAGGTCTGTCTAAGCTCGAACGTACCGATTCTGGAGGATTTTCAACAATAACTATGCCTACTGCGGTGTCGGGAGCCTCAGGTACATCGCTTGCTACAATGTCTACATCCTCCTTGGACCTCTCTTCAACTACAGTAACACTTCCTGGCGCCGACGGATCAATCGAGCGCTCGTCCATCTGCTGTAAGTCATGGTCAGGTGCTTTCGATGGAGAGGTAAACTGGGAAGGATTTAACTCCGAAGAAGTCTCAAACTTGCTATCCATAGCACTAGTGCTATCAGTTGAGACGAAATGGGATGGTGAGTGCTGAGAAGCTTTATCTTCTTAGTGTTTCTATGTTTTGGATCGTGTCTCCATTGCAAGCTATATGTCAATATAGTTGCGTTAGACATCGTATGTAAAACATGTACCCCTTATGTTGGTGTGAATTAACGTGCAAACATGCAGTATGGTGCGGTGACAATGCAGTTACAATTAAAACAGACTCGGAACACGACGATGATCACTGCCTTTTAAGGACAGTAACCATTGTTGTCATCGACCTAAGTCCCTAGATTTGCGTTGAGTCGCGATCAAATTATGATTGGGATCGGGAAGTAAATTAGGGTCCAAAAGTCCAAATTTCTTATCCACAATCCAAAGTTCTTGTCCTCAATCCAAACTGTATGCTCTGAAACGTATGTGAAAATCCTAGCCCCGTCCAATCATAACTAGTCATGAAAACAGCGCAAGGCTGGAGGGCATCACATCCCCATGTTGACAAAGGTAATCGCAACACCAAGGTAATGCGAGATCGCATCACTCGGGTGCGAATCCACGTCCAACTGGATGTGAGACCTCGCATCACCGAAGTGATGCGAAATCGCATCACTAGGGTGCGAGTCCGCATTCAATTGGATGTGAGATCTCGCATCACTGAAGTGATGCAAAATCGCATCACTCGGATGCGAATTTGAATCCAACTTGATAGGAGGCCTCGCATCAACAAAGTGATGCAAGTTCGCATAACTCGGATGCGAATGTGCATCCAATTTTGTGTGATGACCTTGCATCACGTGTTGCAAACAGCCATGCAACAACCGAGGCGACGCGCCTTCTCACTCCTTCTCTTCTCCCACTCCGCATGATTTTACTCTTCCGCCATTAAAGTACCTCAAATAAAGGCAGTGGGTTCGAGGGGAGAAATGAAAGTGGAAAAGTGTTAGAGGGGGAGAGGGATTCGGCTTATATAGGGGAGGACACGGACTTGGGCCTTGGTCCGCTCTTCCTTGGCTCGTGACCCGTTGGGGATGCGATGCATCGCATCACTCAGGGATGCGGTATATCGCATCAACACCGAGACGCGATGTAAATAAAACAAATATATATATATATGTATAATCAGTGTATATATATATTTATATGTACATACATGTTTATGTACATGTATATATGTGTATGTACATGCACACGTATGCCCGCGTATACATGCCTACTCCTATTCTGAACTCCTCTCCAGTGCCTTAGTTTAAAAACAGTGATCTCAAAACGTAGAACCATACAAAGATATGTGAGGGCAAGCGCAAATGCATGTCGGTAGTCACTCGTTTACGCTAAGATGTAAATGAGAGTTGACAGTTAACGTCTTAATTTCATGAATGAGACAGGGACCAGACGATTAGGGAAGCAATAAGCACAACAGAATACTCAACAAACGTAAAGCTTCACGCTTTATCCTAGTTTTCTCTTCAACACAAAGCACATTCTACAAGGCAAGACGTACTTTAGGGGCAAATGTCAACCAGTATTTTTGTCTGATTCCCAAAAGTACACAAGACCCACTCAACTCAACACGTCATGTAGTAGAGAAGCTCGAAGTATTGCCAACCTATTGAAGATTCAAGATGAGGAGAGGGCGAGAAAGCAAAAGCTTCACTGTTCCATATAAGGCCAACTTGTCCCACTCTGTCTCACCTCACTCGTCTCACCCTAATTTGCCTCAAAAACCACATCATACCCACTTGCCATGCATCGCCTTTAAAGGCCTTCCATCGCCTCACATCAAATCAGCTCGCCTCGCTTCACCCTCGCATCGCATCCAACTGGGTGCGATGTTATCACATTACCCAGGAGGAAAAGCCATCGCATCCAAATGGATATGATGGCATTGCATCCCTCCGGATGCGATGACACTCGCATCCAGAGGGATGCAATGCCATCGCATCCTGGATGCGATGCCATCACATCCAAGGGATGCGGCATCCCCTCCCCCCAATGCATCCCCGTTGGGATGCGGTTTTCGCCACCTATGGGATGTGAAAATTGTGTCTTGGAGAGGGATGCGAATTTCTCCTCCTACCACTCCAGTGTGATGTGATTTTCTAGTGCACGCGGGAATGTGATGCGATTTCCTGCTAAGTGGTTCCCAAATCCTACCTACTCCCACCTAACCACTACACTATAATACCCCTAAGCTCATTTGTTACAAGGATTGGAAATTTGCTGATTTAACATCTCCATAGAGCTCTAAGAGACCTCCCTAATGGCATCTTCACTTTGAGGAAGAGAAGGACAAACGTGTTTTTTTTCCATATAATCACATATGATGACTATGGCTTCAAATTACATGAAAATGCTTGTAACTAAATGCCTAGAGGGGATCATAGCTTGTAAATCATTGTTGTCAATAAAATATCAACAGCTCATCCAAAGTGGACGTAGGCCCCACACGAGACCGAACCACTATAAATCCTAAGTGTTATTAATGCTTTCCTGCTCTTTTGCACTTATTTTCCTTACGTGAAACTGTATTCTTAAGTAATTAAGAATCTTGAGTGTTGGTGACAATTTTTGCCGTTAATAATAATTATAAGATGTTTAATAGTTAAATATAAATACTTATGAATAATAATTAAATAAAATAGTCTAAATTAGCTTTATATGAAATGATACTAGTTTTAAAAATCTAGTTTAAATAATAATTTAATCCAAACCATATATCCACATGTTCAGGTTCAACTTATTGTCAATTCAGTTATCAAAACTTCACTTCAAATTAATTCCAACTTAATAGCATACTCTAATTGCAATACATTTCAGACATGATTCAAGTTGGGTTTAGATTTTATTACTTTAGTCAAATTCTTAAAATTTCAAGTTTACTTTAAATCTCATTTTTGTTCATTTTAAGCTAATTAAATCTTAGATTCCAAATTTAATCAATTCTAAATATTACTTCAATTATATTTAGATTCAACCCATTCATTTCATAAATTATTATCAAATCAATTTAATAAGTTTCTTTACCCGAACAAACTAACATAAAACTCATTTTATTATCTTTTAAATCACATTCATAATTAGTTTGACTTAATTTGATAATTTAATTTCAATTAAGTTACAAAACAAATTAAGTTACAATTAAATTCCAAATCTCTCTTTTAAACCTTTCTTAATTAAAGTATTAAGAAAAAATTATATTTATTTTTATAAAATCTATACTTGTATATTAAATTTTAAAATTTCAATAATATTAAACAATAATAAAAGATTTATTAAGTTACTCATAAAATAATTTAAATTATTTAAATTTAAAAAATAATATTAAAATAAAAATATTTAAAGTAACGTTGTTAAAGCAAAATATATTTAAACTCAAAAAAATATTATTCTAAATAGACCAACTATGTCCGTATATAATTTTCTATTTAGGCCAAGTAATACATATATGTATCATTTCAATCCACAATTTAAAATTCGAATCCAGGGTATATATCATTTCAACCCGCATCCCAAATTGATTCAATTCATTTTCTAAATTTATATAGTGATTCATGTATGCATTATTTCAATCCATAGGGAGCTTGCAATATAAGAACAAATAAATAAACAATATAAATAATCTCAACAAGTCAAACATATATATGAAATAATACATGTCACATGTGCACATTCATATCACATATATCAGTCGTGTCATAAATGAGTGTCATTTGTATAAAGCATATAGTAAAATTATGTAAAAGCAATCCTGGAAATTTCAAAGCATTTCAAATATGAAAAATTTCACTTCTATAAAAATGTAAGTCAAGTGTGAGATGAACTCATTTTTTATGGCATAGAAAGAAGATGATAGACGAATGGACACAAAATGGAACGATGACATTCAAGCACACCTTAGAACTAATTCAAGCTCGATAACCACTCAACATATTTTAATTTTATAAGGCAGGGATGAAACTTCCCAGTAAAACAATATGGCAAATAAGTTTTGATGAAGCTTTTGAAACTCTTTTTTTATTTATATAAGAAGAAGCAACTAAAAATACAACTCAAAAAATATTTTTTTAGCACAAATCATTACCAAGAAGAAGAGACTATTTCTACACAGCAACAACTTTTACACTTTTTTTTTAATAATATATACAAAAAAAGAGGAAGCAGTAATACCTAGTAAAACAAAACAATGGATCGCAACTTAGACAAGGAGGATTAATATAGCAAATGATGGAAGAAATAAAATATAAGTAGGCTAGTTTTTACTTTAGAAAACACAGCTTAAAACAAAAAGGAAAACAAAAATCAACACGACAACTATATTGAGTCTTTTTTTCCTTTACATAAGAAGAAACAATTCTTAGTAACCAAATAATACAACCACAACAAGTAGAAGAAGGCAAGGAAAATAGTTCCATGCAATATTAAAATAAGGCAATTTAATTCTTTTTTTAAAGGATAGGAACACACAACATAGTAAACAATCCTCACTCACATTGCTCAACACACTCACACATAGAGCTAAATGGAGGGGTCGAGGCAAAGAGGGTCTGGCACTGGTCAGGTGATGAGGTGAAGGGCTGGTGATGGGTTCGGGATAGCACAGGGAAGGTAGGAGGGAGCCAAATGGGTTAGGCTGCTAATGGGCTATTAGGTTTCGGGTGAGATAGAGAAGGGTGGCCGGAGAGAGTCAGTGGTGGTTCCAAGTAGGGCGGCACATCCATTCGGAGTAGGGCAAGGATCGAAATCGGGTATGGATGGAAAAATTAAAATGAGCTGCTGCTTCCTTTTTTCTCATTAACTCGGGTAGGGTTCGAAATTGTACAGGATAGCGAACAAAAGTAATAAAGCTTTGGAATGTAATGGAGAATGAAGGGTTAGGAAAAATTTAAAGGAAGGGTTTTGAAATGGAACGAATAGTTTTTGAAAAGCAACAGGCTTTGGAAAATGTACAAGGAGAACAATTGGTTTAGGGAGAAACAAAAGATGGTTTTTGAAACAAAAAACAAAAAAAGGATCTGGGTTTGGCAAACCAAAATGTGAACAGTTTTGTTTGTGCAAAGAAAATGAACTATTTGAAAACGCAGATCTTGATCTTGAAATTGAGAATTAGAGTTTGATTTCTGAAAGAAAAAAAATGAAAATATAACAAAGGTTAAGACAAATGAGGATTTTATATTTTACCATGATTTTGCTTACTGAGAATTCAGAAAGGAAGAAAAAGAAAAGGATCTGAGAGATGAGAAGGAATGTGGAAGGAAGAGGAAGAGGAATTGAGAATTCACGTAAGAGGAACTCTTCAGATGCTAAACGTAAATAACCCACTTAACAATTAATATTCAACCAAGCCCAATAAGCACAACCTAAATCTTATGGACCAATACGTTATATATTGGTCCATAAATCAAAGAAAAATAGAGATTGAAATACACACAAATATGTCGTCAATAACATGCATTTTTTAGTGTAAAACATGGATTTTGAGCAAACGAAATTTGAATTTAATGAAATGAAAAATGTCCAACAACTGAAATTCAGTATAGACTAATAAAAATGCAATTTAGAATTTTAAATATTTTTAAGTTTCAGATCAAATTTAAATTCTTGACAAATTGATCATAATTAATTTTTTATAAATAACATCCATTTTAATTTTTTTGAAAACAAAATTATAGGGCAACACAAGTTTAATATCTATTTTTTAAAATGAGTTCAAACAATAATCTTGATTTAATTTGTTTAGCAAATAAGATTTGAATTGATAAACATTGTATTTAGTTGTCAATATATATTTGTATCAAAAATTAGTTTCATTTATTTCATAAAATCCAAAATATATTGAGTTTTAAATCAAAAATCATAATTTAAAATAAAATTATTAATAAAATCTCACTTAAAAATTCAGGTTGTTACATGATCCATCAGGTGCGCTTAGGTGGACCTCAAATCTTGTGTGTGGCCTTGTGTTGTTGAATCGAAGCTACATGCAAGTTTTGAAGGCAAGGTGATGAGTCATTGGACTGATTCTTAGATGCTCAAATCATGGGTCGGCAATACAGGTGCATGAGGGAAAAACAATTGGAATTTGGACTGGCCCTATAGGAGTATGCACTGCTAATGGGTAGGCAATAAGGCAAGTACAGATTGGAGACCAAGACTTAGCAGATTTTTTCTAAGTCATCGAATCGATACTGATCCATCCTATGATATGATAAGAAGCTCAAATTTTGTGAGCATGATGGTGATGCCTTTTGGAGGTTGCTAGTGAAGTTTGGTAACTAATGGACTTCAGATGCTTGAACTACAACTCAAGGATGATTAATATTTCGATTTTGGACTCAAGACGGAGTGGTTCGTTGATGTGATACTGGTCGTGGGATGATGCACGGTGCAGTGAAGTGATAGATTGACTCATGTCGGGGTTGATCACATATGATATTGGAATTATTTTGAGAAGTGGCTCAAACTAAAGGATGGATTCATTAAGGCACATGGCTTATGAGATTGGAAGTTCCAACGAATTGTTAGTTACCGAAGGCTCTAGTAGACTCAATGCAAAGGTATCATGGGGATGCCCATTAGGATTAGACGGATCGTGTACCCTGGATCAAGATGAATCTAATTGCCTAAGCCGGAGGAAAACTATAACACCTCGTACTTTTAACAACACTAAAAGAGGATAAGTTAAATAAAAATTAATTTAATATTCAGAATTAAGGAAAATAGACTACACCATTGCATCCGTCTCGAAATTCTGATTTAGATAGAAATTTGGTTTGTGTAAAACGGACACCGTATGAAGAAGCTATGAGAGTTTTAATTCTGTATACGCGTAGAAGAATTATATATATACACACACACATTAGTCATAGATGAGTCAAAATCTTATCCAAAACAGTTCGAATTTGAAAAAAAAAGTGGCGGTAGATTTCCCGCTCTTGGGGGTTGATCCCCTAGAGGGGTGTCGACACCGGGGTTTGCCCCCCTTAAAGGGTGTCGACACCAGGGTCGACCCACCCACAAGGTTGTCGACACCCCTAGGGCTGACGTGGCAGTCTGTTTCAGAGGGTCTGGCAGCTATATGTACATGGTCATTTCTCTTGTTTTCTTCATTGAGAATTCATGGTGGCCAAACTTTGCTGGTATCTAAACTGATCTGGACACGTTATCTTCTTCAACTAAAGCAAATCAATTGGAGATTCAAGATCCAATCTTTTCTAGTTCTATTTTCTAATCCTAGCACTGTGAGTTTCTAGTTTCTTTTAGAATTCAATATTTAAAAGTAAATATGACATGACTATGACTTGGACTGGTTCATATGCCTAGATTATATCAAATCCATTGTAAATTCTGATTATATGACATTCTAAATTGGTTAGGATTTGGATCTAAATCTCTATCTTGTTAGATCTATTGTAACTTTTGTGGCATTCTATGATGTGAATCTTAAACCTTAATGGTGTAGATCTACTTTTAAACTATTGGATCTAAATTGTGCGGACATTTAATTTGTTAATTAGATCTAGTTTTTCATCTTGTGACTATTATGTTAGATCTGAATAGTTGAACATCTAAATGGTTAATTTAGATCTTACTATGCTCACTAATGACATCACAGTTATATTAGATCTAGTACATCTAAATGGTTAATTTAGATCTTATTATGCTCAATATGACATCATAGTTATGTTATAACTAGTAATTGCTACAAGTTCATTAGATTTATGCTCATATGTCCACCTCATCACCATGCTAGTTTATGTTTATGCCAAGTTATGTTAAAACAATCACTTTGGTTATATTCCTATTATTTCCCCTGTTATCGTTTATGACTAGGCTATTGTCTAGCCTAACCATGCTGCCAATTTTGTGAGTGCGCTAGTTAAGGAACGGGGGAAAAGGTTAATATTGGCATAATTTGAATATAAACATCATTGGACATATAATTCAAATTGTTGGGTAAAATGGGCATTAACACCTATAAGGGAATAGGTTTAATTAATTGATTATTAATAATGAATGCCTAGAATTACAATTAGAAATTGTAATTGCAGTTATGACACGAGGTTAGGTTGCATTAGTGGTGGAAGTCTGCCCGGACCCGACCGGCATATCCAACAGCCACTAATGTTGAACCTAATGTGAGAGGTCTAAGTGCGCAAATACGAATCAGGCTATGACACGAGGTTATACCCAACTTGTGGAATAAGACTGCCCGGACCCGGCCGACATATCCAGCATCCACAAGTTGTAGGACTAATGTGGGAGGTCTAGCCCATTATAAACCATAAATGGACATGGTAATAAATTGGACTACTTAACCAAATCTAATCCATAGGGATTGTATGATTGCGAACTAAAGTTAGGGTTAAGTAAAATTGGTTAGATAGTGGATGGGTTAAGCAAGTCTGGAGGGGGGGTAATATTTACATACAGGCCCACAAACTTAACCCGATAAGGTTATGTAATTAAAGACACCTAGTGGTATACATGACCGGTTGGAATAATAAAGTTATGTAACTAAAGACACCTTTTAAGGTAAGCATAACTTGTAGAAACAATAGGGTTATGTAATTAAAGTCAACTAGTGGTATACATAGCCAAAGAAAACCTAGTGGGGATACAAGAAAAGGGGGAGAGCTTGTATCATATTATGTGGGATCCGTTTCATCCAGTAACCCGAAGTAGGTATCAAAACATGAACTCCATACTAGGTCGGAGAAGGGGCACGCTTACTGGACTGATTGTAAGAGATCCAAACAAGGAGGACGGTGTGGGCGGCGCAAACCAACTGGGCCATGTGCGTGCATGAGCTGGGCAGAAGGGGATAAGACGACCGTGACACCTGTAGATATGGGGCCGTGCACATCAGCGAGGGGTTTCCACTTTAGGATGTGTTACATCCTATGGTGGGCCGACACATAGTATCTACACGAATTAGGGAGTCGATCGATTAGGCTAGTAGATAGGATACATTTGGACGTATGCCTAAGGCTACCACCTTATAGTGGAAGGGTTCATCTCATTCTGGTTATACTTGAACTATTGCAGAGTAATCATTAGAGAAGCGTATACACCTTATCCTGTCTACCTTGTTACACCTGTCATTTATATAGTGGTCTCTCTTATCCATTTTATATGCCTGTGATGCTAATTTTATTTATTTACTTGCTAAAAGTAACTAAACTTGCTAGACTTTATGTATGACCCTTTTTGTTTCCTCTTCTTTCTTCCATTCCCCCCAGGTTCTCAGGGAGGAAACACTCAGGCTTAGTCAGGGCTCAGATATCATCTTGTTAGAGCTACTTTCGAAGTATGGCTCAAAGTCTTATCTCTACTATGGATTTGTCTCTTTTATTTGGGGAATTATGTTTTCTTTTAAGTATTTATGTACTCTAATGGTAAAAGATAGAAGTCTATTGTTGTAATGGTTTTTGTGACTTATGGTGTTTTGGACCACGATGTATGATTTGTTTTTGAAATAAAAATTTGAATTTCCGCTGCTGTCTTATTTATATCTGTCTTGTAATATTCTGTGTCTGTTTACCTATAATGCTTCACGAAACTTAATGCATTCCCTTTGTGAGTGACATTAACGGACATGTGGTGTCACAAAAACATACTCAAGGCGGTGTATGGCAGTTAGACCAGAACCAGGGTTTTCATTAGTCGTTGGCGGATGACAACGACCGATCATTCGATGATTGACGTATTCAAGGCTTTAGTCGGTGATAGCTAGGACATTGGTTTTTGTGGATGCTATAGTTGATTGTTATCTTTCTTCACTATTTCTCTGGGTAGGCAATCATCGTAGGACATCGAAGAGACGCAGGATTGGAGGGATATCCTTTTCCTATTTTGGAGTAGCATATTTTAGATGATTATCATGTACTAACTCTGTGATTTCTGAGATAGATCAGACATTGAACTGTCTATACTCATATATCATGTGCAATTGTTATTTTATCACTCACTAAGACTATTGTTTGATTCAAGGTTTTATGTTTCCTCTTATTACCTTGGGCTTCTCACTAATGTTGTTAGTGGGTAGTCTGAGATAGTAGGTGACAGGTTTTGGTGCCAATGATGTTGCGTGATGATGAGCATGAGGCTAGCATATTGAGTTTATACTATATAGATACTTGTTGATTCCGCTATATGATAATGACTGTTAATACTCTAGGATATATGTAGTGAGGCTTTATGTACAGATATTCATTTACATGGATGTTTTATATTGTTGACTCTGAGATGTTATAGAGATTAGATTTTTCTGTTATGTTATACTTCACGAATATATCTTGTTGTATATTTTCTATTATATGTTATCAATTTACTATGAGTTATATGACAAGTTCTGTTTCGAGTTATTCTTCCTTGATGATCATCCCATATCGTCCTGGCATGTAACACAATGCACTTTCTCCTTTGCTTAGTGCGGGAGTTATGGTGCTGTCGTCGCATCACTTCCACGTAATTCTGCTTTGTTGAATTCCATCAAATTTGCATCAGTTTCTTCTAGTTCTCTTAGGATAACCATTCCAAGCATCATTGGATTTCAAGGGACCGCATTTTTCGGCCTAAACCAGATGGAGGACTAGGTATTTGCAACATGTGGAATGTTAAAAAAGCCTATAGTCATAAACTGTATGCAAGAACCCTGATTTTTTGATTATTTGTATAATTAAAGTATAAGGTATTTGTAAGTTGTTAACTGAAATTAAACTTAATTTGGAGAAGATAACTTGTATAATTATGTAAGTTGAAAAATCACTAGGTTATGGTGTTAAGATGGAGGAATTACAAAGATTTAGAGTTAAATTAAATTAACTAAGTGATAAAAAATTTAAATTCAACATTCATTTGTTGAATAGATTTAAATATAAAGAAAATAAAGCTTTGAAAACTTTATAATGTAATATTGTGACTAGGACACAAGTTTAAGGTTTTATGTGCTCAAATATAATAATTTATAAAGTATTGTTAAATGGTGAATTTCGTTGTAAAAGGGTATTTTAGAATTTAACTGAGAAGCAAATAAAAATATAAAAGAGTAATATTGATTGAAAATTAATATATGAGTCTTAAAATATTTTTAATATGGTTATACATTTATTTTTGTTAAAACAATGAAGTTTATGTAAAATCTAAAGTTAAAAATTTTAGTTTTAAATAAATAGGCATGTAAAATATACTTAAATGAAGCTGCAAATTTTATTGCATTTAAAATAGTTGAAATAATGTTATCAAGGTTTTAAATCTCGGATATCGGTCACGTTTCGTCTCGGGGATTTTATAGACTCGGTATCGTATCGGGGGAGATCTCGGACGAGATGAGTCTAACTCGGGAGTTCATCTCGGATTTTCATCTCGGGTTTGAAAGTTCATATCGGAACAATCTCGGGGTACATGATATGTTAAAAATGATATTTTAACAAAATGATTTTTATGAATGCTATCAAAAACATAGTAATTTAAACTTTAAATGCTAAATAACTTTATTATTCTTTATTTTGTGAAAGAAAACTCATACTCTAAATCATAATATGCTTAAAATAGGAATATTGTTAAACAAGAAACATTAAAAGGATCCAAAACATTAAATAATTCATCATAAATAGACCATAGAATACATAATTTCATAAGTAACACATATGTAAAAAGACGAATATGAAAATCATAAGCATTGCAAAACATATGCGAACATACAATATAGTCATTTAACATGCAAAATGTAAAATAACAAAAGATTAATATAGCTAGATTTGATTTTTTTTTAATTATAGTTCTACTTCAGGCACAAATTTAAATCTTAACAAAAAAAAAACTAAGATCTCGAATGATATTCTAGTATTTCGTCTCGGTCGATATATCGTTCGATATTGCAATATCTCGGGTGATATATTCGAAAGGAGATTTAGAGTGATATTTGTTGTTTCATTTCGGAAGGAGCCAAAAACGAGATCCCGGAGGAGATCTCGGGCGATATTTGCGAGATTTGAAACAGTGAATGTTATACATGTGTATTGCAATTTTGTTAAGTCAAAAACATGTCAAAATGCTAACAAAATCGGTATAAATAGGTATATTTAGGTTAAATATTGTGTAAGTAGGTGTTGTTGATCACATAATGACTACTTAGCCAAAACTAAACATGCTTAGCCTAGCTGGGTGAAACCTAAGCCGAAAACCCAAAAAAAAAAAAAAAAAATTTGAAAAGTCGGAGCTTCTTTTCCCTAACAATGGGGACTAGGTATTAGCTTTCCTCCGCTACCTCCTTCCTTATTTACCTCCTTTTACGAATCCTACTTTCTTATCTTTCACTCCAGCCTAGCTTTCTCTAGCATTGCGAAATGGAGCTCTTTACCCCCTTTCGGTTTGCTCTTTGTCCATCACCAGATTTTCTTTCTTCCCACTTGATTTTCGTTACTTCTTTGTTAACCGCCTCCTTGCACGTTTTTTCAGCTGAGTCCCCTTGCCTTTTTGGCATCTCATTAGCTCCTCAATTGCTCTTCCATTTTGCGACTCCTATGATTCACCCTTAACAACTTGTTAGACCCTGGAACACTATCACAAATGAAAGGCACGCTTTCTAAGCTGTGGATCAAGTAAATTGATGCGTTGTTTGTGGTATTTTTCTAGATCTATATTTTCTTTATTTTGGTTTTTGGATTTATTTGTCCTATTAGGTGATTGAGTTTATTTGAGACCGGCTGATCTGGTGTGTATACTTGGTTAGGGTATTCGTCTTTGGATATCTCCGTAGCAAGCATAGTGGTTTGCTGTTGGTTGTTTTTGGTGATTGTGTCGGTTGTGGGTTATTCTTTTCTGGTTGCTAGCTGTTTTTACTTATGACTTTTTGGATGTTGGTGAGTTTGGTTGGGAATTTTCTGGTGCTGCATTGGTACTTTGTTCTCAATGTGATGAGCTTATGTGAGATTTTCATGTTATGGCTCCAAATAATTGTGCTTTCGGGTTTCATTTCTTGGATTGATACTCCCCTTGGAAATTGGTGGTGTTGAGCTCTGTTGGCTATTTCTATTGTTGGTCAAGCCGTGTGAGTGTTCCAGGCTACTGGTTATACTAGTGGGGGAGTGCAGCTGCTATCTTGAGCTAGGACTGGCTTCTTGGTAGCGCTGTTTGGCACTCGGTGCTGCTTTCTATCTATGTAGTGATGGCTTTTGCTACTTGTCCGTGTTAGTTTCTATTGCTTTGGGATTGTGATACAGCCAATGTATGAAATTGTTTTGTGACTGTACTCACTAGCATTAGGTGACTACCGCGGAAGCTAGTTCATTATTGTTCTGACTAATTTCGTACCTTGTGTGGTGTTGCTTTTATTGGTGAGAATGTATGTAGCAGACGGTTAATCTAACTATCTCCTGTACTTTTTGTACTCAAATTTGCTTTAACTGGAATTTACAAAGGAGGAAAAGAAACATGCGTACTTCTTCTTCCTCTTTGCTAATTTCCTATAAAGAAAAATCAAAATAAAAACCTCCTCTCCAATCCTCAAATCAAAGCTTATTTCAAAACAAAATAGAGAAAAAGATTGCCAATCGTAATCTTTACAGGTAATCTTCCCAAAACCGGAGATTTATTTCATAAATTTTTAGATTTTGAAAATTTTGTTCATTGTAACATTATGCTATGTTTGCATGTCTCTGTCTTTGAATTCTATAGGTATCCAAGACATTTTGAGGTCAAAATCTCTTCTTTTTTTGAAGATCAAATCTACTTCAAATCACTACAGATTCAACAAAAAGTGAATTTATCTCTCAAAATTTTATTTTATATGAGATTACATGTTTGGAATTATTATTTCTGTTGGTAATCTGACTTACTAAAAAAATAGTTCCCAAATTTGCAAATTTACAGTAACTTAAGTTGTTCATATCCAACTTTGTGAGCTTATTACTCAATTGTTTCATGTTGAATTCATGTCAAATCTTTTTCGGATTGTATTCCATTTGTTGTTCTTCAAACATGCTCAAAATAATTCTTAGATGCTATTTGTAGTTATGGTCAAACGAGTTCAAAGTTGAAAACGAACAAGGAGACCATTGCCTAAAACTTGTGTGACCTAAGGTCGACCCATGGAGAAGTATGGGTCGACATAGCTTATTGAAAATCGGTGGCAGGTCGATCCATTTCTTTTGCAATTCTATGTTTGTTGTACTATTCCATTTTTTTTGTGATTTCCTCTGAGTTTTTGTGGCATGATTTAGCCTATTTCAATAGGCTAATTTCCTTGAGTGGAAGAGCTGACATTATCGCTGACTTATAAATGAATAGATGGTTTTTTGGAGAAAATTATGTATTTCAATTACTTTGAGTTTTTAGGTGATTTTGCTAATTTTTTGTGCATGTTTTATAAATTGATTCTAAAAAAAATTAGATTAATAATCTAATTTCGAAATAATCATTTCAAAAACTGACTTATAAAATATATAGTATTTCTAAAAGTTATTTTATAAGTATATAATCTTTATAAAAGGGAAATTTTAACGAAAATGATTTCTAAATGTTTTCAACGTTGTTTTAAGAACTCTTTTTCTCAAAGTATATTTTACTATGCAAAATCACTTGTTTTTTCTCCCTTCGAAAGAACGAGGAAGCGACTTAAATGATTTAGTAAACCATATGGCATCGGACACATCGATTTGTTATATTGGTTAATTCTGGACTTGTTCGACTGAAGCCACACTAGTGTGAAGTAGACTGACTTGTAGTAAATCAGTAAGTGAGAAACGTGCAGTATGGATCACATTGTTGTCGCTTTTAGGAATACTATTTGGAAGTTTTTGATACAATATTTTGTGTATTTCCACTACCAGACCGGTGTGGGAGCTGTTTGTGTTATACCTATGAGTCATTTATATTAGGTGGGACCATTTATATTAGATCTTTGGGTTATTTGGGTTAGGCCGGGAAAGTGGCATTTATATTGGACCTTTTAGTCATTTATGTTAGGCCCGGCGAAGGGGAAGGGGTAGAGAGGGAAATGCATGTGCAATGTAGCCTATGTCAATAATGGCGACATGGATTCATTTGTGTATTATTTTTGAATATTGTGACTTCTAAATGTTTTCACAATTTTGTGGATGTTAGCGTTTTATAGCCTGTGAGCTATTGGATGATTTTAATTTGATCACTCGTTTTTTATGCTTTGAATTCTTATATGAGTTCCATATGGTGAGTTTTTAACGATTTCCATCTTGGTGTTTATATGGTTTCATATAGCTTAGCCATAGTGCTTAAGTAAATTGGTGTTGATTAAAATACTTATATGGGTTGCTATTACTTTATACATGATACTTTTACATGTGGACTTATATGAAGTCTACTCATGGATATTATGATGATACGAACGTATGCTGTTACTTCTCTATTGAAAAGTCTCACCATTTACGTGACATCATCCTTCACTTATCATGCACTAATCATTTTGATTAAGCTAGACTGAACAGTGTATTTTATGTACTCGGGCCAAAATGAGTTATTACAAATTAGTCATTTATTGTAGATTTATGCTACCTTTTGCTTTAGCTCTATACTATTTTATTGTCATTTTCGACGCTCAAGCATATTTTCTGTAGTCATCTTATAAACATGTTTGAATATTCTGATATATATATATATATATATATATATATATATATATATTATTTTATGAACTCGTTTGTACATATGATTCATAAGAACCAATTGCGTATGTGACATTTGCATATGTGTGTATATATGTTTGTTGTTTTGTGACTATGTTATGAGATGTTGTTATACTTTGTTTTGAATAAATCCATTGGCCACCGTAGTTTTGTATTAAACTTGAATTGATTATGTCGAAGGAAAAAAAGAGAGCACAAAGTCAATGCATTCGATACTCGTTTAATACAAGACTCAATGATGATAGCTCATAATAGGCTATATTATCTACATTGGCAGACGATATTACATTGTAATACTCTTTTTATTGTGGGTTACAGGGTAGGGCATCATACTGTACGCCTTTTTCATTAACTGTAATTCCTTATGTGCCAGCTTTTTGCATCACTGATATCGTAGATTTGAAATCATGGCTTCCATGCTCTCCTAGCCTCATCGAGCGACCTGAAAACACATGCAAAAAGTAAAATCATCATACACTCTACCTATGGCTACGTATAATTCCAATATTGTATAATTTTATCTCAAGCTAGCTAGGAATGCCATTCGCCTCCAACACTATATCTGTCTAGATTTCAAACTTATCTAGGACTCCCATATTTAACTAAAGTATACTTTTTTTATATGGAAGCTCGTTCATAATGCCCTTCCCCTTGACCTTAATCTTGTTGGAAAATAATTTGTTTATGAAGTGAATTCATTATAAAAAAACTCATTATTGGTAATTTATTATAATTTGTTTATGAAGTGAAAATAATTTGTTTAGCAACATATATAATTTTTGTTTTGTCTATTAAAATGATTGATAGACAAAAAAGAAATGATAGGAGCAACATACATTAATTTTTTCTTTTTCCTTCAAAAAAATAACAACAAACAGTTTCCTTTTCTTTCTTCTTGAAAGAAAAAAGAATAACATACTTTTTTCTTTCTTCTTCAAAAAAAGTCTAACATGTTTTTTTCTTCTTCTTCAACAAAACTAAAAACATCTTGAGAAGTATTTCGTAGTGAAAATCAGAATTTACTTTGTCAGTGCAAACAAGGTCAATATTTTTTAGAATAAGGAGGTTGTTTTATCCTAGAGGCGGAGGCGAAATTTCGAGAATTTCTTTGCATCTCCAACCATATCGCCGATGTATCTTCAAGAAATTGACCCAGTATACGATTCAACCATTGTTTTTCAATAATTTAAAGATGTTCTACACAAAACAATAGCTTCGAATGCAAATCTGGATGACGCTGCCCCATTATCCATGTTTCGGCTTTCTCATCAAAGTAAATTAATAGACCTTTAGAAAAGACAGTAAGCCTTGAAATTAATTTTAAATGAAATAAGGTTGATTTATGTATGGAAAAATTGAGCAAATAATATAAATATAATTACATATTCACATCATCAACTAAATATAAAAATGTTATCTCTAATTCAGTTAGTACGTTAAAACAATTGCTTTAGAGAACCATACTTAATTAAAAATGGAAGCAATTGAATTTAATTTTGCGATAACTTATTGGAAGATATTAATAATTTACTAATCTATAAATGTTGGCTAGCTTTTGGACCAAGCCACTAAGATACGAGCACAACTTCAAGGCGAGACCTCATTTGCGAAAGCAGCAAACCCGATCGCGATCTCCCTCACACGATCCGCTCCTCCCACGATCCGATCCACTCCTCCCATCACGACCGGTTCCGTTCCCAGAAGCCAGGCAGAGGGTTATCACCCAGTCATTCACGATCCGTAAACATAGGATCTGACGACACCTGTCCACAACGGTCATTTTGACTATTTCTCCATCAAGCTACGAACCAGTCCGAGATCCTCGGGATTCGTGCCACCTGTGACCGTGACCCACCTGTAGAAATCAGCTATAAATAGCCCAGAACTAGGCATTTTTCAGGATCTTTTTTGGCAATTTTGAGTTTGGTATCCACCATTATCACACATCCATTATTATTCAGAGTTGTTTCGAAATTAATGAGTGAATTCAACATTGTAAGAGTGAAATTGAGGGATAAATCATCGATTGTACTCTGATTTTAAGTACAATCATTGATATAAAGTGGACGTAGGCTCGTTAACGCAGAACCACTATAAATCTTGTGTCTTTTCTGATTTACTAGCATTTTTCCTGATATTAATTTCTACATAAGTGAACAACTTGGGCGTTAGAGCCAATTTTGGATCTAACATTTTGGTGCTTTCACTGAGAAGAGTCTCAGTAAGTTGGATTGTCGCTCTACTGTTTGGATATTCAAATCCAAAGAAGGCGGTCCAAAATTCAGCAGTTCCGACTTTTGAAGATTTCAGTGATACACCGATATCATGGCTGGAAAAAAGTCTAAGGAGTTGTGAGCTTCGCAAGCGAACGAAGCTACAAATGAAGCGATCGAGGAAAGTGTACACGAGCAGGTCGAGGAGGAGCTCTCGGATCGCCGAGAGGAGGGGGCGAATCGATCCGTTGAAGGGATCACGATCCAACCAGCTGAAGGGGTTACCACTCGCTCCCACGACCTCGTCACGAACCATCCCCCCAACATTTCCATGATCTGATCCCAGGAGGGTGCTCCGAGCCACCGAGGTAAGGTTCCGCGATCCAAAGAGACAAGCAGACTACGACCCGACCCAAAAAGGAGGTTATGGCTCGTTACTCTCGTGCTGGTACCTCTGCTCGACCTGGCTCAAGCTCTTTACGTATAAGAGAAAATGTTGGTGACCAATTAGATCCTTCTGCCTCGGCTACTGAAGGGGATCTTTCTCGCATCATTGACATGTGGGACAAACTATTTTACGAGTTAGCTGCTCAGAGGCAAGAGAGTTCAGTATTGCGACAGAATATGACTGCTATGGACAGGCGAATTGATGACCTCATAAGGCAGAGGGTCTCCTCACCAATCCGGCTTTCTTCTCCGGAACATACATCGTCATCTGAAGAGCCCCGAAGGAAACAACGATGGCCCCCGTTAGAAAGGCTCGAAAGCATAGAACGACTTCGATTTGGGGTCACTCCCATCTCGTGAAGAAGAGGCATTTAATCATGGGACTAGTAACCGCAATTTAAATGAACATGTTCTACCACCAAGGAATGGTATGCCTCCTGCTCGTCGTGTGGTCGACTGCGGCAACAGGAGGTAAGGGAGTTCTGCTCAGGGCCCAGATTTTATAGCAGCATGTCAAAGAAACATCAGAGGAGGACGTCGGGCAAGGAGTGCTGATCCCGAATCAACCCTGACCCATGCAGAGGTTGAAGCAATGATTAGACAAGTCATGGTAGATAGCCATGGACAAAAGAATGAAGATTGGGGCATAAACCACAGTCATACACCTTTTACTGACGACATACTGGATGTTACATTTCTGAGGTGCTTCAATATGCCGACCACGAATCGCTACACGGGCAGGACTGATCCCATCCAGCATTTAATGCGGTACTCCTGGTCAATGAATGCCGCTGCAGCTACAGACGCAGTTAAATGTAAAGCTTTCCCTATACTCTTGGAAGATGTGGCGTTACTGTGGTTTACCTGCCTTCCAGCATGGTCCATATCTAGCTTCAGGGAATTGAGTGAGAAATTCGTAAACCAATTCCATCTTCATGCCCAGAGGTCTAATAATGTGATCGAGCTATCCCTCATTAAACAACGACCGGACGAAAGCCTGAGGTCATATTTGGATCGTTTTAACTTGGCTGTCTCAGAAGTCAAAGATCTGCATGAGCAAACTGTGTTGATGGCCTTGATTGATGGCGTCGATAAAGATACCGAGTTTGGAAGATATTTGGTTGGTAAACCTCCCCCGACCAGAGAAATATTTTATGAAAAAGCCAATATTCGCCTGCGTCGAGAGGAGTTATATGCTAATCGAAAAAGAAAAGCTATTGAAAAGGAAGATATCCAAAGCAACATGGCCATCAAGCAAACGGGAGATAGCTCAGGAAAGGTTAAAGTTAACGTTGGGAACAAGAATCAAGGCAGCAGTCGCCAATCAGGGAATAACAATAATAATCGGAAAAGAAATCGAGGAAATGGCGCTCAGGGGAGATCCCGACCCAGACCATTTGAGAACTTCACACCGTTAAATGACATGTTGGAGAAAATCTTTCTGGATACATATAATGTCCTCCAATACAAAAGGCCTCCTCCAAGAGATTCAACGGAGAAAGAGCGAGAAACTGGGAAATTCTATCTTTTTAATCAGATCCGCGGTCATTCCACAAACGAATGTCATCACTTGAGAGATGTGGTTGAAAGGCTGCTCCGAGAAGGGAAGCTTGATGAGTATAAGGTGATCCTCAGGGATAGGGGGCAAGCCGTACAAGCCCCAAACCAAAGCCAACCTACTGCTAAACCAACGGCTCAGCAAAAAGGGGAAAACATAGTTATCAATACCATAATTGGTGGGCTCCACCTAGCGGGGCACAGTTTCAGAGCTATGGATCAATACATAAATGCAGCTAAACAACATTTCGAAGTGGGAGAGTGCAGTAACCCCAAGGGCAGCGCTCCGATTAAGCAACAAAAGACGATGTCCGATGACGTCATATTTCGTGAGCGAGAGAGTATTGGAGTACACTCCCCAACTGAAGATCCGTTGGTGATCACCGTCACCATTGGCCCAGCGATAGTTCATAAAGTTTTGGTAGATAACGGGAGTTCCGTCAACATTTTGTTCAAGAAAACGTTCGACCAAATGAAACTCGATCCGAAGGATTTAAAGCCATGTGAAGGTTGGATACGTGGATTTAATGGGACCTCAACCGCTCCAATAGGGTACGTGGAATTATCAGTGACCCTTGGGGAAGGGGAACGCCAGAGAGTGAGGATCCTCCCCTTCATGTTCTTGGATATTGAATCGCCAAACAATGCTTTCTTGGGCCGACCGGCCCTTGCCAAATTCAGGGCCTGTATTGCACCCTGGTGCTTATTGTTGAAATTTCCCATGGATTCCAGTGTGGGTATTGTTAGAGGAGACCAAGTCATGGCACGAGCATGCTACATTGCGGAGTTAAAGCTGCTCCGTAAAGGAAGAGATATAGGACTGAAAGGTGGCTCCTCCCATCCGAAGGAGGAATCATCATAGCAACTAAAGGAAGTACCTTTGGGAGGGTCGTCCAGTGAGTTGCCCGAGGATATAGATCCCAGAGAGGATCAAGAGCCTGGGGGCAGAATGGCGACTCCCAATGAAGCAACTGTGGATGTACCGATCAACGATAGTGACCCAGAGAGGGTCCTGAAGATTGGATCCCAGTTGGATCCCTATCGGGCCAAGGAATTAATAAAGTTTTTGAAAGCTAACTTGGATGTATTTGCCTGGACCCATGCAGACATGTGTGGGATATCTCCCTCGGTTATGAGTCATTCACTAAGCATTAACCCAAAACATCCTCCTGTCAAGCAGAAAAGGCGAATGTTGGGTCCAGAAAGGTCTGCCGCATTAAAAGAAGAAGTCGAGAAACGGAAAGAGTAATGGATTTATTAAAGATTCGACATACCCTGACTGGATTTCGAATCCGGTGTTGGTAAAAAAGGCCAATGGAAAGTGGCGAACGTGTATCGATTTCTCTGATTTAAACAAAGCTTGTCCAAAGATAATTTCCCGTTGCCCAAAATCGATCAATTGGTAGATTCAACTGCAGGTCATGAACTCCTTTCCTTTATGGATGCCTATTCAGGATATAATCAGATCCATATGCATGTCCCAGACCAGGAGCATACCAGCTTCATTACAGATTTTGGGTTATATTGCTATGTGGTAATGCCTTTCGATCTGAAAAATGCCGGTGCAACATATCAGCGGTTGGTGAATAGAATGTTCTACAACCAGATTGGGAAAACGATGGAGGTATACGTCGACAATATGTTGGTAAAGTCCAGACAGTCTTCCGATCATGCCAACAATTTGGCAGAGATGTTTCAAATTCTCCAAAAATATGGGATGAAATTGAATCCTTTGAAATGCTCGTTTGGGGTAGCATCTGGAAAATTCCTCGGGTTCATTGTAAGCTCGCGCGGAATCGAGATTAATCCAGACCAAATTACAGCAATCCAAAATATCCAAGAACCAACGCAGATTAAAGATGTGCAAAGCCTTGCTGGCAAAGTGGCAGCGCTAAGTAGATTTATTTCAAAAGCTATAGATAAATGCATCTCGTTCTTCGAATTAATAAAGCGAGACAAGCGCAAACTTAAATGGACTCCTGATTGTGTAGAAGCTTTCCAAAATCTGTTGAATCATCTGGAAAGACCCTCGATACTGTCTAAACCTGTGGATCACGAGGATTTATTCGTGTATCTGGCAGTGTCATCCCACGCGATTAGTTCAGCTTTGGTAAGAGAAGAGGACAAGGTGCAAAGACCAGTGTACTATGTGATCAAGAAATTGGCAGCCGTAGAACGAAATTACCCAAAGATAGAAAAGCTCGCGTACAGTTTGTTGATTGCATCTAGGAAGCTTCGTCACTATTTTCAAGCCCATCCCATTACTGTTTATACTGATCACCCGCTCAAGAAAGTCTTGCAAAAGCCAGAGGCATCGGGAAGATTTCTCAAATGGAACATCGAACTGAGTCAATTCGACCTGAACTTCCAACCTCGGAGGTCGATAAGAGGGCAGGCACTCAGAGACTTTATAGCAGAATTTACCATCACAGAAGATGATGCAGGAACTGAGGAAGACGATCCGCCAAGGCTACTCCTTGATCCTAATGCCTGGAAACTATATACTGATGGAGCTAAAAATGACAGACGATCAGGTGCCAAAGTGGTCCTTGAAACCCCAGAGAAACGGACAATATACTACGCCCTTAGATTGGAATTCCATGCGACCAATAATGATTCCGAGTATGAAGCTCTGATTGTCGGATTGAAGCTTGCAAAGGAACTAGGGGTAACAAAGCTAGACATCTTCTGTGACTCCAATTTGGTCGTGAACCAAGTTAATGAAAAATTTCAAGCTAAGAGTCCAAGGTTGGTATCAAATTTGAAAAAGTAAGAACATTATTGGGTGGTTTTGGGCACCATAGTATATCTCACATTCCTCGAGCAAAAAATCAAAGAGTGGACAATTTAGCAAAAATGGCTAGTTCCGATAATCCAGAACATACGGAGCTAGTCCCGATTGAAGTATTACGGTTCCCCAGTGTAGATCAGATGGAAGTTGATCCGGTACTGGAAATTGAACCTGAAAGGGAGTCATGGATGACCGCCTTGAAGAATTTCTTGATGAATGGAACACTCCCAAATAAGAAAAGCGTGAGGCGCGCGGTCATATGGAAGGCTTCCCGATATGTGTTGCAAGGCAGAGTCCTGTACAGACAAGGTTTCTCGATGCCTCTCCTCCGGTGCATTGCTCATAACGACATCGAGCGTGTGCTGAAGGAAGTCCATGAAGGTGAGTGTGGTGACCACACAGGAGGGCAAACATTGGAAAAGAAGATACTGCGATACGGCTGTTTCTGGCCCGCCATAAACAAGGATGCAGTCAAGCATGCAAGACGTTGTGATGCTTGCCAGAAATTCTCTAAAATCCCTAGGGTGCCACCCAACCAGTTGAAGACAATGATAAGCCCGTGGCCTTTCGCTATGTGGGGAATCGATATCATTGGAAGCCTCCCCATAGCAAAGGGTGGAGCAAAGTTTGCTATTGTGGCCGTGTATTATTTTACTAAATGGGTGGAAGCAGAGCCTTTGACCACGATTACGACTAAACGAGTGATCACCTTTGTCGTTAAGAACATCATCTGTCGGTTTGGGATTCCAAAAGTCATCATAACCGACAATGGGACCCAATTCGATAGCATGGAGTTTCGAGATTTCTGTTAGAAGTATCACATCGAGAAAAGGTACACTTCTGTGGCACATCCGCAATCGAACGGACAAGTTAAAGCGGCAAATAAGGTGATCAAATCCATTCTAAAGAAAAGGTTGAAGAGGGCCAAAGCTATGTGGGTCGATGAACTGCCCCTAGCACTATGGGCCTATAGAACGACATACAAGTCGGCAACGGGTCACACCCCGTTTTCCCTAGCTTTCGGAGCCGAAGCAGTTATTCCTGTCGTGTTAGAGGTACCATCCCATCGCGCCATTTATTACGACTCGATGACCAACAATGAGTTGCTCCTTGAATCCTTGAACATGGTTGAGTAAAAAAGGGACGAAGCCGACATACGTGCTTTGAGGCACAAATAACAAGTAGCTCGGTACTACAACAGAAGTGTCTGAGCTCGTACCTTTGAACCCGGAGATTTGGTTCTGAAACGTGTCTTTCCACCCCTGGTGCATATGGGCCCAAAATGGGAAGGACCGTACTCCATCTTGTGAAGACTTGATAATGGAACCTTCAAGCTAGCGACCATAGATGGAGAAGAAATCCCCAGAGTGGGGAATGCCCAGCATTTCGGCTTTACCTGACATTAAAAGTGTCAGTTCTATTCTTTTGTTTTTAGAACCATGTAAAAAGGCTCGACTTGCCTAGAACAGTCTGGTTATTTGAACAAAAGAATATAAAGTGGACGTAGGTCATGATTCAACTGAACCACTATAAAAATACTGTGTGTCATTTACCTTTACAGCACCATTTCTTATTTACTCTTTTATCTTGATATATACTGCTACCATTTCGAGAATTGTTGCAGCAATCTCAAAACAACCAATTCAAAATGCCGTCCAGTAGATCGGAAAGTTCACGATAATTAAAGCTCTAAAAAGGTGCAACGAGGTAAATCGCACTACAGCTTGCACTCTAACTCCCTAGATTAGGGAGAGATTATAAAGGATGCAGAGATAACGTCCCCAAGGCGTGAAGGTGCACCATGATAAATCCGCCTTGACAACACTCTAACCCGCTGAAGGATCGGGAGAGTATAAAGGCGCTGGAGACTTAGCGCCCCCAAAACTTCTGCCCTGCTGAAGGATCGGTGAGCAGACCAAAAATCGAGCTCGAACTCTAACCCGCTGAAGGATCAGGAGAGTATAAAGGCGCTAGAGACTTAATGCCCCGCAAACTCTAACCCGCTGAAGGATCGGGAGAGTATAAAAGCGCTAGAGACTTAGCGTCGCAAGAACCATTACCCCATGGAAAAATCAGGGTAGTACGAATATAATTCTAATCGATCGCCAACATGCTCTGGCCAGGTACTACAATGACGATCAATTAGGAATGTATACGTCCCTTACTATCCGATTACTCAACACAAGTATTTACCGATGATTGTTTTCGTTATGATTAATGATCGTTACTTACAACTTTAACATTTAACTATGAAAGCTTCAATTATGATTACTTAAATTCTGCTAACATGATGAATTTGCAGGAACACTGTGATGCAAAAGAAATAGGTCCTTATTTACTGGAAACGGATATACAAAAAACAAGAAACTAAGCAAAAAGTGAGCACCAATCTCACGACTACATCTTTTGGCTAAAAAGAAATTCTAAAACTAAAACGTGAGCCAATAGCTGCATTCTATTTGTGCTTGGAAGATGGTTTTGATTTCTTGTCCTTCTTCTACTTTTCTATCTCCTCTTTATCAGTACCGGAGCGGTCACTATTCTTCCTCTTCCTCTTGTCGACAAGGGGCTCCGGGGAAGGACTGGAGGGTTCAGAGGCAAGCTGTGAAGTTATCGACCTAGAAGAGAATCTTATAACCAACCCGGTCTTGGGGTCGATTTCGGAAATAGGAGTCACGAACACAGGATTCTGTTCCTCCCTCTTAAGAGCCAACTACTTCTCCTTCATAGCCTGTATGTCACCCAAGGTTTCGCTATCATCACCCCCGGCCTCGTCAATGATTTCTACCTCCTCTTCCTCATCTCCATGACCGCCATCTGTTTCACGCAAAGCAGCAATGATCTCGGCGTCTGCAGGAGCGCCAGTGCCGGACTCTGTGGGTGCTACTGTAACTTTATCACTAGTTGAGCCCCCGGTTTGCTTTGAGACCTCAGAAGCTTCGATACCATAACTCAGGGGAATTTCAACCCTCTCGGCCTCTGCCCTCTCCTCTACACCTTTTTCGACCTCTTTAGTACCTACACCATTAGAAATAAGGGTTAGCAAATCAGGAGGAGATGTGGCCATGTCAGTTGTCTGTCCCATGGGACGACGACGAGTTACGATTGCTTTAATGAACTGTGGAGAAAATGTGGAAATACCTTTGGCTGACCCATCTCACAAACTTGCACTGGTGGTCCTGACAATCGGCGGAGTAGGTACCAAGGGGATCAATGGATCATCGGGGTTATATCCCTCCAATTCGGAGGTTTTGGGCTCTGCCACCGAGCTCGAGCTCTCGTCAATTTTATCCTTACCCTTGAGCCTGCTCTTCTCCTTCTTCATTTCTTCGTGGATAAGGCGTCTACCTTCCTCCAAAGCCGCAGGCTCTTCATCTCTAAGAAAAGTTTGCATCAGTTGGTGCTCATCAATTTCGCTAACCCCCAGTCGCCGCTTCTCATCCTCGACAATAGCATCCCATATATTGGCCAAGGTAAAATGGTAGTCGGGAATCCAAGAGATATCCCGATGCTTGATAACTTGACCTAAGAAATCAAACAACAATCCCTCAAAGTTGTCTATATCCTTCTCTTTTTCGGCAAGCTTATCATCCACATCAGCTGCTGGCTCAAGAGCGCTATTGGCATTGCTTTCGGCGACAGCTACTCGCTCTTCATCTTGAGCAAGTTGATCATTTAGGACCTCCTTCTCTTTCTTGGTAAGGGCAAGGTCATTTTTTAAGCTCGCCTTTTCTTTCTCCCAAGCCTCTTTCTCAGTGGAAAAACGATCCTAAACTGTCTTCAGTTCGGTGTTAACTGCCCTGATATCCTCCACTTCTTTTCTCAAGGCCACCCGTTCCTGGCTATTTAAGTCAAGTTCATTGCGAAAACGCTCAGTGGCACTTTCCAACTCGGACTTGTAATTCTCTGTGTCTCACCGAGCTAAAGCCAGTTGGGCCTGTGCATCCTCTAGTTCTTTTTCCATTTTGCACCTGGCCCTAGCATCATTGTCAATCTTTACTCTGGCCCTGGCTGCATCCGTCTCCATTCGGCGGATGATAGAAGAGAGTGTAGCCGCATGCTTCTTCATTACCCCGTATTGTTTAGCTGCATGGCACACATACCCTATTACCTCTGTGTCCCAATCCTCGGGGACAGGTTCAAGATCTGGGACGAACACCATCCTCCTAAAGTAAATGTCGGGAAACTGTTTTCGTAAACGTTCCAACCTGGCCGTGATCTCAGAACTGGGGGCAACATCCCTTGCGGCAGTAGTGTCCAGGCCACGCTCAACATAGGAAGTAGGAACTATCTTTCCCTTCTCTATAATCCTGCCCTCATCTTTGTCCTTGTCCTTTGGCTCAGCATGTTTCTTAGAAGGTTGGGCATGAGAAGGAGTGCTTTTTGGAGGGGTTAAATCCATAGGAAGTTGCTTCCCAGCAGCTGGTGGCATTGAACGACTAGGTGGATTTCCATAACTTTGCTTTGGCGGAGATTGGGGTCGTGCGGGGTAAGATTGATGAGAATCCTGGAGTTGACGTGTAACAACCCGTAAAATGCGAGCCAGTTTGAAATTTTTATTTTGGCGATTTTAGCGAATTTTGAATATTTAAAATAGATTATTTTAAATAATATCGACGAGAAATTTATTTTGAATATAATTTGAACGTATATATTATATACGTCGTCGTTAGAATATATAATAATTATATATAATTATAAAAGGAATTGAAAATGGCGCGGTAGTTCGAAAATTCGATTTCTAATTTCAAATGAATATACAGAATTCAATATAAGTCAGAATTGAACGAAACAAGAAATATTTGAATTAGTATAGCTATATCTTTGTAATGAAGTTAACAAACTGAGATTTCATTTTAGAAATGATAAGATATGTCCAGTTTAAAATTAGAAATAGTCGCTGTGGAATTTATATATATTTTATATAATATATAGCCCTTAAAAATGGACATTTTGCAAACGACCTCGGATTTCGACGAAACCAGTTTTGTTGGGTCCGTGATGTCAAGTTATTGCTAGGTTTCAAATTTCATAATTTTTCGAATCAATATGTGAGCGTGGCAAAAGAAAACGCGTTTGACCAGTTTCAGTAGATTTTAATCGACTGGAAATTGGCCATTTTTCAAACGGTCTCAGAATTTGACGAAACTAGTTTTGTTAGGACTGTATCGTCAATACGAAGTTAGAAAATATTTTTCTGGAATTTTTCTAGTTAGTATGTGACCCCGGTAATTTGAAATGTACGTTTAAAATTCAATATAGTGATTTAAATGTAAATTCAAAGGAAACTGATTGTAACGATCGAATCAGCTTACGGCACATATCCCATTGTGTTTGCAATGGGGGTAATTAGCTAGGGGCGACAGTCGTTGGGTCTCGATTGGAGATCGAATTTAAAAGTTGCTTTTTAGAATAAATTAAATATAATTAAATATATATTATTATTATAATTCCCTCCATTCCTCTTTCTCCCTCTATTTACTCGGTCAACTCCCCGTTCCCTTTTCAAAATCGAAATAGGAAAAAAGAAAAAAAAAACGACGACGAGTGCCACCGCACCAGAGCTCCGCCTGCGCGCGCCTCCGGCGAGGCCACCTGGCCGCCTCTGAACCCTCCCAAAGCCGCCGCCTTCTCTTCCTCCCTCTTCTCCCAAAACAAAACCCGTGACCCCCCCTTCCACTATCGTCGATGCGCCGCCTTGTCCGCGCCTAGCCCCACCGCGAGTCACCCCAGACCTCCCCCTCTTCTCCGGCGCTGATTTGAGCCCTAGCCCCAAACCACTTGTAAGTTTTTATATTTATTTACCTTTATTTTTTTTTTCGTTTCAGAGTAAAACCTAAGATTTTCAAAGTATATATGTTTTAACATGAAAGTTTATATTTTTATCAAAAATTAAAAAGAACAGTTTTTTTTTTTTTGAAAATATAAAGCTTTGCAAATTAAAAGTATATTTTATTTATTTATAAGTAGCATGATTTAAAGTAAATAAATAAATAAATAAGTTTGTTTGAAATGTTGTTTTGAATAAAAGAAAAAGCATAAATAGCATAAAATGAAAATTGAATTTTTAATATGGTAGAAGATGGTTTTTATGTTAAAAGATTTGATCTTTATGTGTGAAAAGAATTGAACATCGAAATAAAAATTCGATTTTTATATATTGAAAAGCAAAGTAAAAATTCGATTTTTATATATTGAAAAGCAAAGTAAAAATTCGATTTTTATATATTGAAAAGCAAAGTAAAAATTCGATTTTTATATATTGAATAGCAAAGTAAAAATTCGATTCTTACATATGTAGTGAAAGCGGATAACGAAGGTGACAAAAAGGCGAGAACGAAGAAGCTTTATATCAAAAAAGAGTCAAGATGTTGGATAGCAATATGTGAGAATTTCTCACCTTTCAATTTCTTTTCTAATTATATATATATACTAGGATGCAGACGGTGCTTAGTAGCACCCGACACAATCGTCCACAGACCATGGACTTGTTTGTTTGGTTGCATAGATTAGTTATATGATTGGGTTTGAATTTGGTTGTTTGGTGATTTTGATTGATGTGTGAATGGCGTGGGCCTTCACTAGACCGGGGATAAGGCTAGGCCTCGTCCCGTTTCTAGTATCGTGCCGTTATGCTGCCGAAATTTTCTAAAATAAGTTAGAAAATAAAAATATCATTTTATTGTGTAAATGAATAATAGAAATTCATATGTTGGAATAAAATGTTTTATCGTTAAAAATATAATTTTTAACGTGAGAATGAATATAGTGAAAGTGAATAAAATAAAATATTCATTTACAAACCAGACGGTTTGTTTATGTACACCTATTTGAAGGACATTGATTGGGTCGATAAATTTTACACATCGCCCAACAGCACAAATAAAATATGCGTTTGATTGTTTGAAACCCCACACGGGTGTTGGGATGAAATTTGAAGTTCACTCATCCCGATTGATTGAATATGTCGATCGGTTGATTGACAGGTTGTTTTAAGCGTTGGATATCTATATTTGATGCTTATACAGTGTAGTGCACTTTGGTTGATGGTTGATTATTTTTCCATGCTATTATATACATGTGTTGTATGAAAATCCATATAATTAACTTTATATGGTAATTGATTGGGCCTCATTCCAGTTTGAAAAATAAAGAATATTATAAAATAAAAGTTCATGTGTTGACAGTACTCATTCATTGAGATTGGTCATGTGTTGAACGAAATATTTCGATAATAACAACTATTTTGGGAAAAGAAATATTTGAAATAGAATATTTGAAAATAAAGGAATATATGAAGCCGTGTTGATTAGATTGACGCCATTTTGACGTGAACGATATTTATATCGATTTTATTCATTTTATAATGAATATCGAAAGTGATTTCAAAATCTGAGATTTCGAAATGAATTGAATTGAAAACGATTTCGAAATGAATTGAATTGAAAACGATTTCGAAATGAATTGAATTGAAAACGATTTCGAAATGAATTGAATTGAAAACGATTTCGAAATGAATTGAATTGAAAACGATTTCGAAATGAATTGAATTGAAAACGATTTCGAAATGAATTGAATTGAAAACGATTTCGAAATGAATTGAATTGAAAACGAATTCAAATTGAATTGAAAGCGAATTGAAATGAATTCAAATTGAATTGAAATTTGAATTGAATAAAAATGAATTTTAAGACGAATTTATTAAGAAGAATTCAATTTTGATTTGAATTGAAAAGAAAGTTGAAATAGCTTTTGAAACGATTTTAAAAACTATTTATATAATTCGTTTTAAATAGAAATCGACGAAATATATATTATATATATTATATATATAATATAATGGCCTGAATAGAACGCGCCGCGCCGCGGCAGTTCGCGAATTTCGACCATTTATTTCAAACGGGCATTACGGGAGATCCGACCGTCGGATTCTCCTAAAACCGGAACCGTTGGGTTCGTATCGAAAAGAGCTTTCTAACGGATATTAGAAATTAGAAATCTAACGGTTGGATTTGGAATTATGTCCAAATCAAATTTGAAAAAGGTCGCTATAAGTGCAGTTCGATGGCCATTGATGGAAATCGACTGTACGGGCCTTGATAAAATTATTAAAAATGGTAATAATTTGTGTAAAATCATAAGAAATGATTTAGAAAGAATTGGGATGAAAAACTCCATATTTGAAAAGATAAAAATGGATTTTTATCGAAATGAACTGGTTTTGAACTAGAAATATAATTCTATTTATTTTTAAATAAATAAACTGAATTTGAAAAGGGTTTTGAAAATAACCAAAATTTCCAATGATTGCATTGGAGTGGATTTGAATCGAAATTGTCTTCGGAATATTTCGATGTTGGAATTTGTGATTATACGGATGTTGTTACGGAAATTTGAAAGATATATATTTATATCGTTATTTCCAATACGACATTTGTTAATCGTAGAATTTGATATTGAATATAAGCCGATATATTTTCTATTCAGAGCCTTATATTGAATATCAAATGTGATTTGGGTTTGTCGTGAATGGTGTCTTCACTAACACTGTTCTTGAACCCAGTTGAGAAAAGATTAAATCTTTTTATTTAGATTTAATGAAGTGTACCAATTAAATAATATTTAATTGGAATTGAATTGATATTGATTTTTAGGTTTATCGTGAACAGTGTTTTAAATAACACTTGTTCTTTAACCCGATAATTAATGAATGTGATTTGGGTTTGTCGTGAATGGTGTCTTCACTAACACTGTTCTTGAACCCAGTTGAGAAAAGATTAAATCTTTATATTTAGATTTAATGAAGTGTACCAATTAAATAATATTTAATTGGAATTGAATGGATATTGATTTTTGGGTTTATCGTGAACAGTGTTTTAAATAACACTTGTTCTTTAACCCGATAATTAATGGGATGTGACTTTGGGTTTATCGTGAACTGTGTTTTTAAATGACACTGATTCTTTAACCCAGTCAAAGATTAAAACTAAGTAGAGTTTTAATGAATCTTTAATTAGATTGAAATAATCGAAATGGAGTATCACCAGTTTTGCTCCAGGCGATAGTTAAATCTTTAATTAGATTTGAACGTGAAATGGTAATTGAATTTACCGATAACACCGTGGTGTTAGATATGAAGTAAAGCCAGTTTTACTTCATGGGATGAATAGGTTGGGATTGGGAAATTAAAACAAATGATTACTTCGGTAAGGTTCGCTAATCCCGACTAGTTTGAATTGATATTCAAAAGTAGATTAAAGCATAAATTCAAGAATTTATCTTTGATAAAAATTAATGGGAATATTTCCCTATGAATGTGAAATTTAGAAACTAACTGTCGGTTAGCCAAGCAGAATGGTTTTCTGGATATTGATCTGATGTTGGTTTCGGCCTTCGGGGTTAATATTTGGGAAATTATTCTCTTGATTAATTTACGGTTAGTGACTAATGAATTGGAATGAGGCGTATGTTTTGTTTGTGTAACACTTATTTAAAATATACGCGAGTTATTCGGAAAGACCGGGTTTATCCCATTCTGAATAACTGATACGACGATAAGTCGAAGATGAAGACGATGGTCGAAGACCGGAGGTTTTCACGTCGTTTGGGTAATTACTGATGATCTTGATTGGGCTGTACACCCAAGAAGATGGAAACAGTTAGTGATCGTTCAGACGTGCTTGGAGATCGATGGATATGCGGGGTACTAGGTGCCTCCGGTTTCGTTCAGACCCGGAACGGACTTGTAAATGGACTGTGTGTCTGACATCGGATTTCATTCTGTGTGACTGATATCGGTTGCATAGGATGGCTTGCCTGTGTGGCATGCTAAGATGCAAATGATCAAGGCTTCTGTTGAAAAGCAAAGTCTTGTGGTTGATGATCAAAGCACGGCCTTTGTGGCGTAGCTTTGTGTAACGTTTACCTCGCGTGTTTCACACCCGGTATGAACCAAAAACGGGAGACGGACCTCAGGGAGGACTTGCGTTTCTTTCTAGTTAGAAGTGGCGTCAGTGGTTTTACACGCCCTGACGAGTTTGACTTATGTGGTTGTTGCTGTTGCGAGGCGCCTCGGATTGATCGGTCGTTCTCGAACCGATGGAGTCATTTGTTGGCTCATTGACACCCCAAAGGGTGGGGAAACGCAGTGTTCAGGCATTTTAATCCACATCGGTGGACCGGCCCTGACGATCCAAGGGTCACTCGAGCTCTGATCCTGAGACACGGGCTAGAGCGTCTCGAATCGGTTGAGGACTATCTTTTGCCTCGGTTCATAGATGGAAATCCAATTTCCAAATACGTGACATTTGCGGTTTTATTTGTAAACCTATATATGGCGACATGATATATGGTACCCATGCCGCCTATGATTGATACTTATGATTTGAAGTGGTTTTATACACTATGCACTTATAGTAGTATCAAATGATTTGTTTTAAACGTATCAAGCATTCTTTGGCTGTTATAAGGGAAAACCCTATCCCCCGGCTTGCGTTGCATTGTGTGATAGGACCTGGGTCTTATAACAGCTTCATTTTTCTTTATTTAGCATTGCGCTGTTTGTTTTATGCACTGGTATTCTTGGGAGGAAACCCGTTCCGTGTTATACGGCGTGGTCCCTTGATTTACCTAACTTTAAAATAAAGATTTATAACTGTTTTAGTTCTCACACCAGTCACATGACTGACCTGGAGTTTATTGTTTTAACCTAAACTCTGGGTGCCCTTATTTTCGACACGGGCAGCTAGTAGTTTTGGTTTTGCAGATTTATATTCACAGGATCCTGGTTTACAGCTGGAACGATATCCGGAAAGCTTTGTATCCGTATATCTTCTTCTAGTTGTGCATTGTATTATTTTCCGCTGCTATGTATTTAAATGTAATTTAAATCTCTGATATTTCTGTGTAATATTTATTTGTTTATGCTCTGTATATTCTTGTAATCTGATGCATTGTTGTAATATACAATGAAATGTTCTTTTATATGCGTTCTGTTGTGGTTTGTTCTCGAACTATCCGACGCTTTCCTTTACGGGGAAGTTGCGGGTCGTAACAGTTGGTATCAGAGCTTTGGTTTACAAAGCTAGAGAACAAGACACATTAGAACCTTACGAAAGAATTCATCAGATATTGGGTTAGTAATATCCAATGGGAATGACTCGTTAGAGATAGGATCAGTAGTATCCTAGAACGAGTGTGAAGAGTATATTTTTCAAAAGAAAACAATTTTTGTTTTGAAGATTTAAATCAATTATTCGTATTTGATTATCTATTTAAATTGATGTGGACAATCCAGTATATATAGATTTTGCGTATACGTCTGATCCGCGTGTATTCGAAATTTTAATATACTGGATAGATATAGAGTCACACTCTAGTCGCCCGGACATGATTCTGATGATGGCGCGCCATCACCAGTATTTATTTTCGTGTTTCGAAGGTGTGATTTCTATATGTTTCCATTAGACTGGTGTGAGAACCAAAACTAATATAGTTAGAACACATTGTTGTGAATTGACATTAAAAACATGATTTTTGTATATGTATCAAATTATGAATTTGAAACTCTAATTCACTAATTGATTGATGTTTGTGTTGTTTGTTTAGTTGTTTGTTAATTTTTAGCCATTATGCCTAATTGAACCAAATATTGAATTGTATTGAAAATTGGTCGCATTTGCTTGCATATACATATGCTTATATTGAACAGGTCATAGCAAGGAGGCTAGAGCAGAGAATAAAATTTGTTTGCCCGACAAATAGGTACATGTTTACTACATAATTTCCTGTTTTGTTTGGGTGATGATGATTTTGTGAGCCTATTGGCTAGCCGCTTGGCTTTTTCTTTTTCTTTTTGAGATCTGAAGGACCGGGGAAGCTATTTGAAATTCCCCGATGCTCCCATTGCAGGGGAGGTTATGGCGAAATTTTTCGAAAATTTAGGGTGTTAGCCAAATTTTTGAAATTTTGAAAATTCTCAGAAACTAAAGAGTTGGAGAATGGAAGCCTGATCGATCGTAGAGCTGAATTATCAAACCACTTTCGACTTTGTTCCTTTTCGGGGACGAAAAGTTTTAAGTGGGGGAGATTGTAACAACCCGTAAAATGCGAGCCAGTTTGAAATTTTTATTTTGGCGATTTTAGCGAATTTTGAATATTTAAAATAGATTATTTTAAATAATATCGACGAGAAATTTATTTTGAATATAATTTGAACGTATATATTATATACGTCGTCGTTAGAATATATAATAATTATATATAATTATAAAAGGAATTGAAAATGGCGCGGTAGTTCGAAAATTCGATTTCTAATTTCAAATGAATATACAGAATTCAATATAAGTCAGAATTGAACGAAACAAGAAATATTTGAATTAGTATAGCTATATCTTTGTAATGAAGTTAACAAACTGAGATTTCATTTTAGAAATGATAAGATATGTCCAGTTTAAAATTAGAAATAGTCGCTGTGGAATTTATATATATTTTATATAATATATAGCCCTTAAAAATGGACATTTTGCAAACGACCTCGGATTTCGACGAAACCAGTTTTGTTGGGTCCGTGATGTCAAGTTATTGCTAGGTTTCAAATTTCATAATTTTTCGAATCAATATGTGAGCGTGGCAAAAGAAAACGCGTTTGACCAGTTTCAGTAGATTTTAATCGACTGGAAATTGGCCATTTTTCAAACGGTCTCAGAATTTGACGAAACTAGTTTTGTTAGGACTGTATCGTCAATACGAAGTTAGAAAATATTTTTCTGGAATTTTTCTAGTTAGTATGTGACCCCGGTAATTTGAAATGTACGTTTAAAATTCAATATAGTGATTTAAATGTAAATTCAAAGGAAACTGATTGTAACGATCGAATCAGCTTACGGCACATATCCCATTGTGTTTGCAATGGGGGTAATTAGCTAGGGGCGACAGTCGTTGGGTCTCGATTGGAGATCGAATTTAAAAGTTGCTTTTTAGAATAAATTAAATATAATTAAATATATATTATTATTATAATTCCCTCCATTCCTCTTTCTCCCTCTATTTACTCGGTCAACTCCCCGTTCCCTTTTCAAAATCGAAATAGGAAAAAAGAAAAAAAAAAAACGACGACGAGTGCCACCGCACCAGAGCTCCGCCTGCGCGCGCCTCCGGCGAGGCCACCTGGCCGCCTCTGAACCCTCCCAAAGCCGCCGCCTTCTCTTCCTCCCTCTTCTCCCAAAACAAAACCCGTGACCCCCCCTTCCACTATCGTCGATGCGCCGCCTTGTCCGCGCCTAGCCCCACCGCGAGTCACCCCAGACCTCCCCCTCTTCTCCGGCGCTGATTTGAGCCCTAGCCCCAAACCACTTGTAAGTTTTTATATTTATTTACCTTTATTTTTATTTTTCGTTTCAGAGTAAAACCTAAGATTTTCAAAGTATATATGTTTTAACATGAAAGTTTATATTTTTATCAAAAATTAAAAAGAACAGTTTTTTTTTTTGGAAATATAAAGCTTTGCAAATTAAAAGTATATTTTATTTATTTATAAGTAGCATGATTTAAAGTAAATAAATAAATAAATAAGTTTGTTTGAAATGTTGTTTTGAATAAAAGAAAAAGCATAAATAGCATAAAATGAAAATTGAATTTTTAATATGGTAGAAGATGGTTTTTATGTTAAAAGATTTGATCTTTATGTGTGAAAAGAATTGAACATCGAAATAAAAATTCGATTTTTATATATTGAAAAGCAAAGTAAAAATTCGATTTTTATATATTGAAAAGCAAAGTAAAAATTCGATTTTTATATATTGAAAAGCAAAGTAAAAATTCGATTTTTATATATTGAATAGCAAAGTAAAAATTCGATTCTTACATATGTAGTGAAAGCGGATAACGAAGGTGACAAAAAGGCGAGAACGAAGAAGCTTTATATCAAAAAAGAGTCAAGATGTTGGATAGCAATATGTGAGAATTTCTCACCTTTCAATTTCTTTTCTAATTATATATATATACTAGGATGCAGACGGTGCTTAGTAGCACCCGACACAATCGTCCACAGACCATGGACTTGTTTGTTTGGTTGCATAGATTAGTTATATGATTGGGTTTGAATTTGGTTGTTTGGTGATTTTGATTGATGTGTGAATGGCGTGGGCCTTCACTAGACCGGGGATAAGGCTAGGCCTCGTCCCGTTTCTAGTATCGTGCCGTTATGCTGCCGAAATTTTCTAAAATAAGTTAGAAAATAAAAATATCATTTTATTGTGTAAATGAATAATAGAAATTCATATGTTGGAATAAAATGTTTTATCGTTAAAAATATAATTTTTAACGTGAGAATGAATATAGTGAAAGTGAATAAAATAAAATATTCATTTACAAACCAGACGGTTTGTTTATGTACACCTATTTGAAGGACATTGATTGGGTCGATAAATTTTACACATCGCCCAACAGCACAAATAAAATATGCGTTTGATTGTTTGAAACCCCACACGGGTGTTGGGATGAAATTTGAAGTTCACTCATCCCGATTGATTGAATATGTCGATCGGTTGATTGACAGGCTGTTTTAAGCGTTGGATATCTATATTTGATGCTTATACAGTGTAGTGCACTTTGGTTGATGGTTGATTATTTTTCCATGCTATTATATACATGTGTTGTATGAAAATCCATATAATTAACTTTATATGGTAATTGATTGGGCCTCATTCCAGTTTGAAAAATAAAGAATATTATAAAATAAAAGTTCATGTGTTGACAGTACTCATTCATTGAGATTGGTCATGTGTTGAACGAAATATTTCGATAATAACAACTATTTTGGGAAAAGAAATATTTGAAATAGAATATTTGAAAATAAAGGAATATATGAAGCCGTGTTGATTAGATTGACGCCATTTTGACGTGAACGATATTTATATCGATTTTATTCATTTTATAATGAATATCGAAAGTGATTTCAAAATCTGAGATTTCGAAATGAATTGAATTGAAAACGATTTCGAAATGAATTGAATTGAAAACGATTTCGAAATGAATTGAATTGAAAACGATTTCGAAATGAATTGAATTGAAAACGATTTCGAAATGAATTGAATTGAAAACGATTTCGAAATGAATTGAATTGAAAACGATTTCGAAATGAATTGAATTGAAAACGAATTCAAATTGAATTGAAAGCGAATTGAAATGAATTCAAATTGAATTGAAATTTGAATTGAATAGAAATGAATTTTAAGACGAATTTATTAAGAAGAATTCAATTTTGATTTGAATTGAAAAGAAAGTTGAAATAGCTTTTGAAACGATTTTAAAAACTATTTATATAATTCGTTTTAAATAGAAATCGACGAAATATATATTATATATATTATATATATAATATAATGGCCTGAATAGAACGCGCCGCGCCGCGGCAGTTCGCGAATTTCGACCATTTATTTCAAACGGGCATTACGGGAGATCCGACCGTCGGATTCTCCTAAAACCGGAACCGTTGGGTTCGTATCAAAAAGAGCTTTCTAACGGATATTAGAAATTAGAAATCTAACGGTTGGATTTGGAATTATGTCCAAATCAAATTTGAAAAAGGTCGCTATAAGTGCAGTTCGATGGCCATTGATGGAAATCGACTGTACGGGCCTTGATAAAATTATTAAAAATGGTAATAATTTGTGTAAAATCATAAGAAATGATTTAGAAAGAATTGGGATGAAAAACTCCATATTTGAAAAGATAAAAATGGATTTTTATCGAAATGAACTGGTTTTGAACTAGAAATATAATTCTATTTATTTTTAAATAAATAAACTGAATTTGAAAAGGGTTTTGAAAATAACCAAAATTTCCAATGATTGCATTGGAGTGGATTTGAATCGAAATTGTCTTCGGAATATTTCGATGTTGGAATTTGTGATTATACGGATGTTGTTACGGAAATTTGAAAGATATATATTTATATCGTTATTTCCAATACGACATTTGTTAATCGTAGAATTTGATATTGAATATAAGCCGATATATTTTCTATTCAGAGCCTTATATTGAATATCAAATGTGATTTGGGTTTGTCGTGAATGGTGTCTTCACTAACACTGTTCTTGAACCCAGTTGAGAAAAGATTAAATCTTTTTATTTAGATTTAATGAAGTGTACCAATTAAATAATATTTAATTGGAATTGAATTGATATTGATTTTTAGGTTTATCGTGAACAGTGTTTTAAATAACACTTGTTCTTTAATCCGATAATTAATGAATGTGATTTGGGTTTGTCGTGAATGGTGTCTTCACTAACACTGTTCTTGAACCCAGTTGAGAAAAGATTAAATCTTTATATTTAGATTTAATGAAGTGTACCAATTAAATAATATTTAATTGGAATTGAATGGATATTGATTTTTGGGTTTATCGTGAACAGTGTTTTAAATAACACTTGTTCTTTAACCCGATAATTAATGGGATGTGACTTTGGGTTTATCGTGAACTGTGTTTTTAAATGACACTGATTCTTTAACCCAGTCAAAGATTAAAACTAAGTAGAGTTTTAATGAATCTTTAATTAGATTGAAATAATCGAAATGGAGTATCACCAGTTTTGCTCCAGGCGATAGTTAAATCTTTAATTAGATTTGAACGTGAAATGGTAATTGAATTTACCGATAACACCGTGGTGTTAGATATGAAGTAAAGCCAGTTTTACTTCATGGGATGAATAGGTTGGGATTGGGAAATTAAAACAAATGATTACTTCGGTAAGGTTCGCTAATCCCGACTAGTTTGAATTGATATTCAAAAGTAGATTAAAGCATAAATTCAAGAATTTATCTTTGATAAAAATTAATGGGAATCTTTCCCTATGAATGTGAAATTTAGAAACTAACTGTCGGTTAGCCAAGCAGAATGGTTTTCTGGATATTGATCTGATGTTGGTTTCGGCCTTCGGGGTTAATATTTGGGAAATTATTCTCTTGATTAATTTACGGTTAGTGACTAATGAATTGGAATGAGGCGTATGTTTTGTTTGTGTAACACTTATTTAAAATATACGCGAGTTATTCGGAAAGACCGGGTTTATCCCATTCTGAATAACTGATACGACGATAAGTCGAAGATGAAGACGATGGTCGAAGACCGGAGGTTTTCACGTCGTTTGGGTAATTACTGATGATCTTGATTGGGCTGTACACCCAAGAAGATGGAAACAGTTAGTGATCGTTCAGACGTGCTTGGAGATCGATGGATATGCGGGGTACTAGGTGCCTCCGGTTTCGTTCAGACCCAGAACGGACTTGTAAATGGACTGTGTGTCTGACATCGGATTTCATTCTGTGTGACTGATATCGGTTGCATAGGATGGCTTGCCTGTGTGGCATGCTAAGATGCAAATGATCAAGGCTTCTGTTGAAAAGCAAAGTCTTGTGGTTGATGATCAAAGCACGGCCTTTGTGGCGTAGCTTTGTGTAACGTTTACCTCGCGTGTTTCACACCCGGTATGAACCAAAAACGGGAGACGGACCTCAGGGAGGACTTGCGTTTCTTTCTAGTTAGAAGTGGCGTCAGTGGTTTTACACGCCCTGACGAGTTTGACTTATGTGGTTGTTGCTGTTGCGAGGCGCCTCGGATTGATCGGTCGTTCTCGAACCGATGGAGTCATTTGTTGGCTCATTGACACCCCAAAGGGTGGGGAAACGCAGTGTTCAGGCATTTTAATCCACATCGGTGGACCGGCCCTGACGATCCAAGGGTCACTCGAGCTCTGATCCTGAGACACGGGCTAGAGCGTCTCGAATCGGTTGAGGACTATCTTTTGCCTCGGTTCATAGATGGAAATCCAATTTCCAAATACGTGACATTTGCGGTTTTATTTGTAAACCTATATATGGCGACATGATATATGGTACCCATGCCGCCTATGATTGATACTTATGATTTGAAGTGGTTTTATACACTATGCACTTATAGTAGTATCAAATGATTTGTTTTAAACGTATCAAGCATTCTGTGGCTGTTATAAGGGAAAACCCTATCCCCCGGCTTGCGTTGCATTGTGTGATAGGACCTGGGTCTTATAACAGCTTCATTTTTCTTTATTTAGCATTGCGCTGTTTGTTTTATGCACTGGTATTCTTGGGAGGAAACCCGTTCCGTGTTATACGGCGTGGTCCCTTGATTTACCTAACTTTAAAATAAAGATTTATAACTGTTTTAGTTCTCACACCAGTCACATGACTGACCTGGAGTTTATTGTTTTAACCTAAACTCTGGGTGCCCTTATTTTCGACACGGGCAGCTAGTAGTTTTGGTTTTGCAGATTTATATTCACAGGATCCTGGTTTACAGCTGGAACGATATCCGGAAAGCTTTGTATCCGTATATCTTCTTCTAGTTGTGCATTGTATTATTTTCCGCTGCTATGTATTTAAATGTAATTTAAATCTCTGATATTTCTGTGTAATATTTATTTGTTTATGCTCTGTATATTCTTGTAATCTGATGCATTGTTGTAATATACAATGAAATGTTCTTTTATATGCGTTCTGTTGTGGTTTGTTCTCGAACTATCCGACGCTTTCCTTTACGGGGAAGTTGCGGGTCGTAACATGACGGCTATCCCTTCCCCGACTATCACTACGAGTGTGCTCAGGACTCGGAAGGAGGCTCGGGGTGCCCTCTCGAAGGGAACGGTAGGAATAAGATCGTTTGCGAGACATTCTTTCTGCAAAGAAAACAAGAGCGTGTTAGAACTATGAACCACAGTAGAAAAAGAGTGTTATGATAAATGGTGCATGTGTTTGGTGCATCCCGTGGAATCCCCCTTTTTAGAAAAATAGACCAGGGCCCGAGGTTAGGCTCATTTGGGTAACTCCTTTTTGTCCAACCGGAGCACCCGTTTCTTCGGAAAAGGGAAAGATTGGTTCCCCTCCGAAATCTTCTTGGGTATAGATATAATCTGGCAAAGGAATGTTACTTAATTCCTGGAAAATATGTTCCTCCGTTAATTCATCGTGAGCGGCAGACTCAACTGGCAATGAAGTCCTCAGTGGAGACTATCCACCGGAGGTTGCAACCTCCTTTGATTTATTAGCTCGTCCCTCATCTCCTTTATACACGTTTAAATCTTCGTCTTCCTAATTAATCATCGGTGAAGGACTCTTGCGAAGAGTAGTCATCTCTGCAGCTTGAGAAGTTCTCCTTCAGTTGGGGGCACATACTTATAAGGTTTGCCACCCGTGCCAAGTCCGAATATTATGTCCAAAAGATGATGTTTGTGAAGGTTTTCGTCTGTGATACATTTCTTGATTCTCAAGAAGTCCGACTTGCTTTTTAGGAGACGGGATAATCGATCGTTATACACTGAGCCTTCTATCTTGGGGAATGTGTGATCTACGCAAAGGAAAAGGAAAACATGTTAATACTTTGATTATGTAGTTCAGTCATGTATCTGGAGGCTCGAAACTTACTAGATTTGAGCCACCTCCCCGCACACCCAGCTTGGTGTTTTATGTAAAACCAATCAGCTTTGGATCCCCTATGTTGCTGTAACCATCGGACAGAACCTTCCTGTTGGCTACTGATTCAAAGAAAGAGAAATTTGGGGTCGCTGTGGAATGGTGCTTAAAAAGATAGTAGAATTTCAAGTCTTTAAAAGTAAGCTCAGTTTGCAGAACCTCTGCATACGCGACATATAAAGTGTACAAGGCTGCATAAGCATTGGGATGAAGCTGCATAGGGGCAATACACAATCGTCTTAAGGTTTCAATAACGATTGGAGGAAACGGAGGAATAGCGCCTACCCAGCACATGGGTCGGCTGATTTCCATGTACCCTTTTGGAGCAAAATGGGTAGGAAATAAAGCAAGTATGGATCGGGGACAAAGACTTAGCAAATTTTTGCTAAGTCATTGGATCGAAACCGGTCCATCATACGATCTGATGAGGAGCTCAAATTATGTAAGCCTGATGGTGATGCCTCCTGTAGGTTGCTGGTGAAGTTTGGTGACCAATGGAATTCGGATGTTTGAAGTGCAACTCAACGATGATTAATACTTCGATTGTGAACTCTAGATGGAGTTGTCGATGTTGTGCTGGTGTGGTACTAGTCGTAGGATGAAGCATGATGCAATAAGGTGATAAATTGACTTAGGTGGGAGTCGATTACAGATGATAATGGAATTGGTTCGAACTAAAGGATGGAGTCATCAAGGAGAATGACTTGTAAGATTGAAAGTGCACAAAATCATTGGGTATCAAAGGTTCTAGCGGACTCAAAGAAGGGGTATCTTAGGATGCCCATTAGGATCAGATGGATTGTGTACCCTAGATTAAGATGGGCCTTATTGTCTCAGATTGAGGTAAACGTAGGCAAGGAGGGGTATGACAATTTGACTACAATCGGGTTTCCATTATCCCTTGATGGACACAACGACTGGTCATTCGATGATTGATATATTCATGGCTTTAATCAATGATAGCTAGGACATTGGTTATTGTGGATGCTATGTTGATTGTTTGCTTTCTTATCTATTCTCTGGGTAGGCCATCACCATAAGTCTTCGAAGAGAAGTGGGATTGGGGGATGTCATTTTCCTATTTTGGAGTGGCATATTATAAATGATTATCATGTTTTAACTCTGTAATTTCTGAGGCAGATCGATTGTTGAACTGTCTATACTCATATATCTTATGTAATTGTTGATGGTTATTTTATCGCTCACTAAGACTATTATCTGACTCAGGGTTTTACATTTCCTCTTATTACCTTGGGTTGCTCACCAGTGTTTTTGGTAAGTAAATTGAGAGAGCAGGTGGCAGGTTTTGGTTCCCATAATGTTGTGCCACAACAAGAGAAGGCTAGCATAGTACTTATATAGTATACAGATACTTGTTGATTTCGTTGTATATTGATGATTGTTGATACTCTGAGAGATATGTAGTGAAGCTTGAAGTACAAATATTCATTTACACATATGTTTTGAAATGATGACTCTAAGATGTTATTGAGATTGGATTTTCTATTCTGTTATGCTTCACGACTATATCATGTTGTATATTATCTATTATATGTTATCCATGTGCTATTAGTTATATGAAAAATTCTATTTCGAGTTATTCTTCCTTGATGATCATCCTATATTGGTCTGGTACATCACACAATGCACTTTCGCCTTTGTTTAGTGTATGAATTATTGGGTGGTTCTCACATTTGGTGTCAGAGCTTTAGTTAATCAATTTTACCCAAAGTTCACGAGCGTAAAAGCATATGAGAAATGTACTTGTAATTTTTAAATGGATGATTACTATTATATAATATAGTTTAGTTGGTTAATAAAAACTTGAAAACCATTGCGTCCTTTCTCTAATGTGGACTAATCATTCTCGTTTTAGATAAAGAATGAGTTGTTGAACTTCGAGACATGATGCCGGAGATGAGCCTGCTATTGGACGGGTAGGCGATGGTAGTTAGTCTGGAGCAGTAGCTGTTATTCCTAATTATCCAACTATGTTCGAGGCCATGATGGAAATGATCATGAGGAGGATACGCAACCCAGAAGTGATAATAGAGTGTAGTGTTACTGTGCAGGCAACTAGGGTTGTTGATTTTGCCAAGCTCTGCAAGGATTATACTTTTCTAGGTGACAAGCCATTTGCTAGGACGACACCCACTGTTGAGATTCAGAATTAGTTGGATACATGTGTTCGTATCCTTGGAGATTTGGGAAATAATTATGCAACCTATAGGAAGCTTTCATTGAGACAGCTGCAAGGAAGAATAATGGATTGGTGAAACTCCATTACTCTAGAGACTCCAAAGGATGAATTTAGTTCATTTCGACAGTCCAGAAGTCGGTTCTCTTCAAGAATTTTATTGAGATTAAGCAAGGAGGTAGACCCATGTTTGAGTATGTGACTGAGTCTGAAGCTTTATCCAAGTATGCTTGTTCTTATAGTGAGACTCCTTATAAGAAGAATGAGAAGTTTATATTGGGTTTGGATGAGTGTCTTGAGAAACAACTGATAGATCATATTGATAATCCTTATGAGTAGCTAGTCAAGAAGGCTTTAAGGAAAGACAGTTCGTTTCCCACAAAAGGTGGAGGCTGTTGTTGAGCATAAGGAAGAGTCGAAGCCACATCAAGGTGGTGGAAATAAGAAAAAGTGGAATGGAAAAGGAAAATTAAAACAACAAGGGAAAAATGACTAGAAGAAACCTAAGGGTGAGGTTACCTGCTATAACTACCAAGAAAAGGTCCATTATTCCAAGGATTGTAAGAACCCTATGATTGGGAGGAAGTGCTATAACTATGATAAGCCTGGGAATATGAAGAAGAATTGTCCTGAACCACCTAAGGATAAGCAGGTTGTGAAAGAGTATGCTTTGGACCTTGTGTCGTCTTCCTCAAGGGGTCCGACTGGTGCACAAAAGGGGAAGAGTGTTGTTGTGCAAGGTATGCTTTTTATCAGAGATATTTTAGTTCGAGTTTTGTTTGATATTGGAGCATTGCATCATTTTATCTATAACGAGTTTGTTTGTAAGTTGGATTTAGAATATGAGATTGTTGATGGACCATAAGTTTTGATTAATCCAGTAGGGGGATCTTCTAGTCTTTGTATGATTTGTCATTGTCTAGTCCTATGGAGTCATGGTTTCCCTTTTGTGTGTGATTGCTTTGTTTTGAACTTCACTGGGTTTAGGATTATTTTAGGTATGGATTAGCTCAAGAGGTATTCAACTATTGTGGATTGCTAGAGGCTCGAGGTGACAATCGGGAAACTGGAAGGACGAACGATAGTGATACGTTGTTTACCGGAGGGCGGGGTTCTGGTCGGCTTTTTATATTCACTTGTGATTCCATGAGAAGGATTATCATCGTTGTTAAATGCTAGTGAGTTTTTGGATGTATTTGAAGAGATCAAAGGACTGCAACCACATCGAGAGATCGATTTTCGAAATGATCTATTGGATGAAGCCAGATCAATTGTTATGCCATTTAGGTGGATGACACATAAGAAACAGCTAGAGTTGGAGGAGAAAGTGAACGATCTTGTGAGTAAAGGATTAATTTGGAGAAGCGTATCTGAATAGGGTGCACTTATAGTGTATGTGAACAAGGCCGATGGATCGTTGTGATAGTATGTGGATTATCTGAGCTAAACAAGATGACTAAGAAGAACAAATATCCATTGTCGAGAATTGATGACTTGTTTGATCAGCTTCATGAAGCCAAGGTTTTTTTCAAGATGGATTTGATGATGGGATTTCAATAACTAAGAATGGATAGGGATAGTGTGTCGAAGACTACTATAAGAACACCATCCAGATTTTATGGGCAGCTGGTGTTGCCGTTTGGATTGGCTAACGCGACAACATATTTTATGGATTCCAAGAATTAAATTTTCGGAGATCAATTAAACAAGTTCTTGCTTGTGTTCATGGATGATATATTAGTTTATTCTAGGACCCAGAAGGAACACAAGACACACTTGAGAACTATTTTGGAAAACTTACAAAAACATCAGTTGAGTGCTAAGTTTTTGAAGTTTCACTTCTGGAAGGAAGAAGTGAGACTTTTGGGTCATGTTGTATCGGGACAAGGAATAGTGATGGATCTAGCTAAGGTGGCAGCAATCCAGGACTGGATAGACCCAAGAATGCGATAGTTGTTAGGAGTTTCATAGTTTTATCTAGATATTACCAATGATTTATCAAGGATTTCTTGAAAATAGCTACATCGTTAACTGGATAAACGAAGAAGAACTAGGTCTTCGCATGGAATACAAAGTATGAAAAGCTTTCGGAAGTTTGAAAGAAAGATTGGCAAGTGCTTTTGTGTTGACTATTCTGTACAGGAATGAGGAGGTGGTGGTATACATTAATACATGTGATACTGGACTTGGAGCAGTGATAATGAAAAAGGATAGGGTTGTGGCTTATGAAAAGGGACAACTGAATCAACATGAAAGGAATTATCCGACTCATAATTTAGAATTATAGGCGATAGTGTTTGCGTTGAAGATTTGAAGGCATTACTTGTTGGTAGTTAATTTACGGATCATAAGTCATTGAAGTACCCAAAAGGATTTGAATCTTCGGCAACAACGGTTGTAACACCCCACTCCCGCTATGATCACTCACTAAGGGAATGCCATAGCATCGGTGGAGTATTTTAGTGAATATAGAACAGAAAAATTACAACAAGACAGATATAAATAGTACTTGAAATTTTAAAACATCATCTCATAACAGCGGAAGTAAAACATGTCTGGTTACATCATAAAACCACAATAAAGGTCAAGTACAATATCCATCAAAATAAAGAAGTACATAATCCCACTCTCATACAATAGCCAAACAAAAGAAAAGATAACTGGATAACTGGAGCTTTACATCTATCCAAGCTCCTAAAGACTGGAACAGCAATCCGATCAAGCTCCACTACTGCTAGGATCCACCGTAGGACCTGAGGGTTGGGAAAAAGATAAAAACAACGGGGTCAGACATAAGTCTGAGCGAGTCCTATAACTTTAACAATACAATCGTTAAAGTAACCAGAGAAGACATAAACTGATATACGGTAACATATAGGGATGAATGGCTACCCTAAGCAGTCAACTAAACGAAGATAAAGGATAAAGACGCATCTACCCTCCCTAAGGTAAATTACTAAACTGCACCACACCAGTCGTTCCTAACTTAAAGGTTGATCCCACCCAAGGACTTATAAAATTTACTAATTAGTACTTGCGTACCCCTAGGTGACCAAGTAGGCGCCACGGGGCCCTACAATCCACTAGGTGTACACACTACTTCCCATTCGATCGGCTCCCTAACGTAGATACCCGTGCTGGCCCCACCGTGGGATGTATCATTCCCCAATGTGGCAACCTGATGAAACTAAAGGTGCACGGCTTATATCTACTCGATGCAACAACGGCTTACCTACCAGCCCGGGCCCACTCACGCATATGAAGCCCGTTGGACTTGCGTTGCCACCGCTAACCCGTTTGCCTCTTACAGTCAAGCCCAGTATGCGTGTCCCGTCCTCGACATGGGTCGAGCCCACAAAGATACGTATGGGTTACTGGTTGAAATGGGCCTCCACAAGCTACCCACCTAAGCTTGTCCCTTTTTCTAGTATATCCCACTTAACCCTTTAATCATGTTTTAATTACATGTTCCATTTTGGTTAAGTATTCTAATCGTATTTTCTATTGCCACCCAAGGCAACCACTAGATTTTCTCATGCCACCCGAGGCACCCACTTAACCCCTCATGTCCCTCTACATGCTAATGTGGTTAAGTGTTTCTTAATTAATTAATTAAGAACGTAACCTTTGTAAAGACCTCTCACATTAGACTGTCTTTTATGACCGCTGGTTAAGCCGGTTGGGTCCGGGCAGCCTTATGTCATAACAGAGTCTAACCTCGTGTCTTTACATTAATTACGTATTTAGTTTGTGCCTAAGACCTCTCACATTGGGCTAACATTTGTAGCAACTGGTTAAGCCGGTTGGGTCCGGGCAGTTTTACGCTACAACTGAGTCCAACCTCGTGTCTTAGTCAATTAATTACACCTAATTAATCACCCTCATAATTTTATATTAATTATCCCTAATTAATCAAGTTTTCTTAACATGGGTAGACCTAACTTAATAGGTAAATTCCCATGGGGTAGACCTAACTCAATAGGTAAATTCCCAACACATAGTATGGGTACACCTAACCAAATAGGCAAATTCCCATACTATGTTTATTTATTTTGTGTTATGCATAATTATATTAATTTCACACAATCTTATTAACTTATGCATTTAATTACCCCATCGTTCCCACGTAATTTCGTTCATGATATAACACATATAAAAGGTGTCAACTTGCATATGAATGAACATGTTTCAAAGGTGCCATCTTGCATATTAACAAACACATAACTTGCATATGAACTTGCATAACATGTCACCTAACTTGCATATAATATGTCACATAACTTACATATTCATTTTGCATAACAAACTTGCATATTAGCTTATAGACTTGCATAATGTGTCATCATGAACTTGCATATTAATAAACATGTAACTTGCATATTTACATACATGTAACTTGCATATTAACAAACATGTAACTTGCATATTAACAAACATGTAACTTGCATATTTACATACATGTAACTTGCATATTAACAAACATGTAACTTGCATATTAACAAACATGTAACTTGCATATTTACATACATGTAACTTGCATATTAACAAACATGTAACTTGCATATTTACATACATGTAACTTGCATAGCATATTACCATGAACTTGCATAACATGCATATGATTACATAGCCCACAACTTGCATATTTAGCATCATGCAAACATAACATACATCATATTAAACTTGCATAAGCTTACATACTCAACATGCATAAACATAAGATTAATGCTAACATCATATCATATGATTCAAAGCTCATTAACCCACATACAAAACCATAAATCTCATCACATCTCATCTAATTAGTTTACCAAAAGATCATCAAAGTGATAGAAACTCACAACTAGCAACTTTGAACACCAAATGAAGAAGATTAAGATGCTAAGAAGGGATTAGAAGTTGATTAGAGAGTGATTAGTATGCAACCCTCTTCATAAAATTAGTGGAGGCCATGAGAGCTAGTATTTTGCCATAGTTTAGTTACTAGGTTTAATTATGAATGAATTAGGGTAGGTTAGGGTCTTATTTATAGATTAGGCAAGTGTTTTAGGCCATAGGATTAACCCTAGATTCAATCCAAGCCATCAAAGCATGTCTTGGGGAAGAAGTCAAGTGTAGGAACCATCTAGGGCCTTTAGATTAAAGATGGACCATGAGAACCATTCAAATGCAAAATCTGCACTTGAGCGAATCGGCCCACGGGTTGACAGCCAAACACCCTGGATTAACCCCTAGTCGACCCAGCGGGCTCGGGTCGACTTCAAAAATCGGCCGGTTCGGTTATTCCCCTCTCCCAATTCGCTGTTTTGAGCATTTTTGCATATTTATTTATTAAATTTTCAATTATATATATATATATATATATATCAATATCAATATATATATATATATATCTACACAACCCATTTCACTTAATTAAGTATACTTTAATTTGGGAATTTTCGTGAAACTTCGCGAGGCCATATCTTGGTCATACGGACTCCGATTTTCGAAAACTCGGACTCTATTTCGCGTATTTTTCCGAGACGAACGCAATGGCATAGCCCGTTTCCCTTGATTCCCATTTTAGAATTAAATTCTGCCTCGATTTATGTTATTACAGGTTATTGAAAATACGGGTTGTTACATTCTCCCCTCCTTAAAGGATTTCGTCCCCGAAATCTTCAAGTTAGGAAGAACGTATCCTACCATCCAATCATCCATCTACTCAAAGCATCATCCACGAGCAATCATTGTCCTTACAAGATTCTAAATGCTGGATGGATATATGCAAAAGTGTGTGTATATGTACTTACCTAATGCGAAAATCAGGCGGTTACTGATACAGTAAACCTCCTTAATGCAAACCATGATAGTGCCATGCATCCAATATGTATGCGAAACCCTATTGACACATACAAATTTCTACATGCGTGCACAACCATACACAAAAATGCATCATCCATATGATAACACAGCCATGATACATCCATCAATCTAACTACCACATCCATTTATGCAATATGCAACATGAAGTGACTGAGCCGATCTAGTGCCTAATGTGTGTGTATATGCATCCACGAGCAACCACTAGCAAACAATTGCATCCATATGCATCCATCAACCATAACATGTTTCAAACACATGTTTCAACCATAGGTTTTACCCTATCTAAAGGTCATAGGTATTAGCGAGAGGATATACTAAAGATAAGATAAGTACTAGACAAGCAATAAAGGAGAAGTTAAAAGACATACTCTCAAAAAGAAATGGATACAAAGAACGCATCTTTGCTTCCGTCTCCCAAGTAGCATTGCTTTCGTCATCTCCCCATTGCACTTTAACTAGCTGAACTTCTCTGTTCCTCAACTTCCTAGTTTCTGACCCAAGGATGCGAGTAGGAGCTCGTCGAATCGTCGCATCACGCTCTACCTCTACATCTCTAAGCAAGCTCGGCTCTACCACCTCCGCGGTCTCATGTAAGCACTTCCTCAAATGTGATACATGGAATACATCATGAACACCACTAAGTCTGTCGGGCAACTCCACCCTATATGCCATCCGTCCAATCCTTTCCTTAATAGGAAATGGCCCAACAAATCTCGGTGCTAACTTCCCAACGGACCCAAAGCGAACCACATTTCTCAATGGAGATACTTTGACAAAAACCATATCCCCAACCTCAAACTCAAGTTCCGTCCTTCTCCGATCCGCATAAGATTTCTGTCTATCTTGCGCTGCTTTCATCCTTCTTCGAATTAAATCAATCTTCTCTGAAGTCTCTCTAACCATATCCGGCCCAAGCAAGATCTTATCCGTAGATTCCCACCAACATGTAGGAGATCGACAAGGCCTTCCATAAAGAGCTTCGAAAGGAGCCATACCAATACTGGACTGAAAGCTGTTATTATATGCGAACTCCACCAAAGGAAGATGTTCTTCCCATGTACCTCCAAAATCCAAGATACAAAGCCTCAAGAGATCTTCTAAGATACGGTTCACCCTCTCGGTCTGACCGTCCGTCTGAGGATGATATGCGGTGCTCAAACACAACTGAGTCCCTACCGCCTCTTGCAAACTTCTCCAAAACTCACTAGTAAAGATAGGATCTCGATCACTCACAATGCTGGATGGCACGCCATGCAATCTAACAATCTCCCTAACATAGACCGAAGCAAGCCATGGAGCGGTCCTCTTACTCTTCACGGGTATAAAATGGGCACTCTTGGTAAGTCTGTCCACCACAACCCAAATTCCCGTATTGCCCTTCCTCGATCTCGGTAACCCATCGATGAAATCCATCGAGACACTATCCCACTTCCACTGCGGAACTTCCAATGGGTGTAGCAACCCACCGGGTTTCCTTTGCTCCGCTTTAACTTGTTGGCACACTAAACATCTAGCCACATACTCGGCTACATCTTTCTTCATACCGGCCCAGAAGAAAACTCTCTTCATGTCTTGGTACATTTTGTCTCCACCGGGATGAATAGTCATTCTTGAACGATGTGCATCATCCAAAATAGCCTTCTTCAAACCCTCATCTAGCGGTACACAAAGTCTACCGTCTCTATGCAACCATCCCTTATCATCTATGGTGTATCTACCCAAATGGCTGGACGACTCCCCTCTTATAAGCTTCTCTACCAACACAACCAACTGTGGGTCGTCTCGCTGAGCCTCGCCAATCCGTCTCAAAAGAGTAGGTCTAACCTCCAAGGATGCCAACAAACCAGGTACAAAATCAACAGAAGGTCTGAAGTCGAACAAAGAAAGAAACTCCAAGCTTCGCCGTTCTACGAACAATGGACTTAAAGATAGCCTTTTTCTACTCAAGGCGTCAGCCACCACGTTACCCTTGCCAGGGGTATATGCTATCTCGAAATCATAGGATGCTAAGAACTCCATCCACCTTTGCTGTCTTAAGTTTAAATCTTTCTGAGAGAATAAGTACTTCAATGATTTATGGTCAGTGAACAACTCGAATCTCTCACCAAGAAGATAATGGCGCCAAGACTTAAGTGCGAAAACAATCGCGGCCAACTCTAGATCATGGGTAGGGTAATTCTTCTCATGCACTCTCAATTGTCTCCCTCCATAGGCTATTACCCTTCCCTCCTGCATCAAGACTGCGCCTAATCCTGTTCCACAAGCATCGGTATAAACAACAAACGGCTTACTCCCATCCGGGAGCACTAAAACTGGAGCGGTGGTCAAAGCTCTCTTTAACCGTCGGAAAGCATCATCACAATCTACATCCCACGAGAAAACCAGATTCTTCTTCGTCAAGCGGGTTAATGGGGCTGATATCTTCGCGAAGTCTTTGATGAACTTCCTATAATATCCTGCCAACCCCAAGAAACTTCTTACTTCGGTAGCATTTTTAGGAACTTTCCAATCCTGGATAGATACTATCTTTGCGGGATCCACAGCTATCCCTTCCTTAGAGACCACATGCCCTAAGAATCGCACTTCTCTTCTCCAAAAATGGCATTTAGAGAATTTAGCTTTAAGACTATGCGCTCGAAGAGTCTCCAACACTTCCTTGAGATGTAAGGCATGCTCTTCTTCATTCTTGGAAAAGACCAAGATGTCATCCACAAAAACTACTACAAACTTATTCAGATACTCTCTGAACACTCTACTCATGAGATCCACAAAGTATGCAGGGGCGTTTGTCAACCCAAATGGCATCACTAGCCACTCATAAAAACCATCCGGAGTCCGGAAAGCAGTCTTCTCTATACTGTCCTCCGCCACTCTTAACTGATGAAACCCTGTAGCTAAGTCCATCTGCGAAAATACTGACGCGCCAACCAACTGATCAAAGAGATCATCTATCCTCGGTAATGGGTGTCTATTCTTCTTCGTGAGCTTATTAAGTTCTCTATAATCCACACAAAGTCTGAGGGACCCATCCGCCTTCGTGGCAAACACTACTGGAGCTCCCCACTCCGATATACTTCGCCTTATGAACCCCTTCTCAAGCAACTCCCCTACTTGCTTATGAAGTTCCCTTCTCTCCCGAGGAGCCATGTGGCGCACTGGCAAAGACACTGGTTTGGCATTATCCACCAAATAAATTCGGAAATCTATCTCCCGCTTCGGAGGCAAACCCTTTACTTCTTCAAACACATCCGGATATTCCCGGACTACTCTGACAGAATGCAAACTCTCGACCGAAGCATCGAGCGATTCAAGATAACTTAGCAAAACAGATTCCATGGGATTGCAAGAGATCTCGAGAGTGTTACCCAAGCGGGTCATGAGCCTGACAACTCTCCTTTCGCAATCAAGAACGGCACCATTACTGGATAACCAGTCCATGCCCAAGATCAACCCATAGCCCGTGAAGCCCAATACAAAAGCATCACATCTAAACTCAACGCTAAGTATAGAAATCTTCAAACCCAAACATATCATAGACAGATATATGGAGCCCCCAATTGGGTTTGAGACAACCAAGGGATCATCAACTAGACTGGTGTCTAAGTGCAGTGACTCAACTAACGATGATGAGATAAAAGAATGCGATGCACCAGAGTCAAACAAAGTACGAACTGGATGATCAAACAGAAAAACCAGACTTTCAACGGAAATAGTTCTACCTCTCTGCTGAATCGGTGGAACTGAGAGAACCTGAACTTGCCCCCCTGACTGAGGTGGTGCTATAAGAGCTTGCACCTGCCCTCCTGAGGTAGACCCCGTCTTCTGCCCCTTCTTTGGGCAGTTTTTCACAAGATGCCCTGCTTCACCACAATGAAAGCAACCGGTCTTCTTCTTTTTGCGACAATCCTTACTGAGGTGTCCTGGTGTTCCACAATTGAAGCACTTCTTCTTCGTCTTCTTTTTGTCACCATTGCCTTTTCCGCCCTTGCCTTGTTGTTGTTGTTGCGGTTTCTTCTGATCCCCCTTTTTCTCTGGTGCCTTAGAATTCTTATCATCCTCATGCATAAGTGCCATGTAGACAAGCTTCTCAAAAGTGGCCCCCATAGGAATGTGAGTCATAGCTATTCCTTGCAATGGTTCGTTCAAGCCTCTAACGAACCTCAAAGCCTTCTTCTCCGGTGTATTCACCAACTCTATGCCAAACCTTGCTAATTGATTGAATTTGTTGACATATTCTTTCACCGTGAGATTCCCTTGCTTCAAATTCAAGAACTTCTCCATAAACAGATTCTCTTCCGCCCTTGAGAGAAACTTAGCCCCAAACCTTTGCTTAAAATCTGCCCAAGAGTCAACAGGGCGTTCTCCATTAGTGACCTCCCACCAGAATGAGGCCTCTCCCTTCATTAACCAAGCCGCCAACTTGACTTTCTTTCCCTCTTCCACTTCAAAGATATCTAGCAACTCTTCCACTTCCTTAAGCCAATCTCTAGCCTCTACGAAAGTCTCTGAACCAAGAAAAGGTTTTCCTCCTATAGCCTTGAACTCCTTGCAAACCTTAGCAAAATTATCCACTCTAGGCTGAGGAGGAGGAGCGGTTGTCTCTGGTGTAGTAGCATTGGCCGGACCCGCAGCCGCGGCCCTAGCCTCTTGCAACCTCCTATACCATAGTGGTATAACTAAACCCTCCGGGATGTTAAGATCTTCAGCCATGCTGAAACGAAAGAGGAAAGATTCAAAAAGGAGATTCCGAAAGATAAAGATATGGCTATTGGGGATTATGCTTTTCTTTTTCAAAAACTTTTTCTCTTAGAAGACATGCTTTTGAAAATACTTTCTTCGAAAATACTCTTAGAAAATAGTTTTTCTCAAAAATTTTATCTGTTCTGGTAACCTTAAGCTCTGATACCACGTGTAACACCCCACTCCCGCTATGATCACTCACTAAGGGAATGCCATAGCATCGGTGGAGTATTTTAGTGAATATAGAACAGAAAAATTACAACAAGACAGATATAAATAGTACTTGAAATTTTAAAACATCATCTCATAACAGCGGAAGTAAAACATGTCTGGTTACATCATAAAACCACAATAAAGGTCAAGTACAATATCCATCAAAATAAAGAAGTACATAATCCCACTCTCATACAATAGCCAAACAAAAGAAAAGATAACTGGATAACTGGAGCTTTACATCTATCCAAGCTCCTAAAGACTGGAACAGCAATCCGATCAAGCTCCACTACTGCTAGGATCCACCGTAGGACCTGAGGGTTGGGAAAAAGATAAAAACAACGGGGTCAGACATAAGTCTGAGCGAGTCCTATAACTTTAACAATACAATCGTTAAAGTAACCAGAGAAGACATAAACTGATATACGGTAACATATAGGGATGAATGGCTACCCTAAGCAGTCAACTAAACGAAGATAAAGGATAAAGACGCATCTACCCTCCCTAAGGTAAATTACTAAACTGCACCACACCAGTCGTTCCTAACTTAAAGGTTGATCCCACCCAAGGACTTATAAAATTTACTAATTAGTACTTGCGTACCCCTAGGTGACCAAGTAGGCGCCACGGGGCCCTACAATCCACTAGGTGTACACACTACTTCCCATTCGATCGGCTCCCTAACGTAGATACCCGTGCTGGCCCCACCGTGGGATGTATCATTCCCCAATGTGGCAACCTGATGAAACTAAAGGTGCACGGCTTATATCTACTCGATGCAACAACGGCTTACCTACCAGCCCGGGCCCACTCACGCATATGAAGCCCGTTGGACTTGCGTTGCCACCGCTAACCCGTTTGCCTCTTACAGTCAAGCCCAGTATGCGTGTCCCGTCCTCGACATGGGTCGAGCCCACAAAGATACGTATGGGTTACTGGTTGAAATGGGCCTCCACAAGCTACCCACCTAAGCTTGTCCCTTTTTCTAGTATATCCCACTTAACCCTTTAATCATGTTTTAATTACATGTTCCATTTTGGTTAAGTATTCTAATCGTATTTTCTATTGCCACCCAAGGCAACCACTAGATTTTCTCATGCCACCCGAGGCACCCACTTAACCCCTCATGTCCCTCTACATGCTAATGTGGTTAAGTGTTTCTTAATTAATTAATTAAGAACGTAACCTTTGTAAAGACCTCTCACATTAGACTGTCTTTTATGACCGCTGGTTAAGCCGGTTGGGTCCGGGCAGCCTTATGTCATAACAGAGTCTAACCTCGTGTCTTTACATTAATTACGTATTTAGTTTGTGCCTAAGACCTCTCACATTGGGCTAACATTTGTAGCAACTGGTTAAGCCGGTTGGGTCCGGGCAGTTTTACGCTACAACTGAGTCCAACCTCGTGTCTTAGTCAATTAATTACACCTAATTAATCACCCTCATAATTTTATATTAATTATCCCTAATTAATCAAGTTTTCTTAACATGGGTAGACCTAACTTAATAGGTAAATTCCCATGGGGTAGACCTAACTCAATAGGTAAATTCCCAACACATAGTATGGGTACACCTAACCAAATAGGCAAATTCCCATACTATGTTTATTTATTTTGTGTTATGCATAATTATATTAATTTCACACAATCTTATTAACTTATGCATTTAATTACCCCATCGTTCCCACGTAATTTCGTTCATGATATAACACATATAAAAGGTGTCAACTTGCATATGAATGAACATGTTTCAAAGGTGCCATCTTGCATATTAACAAACACATAACTTGCATATGAACTTGCATAACATGTCACCTAACTTGCATATAATATGTCACATAACTTACATATTCATTTTGCATAACAAACTTGCATATTAGCTTATAGACTTGCATAATGTGTCATCATGAACTTGCATATTAATAAACATGTAACTTGCATATTTACATACATGTAACTTGCATATTAACAAACATGTAACTTGCATATTAACAAACATGTAACTTGCATATTTACATACATGTAACTTGCATATTAACAAACATGTAACTTGCATATTAACAAACATGTAACTTGCATATTTACATACATGTAACTTGCATATTAACAAACATGTAACTTGCATATTTACATACATGTAACTTGCATAGCATATTACCATGAACTTGCATAACATGCATATGATTACATAGCCCACAACTTGCATATTTAGCATCATGCAAACATAACATACATCATATTAAACTTGCATAAGCTTACATACTCAACATGCATAAACATAAGATTAATGCTAACATCATATCATATGATTCAAAGCTCATTAACCCACATACAAAACCATAAATCTCATCACATCTCATCTAATTAGTTTACCAAAAGATCATCAAAGTGATAGAAACTCACAACTAGCAACTTTGAACACCAAATGAAGAAGATTAAGATGCTAAGAAGGGATTAGAAGTTGATTAGAGAGTGATTAGTATGCAACCCTCTTCATAAAATTAGTGGAGGCCATGAGAGCTAGTATTTTGCCATAGTTTAGTTACTAGGTTTAATTATGAATGAATTAGGGTAGGTTAGGGTCTTATTTATAGATTAGGCAAGTGTTTTAGGCCATAGGATTAACCCTAGATTCAATCCAAGCCATCAAAGCATGTCTTGGGGAAGAAGTCAAGTGTAGGAACCATCTAGGGCCTTTAGATTAAAGATGGACCATGAGAACCATTCAAATGCAAAATCTGCACTTGAGCGAATCGGCCCACGGGTTGACAGCCAAACACCCTGGATTAACCCCTAGTCGACCCAGCGGGCTCGGGTCGACTTCAAAAATCGGCCGGTTCGGTTATTCCCCTCTCCCAATTCGCTGTTTTGAGCATTTTTGCATATTTATTTATTAAATTTTCAATTATATATATATATATATATATCAATATCAATATATATATATATATATCTACACAACCCATTTCACTTAATTAAGTATACTTTAATTTGGGAATTTTCGTGAAACTTCGCGAGGCCATATCTTGGTCATACGGACTCCGATTTTCGAAAACTCGGACTCTATTTCGCGTATTTTTCCGAGACGAACGCAATGGCATAGCCCGTTTCCCTTGATTCCCATTTTAGAATTAAATTCTGCCTCGATTTATGTTATTACAGGTTATTGAAAATACGGGTTGTTACAACGGTGGCTAGATTTTTTAACGTCATATGATTTTGGTATAACCTATAATCCAAGAAATGGCAACGCAGTGGATGATGCATTAAGTTGAAGATATGCTAGTTTAGGAGTCATGTTTTCATAATGGAAGCACCTCGATTATTTGGTTGGATTTGATTTCAGGCCCCATTGTGAGTTAGAGACCAAGATATTAGCAAGCTTATCGATCAGACCAACTCTCGTCGAAAGGATTGGCGAAAACCAGAAGGGAGACACCAAGCTTGCAGAGGTCATCGAGAGGTTGGAGATGAGTGTGGAACTCGAGGAAATTAAGGATTTCAAAGTCGATCGAGATGGTTGGCTTCACGAGAATAGATGATTGGTTTTTCCTTGTATAGTTGGATTGAGAGTTGAGGTTCTAAAGGAATGTCATCACTCTAAATTGACGATTTATCCTGGTGGTAATAAGGCGTATCGAGATATGTAGCAGATTTACTACTGGAAAAGGTTTGAAGAGGGATGTCGGCAAAGTTATCTCGAAGTGTATGAATTTTCAATTGGTTAAAGTTAAGCAGAAAAGGCCAAGCGGATTGTTGCAGCCATTGGAAGTTCCTACATGGAAATAAGAGCAAGTGTCAATGAATTTTATCGATTGACTACCTAGGAAAAAAAGTAGGAAATGAGGGTATTTGGATCATTGTAGACTGTTTGGCCAAAAGCGCAAGGTTTATTCCTATCGGATCAACTAGGAAATCATCGAAGTTGGTTAAGCTATATATTAAGTGGATAGCTTGATTCCTTGGCATATAGAAGTGCATAGTTAGTGATTGAGATCCGTTGTTTACCAGTGGATTCAGGAAGAGTTTGCAAGAGACATTGGGAACCGAGCTATGTATGAGTACGGCTTAACATCCATGGACAGATGGCCAGACTGAGAGAGTTAATCGAGTATTGGAAGATCTTCTTAGAGATTGTGTGTTAGATTTAGGAGGATCGTGGGAAGATCATCTGCATTTAGTTAAGTTTACTTATAATAATAGCTACCAGTCGAGTATTGGAATGGCAGCATGAAGTGTTGTATGGTAGACCGTGTAATTCTTCATCCTACTAGTTAGAGACTAGAGAGAAGTTAATTCTTAGGCCTGAGATGATAAGAGAAATGGCGGATAATATTGAAATCATTCGACAATGAATGAAAGCAGCCCAAGATCATCGGAAGAGCTATGCCGATAAGCGACGAAAAGACTTGGAATTCTCGTTCGGGGACTTGGTTTTGTTAAGGTTTTTCATTTAAGGAATGTTATTCATTTCATAAGAGAAGGAAAGTTAGCATCACGATTTGTTAGGCCGTTTCCAATTGTTCAGCGCATTGGAAAGCTCGCATATGGAGTGGATTTACTGAGTAGATGGCGGGTGAGCCCAATGTGTTTCATGTATCATTTCTACGGAAGTTAATGCACGACTCGAATGTTGTGGTTTCTCCTAATCAGATTGAAGATTTAAAGGTCGAGCCCAAAGTTTTTAGGCCATGTAAGCCGCTTCGCGTGTAGAGAGTGATATGAAACAACTTAAGAGGAAGGTTGTCAAGTTAGTCGAGGTACAATAGGGCGAGGACGATGACAATTGCACATGGAAAACGGTAGAGAGCATGAGGTCGACACATCCAGAACTCTTCGAGTGGTAAGTCTTATATATCGTATCCTACTCGTACTATTGTGTCTTGCACTATTAGGGTTCTACATGCAAGGGTAGGATTTTGATTGCATGGGTTGTTATGTGCTAGATTGGCTACTCATGGATGGTAGGCATGAAGAATACTTTGTTTGCTTGTGTTTTCTTGGAATCTCTGGGGTGAAATTCCTAAAAGGGGGAGAATGTAACAACCTGTATTTTATGTATCGAAGGATCGTAAAATAATTATATTTAATTCACTAATGGTTGGATCATTCTCAAATTTTAAAATGTTGTTCACACAGTTGAGAGACATGTCCACGATTTTTACCGAATCGACTTGAGACCATTTTGCTATTGCGAATATTGTTATAGCTATAACTTTTGATAGAAATTGAATTAGATGTTGAAATCGGTCTCACTAAATCGGAATGGTGGTTGGCAATTCCGTAAAGTGATCACATTAAAGATTTAGCTTATATTTTGGGAGAAATCACTGTTTTAAGATTTAGTACCTATTTGGCAGATTAGTTAGCTGCTAATGGGCTGATTAGTGAAGTCCATTAGACTAATGAAACAAAGAGGTTTGGGGAGAAAAATAATTTTTCTCTCTTCATTCAAACATGTAGGCTTGTGTATGTGATTCTACAGATTTAACCTAAACCCTAATTTCTCTAGTCTATTCATTTTAATTCATAATCTAAAGGCCAGATCTACATCCGAGCAGGTTAGATCACATCATCTATAGGTGAAATCTTAATACTGCAATAGTCGATCTGATCTGAGTAATAATGCAAAAACAAAACACTCGGGTCTGGACTAACATTCTTAAATAAGTGAATAAACTCAAGTGAAATATTCAATGAAATGCTTAAAGGGTGTTTGGAATTTCCATCCTTTAAGGATCCGTTAAATCAGGTATCATACAGTACAATATGTTATTATAATAGTGTCTACCATTAAATATAATATTCAAAAGAGCGTAAGCAAGATTACATTTTTAACCTTACACCATTTATAATACCGTAGTCCACAAAAATACTATAAAGTCCATCATAAATTAATGGCTATCAGAAGGCACTCTTAGGTACAGTATAAATCTAAATCATAAGAGGCTCTGTAACTATCCAGAATTCATCAAGAAATATTTAACGGATATTAAATATTTAAAACGATTCATTTTAAGAATTTACGACTTGAAATTTATGTAATTTAACGCTTGAATGTATAATTTATAATGTAAATAAAAACAAACACGCATCGGTGCAGTAGTTTATAATATTATGTTTTGAAATTTAAATGAATATACAGAATGCAATATAAGTCAAAATTTGTTGAAACAAGAAACGTTAGAATCCATTTAACTGTATATTTCTAACAAAGGTGAAAAATTAAAATTTCATCATATAGACTGTGAGTTATGTCCAAATCAAATTTCAAAAAAGTCACTATGGAATCCTTTATAAGCCATAACGATTTATTAAATAAAATGAAAGGACCTTATAATGAATTGAATATCGATTTAGCTTAAAATGGAAATATCGAGATAGAAACCTAAGTATGTTTATTTTGTACCTATATGATATTCTATTTGGATATATATGATAATATTAATTATTATTATTAAACTGAATTGTTTTTGAATTTATTAATATTTTATTTGTTTTATTTAAGCCTTAAAAATAGTCATTTTGCAAACGACCTCCATTTTCGACAAAACAAATTTTATTAGATTTGCGGTGAGTAATTATTGGTAGATTTCAAATTTCGCGCCAATTAGAGTTATTTTTTGACCATGCGTAAATTAAATGTGAATCGATCAATAATTTGATCTCAAACTAGAGCTTTTTGAGCAAATAGACTCAGAATTTGACGCAAACATAATTGCATGTCAATTTTCACCACGAACAGAGTTCGTGTGTGATCAGTGAGTTGTTAAACGTCGATCAGAAGTAACGATAGCTAGCAAATAAATGAAGCTTCACCCAGAAGCTAATAGAAATGTCTTCTCTATAAAAATACCCCCACCTTAACCGTAAATCCCCCAGAATTTCAACCTAAACCTTAAATCCCCTAAAATTTCAGCCTTAACCCTAAATCCTTAATTTTCTTAGCCACATTTTGCAATAAAGTCCATTTTCAAGTAATAATTTATATTTTCAAAAAATTGAGAGTTAGAGAGAACATCCAACATGAAACTTGTAGATCATGTTAAGGGCTACCTACTGGTACAATTTCATGGCCAACGAGCACCCGAGGTCACAGAAAATCACACACAAATTGCCAATGTTCACTTTCGATTTTGGTTGAATTGCGTGTAAACGTCAAGAGTTATATGGAGTGGCCAACTAGGAAGTTGGAGAGGGGAGACAGAGCTACAACTTTATAGTCGGGGGTTTGGCCTGATATGGTTTGTGGTGGTGGTGAAGTCGAGTTGATCAGAGGTGAAGTTATTTGGAAGCAGCCAACGGAAGTGGACATTCTATGGTGACTTAGGACTGTTCAAGCAAGATGGTAACCTAGGAAGTTTTAGCTGGTGGTAGGACGCGGGTACTGGCAAAATTTCAGGTCGTAGGTTATGTGTGGAAACCGGAAATCACTTCGAAAGGCATTCTGGTCGAATGTCTTTTTCTCGTCGATGGTGGCACGAACGACGATGAGGTTGGGGCGTGGTAGTGGCCTGGAGAGGGGGACACGATGGTGGTTGAGTTTGACGGCCTACAACCTTATAGTGGCGACGCAAGGTGAAGGTAGGGGTGGAGTGACGTTGACAGAAACGAACGTGAAGAAGATGAGTTATTTTATTTATTTATTTAATTCAATGATTGTTCAAAGTTTGAACTATTATAACTTGTCTGTATGAACTCATACTCATAATTACGTGAAATTGTATCTGCTGGAAACTTGGAGTCGAGAGCTTCACAACAAAACTAATTTGGATAAATTTGGAGCTATTTGGAATTTTGGGTTAAATTAAACTCACATTTAATTTAATCCAAATGTTATTGTTATTATAGCGATAAAACTAATGTGAGAACTCCCTGAATCGATTTAAAAGTTATTATACTTTATTTGATTATATATTGATTGCTTGTTGTTGCTATGGATGCCTTGTGATTGATGGACATTTATTTGCAGTCATCTATATACTGTTTATGTACATTTAAATGTTAAAAATTATAAATGCTTATCTTATTAGTGTCGTTTGATGGACGATGAACTGTAGTGGTTGTTATTATAAATGTTTACACACATTGACACCATAAATATGAAATTATTTGGGAATTGATTAATTCGAATTCCACCGAGGTTTTAAATGAATATTATATTATTTTTTAAGTGAAATAGACATGAAAAATTGAAATTGGATTTTGAAGTGATTTGGAAATGAAGTTAATATGATTCAAACAATTATTAAAAAACTTGAAAAAGATTTGAACGAGTATTGAATTAAAAATGACTTATTCTAATTTAATATTGATTTTGAACTGTAAATTCAAAAGAGAATTCGAATTAGATTTATAAGCGACGTTTTTAACTCGAAACAATTATTCAAATAATCTTATTATTTTTATAATGGAATTCAGAAAAGTACAGATTTCAAAATACTATATTTTGAAAAATATTATTATTTTAACACTATAATAATAATGAATATTCAATTTTAATATATATTTGAATTTGAAGCTTGAATCGTTTTTAAACGAGTTTATAAAATATGTTTGGATCGAGTCAACGAATTTTAATTTAAATAATAATATGGGTTGAATACGACATGTTGCGCAACGATAGTTCACGAAGTTCAACCTTGAACATCAAATAGCCCCAACTAATGAAGTTTAAATCGGATTGCCATGAAACTAGAAACGTTTGTTTTTTATTGATAAGAGCTTTCAGATGAAAGAAGAACTTTTGAATTTCAATTTATAGATTTCAAGTTAGGATTAAATCTATTTTTAAAAAGGTCGTTGTAAATGCAATTCGATGACTATAATTGGAAATCATTCGAAATGGTCGTATAAAAACTATTAAAAATATGGAAAAATTGTGATAAATCATAATAAGTGATTTTAAAAATATTTGGAAAAGAAACATGATGTTTCGAGCTATATTTTGATATGTTTTCAGCCTAACGTGCTGAATACGGTAAATGACATTTTTAATGTTTAAAGTTAAATATTGAATATATAGTTTCCAACTGCTATTATGTACGGTTTTTATAATTAATAAATCATTTGAGAGTAATTCGAATCGATTTTAAATTATAAGTCGAGATTTTGTTCAAATAGGACTAGTCGCATAACGACAGTTCGTGAATGTCGATCATTGACTTCATATGAATGTACCAGAAGATATGACCATCGGATCTTCCTAAAATGAGAAGCATTTGGTTCGTAATGGAAAGAGATTTCAAATGAAAAAGGAAGTTAAAAGATCCAAAGGTTAGATCTTGAAATATGTGAAATTCAAATTTGAATAAAATTGGATTTGGATAGAAATAGTCTTCGAATATTTGATGTTAATTACCGTTGTGTAGACGTTTACTATTTTGAGGAATTTGGAAGATGTTTTACATCGTTATTACACTTATAGTATTCGTTCATTGCGATAATTGGTGTTGAATATAAGTGATGTAAATTATGTTTTAAATTTTATATTTAATAGCAATTGGTTTTGAGTTTGTTATGAATGACGTCTTAGATAACGTTATTCTTTTAACCCAACTATGATGAAGATCTGATTTGGAATCGAATAATTAATCTTTGGATTAATTGTTAAGAATAATCTGAAGTTTAACGTGTCTTCCCATAATAATCCCAAGTTTGGATTATTTATGAATAATCCGAAGTTTGGGGGGTGTCTTCCGATAATGATCACGATGACTTTTTGACGTGTTATTTCGGGATCAATATGGGAAGACACCCGCAAACTTCGGACTAATATGGGTAGACACAAGTAAATGAGATTAATATGGGAAGACATCCCCCAAACTTCGGATTATTTAGAAATAATCCAAACTTGGGATTATTATGGGAAGACACGTTAAACTTCGGATTATTCTTGACAATTAATTCTTATCTTTTAATTAAGATTTAATGAATTTTCAAAAGTGTAGTTTTCCAATTAATAAATTAAATTGGAAATGAATGAGAATAGCTTTAGTGATAATCGAGATGGGTCTCCGTGGATGAAGGCCTTTACTATTTAAGGAGTTTAAAAGGCTTTGCCATTATTCCGCTTATAGTATTAGTCCGATATAGGAATTATATTGATTTTGAACAGATATGATTTCTGCGAAGATTTCGTTTCAAATGGAAGAATGATTTTTAGTTTATCATGAACGATGTTTTAAATAACATTTGTTATTTAACCCAGTAAAAGGAGAATATGATTTCGTAAGGTTAGTTTAAAAGAAATCTTTATTTAAGTTGAATATAAAGATTGAATGAAAGAGTTTTCCTAACAAATGACAATGGGAACCAAGTTTAAATATCGCTTGAAGATAAACGAGTTTTGCTTAATGGAAAGATTTAAAGAAATGGATTTTGGATTTAACAAGTTTTCAAATATGAACTTTGTTAAGAATAAGAAATCATTAGTACGATTTTGGGCAAGAGATATGGTGTAACACCCCGTGAATTCTATAACTATGAAATTCGCAAAATTAAAGTATAATTAATCTGAAAATCAAAGAACTAAGGGAAACGGGATACGCCATTGCGTTCGTCTCGGAAAAATACGCGAAATAGAGTCCGAGTTTTCGAAAAACGGAGTCCGTATGAAGAAGATATGGCCTTCGGAAGTTTTTAAATTAAGTTTAAAATTCAAACAGAATAAAATAGCTCAGGAAATCAAATTTAAATTCCAAAATGGGGCCCAATGGGCCAGGGCGGAAAAACACCCGCCTAACGCACCCAGGTCGACTGGGCTGTCGACCTGGTCTAGCCAGGTCGACAGGGCTGTCGACAGGGCTGTCGACAGGCATGTCGACCTGGTCCAGAGCCAGGTCGAACCCAGCCCAACCTGGCTGGCCTATTCTATGTTGGTCGATTTTCTGTAGTCTGCTTTGTCATTAGGGCTAGGTGGCAGGCTCTAATTGGTCTCTCTTTCGAATGAATGGCTACGATCAATCCAAGCAACATCAATGGTCCTAATCAGTTCATAAACCCTATAAAAATGACCCTAGACTTAACCCTAATCTATTCATTCAAAAATAAGAACAAAGCCGCCATGTTGCTGAGGAACGACTAAGAGTAGCCACCAATTGGAGAGAGAGGATTAGGAGGCAAATTCTAAAGCATCAAGCAACCTAAACAAATCAAATCAACAAGGAATCGCATCTTCTAATCCCTAAATTTGAGAATTCGCCACACAATTGTAAGTAGAGTATTATTTTGGTATGAACAAATAATTGTGTTGGTATGTATACTTGATTTGTGGCGATAAAGTAATTCATATTTGTGCGTTGCTATCGATTTGGAATATTGTATACGTTTGGATATCCTCAAATTATGTTATTCATTATGAAAAACTACATGCGGTAGTTTTATGCAAGTATACGTTTGGAATATTCGCAAATTATGTTGAAGCTACATGTATGTAGTTGATTAATTGAAATTCATGCAAGTTTGGGGTTTTGCTACTATGCCATCATAATGTGTATTTTATACAAACATCATTTTTGTGATGTAATTGGAATAAGTTTGGGTTATCATAATCCATATGAAATTATGTGAAAATTTGGCATCATGATCTATGTATTAAGCCATGTTTTGTACTAGAAACCTATTTGCAAACTTATGAATATGACTAGGCTATGATTGATATTTTGCATAATTGAAATCTATGTTAGGTCTATATTGTTAACAAGAATTATATGATGACATATGTGGTATATAGCTAGGTTAGATTCAAAAACCCCTTTTGCAAGTTTGCATGACTAAAGTAAAAATCATGATTTCATGTTAGAAATATTTATGCCATGGTTATGTGAATAAATTTAACTATACTTTTGTATTAGTCACAAAAGTAGGCACCTTTGTAAACATGTAGAAACCTTATGAACATGATTTGCTTATGTTTGACACTATGCCTAAATAAGAACATGGGTCTATGTTGTAGTTAAGACTATGTGTCAATAATGATATCCAATTTAGATTCTTAGCTTAACTACAAGTTTACATGGTTTGATTCATGTCACTTATGCTTTATGACCAAAGTATATGTTACTACTATGCAAGTACACCAGTTTCTATTTTGTAGTTCCAACGTCACATTGCAAGTTCATGCGCTCACAATCCCCTTTTTGTGTATGAAATCACGCTTTAAGCCTCCCCTCTTTCGCATGGCTAAGTTGGGCTTAAAAAGGTTAAGCCCAACATATAAACGAACGTATTAAACGGGGGAAAATAACGTTGGGCTAAATTAATTAATAAATGAAAATATAAAGTAGAAGGGCCCAAATTCAAGTATGGGTTGGGCCCATGATTGGTGTAACCTTTACGCCATTTACTTAATAATGGGCCGCAAATATTTACATATAAATAAAGAAGAAAGACAAAATTTGTAAATGTTGAAAATACGATGTGTTTAACCCGAGGTTGGATTGAGTTGTGATGTAAACCTGCCCGGAGCCGCCCGGCTGTCCAGTAGTCACAACAATACCTATCCAATGTGGGAGGTTAAACATGGAGCCCAATAAGGACCCGAGGTTAGACTGAGTTGTGGCGTAAGACTGCCCGGAACCAACCGGCAACAGGCAGCCACAACAATACCTGTCTAATGTGAGAGGTCAGGGCCTTAATAAGACAATTAAGGCTGAGTCAGGATTGTTAGGATTAAGTGAATTAAAGACTTAATCAAAATGGAACATGCTAAACTAAACGGACTGGTGGGGGTTAGGTTAGAAAACACTTAACCAACTTAGCATGTTGGCTAGAGATAGAAAACCTAGTAACGGGGGGACCCTTTTCAGCAGTAACCTTATAAGGTGTATCATGATACCCTAAAACTAGGCAGGGTGGGGCACGATTACTGGGCTGATTGTAAGAGGTCAAATCGACGGCGGTGGTGTAGCAGTGTAGGTTCTAACGGGGTGCGGGCGTGCACACACTCCGGCGCAGAAAAATAAAGCACTGGGCACCAGTAGCATACCTGTGCATTCTAAGGTTGTGTCGGGCCGCTGCCATGGGACTTGATACACCCCATGGTGGGACCAGCATAGGTAACTACAACATCGGGGGCCGTAAGACACATGTAACTATGCGAGTAGGAGCCGATCATCATTGAATGGATCACATCACCCTGATTATGGGGTGCCAGTTGGGAACTAGTTTATACGGGTTCAGAGATTGACATGGGGTACGATAGTATATGCGACCCTAGACAACTTAACTAAGTTTATAGTGCTTTCCCACTTCTTGATTATACTTATCATACCCAGTTCTTTATTCATGGACAAAATAGTCCTAGACTTACTCAGGCTTTATGTCTGACTCTACTTTTCTTTCGTCTTCTTTTCTTCCGTTTCCCCCCCCCCCCCCCAGGTCCACAGGGAGGGAACACTGCAGCTTGACCAGCATTCACATCCAGCTTGAAGAAGAGAAATGTATTGCTTGGACCTTTTTCATTTTGAACTATGGCTTTGGACAACCACTATGGGGCTTTTGCAGTTTATCTATGTTTTCTTTATGCTTCTTTAAATAATGTAATCAAGACAGATTATGAAAGAGTTATGTTATATTTTTTTTGAAAAGATGTAAGACAATTATGGTGATGTTGTTGTAGCACGTATTTGCTTTTATGAAATAAAAGTTGTTGTTTTTCCGCTGTTTACAAATATGTGTTCTTATATCTGTCTTGTATATCTGCGACTTATACTTATAAACCTCCACCAAAATTAGGGCATTCCCTTTGAGAGTGACCCTAACGGAGGTGGGGTGTTTCACTTGGTATCAGAGCATAGGTTTACCAGATAAGATAAAAAGTTTTGAAAATTTATTTTCAAAAAGGAAATTTAAAGAAGCATTTTTAGAAGAAAAAAAATATATTATTTTATTTTAAAAGGCAAAGTCCACTCCCCAAAGCCATAGGTACTATCTCTTATCCTTCGTTTTGAATCTATCCTTTTTGTTTCAGCATGTCCGAAGATCTTAACTTGCCAGAAGGGGTGCCAATACCTGGTTGGTTTAGACGATTCTTAGAAGCAAGGGCCACTCAGCCAGGTCCTACCGTTCCTCCTCCCCCAGCTGCAGGAAATCATCCAGCTGCAGCAGCACCTTTTCCTCCACCTCCTCCACGGGGAAACACGTTTGCTAAGATATGTAAAGATTTTAAAGCCATGGGAGGAAAGGATTTCCATGGAACTGAGTCCTTCGTAGCAGCTAGGAATTGGCTGAAAGAAACTGAGGACCTATTCATCATCTTTGAGGTAGAGGATAGACAAAAAGTACAATTGGCAGTGTGGCTATTGAAGGGCGAGGCTTCCTACTGGTGGGAAGTCACTAATGCTGAAAGACCAGTGGAGACATGGGAGGACTTTAGGGCAAGGTTTGAGACTAAATTTCTCTCAGATGCGGAAAGAAGTTTGCAGTTGGAAAAATTCTTATTTCTTAAGCAAGGGGACAAGACAGTCAGAGAGTATGTGAATCAGTTCGATGAGCTGGCTAGGTTTGGGCTTGACCTAGTCAACACCCCGCACAAGAAGGCTCTCCGTTTCGTCAAAGGGTTAAATGAGCCATTACACAGTTTGGCCATGACCCATATACCCATGGGGGCCACGTATGAAAGATTGGTGCAAATGGCATTGCTGAATGAGGAGGATAAGGGCAAGAAGGAGACAAAGGCAGAAAGCTCTCAAGGGAAGAAAGAGGGTTTGCAGCCTAAGAAGACAGACTTTAAGAAAGGCGGGAAAGGCAACAAAGAGAAGAGGAAGTGTAATTTCTGTGGCAAAGTGGGGCACTTAGTAAAGGACTGCCGGAAAAAGAAGGCCAAGGAGAATGGTGGGTGCTTTTCTTGCGGTGAGACAGGCCACAGGGCTAAGGACTGCCCAAAGAAACGAGGACAGGGGCAGAGGGCTGGATCCACCCCAGGGGCACAGGTTCATGTGCTAGAAGCGCCACCTTTGCAACAGCGAGGTATAAATACTTCTGTAGAAAGTGTAGTTTATCTTTATGATCACCCCGTTCGCACTTTATTTGATTCTGGCGCATCACATTCCTTTATCTCGTCTGCTTTAGTAGAATCTCTGCACCTAAAAACTAGTATGGTAGAGGACCCCTTAATTGTTTCAAACCCAATTGGGGGCCCAGCTCATTTGTCTATGATCTGTTTGGGACTGAAAATTTCTATTCTAAGTGTAGAATTTCAATGTAGTGCCTTTGTTTTGGGCTTTTCGGGTTATGGTTTGATTTTGGGTATGGATTGGCTATCCAGTAATGGGGCCATCCTTGATTGTGAGAAAAGGGTTGTTAGGCTCCTAACCCAGCACGGTAATACTTTGGAAATTTCTTGTAATCCCTCGTATGCGGTTATGCTTAGTTATCTTGAATCGCTAGATGCCTCTGTTGAAAATATGCAATCAGTTAGAGTGGTCCGGGAATATCCGGATGTCTTCGAAGAGGTGAAGGGCTTGCCTCCGAAGCGGGAAATAGACTTCCGCATATATCTTGTAGATAATGCAAAGCCCGTTGCGTTGCCCGTTAGACACATGGCTCCACGAGAAAGAAAAGAGCTCAGTAAACAGATTAAAGAACTTCTAGAAAAGGGGTTCATTAGGAGGAGCATTTCAGAATGGGGCGCTCCAGTGGTGTTCGCTACAAAGGCGGATGGTTCACTCCGTCTATGTGTTGACTATAGGGAGCTCAACAAGCTAACGAAAAAGAATAGGCACCCTCTCCCTAGAATTGACGATTTATTTGACCAGCTTGTAGGAGCGTCTGTTTTCTCCCAACTCGATTTAGCAACCGGTTTTCATCAGCTAAGGGTGGCTGAAGATAGCATCGATAAAACGACGTTTAGAACCCCATACGGCTTCTTTGAATGGCTTGTCATGCCTTTCGGCTTGACAAATGCACCTGCTTACTTCGTGGACCTGATGAGTAGGGTATTTAGAGATTTCCTCAACAAATTCGTAGTGGTCTTCGTAGATGATATCCTTATCTTCTCAAAGAGTGAAGAGGAACATGCTCAACACTTAAGGGCAATCATGGAAACTTTGCGAGTCCATCAACTAAAAGCCAAATTCTCCAAATGCCACTTTTGGAGAGAAGAGGTGAGGTTCCTTGGGCACATAGTATCCAAACAAGGGTTAGCGGTGGACCCTGCTAAGGTAGTGGCGGTACAGGATTGGAAGACACCAAGGAATGCAACTGAGGTCCGAAGCTTTCTAGGACTAGCAGGTTTCTATCGAAAATTCATAAGGGATTTTGCGAAAATCTCAGCTCCGCTCACAAAATTGACCAAGAAGAATCTAGTGTTCAATTGGGACTTGGATTGCGAGTTTGCTTTCCAACGACTGAAAAGGGCTCTCACAACAGCCCCAGTTTTGACGCTGCCAGATGGAAGCAAGATGTTCACTGTTTATACGGATGCATGTGGGACAGGGCTAGGCGCCATCTTAATGCAAGAAGGAAGGGTAGTAGCTTATGGTGGGAGGCAGTTGAAGGTGCACGAAAAGAACTACCCGACCCACGATCTTGAGTTAGCCGCCATCGTCTTTGCACTCAAGTCTTGGCGACACTATCTCCTAGGTGAGAAGTTCGAACTTTACACTGACCATAAATCGTTGAAATATCTTTTCTCGCAGAAGGATCTTAACTTGAGGCAACAAAGATGGATGGAGTTTCTTGCCTCGTACGATTTCGAAATCTCCTACACTCCGGGCAAAGGCAACGTAGTTGCAGACGCGTTGAGCCGAAAGAAATTGACCCTAAGCCCGTTGTTTGTTGAAAGACAAAGCCTAGAGTTTATAGCCAGTTTCGACTTTAGGCCCTCCTCCGATTTCGTACCAGGCTTGCTAGCATCTCTCGAAGTGCGCCCAACTTTAGTGGATTCAGTAGGGACAGCACAACGCGAAGACCCTCAGCTTGTGGAAATAATTGATAGGCTAATTAGGGGTGAGACTTCAAGTCACCTCAACAGATACTCCATCGACGATAAAGGTTTGCTAAGGCGAGACGGAAGACTATGCGTCCCACAAACAAAAGATTTAGTAAAGAAGGTTCTCGAGGAAGCACATCACTCCAAGATGACGATACACCCAGGCGGAGATAAAATGTACAAAGACATAAAAAGGACTTTCTTCTGGAACGGTATGAAAAAGGACGTGGCAGAATTCGTTTCTAAGTGTATGGTGTGCCAACAGGTTAAAGCGGAACAGAAAAAGCCTGGCGGGCTACTACATCCTCTGGAGGTCCCGCAGTGGAAGTGGGATAGTATCTCAATGGACTTCATCGATGGGCTGCCTAGGTCTAGGAGAGGCAACACTAGCATTTGGGTAATAGTGGATAGGCTTACTAAAAGCGCCCACTTTTTACCTGTCAAAAGTAAAAGAACTGCCTCATCCCTAGCATCACTTTACCTCAAGGAAATCGTTCGACTCCATGGAATACCATCTAGCATTGTTAGTGACCGAGACCCCATCTTCACCAGTGAGTTTTGGCGGAGTCTGCAAGAAGCAGTAGGAACGCAGTTATGCTTGAGCACAGCCTATCATCCCCAAACCGACTGCCAAATAGAGAGAGTGAACAGAGTTTTGGAAGACCTTTTAAGGCTATGCGTCCTTGACTTCGGAGGGACATGGGAAGACCACCTTCCTTTGGTGGAATTTGCCTACAACAACAGCTATCAAGCAACCATCGGAATGGCGCCCTTCGAAGCTTTATATGGAAGACCGTGTCGATCGCCCACTTGTTGGTGGGAGTCTACTGATAAGCTCATACTTGGACCAGATATGATCCGAGAGACTTCAGAGAAAGTAGACTTAATACGAAGAAGGATGAAGACGGCCCAAGACAGACAAAAGTCCTATGCCGACAAGAGGAGGACCGACCTTGAATTTGAGGTTGGAGACAGAGTTTTTCTCAAGGTATCACCGCTAAGAAACGTTGTTCGTTTTGGAACCACAGGAAAGCTAGCGCCAAGATTCGTAGGGCCATTCCCTATTATCGAGAAGATTGGGAAAATGGCCTATAGATTAGAGCTACCCGAGAAGTTGGCTGGAGTCCACAACGTCTTTCACGTTTCACATCTTCGAAAATGTCTACATGAGTCTGCTGAAGTGGTAGAGCCAAATATCCTCGAAGAGGCCGAAGTGGAACGCGAAGCAACCATAAGGAAAGTTCCAACCCGCATACTAAGAACGGAAGTGAAGAAGCTACGCAACCGTGAAGTCAGGCTCGTCAAAGTTCAGTGGAGCGACGCCGAGGGAGACGCGACATGGGAAACTGAAGCTAGAATACGCACAGCCTACCCTTTTCTTTTCGAGGGTACATCCTTGATCTTTCCTTTTCCTTAAGTTGCGCTTTTATCTATCTTTTTAGGTATATTTCCTCGACCTTATCTTTTAGGTAGAAATCTTTTGGATGAAAACATGTAATTGAAACATGTTATGGATGATGGTCGCAAGTGGTTGCAAGTGATTGCTAGTGGTTGCTCGTGGTTGCATATACACACACAATCTAGGTTTTAGATCGGCTCAGTCACTTCATATTGCATATGCATATATGTTTGCATTCGTATATGGATGAACTTTAATGTGTTGTCATATGGATGTTGCATTTGGATTGAATGATTGTGCACTCATGTAGAATCATGAATAGGAAAATTTGCATACATAATGGATTCATGGCACTTACATAACTCGCATTAAGGAGGTCAACTGAATCAGTAAGACCGCCTGATTTTGCATTAGATAAGTACATGTACACACACACTTCGCATATGATCATGAAGCATTAGAAGTCTCTTAAGGACAATGGATGCTCGTGTTGGATGGATGAGTAGATGGATAATTGGATGTTAGGATATACATTCCTCCTAACTTGAAGATTTCGGGGACGAAATCCTTTTAAGTGGGGGAGAATGTAACACCCCGCGAATTCTATAACTATGAAATTCGCAAAATTAAAGTATAATTAATCTGAAAATCAAAGAACTAAGGGAAACGGGATACGCCATTGCGTTCGTCTCGGAAAAATACGCGAAATAGAGTCCGAGTTTTCGAAAAACGGAGTCCGTATGAAGAAGATATGGCCTTCAGAAGTTTTTAAATTAAGTTTAAAATTCAAACAGAATAAAATAGCTCAGGAAATCAAATTTAAATTCCAAAATGGGGCCCAATGGGCCAGGGCGGAAAAACACCCGCCTAACGCACCCAGGTCGACTGGGCTGTCGACCTGGTCTAGCCAGGTCGACAGGGCTGTCGACAGGCATGTCGACCTGGTCCAGAGCCAGGTCGAACCCAGCCCAACCTGGCTGGCCTATTCTATGTTGGTCGATTTTCTGTAGTCTGCTTTGTCATTAGGGCTAGGTGGCAGGCTCTAATTGGTCTATCTTTCGAATGAATGGCTACGATCAATCCAAGCAACATCAATGGTCCTAATCAGTTCATAAACCCTATAAAAATGACCCTAGACTTAACCCTAATCTATTCATTCAAAAATAAGAACAAAGCCGCCATGTTGCTGAGGAACGACTAAGAGTAGCCACCAATTGGAGAGAGAGGATTAGGAGGCAAATTCTAAAGCATCAAGCAACCTAAACAAATCAAATCAACAAGGAATCGCATCTTCTAATCCCTAAATTTGAGAATTCGCCACACAATTGTAAGTAGAGTATTATTTTGGTATGAACAAATAATTGTGTTGGTATGTATACTTGATTTGTGGCGATAAAGTAATTCATATTTTTGCGTTGCTATCGATTTGGAATATTGTATACGTTTGGATATCCTCAAATTATGTTATTCATTATGAAAAACTACATGCGGTAGTTTTATGCAAGTATACGTTTGGAATATTCGCAAATTATGTTGAAGCTACATGTATGTAGTTGATTAATTGAAATTCATGCAAGTTTGGGGTTTTGCTACTATGCCATCATAATGTGTATTTTATACAAACATCATTTTTGTGATGTAATTGGAATAAGTTTGGGTTATCATAATCCATATGAAATTATGTGAAAATTTGGCATCATGATCTATGTATTAAGCCATGTTTTGTACTAGAAACCTATTTGCAAACTTATGAATATGACTAGGCTATGATTGATATTTTGCATAATTGAAATCTATGTTAGGTCTATATTGTTAACAAGAATTATATGATGACATATGTGGTATATAGCTAGGTTAGATTCAAAAACCCCTTTTGCAAGTTTGCATGACTAAAGTAAAAATCATGATTTCATGTTAGAAATATTTATGCCATGGTTATGTGAATAAATTTAACTATACTTTTGTATTAGTCACAAAAGTAGGCACCTTTGTAAACATGTAGAAACCTTATGAACATGATTTGCTTATGTTTGACACTATGCCTAAATAAGAACATGGGTCTATGTTGTAGTTAAGACTATGTGTCAATAATGATATCCAATTTAGATTCTTAGCTTAACTACAAGTTTACATGGTTTGATTCATGTCACTTATGCTTTATGACCAAAGTATATGTTACTACTATGCATGTACACCAGTTTCTATTTTGTAGTTCCAACGTCACATTGCAAGTTCATGCGCTCACAATCCCCTTTTTGTGTATGAAATCACGCTTTAAGCCTCCCCTCTTTCGCATGGCTAAGTTGGGCTTAAAAAGTTTAAGCCCAACATATAAACGAACGTATTAAACGGGGGAAAATAACGTTGGGCTAAATTAATTAATAAATGAAAATATAAAGTAGAAGGGCCCAAATTCAAGTATGGGTTGGGCCCATGATTGGTGTAACCTTTACGCCATTTACTTAATAATGGGCCGCAAATATTTACATATAAATAAAGAAGAAAGACAAAATTTGTAAATGTAGAAAATACGATGTGTTTAACCCGAGGTTGGATTGAGTTGTGATGTAAACCTGCCCGGAACCGCCCGGCTGTCCAGTAGTCACAACAATACCTATCCAATGTGGGAGGTTAAACATGGAGCCCAATAAGGACCCGAGGTTAGACTGAGTTGTGGCGTAAGACTGCCCGGAACCAACCGGCAACAGGCAGCCACAACAATACCTGTCTAATGTGAGAGGTCAGGGCCTTAATAAGACAATTAAGGCTGAGTCAGGATTGTTAGGATTAAGTGAATTAAAGACTTAATCAAAATGGAACATGCTAAACTAAACGGACTGGTGGGGGTTAGGTTAGAAAACAATTAACCAACTTAGCATGTTGGCTAGAGATAGAAAACCTAGTAACGGGGGGACCCTTTTCAGCAGTAACCCTATAAGGTGTATCATGATACCCTGAAACTAGGCAGGGTGGGGCACGATTACTGGGCTGATTGTAAGAGGTCAAATCGACGGCGGTGGTGTAGCAGTGTAGGTTCTAACGGGGTGCGGGCGTGCACACACTCCGGCGCAGAAAAATAAAGCACTGGGCACCAGTAGCATACCTGTGCATTCTAAGGTTGTGTCGGGCCGCTGCCATGGGACTTGATACACCCCATGGTGGGACCAGCATAGGTAACTACAACATCGGGGGCCGTAAGACACATGTAACTATGCGAGTAGGAGCCGATCATCATTGAATGGATCACATCACCCTGATTATGGGGTGCCAGTTGGGAACTAGTTTATACGGGTTCAGAGATTGACATGGGGTACGATAGTATATGCGACCCTAGACAACTTAACTAAGTTTATAGTGCTTTCCCACTTCTTGATTATACTTATCATACCCAGTTCTTTATTCATGGACAAAATAGTCCTAGACTTACTCAGGCTTTATGTCTAACTCTACTTTTCTTTCGTCTTCTTTTCTTCCGTTCCCCCCCCCCCCCCCAGGTCCACAGGGAGGGAACACTGCAGCTTGACCAGCATTCACATCCAGCTTGAAGAAGAGAAATGTATTGCTTGGACCTTTTTCATTTTGAACTATGGCTTTGGACAACCACTATGGGGCTTTTGCAGTTTATCTATGTTTTCTTTATGCTTCTTTAAATAATGTAATCAAGACAGATTATGAAAGAGTTATGTTATATTTTTTTTGAAAAGATGTAAGACAATTATGGTGATGTTGTTGTAGCACGTATTTGCTTTTATGAAATAAAAGTTGTTGTTTTTCCGCTGTTTACAAATATGTGTTCTTATATCTGTCTTGTATATCTACGACTTATACTTATAAACCTCCACCAAAATTAGGGCATTCCCTTTGAGAGTGACCCTAACGGAGGTGGGGTGTTACATATGGTTGAGGGAAAATTTAACAAGTGTTTAAATAATGTAAATCTTTTATAAGATTTAAGGGAGTAATTGCCAAGGTAAAGAATGATCTGAGTAAAAGAATATACCAAAATGGAATGAGACTCATGATATGTTTATATATCAAAATTGTTTTTAAAGATGCGCTAGTTATTTCGAAAAGACCAGGTTCCGACTTATTCTAAATAAATATACGACGAGTACCGAAAATACTGAAGATGGTGGTTAACGACTGGGGATCTTCACATCGTTTGGATTATTGTTGATGTCTTGATTATGAGATACATCCAAGATGAGGTTGTAAGTGGCAGTCGTCCAGAAGTACTTGGAAATAGTCCGGATTTGCAAGGGTCTCTCTCCTTTATTGGACGAGGAATAAGGTGTCTTCGATTCCGTTAAGACCTGTAATGGCCCACAAATGCGTACTATTTGATTTGATTAAATACACCACACTTCCAACCCAAATTGCACAGAATTATGAATCATTATTGGTTAAAGAACTGTAACGGTCAGGAAAAATACGACGTACGAATTTTCAACAATAATACATAATCCAGTATTACTTTCCAAAAGTCCAAGTATCAAAAACCAGACTATTGATAGAAATAAGTTAGAAGATGAGGAGTAGAAAGAAAAAAGTATTAGAATAGAAGAAAAAGAAGAACAACATTTCTCATAGCGGAATGAATAAAATATGGTATATCAAAACTCTTTTATAAAAAAGGTAACTGTATATGCATACCAATCATCAGAGTACAAAATACATCTGTCACAACGGAAAATAAAATGCACATAACTATCGGTGAAGCCTCCTGCTTCCAACTCCTGAAACTCCAAGCGGAACCTAACCTGGAAATATACTCGGTCTGACCCGAGCACATTTGAAGCAAAGAAAAATTCACCCGGATCAGTCTGGAATACTTTCAGTGATAAATTCATAGCATAAGCAACTTGTTTAGCTTTATAAATCTTTTTGAAAGAAAGGATAATAGTAAGACCAACCCACACATAAACACGGACAGTTTTTACCTTATTATAGCCCAAAACGTTTTTGATATATCAAAATCCAATGATATTATAATACTCCCTATCAAATAACAAATAAACAACCGTCTAGTAGAATGCTTGCATCTCGCACTCTACATATTTATTATAAAATCAAAAACCGCAAGGCGCTTATTAGAGAATGTATTCCAACTATGACAAGATATGAGACCACCTTCCGATAGGTGTACTCTAGAGGGGATACACCAGGGTTCAACAAGAACGTCTTACAACCCGACCACACATGACCACCCACTCATTTAGCTTAAGTGTAGCGAATGTATGAGGCTTGAGGTATGACCCACCTAGCCATGCTGCCTGCCCGATTTCTGTCATTTCCCGATTGATGAGGCTTGAGGTGACATTTATTCTTTAGAACAACACATCTCCATTTACTTTGAATGCCACATCATTAGGTGGGTGTTAAGAGAATTTCTCCGCCACCAAACTTGGTATATTTGTAAAAATCAACGTACGTGACTCAGGAAATACTCTATCAGACATTCGTCCATACAAGTCATCCAGGAACAGGATGAACCGAAGGCACCCTCCTACTGCATCCTAGGAATCACCTTATGGATCGGTAGTGAGTAGTCCATGCAATCCGTGGATTTCAATCATGAGAGAACCCCAATATATCTCTGCGTCGACTCAAAGATTTTAAGAGGTTCTTCCATTTATGAAGATCTATGGTTTTCGAGGCTCCATCTTTATAGCTTACAAGTTAGTCACGTTCGCACAGTTGATTCGAAGTGGTTTAGCATCTAGTTCCCATCCCGGTCTTTTCGAAACAACACGTCAAAAGGTCCAATATAATAAATTTCATTTGATAGTCGTTTGTTTAACTATCAAATCATAACAGTACTGTTAAGTACATTGGCAGCTCAGGTCATTTATATTAAAACACTTCATTAAACCATTTATCGATTTTTATAATCGATTTCATAAATTCTATATTAATAAAACTCTTCTGGTTTCATTACTTTGAAATTTTTTATCAATCCCCTCTTTATAATAACATATTTGCCAAACTTCACTTTTTTTGGCATGACCGAAGGGGTTAAAGGACCCTGATCTTTTTATTGAAGCATATAGAGAAAATACAAAAGGACATTACAGTGCCAACACTACAATGACCGAAAACATAGAAATCATGCTTTAAGCACTAAGAAACACAAAAAGAAAAAAAGGAACATAAAAACAAGAACACGAACACACAAATGTGTCATGCAGAGAAGTTCGTTGTTATGCCTGGCTCAATTGCAAACTGTGTATGGACAAAACATTAATTAATCTCCTGTAACAGCCAAGCTGACAACATGTTGTCATCTTTTGCCTTATTTGGTGTGAAGATTTTGGCATTCCTCTCCATCCATATGCACCAAACGAAGTGCTTCAATACCATGTTCAACATTCTCTTATTAGTGTCCTTGCAACCCTATGTCTTGAAATATATTTTCCCATTCCCCATGATTGTTGACCGACGAGATTCTTCTACCAAGCCTTGCATTAATGCATCTCCAAAGCCTATCCACCACTTTACATTCAAAATAAATATGGGATATGGATTCATTTTGAAATCCACAATAAATACATCTATCATCTATATTCATCCCTCTACTCGATAACTTTTCTTTCGTCATTCAACAACTTCTAGAAAAAATACTAATTTCCTTTGCCTAGCTCAATAACTTTTTATTTCCTTTGTCTAGAAATATTACTAATTTCATAAACCATCTTTTATTTCCCCTTTTTCTTGGAACATCGTTTCTATTTTCAAAACCTTTTTTGTATTCTCTTATCTTTGAAAATATCGCTATATTTCCATAAACTACTTTACATTTCCTTTACCATTTGGAATATCGTAATATATACCTAGCCAATCGTTATAAGTTTCAGTACCGATCTTATATGATTAAAATAACGTCCAGTGACTCACTTCTTATAATATAACCTTAAATGGATTTATTGACTTTAAAACAATCGCGCGTATGGAAATTATGATTGTATTTTCATTATACAATTCCATTTCAAAACCAATACCACTCTCTATTTCTTATCTTCCATGATAACCAAAGTTTATCGACTTATTCTATTTCGAATAGGTACACTTATCAAAACATATTATTTCATTATTCGGAAAAAATGATATTTAATCACATTATATGAGTATAGTCACACTTCGTATTTGGCACAAAGAAACTCAAATAATACACTGTTATTTTAATACCCAAGGGTTTATTATATTACTAAACCCTTACAAATTTATATTGCAATATTTTTCTCTATAAATTACTTCTAACCTCCTTTACCGTTGCAAACAAATACCATCTTTTAACAATAGTGAAGTCGTCGAAGTTGGGGTATTTTAATTGCCTCTTATACCTTGGTTAATACGTTCTTATCGCAAGACAATAAAAGTTTCCAACTCAAAAACCTGATATGCCATTTCCATTTATTATGATTTTATAAATCCATTTGCTTTTAGTTGAAAATCTGCCTTACACGATAATTCCTTTTACTTAAGTAAATCTTATTGAAACCCCTACATCAGCTTACGAGTCACGTTTACCACCTTTGTTTATCAACTTGGATTATAGTTCCTTTTATAAAATTCTTGCCAGATCTTAATCAAATCTTATTGGCGTTTGATCACCTCTTAATTGAATTCCAATTAAAGTAATCGCTCTAATTATTATTACTTAAAATAATAATTTACTTCAACATTTACTACATAAATACTAGTTAATAGGAATAGGGTAATTAATCATTTTTAAAAAGATCATTAAATAATAATTAACTTTATTAACAATAATTAACTTGATAATCACTTTAAATTATAGTTAATCAGAGATTAACTAACTTCGTTAAGTTTAACGAATATTCGAAAAACTATTGATTAGATTAATTAAATAAAATAACCCAATCGCCAATTTTAATTAAAGCAGTCGACTTTGTCGAACGTAACATCAGTTAACTGTTAACTGGTTTCCATTCATCTTTCCCATTAAATTAATTAATAACTTAATTAATTTAAAAATATCATTTAATTGTTTTATAAAAACAATCATTAAATTTTACCAACCCGTAGATTTGTTCTAATTTTCTATTCTTAAAACTGAATCCAGACATAAGAATTTTATAAAACGTTAATTAATTCTTTTATAAACACGATTAAAAATATATATTTGTAAAACTTCTATTTTGATTAACTTGTATAAACAACTTAAAACTTCATTATCGTTATAAAATAATTTATAACTTGAACTTCGGCAGAACGACGTCATAAATAACAGAATTTAGGCTATCACTGCCAACCACTTAATCAATACTGCTGATTGATTAAAATCACAAAAACGATTAACATCCATTCAATCCGAACAGGTTTGATTTCATTTTGGGGTAGCAACTCATACATATGTATATGAATTAAATGAACAATAAATAACATACAATTAATTTGAGGAATCCGACTTGATTCCTCTAACCTGTTCCTCCCTGCATCACATATCAATTTAATATTTGATAACAATATATAGAATAATTTCATGAATATAATGCATTTAAATCGACAAAATATAATTAACGTCAACCAACTAAACAATAGCAACCAATAACACTCATAGCATTCAATCAACCAACTTATACTATCAATTATATGAATTTAGCACATCACAGTATTTCAGAAAAGTGTGAGAGTTAACTCACCATTAATTTTTAGCCGATGATTTCAGCGTCATTTTCATATAATTTTAAACAATGTTTAAAATTATCCAAAATTCCAATTGCTTCCGTTTCGGACTGAAGCAATTTGTATGCGTAGCCCCGTCGCCATGATCCCAATGAACTTGGTTGTGCATGATTCTGATGACGGATAAAATAAATATACTTGTTTACAATTTGAATTAAAATATATAATTATCTTAACTAAATTATTCACTAATTATTAATATAATTACTTTGCTAGTTTACGGTTAACTCAGACTGATAGATTTCCTTAGTTAGAAAATGTTTCCCGATACATTCTTGCTTCACCACGTTTCTGTCCTTTGTTCCCATCTGATAACAGCACGCAAACGATCCCCTTCTATGTTCAAAACATTGCCTCCCTATCCATTACCACGCATGGCATGTTCGTTCCAAGAATAAAAGCACACATGCCTCCTCTCCAACATTAAACTGCTTCCCCCACCATTGCATACTCCAGACCGCAACCACCTCATTCCATGACACTTCGGGCACCCACCATCATTTCCATTCACTTTCCTTATCTTTCATGTTATGTCTGCAGCTCCACATATTTTCTTCTATTGCAACTCATGGAAACAGACTCCAATGTACTCTCACCTTTTTCCATTCCTTTGCACGTTAACACTCCATGCCATGCAAAACTTAAAACCACCTAGTGCCTTTTTTCCTCATGCATAGCCCATGGTAAAAGCTTGCGATTAAAATCTCCTCCTCCTCCATTTCGTATCCACACTTCATACATCATATTAACAAGGACCAAAACATCCGCCTTAAACAAGCCTTTCTTAACCTCATTGCTCAACTTTGTGTCTCCTTCCAGGCTACCAACAACGTCATTCTAGCCCGTAACCCCGCTTCAGTGTACCCATTCCACCTCCTTTTGCCGCCTGCAACACTGTCCCACCAGAAAACCCCTCAACTCCGGCGCTAGGCCCGAGCTTCGACACAGTCCAACATGGAAAAAAACGGATGGCTTCGGTTTCCCTTCAGTTGATGGTTTCCGCCGCCACTGACTTCATCGGACCCAATGATGACCCATGCTGCTCGAAATTTCAGCAACCAGAAATTCAACGTTCTCTCAAAAGAAATACACCAGCATGCCGCTCTAAGTTTAACGAGTTCAATGAATCTATTTTCATTGAATTTGGTTTAGTTTCCAATTTAATATCAAGTTTAGAATATCTCGTTTCTTGAAAAAATAAATAAAGGAGAAGTGGTTTTGTTCTTGTTTGCTGAAATGAAGGGATTGGTATGTTTATATGCATGCTGGGTTTTCTAAAACATATATACATATATATATAATTTATTTCATTTTGAAAATAACTAGGCAGACAAATTATTATTATACAAGTTGCTTAGCTTTGAAGCTTTTCTTTGCTGGACCGAATGAAGTAAATAGAACGTGCTTGTTCAGGTAATGTCTTAGTTTTTATACATAGATATTTGTCCGCATTCAGAAATTTGTTGACTTGAGTGTACTGAGAAAACATGGGTGTCTTTAATCTGATCATTAAATCTGAAATGAAATGTGGTACGCCAGTGTTAAGTTTTCAACAATAGGGTAAGGCTACCTTTGACTTATACCCATGAAATCCATGGATTCTTCTTATTGAATCAGAGATATTTTCATGTATGGTAGCTTGTCCCTCTTTAGGTTAGGCCATGTGGAAACTAGACTTAGGGTAATGCCGAAGAATAGGGATTGATTTTTATTTTATTTTTACTAGCTGGTTTTTATACGCTAAATTAATTGTACCGCTATTTAGCATTACCGTTTAAAATTCACACCACTTTATTAAATAAATTCAATATAAAATCCATTATATTTTCAATATAATATATAAACAGATTTAAATATTCCAATTTAAATGACCGAAAATCTGGGACGTTACAAGAACAAAAAGATAGAAGAGGAACAGAAATAACAACACAAAATCTCACATCGTAGCGGAATAAAATATAATATATATATAACAACTTTTGGAATACAAAATTTCAAATGTATAAACATACCATTATCGGAGTACAACACTTACAACACAGCGGAAATAACAATATCTATATAACTAACATTGAATCCTCCTTCTCCAAGCTCCTCCAAGTATATCCGTAAACACCTAAACTACTTGATTGCCCGTACAAATTTGGGCACCCCAGATTTTAGGGTAAAACAAAATAAACTCTGGGTCAGATATGGGACTGGTGTAAGTAACTCAAACCATTTGGTTTAACTTTTAAAAATCCTTTTAAAAGAAGGGATAATTGTAAGACCGATCAATACATAAATACAGATGGTTTTTACCAAACGATAACCCAAAACATTCTTTGAACCAATATTATTCTAATATAATAATAGTGTCTAAAACAAGTAAATAGCAATTTAGCGGAACGCTTGCATCTCATGCTCCACATACATAGTATACAATCAAAACCGAGGGATCTTATTGGATGATGGATTCCAACTGGCAAGGTATGGGACCACCTTCCCACAATGTATCTCTAGAGAGGAATACAACATGTTCAACAAGAACATCTTGCAACGCATGCTAAACGTGACCGACCACTCACTTTACTTGAGTGTACCGAATGGATTATCACTAAAGGTTGGGAATAAAAACCGTTTCCCGAAAGGGACGGCACCAAAAGAATAAAGAAGCAAATGGATTTTCTCTAGGTCAGGTGACAGTACACCCTAATTAGGAGGTACCTACTTAGCCATGCGACCTACCCTTTTAATACATCACATATCCGTTCACTTTGAGTACCACATCGTCAAACCCGCCAAAATCATTTATTGATTTCCCCGAAAATATCATGGGCATAGAAATAAGAGAAATGAATTTCTTCGCCACCAACGTAGATACATTTAAAGAGATCAATGTAGGTGATCTGTTTGGCATACTCTATAGACATTCATCCATACAAGCTGTACTGGGACAAGAAAAACAAGAGGCGCTATTCCATTAATCCATATTAGGCAATTTCTACCTAAGATCAATGAAACAACCCTTGCATTTTTCTCAGTCTTCAACTATCTTCAGAATATTTTGATTCGCAACGCTTATGCCCGTACAGAGTGCTTTTCGGATAATAAATCCAACTGGACTCTCAGTATTGACAACAATGGTATAAAATAAACCATTACTTTGATAGTTGGTTATTTAACTATCGAAGAATCAAACATTCATCTAAAGATCTTATTTCCAAAAGGAAATATTATTGTTTAGCAGCAAACAATCACTGAGCCCCTTTTTATTAATATTTCGTTACTTAAATTTAACATTTCCCTATTTCTCTTTAATATCTTTACCCAGATATTTCTCCAAACTAGTTAGGCCTCTCACGATTCTTAGAAAAACATTTCTATCTATCATCTCTATCTATTTTCTATATTCCAAAAAATATCTCTTTTTAACATCCGAAAACATTTCCCTATATTCACAAATCACTATTCATCTTCATTCATCAGTCCCTAAATGTAACAACCCGGAAAATCAGAGGCAATTTTAAAAAAATTAATTTTGACTATTTTATTGAATTTTAAATAGTTAAAATAATTTATTTTAAATAATAATGATTAAAATTTTATTTAAATCGAAGTTTGAATGAATATATTTATTTTAATTTTAAAAGGAGTTAGAAATAGCGCGGTAATTTGAAATTTTGAATTTGAACTTTGACTGAGCGTATAAGATGAAAAATAAATCGGATTTTGGTGAAACCAAAAATATTTAAATTTGTTTAAAAATATCTTTCCAACGAATCCAAAAAATTGAAATTTCATAGCGGGAATCAAAAGTTATGGCCAGTTGAATATTCAGAATAGTCGCTATGGAATTTAACATAATATATAGCCTGTATAAATAGCCATTTTGCAAACGACCTCCGTTCTCGATGAAACCGCCCTGGTTGGATCCGAAATGTCAAATTATTATAGGATTCCAATTTTCATAATTTTTGGAATCAATATGTGAGTATGGCAAAAGAAAATACGTTTTGGATAATTTCAGTCAATGTAGATCAACTAAAAAATGGCCATTTTTCAAACGGTATCCAAATTAGACGAAATTAGTTTTGTTAGGACCGTATCGTCAAAACATAGCTAGATTTATTTTTTGGGAATTTTTGGAGTCAGTCTGTGGCCCCGGTAAATTAAAATGTACGATCAAATTAAATAATAAAATGCTTTATTATTTAATTTAAAGAATAACTGACTGAAACAGTCGAATGGGCCTACGAAACATATACCATTGTGCCCGGAATGAGGGTATTTAACTAGATGCGACACTCGTTGGGTTTGATTTGGAGTTAGGAGCGATATAGGAATTATATTGGAATTAAACAAATTAAATAATGGTATATATTGGTATAAATACGCGTATTTTCCCAAAACCCCAGCACAGTACACCGTATTCTTCTCAGCCGCCACCATTGAAAATCGATGGCCAAAATCTTCAAAAAATCGCTACCTAAATTCTCTTAATCCATTCACTAATTCTACATCGTTTCAAAGCAAAAATTCAAGCACTAAATTCAAGCTTTAATCCGATACAGTGGTGATTATTTTTAAACGAGTGTTTTGCGAGTTCTTGGAGCCTGAAGCTCTGCCATTCGCACGAGAATGAGGGCCCATAGCACCACCGAGTTCATCAGAAAAGGGGCAGTGGCGGCAAGCGGAGCTCGTCGGAGGTGGAAGGTTCGATCGTCGACAAGTGGCTCGGATTTCGTGAAGCTTGGAACCCTAGGTTCGGACCTGGGTATTGAAAATCGTCGGCCTCAATTTGATTAGGAAGAAAGGTATTATTTTATTAATTAATTAAATGTAACTAAATCTTTAAATAATCATATCTTGTTGGTATTTAATCAGAATTCGACAAAACTGAATCCGTTGGAATCGCAACGACGAGATTCAGAAGAGGCCGCAGAATTTTTGGAGCATTCGACAAATTTAGAAGAATTAAAATAGCGATTGAGATTTCTGAATACAAATTAATTAAATAAAATTATTTTAGGATGCAGACGGAGTTTAGAAACTCCCGAAACCCGTCGTCCACATACCATGGACGACTTGATTGTATTGTAATGTGGAATTGGTTGATTTTCTATGTTTGATTATGGTTGAAATGAAATTGGTTGATATCGTGGCATTAGATTGCCTAGAAAAATGTATTAGGAAATGAGACCCCTTGTAAACGCCGCGAGGCCTAAGGTAGTGCGAGGAGCCGTACATCGGGACGGTGCTGGTTTTAATTACCCTGCCGTTATGCTGCTGAAATTTTCCAAAATATTCTTGTATTATAAAATATTCATGTTATTATATAAAATTGTGTGAATAATATGAAAATTAGATTTTTATTATATATATATATATATATATATATATGAAAATGATCATTATATGTCGACATAAAATTCATATTTTTGGTTGTAAGTCAAAAATGGTCATTTGTTATATAAAAGTGTCTTTGCTTTAAAATTTTCATTTTTAATGTAATGCAACATTAAAAATATACATTGTTATAAAAAAATGTGTTTATATTCAAATTTACATTTTTAACGAAATGAAATATTAAAAATAAAACTTTTGATATAGAAATGTATGCACATTGGATTTTACATTTTTAATGTAAATGAAACATTAAAGTGCACATTGTTATATAAAATATGTTTTCTTTGAAATATACATTTTTAATGTAGATAAAACTTTAAAAATTTCCATTGTTATATAAAATGGTTTTCTTTGAAATTTCCATGTTTAATGTAAATGAAACTTCAAAAATGATCATAAGTAAATAAAAATGTTCATACATTGAAATTTACATTTTTAATAGTAGTGAACAATTAAAAATTCATTTGTTGAAAAGAAAAATATGGTCAACATAAAAAGAATGCATTTTTATGTAAGATAGAAAGAATGCATTTTTATGCAAGATAAAAAGAATGCGTTTTTATGTAAGATTAATAAAATGCATTTTTATGTAAGATAAAAAGAATACATTTTTATGTAATATAAAAAGATTACATTTGCTTTGCAAATAAAAAGATTACATTTTATTTGTAATGTAAAAAGGTTACATTTTTATGTAATATCAAAAGATTACATTTTTAGACAATATAAAGAAATTACATATTTCAGTGTAAAACAAGAAGCAACGAATAAAGAAATTACATTTTTCAATGTAATACAAGAATGATTGAAAAAATTTCATTTTTAATGTAATATATGATTTCATATATAAAAGAAATCAATGTTGAATTAAAATGTTAAACAATAAAACGTTCACATTTTTAATGTAAAAAGAGAATATATGAAAATGGATCAATGTTGAATTAAACTGTTAAGCAATAAAAAGTTCCATTTTTATTGTAAATAGAGAGTATATGAATATGATTCGTTGTTTAAATAAAAGGGCCAAACAATAAAAATTTCTTTTTTATCGTATATACAGAATGTATGGAAATGAACATTAGTGGAACAGAAAAGTTGTTTAACAAATAAAAAAATATTTTTGTGTTACAAAAGAAAAAGAAGAAGAAAGGATTGCATTTTTCTATGTAATGTTAAAAGATTCATTTTTCTATGCAATATAGAAAAGATTACATTTTTCTATGTAATGTTAAAAGATACATTTTCTATGCAATATAGAAAAGATTACATTTTTCTATGTAATGTTAAAAGATTCATTTTTCTATGCAATATAGAAAAAATTACATTTTTCTATGTAATGTTAAAAGATTCATTTTTCTATGTAATATAGAAAAGATTACATTTTTCTATGAAATGTAGAAAGTTTTCATTTTCTATGTAATATAGAAATGATCACATTTTTGTGCAATATAAAAAGATTGCATATTTAATGTAATAAAAGAAAGATTTAAAAGATTACATATGAAAATTTTCATTTTTAATGTAATAAAAGGAAGATAAGGAAAATTATATTTTCAATGTAATACATGATTTCATATAAGAGAAATCAATGCTGAAATGAAAATAGTTAATCAATAAAAATTACATTTTTATTGGATTCATGATTCGCTAGAAATATGCATATTGAAAATAAATTATTTAAAGAATAAATAATTTGAAATTGTCGAACAAATGAATTATATTTATATATATATAAAAATTAAAATAAAACGAATCGCGCTACTGCAGATTGCATTTTGTAATCGTAACTTCAAACGATTATACCGAGAGATCCGACCGTCAGATTTTCCCAAAACCAGAACTGTTGGGTTCGTTTTGGAAAGATCATTCCAAAGATATAAAATTTGCTAAGATCCAACGGTTATATTTTTGAGAAATATGTAAATCAAATTTTGATGAAAACAGCGTCAGGGCCATGTAATGACCCGAAGCGTCGCTTAATTAAAAATGGTTATTTTTAAATAAATAAAAATAGCGATAAATCGTTATAAAATAATATAAACGATATGGAATGAAAGGAATTGATTTGAATTATATATATTCGCTAATTATTTGAAAAGACGGAGTCAATTCTCATTTCAAATAATTAACCGACGATTGGAAGTCAAAGATTTGAGGACGGTGTATTGAAGACCGGCGATCTTCACATCGAATGGATGACTGTGATGCCCTAGATTGGTTAACTCCCAAGAAGGGGTTATAGTGGTAGTTGTACGGACATACTTGTTGATCGTCCGGATATGCGAGAGCCTCTCTTCTGTATTGGACATATGGAACGAGGAATGAGGTGTCTCCGGTTTCGTTCAGACCCAGAACGGACTTGTAAATGGATGTATGTCTGACATTGAATTTTATTATGTGCTTATTGATTACTATTTAATATATATCTGCTAAGTGGCATAGGATTTATTCTCCTGCTCAACACCCTTCTCTGAGACGTACGAGCTCAAAGGTTATATATTGGTAGACATCAGTCGCATAGCGTGAATTGTCAGTGTGGCATGCCAAGATGCAATGATCAAGGCATATTGTTGAAAAGCAGAGCCTTGTGGTTGATGATCAAAGCACATCCCATTTTAGGCATAGCATTCTGTATAGCGTAACTTCGCGAGCCTCACACCCCGGTATGAACCAGAAACGGGAGAGAACTGCAGGGAGGACAAACGTTTCATTCTAGCTAGAAGTGGTGACAGGGTTTTGCAAACCCTGACATTTTACTTATGTGGATGATGGAATGAGGCGCTTCATATTTGAGTCCCTAGTGGCTTTATCTTTACGCCTCATAGGGAGGGGAAACATATTGTTCAGGTATAACTAATCCACTAACATATTTGTGGACCTGCCCTGAAGATCGAAGGGTCACTCAAGCTCTGATCCTAAGACATGATAGGCTAGATTGTACGAATTCGATATGGACGATCCCTTGCCTTGGTTCATGATGGAAATCCAACTTCCAATACGACACATGCGGTTTTGATTGTATAACTAGTATGGCGACATAGTATATGGTAGCTATGCTGTCTATGATTGATATATTATGATTGAAATATTTTTGAAATATATATACACTAATAATAATATCAACTCCGTTTTATCGTATCAATCATTTTTTACCATTATAAGGTAAAACTTTATCCTCCGGTTTGCGTTGCATTGTGTGATGGGACTTGAGTCTTACAATGGTTTCATTTTTTCCTAAAAAGCATTGCGTTGTTTAACGATTTGCTTTATTTGTGCACTGACAATCCAATGGAGTAAACCCGTTCCGTGTTAGCGGCGTGGTCCTGTGATTAGCCTTATTATTAAGTAGGTTAAATAAGATTTCTCATACCAGCCCCATGACTGGCTCGTAGTTTGTTTCTCTTTGTAAACTCGGGTGCCCTCTTTTCCACATGGGTAGCCTTGTATACAGGTTTTTAGCAGACTCATTCTGGATAGCTATGGAGCTGAAGATGGATCCTATCATTTCTATTATGTTGTTCAGACCTCATTTAGTATATTATGTTTGATTCCGCTGCAGACATTTTATATTAAATTGAAAACTGTATTATGTACTAAGTATGATCTTATTATGCTGTGTAACTCTGATGATATATTATTCCCAGTGTAATTTGATGTACTTTATCTGCTGTAATTCTATATTTCTGTTCTGTTGCTATTGTTTCTGTGTTATATTCCAATGATTATCCTTGCTTTCGTACCACGGGAGTTTGGGGTTATCACAATTGGTATCAAAGCTTTGGTTAAACTTAGCTCGGAATATAACATATTAACAAATTCATCAGAAATAGAATCAGCAGAATTCAAAAACGAATAACTCATCATAGATAGGACTAGTAATGTCCTAGAATGAGTATAGCAGGATAAAATTCACCCCAATAGATTCTTTTACATTTAAATATATGTCTTTATGCTTTACAATATCCATCCGGTTGGCCTGACTCTTTGTCTGTTATTTGTAGACATAGTAGAAAATGAGTAGCAGAAACAGAAGAAGTAATTCTTTGGTTCAGCAATCTAATGAGCCAATTGTACTCCCACAATCAGTTGCAGATATAAAAGCTCTAGTAAAGAGGTATCAAAATCTGGGTAGAGAACCATTCTTGGGAAAAGAGTCCGCTATTGAAACACAAGCATGGATGCGTTCTTCTGAGCGAATTTTAGAAGGCCAAAAGCTGAGAGATGATCAGAAGAGATTGATAACATCTTGGGCACTCAAAGGAGAAGCTTTAATCTGGTGGGAAACTGTTACTGAAGAAAATCCAGAAGGTTATATTACCTGGGATGGATTTAAAGATATGTTTACAGAAAAATTTATTCCTCCAGAAGCGACTGAGCGACTATACGATGAGTTTTATAATCTGAAACAAGGAGATATGACCATTCGGGAGTATCAGAATAAATTCAATGAACTTTCTCGCTTTGCCCCAGAACTAATTCAAGATCCTATAAGGAAGAATCTGAGAGTTATCCCTAGACTTCAAAAGAAATTCGAAGGTAGAGTACTTGCTTATGTAAATCTTCCATTTTCTGAGATGGTACGAATGGCTTATCGCTATGAGTGTAATGATGAGCAACATGGTTTCGAAGATGAAGAGGAAAATAGCTCTAGCAGCAAAAGGAAGTTTGAAGCTGATAGTCGTGAGGCAAGTACGAAGCCTGAGGTCAATAAGAAGTCTAAAGTCAGTCAGAAAACGCTAAAGATAGTAGTATGTCTCAAGTGTAACAAGCAAGGACATTCAATAAGGAATTCCAAATCTTCGAAGAAACGAAAGAATGACATACCTAAATCCAATAGAAAGTTTCAAGAGAATAGATGGTGCAATCTTTGCCATCAAACGGGGCATCTTTCAAAGAATTTCTAACTATCAAAGAAGTCCGAAGTAGCTCACGTAAATGAAGTGGCAGAAGCCCCAGCACCATCAACTAATAGGGAAGGCTGGATGTGTTGGAAGGTACTCTTACTGTCAACAATATTCCAGTTACAGTATTATTTGACACTGGCGCATCACGAAGCTTCATTTCAAGTAACTTAGTTAAAAAGTTAAAGCTAACTCTAAAGAATCTTAAAGAATCGATTAGTGTTCACAATCCGATAGAGGCTTCTTTTGTTCTCGATTTATATTGTAGAGTGCCTGTCTCCTACTATTGCCACCGGTTTCCTTTCAATTTAATTGTTATGGATCTTTCTGAAATTGATATCATTCTCGGGTTGGATTGGTTGACCAATTTTGAAGCCGAAGTTGAATGTGCTGAAAAAGTTGATAAAGTCAAAACGGAGCTTGGGAATATTGTTATATCATGCTTAGGCTCGGATTCAGATAGAAAAGAATTTTGGGCTGCTCTTGAGGTCACCCCCACTGCTCTTGAAAATATTCCTATCGTCAAAAATTATGCGGATGTGTTCAAAGAAGTTTATAGCTTACCTCGGCGGAGAGAAATTGACTTCAGAATCGACCTAGTTCCGAATGCAAGGCCAGTGGTGCATCCTATTCGAAGAATGACATTGAAATAGAAAGAAGAATTGGGCAATCAAACTAAACAGCTTTCATGGAAAGGTCTGATTAGGCCTAGTTTTTCAAATTGGGGTGCAACAGTAGTGTTTGTTCCTAAGTCAGAAAGTACTCTCAAACTGTGTGTGGAGTACCGGGACCTCAACAAGCATACACTCAAGAATATACACCCATTGCCCCATATTGATGATTTATTGGATCGTTTGAGTGGAGCTAAAGTATTCTCTAAAATGGACCTAGCTAAAGGTTTTCATCAGCTGAGAATTGCCGAAGAATGTGTTCCTTTGACAGCTTTTAGAGGTCCAGACATATTTTGCGAGTGGTTAGTAATGCCATTCGGCTCATGCAACACTCCAGCTTATTTTGTCGATTTAATGAATCAAGTATTACATGATGTTTTGAACAAATTTGTGTTGGTCTTCATTGATGATATTTTAATTTTCTCCAAGTCAACTGTCAAGCTTGAAAAGAATTTGGAACAGGTTTTGGAAATTTTGAGAAAGAATGTATTAAAGGCCAAATTTTCTAAATGTGCATTTTGGCAAGAAGTGAAGTACCTCGGTCAAGTAGTATCAAAGGAAGGAATTTCAGTGGATTCCAGTAAAATCACAGCCATTCAAGATTGGAAGCAGCCTAGCACTCCTAAGAAGTCAGAAGTTTCCTAGGATTAGCTGGCTATTATCGGAAATTCATTAAGGATTTTTCGAAACTATCTTGTCCATTAACGAAGCTTACAAAGAAGAATACAAAATTTAATTGGATGCTTAAATGTGAGGCAGCTTTCCAAGAGCTGAAATTAAGGTTGACTACTGCTCCAATGTTGACTATTAGTGATGGCAATCAAGATTTGAAGGTCTGGACAGATGCTTCTATTGAAGGTATTGATGCGGTATTAATGCAAAGAGACAAAGTAGTTGCTTATGCTAGTCATCAATTGAAGCCACATGAGAAGAGATATCCTACTCATGATCTTGAGTTGTTGGCCATCATGTTTGCTCTAAAGATAAGGACACACTATCTCTTGGGCAAGAAGTTCGAATTACACACAGATCATAAACCATTGAAGTATCTGTTCACCTAAAGGGATTTGAATTTGAGGCAGAAACGTTGGTTAGAATTTCTTGCGGCCTATGATCTGGACATCTTGTATACTCCAGGGAAAGCCAATGTTGTAGCCGATGCGCCCAGTAGTAAGAATGCGGTCATCGCCAATCTTATCATTACACCTACATTGATTGATAAGATCTCTTGTCTTTAGAAGGATGATGAATTTATCCAAAGAATTAGTAAAAGAGTTGGGGAAGGCAAACCCTCCAGTTTCCAAATTGATAACAAGGGAGTTCTGAGGTTAAAAGGCCGAATTTGTGTCCCAAATATTCCTGAGCTTAGAAGAGAAGTAATGGATGAATGTCACAAATCCAAGCTTTGTATTCATCCAGGGGTGAGCAAGATGTATCATGATCTCAATCGCACGTTCTGGTGGAAATCAATGAAAAGAGACATTTCCATTTATGTCAGCAGGTGTTCTACTTGCCAGCAAGTCAAAGGTGATCAGCAAAAACCTGCTGGATTGTTACAACCATTAGAGGTTCCAAGTTAGAAGTGGGATCAAATTTCCATGGATTTTATTGATGGCTTGCCCTAAAAGGAAATGACAGTATTTGGGTGATCGTAGATCGTTTCATGAAGTCTGCCCATTTTATTCCTGTCGGATCAACTAGAACAGCTCAAAGCCTGGCGAAAATTTATTTCAAAGAAATTGCTAGACTACATGGAGTTCCCAGTAGCATTATTAGCAATCGTGATCCGATATTCGCTAGTAAATTTTGCGAAGCATTCCAAGAAGAGCTGGGAACAACGTTAAATCTAAGCACCGCTTATCATCCTCAAACAGATGGCCAGACTGAGAGGGTGAACCGTATACTAGAAGAACCGTATACTAGAAGACTTGTTGCGAGCATGTATTCATGATTTTGGTGGATCGTGGGAAGATCACTTGCATTTTCTCGAGTTCTCTTATAATAACAGTTACCAAGCAAGCTTGCAAATGTCATCATTCGAAGCTTTGTATGGTAGACTATGTAGATCTCCCGCATGTTGGGTAGAACCAAGCAATAGACTAGTATTGGGTCCCGACATGATTAGAGAAGCTTCAGATAAAGTTGATTTCATTAAGAAGCGATTACTAACAGCTCGGAGCCGACAAAAAAGTTATGCAGATTCAAGAAGGGATTTGGTATTTGCTGTTGGCGATTATGTGTATTTGAGAGTTTCTCCATTAAGAGGAGTAGTTCGTTTTGGGAAGACTGGGAAGTTGGCTCCTAGATTCATTGGTCCATTCCCTATTCTCGAAAGAATTGTAACTCTGGTTTACAGGGTTCATTTGCCTGACTGGTTGCCGGGGGTACATGATGTATTCCATGTGTCTCAACTTCGGAAGCATGTGCATGATCCAGACTTGATTGTGGAAGAAGCTGCATAGCATGATTTGGAGATTACCCCGAGCTTAGCAGTAAGAAGGGAGCCGGTAAAGATAATTGGCAAAGAAACCCGAGTTCTGAGGAACAAAAGAATTCATTTAGTCAAAGTGCAGTGGAGCGGAGATCCTAGAGACTGTACATGGGAAACCGAGGATAGCATCAAACAGGCTTATCCCCAGTGCAAAGTGTATATCTCTGACTAGCTCTAGTGCAAGGTACATTTACAATATTTTGCATTTTCCATTATATTTCCTACTTTACTGTTGTTTCCTTTTCGGGGACGAAAAGTTTTCAAGTGGGGGAGATTGTAACAACCCGGAAAATCAGAACCAATTTAAATTTTTTATTTTTTACTGTTTATTGAATTTTAAATAGTTAAAATAATTTATTTTAAATAATAACGATTAAAAATTTATTTATATCGAAGTTTAAATGAATATATTTGTAACGACCCGGAAAATATGAACCAATTTAAAAATTTTAAATTGGCTAAAATAGTGGATTTTAAATATTTAAAATAAATATTTTAAATAATAGCAATGAAAAGTGAGTTTGAATCGATGTTTGAAAACGAATATAATTAATTCTAATTATAAACAAGGCCTGAAATGGCGCGGTAGTTTCAAAATATGAATTCAAACTTTGACTGACTGTACCGGGTGCAAAACAAAACGGATTTGAGTGAACCCAAAAATATTTAAATCTGTTAGAGAATACCTTTCTAACGAATCTGAAAAATCGAAGTTTCATAGCGAGAAGCAAAAGTTATGGCCAAATGAATTTTCAGAAAGGTCGCTATGGAGTTTATATAGCCCGTGAAAATGGCCATTTTGCAAACGACCTCGGAATTCGACGAAACCACTTTTGTTGGATCCGGGATGTTAAACTATTGCTAAGTTTCAAATTTCATAATTTTTGAAGTTAGTATGTGAGCGTGGCAAAGGAAAATGTGTTTGGTCGATTTCTATTAAATTGGATCGACCAGAAATGGGCCATTTTTCAAACGGTCTCAGAATTCGACGAAACTAGTTTTGTTGGGACCGTGTCGTCAAAACATAGCCAGATTTATTTTTCTGGAATTTTTCGAATCAGTTTGTGGCCCTGGCAAACTGAAATGTATGTTCAAATCGAATATTGAATGTTATATATTTTAAATTGAAGGAAAACTGACTGAAACAGTCGAATGGGCCTACGAAACAAATCCCATTGTGTTCGGAATGGGGGTAAAACGCTAGGGACGACAATCGTTGGGTTTGATTTGGAGCTAGTATCAACAAACTGACATTTTTGGAATTAAATAAAATAAAAATGAAAATATCTATATAAGGGTTCAACACGGTCAAACCTAACCCTAAATCATTTATCACGTTCAGCCGCCTTCTTCCCAACCGACGATCTGAATGCTCCAAAAATATTTCCATTCGATCTCCTAGGATATGCAGTGAAAATCAAAAATTCAAAAAGGAAAATGGAGAGATTCTCAAGCCCTTTTGAATCAACGGTGGAGATTATGGTTCGTGGAGTATCTCGCGAGATTGCAGCACTCAAAAACCGACGGTTTGAGATGGAGTTCGTGACCCCTGTGGCCACCGAGATTCACGCGCCTTCAGGCGTTGGAGGAGGCTGCGAAGCCCTTCGAAGTGACGTCGGCGGATCGACTTGAGGTTGGACGGAGGCTGTGCAATGATCAGTAGTTGAAGTCGAGGTTTGAGGCGAGAGTCGCCTGGAGAAGACGATGGATTAGGGGTGATTATCCCCTTATTTTTATAATTAATTATTTATTAATTATAATTATGTAATTAAATTTTAAATCTTTATAACTTGTTCATAACAGAACGGAATTCAACGAAACAAGTCGCAATGCGACCGTCTTAAAGTACACTACATTACATAACAGACCAGAATAGAAACTGGAGCAATTGGAAATTTTCACTGAATTGAGTGTCCAGTTAATTCAGTCAAAATAATCGCCAATCAAGGTGAGAATTCTTTCACTACAAATTTTCTTGTATAGTTATTTATATTATAACCGCATATCTGAACTGTTCACATATGTCCACAGACCATGGACGATTTATTTGATTGTGTTGTGACTGTAAATTGTATACATATACGAAATGTGAAAGGTGAGATTTCTAATTTATAAACGATATGGAAAACGATGATGTATAAATTATATAGTCGATGTATGACTTATATAAGCGTTGTACACCTCTTGTATAAGCTTGTATAAGTTGTACGTTCGATGTATAAGTTGTATATGCATTGTAAAAATTATATATGTGTTGAAATAGAAGTGAAATGCTATATATATATATATATATATACGCCCCTCGTCCACAAACCATGGACGATATTTATTGGTTGTGATTGGTGTGAAAATTGATTGATAGCGAATGGTTGATTGGAATTGTTTGTGGTTGATATTGATTGATTGTGGTTGAAAAATACCCATTTGTGGTTGAGAAATATTTGGTTGAAACCATGTAGGATTAGTTTGTGGAAATGAAAAAAATATACATGCTGCCTGCGTGCGAACTAGATGCATGATTCCCCATTGTCAAAAGCAGCGAGGCTTTAAGGTAGAGCGAGGAGCCGTACTAGGGACGGTCCCGGTTTTAACTACCCTGCCGTTATACTGCCGAAATTTTTAATAATATTCATGTGTTAGAATTATTTTCCTGTGTTGAAACTATATTCGTTGGTTGAATAGAAAACCTTCATGTGTTGAATTGAAGTTCATTTGTTGAATCATATTCATGTGTTGAGTGGTATTCGTGTTTTAAATAAATTGTTTTAACGATAAAAATCACATTTTTATCTATATATACAAACTATAGAAAACCTTCATGTGTTGAATTGAAATTCATTCGTTGAATAGAAATTCATGTGTTGAATGGTATTCGTGTTTTAAATATAAAAATCACCTTTTTATCTATATATATATATAAACTATAGAAAACCTTCATGTGTTGAATCGATATTCGTTCGTCGAATTGAAATTCATGTGTTGAATGGTATTCGTGTTTTTAAATATAAAAAACACAATTTTATCTATTTATATAAACTATAGAAAACCTTCATGTGTTGAATCGAAATTCATTCGTTGAATTGAAATTCATGTGTTGAATGGTATTCATATTTTGAAAGAAATTGTTTTATAATAAAAATCCCATTTTTAACATCAATATGAAATGTATAAAATAATCTTGTTTTGAAATAAATTGTTTTATAATAAAAATCCTATTTTTATCACCTATATTAACTATATAAAATAGTCGTGTTTTGAAATAAATTGTTTTACATTAAAAATCACATTTTTATTATATACATGAATTGTTAAAAATAGTGAAGTGTTGAAATAGAAGACAGATAGATAAAAACATCATTTTTATCAAATGTATGAAATTCATATAGTTTTGAAATCGAAGAATCGATATATATATAAATAGAATTAAAATATATTGAATAACAAAGCTGCAGTTCGTATTTTGAAACCGTGATTTCAAACGATTAGTGCGGGAGATCCGACCATCGGATTTTCCCGAAACCGCAACAGTTGGGTTCGCTTTGGAAATACCTTTCCAACGACACCAACTTTGTAAAGATCCAACGGTTGGATTGTCTGGAATGTTTAATTCAAATCTGAAGAAAAACAGCGCCAGAATCGATTATATATATATATATAGGTATAATTATATTAAATCGAATAACGACGCTACAGTTCGTATTTTGAAATCGAAACTTCAAACGATTATACCGGGAGATCCGACCGTCGGATTTTCCCGAAACTGGAACCGTTGGACTCATTTTGAAAAGATCTTTCTAATGATGTAAATTTTGTGAAGATCCAACGGTTAGATTTTCAGATATGTGTAAAACAAATCTGAAGAAAAACAACGCCACGGCCGCGTTATGGCCCGAAGCGTCGTTTTGAATTAATTGGCTATTTTAAAATAAATAAAAATAGCGATAAATCGTTATAAAATATTATAAACGATATGGATGTGAAATTTAGAGACTAACTGAAGGTTGGCTAAGTCGGATGGTTTCCTGGATATTGATCTGATGTTGGTTTCGGCCTTCGGGGTTAATATTTGGGAAATCGTTCTCTTACTGATTCACGGTTAGTGACTAATGAATTGAAATGATGCGTAGTAGTGTTTGTGTAGCACTTGTTTATTATATACGCGAGTTGCTCAGAAAGACCAGGTTTATCCCATTCTGAATAACTGAATCGACGATAAGAAATCGAAGATGAAGACGGTGGTCGAAGACTGTAACACCCCTTATTTTATAACATTAAAATTCACAAATTAAAGTATACTTAATTTTTAGAAAAGAATTAAGTGAAATGGGTTGCGCAGAGAAATATATATATATTGATATATATATATATAAATTAAAAATTAAATAAATAAATATGCGAAAAAGTTCAAAACAGCGAATTGGGAGGGGGAATAACCGAACCGGCCATTTTTAAGGTCGACCCAAGCCCCGCTGGGTCGACTAGGGGTTAGTACAGGGTGTTTGGCTGTCAACCCGTGGGCCGATTCGCTCAAATGCAGATTTTGCATTTGATTGGTTCTCATGGTTCAGGGTTAATCTAATGGTCCTAAATAACTTCCTACACCTATAAATACATCCTAATTCTAACCCTAAATCTAATTAAAATAGGATAGTTACCGTCATACCGTCGCCATGGAAATCAATGGAGCCGCCGCCAACTAAGAAAGAAGAAAAGCAAATTCAATTCTAATTCTCTCAACCCTAAAGCAAAGCAAAACTCTCTCTTTTCTTCTCTAAATTGTGAGTATGATGATCTTAACAAGATTATTATCATTTTAATTAGGTTGAGTTATGAATGGATTATGAGTAGATGATGTGAATTATCATATATGTTGTTGTAAACCCCTTTTGCTATCATGTATATTGTAAATCCAATGTTATGTGATGATGATATCTTATATGTTGTAAATCATGCTATGATGATGTTATGTATGTTGAAAGTTTCTATGCTAAGTTGTGATGAATCATACATGTTAAAAAGGCCATGATGTTACCATCTATGCTAGTTAGTTCATATTAATTAAATCATCAGGTTTGGGTTATGTTGAACTATATGACAAGTCACATATGCAAGTTAGATTGATTAGAAAAAGTTATGAACATATGCCAAGACATCTATTATGACATCTAGAATTATGCTATGACATATGTGATATCCTATGCTAGTTCACACCATCATTATGTTGCCTAAAAACCCCATATGCAAGTTTATGTATAGATTTGGGCTATGATCATATCATGTAAATTGAGACATTTAACAAGTTGACACCTTTTGATCCTTAACATGTGTAGTTTATGCAAGTTTCACCCCTATTATGATTAGATTTATTTTAATTGTCTATATGTTGTGATAATTTATCTTTGTGCTAGGTGTTAGACTATACAAGTCTAGCCTATATTATGCGTTGAATAAGTGAACGTATAAACGTGGGGTAGGGGTAATATTAAGGATTTAATATTAAGAAGTTGGGGTACAATTGATATGATTATGCATGCCATAAGTGGATGGCCATAATTGACTCAATTATGGACATCATTAAAAGTTGACTTAATTAATAATTTGAATAGGGAATTATTAAAACTGGGGTAAAAGATTTTAAGTGTTAATCAATGCTTAGGACACGAGTTGACTCGTTTGTGACGTAAACCTGCCCGGACCCGCCCGGCAAATCCAGTGGTCACAAATGTCAGCCCAATGTGAGAGGTCCTAGGCCTAAACTAAAGCATAACGGTTGTAAAGACACGAGGTTAGACTCTTTTATGGTGTAAGACTGCCCGGACCCGCCCGGCAAATCTAGCTGCCATAAATGCCAGACTAATGTGAGAGGTCTTTATGAGGTTATGGCCTGAATGAATTAAGAAATACTTAACCAGATAAACACGTAAGGTGGGACATGGCGGTTAAGTAGGTGCCTTGGGTGGCATGAGGAATCTAGGGGGTGCCCTTAGTGGCATGTGAAATACGATTAGTAAGACTTAACCAAACACACATGTAAATGAACATGACTAAGAGGGTTAAGTGGGATATACTAGTGACAAGCTTAGATGGGTAGCTTGTGGGGGCCCATTTCGACCAGTATCCCAAACGTATCTTTGTGGGCTCGACCCAAGTCGAGGACGGGACACGCATGCTGGATTCGACTGTAAGAGGCCAAAACGGGGAGCGGTAGCAAAGTAAGTCCAACGGGTTTCGTATGCGTGTGTGGACCCGAGCTGGTAGGTAAGACGTTGTTGCATCGTGTAGGTATAAGCCGTGCATTCTCAAGTTGTATCGGGTTGCCACTTTAGGGGAGTGATACACCCTACTGTGGGGCCAGCACGGGTATCTACGAGTAGGGAGCCGATCGAAAGTTGGTAGTAGGGTACACCTAGTGGAGATAGGGGCAGACGGCACCTATGTAGTCAGCTAGGGGTACGTAAGGCTATTTATAAAGTTTCTGTGTGAAGCAAGTAGGATCAAACAATAGGGTGACTGGTGTGGTGCAGTGTAGTAATCATTCGTTAGTAATTAAGTGTGCCTTTACCGTTATCTTAAACGCTATCTTTATCTTCCTAAGAGTTCATAGACATTTACTTGTCTTCCAGCTTATGCCTTAGTCTAGTTATTTTGATAATAGTATTGTTAGAATTATCATATTCGCCAGACTTTATGTCTAACCCCCTCTATTTCTATCCTTTTTCCCCCTCCAGGTCCTCAGGTTGGGCCCAGCTCTAGTGGAGTTTGATTGAATTGCTTCATCTCTCTTTGGAAAGCTTGGACCGTTGAAGTAAAGTCTAGCTTGTTATCTTTTTAATGGCTATTTATGTAATGGGATTATGTATTTTGTTTTTATGAAGATGGATATTGTACTTGACTCTGATTTATGGTTTTGTGATGTAACAAACATGTTTAATTTCCGCTGTAATAAAATGAAGTTTTAGATTTCCAAGTACTATTTATTATCTGTCTTGTTGTAATTTTTCTGTTCTATATTCACTATTAACCTCCACGGAAGTTAATGCATTCCCTTTGTGAGTAACATTAATGGACGTGGGGTGTTACACGTGGTATCAGAGCTTAAGGTTACCAGAACAGATAAAAATACTTTAGAAAAATAGTTATTTTTGGAAGAAGTGCTTTCAAAAACATGTTTTAATGAGAAATTTAAAGAGAAAAGTTTTTAAGAAAAAAAACATAATCCCCAATAGCCCATATCTTTATCTTTCGAATTCTCCATTTTGAATCTTTCCTTTTCCGTTTCAGCATGGCTGAAGATCTTAATCTACCCGACGGTGTAGCGATACCAGGATGGTATAGGAGGTTGTTAGAGGCTAGGGCCGCTGCGGGTCCAGCTAATGTTCCTCCACCACTAGTTGCACCCGTTCCTCCTCCTCCTCGCGTAGATACTTTTGAAAAGACGTGCAAGGAATTCAAGGCTATGGGTGGAAAACCATTTCAAGGGTCAGAAACGTTTGTGGAAGCTAGAGATTGGCTTAAGGAGGTGGAAGAATTGCTAGAAATCTTTGAAGTAGAAGAAGGGAGGAGAGTTCGATTAGCAGCTTGGTTGATGAAGGGAGAGGCCTCGTTTTGGTGGGAGGTCACTAATGGGGAGCGTCCTGTTGACTCTTGGGCGGATTTCAGACGTAGGTTCGAGGCGAAGTTTCTCTCAAGGGCGGAAGAAAATCTATATATGGAAAGGTTCTTGACATTGAAGCAAGGAAGCTCATCAGTGAAAGAATATGTCAATAAATTTAATCAGTTAGCAAGGTTTGGCTTGGACTTAGTAAACACGCCGGAGAAGAAGGCTCTAAGGTTCGTGAATGGCTTGAATGAACCATTGCAAGGGTTGGCTATGATCCACATCCCGATGGGGGCCACCTTTGAGAAGTTAGTAGAAATGGCGCTTATGCATGAGGAGAAAAGCGCTAAAGCTGATAAGGCACCCGAGAAGAAGGGGGATCAGAAGAAACCACAACAGCAAAACAAGAAGGGTGGTAAAGACAATAACGGCAAGGGAAAGAAGAAATGTTTTAACTGTGGGACACCAGGCCATCTCAGCAAGGATTGCCGAAAGAAAAAGAAGACAGACTGTTTTCATTGTTGCGATGCAGGACATTTAGTGAAGGACTGCCCAAAGAAGGGGCAGAGGGCAGGAGCTACCACGGGAGGACAGGTGCAGGCTCTTATGGCACCAGGGCAGGCAAGGGGACAAGTTCAGGCTCTCGCGGTCCCACCACTGCAAGAACGAGGTAGAACCATTTCTGTTGAAAGCTTAGTTTATCTGTTTGATCATCCTGTCCGTGCCTTATTCGATTCGGGCGCATCACATTCGTTTATCTCTACATCATTAGTTGAATCACTGCACTTAAACACCAGTTTAGTAGAGGATCCCTTAGTTGTTTCGAATCCAATTGGGGGCTCAGCTTATTTGTCTATGATGTGTTTGGATTTGAAAATTTCCATACTTAGCGTTGAATTTAGATGTGATGCTTATGTGTTGGGCTTCACGGGCTATGGGCTAATTTTAGGAATGGATTGGTTATCCAGAAATGGGGCCGTTCTTGATTGTGAAAGGAGAGTAGTTAGGCTCGTGACTCGCCTTGGCAACACTCTCGAAATCTTTTGTAATCCCATAAATTCGGTTATGCTAAGTTATCTAGAATCGCTTGACGCGTCTGAGGAAAATCTACGATCTGTTAGAGTGGTCCGAGAAAATTCGGATGTGTTTGAGGAGGTGAAGGGCTTGCCTCCGAAGCGGGAGATAGATTTTCAAATATATCTTGTGGATAATGTGAAACCAGTATCTTTGCCAGTACGCCACATGGCTCCACGTGAAAGGAGGGAACTCGATAAGCAAGTGAAGGAGTTGCTTGAGAAGGGGTTCATAAGACGAAGTATATTGGAGTGGGGTGCTCCAGTAGTATTTTCCATGAAGGCGGATGGGTCCCTTAGACTGTGTGTGGACTATAGAGAACTTAATAAACTTACTAAGAAGAACAGACACCCACTGCCGAGGATTGACGGTCTCTTCGATCAGTTAGTTGGTGCCTCAGTGTTTTCGCAGTTGGACTTAGCCACTGGGTTCCATCAGTTGAGAGTGGCTAAAGATAGCATAGACAAGACTGCCTTTAGGACTCCGGACGGTTTCTATGAATGGCTAGTGATGCCCTTCGGTTTGACAAACGCCCCAGCATATTTTGTTGATTTGATGAGTAGGGTGTTTAGGGAGTACCTTAACAAATTTGTGGTAGTCTTTGTAGATGACATATTGATCTTTTCTAAGGATGAAGAAGAGCATGCCCTACATCTTAGGGAAGTGTTGGAGACTCTTCGAGCGCATAAGCTTAAAGCTAAATTTTCTAAATTTCACTTTTGGAGGAAGGAAGTACGGTTCTTAGGACACGTGGTTTCCAAAGAAGGGATAGCTGTAGATCCCGCGAAGGTGGTGGCCATCCAAGATTGGAAGGTTCCTAAAAATGCTACCGAAGTGAGAAGTTTCTTGGGGTTGGCTGCCTACTATAGGAAGTTTATCAAAGACTTCGCAAAGATATCAGCTCCATTGACACGCTTGATGAAGAAGAACCTAGTTTTCACATGGGACGTAGATTGTGATGATGCGTTCCAACGTTTGAAGAGAGCTTTGACTTCATCCCCAGTCTTAGTATTGCCAGACGGGAGTAAGCCGTTTACCGTTTATACTGATGCTTGTGGGACAGGACTAGGCGCAGTCTTAATGCAAGAGGGTAGGGTAATAGCCTATGGGGGAAGGCAGATGAGAGCGCATGAGAAAAATTATCCTACACATGACCAAGAATTGGCCGCTATTGTTTTCGCGCTTAAGTCATGGCATCATTATCTTCTTGGTGAGAAATTCGAACTATTCACTGACCACAAATCTTTAAAATACCTATTCTCTCAAAAGGACTTGAACTTAAGGCAGCAAAGGTGGATGGAGTTCTTAGCATCCTACGACGTTGAAATAGCATATACCCCTGGCAAGGGTAACGTGGTGGCCGATGCCTTAAGTAGAAAAAGATTATCCTTAAGTCCTTTGTTTGTTGAGCGGCAAAGTTTAGAATTCATTTCAATGTTTGACTTTAAACCTTCCGTTGACTTCGTACCCGGTTTGCTAGCATCCTTGGAGGTCAGACCTACGCTTTTGGGACGGATTGGCGAGGCACAGCGAGACGATCCACAGTAAGTTGAGTTAGTAGAAAAGCTCAAAGGAGGGGAGTCATCAAGCTATCTCCGTAGGTATACCCTAGATGATAAGGGTTGGTTATGTAGGGACGATAGACTTTGTGTACCAAAAGACGATGACCTAAGGAAGACTATTCTTGACGAAGCACATCGTTCGAAGATGACCATTCATCCCAGCGGGGACAAGATGTAAAAAGACATGAAGCGAGTTTACTTTTGGGCCGGCATGAAGAAAGAAGTGGCCGAGTATGTCGTTAAATGCTTGGTATGCCAACAAGTAAAAGCGGAGCAAAAAAAACCCGGTGGATTGCTTCACCCATTGGAGGTTCCACTATGGAAATGGGAAAGCATCTCGATGGATTTTGTGGATGGATTACCACGATCGAGGAAGGGTAATATGTGAATTTGGGTTATAGCAGATAGACTTACTAAGAGCGCCCATTTTATTCCCGTGAAGAGTAAGAGGACTGCTCCATGGTTAGCTTCTGTATACGTTCGAGAGATAGTTCGGTTGCACGGTGTTCCTTCTAGCATAGTGAGCGACCGCGATCCTATTTTCACTAGCGAATTTTGGAGAAGCTTACAAGAGGCGGTAGGGACTCAGTTATGTATGAGCACCGCATATCATCCTCAGACGGACGGCCAGACTGAGGGGGTGAATCGCATTCTAGAGGATCTGTTGAGGCTATGTATCCTAGACTTTGGTGGTACATGGGAAGAGCATCTTCCATTGGTTGAGTTCGCATATAATAATAGCTTTTAGTCCAGCATTGGTATGGCACCATTCGAAGCTCTATATGGACGACCTTGTCGTTCACCTACATGTTGGTGGGAATCTACGGATAAGATCTTACTTGGGCCTGATATGATTAGGGAGACTTCTGAGAAGATCGACTTGATTCGAAGGAGGATGAAAGCAGCGCAAGATAGGCAGAAATCTTATGCGGATAAGAGGAGGACAGATCTCGAGTTTGAAGTTGGGGACATGGTCTTTGTCAAAGTGTCTCCATTACGAAACGTTGTTCGCTTTGGGTCCGTTGGGAAAATAGCACCAAGGTTTGTAGGGCCGTTTCCTATTAAGGAGAGGATTGGACGGATGGCGTATAGAGTGGTGTTGCCCGAGAGACTTAGTGGTGTACATGACGTATTCCATGTGTCACATTTGAGGAAGTGCTTTCACGAGACCGCGGAAGTGGTAGAGCCGAGCTTGCTTAGAGAGGTGGAGATAAAGCATGATGCGACAATTCGACGAGCTCCTACGCGCATTCTTGGGTCGGACATCAAGAGGTTGAGGAATCGAGAGGTCAGACTAGTCAAAGTGCAATGGGGAGATGATGAGAGCAACGCTACTTGGGAGACAGAAGAGAAGATGAGTTCACGATACCCTTTTCTTTTTGAGGGTATGTCCTTTAATTTCTCCTTTATCGCTTAGCTTGTACTTATCTTATCTTTAGTATATCCTCTCGCTAGTATCTTTGACCTTTAGTTAGGATAATCCTATGGTTGAAACATGTGTTTGAGACATGTTATGTATGGTGGATGCAAAGTGGATGCAAGTGTTTGCTAGTGGTTGCTCGTGGATGCATATACACACACTATTAGGCACCAGATCGTCTCAGTCACTTCATATTGCATATTGCATATATATGGATGTATTTAGTAAAATGGATGTATAATGGTTGTATTATCATATAGTTGCTACATTTGGGTAGATGGTTGTGCACGCATATAGAATTAATATGTATCATTAGGAATCTTTTGCATACATATTGGACGCATGGCACTATCATGAATTGCACTAAGGAGGTCGACTGAATCAGTAGACCGCCTAATTTTGCATTAGATATGGACATATACACACACTGTGCATATAAACATTAAAGCATTAGAAGTCTTTTAAGGACAATGGATGCTGGTGTTTGATGGTTGAGTAGATGGACGATTAGATGGTAGGATATACATTCTTCTTGACTTGGAGATTTCGGGGACAAAATCCTTTAAGGAGGGGAGAATGTAACACCCCATAATTTTATAACATTAAAATTCACAAATTAAAGTATACTTAATTTTTAGAAAAGAATTAAGTGAAATGGGTTGCGCAAAGATATATATATATATATATATTGATATATATATATATATATAAATTAAAAATTAAATAAATAAATATGCGAAAAAGTTCAAAATAGCGAATTGGGAGGGGGAATAACCGAACCGGCCCATTTTTGAGGTCGACCCAGCGGGCGCTGGGTCGACTACGGGTTAATCCAGGGTGTTTGGCTGTCAACCCGTGGGCCGATTCGCTCAAATGCAGATTTTGCATTTGATTGGTTCTCATGGTTCAGGGTTAATCTAATGGTCCTAAATAACTTCCTACACCTATAAATACATCCTAATTCTAACCCTAAATCTAATTAAAATAGAATAGTTACCGTCATACCGTCGCCATGGAAATCAATGGAGGTGCCGCCAACTAAGAAAGAAGAAAAGCAAATTCAATTCTAATTCTCTCAACCCTAAAGCAAAGCAAAACTCTCTCTTTTCTTCTCTAAATTGTGAGTATGATGATCTTAACAAGATTATTATCATTTTAATTAGGTTGAGTTATGAATGGATTATGAGTAGATGATGTGAATTATCATATATGTTGTTGTAAACCCCTTTTGCTATCATGTATATTGTAAATCCAATGTTATGTGATGATGATATCTTATATGTCGTAAATCATGCTATGATGATGTTATGTATGTTGAAAGTTTCTATGCTAAGTTGTGATGAATCATACATGTTAAAAAGGCCATGATGTTACCATCTATGCTAGTTAGTTCATATTAATTAAATCATCATGTTTGGGTTATGTTGAACTATATGACAAGTCACATATGCAAGTTAGATTGATTAGAAAAGTTATGAACATATGCCATGACATCTAGAATTATGCTATGACATATGTGATATCCTATGCTAGTTCACACCATCATTATGTTGCCTAAAAACCCCATATGCAAGTTTATGTATAGATTTGGGCTATGATCATATCATGTAAATTGAGACATTTAACAAGTTGACACCTTTAGATCCTTAACATGTGTAGTTTATGCAAGTTTCACCCCTATTATGATTAGATTTATTTTAATTGTCTATATGTTGTGATAATTTATCTTTGTGCTAGGTGTTAGACTATACAAGTCTAGCCTATATTATGCGTTGAATAAGCGAACGTATAAACGTGGGGTAGGGGTAATATTAAGGATTTAATATTAAAAAGTTGGGGTGCAATTGATATGATTATGCATGCCATAAGTGGATGGCCATAATTGAGTCAATTATGGACATCATTAAAAGTTGACTTAATTAATAATTTGAATAGGGAATTATTAAAACTGGGGTAAAAGATTTTAAGTGTTAATCAATGCTTAGGACACGAGGTTGGACTCGTTTGTGACATAAACCTGCCCGGACCCACCCGGCAAATCCAGTGGTCACAAATGTCAGCCCAATGTGAGAGGTCCTAGGCCTAAACTAAAGCATAACGGTTGTAAAGACACGAGGTTAGACTCTTTTATGGTGTAAGACTGCCTGGACCCGCCTGGCAAATCCAGCTGCCATAAATTCCAGTCTAATGTGAGAGGTCTTTATGAGGTTATGGCCTGAATGAATTAAGAAATACTTAACCGGATAAACACGTAAGGTGGGACATGGGGGTTAAGCAGGCGCCTTGGGTGGCATGAGGAATCTAGGGGGTGCCCTTAGTGGCATGTGAAATACGATTAGTAAGACTTAACCAAACACACATGTAAATGAACATGACTAAGAGGGTTAAGTGGGATATACTAGTGACAAGCTTAAGTGGGTAGCTTGTGGGGGCCCATTTCGACCAGTATCCCAAACGTTTCTTTGTGGGCTTGACCCAGAGGACGGGACACGCATACTGGGTTCGACTGTAAGAGGCCAAAACGGGGAGCGGTAGCAACGTAAGTCCAACGGGTTTCGTATGCGTGTGTGGACCCGGGCTGGTAGGTAAGACATTGTTGCATCGTGTAGGTATAAGTCGTGCATTCTCAAGTTGTATCGGGTTGCCACTTTAGGGGAGTGATACACCCCACTGTGGGGCCAACACGGGTATCTACGAATAGGGAGCCGATCGAAAGTGGGTAGTGGGGTACACCTAGTGGAGATAGGGGCAGACGACACCTATGTAGTCAGATAGGGGTACGTAAGGCTATTTATAAAGTTTCTGTGTGAAGCAAGTGGGATCAAACTGTAACACCCCGTAATTTGAACATAAAAATTCACAAATTAAAGTATACTTAATTAAGTGAAATGGGTTGCGGAGAGAAATATATATATATATATATATTGATATATATATATAATTGAAAATTAAATAAATAAATATGCAAAAATGTTCAAAACAGCGAATTGGGAGAGGGGAATAACCGAACCGGCCGATTTTTGAGGTCGACCCGAGCTCGCTGGGTCGACTAGGGGTTAATCCAGGGTGTTTGGCTGTCAACCCGTGGGCCGATTTGCTCAAATGCAGATTTTGCATTTGAATGGTTCTCATGGTTTAGCTTTAATCTAAAGGCCCTAGATGGTTCCTACACTTGACTTCTTCCCCAAGACATGCTTTGATGGCTAGGATCTAAACTAAGGTTAATCCTATGGCTAAAACTATCCTAGTCTTCTATAAAAAGACCCCTAACCTAAACCTAAATGCTCATTATTCAATCCTATAGCTAAACTATGCCAAAATGTTCTCTCATGGCCTCCACCCTCATCCTCTTGTCATAATCTCCATCTCTAATCATATGAGAGAGTTTCTAAAGAAGTATAAGAGTTCCTAAGCTTGCTTAAGTGTTTCTAAGTTTGATTCAAGGCTTTTCTTCATCAAAGCTAGGATCTTTATTATTGATTTGGCTCAAGGGTTTTCATTTGGAGCATTCTTATTTGGAGTTTTTGAGTTGATAGCTTAGTGGCTTCGTCTCAATCTTTTAATATATTCATAAGAAGGCTAATCAACAAGTTGTGAGTTTTCTATAGCCTTAATGACCAATTATTGAAATGATTATGATAGGATATAATGAGGTTATGGCTATGAATGTGGATCAATGCAAGTTATGCAAGTCACAAGTTACATGTTCATGATGTTATGCAAGTTATGCAAGCTATATGCTATATGATCATGATGTTATGCAAGTTATGCAAGTGTTCATGATGCTAGTTGCTATGATAAACATTGATCCACTATGACACCATGATTATGCAAGTTGGGTGTATGATGATATGCAAGTTCATGTATGATATGTATGCAAGTTTGGTGTATGATAATATGCAAGTTCACATATGACATGTTATGCAAGTATGATGTTTGATTATATGCAAGAGACATGTGCAAGTTTACACCTTAGTATGACATGCATACATATGCAAGTTAACCCCTTTACATGTCATACATACATATGCAAGTTTACCCCTTTGTATGACATAAGAAACTTATGCAAGTTACCCTCCTTATGACATATGTGATTCATGCAAGTTTGGGTTGATTATCTATGCTAGTTGGGTTTGATGCTATATGCATGTTGACACCTTTAAACCCATGTTGATGCTAATGTTATGCAAGTTGAACCCATTACATTTAAGATGAATCTTCCCTTTTATGTCATGTTAGCGAATTACGTGGGGAACGATGGGGTTAATAAACATGTTAATGAAATGGTGTGAAGTTGGTATGATTATGCATACCATAAAGTGATGGACATAATTGAGTCAATTATGTACATCGTTAAAATTGGAATTAATTAGGGAAAATTAATTCGGGGGTGATTAATTAGGTGTAATTAATCGACTAAGACACGAGGTTGGACCCTTTTGTAGCATAAGACTGCCCGGAACCGACCGGCAAATCCAGCGGCTACAAATGATTGGCCCAATGTGAGAGGTCTTAGGCACAAACTATATACGTGACAAGTGTAAAGACACGAGGTTAGACTCGGTTATGGCGTAAGGCTGCCCGGACCCAACCGGCAAATCCAGCTGCCATAAAAGATAGTCTAATGTGAGAGGTATTTTCAACGGTTACGTTCTTAATCAATTAAGAAACACTTAACCAGATAAGCATGTAGTGGGCATGAGGGGTTAAGTGGGTGCCTTGGGTGGCAGGTGGAAATCAAGTAAGTGCCTTGGGTTGCATGAGGAAATCTAGTGGGTTGCCTTGGGTGGCAATAGAAAATACGATTAAATGACTTAACCAAGTGGAAACATGTAATTAAACATGATTAAAGGGTTAAGTGGGTGCCTTGGGTGGCATGTGGAAAAATCTAGAGTGTTGCCTTGGGTGGCAATAGAGAATACGACAAGAATACTTAACCAAAGGGGAACATGTAACTAAACATGATTAAAGGGTTAAGTGGGTGCCTTGGGTGGCATGTAGGAATCTAGTGGGTGCCTTGAGTGGCAATTGAAATATGATTAGATGACTTAACCAAACCTTAACATGTAAGTGGGCATGATTATGAAAAGGGGTTAAGTGGGATGCACTAGACTAAATGACAAGCTTAAGTAGTAGCTTGTGGGGGCCTTAAGTGGCAATTGAAATATGATTAAAGCAGCTTGTGGGGGCCTTAAGTGGCAATTGAAATATGATTAAATGACAAGCTTAAGTAGTAGCTTGTGGGGGCCTTAAGTGGCAATTGAAATATGATTAAATGACAAGCTTAAGTAGTAGCTTGTGGGGGCCTTGAGTGGCAATTGAAATATGATTAGATGACTTAACCAAACCTTAACATGTAAGTGGGCATGATTATAAAAAGGGGTTAAGTGGGATGCACTAGATAAAATGACAAGCTTAAGTAGTAGCTTGTGGGGGCCCATTTCAACCAGTAACCCATATGTATCTTATTGGGCTCGACCCATGTCGAGGACGGGACACGCGTACTGGGCTTGACTATAAGAGGCCAAAACGGGGTAGCGGTGGCAACGCGAGTCCAACGGGTTTCATATGCGTGTGTGGACCCGGGCTGGTAGGTAAGACGTTGTTGCATCGTGTAGATATAAGTCGTGCACCATTTTCGGGTTGCCACTTTGGGGAGTGATACACCCCACTGTGGGGCCAGCACGGTTATCTACGGTAGGGAGCCGATCGCTTGGGGAGTAGCAGGTACACCTAGTGGAGATAGGGGTAGACGGCACCTATGTAGTCAGCTAGGGGTATACGAAACTACTATTAAAAATTACTAAGTACACTTAGTGGGGATCAACCTTTAAGTAGGAATTACACTTGGGTGGGTGGAACTGGTGTGGTGCAGTGTAGGAATTATCCTTGGGTGAGTAGATCTGGTGTGGTGCAGAATAGTATTTATCCTTGGGTGGATAGGCGCGTCTTTACCGTTATCTTAGTTTATCCTAAGTCTAGTTGGCTACTTAGTGTAGTCATTTATCCCCAGTCGTACCGTACCAGGTTTATATCATACCCTAATTACTTTAATGATTGTATTGTTAAGGTTATAGGGCTCACTCAGACTTATGTCTGACCCCGTTGTTTTTATCTTTTTCCCCAACCCTCAGGTTCTCAGAGTGGGCCTAGCACTAGTGGGCTTTGATCAGATTGCTTTATCTATCATTTGGAGCTTGGACTCTTGAAGAAAAGCTCGGTTATCTTTTCTATTATGGCTATTAGTATGTAGTGGGATTATGTACTTATGTCTTAACGAGATGGATATTTTGTACTTGACTCTTGTTGGTTTTTGAGATGTAACCAAACATGTTTACCTTCTGCTGCATTGAAATGATGTTTTAAATTTCAAGTATTACTTATATCTGTCTTGTTGTAATTTTTCAGTTCTATATTCACTTAAATACTCCACCGAAGCTAAGGCATTCCCTTTGTGAGTGACCTTAGTGGGAGTGGGGTGTTATACGTGGTATCAGAGCTTAAGGTTACCGGAACAGATAAAATTTTTAGAAAACTATTTTTCTAAAAACATTTTTGGAAGAAGTATTTTCAAAAACATGTCTTATGAGAGAAAAGCTTTTGAAAGAAAAGCATAATCCCCAATAGCCATATCTTTATCCTTCGGATTCTCCGTTTTTAATCTCTTCCTCTTTCTCTTTTTGAATTTCCCCTCCGCGTGTAGATGTCTTTTTAAGATAAATAAGGACTTCCGTATGAAGGTCAGAAGAACCACTTCAAGGGACTAAGACGTTTTCCAGGCCAAGAAGTTAGTCCAAGGAGGTGGAGGGCTTATGGGTACCTTTAAGATGGACGAGAGAGGAAGGTTCAAATAGCTATTAGGTAAATAAAGGACGAAACCTTATCATGGTAAGAAGGCCACGAAAGGAGAATGGGAAGGGGAAGGCTAGTTGTTTTGGAGAAATAGGACACCTTATTAGGGTTGTCCAAAGAGGTAAAGACGAAGTACAGGATCTTCGGGAGGGTAGATGTATTCCCTCACGACGGGTATACCTGATGGGGGTAGGACCGTCTAAGTTGAAATTTGGTTCTCTCGGTCATCCTGTTCGAACTTTATTCGACTCTGGCGCACCACATTCGTTTATCTCATCATCATTAGTTGAGTCACTGCACCTAGACACCAGTTTGGTAGATGATCCCATGGTTGTTTCAAACCCAATTGGGAGGGCTCCACTTATTTGTCCATGATATGTTTGGGTTTTAAGATTTCCATACTTAGCGTTGAGTTTAGAGGTGATGCTTTTGTTTGGGCTTCACGGGCTATGGGTTGATTTTGGGCATGGATTGGTTATCCAGTAATGGTGGCGTTCTTGATTGTGAAAGGAGAGTTGTTAGGCTTATGACCCGCTTGGGTAACACTCTCGAGATCTTTGGAAATCCCATAGATTCTGTTATGCTAAGTTATCTTGAATCCCTTGACGCTTCGGTCGAGAGTTTGCGATCTGTTAGATTGGTCCGGGAATACTTGGATGTGTTTGGAGAGGTGAAGGGCTTACCTCCGAAGCGGGAGATAGACCTCCGAATATATCTGGTAGACGATGCTAAACCAGTATCTGTGTCAGTGCGCCACATGGCTCCTCGTGAGAGGAGGGAACTCCATAAGCAAGTAGGGGAGTTGCTTGAGAAGGGGTTCATAAGATGAAGTATATCGGAGTGGGGTGCTCCAGTAGTTTTAGCCACGAAGGCGGATGGGTCCCTCAGACTTTGTGTAGACTATAGAGAACTCAACAAGCTCATAAAGAAGAATAGACACCCATTGCCAAGGGTTGATGATCTTTTTGATCGGTTGGTTGGCGCCTCAGTGTTTCGCAGTGGGACTTGGCCACGGAGTTTCATCAGTTGGGAGTGACTGAGGATAGTATAGAGAAGACCGCCTTTAGGACTCCGGATGGTTTCTATGAGTGGCTGGTGATGCCATTTGGTTTGACGAACGCCCCCGCATATTTTGTTGATTTGATGAGTAGGGTGTTCAGGGAGTACCTAAACAACTTCGTAGTGGTCTTTGTGGAGGACATCTTGGTCTTTTCTAAAAGCGAAATAAGTTTTCGTGTGTGCTGAACAGGTTAAGCGAAGCCAGTTATTTGATCTACGGTGGTTCTGGAGTGAGACTGGCAAGGACATCCAGAGTTGGACAAAGGCTTAATTATTCAGCCGTTTTTACTAGTATCATCTCACGTAGGTCGTCTGAATTCGAAGGAGGTGTCCCTTGGGTGTTTGTCTGATATTGGTTTAGGCCTTTGGGGCTTGCATTTGGGGGATGTCGAGTTCGACTAGGATGGTCTGCGTGAGAGATGGATAGTTGTGACGATTTTGTATGAGAGAATATCCTGGTTTTCTCCAGAAGTGGAGAAAAGCATGCCCTACATCTTAGGGAAGTGTTGGAGGCTCTTCGAGCGCATAGTCTTGAGACAGCAAAGGTGGATGGAGTTCTTAGCATCCTATGATTTCGAGATAGCGTGGTGGCGGACGCCTTGAGCGGAAAAAGGTTGTCCTTGAGTCCATTGTTCATGGAACGACGAAGCTTGGAATTTATCTCGATGTTTGATTTCAGACCTTCCGTTGACTTTATACCCGATTTGCTAGCATCCTTGGAGGTCAGACCTACCCTTTTGAGACGGATTGGCGAGGCACAGAGGGACGACCCACATTTGGTTGAGTTGGTATAAAGGCTCATAAGGGGGGAGTCGTCCAGCCATTTGAGTAGGTACACCCTAGACGATAGGGGGTGCTTGCGTAGAGACAGTAGACTTTGCGTACCGCAAAACGAGGGTTTGAGGAAGGCTATTCTTGATAAGGCGCATCGTTTTAGGATGACTATTCATCCCGGTGGGGACAAGATGTACCAAGACATGAAGCGAGTTTTCTTTTGGGCCGGTATGAAGAAAGATGTGGCCAAGTATGTCGCTAGATGCTTGGTGTGCCAACAGGTGGAAGTGAAGCAAAAGAAACCGGGTGGGTTGCTTCACTCATTGGAAGTTCCGCAATGGAAGTGGGATAGCGTCTCGATGGATTTATTGATGGGTTACCAAGATCGAGGAAGGGTAATACGGGAATTTGGGTTGTGGTAGATAGACTTACTAAGAGTGCCCATTTCATACCCATGAAGAGCAAGAGGATTGTTCCATGTCTAGCTTCAGTTTATATTCGAGAGATAGTTCGGTTGCATAGGGAACATGACGTATTCCATGTGTCACATTTGAGGAAGTGCCTACATGAGACCGCAGAGGCGGTAGAGCCGAGCTTGCTTAAAGAAGTGGAGGTAGAGCGTGATGCGACTATTCAACGAGCTCCTACCCGCATCCTTGGGTCAGAGATTAGGAAGTTGAGAAACAGAGAGGTTCGACTAGTCAAAGTGAAAAGGGGAGAAGGTGAGAGTAAGGCTACTTGGGAGACAGAAGTGAAGATGCGTTCATTGTACCCATTTCTTTTAAGGGTATGTCTTTTAACTCCTCCTTTATCGTTTGTCTAGTACTTATCTTATCTTTAGTATGTCCTCTCATTAGTACCTTTGACCTTTAGATAGGATAAAACCTATGGTTGAAACATGTGTTTGAGACATGTTATGTTTGATGGATGCGTGTGGATGCAAGTGGTTGCTAGTGGTTGCTCGTGGATGCATATACACACACTCTAGGCACTAGATCGGCTCAATCACTTCATATTGCATATTGCATAAAATTGTGTGTAGGTAGCTATATTAATGGATGTATAATGGTTGCGTTATCATATGGATGATGCATTTTGGTGTATGGTTGTGCACACATGTAGAGATAGTATGTGTCGATAGGGATCTTTCGCATACATATTGGATGCATGGCACTATCATGGTTTGCATTAAGGAGGTCAACTAAATAAGTGGACCGCCTAATTTTGCATTAGACAGGGAACATATACACACACTTTTTGCATATGTTCATACGTCATTAGAAATTTTAAGGACAATGGATGCCAGTGTTTGATGGTTTAGTAGATGGTTGTTTGGTTGGTAGGATACGTTCTTCTTGACTTAGAGATTTCAGGGACGAAATCCTTTAAGGAGGGGAGAATGTAACACCCCGTAATTTGAACATAAAAATTCACAAATTAAAGTATACTTAATTAAGTGAAATGGGTTGCGCAGAGAAATATATATATATATATATATATTGATATATATATATATATAATTGAAAATTAAATAAATAAATATGCAAAAATGTTCAAAACAGCGAATTGGGAGAGGGGAATAACCGAACCGGCCGATTTTTGAGGTCGACCCGAGCTCGCTGGGTCGACTAGGGGTTAATCCAAGGTGTTTGGCTGTCAATCCGTGGGCCGATTCGCTCAAATGCAGATTTTGCATTTGAATGGTTCTCATGGTTCAGCTTTAATCTAAAGGCCCTAGATGGTTCCTACACTTGACTTCTTCCCCAAGACATGCTTTAATGGCTAGGATCTAAACTAAGGTTAATCCTATGGCTAAAACTATCCTAGTCTTCTATAAAAAGACCCCTAACCTAAACCTAAATGCTCATCATTCAATCCTATAGCTAAACTATGCCAAAATGTTCTCTCATGGCCTCTACCCTCATCCTCTTGTCATAATCTCCATCTCTAATCATATGAGAGAGTTTCTAAAGAAGTATAAGAGTTCCTAAGCTTGCTTAAGTGTTTCTAAGTTTGATTCAAGGCTTTTCTTCATCAAAGCTAGGATCTTTATTATTGATTTGGCTCAAGGGTTTTCATTTGGAGCATTCTTATTTGGAGTTTTTGAGTTGATAGCTTAGTGGCTTCGTCTCAATCTTTTAATATATTCATAAGAAGGCTAATCAACAAGTTGTGAGTTTTCTATAGCCTTAATGACCAATTATTGAAATGATTATGATAGGATATAATGAGGTTATGGCTATGAATGTGGATCAATGCAAGTTATGCAAGTCACAAGTTACATGTTCATGATGTTATGCAAGTTATGCAAGCTATATGCTATATGATCATGATGTTATGCAAGTTATGCAAGTGTTCATGATGCTAGTTGCTATGATAAACATTGATCCACTATGACACCATGATTATGCAAGTTGGGTGTATGATGATATGCAAGTTCATGTATGATATGTATGCAAGTTTGGTGTATGATAATATGCAAGTTCACATATGACATGTTATGCAAGTATGATGTTTGATTATATGCAAGAGACATGTGCAAGTTTACACCTTAGTATGATATGCATACATATGCAAGTTAACCCCTTTACATGTCATACATACATATGCAAGTTTACCCCTTTGTATGACATAAGAAACTTATGCAAGTTACCCTCCTTATGACATATGTGATTCATGCAAGTTTGGGTTGATTATCTATGCTAGTTGGGTTTGATGCTATATGCATGTTGACACCTTTAAACCCATGTTGATGCTAATGTTATGCAAGTTGAACCCATTACATTTAAGATGAATCTTCCCTTTTATGTCATGTTAGCGAATTACGTGGGGAACGATGGGGTTAATAAACATGTTAATGAAATGGTGTGAAGTTGGTATGATTATGCATACCATAAAGTGATGGACATAATTGAGTCAATTATGTACATCGTTAAAATTGGAATTAATTAGGGAAAATTAATTCGGGGGTGATTAATTAGGTGTAATTAATCGACTAAGACACGAGGTTGGACCCTTTTGTAGCATAAGACTGCCCGGAACCGACCGACAAATCCAGCGGCTACAAATGATTGGCCCAATGTGAGAGGTCTTAGGCACAAACTATATACGTGACAAGTGTAAAGACACGAGGTTAGACTCGGTTATGGCGTAAGGCTGCCCGGACCCAACCGGCAAATCCAGCTGCCATAAAAGATAGTCTAATGTGAGAGGTCTTTACAACGGTTACGTTCTTAATCAATTAAGAAACACTTAACCAGATAAGCATGTAGTGGGCATGAGGGGTTAAGTGGGTGCCTTGGGTGGCAGGTGGAAATCAAGTAAGTGCCTTGGGTGGCATGAGGAAATCTAGTGGGTTGCCTTGGGTGGCAATAGAAAATACGATTAGATGACTTAACCAAGTGGAAACATGTAATTAAACATGATTAAAGGGTTAAGTGGGTGCCTTGGGTGGCATGTGGAAAAATCTAGTGGGTTGCCTTGGGTGGCAATAGAGAATACGACAATAATACTTAACCAAAGGGGAACATGTAACTAAACATGATCAAAGGGTTAAGTGGGTGCCTTGGGTGGCATGTAGGAATCTAGTGGGTGCCTTGAGTGGCAATTGAAATATGATTAGATGACTTAACCAAACCTTAACATGTAAGTGGGCATGATTATGAAAAGGGGTTAAGTGGGATGCACTAGATTAAATGACAAGCTTAAGTAGTAGCTTTTGGTGGCCTTAAGTGGCAATTGAAATATGATTAAATGATAAGCTTAAGTAGTAGCTTGTGGGGGCCTTAAGTGGCAATTGAAATATGATTAAATGACAAGCTTAAGTAGTAGCTTGTGGGGGCCTTAAGTGGCAATTGAAATATGATTAAATGACAAGCTTAAGTAGTAGCTTGTGGGGGCCTTGAGTGGCAATTGAAATATGATTAGATGACTTAACCAAACCTTAACATGTAAGTGGGCATGATTATAAAAAGGGGTTAAGTGGGATGCACTAGATAAAATGACAAGCTTGAGTAGTAGCTTGTGGGGGCCCATTTCAACTAGTAACCCATATGTATCTTATTGGGCTCGACCCATGTCGAGGACGGGACACACGTACTGGGCTTGACTATAAGAGGCCAAAACGGGGTAGCGGTGGCAACGCGAGTCCAACGGGTTTCATATGCGTGTGTGGACCCGGGCTGGTAGGTAAGACGTTGTTGCATCGTGTAGATATAAGCCGTGCACCATTTTCGGGTTGCCACTTTGGGGAGTGATACACCCCACTGTGGGGCCAGCACGGGTATCTACGGTAGGGAGCCGATCGCTTGGGGAGTAGCAGGTACACCTAGTGGAGATAGGGGCAGACGGCACCTATGTAGTCAGCTAGGGGGTATACGAAACTACTATTAAAAATTACTAAGTACACTTAGTGGGGATCAACCTTTAAGTTGGAATTACACTTGGGTGGTTGGAACTGGTGTGGTACAGTGTAGGAATTATCCTTGGGTGAGTAGATCTGGTGTGGTGCAGAATAGTATTTATCCTTGGGTGGATAGGCACGTCTTTACCGTTATCTTAGTTTATCCTAAGTCTAGTTGGCTACTTAGTGTAGTCATTTATCCCCAGTCGTACCGTACCAGGTTTATATCATACCCTAATTACTTTAATGATTGTATTGTTAAGGTTATAGGGCTCACTCAGACTTATGTCTGACCTCGTTGTTTTTATCTTTTTCCCCAACCCTCAGGTTCTCAGAGTGGGCCTAGCACTAGTGGGCTTTGATCAGATTGCTTTATCTATCTTTTGGAGCTTGGACTCTTGAAGAAAAGCTCGGTTATCTTTTCTATTATGGCTATTAGTATGTAGTGGGATTATGTACTTATGTTTTAACGAGATGGATATTTTGTACTTGACTCTTGTTGGTTTTTGAGATGTAACCAAACATGTTTACCTTCTGCTGCATTGAAATGATGTGTTAAATTTCAAGTATTACTTATATCTGTCTTGTTGTAATTTTTCAGTTCTATATTCACTTAAATACTCCACCGAAGCTAAGGCATTCCCTTTGTGAGTGACCTTAGTGGGAGTGGGGTGTTATACAAACAATAGGGTGACTGGTGTGGTGCAGTGTAGTAATGTGCGGTGCAGTGTAGTAATCATTCGTTAGTAATTAGGTGTGCCTTTATCGTTATCTTTAACGTTATCTTAAACGCTATCTTTATCTTCCTAAGAGTTCATAAACATTTACTTGTCTTCCAGCTTATGCCTTAGTCTAGTTATTTTTATAATAGTATTGTTAGAATTATCATACTCGCCAGACTTTATGTCTGACCCCCTCTATTTCTATCCTTTTTCCCCCTCCAGGTCCTCAGGTTGGGCCCAGCTCTAGTGGAGTTTGATTGAATTGCTTCATCTCTCTTTGGAAAGCTTGGACCGTTGAAGTAAAGTCCAGCTTGTTATCTTTTTAATGGCTATTTATGTAATGGGATTATGTATTTTGTTTTTATGAAGATGGATATTGTACTTGACTCTGATTTATGGTTTTGTGATTAACAAACATGTTTAATTTCCGCTGCAATAAAATGAAGTTTTAGATTTCCATGTACTATTTATTATCTGTCTTGTTGTAATTTTTCTGTTCTATATTCACTATTAACCTCCATGGAAGTTAATGCATTCCCTTTGTGAGTGACATTAATGGACGTGGGGTGTTACAAAGACCGGAGATCTTCACCTCGTTTGGATGGTAACCGAGGTCCTGATTGGGAGGCATCCCGAAATATGGATAATGAGTGGTGATCGTCCAGACGTACGTGGTGATCGATGGGTTTACGAGGTATATAGTGCCTCCGGTTTCGTTCAGACCCAGAACGGACTTGCAAATGGATAGTGTGTCTGACATTGGAATTTATCCTGTGTGATTGATAGCCACCAGTTGCACGGTGTGAATTGCCTGTGTGGCATGCTAAGATGCAATGATCAGGACTTCTGTTGAAAAGCAAAGTCTTGTGGTGATGATCAAAGCACCGCCTGTGTGGCATAGCTTTGTGTATAACGTGAAATCGCGAGCCTCACACCCCGGTATGAACCAGAAACGGGAGAAGGACCTCAGGGAGGGCATGCGTTTCTTTCTAGTTAGAAGTGGCGTCAGTGGTTTTACTTTCCCTGACGAGTTTGACTTATATGGTTATTACTAGTGCGAGGCGCCTCGGTTAGATCGGACGATCCGGGTCCGATAGAGTCATTCATTGGCTCATTGACGCCCCAAAGGGCGGGGAAACATATTGTTCAGGCATAATAATCCACCTCGGTGGACCGGCCCTGATGACATAAAGGGTTGATGCGTTCTGATCCTGAGACACGGACTAGAGCGTCTCAAATTCGGTAAGGACTATCTTTTGCCTTGGTTCATGACGGAAATCCAATTTTCAAATACGTGACTGTGCGGTTTTGATTATATATATGGCGACATGATATATGGTACCCACGCCGTCTATGATTGATAGTTATGATTTGAAATTGTTTTTGAAACATATAAACACTAGTAATAATATCAAATGCTTTTGTTTTATTCATATCAAGCATATTTTGGCCATTATAAGGTAAAACTCTATTCTTCGGTTTGCGTTGCATTATGTGATGGGAACTGAGTCTCATAATGGCTTCATTTTTATAAAAAGCATTGCGATATTTAAAACAATGATTTGTTTTAAGCACTGGCAATCCAATGGAGTAAACCCGTTCCACGAAAGTGGCGTGGTCCTGTGATTAGCCATATTTTGAATGTGTTGAGTAGATTTCTCATACCAGTCCCATGACTGACTCGTAGTTTGTTTCACTTTCAAACTCGGGTGCCCCTTTTTCTACATGGGCAGCCTTGTATTCAGGTTTAGCTGGCTCTTTCTGGATAGCTGGAGCTGAAGATGGATTCTACCATTTATCTCTTTTTATGCTGTTCAACTCCTATTGTACATATTATGTTTGTTTCCGCTGTACACATTTATGTATAGCTGAACTGTATTTGTACTAAGTAGGATCCTGTATACTGTGTAACTCTGATGATTACGTTTATCCAGTATATTCTATTGTGCATTATCTGGTGTATTTATTTATTTCTGTTCTGTTGTTATCTGTTTCTGTGTTATATTCCAAGGATTACCCTTGCCACCGTTAGTACGGGGTTTGGGGTCGTCTCAATATTTATACTAATTTTAATTCTAAAAGGTGTTAGAAATAGCGCGGTAGTTTGAAAATTTGAATTTGAAATTTGACTGAGTATGCAGGATGCAAAATAAATCGGATTTTGGTGAAACCAAAAATATTTAAATCTGTTTAAAAATATCTTTCTAACGAATCCGAAAAACCAAAATTTCATAGCGGGAATCAAAAGTTATGGCCAGTTGAATATTCAGAATAGTCCCTATGGAATTTAATATAATATATAGCCCGTATAAATAGTCATTTTGCAAACGACCTCCGTTTTCGATGAAACCACCTTGGTTGGGTCCGGAATGTCAGATTATTGCAGGATTCCAATTTTCATAATTTTTGGAATCAATATGTGAACGTGGCAAAAGAAAATGTGTTTCGGACAATTTCAGTCAATTTAAATTGACCAGAAAAAAGCCATTTTTCAAACGGTCTCCAAATTCGACAGAATTAGTTTTGTAGGACCGTATCATCAAAACATAGCTAGATTTATTTTTTGTGAATTTTTGGAGTCAGTCTGTGGCCCTGGTAAATTAAATGTACAATCAAATTAAATAATAAAATGCTTTATTATTTAATTTAAAGAATAACTGACTGAAACAATCGAATGGGTCTATGAAACATATTCCATTATGTCCGGAATGGGGGTATTTAACTAGGGCGACACTTGTTGGGTTTGATTTGGAGTTAAGAGCGATATAAGAATTATATTGGAATTAAATAAATTAAATAATGGTATATATTGGTATAAATACGCCGTATTTTCTCAAAACCCGAGCACAGTACACCGTATTCTTCTCAGCCGCCACTTTGAAAGTCGATGGCCAAAATCTTCCAAAAATCGCTACCTAAATCCTCTCAATCCATTCACTAATCCTAGATCGTTTCAAAGCAAAAATTCAAGCATTAAGTTCAAGCTTTAATCCTATACGGTGGTGATTATTTTTAAGCGAGTGTTTTGCGAGTTCTTGGATCCTAAAGCTCTGTCGTTCACATGAGAACTGAGGGCCCATAGCACCACCAAGTTCATCAGAAAAGGGGGGCAGGGGGGCACGCGGAGGTCGTCGGAGGGGGAAGGTTCAATCGTCGACAAGTGGATCGGATTTCATGAAGTTTGGAACCCTAGGTTCGAACCTGGGCATTGAGAACCGTCGGCCCCAATTTGATTAGGAAGAAAGGTATTATTTAATTAATTAATTAAATGTAAATAAATCTTTAAATAATCATATCTTGTTCATATTTAATTAGAATTTGACAAAACTGAATCCGTTGGAATCGCAACGACGAGATCTACATTTCAGAAGAGGGCGCAGAATTTTTGGAGCATTCGACAAATTTAGAAGAATTAAAATAGCGACGTGAGATTTCTGAATCCAAATTAATTAAATAAAATTATTTTAGGATGCAGACGGAGTTTAGAAACTCCCGACACCCGTAGTCCGCAGACCATGGACGACTTGATTGTATTGTGATGTGGAATTGGTTGATTTTTGATGTTTGATTGTGGTTGAAATGAAATTAGTTGATATTGTGGCATTCGATTGCCTAGAAAAATATATTAGGAAATGAAACCCCTTGTAAACGCCGCGAGGCCTAAGGTAGTGGAGGAGCCGTACATCGGGATGCTGCCGGTTTTGATTACCATGCCGTTATGCTGCTGAAATTTTCCGAAATATTCTTGTATTATAAAATATTCGTGTTGTTATATAAAATTGTGTGAATAATATGAAAATTATATTTTTATTATATATATATATATATATATGAGTATGAAAATGATCATTATATGTCGACATAAAATTCATATTTTTGGTTGTAAGTCAAAAATGGTCATTTGTTATGTAAAAGTGTCTTTGCTTTAAATTTTCAATTTTAATGTAATGCAACATTAAAAATATACATTGTTATAAAAAAATGTGTTTATATTCAAATGTACATTTTTAATGAAATGAAACATTAAAAATAAACCTTTTGATATAGAAATGTATGGACATTGGATTTTACATTTTTAATGTAAATGAGAAATTAAAAATGAAACATTAAAAGTGCACATTGTTATATAAAATATGTTTTCTTTGAAATATGCATTTTTAATGTAAATAAAATTTTAAAAATGTCCATTGTTATATAAAATGGTTTTCTTTGAAATTTACATGTTTAATGTAAATGAAACTTCAAAAATGATCATAAGTAAATAAAAATGTTCATATATTGAAATTTTCATTTTTAATGTTAGCGAACAATTAAAAATGATTATTTTGAAAAGAAAAATATGGTCAACATAAAAAGAATGCATTTTTATGTAAGATAGAAAGAATGCATTTTTATGTAAGACAAAAGAATGCATTTTAATGTATGACAAAAAGAATGCATTTTTATATAAGATAAAAGGAATGCTTTTTATGTAAGATAAAAAGAATACATTTTTATGTAATATAAAAAGATTACATTTGCTTTGCAAATAAAAAGATTACATTTTATTTTGAAATGTAAAAAGGTTACATTTTTATGTAATATCAAAAGATTACATTTTATACAATACAAAGAAATTACATTTTTCAATGTAATACAAGAAGCAATAAATAAAGAAATTACATTTTTCAATGTAATACAAGAATGATTGAAAATTTTTCATTTTTAATGTAATATATGATTTAATATATAATAGAAATCAATGTTGAATTAAAATGTTAAACAATAAAAAGTTCACTTTTTTATTGTAAAAAGAGAATATATGAAAATGGATCAATGTTGAATTAAAATGTTAAGCAATAAAAATTTCATATTTTTAATGTAAATAGAGAATATATGAAAATGATTCATTGTTTAAATAAAAGGGCCAAACAATTGTTTAACAAATAAAAATATATTTTTGAGTTACAAAAAAAAAGGATTACATTTTTCTGTGTAATGTTAAAAGAATTATTTTTCTATGCAATATAGAAAAGATTACATTTTTCTATGTAATTTTAAAAATTCGTTTTTCTATGCAATATATAAAAGATTACATTTTTCTATGTAATGTTAAAAGATTCATTTTTCTATGCAATATAGAAAAGACTACATTTTTCTATGTAATGTTAAAAGATTCATTTTTCTATGCAATATAGAAAAGATTACATTTAACTACATTTTTCTATGTAATGTTAAAAGATTCATTTTTCTATGCAATATAGAAAAGATTACATTTTTCTATGTAATGTTAAAAGATTCATCTTTCTATGCAATACAGAAAAGATTACATTTTTCTATGTAATGCTAAAAGATTCATTTTTCTATGTAATGTTAAAAGATTCATTTTTCTATGCAATATAGGAAAGATTACATTTTTCTATGTAATGTTAAAAGATTCATTTTTCTATGCAATATAGAAAAGACTACATTTTTCTACGTAATGTTAAAAGATACGTTTTTCTATTTAATTTAGAAAAGATTACATTTTTCTATGTAATGTTAAAAGATTCATTTTTCTATGTAATGTTAAAAGATTCATTTTTCTATGCAATATAGAAAAGATTACATTTTTCTATGAAATGTAGAAAGATTTCATTTTCTATGTAATATAGAAATGATCACATTTTTGTGCAATATAAAAAGATTGCATATTTAATGTAATAAAAGAAAGATTTAAAAGATTACATATGAAAAATTACATTTTTAATGTAATAAAAGGAATATAAGGAAAATTATATTTTTAATGTAATACATGATTTCATATAAGTGAAATCAATGTTGAAATGAAAATAGTTAATCAATAAAAATTACATTTTTATTGGATTTATGATTCGCTAGAAATATGCATATTGAAAATAAAGTATTTAAAGAACAAATAATTTGAAATCGTTGAACCAATGAATTATATATATATATATATATATAAATTAAAATAAAACGAATCGCGCTGCTGCAGTTCGCGTTTTATAATCGTAACTTCAAACGATTATACCGAGAGATCCGACCGTCGGATTTTCCCAAAACCGGAAGTGTTGGGTTCGTTTTGGAAAGATCTTTCCAACGATATAAAAATTGCTAAGATCTAACGGTTAGATTTTTGTGAAATGCATAAATAAAATTTTGATGAAAATAGCGCCAGGGCCATGTAATGATCTGAAGCGTCGTTTTATTAAAAATGGCTATTTTTAAATAAACAAAAATAACGATAAATCGTTATAAAATATTATAAACGATATGGAATGAACGGAATTGATTTAAATTATATATATTCGCTAATTATTTGAAAAGACGGAGTTAATTCTCATTTCAAATAATTAATCGACGATTGGAAGTCAAAGATTTGAGGACGGTGCATTGAAGACCGACGATCTTCACATCGAATGGATGACTACTGATGCCCTGGATTGGTTAGCTCCCAAGAAGGGGTGACAGTGATAGTTGTCCGGATGTACTTGTTGATTGTCTGGATATGCGAGAGCCTCTCTTCTGTATTGGACATATGGAGCGAGGAATAAGGTGTCTCCGGTTTCGTTCAGACCCAGAACGGACTTGTAAATGGATGTATGTCTGACATTGGATTTTATTCTATGCTTTTTGATTTCTTTTTAATATATATATGCTTGGTGGCGGAGGATTTATTCTCCTACTTAACACCCTTCTGTGAGACGTACGAGCTCAGAGGTCATATATTGGTAGACATCAGTCGCATAGCGTGAATTGTCAGTGTGGCATGCCCAGATGCAATGATCAAGGCTTATTGTTGAAAAGCAGAGCCTTGTGGTTGATGATCAAAGCACAACCCATTTTTGGCATAGCTTTGTGTATAGCATAACTTCGCGAGCGTCACACCCCGGCATGAACTAGAAATGGGAGAAGACTGCAGGGAGGATATACGTTTCTTTTTAGCTAGACGTGGTGATAGGGTTTTGCAAGCCCTGACATTTTACTTATGTGGTTGAGGGAATGAGGCGCCTCGGATTTGACTCCCTAATGGCTTTATATTTACACCCCATAGGGCAGGGAAACGTATTGTTCAGGCATAACTAATCCACTAACATATTTGTGGACCGGCCCTGAAGATCCAAGGGTCACTCGAGCTCTGATCCTGAGATATGGTAGGCTAGATTGTCTCAAATTCAATAAGGACGATCCCTTGCCTTGGTTCATGATGGAAATCTAACTTCCAATACAACACATGCGGTTTTGATTGTATAACTAGTATGGTGACATAGTATATGGTAGCTATTCCGTCTATGATTGATATATTATAATTGAAATATTTTTGAAACATATATACACTAATAATAATAAAGCGTATTAAGCATTTTTGACCATTATAAGGTAAAACTCTATCCTCCGGTTTGAGTTGCATTGCATGATGGGACTTGAGTTTTATAATGGTTTCATTTTTTTTAAAAAAGCATTGCGTTGTTTAACGATTTACTTTATTTATGCACTGACAATCCAATTAGTAAACTCGTTCCGTGTTAGCGGTGTGGTCCTGTGATTAACCTTATTATTAAATAGGTTAAATAAGATTTCTCATACTAGTCACATGACTGACTCGTGGTTTGTTTCACTTTGCAAACTCGGGTGCCCTCTTTTCCACACGGGCAGCCTTGTATACAGGTTTTTAGCAAACTCATTCTGGATAGCTATGGAGCTGAAGATGGATCCTATCATTTCTATTATGTTGTTCAGACCTCATTTAGTATATTATGTTTGATTCCGCTACAGACATTTTATATTAAACTGAAAACTGTATTATGTACTAAGTATGATCCTATTATGCTGTGTAACTCTGATGATATATTATTCCCACTGTAATTTGATGTACTTTATCTGCTGTAATTCTATATTTCTATTCTGTTGTTATTGTTTCTGTTTTATATTCCAATGATTATCCTTGCTTTCGTACTACGTGAGTTTGGGGTTATCACACTAAACGTAAACTAGTAAGAGAACAACTCCCAAAGTATTAACCCTGAAGGTCGGAACCAACATCAAATCGACACTCAGGAAGCCATTCAACTTGACTAATCTCTAGTTAGTTTCTGATTTCCTAACTCCATTTCTTAACTTCTTTTCAACAAAATCATTTCAATCTGCAAAACGTTTGCTCTTAAGACCATCATTCACTTTAAAACGGGTATATGTTTCTCTTTCCAACCTCTCAGGATTTAATTTTACAAATTCTCCTTTTTTATTCTTATAAAATTCTATTACACGTTTATTCTCTTTTTAAATTCCATATATAATTGATAATTTGATTTCTAGTTATCAAAATTTCTTTAAAAAATTCTATCTCCTTAAATTTCGGAAAATTTCGCTAGCGTCTCCTTTGTACGGCTCAATTAGTACAACTACAAATCACGTCTCTAAGCCCTTTCATTCAAAAACCAAACCAAAAAGCCAAACAGCTTGCCAAATAGGCTCATAAAATGTCATATTCAATTAAAATATGTACCTCTTTTATCGTGGATTCAAATTATTTTCTCTCCATACACTTCATTTCATACCTGTCTAATAATATTCAGCCATTCCCAATTTATTCCAACTCAGTCCTCATAACTCAACTGGCTAATTCATTCTCTAAATAGCTCTTTTGCTGATTTAATTTTTATTTGAACATATCACGTTCAAATATAATTTTAAATTGCTTATAAACCAATCGAATTCTATTTCCAACTTAAAATTCATATTCGATTTCGAATATAAATTCGCAAATCCCATTTACTTATCCAACGTCAAACTTGTTCCAAAACTTGATTAACTAGTTATTCTTTTACTTAGTAAATTCTGCTTAATAATTAAAAATATGATTTTTGTTTCAAATATCATTCCATTTATTTCACTTGAGTTCATATTTATTTTATAACTCAAGTATGGATTTTTCTAATGGAAACCCAATTTTTATTAACATAAAATTCTTCGATTTTATTTATTTAATCATTATAATTTATAAACAATTATCCACTGTTTTTCTGAAAATTTAATTTTGTCATAACTCAAAATCTATAAGACAAAATTCATATATTTCATTTCCATTAGAAAATTATTACTCAATAGGCCCGGATGATTCTTATTTCAATGAATTCTGACTTATATTGAGTTCCATATACTCAATTGAACTTCGAAACGTCAAATAACGAACTACCACGCCGCGACGAGTTTGTTTTAATTAAAATTAAATGTAAATGTTTAAACTTGATTTATTGAATAAATTTCTACTTCATTCTTCGATAATTTAAAATAAATTTAACCAGTTTTCCAAATCTAACTTAATATTTTGATTATCCCTAATTGTCTATTATTTCATGACTCAGTTATAAATTTATTTATAACTTAATCTTCTATACTAATTTCCAATTCCCTTGGAAATAAATTATTTATCTAATTAGGATTATAAATCCTTTTGATTTATCTCAGTTCAGTATATATTATGAATTTCAAAATAAATTCTATCGCTCCCTTTTCGAACGTTTTCCAATTCCCTTTTTAAATTCATACTTGAATTTAAATTTCAAATTTATCCAATGAAAACTTTCCATCCTCATTATAAACATCGTTTATAATTTATACTACTTGTTTTTATTTTAAACAAGTTAATACTCCCTAGCCCATTCGAAATTCAAATTCTATATTCGAAAAAATAGTTTTTCCTTCTTAAAACACAAATTCTTTTCTTTTCATTTGAATATATTTTTATGGTATTTTTAAATACCAATACTAAGGGCCATTGCTATTCAAACTTCAAAAACACACAATCATCAATCATATGTTTTATAACACATCATATATGATAATATTAATGAAAACAAATGACAATAATTTTTTGACGAATCCAGTTGGATCTCTCCAACCTGTCTTTCCTGATCCATAGATGTTGGACCACATAAATAATACCCTTCCTGCTTCAATGCAGGATATCTCGGTATAGAAGCTCATCCACTATATATATTGTAGGGCGCATAGGGTCATCCGCTAATGGTACTGCTGTAAATATTCAATCACCAATTATATATATATTCAATCACCAAGCCTAAATATAACTAATATACATAATAGCCACAATAATATTTCAACGCATCCAAAAAACCAACAAACATCATATAACATCCAATATTCCGTTATAATAAATTATAAACGAATCCAGATAGTGAGTTTACTCACCTCGATTTTCCTTTTCCGAACATCCAATTTAGTTCCATATTGTTGTGTCTACGAATCAACTTGGATGAATTTATGCGTACCTACGATTATTTCTTTTTATTCGGCAATTAAACGATTATCAATTTAAATTAACTTACTAAAATAAATAATTCTATGAATTTTTAAATTATGAAAAAATGTACCTCGCTGCCCTCGACAAACAACGGAGCAAACACAACAATCATCGACTGAAATCCTCCCTAAGAATTGCACCATCCCACTCCTACATTTTACCAAACATCTTGCAGTCAATTATCATTCCTTTTTAACACTACCTACCTACTGTTGTGCTGATGTCAAACCACCAAATTTCCGCCCAACATTACTGATAGTACCCTTAACACCATCAATGTTTAATGTCCAGACCAAACTCCTTCAACCGAGAGCCGACATCTCCAGTCATGAGCTTCAACTATCCCAAAAAAATATTACACAGACCGCACTCTGTCTTCCACTGCCGAACCAAACACCTTAGATCAATCCAATTCATCATCAAAATGTTGCACTCCATCATCACTGCCAATTTCCAGAATTCAAACCCCCTCAAGATCATCCATCAGAAAATCAAACACACTGCTCTTTAACTCGTTAGCTTCATCAACAATACATACGAACTCCACCCCATCGCAACCAGCATCGAATTTGCCTAGAGCCCTACTTACAATCGCATGCTTCAATCCAAGTTAGAAAACCCACAACCAACTCTGAACAAACAAAAAACAACACCATATTTCCTCCCTAAATCGTGAGTGCCTCCGCTATTGTCGAACTCGGTCTTCGATATGATGGATGTAATCACGACTTTCATTTTCATGTCCTTCAAATCGCGATCGCTCTATCATGGTTCGAGCTTTATAAATTCATTGATTAATTTGTGATTTTTGATTTTGATTCTTTTTTTAAAATGAAACAGTAGAATTGATTTTGCAATCTGACCAGAGAAAAGGAAATGGGTTTTAATGCCTTCGTCGGTTTTGAAAGGAGAAAGAAAATAAGGCCGATGGATTGAATTTATAGGCGTGAGGAGGTAACTATTATACATGCCATTAATTCGTGCTTTGCTTTGTAATGAAACCAGGGAACAAACAGTACGTGAATTGAAGGGGAATGTGGCTGTAGCTATGGGTAGAATTGTAGAACTTACTTTGGGAGAAAGGAATAGGGTCGTAATTTAAAATAAGCTGTCGATGGAAAAATACATAGGTCGGCTACCCTATTTATATTATTTTGAACCGATGTGAATTTATTTAATTTAAAATATTTTGTGTTTTCAAACTCCTATTTGAACGTAGCAACTAGCATTCCAAGGGTTATACCACAATTCTAAACACGCCGGAATAGATTTCGAAGCCTCATTCGATCATATGGAGAAGATATTAATTTAAATCAATGAGTTAAAATTAAATTAAATTATTGTTTCTATTCAAATAAAATTTATATAGATCGTATAGATTATTTCGATTCATTTTAAACTTAGAATTAAATTATATTTCGTTTTCGTATTACGATAATTCGATTCACTTGAAATTAAATCATGTTCGATTATTAATCGATAAAATCCATAAAAAAATCATTTATATTATCAACTAAACATTTAAAACAATTTTAAATGTTTAAAATTAATTGAGTAAAAATCTGGGCCGTTACAAGACCCATAACGGATTAGTAAATGGATGTGTGTCTGACACTGTATCTTAAGACATTACCAATTGGTTTCTATTGATGTTATATCAGTTGGTGGTGGAGAATTTATTCTCTTAGCTTAACACCCTCCTCTAAGACTTATGAACTCAGAGGATTATATATTAATAGACACCACCTATATGTTGTGATTTAACCATAATTGTTAAGTCGATCAAAGGTATTTGTTGAAAAGAAGAGCTTTCTGGGTGATGATCAAAGCACGATTGATACAACGTAGTTTTTTGTTGAAAATTGACTGTAGAGCCTCACAACCCGTGAATGGCCGAAAACAAGATGATAGATAGTAGATTAAGAACACATGTTTCCTTCTAGCTAAAAGTGATGCCATGGTATGGAGCCCAAGCAAGTTTACTTATGTCGATGATAGATCGAGGCGCCTTGGATGATGGTCAAATACGAACAGGACGACAGCCGGATGCGGCCGGGGGACGTTGTATTCAGGAGTAACTCAAACTCACTGGGTATAGGTGGGTCAAATCTACTGATCTGAAGGATGACCTACATGTGATTCCTGAGACATATTTCTAGAATGTTCCAAAATGTTAAGGAAGATCCTTTGACTTGGTCATTGATGGAATCCAACTTCCAATACGATCTTTGCATTTTCAGCTGTAACCTAATAGCCAACATAATGGGATCTGGCATTATGCAAGCTAAGATTTATACATTTTCTTTCGAAAGTGATTTTGACACTACGCACTAGTAATAATAAAAGAGAATTTTGTGTATCAAGCATGCTTCATTATTATAAGGTAAAACTCTTTCCTTTGGTACGTATTGCATTGTGTGATGGGACTTGAGTCTTATAATAGCTTCATTTTTCAAAAGGCATTGCGAGTAGTTTATGATTAGTAATCATGTGGAGAAAACATGTTCCATGTTATGGTGTGCTCCTGTGATTTACCCAACTTTAAAATAAAGTTTAATAATTGTTTTAGTTCTCACACTAGTCCTATAACTGACTCGGGGTTTATTGTTTTCCACCTTAACTCTGGATGCCCATATTTTCCACACTGCAGTCTACTAGTTTTGTTCTGCAGATATTTTATAGAGAAGGTGCTGGATTGAAGCAAAAGCTGTGTCCAGAGCATTTTGCTTCTTCCGCTTAGAGTTTATGTTTTCCACTATGTGCATGTTACATGTTATACTCCGATATAATTAGGGGTGGTAATCAGACCCGACCCAATGGGTCTTGGGTCTATGCAGGTTGGGTTTTGTCGGGTCTAAACTATACATTTCCAAAATCTGGACCCGACCGAATTTCGGTTTGGGTTTGGTCGGTTCGAGTTCGAGTGGGTAGTAACACTAAAATTACATATACTTCAATGATTTTCGATCGGGGATATCGGGTCGGGTTTTATCGGGTCTTTATTGTATTTTTCATCACCTAAACTCGACCCGAAACCCATCGAGTTTGGTTCGGGTTCGGGTCTTTTCGGGTCGGTTCGGTTTGGGTTTTCGGTTCTAATTGCCAACCCTAAATACAGTTATTTTCGTTGTGCGATTTATTGATTATTGTACTCTGATATTTCTGTACTCTGATGTAAAAGTTATTGTAATGATAATTAAAAGTTGTTTTGTTCTGTTCTTATTAGTCGTAATCCCAGGAGATACGTCTTGTTGATTAGTTTAAGTCAGTTGGATTATCGATTTGAATCGGGATGTAGAGCGGCTCGTAATGGGCTCAATCAGGATAATATGACAAGGCACACAATATATATCCAGGGTAGGATTCAACCAATTGCTCACCCGTACCGGTGGTAACGCATAGCTGCAACTACCGCCTACATCGAACAACACTCCAATAATCAAAGGTGAATCCACCAATCAAATCACAAAAAATAGATATGGTTTTGCATCGATAGGAGGAGAGACCTACTTAATCACAGTATAACACCTGTCTTTGTCATTTTAATTATGACCCAAAGATCAAGGATATCCATCGTCATTCTCTTACTTCATTTCAGTTGTATTCGTCAAACCAACCTACTTCATTTTGGATTTTCCACCACGTGCATAGTTGTTAAAGTGGTATCAGTATTGACAGAGAGAATGTTAATGTCGACTCCTGTTTCTTAAACAACCAAACGCTTATTTCACATCGTGGTCATTTATATTTGAAATCATATTTTAAATATCATAAATTAGTTAACTCCAAATATTTGTTTTATATTTAAAAAATTAAGTTCAAATATTCAAACGACATAAATTATATTTCAGTCAGCTCATTATTTGATTACATTCAAGATTTCAGTATTTAGAAATAATTCGTTAATAAGAACTACATTCGATTTCGAATTTCTATCATAGTTGTTATTATTTAAAAATCTTCATACTAAACATTTTGGATCTAATAATTTGGATCGGAAATAGACTTTTATTTAAAATAGTTAATATAATATAAATAGATCAATTTAAATTAAATATATTTATATAGTATAATTTGGTTAAAATGGTAATGAAGTATATATATAATAATTAAATGTTTAAACAAAATAATTAAATTTTAAAATAATTATAAGATGTTTAATAGTTATGTTAAATATAAATACTTATAAAATAATAATTAAATAAAATAGTCTAAATTAGCTTTGTTATTAGTTTTAAAAATCTAGTCTAAATTAATTCCAACTTAATAGTATATTCTAATTGCAACACATTTCAGACATTATTCAAATTAGGTTTATATTTTATTACTTTAATCAAATTCTTAAAATTTCAAATTTACTTTAAATCTCATTTTTTTCATTTCAAGAATTAAATCTCAAATTCCAAATTTAATCTATTCTAAATATTACTTCAATTATATTTAGTTTTAACCCATTCATTTCATATATTATTATCAAATCAATTTAGTAAGTTTCATTACCCGAACATACTCACATAGAACTCACTTTATTATCTTCAAAATCACATCCAAAATAAGTTTGACTTAATTTGATAATTTAAATTCAATTAAGTTATAAAACAAAATTAAGTTACAATTAAATTCCAAATCTCTCTTTTAAACCTTTCTGAATTAAAATATTAAGAAAAATCTGTATTTATTTTTATAAAATCTATATTTGTATATTAAATTTTAAAATTTCAATAATATTAAACTAAAATAATCGATATATTAAGTTACTTATAAAATAATTTAAATTATTTAAATTTTAAAATTATATAATTATTAAAATATTTAAAATAGCTTTGTTAAAACAAAGTATATTTAAACTTAGAATTTTTTTATTCTAAATAGACTAACTATGTCTGCCAAGTAATACAGATATGTATCATTTCAATCCATAATTTAAAATTCGAATCCAAGGTATATGTCATTTCAACCCGCATCCCAAATCGATTCAATTTTTTTAGCTGCATGGTAGTGACAACTTGTTAGAGTGCCACGCCATATATAAATATTGTATATAAAAGTTTACAAAAGCATCCAGATAGTCACACAATTACGACCCAACCGCTCACATAGGAGCCAAAAGTTAAAATCGTACATCATATATGCTCATGCAAGAGGTATCATAACAGCAAAAAGAAACCGTACATATATCAAGCATACAAACAGTAGACTACATGAAAGGTGACCATCCATCTATCCTTCCAAGCAGCCAGGAGCCAATCACCAAGCTCCACTGCTATCTGCAATATAATCAACAAAATTCCAATTGCCAATGCCCATCCATTTGTAGTAAAACTTCAACACTTGAAACAAAATAGCATTCGATGATTTGGCAGTATTTCTAAAACATCTATTATTGCATTCATACCAAAGAACCCAACAAAATGAAAGAATAAGAAAAGCAAGCTTCTTTAAAGGAATGTTTTCCCAAAACTGGATTTGATCACACAATCTTTCCACATTAGATCAATATTTGCATTAACTAAGCTTTTGTTCCAAATGTAAAAAAGCTATATCACAGTCATGGAACAGATGAGTACTATCCTCCACCTCAGCACCACAAAACACGCAAACAACATTAATATTTATATTCTTCTTTCTCAGCAAGCTCATTGTATTTAATTTGCCATGCAAGATGGTCCACATGTGCATTCTAAGTTTCATTGGAACATCATAACTTCACATGCATGAAAAGCATGTAAATCTTCTTCTTGAAAAGTTAATTAATGAGTAGCACTGCCTCACCGAAAAGTTAGTTTTATTTCTCCAAGGACGTTCATAATCCTCACTAATAAGAACCATATTCTCCAATAGTTTAAAAAGCTTCATTAGTTGTATCAAAGCTCTCCCTTCAATAATCCTATTGAAATTCAACTTCCACTTGAAATCAGTTGCAGAAGAATCATACCACTCTGAGACAGTGGCAAGTTTATCATAAGATATCTCATAAAAGCAATTAAACTCTGAAATTAAAGCTATCGGTAGTAACCATTTATACAACCAAAAGTAGCACATCTTCCATTACTCACTCTCACACTAAACTACGCTCTAACCAAATCGATTCAATTCATTTTCTAAATATATATAGTGATTCATGTATGTATGATTTCAATCCATAGGGAACTTGCAATATAAGAAAAAATAAATAAGCTATATAAATAAACTCAACTAGTCAAACATATACATGAAATAATACATGTCACATGTGCATATTCATATCACATATATCAATCATGTCATAAATGAGTGTCGTCTGTGTACAACATATAGTAAAATTATATAAAAACAATCCTAGACATTTTATAGCATTTCAAATACACTGAATTTCACTTCTATAAAAATGTAAGTCAAGTGTGAGATAAACTCATCTTTTATGGCATTGAAAGGAGATGAAAAACGAATGGACACAGAATGGAACGACAACATTCAAGCACAACTCAGAATTGATTCAAGCTCGATAACCATTCGATATATTTTATTTTTATAAGGATGGGAGGAAACTTCTCAGCAAAACAATGTGGCAAATAAGTTTTTAAGAAGCTTTTGAAACTCTTTTTTTATTTATATAAGAAGAAGCAACTAAAAATACAACTCAAAAAATATTTTTTTAGCACAAATCAATACCAAGAAGAAGGGACTATTTCTATACAGCAACAACTTTTACACTTTTTTGAATGATATATAGAAAAAAGAGAGGAAGTAGAACAATAATCAGCAAAAGAAAACAATAAATCATAGCTTGGACAAGGATGGATTAACACAGCAAACGACGGAAGAAATAAAATATAAGGAGGCTAGTTTTTGTTTTAGCAAACACTGCTTAAAACGAAAAGGCAAACAAAAATCAACACAACAACTATATTGAATACTTTTTCCCTTTACACAAGAAGAAACAAACTTCTCAATGACTAAAAAATACAACCACAACAAGTACAAGAAGCCTAGGAAAATAGTTCCATGCAATACTAAAATAAGGCAAAATAATTTTTTTTAAAAGGATAGAAACACACAACATGTAACATCCCGGAATTTTATAACACGTTTAGATGATAAATTTAAAGAATACTTAATTAAATATTGGGAATTAAGTAAAACGGATTGCACCATTGCGTTCGTCTCGGAATTCTGCATAAAATAGACTCTGAGTTTGCGTAAAACGGACATCGTATGAAGAAGTTATATAGATTAGAAGTTTGTATACGCAAAAGAGAAATATATTTAAACAAATTCATCCAAAAATTCAAAATAATACAAAATCAAAAAGTGGAAGGGGAGCAGGAAATTCCCCGCTATGGGTGTCGACCCATGGGTCGACCCCATCAAGGGGGTATCGAACCCTATGTCGACCCTGAGTCGACACACTAAGGGGGGTCGACCCCCATATGGATCTAGGCAGATTCTTGGTTCTGAACATGGACTAAATTCTTGGCTTGGTTCGTCAGCTGATAGCTATAAATAGGACCTTAATGCCATTGATTTATTCATCTAATTCAATGGCAACAACGAGGTGCTGTCCCCAATATAATCTGATATAGCCTTCTTCTTCTTCTTCATCAACAATCAAGTTATACGAATTTAGAGATCTGCGCTACAACATTTGCAATCATTCTTCTGTTTCTTAGATCCAACCATAGTGAGTCTACGTTATTTTTAGATGTAAACACTTAAAAGTTATTCTGACATGTCTATGAATTGGATCTAAGCCTGTGACTATTTGAATCATATCAGATCTGCCATAACTTGTGTACCAAGTTTACTTTTTAGATCTCATATGCCAATTCATGATATACCTATTATGCTAGGTTGCCTAATCAGTTCTATTATCCCATGTTCATCAGATCTGTTCTTATATGCCTATCTTGTCATTATGCCCAATTCTACCACTATATGCTCATTAGTTGCTATACCTATTTCTGCCATCATGTGTCTATCTTGTTATTATGCTTATTTTTTTTATCTTCCCTTCTTCTTTTCCCTTTTAATTTTATAGCCAGGCTACCTTCGAGCCTAGGCATACCGATGAAATATGCGAACGCGTGAATTTGGGAACGAGGGGAAAACATTAAATTGGGGCATAACTTTTACTGGGAAATTCGGGGCAGAAGTTGAATTGAAAACATGAATATGAATTTGGGGCATAAATCAAAGTGTGATTAAAGATCTTAATTTGGGACATATGGTATACAATGAACATGACTTGGAAAAGGGGCATGAAAACCTATAATGAAATAGGAATAATTGTTAAAGAATGAAAATGCCTAGATTTATAGTAATTAGAAACTATAACCACGCTTAGACATAAGGTTAGATTACGCTTGTGGTAGAAGCCTTCCTGGACGCCGACCGGCATATCCAGCATCCACAATTGGTAAATCTAATGTGAGAGGTCTAAGTGCATAAACACGTGACGGTGCTAAGACACGAGGTTAAACCAGACTTGTGGAAGAAGTCTGCCCGGATCCGACCGACATATCAAGCATCCAAAAGTGGTAGGCTTAATGTGGGAGGTCTAGCGCATTATAACCATAAATGGATAAACGGCAATGAACTTGTAATACTTAACCTATTTGAATCCATAGGGATTACATGAACATGTTAACTTGAGTAGGGGTTAAGTAAACTTTCTTGGATCAGTGGGAGGGTGAAGTAAATCTTATGGCGGTGGGTAATATTTCTATATAGGCCCACAAACTTAACCTATGGGGTTATGCAATCTTGTTACACTGGTAGGCATAACTTGTTGAAATCCTAGTAGTAGGGATGCAAGCCTAGGGGAAGCTTGTATCAACTGGTGTGTAGGATCCTTTTAAGTCAGTAACCCCATATATACGTATCGGACGAGTACTCCGAACTAGATCGGAGTCAGGCACGTTTATTGAGCTGATTATAAGAGATCACTTGAGGAAAGGTGTCTGACGGCGCATTCCATCAGGCTCATATGTGTACATGGGCCCGCTTGCTCGGGAAAATAAGACACTGTGGCATCAGTAGATATGGTGGTGCACATCCTGGAAGCAAAGGTTTGCCACTTTAGGAAGTGATACATCCTACTGTGGAGCCAGCATAGGGTATCTACGGATTTAGGGAGCTGATCGATTGGGATAGTAATTAGGGTACATCTAGTCTCGCTTGTTTTGGAGCTCGTTACTATCCTTAGGGGTAACACCGGTATGTTCAGTTAGGCTGCCCGTTATTTTATGAGGTAAAACCCCTTACTAGAAGTACGCCTAAGTCTACCGTCTTGTACTTGTTGGGGATCATCTTGTTTATATGATACCAGTATTGGTGCAGAGATAGAGAGAGATAGATAAAAGTATTAGAGAAGCTCAATGCCTGTTTGTTTAGTTTATCTCGTTTACCTTGTCATACCCGCCTTATATGCTGTTATCTCTCTCCAACTTTTATGCATGTCATGATGCTTTTACTTATTTATGCAATGACCTGAGGGATTTTGGCCCTGAAAATCGACACAAATACATTTATCGTATCTCATGCCGAACTTCCAAACACCAAAAACACTGGAACGCTATTAGAAAGAAATTAGAGGGTGAGATAAGAGAGAAAGAAATATAAGAACAGAAGAAGAAGAACCAAGACACCACAGAATCAGAGTCTCACATCGTAGCGGAACAAAATATAATATAGAAATAAATCTTTATTGAGAGTTTTAAATAAAACTTACAATATCATAGTACATTAACACATCCGGACAATTATAACAGTCTGTCCTCATATACTGTCACATAGTAGAATAAACACTAGATATCATATGTCTGAACACCTCCAGTTCGTCTCTGGACTCCGCAACATTCGATAATCTGGACTTGTACACCCCGGTCTAACTCGATCATTACAAACACTGGGTCAGTCTGGTGAACCAGAGTGAGATAAACACACTAAGTTTAAGGAAAATCATCCAACTTGATTTTAAAGTTCAAAATCTTTTCGAAAGAAAAGGATAATCGTAAGACCAAATCCATACATAAATATGGACAGTTTTTACCTTACGATAACCCCAAACATTTTTGAAATCAATATTTTTTCTGATATTATAATAGTGTATAAATATTAATCTTGCAGAACGCTTGCATCTTACGCTCCACATAAATAGTTTACAATCAAAACCGCGGGCGCTTATTGGGAATTGGATTCTGACAAGGTATGGAACCACCTACTGATAGTGTATCTCTAGAGGGGAATACACTGGGTTCAACAAGAACGTCTTGCAACCCAGCCCACACATGACCGACCATTCATTTCGCTTGAGTGTATCGAATGTATATCACCAACGGTTGGGATCAGCAAACGTTTCCCAAAAAAGGGACAACATCAAAATAGATTAAAGAAGTAAATGGATTTTCTCTAGATAGGTGATTATACACCCTAATGGTAGCAACCCACATAGCTATGTTGCCTGCCCGATTTTTGTCATTTCTCGGTTGATGAGGCTTGAGGTTTGAATTTACCCTAGAACATCTGGCCACTCACTTTGAATGCCACATCGTCTGATCCGCTAGATATCACTAATTGACGTCCACAAAAAAATTCCACAGGTTAGCTAAGAGAAGATGTACAGCCTTCTCTTCCATCAACAGAAATACGTTTGAAGAAATCAACGTACATGACCCCTTTGGAAATACTCCGTCAGACATCCGTCCAAACAAGTTGTCCTGGGACTGGACAAACCGAAGGCACCCTCCAACCACATCCTAGGTATCACCCTACAGATCAGTAGCGAGTAGTCCTTGCAATCTGTAGATTCCAATCATGACAAAATCACTGTCAAAATATCTTCGGCTGCTAAACCGGAGAAATCCAATTAGTAGTACTTCCGCTCATGAAGATCACGATCTTTAATTTCTCCATCTCCAATAATCTTCGTTTAAGTATTTGCTGGGTTGGAATGGTTTTCGAATATATATATTCGATCTCGGTCTTTCCGTACCAACAATCGTATGGTCAGATTTGATAGTCGGTGATTTAACTATCAAATAAATAATCATGTGAATGAAATGAGTTTACTAATTCAGTACTCAGCATTACTTGGCCTTTTTAATTAAAAACGATTAATGATAGTAAAATTTAACCTTTTAAATATCTTAACATTCTGAATAAAGCTTTTCATTTACTTTTTTAACAAAAGGTTCTATTTATTCCCAGACTTAGGAATATATTCCATAATCATGTTCAATTTTATGCTAATATCATTTTCAAAACATTTCTACCTCATCACTCATTATCTAAAATTGGGGAAATGATTCATCTTATCTCGCTTGTAAAACAACGTTACGAAATCTCTCTTATTTTATTATTTTGATACAATAACAAACTCTTATTCTTTTAGAATAAACCATTTCCAAAACTCCACTTTTCATTTCCTTTTTACCTCGAAAATACCATTATAATTTTTCACAATCTCCATTTTATTTCCTTTACTTCGGAATATTATAATATGTCCTCAAATCTTCTCATTTCCGTTACTTGGAAATCCCATTATATTCTAAACTATCTCAATTAACATACGTTATTATTTCTCATATGGGAATAATAAATTATTCTCACCCTCCTTCCCATTACAAACTAATATCATCCTCAGATAATCCTGAAGTCTTTCGAGTTGGGGTATTTATTTACCTCTCAGACCTTGATCAACAATGATCTTATATTTGGATAGACATGAGTTGTAATTCAAAACCGATACCTATTCTAATATCAAACACACCTCATTTAACTATTTTATTTATAACATGTTTTATAAAACTTATTACTTTTGAATATCTCCTTCTTAAGTATAACTAATGATTCTTAACTCATTGATTAAGAAATTATTTATAAAATATCACATTCCCTTTTTCTTCTTTAAACGATACATTTAACTACTCAGATTTTTGGTTAAAAAAAATTATTACTTACTTCTTTACCGAATTCACTTTTAACCCTCCCACTTAAAGTCTTATTGCACCAATTTTACTTAATTCCATTATTAAATAACATTAATTAATGCTTTACACCTCATCTCCTTTTTATAAATTTAGTTTATAATCATGGTTTAATATAAACCCTTTTATTTTCAATTTCCCTTTTTACTTAATTCAAACAATAAGTAAACATTAATTTAAGCTCTTGCATTTTCTTAAAATTCCTTTCTCAACGATGTTATAAAAACTCGGGTTCTATATAAACCCGTTCATGTACTTCTTTCACAATTCATTTATAGCTATACTCAAATTAATATTTAAAAATAATAATTTACTTTATTATTAACTACTGTAAAAGTAGTTAACCTCTTTATTGACTAAGTAGTTAGAATTTCTTTTTTACATATCTTATTACAATTAAAACAAATATTCGTTAAATTACTTCATTAGGTTAATCAATAACAAACTGATTTAATAATCAATCCTAATTTAAAATGGTCAATTTAGCCAGGTTAAAACATGATTATCTTGTTAATCGTTTCCAATTAATTCGCATTTTAAGTTTATTAATAATATAATTAATTTAAATAATTTCATTTAATTCTTTCTTAACAAAACAATTATTCAACTCTTAACCTTAAGTTAATTTACCACTCATTTGCTTATAAATCTTCTTAACATAATAAGAATTTTACTTTATGAAATCAACTGATAATAAATTATAAATTCGATTAATAAATAATAATTATTTATTTCCTTTTAACAAACTTTTTATTTTAAAAAATACAAATTTAAAAATCTGTCTTCGGTTATAAATGAAAGTTATAACTTCATTTCATCGATTACCTGACGGTAAATCGATATTTATAAAACAGTTGATTTATAGCCATATACTGCCAATTGCTCAACCAATAATACCCATTGGTATAACCAAAACAAATATTGAATTTCAGGTCAACATTCAACAACCAAATTAACCATATAATTAGAATCGTTTAATTTCATGAGTCCAATATGAATATTTATTTAACAAACAGCAAACAGTCAACCATTAGCAACAATAGCACACAAGATAAAAACCAAACTTATATAAAATATAAGTGGGGAGAACTGAGTGAGTTTAACTCACCTTGATTCCATTTGTTGTCAAAACAATTCAGTTACAGTTAAATTAAACTATTGTTTTTAATTTAAGTGCAAGTTCCCACTGTCTCCAGCTTGGTCCAGATTAGTTTTATAATGAAGTGTTCGTCCCTTCGACCCCGATGTAATTTGGTTTGTTCAATTCTGCTAATGAAATAAAAAGTTATTAATGTTTTAAATATTCACGATATAAATTAAACTAACTAATTTACCCAATTTAAAATCTCAGTTAATTTAACTAACACCTTAAATGTAGTAATTACAAACTAATTTTGTTTTGTTTTGACATACATACCGCCAAAAATTTATCCCTTTTCACACTATTCAAACGAGTTCTCATACCTTTATTTGGTTCAAATCTTCCCCTGGAACCCATTGCGTCCAAGTTGCTTCTACACGGCTTCATTCCAGAAAGCTTCCATGCGTTTTCAATTATTATTATTTTCTTAGGGATGAAGCCAATATGTATATAAAGCCCACGCCTTCTAGGCTTAACCTGCTATGGTAGTTTCGCTCCTCCCAATAGGAATAGTGACGAAACCTGCTGCTTAACTCATCGTTTACTTCTGTTTCTTTCCACCACAGTACCACATTTTATACTCTGTTCTTCTTCCAATTTGAACACATCCTACTTCGAAAATCCTACAGACCCCATATTTTCTTTTCACCTTGCATACCAATCGCCACACGCTCCATCAACGAACGCAAATACTCCCCCCGACTTGCCCCGAAACCCATTGCTCCATTTTTTCAAAACTAACTCCATCGTTCTCCACCAGATCCAACGCTACTGACCCTTACACCGCTGAACTGCCACCTTTTCTTCAACGACGTGACAAGTAGATCGCACCTCCCAAAACTTCGCACCACCCCGTGACTACAGACTGCTCCTTGATTTCCCACCTTCTACCTATGACCGAACTCTAATGCCGTGCTGACTCCTGATCGCCAGAATCCTCCCACCTGACGCCAAAGAAAACCACCCCCATGCCCGAACTTCGAAACTGCTAAACCCCATTTGTACATGCAATTAGGAGAAAATCCTTCCCACATCCAGTTCTTCTTCGGACCTTCCCTACTTCGATACTTCCACCACTCAAGCTTCAACCACACTGACCTTCTCCCCGATGTTAGCAGCCGGCGCCATCCCACCAAACACCGCGCCCGTCAACTCCGACTGCCTGAGCAAGTCCTCCCCACTAGCACCGATGCCACGCTACCACCTACCTCCTCCTTCCTGTTAATAATCTCACCCGCAACCTTTGTTTCCAATGTTGGGAAGGATTACAAGTTTGTTGTATTTAATTTCAGTGAGAAATAAAATGAGGCATATGCTTTTATTAATTGGAAGGAAATGAAATAGGACATACGCATAAAACTTTCAACAGGAAGAAATGAGTCAGTACCATTATTTATAGGACAACGTAAATTTGAGATAAGAAGAAGGTCACTTCAATGGTACGCGATAACATGTGGGTATGGCTGTGCACTAGAGTAGGTTTGTAGATGATAGGGATAAGCAAGTTGATTTGAAAGTGTAGGAGACAGTAAAAACTTGAAGACGAAGGAGAGTAGCTTTCCTACGTCTTCTCCTTTCAAAACGTACGAGCTAAATATGAGGGTAGCTTCATGACGATAAGTAGCTGCATGTGAAAGTTTAATCCTTTGTTGTGTTTTCACTTCAACAATCTTGTCTAAGCTTACGTTGTGATGGTGGAGGATTTGATGGTGAAAATATACATACCCAACTGGAGGAAGAGATAACATGTGCTTAGTTGATAGGAGAAGAATTGTAGCTGTGTGTTTTGTCCTTCAAGCTAGTATTTTATTTACTTAAAGCGTAAGTATGAAAATAGTACATGGGCATTAGGATATAGGCTACACGTTCAGCAAAATAGGCTGGTACATAAAGTAATGGGAAAAGGCGGTATTAGGGTGGCTACACACATCAAGCGTAGGGTAGGTTGCATTATCATTTTATTTTTATACGTTATTTATTTTACCATTAACCGTTGTTTACCGTTAACTCTTTTATATACGTTCTGCCACAAATGAATTCCAAACACAACGAAAAAGTACGCACCGTTATGTTTAAATATTCCGGTCCCAGTGAAATTAATTTCGTTGAAAACGGACTCCGTTTGCTAAAACAACGCTATTTTGATCCCAATTTATTTCTCGGTTCACTCTTAAATTTTATCTACCGATAAAACAACTCCATTTGACTTCAAACTGGCAATCTAGCAATAATTAATTATACGTATTCCTATAAAACTTGTTTCGTCGAAAATGGAGGTCATTTGGAAGGAAAACTATTTTTTAAGCCTATATAACCTCGATAAAATACTATATAAATTCCAAAATAATTAAATAAAATAAAATAAATAATAGTTATCATAAATATCCTAATTGACATATTATATAGCTTAAAATATAAATTATACAGCCCAATATCATCAAATTAGAGTTAAACGATGTCCAAATTATATTCAAACCCTTAATAATATTAATAAATAAGCGTTATATTTTAATAATGATTTCTGTAACGACTATTTTAAAATTTGATTTGGACATAACTAATAATCTATAACATGAAATCTCGATTTTTCTCTTCCATATGAAAGTTATAATTAACTAGATTCCAACGTTTCTTGTTTCACAGAAATCCGACTTATATCGGATCCTGTATATTCAATTGAAGTTCAAAACTCAATATTACGAACTACCGCGCCACTTCAAGCTCGACTTAAATTATATATATATATATATATTTAATGTTTAAACTTCGTTTTAATAAACGAATTCGATATTAAAATCCGTTAATAATCCAAATAAAATATTTAAAATAACAAATTAAATTAAATATTTGACTACCAAAAATACGGGACATTACATTTTATATGCTAAAAGCAACTGGACTTGCCAGACTTATGTCTGACTTATTTTGTTTCCTCTTCTTTCTCTTTTCTTCCTCCTCCCCCCAGGTTCTCAGGGTGGGAATACTCAAGCTTGACCAGAACTCTTCTTTCATTCTGCTTGGAGCTGCTTAGATGTACTGCTTGATTTCATATCTTCTCTACTATGGCTATATTTTGGGGATTATGCTCTTTTCATGTTTATTGTACTCTGATGATTTTAGTATAAGACAGATGTTTTAAGTTAATGTACTGGGTTTTATATATTTCAGACTCATGATGTAACTATGTTTTAAACCACATTGTTTTTTGTTTAAATAAAATTTTAAATTCCGCAGCTATTTTATATCTGTTTTGTAATATATCTATTTTTGTTTACCTATAACTCTTGACGAAACTTAATGCATTCTCTTAAAGAGTGACATTAACGGACGTGGGGTGTCACATTTGGTATCAGAGCTGAAGGTTACCCGATTAGATAAAATATTTTGAAAATTGTTTTCCAAAAGGTTTTAAAAGAAAGCATTTACAAAAGAAATCTCTATTTTTTAAACATATTCCCCAAAGCTATATAAAATATCTCTCGATTTTCCACTTGAATCTCTTTTCCTTTTCTTTTCTTTTCATCATGTCTGAAGAATTGATTCCTTCCAAGGGGTGTCCCCATTACGGCATGGTTTTGTAGGAATGTTAAAACTATGACACATGTCGAAGGGCTAGGAAGTGCCCAACCTCCATCTGTAGCCGCAGTAGTTCAACCTAAGGATAATTTTCTCTTAAGCTTCACAAGGATTTCCATTCGATGGAGGCTGCTTTTGAGAGACTTGTTAATATGTTACACAAGGATGGTGGAGAGGAGAATAACGGAGTTAGGGTTGAGGACCACAACCCAAGGATGAGAAAAAGAGTGACCCAAGAAAGAACAATAACAACTAAAGAAGGGCAGAAAGAACGACAAAGCCTGAGATAAGAGGAAGTGCCATAATTGCGGACACAAGGGTCAATTGATAAAGGACTACAAAAGAAAGAAGAATGGTTGTTTAAATTATGGAGAGATCGGACACTTTTCTAAGGGGTTCCAGAAGAAGCAAGGACAAGGTCAAAGGGAAGGATCTTCGGGAGGGAAGGTCCATGCTCTCGTGGCCAGTGCGCCAGACAGCGGCAGGAAAGCCTCGGCTGAAGGTTTGATTTCTCTTTCCAATCATCCTGTTAGAACTCTTTTTGATTCGGACGCTTCGCTTTCTTTTATATCTGATTCTATGGTTGAGTCTCTACACCTTAGTACTAGTACGGTTTTGGATCCCGTTGTCGTTTCAAACCCCATTGGGGGTACGGCTTATCTGTCTATGATTTGTCGAGGTTTGAGAATATCTGTTTTAGGCGTCGAATTTGATTGCGATGCATATGTGATTGGTTTCATGGGCTACGGTTTGATTCTAGGGATGGATTTCCAGCCATGTATGGTGCCATTCTGGATTATGAGAGGAGGGTCGTTAGACTTTTGACTTGCCATGGGAGGACCCTCGAGATTTCTTGTGACACCAAAGGGTCTGTCATGCTTAGTTTTCTAGAGTCACTTGATGCATCCATCGATGATCTGCGATCTGTACCAGTAATCTGTGAGTATCCTGGTGTTTTTGAGGAGGTTCTAGGCTTAACTTCGAGGCGCCAGATCAATTTTCGTATATACTTGGTGGAAAATGCAAAGCCAAATGCATTGCATGTGCGCCATGTAGCTCCAAGGAAAAGGAAGGAGCTTAGCAAGTAAGTAGGGGAGCTACTTGAGAAAGGGTTTATTACACGAAGCATATCTAAATAGGGTGCTCCGGTGGTATTCGCAACTAAGGCGGATGGGTCCTTATTTGTGGATTATAGAGAGTTGAATAAACTCACTAAAAAGAATAGACACGCACTTCCGAGGATAAATGATCTGTTTGACCAACTTGTTGGTGCATCTGTTTTCTCTCAGTTAGACTTGGTCATGGGATTTCATCAGTTGAGGGTGGCCGAGGAAAGTATTGACAAGACCGCTTTTAGGACTCCAGATGGTTTCTTCGAGTGGCTCGTCATGCCATTTGGGCTGACGAATGCACTCGCCTATTTTATTGATCTGATGAGTAGGGTGTTTCAGGAATTTCTAAATAAGTTCGTTGTGGCCTTTGTTAATAACATCTTGATTTTCTCGAAGAGCGAGGAAGAGCATGCCTTACATTTAAGGGAGGTTTTGAAAACTCTCTGTGCGCACCGGCTCAAGCGAAGTTCTCCAAATGTCATTTTTGGAGAAAAGAAGTGAAATTTCTAGGGCATGTGGTATCTAAAGATGGGATAGCAGTAGATCCCGCAAAGGTGGTTACAGTTCAAGATTGGCAGATCCCAAAAAATTCAAGGAGGTGAGAATTTTTCTGGGGTTAGCAGGCTATTATAGGAAGTTCATTAAGGACTTCGCAAAGGTATCAGCCTCACTCACCAGGCTGACGAAGAAGAATATGACATTTTCATGGGATATAGATTGTGATGATGCTTTCCAGCGATTGAAGAGGGCTCTGACAACAGCCCCAGTCTTGATCTTGCCCGATGGGAAAAAAATGTGTTCATAGTATACACTGATGCATGTGATACAGGGCTTGCTGCGGTTCTGATGCAAGAGGGAAGATTAGTATGTTACGGAGGTAGGCAGCTAAGAGTTCATGAGAAGAGCTATCCTACCCATGACTTAGAGCTAGCTGCCATAGTATTCGCGCTTAAGACGTGGCGCCATTATCTACTTGGAGAGAAGTTTGAATTGTACATCAATCATAAATCTCTAGTTACCTCAGTAGATATTCCACAGACGATAGAGGGTGGTTGCAACGAGATGAAAGGCTTTGTGTTCCCCGAATTGGGAGTTTGTTGAAGACGGTCCTTAAAGAAGCCCACCATTCAAAGATGACTATACATCCATGCGGTGATAAGATGTATAGAGATATGAAGAGGGTTTTTTTCTGGGCTGGGATGTAGAAAGATGTGGTAGAGTTTGTTTCTCGATGTTAGATTTGCCAGCAAGTCAAAGTTGAGCAGAAGAAACCCGACGGTTTACTTCATCCTTTGGAGGTCCAACAGTGGAAGTGGGAGAGTTTCCCAATGGATTTCATTGATGGTTTGCCTAGATCGAGGAAAGGAAACACCGGTATTTGGGTTATAGTGGACAGACTTACTAAAAGCGCTCATTTCATTCCTGTTAAGAGTAAGAGGACAACATCATGGTTGGCAGCAGTTTACGTTCGTGAGATAGTCCTCTTTATGGAGTACCTTCCAGTATCATAAGTTATCATGACCCGTTTTCACCAGTGAATTTTGGAGGAGCTTGCAAGAAGCATTAGGTACATAGTTGTGTTTGAGCACCACTTATCACCCTCAAACAGATGGACAGACTGAAAGGGTGAACAGAGTTCTTGAGGATCTTTTGAGACTGTGTATCCTAAACTTCGGAGGGACTTGGGAAGAGCATCTTCCTTTAGTTCACCTACAACAACAGGTATCAAGCTAGTATCAGCATGGCATGTAACAACCCGTATTTCGATAACATGATTAAGACGAGAATCAAGGCAGAATTTAATTATAAGTTCTGAATCAAGTGAAAAGGGCTATGTCATTGCGTTCGTCTCGGAAAAATACGCGAAATAGAGTCCGAGTTTTCGAGAATCGGAGTCCGTATGACCAAGTTAGGGTCTGACGAAGTTTTCAGAAAATTCAAGTTCAAAAACGAGTTCTAATTTCGAAAATTAGGGCGTGAAGGCTAGGCGGGAAAATTCCCGCCAGGCTCCCCAAGTCGACAGCCCTGTCGACTTGGGAGTCGACCTTGCACTACCCAAGTCGACAGCCCTGTCGACTTGGGGGTCGACATAGGGTGGCCGGGCAGTTTTTCCTGGTGCACCTATTTTCTATCTTGGCTAGGTTTTTGGGCCTGGTTTGAAATCTGACGGTTCAGGTTGGTCCTAGGGTTAATCTAAGGGTCCTAACTAATCCTAATCTCTATAAATAAGCCCCTGGCCTACCCCTAAACCCTCATTATTCATTCATGCAACTAAACTATGGCAAAATTTCTCCACTCATGGCCTCCACTAAAAATCCTAGCCTCCACTTCATTTCTATGAGAGGTTTCATGATCATGAGAGTGTTAGAGAGTCCCTATGTTAGTATGAGAGCTTCTCAAGTTGATTTCAAGACAAAAGCTTTGATCTTTGTTCATAAAGATGGGGTTTTTATCGATTTGGAGGGTTTATCTTTGGGTTTTTGGGTGATGGCATGCATAGGCTTCATCACAATCTTTGTTTTGCATTTCGATTTGTGCCTTCATATCAATGTAAGCCCTTTCCCTACTCTTAGATATTAACTATGAAGTTAAATGTTCATGTTGCAAGTTTGGGTTTGATCATTGAGAATGATACATGCTATCATGTCATGCAAGTTTATGGAGTCATTATCTTGATCTTATGAGCTAAAAGCTACAACCTTTATGTTGAAATGTTGCATTATGCAACATGAGAACCTTCATAATCTTTGTGTCAACTTGCATATGAAGTCATAACCCTTATATGATGATATATGTGAGTTACTAGTCATCATCCCATGTCTTTTGTCACCATGATTCACTTATGTGCCAAGTTTGGGTTTATGCATGTTTTTGTGAGGCTTAAGAATGTAACATGCAAACTAATGAACACATTTGTGCCTCATTTGCCACCATGATTAACTTGTGGCTTAATATCCATTTTTGTCATGCCTTTGCCAAGTCTCTTCTTTTAATCCATTACGCTGTTGCGAACGTATATGCGAGTTTAAAAGCGTTGGGTTATGTTATGGGTAATTTCTAATGACATGAAAATACAACTTGAAAACATGACTTGAAATATAACATGAAAGTTGACATGTAAGTATGCTTGAAACATAAGCTTGGGAATTTACCTATTAAGTTAGGTCTACCCATTGGGAATTTACCTATTAAGTTAGGTCTACCCAATTGCTTGAAAACTTGAATATGAACATGACACTAGACTAAACATGAAAGTGGCCAACTCGAGGTTGGGTTGAGTTTGCAACGTAATACTACCCGGAACCGACCGGCCTAACTAGTAGTTGCAAACAATAGGACCCAATGTGAGAAGTTGGTCATGTTGTGCTTGAACCCGAGGTTAGACCAAGTTGTGGTGTAAAGCTACCCGGAACCGACCGGCTTAACTAGTAACCACAACAAAGTCTAATGTGAGAGGTGAAGGTGCATTAAGTAATTAATGCCACATGATAGGGTTAAGTTAATTTGATTAATGACTCTTAACCAAATATGACATGGACACATGGGTTAAGTAATTTGATTAGGCTAATGGTACTTAACAAAACATGACAAGGTTGGGAAGGTTAAGTGACTTGATTTGCCTAATGACACTTAACTATTTTTATACGACTAGTGGACGGGGTTAAGTTAACCAACGCTTAATCAATCCAACACGATAATCTGGTAAGGTTAAGTAAGTTTTCTTAATGACACTTAACCGAAAGATACAATTAAGGGATGGGGTTAAGATTAGACTCAACTAGTTTAAACATGATAATCGGATGGGGTTAAGTTAGCCTAGACTTAATTAATCCCGCTTGGAAGTTTAATGGGGTTAAGTTAAACACTTAACTAATCTAATCATGATGAATTGATGCGGTTAAGTGACCTATACTTAACCAATCTAACCCGTGAATTTGTTGAGGTTAAGTGACATATACTTAACCAATCTAACCCGTGAATTTATTGAGGTTAAGTTAACCTATACTTAACCAATCTAACGTGAAAACATGATAAGGCTAAGTCACGAATCGCTTGAATACACTTGACCGATTTGACTAAGTAAATTGATAGGGTCAAGTTAATATATACTTAACCAATCTAGAATGATAATTGGACGAGGTTAAGTCGTGAATTGCTTAATATACTTAACCAACTTGAGCATGGTTTGTGGGGTTAAGTCTTGAACTTGGATACTTAGCCAATTTTGACATGATTATCTTGACATGATTTGTAGACGGGTTAAGTCATGAACTTAAGTGACACTTAATCCATTATGTAAACCCTAGTTCTGAGGATTAGGTGGATAACCGTAGTTAACAAGGATAGCGGGAATGAGGCTAAGTGGTAAACCTTAGTTGAAGAGTAACTAAGTAATGATTCTTAGTCAAGGAAGTTTAGACCAGTTCATAGATAGATGAGTAACCTAATACGGTAGGTCATCGTTTAAGTATACGAGTAGGAGCAAGTATCTGATTTGGATAAAGGCTCCAGCGAACTGGGTAACGAAGCAGCGGCTTCGGGGAACGTGAGGGTATTCTTGGTATCCCTCTATGAGCTGCCAGGTGATTATACTAGGCTCATGAGAGGTTAAGGTATGCGTTAGAAGAACCAAGAGTATGCCTTGGTGGCTATACGAGCGACCTAAAGACGGGGATGGATAGGGGATAGTCGACGATACACGGTCGTACCCTAGATAGCATTTTCGTTAGGCTACCTACCATCTTTGGTCAAGCGTGTACGTACGGAAAGGCAGAGAACACCCAATAGACCATAATTGCTATCTAATTATGGTTGCGGTAAGGCTAGGATTGTGGGTTGGCCAGTAGTGTGTTCTCGTACAGGATTTATCCTGTCTTGTCTTTCGCTAGTTGAGGGAGGGGTCGCGTGGGACCATAGCCACGTATAGAAAAACAGACCTTAGCATCTGCATCGGCAGATAAATCGAAAGCTCCCGACCGAGCCCTGTATTTCTTGACCTGCCCTGTGACAGGACTCGGATGGCACGATGTGATACATGTGCATATAGTCATGGAAAAACGATTCACGATGAATGCGTGGGAAAAAGGGCGCGGTTGACGGTTAGCGTTAATCCCTAGTGGCCCTGGGTGGTTGAACCAAAACCGAGATACGAAAACGTGCAATAGGTAAGCGTAATCCCTAGTAGCCCTAGGTAGCATAAGTCCTAGTTGTACAAACGATAATTCATGTTGGGGGACCCTAGCTAGGTTTAGGGTAACAGTCCAAACCGATCTTAAGGATCATGGAGCTATATAGAATCTCATGGGAAAGCCCGTATGGTCTACGGCAAGGGACTGAACATTTACATGGAATAAAACATACGAGTTGAGTAACCTATATATGCGATATATTAGGTTGACAAGGACCATTACACGACTTTTGAGTAAAGGTCATTCATGGATAACACATGATACAGTGGGGATACTAGTACGGTAGGTGCAGAGCTAAAAGACAGGATAGATACCATGGGATGTTATACGTGATAGATATCTTGGGGATATTATATTTGACAGGAACTTGACGATGGGATACCTTGTTTTATCTTGACATCGTAATTTATCTTGACACCTTAGTTTATCTGAGTCCAGTAGTTCATCCTGTTATTCTGATTTAGCTTATCTATCTTGTCATCATGCTTATGTTCATCCCAGTTTCTCATGCCAGTTAACTTTACTAGTTTTTATACTGATAGTAGATAGGGCTTACTCAGTCTTTTTGACTGACCCGTTTTGTTTCGCCTCTTTTCTTCCGTTCCCCCCCCCCCAGGTTACAGGGAGGAAATACTGTTGGACTTCTTCTGTTTGAAGGTCATCATGGATGGCTTGGACTTTTCTTGGCTATGGCTACTTTACTGTTTTACTTGGGGAAATATTTATGAAAAAGTCTTTATGCTTCTTTACTATTGCAAGACAGGTTTTGATGTACTCTGATGTAAAAGGCTTTAGACCTTAATTGTTAATGTTTATGAAAGTTCAATTTTACTTCCGCTATTTTATATGTTCTGTCTTGTGATATTTCTGTGCATGTTTACCAATAATGCCCCTCTAAAGCTAGTGCATTCCTTTGCGAGTGACCCTAGCGGAGGCGGGGTGTTACATGGCACCCTTCGAAGCATTATACAGACGACCTTGTAGATCACCGACTTGTTGGTGGGAATCTATAGAAAGGCTTCTACTTGGACCTGAGATAGTTAGGGAAACTTCAGAGAAGATTGATCTTATTCGTCTACGCATGAAGACAGATCTGGACAGGCAGAAGTCCTAGGAGGGTCGACATTAAGTTTGAAGTGGGAGATATGGTTTGCATTAAGGTATCACCTTTAAGGAATGTGGTTCTTTTTGGATCTGTAGGGAAATTGGCACCAAGATTTGTAGGCCCCTTTCCCATAACAGAAAGGATTAACTAAATGTCCTATAGAATAAAGCTACCAGAGAGATTGTCCAGCATTCATGATGTTTTCCACATTTCTCATTTATGGAAGTTTTTGCATGATACGGCAGAAATAGTTGAGCCGAGTATGCTTGAGGAAATAAAGGTAGAATGGGAGGCGACAGTTAGACGAGTTCCTACTCGTATTCTTGGATCAGAGGTTAGGAAGCTACGCAACCGAGAGGTCAAGTTGATGAAAGTTCAGTGGGGCGATAACCAAGAGGATGCAACTTGGGAGACCGAAGACAAGATTTTCGCTATGTACCATTTTCTTTTCAAGGGTATGTTCTTAACTTCCTTTCCAAATCTTTTATTCATAGTGTTTCTATCATTTAAGTATATCCTATTGATCGAATCTTCGACCTTTAGGTTGAAATCCCATGGATGTAAACATGTGTTTGAGACATGTTATGTTTGATGGATGCAAGTGATTGCTCGTGGATGCATATATACACGCATTAGACACTAGATCGGCTCAATCACTCTCATACTGCATATGGATGTGTGTGCATTTTCTTCTTTTTGATGGATGAAAGAAAGTGTATCATCATATGGATGTGGCATTTGGATGAATGATTGCGCACACATATAGAACTTACATGATATAATAGGATTATTTGCATACATGTTAGATTCATGGCACTAACATACCTTACATTAAGGAGGTCGACTGAATCAGTAGACCGCCTGATCTTTCACATTAGTATAGGGACATATACACACACCTTTGTATGTTCATATAAACATTAGAAATCATTAAGTACTATGGATGCCTGTGATTGGTGGATGAGTAGATGGATAATGGATGTTAGGATACACATTCTTCTTAACTTGGAGATTTCGAGGACGAAATCCTTTAAGTAGGGGAAGAATGTAACACCCCGTAATTTTATAACACATTAGTTATGATAAATTTAAAGAATACTTAATTAAATATTGGGAATTTAGTAAAATGGACTACGCCATTGCGTTCGTCTCGGAATACCGCTTAAGATAGACTCCGAGTTTGCGTAAAACGGACATCGTATGAAGAAGTTATACATATTAGAAGTTTGTATACGCATAAGAGAAATATTTATAAACAAATTCATCCAATAATTCAAAATAATTCAAAACCAAAAGTAGCACATCTTCCATTATTCACTTTCACACTAAACTGCGCTCTAACCAAATCGATTCAATTCATCTTCTAAATCTATATAGTGATTCATGTATGTATGATTTCAATCCATAGGGAACTTGCAATATAAGAACAAATAAATAAGCTATATAAATAAACTCAACTAGTCAAACATATACATGAAATAATACATGTCACATGTGCATATTCATATCACATATATCAATCGTGTCATAAATGAGTGTCGTCTGTGTACAACATATAGTAAAATTATCTAAAAACAATCCTAGACATTTCATAGCATTTCAAATACACCGCATTTCACTTTTATAAAAATGTAAGTCAAGTGTGAGATAAACTCATCTTTTATGGCACTGAAAGGAGATGAGAAATGAATGGACATAGAATGGAATGACAACATTTAAGCACAACTCAGAATTGATTCAAGCTCGATAACCACTCGATATATTTTATTTTTATAAGGAAGGGAGGAAACGTCTTTGCAAAACAATGTGGCAAATGAGTTTTTAAGAAGCTTTTGAAACTCTTTTTTTATTTATATAAGAAGAAGCAACTAAAAATGCAACTCAGAAAATATTTTTTTAGCACAAATCAATACCAAGAAAAAGGGACAATTTCTACACAGCAATAACTTTTACACCTTTTTGAATAATATATAGAAAAAAAGAGGAAGTAGAACAATAACCAGTAAAAGAAAACAATAGACCATAGCTTGGACAAGGATGGATTAACACTGCAAACGGCAAAAGAAATAAAATACAAGGAGGCTAGTTTTTGTTTTAGCAAACACTGCTTAAAACAAAAAGGCAAACAAAAATCAACATGACAACTATATTGAATCCTTTTTCCTTTACACAAGAAGAAACAAAATTCTCAGTAACCAAACAATACAACCACAACAAGTAGAAGAAGGCTAGGAAAATAGTTCCATGCAATACTAAAATAAGGCAAAATATTTTTTTTAAAGGATAGAAACACACAACATGTAACATCCTGGAATTTTATAACACATTAAGATGATAAATTTAAATAATACTTAATTAAATATTGGGAACTAAGTAAAACGGATTACGCCATTGCGTTCGTCTCAGAATTCTGCTTAAAATAGACTCCGAGTTTGCATAAAACGGACATCATATGAAGAAGTTATACAGATTAGAAGTTTGTATATGCATAAGAGAAATATATATAAACAAATTCATCCAAAAATTCAAAATCAAAAAGTGGAAGGGGAGCGGGAAATTCCCCGCTATGGGTGCCGACCCATGGGTCGACCCCATCAAGGGGGTATCGACCCCTATGTCGACCCCTGGGTCGACACACTAAGGGGGGTCGACCCCTATACGGATCTGGGCAGATTCTTGGTTCTGAACGTGGACTGAATTCTTGGCTTGGTTCGTCAGCTGATGGCTATAAATAGGACTTTAATCTCATTTTTTTATTCATCTAATTTAATGGCGACACAACGAGGTGTTGCTCCAACATAATCTGATCTAGCCTTCTTCTTCTTCTTCAACAATCAAGTTATACGAATTTAGAGATCTATGTTACAACATCTGCAATCATTCTTCTGTTTTTTAGAACCAATCACAGTGAGTCTACGTTATTTTAAGATATAAACACTTAACAGTTATTCAGATATGTCTATGAATTGGATCTAAGCCTATAACTATTTGAATCATATCAGATCTGCCATAACTTATGCACCTAGTTTACTATTTAGATCTCATATGTCTATTCATGATATGCCTATTATGCTAGGTTGCCTAATCAGTTCTATTATCCCATGTTCATCAGATATGTTCTTATATGCCTATCTTGTCATTATGCCCAATTCGATCACTATATGCTTATTAGTTTCTATGCCTATTTCTGCCATCATGTGTCTATCTTGTTATTATGCTTATTTTTGTTCTCTTCCCTTCTTCTTTTCCCTTTTTATTTTACCAAGCTACCTTTGAGCCTAGGCATACCGCTGAAATATGTGAACGCATGAAATTGGAAACGAAGGGAAAACATTAAATTGGGGCATAACCTGTACTGGGAAATCTGGGGCAAAACTTGAATTGAAAACATGAATATGAATTTGGGGCATAAATCAAAGTGTGATTAAAGATCTTAATTTGGGACATATGGTACACAACGAACATGACTTGGGAAAGGGGCATGAAAACCTATAATCAAATAGGAATAATTGTTAAAGAATGAAAATGCCTAGATTCACAGTAATTAGAAAATGTAACCATGCTTAGACACGAGGTTAGATTACACTTGTGGTAGCAGCCTGCCCAGACCCGACCGGCATATCCAGCATCCACAAGTGGTAAATCTAATGTGAGAGGTCTAAGTGCATAAACACATGACGATGTTTAGACACGAGGTTAAGCCCGACTTGTGGAAGAAGGCTGCCCAGACCCGATCGACATATCAAGGCACAAGATGGCTTTAACCATGCATGGTCCAAATAAAAACATGCAACTTAGAGAACAAAACAAAATGGCGACAAACAACAGGGAATTTTGAAATCACCTATAATACACACAGTTGTTCCATGCGTGAACATACATCATAAATAAGGGAGGGCTTACATGAGAAAAGACTACTGATTATTTATATGGACGCACAACAGTACATGCAAGATGTATAAGTGTATTCCTATATGGTCTAACAACAAATGAGTGTAAACATATGTAGAGTTCAAGTACTAGGAACATACCACAAGCCAAACATGCTAGTCGTGGCAAACAGGCAAACATTTACCTTTTGCAACAAAACAATGGGTATAACAAAATATACAAATTCTACTAGACAGTAAGCAAACAAATAAGGAATGTACCAACGGCAAGAAATGGAATAAGTATGTTAGCAAGGCAACATGTATGAAACCCACGAGACAGGCAATCAACTGAAAGAAATTTAATTAGTTTGGGTTGAGACATAGCTAAATGTAAAAGTAATTTGAATAAATAAATAGATTTTGAAAATGGGTTTGAAATAAATAGATATGCTTTATAAAATAACTAGCTTGATATACAATAAATTTAAATAAATAAATAAATAGCTTTGGAAAATAGGCTAAAAGATTATAAAGGTTTTGCAAATGGTTTGAAATAAATAAACAGGTTTTATAAAAATAAGTTTGAAAATTTTGTTTGAAAACAAAGATAATTGGGCTTATAACAAATAACTTAAATAGTATAAATAGATCTAATGCCATAATTTCAAATAAAATAGTTATATAATGAATACTACTTTCGAAATAATCCAATTCGAACCTAGTATCCAAAATTCAAAATCTTAGTTATTATCGGTTCCAATTTCGAGACTAAATTCAATTTAACTTCAAATTCAATTTAGTTACATTCCAAGTCGAACCAAAGGTTCACATTTGCTCATTTCTTCAGTTTCGCCCTTTTCATCTCTAATTTCAATTTAATTTGAAATATAAGACTCAATTTCAATTGAGTTCCAAGTTGAACTAATTATTCAAATTTATTTAACTAGTCGAAATTCGAGCTTTACTCAACTATTGGAAATTAGATTCAATCATTTCCTTAGAGATTCATTCGAGACTAATGTATTAGATTATCCCGCTACAAAAGGATTCACATCTTCAATTCATACTAGAGAAGCAATTCCGGATCTTATTCCAAATTTTTCCAATATATATATATATATATGTATATTCAAAATATTTCTGAGGTCAACCTCGTCTTATCAAACAACTAGCCGTAATGTTTCTAACATGGTCTTCCCACTCTGAACTTGATAATAAATCTCGACAACGTAAAATTATTATATTATCTAGTGACAAAGGGGGTCCTCCATTCAAAATATACATATTTTTTTCAAAACAATTGAAAATCATTCAAAATATTTTCACTTGAAATTAATTATATAGTTTACTAGCGTATTTAAACTGCTTGGAACAATTTCATTTCAAAACATTTGAAACCAATTTCCACATTCCGGAATCAATTCTCCGATTGTAGTCAAACAATTTCTTCGACTTAAGATCCCGTTCTCAATTTCAAATCATTTGAAATCCTATATTTTCCTGTCATGCTAAAATGGTTCCTGGGCAATACGATTCATTTTAATGCTTGGGTTAAATAAAGAACCCCTTACATGCTTAAAGTTTTGTACACATGAGCTATACACAATTGCTACATATTCAAGCAGCCGCTCCCCGCATACGATATTATTGCTACATCAAGTTCCCATGTATGGTATTGTTGTTACCATGCCATGTATCATTGTTTGCTGCACCCGTCCAAATTTGAGGTATGCATGTATCTGACCCACTTTAGTATTTATTTGGAAGTCTCATGGGTTATTATACTCGAACATTTAATGCATTGTTGGGATTAAATAATTATATTTATGTGTATATCGAAACGAACTGACTTGAAATAAGTTTAATCCTGACTCGAGTGTTTTGTGTTTTTGCATGGAATGCTTGGGTCAAGTCCTAAGTGTTCCAGATTTAAGATTTCAGCTTGCAAACTGGAAAGGAACGTGAAGAGCACGACGCATACGCGTGCAGGCCCGACCAAAAACTATAAACCTTATTTAAAAATTCGTGTATACATTTGTTAATTCTTCTACTGTATAATAAATTCTATTTTGAAAACTCTGATATTATTTGTATAAAATTTATCTCCGCTGCAAACTATTGTCTTCTGTGATTCTCTATGTTTATTCTGTTTAAACCTTGTAAGCTAAATAATTACCCGTCGTTTTGGACGTTTTGAGTTGTTTTAAATACTGACTTATAACGATCAAAAAGGCAGGTCATTAAAATTTTATTTGGATTTCCTAAATATATAGTTTCAGAGAGGGAAACAGGTGACCACGTGGAAAGGAGTACAGGTCTGGGTGGTGACTACAAGTCAGCGCGGCAGCTAGAGGAGGTATCAGGTGTGGTGGTGGTGGACAGATCTAAGCTGAAAAAGGGGAAGACCAACTGTGCTTATTTTTCTTAGTTCCAAGTTTTCGAAAATGAAGACAAAGTGGGGAAAGCAGAACATAAAAGGTTGAAGGGGACGGGATTCATGAGGTGCTTCGGGCGGAAGTTAAGGTGGTGGTACGCGGTGAAGGGGCAGTTATCGGTTGAAGGAGGCAGAATGGAGTGGATGTAAAAACCCGTAACTTCCCCGTAAAGGAAAGCGGCGGATAGTTCGAGAACAAGCCACAACAGAACGCAGACAAAAGAACATTTCATTGTATATTACAACAATGCATCAGATTACAAGAATATACAGAGTATAAATGAATATTACACAGAAATATCAGAGATTTAAATTACATTTAAATACATAGCAGCGGAAAATAATACAATACACAACCAGAAGGGATATACGGATACAAAGCTTTCCGGATATCGTTCCAGCTGTAAACCAGGATCCTGTGAATATAAATCTGCAAAACCAAAACTACTAGCTGCACGTGTCAAAATAAGGGCACCCAGAGTTTAGGTCAAAACAATAAACTCCAGGTCAGTCATGTGACTGGTGTGAGAACTAAAACAGTTATTAATCTTTATTTGAAAGTTAGGTAAATCAAGGGACCACGCCGTATAACACGGAATGGGTTTCCTCCCAAGAATACCAGTGCATAAAACAAACAGCGCAATGCTAAATAAAGAAAAATGAAGCTGTTATAAGACCCAGGTCCTATCACACAATGCAACGCAAGCCGGGGGATAGGGTTTTTACCTTATAATAGCCAAGAATGCTTGATACGTTTAAAAGAAATCATTTGATACTATTATAAGTGTATAGTGTATAAAACAACTTCAAATCATAAGTATCAATCATAGGCGGCATGAATGCCCCATACCACTATGTCGCCATATATAGGTTATACAATCGAAATCGCAAAGTCACGTATTTGGAAATTGGGTTTCCATCTATGAACCGAGGCAAAAGATAGTCCTCAACCGATTCGAGACAATCTAGCCTACCACGTCTCAGGATCAGAGCTCGAGTGACCCTAGGAGCGACAGGGCCGGTCCACCGATGTGGATTAAAATTCCTGAACAATACGTTTCCCCGCCCTTTGGGGCGCAAACGAGACAACGAATGACTCCATCGGACTCGGATCGTCCGATCTAACCGAGGCGCCTCGCAACAGCAACAACCACACAGGTGAAAAGTATATAAATGTCAGGGCTGGTAGGTCACTGACACCACCCTAGCTAGAAAGAAACGCATGTCCTCCCTGAGGTCCTTCCTCCCATTTCTGGTTCACAACCGGGGTGCGAAACTCGCGAAGTAAACGTTACACAAAGCTACGCCACAAAGGCCGTGCTTTGAACATCAACCACAAGACTTTGCTTTTCAACAGAAGCCTTGATCATTTGCATCTTAGCATGCCACACAGGCAATTCACTCCATGCGATTGATATCCATCAATATATAACCCCTGAGCTCGTACGTCTCAGAGAAGGGCGTTAAGCAAGAGAATAAATTCTCCGCCGCCAAACAGATATATTTTTAATAGAAATCAATCACACAGACTAAAATCCAATGTCAGACACACAGTCCATTTACAAGTCCGTTCTGGGTCTGAACGAAACCGGAGGCACCTAGTACCCCGCATATCCATCGATCTCCAAGTACGTTTGGACGATCACCAACTGTTTCCATCTTCTTGGGTGTACAGCCCAATCAAGATCATCAGTAATCACCCAAACGACGGGAAGACCTCCGGTCTTCGACCATCGTCTTCATCTTCGACTTATCGTCGTATCAGTTATTCGGAATGGGATAAACCCGGTCTTCCCGAATAACTCGCGTATATTTTAAATAAGTGTTACACAAACACAACATACGCCTCATTCCAATTCATCAGTCACTAACCGTAAATTAATTAAGAGAATAATTCCCCAAATATTAACCCCGAAGGCCGAAACCAACATCAGATCAATATCCAGAAAACCATTCTGCTTGGCTAACCGACAGTTAGTTTCCAAATTTCACATTCATAGGGAAAGGTTCCCATTAATTTTATCCAAGATAAATTCCTTGGATTTATTCTTTAATCTACTTTTGAATATCCATTCAAACTAATCGGGATTAACGAACTTTACCGAAGTAATCATTTGTTTTAATTTCCCAATCCCAACCTATTCATCCCATGAAGTAAAACTGGTAATACTTCATATCTAACACCACGGTGTTATCGGTAAATTCAATTACCATTTCACGTTCAAATCTAATTAAAGATTTAACTATCGCCTGGAGCAAAATTGGTGATACTCCATCCTCGATCTTTTCAATCTAATTAAAGATTCATTAAAACTCCACTTAGTTTTAATCGTTAACAGGGTTAAAGAATTAGTGTCATTTAAAACACGGTTCACGATAAACCCAAAACCAAATTCCATTAATTATCGGGTTGAAGAACGAGTGTTATTTAAAACACTGTCCACGATAAACCCAAAAATCAATATCAATTCAATTTCAATTAAATATTATTTAATTGGTACACTTCATTAAATCTAAATAAAAAGATTTAATCTTTTCTCAACTGGGTTCAAGAACAGTGTTAGTCAAGACACCATTCACGACAAACCCAAATCACATTTGATATTCAATACAAGGCTCTGAATAGAAAATATATCGGCTTATATTCAATATCCAATTCTACGATTAACAAATGTCGTATTGGAAATAACGATATAAATATATATCTTTCAAATTTCCATAACAACATCTGTATAATCCCGAATTCCAACATCGAAATATTCCGAAGACAATTTCGATTCAAATCCACTCCAATGCAATCATTGGAAATTCTGGTTATTTTTAAAACCCTTTTCTAATTCAATTTGTTTATTTAAAAATAAATAGAATTATAATTCTAGTTCAAAACTACTTCATTTCGATAAAAATCTATTTTTATCTTTTCAAATATGGAGATTTTCATCCCAATCCTTTCTAAATCATTTCTTATGATTTTACACAAATTATTATTATTTTTAATAATTTTATCAAGGCCCGTACAGTCGATTTCCATCAACGGCCATCGAACTGCACTTACAACGACCTTTTTCAAATTTGATTTGGACATAATTCCAAATCCAACCGTTAGATTTCTAATTTCTAATATTCGTTAGAAAGCTCTTTTCGATACGAACCCAACGGTTCCGGTTTTAGGAGAATCCGACGGTCGGATCTCCCGTAATGTCCGTTTGAAAGAAATGGTCGAAATTCACAAACTGTCGCGGCGCGGCGCGTTCTATTCAGGCCATTATATTATATATATAATATATATAATATATATTTCGTCGATTTATATTTAAAACGAATTATATAGATAGTTTTAAATTCGTTTCAAAAACAATTTCAACTTCCATTTCAATCTAAAGCAAAATTGAATTCTTCTTTATAAATTCGTTTTAAAATTCATTTCTATTCAATTCAAATTTCAATTCAATTTGAATTCAATTCAATTCGCTTTCAATTCAATTTGAATTCGTTTTCCATTCAATTTTAATTCGTTTTCAATTCAATTCAATTTCAAAGTCGTTTTCTATTCGATTCAATTCAAATTGGTTTTCTATTCGATTCAATTCAATTCAAATTGGTTTTCTATTCGATTCAATTCAAATTGGTTTTCTATTCGATTCAATTCAAATTGGTTTTCTATTCGATTCAATTCAATTCAAATTGGTTTTCTATTCGATTCAATTCAAATTGGTTTTCTATTCGATTCAATTCAAATTGGTTTTCTATTCGATTCAATTCAAATTGGTTTTCTATTCGATTCAATTCAAATTGGTTTTCTATTCGATTCAATTCAAATTGTTTTCAGTTCAATTCATTTAAAATTGTTTTTCTATTCGATTCAATTCAAATTGGTTTTCTATTCGATTCAATTCGAATTGTTTTCAATTCAATTCATTTCAAAATGAATAAAATCGATATAAATATCGTTCACGTCAAAATGGCGTCAATCTAATCAACACGGCTTCATATATTTCTATTTTCAAATATTCTATTTCAAATATTTCTTTTTCAAAATAGTTGTTATTATCAAAATATTTCGTTCAACACATGACTAATCTCAACGGATGAGTACTGTCAACACATGAACTTTTATTTTATATTGATAAAGGTGTAAATTTTGTTACTAAAATATTTCGTTCAACACATGACTAATCTCAACGGATGAGTACTGTTAACACATGAACTTTTATTTTATAATATTCTTTATTTTCTAAATTGGAATGAGGCCCAATCAATCACCATATAATGTTAATTATATGGATTTTCATACATTACACACATATAATAGCATTGAAAATAATCAACCATCAACCAAAGTGCACTACACTGTATAAGCATCAAATATAGATATCAAACGCTTATAACAGCCTGTCAATCAATCGATCGACATATTTAATCAATCAGGATGAGTGAACTTCATATTTCATCCCAACACCCGTGTGGGGTTTCAAACAATCAAACACAGATTTTATTTGTGCAGTTGGGCGATGTGTAAAATTTATCGTCCCAATCAATGTCAGTCAAATCAGTGTACATAAACAAACCGTCCGGTTTGTAAATGCATATTTATTTATTCACATCCACTATATTCATATTCACGTTAAAAAATTATATTTATAACGATAAAGCATTTTATTTTAACATATGAATTTCTATTCAGTTCATTCTTTAAATAAAATGATATTCTTATTTTTCTAACTTATTTTAGAATATTTCGACGGCATAACGGCACGATACTAGAAACGGGACAAGGCCTAGCCTTATCCCCGGTCTAGTGAAGGCCCACGCCATTCACACATCAATCAAATCCATTCATTTCACCACACAGTTCAATTTCAATCAAATGATCTAACTAATTTTTGCAATCAAACAAACAAGTCTATGGTCTGTGGACGATTATGTCGGGTGCTACTAAGCACCGTCTGCATCCTAGTATATATATATATATATATAACTAGAAAAAGAATTTGAAAGGTGAGAAATTCTCACCGATAGCAATCCCAACTTCACGACACTTCATTTATAGAAATCTTCGTCGCTCTTGCCTTTCATCACTTTCGTTGCCCGTAACCACTACATATGTAAAAATCGAATTTTTACTTCGTTATTCAATATATAAAAATCGAATTTTTACTTCGATGTTCAATATATAAAAATCACATTTTTACTTCGATGTTCAATATATAAAAAACACATTTTTACTAATCTTTTCTATAAGCAAAGTATTTTATATTTTCAAATCAAAGTAAGTTTTATATTTCAAAACAAGGAGAATTTTAGTGTTTCAAACAAAGCAAATTTTAGTTTAAAGCCAATGATAATTTTCTATTTTACCAAGCAATGAAAATTCTATTTTCTACATCTCAATGATTTTTATTCTACCATGATTTTTATTTTAGGAAAGATCATATTTTTAATCAAAGAAAGATCTAGTTTTTAAAGAAAGATAATAATTTTTTCTATATAAAAATCATATCTTTATCTTCACTATCTTATAAAAAACACATTTTTATATCTATAAAAATCGAATATCTTTCCCACTAAAATCTAGTCTTTTCCTATCATATGAATCTAACCTTTCGTATAATCTAAGTCTAACTTTGATTATATATAAAAAAAATCTTTCTTTTCTATAGTAAAGATCTAAACTTTTATAATATAAATAAAAATCAGTTTTATAACTATAAAAAAAGAAAAATCAGTTTTATATAAAAATAAATTTAAAACTTATAAAAAAAACTCACCTTCAATTCGCTTTTGTGCTGAGGGGAGTGCTGCTCATCGCGGACATCGGGGGAGAGGGGGTGTTCACTGTCCTCACCGGTGGTTGGGGGGGTAGCGTCGGTCGTGGGGAAGGCCTACTGGGGTGGCGGCTGCTTAATTAGGGGCTAGGCGTTTAGGGTTCGGAAGGGAAGAGGAGCGTGAGGCTAGGGCAGCTGCACCTGGGCGGCGGTGGGAGGAGCTTCATCGATGTCGGCGGGCATCAGAAAGGGCGACGCAGCTTTGTTCGTGGATCGAGGAAAGAGGAGAAGGAACGGGGTACGAGGGGGGAAGGGTCTCGATCAGATGGGGCTCGCCTGGAGCCGACGACGATGGGGGGGGAGATGGCGACTGGTAGGAAGCGACGGCAGGTTTTCGCCTGGGAGGGAGGGCAATCGAGATTTTAAAATTTGGGTATTTTAATTAGGTTTAGAAATTAGCGGGGGCTGGGGTATATAAGGGTTGACCTTTTATAAATTAATATATATATATATATATATATATATTTAATTCATTTTAAATTCTAAAAGCAACCTTTTATTTTCAACTCGAAATTGAACCCACCGACTGCCGTCCCTAGCTAATTACCCCCATTCCGAACACAATGGGATATGTATCGCAAGCTGGTTCGATCATTTCGATCAGTTTCCGTTAAAATCAACATATAACTCTATATATTGAATTTGAACGCACATTTCAATTTACCGGAGTCACATACGAACTCTATAAATTGCAGAAAAATATCTTCTGGCTTCATATTGACGATACGGTCCTAAAAAAACTAGTTTCGTCGAATTCTGAGACCGTTGGAAAAATGGCCATTTTCCAGTCGATTAAAATCAACTGAAACTGGTCAAACGCGTTTTCTTTTGCCACGCTCACATATTGATTTGAAAAATTATGAAATTTGAAACCTAGCAATAACTTTACTTCACGGACCCAACAAAAGTGGTTTCGTCGAATTCCGAGGTCGTTTGCAAAATTCCCATTTTTAAGGGCCTGAATTCCATAGCGACTATTCAGAATTTTCAACTGGACATATCTTTTGATTCCCGCTATGAAATCTTGATTTTTCGGATTCGTTGGAAAGATATTATCAATTAGATTCTATTATTTTTGGTTTCACTAAAATCCGGTTTATTTTGCACCCGGTACATTCAATTGAAGTTTGAAATCGAATTATCGAACTACCGCGCCATTTTCAATTCTATTTATAATTATATATAATTATTTATATTCTAACGACGAACTATATAATATATACGTTCGAATTCTATTCAAAATAAATTTCTCGTCGATATTATTTAAAATAATTCATTTTAAATAATCAAAATTCGCTAAAATTGCCAAAATAAAAATTTTAAACTGGCCTAGATTTTCGGGTTATTACAATCTCCCCCACTTAAAACTTTTCGTCCCCAAAAAGGAACAAAGTCGAAAGTGGTTTGATTAATCAACGCTACGTTCGATCTGGCTTCCACTCTCTAACTTTTCAGTTTCTGAGAATTTTCAAAAATTTGGCTAACACCCTAAATTTTCGAAAAATTTCGCCATAACCTTCCCTGCACCGGGAGCCACGGGAAAATCCCGAAATTGCCATATAGGCCTTCTGATCTCAAAAAGAAAAAGAAAAAGCCAAGCGGCTAGCCAATAGGCTCATAAAATCATCACCCAAACAAAACAGTAAATTATGTAGTAAACATGTACCTATTTGTCGGGCAAACAAATTTTATTCTCTGCTCTAGCCTCCTTGCTATGACCTGTTCAATGCAAGTATATGTATATGCAAGCAAATGCGACCAAATTTTCAATACAATTCAATATGTGATTCAATTAGGCTAAATGGCTAAAAATTAGCAAACAAATAAACAAACAACACAAACATCAATCAATTAGTTGATTAGCTTTTCAAATTTATAACTTTGATACATAGTCAAAAATCAGATTTTTGATGCCAAATCACAACAATAGGCCCTATCTAATTTTGGTTCTCACACCGGTCAATAGGAAATATATAGATATCACACCTTCGAAACACGAATACCAATTCTGATGATGTTCGAACTATCATCAGAATCATCTCCGGGCGACTAGAGTGTGATTCTATATCTATCCAGTATATTAAAACTTCAAATACACGTTTGCAAGGCGTATATGCGAAATCTTTATATACTGGACTGTCCTAATCAATAAGAAATAAATAATCAAATACGAATAGTTGATTTAGATTTTCAAAACAAAAATTGTTTTCATTTTTTTTTAAAAAAAAATATACTCCTCACACTCGTCTTAGGATACTACTGATCCCATCTCTAACGAGTCATTCTAATTGGATATTACTAATCCAATATCTGATGAATTCTTTCGTACGGTTCTAATGTGCCTTGTTCTCTAAGCTTTGTAAACCAAAGCTCTGATACCAACTGTAAAAACCCGTAACTTCCCCATAAAGGAAAGCGGCGGATAGTTCGAGAACAAGCCACAACAGAACGCAGACAAAAGAACATTTCATTGTATATTACAACAATGCATCAGATTACAAGAATATACAGAGTATAAATGAATATTACACAGAAATATCAGAGATTTAAATTACATTTAAATACATAGCAGCGGAAAATAATACAATACACAACCAGAAGGGATATACGGATACAAAGCTTTCCGGATATCGTTCCAGCTGTAAACCAGGATCCTGTGAATATAAATCTGCAAAACCAAAACTACTAGCTGCCCGTGTCAAAATAAGGGCACCCAGAGTTTAGGTCAAAACAATAAACTCCAGGTCAGTCATGTGACTGGTGTGAGAACTAAAACAGTTATTAATCTTTATTTGAAAGTTAGGTAAATCAAGGGACCACGCCGTATAACACGGAACGGGTTTCCTCCCAAGAATACCAGTGCATAAAACAAACAGCGCAATGCTAAATAAAGAAAAATGAAGCTGTTATAAGACCCATGTCCTATCACACAATGCAACGCAAGCCAGGGGATAGGGTTTTTACCTTATAATAGCCAAGAATGCTTGATACGTTTAAAAGAAATCATTTGATACTATTATAAGTGTATAGTGTATAAAACAACTTCAAATCATAAGTATCAATCATAGGCGGCATGAATGCCCCATACCACTATGTCGCCATATATAGGTTATACAATCGAAATCGCAAAGTCACGTGTTTGGAAATTGGGTTTCCATCTATGAACCGAGGCAAAAGATAGTCCTCAACCGATTCGAGACAATCTAGCCTACCATGTCTCAGGATCAGAGCTCGAGTGACCCTAGGAGCGACAGGGCCGGTCCACCGATGTGGATTAAAATTCCTGAACAATACGTTTCCCCACCCTTTGGGGCGCAAACGAGCCAACGAATGACTCCATCGGACCCGGATCGTCCGATCTAACCGAGGCGCCTCGCAACAGCAACAACCACACAGGTGAAAAGTATATAAATGCCAGGGCTGGTAGGTCACTGACACCACCCTAGCTAGAAAGAAACGCATGTCCTCCCTGAGGTCCTTCCTCCCGTTTCTGGTTCACAACCGGGGTGCGAAACTCGCGAAGTAAACGTTACACAAAGCTACGCCACAAAGGCCGTGCTTTGATCATCAACCACAAGACTTTGCTTTTTCAACAGAAGCCTTGATCATTTGCATCTTAGCATGCCACACAGGCAATTCACTCCATGCGATTGATATCCATCAATATATAACCCCTGAGCTCGTACGTCTCAGAGAAGGGCGTTAAGCAAGAGAATAAATTCTCCGCCGCCAAACAGATATATTTTTAATAGAAATCAATCACACAGACTAAAATCCAATGTCAGACACACAGTCCATTTACAAGTTCGTTCTGGGTCTGAACGAAACCGGAGGCACCTAGTACCTCGCATATCCATCGATCTCCAAGTACGTCTGGACGATCACCAACTGTTTCCATCTTCTTGGGTGTACAGCCCAATCAAGATCATCAGTAATCACCCAAACGACGTGAAGACCTCCGGTCTTCGACCATCGTCTTCATCTTCGACTTATCGTCGTATCAGTTATTCAGAATGGGATAAACCCGGTCTTCCCGAATAACTCGCGTATATTTTAAATAAGTGTTACACAAACACAACATACGCCTCATTCCAATTCATCAGTCACTAACCGTAAATTAATCAAGAGAATAATTCCCCAAATATTAACCCCGAAGGCCGAAACCAACATCAGATCAATATCCAGAAAACCATTCTGCTTGGCTAACCGACAGTTAGTTTCTAAATTTCACATTCATAGGGAAAGGTTCCCATTAATTTTATCCAAGATAAATTCCTTGGATTTATTCTTTAATCTACTTTTGAATATCCATTCAAACTAGTCGGGATTAACGAACTTTACCAAAGTAATCATTTGTTTTAATTTCCCAATCCCAACCTATTCATCCCATGAAGTAAAACTGGTAATACTTCATATCTAACACCACGGTGTTATCGGTAAATTCAATTACCATTTCACGTTCAAATCTAATTAAAGATTTAACTATCGCCTGGAGCAAAATTGGTGATACTCCATCCTCGATTTTTTCAATCTAATTAAAGATTCATTAAAACTCCACTTAGTTTTAATCGTTAACAGGGTTAAAGAATTAGTGTCATTTAAAACACGGTTCACGATAAACCCAAAACCAAATTCCATTAATTATCGGGTTGAAGAACGAGTGTTATTTAAAATACTGTCCACGATAAACCCAAAAATCAATATCAATTCAATTTCAATTAAATATTATTTAATTGGTACACTTCATTAAATCTAAATAAAAAGATTTAATCTTTTCTCAACTGGGTTCAAGAACAGTGTTAGTCAAGACACCATTCACGACAAACCCAAATCACATTTGATATTCAATACAAGGCTCTGAATAGAAAATATATTGGCTTATATTCAATATCCAATTCTACGATTAACAAATGTCGTATTGGAAATAACGATATAAACATATATATCTTTCAAATTTCCATAACAACATCTGTATAATCCCGAATTCCAACATCGAAATATTCCGAAGACAATTTCGATTCAAATCCACTCCAATGCAATCATTGGAAATTCTGGTTATTTTTAAAACCCTTTTCTAATTCAATTTGTTTATTTAAAAATAAATAGAATTATAATTCTAGTTCAAAACTACTTCATTTCGATAAAAATCTATTTTTATCTTTTCAAATATGGAGATTTTCATCCCAATCCTTTCTAAATCATTTCTTATGATTTTACACAAATTATTATTATTTTTAATAATTTTATCAAGGCCCGTACAGTCGATTTCCATCAACGGCCATCGAACTGCACTTACAGCGACCTTTTTCAAATTTGATTTGGATATAATTCCAAATCCAACCGTTAGATTTCTAATTTCTAATATTCGTTAGAAAGCTCTTTTCGATACGAACCCAACGGTTCCGGTTTTAGGAGAATCCGACGGTCGGATCTCCCGTAATGTCCGTTTGAAAGAAATGGTCGAAATTCACGAACTGTCGCGGCGCGGCGCGTTCTATTCAGGCCATTATATTATATATATAATATATATAATATATATTTCATCGATTTATATTTAAAACGAATTATATAGATAGTTTTAAATTCGTTTCAAAAACAATTTTAACTTCCATTTCAATCTAAAGCAAAATTGAATTCTTCTTTATAAATTCGTTTTAAAATTCATTTCTATTCAATTCAAATTTCAATTCAATTTGAATTCAATTCAATTCGCTTTCAATTCAATTTGAATTCGTTTTCCATTCAATTTGAATTCGTTTTCAATTCAATTCAATTTCAAAGTCGTTTTCTATTCGATTCAATTCAAATTGGTTTTCTATCGATTCAATTCAATTCAAATTGGTTTTCTATTCGATTCAATTCAAATTGGTTTTCTATTCGATTCAATTCAAATTGGTTTTCTATTCGATTCAATTCAAATTGGTTTTCTATTCGATTCAATTCAAATTGGTTTTCTATTCGATTCAATTCAAATTGGTTTTCTATTCGATTCAATTCAAATTGGTTTTCTATTCGATTCAATTCAAATTGTTTTCAATTCAATTCATTTCAAATTGTTTTTCTATTCGATTCAATTCAAATTGGTTTTCTATTCGATTCAATTCAAATTGTTTTCAATTCAATTCATTTCAAAATGAATAAAATCGATATAAATATCGTTCACGTCAAAATGGCGTCAATCTAATCAACACGGCTTCATATATTTCTATTTTCAAATATTCTATTTCAAATATTTCTTTTTCAAAATAGTTGTTATTATCAAAATATTTCGTTCAACACATGACTAATCTCAACGGATGAGTACTGTCAACACATGAACTTTTATTTTATATTGATAAAGATGTAAATTTTATTACTAAAATATTTCGTTCAACACATGACTAATCTCAACGGATGAGTACTGTCAACACATGAACTTTTATTTTATAATATTCTTTATTTTCTAAATTGGAATGAGGCCCAATCAATCACCATATAATGTTAATTATATGGATTTTCATACATTACACACATATAATAGCATTGAAAATAATCAACCATCAACCAAAGTGCACTACACTGTATAAGCATCAAATATAGATATCTAAAGCTTATAACAGCCTGTCAATCAATCGATCGACATATTTAATCAATCAGGATGAGTGAACTTCATATTTCATCCCAACACCCGTGTGGGGTTTCAAACAATCAAACACAGATTTTATTTGTGCAGTTGGGCGATGTGTAAAATTTATCGTCCCAATCAATGTCAGTCAAATCGGTGTACGTAAACAAACCGTCCGGTTTGTAAATGCATATTTATTTATTCACATCCACTATATTCATATTCACGTTAAAAAATTATATTTATAACGATAAAGCATTTTATTTTAACATATGAATTTCTATTCAGTTCATTCTTTAAATAAAATGATATTCTTATTTTTCTAACTTATTTTAGAAAATTTCGGTGGCATAACGGCACGAAACTAGAAACGGGACAAGGCCTAGCCTTATCCCCGGTCTAGTGAAGGCCCACGCCATTCACACATCAATCAAATCCATTCATTTCACCACACAGTTCAATTTCAATCAAATGATCTAACTAATTTTTGCAATCAAACAAACAAGTCCATGGTCTGTGGACGATTGTGTCGGGTGCTACTAAGCACCGTCCACATCCTAGTATATATATATATATATATATATATAACTAGAAAAAGAAATTGAAAGGTGAGAAATTCTCACCGATAGCAATCCCAACTTCACGACACTTCATTTATAGAAATCTTCTTCGCTCTTGCCTTTCATCACTTTCGTTGCCCGTAACCACTACATATGTAAAAATCGAATTTTTACTTCGCTATTCAATATATAAAAATCGAATTTTTACTTCGATGTTCAATATATAAAAATCACATTTTTACTTCGATGTTCAATATATAAAAAACACATTTTTACTAATCTTTTCTATAAGCAAAGTATTTTATATTTTCAAATCAAAGTAAGTTTTATATTTCAAAACAAGGAGAATTTTAGTGTTTCAAACAAAGCAAATTTTAGTTTAAAGCCAATGATAATTTTCTATTTTACCAAGCAATGAAAATTCTATTTTCTACATCTCAATGATTTTTATTCTACCATGATTTTTATTTTAGGAAAGATCATATTTTTAATCAAAGAAAGATCTAGTTTTTAAAGAAAGATAATAATTTTTTCTATATAAAAATCATATCTTTATCTTCACTATCTTATAAAAAAAACACATTTTTATATCTATAAAAATCGAATATCTTTCCCACTAAAATCTAGTCTTTTCCTATCATATGAATCTAACCTTTCGTATAATCTAAGTCTAACTTTGATTATATATAAAAAAAATCTTTCTTTTCTATAGTAAAGATCTAAACTTTTATAATATAAATAAAAATCAGTTTTATAACTATAAAAAAAGAAAATTCAGTTTTATATAAAAATAAATTTAAAACTTATAAAAAAACTCACCTTCAATTCGCTTTTGTGCTGAGGGGAGTGCTGCTCATCGCGGACATCGGGGGAGAGGGGGTGTTCACTGTCGTCACCGGTGGTTGGGGGGGTAGCGTCGGTCGTGGGGAAGGCCTACTGGGGTGGCGGCTGCTTAATTAGGGGCTAGGTGTTTAGGGTTCGGAAGGGAAGAGGAGCGTGAGGCTAGGGCAGCTGCACCTGGGCGGCGGTGGGAGGAGCTTCATCGATGTCGGCGGGCATCAGAAAGGGCGACGCAGCTTTGTTCGTGGATCGAGGAAAGAGGAGAAGGAACGGGGTACGAGGGGGGAAGGGTTTCGATCAGATGGGGCTCGCCTGGAGCCGACGACGATGGGGGGGGAGATGGCGACTGGTAGGAAGCGACGGCAGGTTTCCGCCTGGGAGGGAGGGCAATCGAGATTTTAAAATTTGGGTATTTTAATTAGGTTTAGAAATTAGCGGGGGCTGGGGTATATAAGGGTTGACCTTTTATAAATTAATATATATATTTAATTCATTTTAAATTCTAAAAGCAACCTTTTATTTTCAACTCGAAATTGAACCCACCGACTGCCGTCCCTAGCTAATTACCCCCATTCCGAACACAATGGGATATGTATCGCAAGCTAGTTCGATCATTTCGATCAGTTTCCGTTAAAATCAACATATAACTCTATATATTGAATTTGAACGCACATTTCAATTTACCGGAGTCACATACGAACTCTGTAAATTGCAGAAAAATATTTTCTGGCTTCATATTGACGATACGGTCCTAACAAAACTAGTTTCGTCGAATTCTGAGACCGTTGGAAAAATGGCCATTTTCCAGTCGATTAAAATCAACTGAAACTGGTCAAACGCGTTTTCTTTTGCCACGCTCACATATTGATTTGAAAAATTATGAAATTTGAAATCTAGCAATAACTTTACTTCACGGACCCAACAAAAGTGGTTCCGTCGAATTCCGAGGTCGTTTGCAAAATTCCCATTTTTAAGGGCCTGAATTCCATAGCGACTATTCAGAATTTTCAACTGGACATATCTTTTGATTCCCGCTATGAAATCTTGATTTTTCGGATTCGTTGGAAAGATATTATCAATTAGATTCTATTATTTTTGGTTTCTCTAAAATCCGGTTTATTTTGCACCCGGTACATTCAATTGAAGTTTGAAATCGAATTATCGAACTACCGCGCCATTTTCAATTCTATTTATAATTATATATAATTATTTATATTCTAACGACGAACTATATAATATATACGTTCGAATTCTATTCAAAATAAATTTCTCGTCGATATTATTTAAAATAATTCATTTTAAATAATCAAAATTCGCTAAAATTGCCAAAATAAAAATTTTAAACTGGCCCAGATTTTCGGGTTATTACAGTGGACCAGAAGCGGTAGTGAAGGCCGGATGTGTGGCGATGGAAGGATAAGTAGGTGCTGAGGGGTTATCGATTAGGTGGTGGTGACGGGAGAAAGAGTCTGACAAAGTGGCGTATGAGGGATGCATGCGGCGAAACCCGAGAGCTGCTTAGAGTGAACACTGGATAAAAGGAGAAAGAGGGATCTGATAGTATTTCGTGGAGAAGCTTTAGTTTTTTTCGTTTAAAACTTAGATCAAGAATTGAAGAAGCGAAAAGGCAGTACCAAACGGAACATGTTTTATAGAAAAAGAATTTTCTTTTCTAGTTTAAAATGTATATTATTTTGTTTTGTAAGGACATTTGTTAGAGCATGAATTTATATTTTGGACATTTAGCAAATTGGTATTCAAATGGCTACCATGTTCTCTTGGTAGATGGACAGTTGTTGTTTCTTTTCGGAGAATTAAACACCTTTGCCCTCTTCTTTTTTTTCTAATTTGGAATTAATATTTGGACTAATACTAGTTGAAACAAGTATATATTTAGTACTTGGGGATTTTTAGACATGCGTCGGTACCATGTATGGCTAAATTTCTTTGAGAACAGAGGTAGACTTGTTAGACTTCAAGTTATCAAGTATTTTTGAACTTTAAATAACAAATCGATATTATGATATTAAAACCTATATCCACAAGTGGTAGGCTTAATGTGGGAGGTCTAGCACATTATAACCATAAATGGATAAATGGTAATGAACTTGTAATACTTAACCTGTTTGAATCCATAAGGATTACATGAACATGTTAACTTGAGTAGGGGTTAAGTAAACTTGCTTGGATCAGTGGGGGGTTAAGTAAATCTTGGGGCGGTGGGTAATATTTCTATATAGGCCCACAAACTTAACCTATGGGGTTATGCAATCTTGTTACACTCGTATGCATAACCTGTTGAAATCCTAGTAGTGGGGTGCAAGCCAAGGGGGAAGCTTGTATCAGCTGGTGTGTAGGATCTGTTTCAGTCAATAACCCATATATAGGTATCAGACGAGTTGTAACCCCCCGTAATTTTAACAACACTAAAGATGATAGATTAAAGAATAATTAATTTAATATTCATAATTAAGGGAAACGGACTGCACCATTGCATTCGTCTCAGAATTTTGGTCAAAATAGACACCTGGTTTGCATAAAACGGACATCGTATGAAGAAGTTATGAAGGTTTGAAGTTTGTATACGTGCAAGAACTATATATATATATATATATATGGTTCAGAAATTCAAAATTAGGTCCAGAAATTCAAATTCACGAAGTTTGGGGTGAGCAGAAAAAATCTCGCCCAGGGGTGTCGACCCCCTAAGGGGTGGGTCGACCCCCTTAGGGCAGATGTAGCGGATAAGGGTTTGGGGCTGGCAGCTATATATATGGCCTTATTTGTCATATTTTGCACACTAAAAATAATGGAGGACTAGATGCTGCCTCTTCCCAGATCAAATCCAGTCCTTTTCTTCTTCAACAAATCAAGTTATTCAAGTTTAGATCCGTGATTCAGCATCAGCAATTCTTCTCTATTTTTCTAGATCCAAACATTGTGAGTTCATGTTAAATTATAGATCTAAATAATTAAAAAGTAAACTTGACATGTATGTAATTTGGATCTATGCCTGTGACCATGTGAATCATATTAGATTTGTTATAACCTATTTATCTAGTTATTCTAACATGACTATTGTACTAGATCTGAACCTATACCTATATATCATGTCAGATCTTCCATTATTCGTATATCTAATTCATTGATTAGATCTCATCATGCCGTTTTATGATCATGTCATTATGCCTAATTAGTTCTATCGCATGTTCATCAGATATGTTTTATATGCCTATTTCTGTACATAAAATATGTTCTTACATGCCCGTTTCTACTATCATACGCCCATTTCTGATACTTTTGGTTTTATGCCTATTCTGTTCTTCTCTCTCTCATTCCCTTTTTATTTTTATAGCTAAGCTACCTTCGAGCCTAGGCCAATATCGCTGAAATATGCATATGAACAAAATTGGGTTAAATTGGGAATGATTGAAAATGGTAATTTAGGGGGAAAACCTGTACTTTGAATCACGATTGGAATTCGGGTGCATAAACCATATTGTGAAATTTGACCAAAAAGTAGGGCATAATTTATACAGTAAATTATGTCTTATGGTTTGGGACATATTAATCTATAGGCTTAATTTAAGATTAAGTAAAACATGTTAATGGAACTGTAAAGAATATGTGAAGCCTGTTTAATCCGTTAAAAGTGGATGATTAACATAGAACTTATGCAGAGGACTAGGTTAATCAAATGCATAAAAAGTAAAAACTTGATCGTCGCTTTCCTATTAACTATAAAAGCGTGATTTATGAAATAATACTGCAAGCGCACAGATCGTGTAGTGTGCAGGTCGAACAACGGGAGGTAGATTAAAATCAAAATACTTATCTAATCTCTTAGGTGAGTTAGACGAAGTTTGGAGATTTGGTTGAAATAAAAACAAATTGAAATTGCAAGATTAGGAATATCGTTGAATCTAATCAAGCGATTAATCACTAATGAAAATAAAATAGCAAAGACAACTTGAGCTCTATCAAATCTAATTGAATAGATGGCACAAACTGCTTGGAAAATAAAATGCAAAACACAAATAAAATGCAGAAATTAAAATTACAGAAAAAAAAAGAACAACAAAAAGTAAAATTAGGATTGTCGTTGAAACTAATCAAACGACTAATCGCTAATAAAAAAATGTAAAATACAATTGGTGTTCTACCAAAACTAATTGTGAAGACAACACCAATTGCTAAGAAAAAGAAAAAATGCTAGAAAATAAAAGAAGAAGAAGAAGAAGAACTTTTATTAATGGAGGTTAAGATAGAAAAATAGGATGGTAACTACAATGTTATTACAGGGGTATTTATAGGAGATAACCAAACCCTAACCCTAATTACAAATAGGCCTAGCTATTTCAAGTAAGTTTTGGGCATTTTGTCATTTGGAACAAGTTCTAGGCCTTTTCTCCTTTTTTCTTGCAAGCCTCCTTTTATTGAGATGTGCATGGCCTTTTTATCAATCATTTTCTTGTCCAACAGCAACTATATGTGAGATCTTCATCTACAATTCTTCAAAATGTAAATATATTGCAATCTGATCTCCATTTCTCTACTTTTCCGGTTGCATGCGGGTTGGGTTGGAATATCTATAAAAATGACAAAACAATACCCAAGTAATATTTATTTATATACAAAAGATAAGATATAAGAGCATAAAATAAACACATTTCTATGTTAATCAAATAGCCCCACACTAATCTTTTACTCGTCCTCGAGTAAAATAAAAAATGAAAAATTAAAATAGATATGTCACACTTTCCTAGGAAACACGATTGCATTGAGCATATGCAACATGCCATTAAACCTCTAGGAGTCCCAAGTAGGACGAGTAGTGTCCCGTGAGGGTTTCCAGCGGATACTACCCACAAAATCCAATTACAGTATGTTATGATTCTAATGAAACTACATGTGTGCAATGGGCATATGCAAAACAAAAATGAAAACACGATTTGTTTTAGGAAAGTGGTACAACAAATTAAGTTAACAATTTCTAATCAGTTGATTGTACCGATACCTCAACCTATTACAAATTTTCAACGTAAGTCAAGTTTTCAATGTCTAAACTCTAGTTTGGCCAGTCGGTTCGTTCGATAAAATAGTGCAGCCATGAAATAAATTCTTAGTTTGTTTGTCACAGTTTGTGAAGTGGTATTCTAGTTTCCTTATGTGTGGCCAGTCAAATCAATAAGGTCAAGAAATGTTTGGGCATCATTGCTTATTCTTTATCTCTATAAAAGTTAAAATTTATGATTAATTACATACACCTAACTTAAAAGACCAAGGTATACCACCCATACACTGCCTTGCAGACTGACGAAGAGTTGGGAGAGAGCTTGGCGGATTGTGCAGACCGACGCTGACTTTTTCAACAACATGTCGGTAATTCTTAGGTGTCCAACTCATAAAATGAGACCAAGATATTCCAACGCTGACTTTGTCAACAACATGTTGGATAGAGCTTGGTGGGTTTGCACACCAACGCTTGATATACAAGCAAAGTTGGATACCCTTGGATTGCTATTATTATTATTGAAAATATGAGCACAAAAGAGAGTTAGTCGAATTCAACTTAACAACTTAGTTTTAAAGATTCGAAAAGCCAATATAAGTATTTTAAGTCCTTCACTTATTTAAACAAAGACTATAATATAGAATAGATTTCATAGCCATCACCTAAGAATCTCCTTATGTACCGGTTACACTATTATCCCTCAAAATTAAATTTTTCATTATATTTCTTTTTCGATCTAAGTTAAGAGAAAAAAATACTATCAACTGATTAATAATCCTTAACTTATTTTGTTGTATCAATCTAAAATGAGTCATGTTTCAAAAAAAATGGCATGTTACTACAATCTAAAATGCATGATGGTCCTATTTACATGGCTAAAAATGAAATGAAAGAAAAATAAAGAAAAAAATGAAAATGAATGAAATGCAGACTCCCCCCACACTAGATCTAAATAGTGTCCACACTGTAAACTTTTTATAAATTTGAAAGATCGTGCCCAAAGATGGATTAAATGCAAAATGATTTGTAAAACGAAATGCAATTTAACTATATGTAAGAATGGATCATATGTACAATGATATATGTATTTGCGATGCATGCAATGAAAAGAATGCCACCGACTTTTTCCCCTACACTTGGTTCTAACCTGATGAATCCCATCCCCACTATGTCTAGGCATGTTTTCTAATAAACAAAGGTTTTTGAAAAACATCTCATCTTTATACCTAGATTTATAGTCCAGAAGATAAACGTCTAGGGTCATCCTAACATGAAGTTTTTCAACCAAGCCAGCATTCCAAAAATAATTCATGTGTTCAACAAATTTATCAATGTAATTATTTGGAAATCTGTGATCGTATATGAATTCAGTTGCAATCGTGAGATTTAAATTCTGAGTGTTATTCAAGACTATATGATCTCATTTCTCAATTTCATTACTGGACAACATATTTTCAACACTGATAACTTCAAGTTCGTTGGAAGTTTCTTCATTTGGCAACTCATCCTCGTACAATCCAAAAAATTCGTGTTCATTAAAATCCTTCTCCAAATTTGAATTGAAAAATTCAACATTTTTGTTCTGTTCAGTTTCAAATATTTCAAGTTTCTCATAGCCCGAAAGAGGAAGATCAAAATCTAAGTTTAAATCTCTTTCTTGAAAAGAGTTGAAGTCTAAATCATTTACTGAATTGTGAACAACTTCATTTAGATCATCATTCTCAATGTCTAAAGTTGTTATTTGAAAATTTTCACTATCAGTAAAGAATGAATTATTTCCTGATTCATCACATGTTTGGACTTGATTTTGATGCTCAAGTTGTTCTTTAAAAGACGTCATTAAACAAAGAATTTCATCAAGCTGTCTATCTTGCTTTTCCACCCTCTCTTTAAGAATGTTAAGATGATATCCTTCAGAATCGATGATTTGAGAGCTCTCATTTTGGATTTCTTGATTCTCAAAATTATAGTCCACATCAATTTCACGATCAATATTATTTCCAATGAGGTGGTTCTTTGAATTTTCAAAAAAATGAGAATCATATTGGAAATAATTTTGATTATAGAAATTATGTTCATAACCAAAACTGTTGAAATTCGATGGAAAATTGCAATTTTGATTATTTTCAACATGTTGATATGGGATATAACTTTGAAAATTTTGATCGATTTGAAAATCATTTTCATTTTCAAAATTATTTTCGAATTGGTTAACAACCCCATATTGATGTTGATCAAAGGTATATTGCGATTCAAAGCTATTTTGATGTGGATGTGGCCCATAATCAAAATTATTGAAATTTGAATTGAAATCGCCATTTCGATTATATCTATGATTTTGAAAATGTTGGTCAATTGGAAAATTTTGAAAATTGTTGACAATGGGCTCACGAAATTTTGGAAAATTTTGCTTCATGAGTTGTAATTCATATTCATACTCTTCAAGAGGACGTCTACTCTGGTCATTAACCCACGATTCTCTCAAGGATTTTTTTGAATCAGACATTTAAAAGAAGTCACGGCAAGACAGAAATTATTCCCATTTCAAAATAGTATAAAATACTGAGTTGTGCTCTATTAATTAACTGACTCAATTAGAAGGGAAAATAGGGTCTTATGGTCGTTTACGTATAGTATAAATACTAAGGGATACGATCAATGTTTTACGGGTAGTATGCAACCTCTTTTGCTAATAGTTCAATAAATTGAACTACTATATATCCGCGATCCAATTATATGAGACAAACACTTCACAAAACACCACTTTTCAATTATATTATTTTGCAAATCAAATCATGTTAAAATTGAAAATCGACGAGAGTGATTAATTATGAAAAATCGTTTCTCGCCAAACAAATTCAGAAACTACAATCACAGAACATACAGGATAATAAATTGCAGAAAATTAAAATATTGTACAAGCAAGCCGCTGCCCCTGGAGAAGATTTTTACAAGCAATTTCTATATTTTTCAAAGCAATTGCAGAACCTATAGAGATAAGAAAAATTTACAGTAGGGGTATAGCAGTCCATCCAGAAAAATTGAGTAGTGTTAGTGATTCAAATCTATTATATGCAAATTGCTTGACCTGTCGAATTCCCTGTTTGATTGCTTGACCCCTTTTCGCCTTGGCCTATGGTTAGAAAGAATGGTCTTTTTTTTGAAGAAAACTAAAAGAAACAAAAACAAAAGTCTAAATAGGAAGAAAAAAAAGGAACTAAAATAAAACCAAATCTAAAAAAAAATACAAAGAATTAAACTAATTAGAAACTAGGCTCAACAAACTGACTCAAAAAGAATGAAATAAAAATAAAATTTAAACCAACAAAAGCTAAGACAATAAAAATAACACACACACTCAAAAGGAAATAAATCAAGCCAATTCCATAACAATCCCTTTTCAAATCAGGGAATACTTAAAAGAAGAAATCAGGAAACATATCGCACTTGCTCAGCTAAAGCAAATCACGGCCCTTTAGCTACAAAAAAAACACGCCCCCTTTTTAAGCAATAAAATCTCACGCCCCCAAAAAAAATCCACGCAATACCATTTTTGTTTTTTTATTTTCTTTATCAAAAATTTCTGGATCGGATTCGAATTGACCAGCTTCCGAATTGAAATATATGGTGAAATTGCGAATTGGTGATGGTTTCGAATCAGGTTTGTGGAGTTCTGGGTATCGCGATTGTCGGCGTGGCTCTGTAGTTGATTATAGCTTAGAGTGGCGCGATGTTTTACTAGACTTGCGATGTTTTACTGGACTTGCGGCAGGTTTTTGCTGATGGTAATCGGTAAGGAATTTTGTGGATTGGGATTTTGGTTCGTGGGGGTAAGGAGAGGGTGACTATGTGGTGGGGGAGATGATTGATCTGAAGTAGCGGCTTGTGGGGAGCAGGTTGACGGTGGATGGTATGAAATGATTGGAGAACTTTAGGGTGGGGAAAGTTTAGTCTTTGCAATGGTGTTGAAGGTATGTTGGCTTGTGACGTGAAGAAGGTGGAAAGGGATGATTTGAATTGGATGGGAGGTGAACGGTGATGTGAGCGATTGTCAATGTTTTGTGGACTAGTGAGCGCTATTCTGTGGTGAAGAAAATGCTTTGGTGGTGGAGAATTTGTGAACATGAAGTTTGCCTTTTTTTTGAATTTTTGTGAAATTGTAAAAGGGGCAGATCATAGAAGATTTGGGAAGAAAGTTGAAAGAGGGAAAGAAATAAAGCAAAATTGAAAGTTGTTTTTTTTATGAAGGAGAGAGAAGGAAAGAAATAAATGAAATAATGGAAACAGAGATTGTAGGAGGTGAATGAGAAATGCAATTGGAAAGAAATAAAAAAAAAGAATGCAAGTTTTTTTTTTCTTTTTTTGCTGAAAATTTGAACAAGAAAAAGGGAAAGAAATGAATGGGAAAAAGCAAAACAAAAAAGGAAAAAAATGAAAAGAGGAAGGAAATAAGAAAAAAAAGCAAGTTTTTTCGAATAGAGAGGAAGGGTAGAAGGAATTGAGGAAAGAAATAAAATCAGACAAAAACAAGAAAGAAATCAAAGTAGACAGAGAAGAAATTGCAAAAGTTGTTTTTTTAGAAAGTTGTAGACAAAAGATGAAAACAAATAAAAAGAAAAGAAAAGGGAAAAGAAAATGTAAAAATCAGCATAGTGGTAGAAAGATGGAAAGAAATTGAAGAAAAATTAGCAAGTTTCTTTTTTTGTATATATGTTTTTTTCTTCTTGAAGGAATTAGATTGGAAGAAATGCAAACAAAAAAGAAAAGAAATAAATGAAAAAAAAGAAGGAAAATTAAAAGAAAAAGTGGCAAGATTTTTTCCCTTGTCTTAGAGATTATAATATCAATATGTGAAACACAACCAACTAATCAAGATTTTTATCTATATATATGTACAAGAAAACAATAGAAAAATAAAAAGAAATAAAAGAAAATTTGGCAAAATTTTTTTTTTACAAAATCAAATAAAAAGAAAAAAAACTAACACGAATCAGAAATTAAACAAATAATAAAATTCAATTGTTACCTCCCGGCAACGGCGCCAAAAACTTGTTCATTTCTTTCCTATGAACTAGAAAAGCGCGATTTATGAAATAATACTGCAAGCGCACAGATCGCGTAGTATGCAGGTCGAACACAGGGAGGTAGAATAAAATCAAATTATTTATCTAATATCTTGGGCGAGTTAGACGAAGTTTGGAGATCTGGTTGAAATAAAAACAAATTGAACATGCAAAATTAGGAATATCATTGAATCTAATCAAGCGATTAATCACTAATGAAAATAAAATAGCAAAGACAACTTGAGCTCTATCAAATCTAATTGAATAGATGGCACAAATTGCTTGGAAAATAAAATGCAAAACACAGATGAAATGTAGAAATTAAAATTGTAGAAAAAGAAGAACAACAAAAAGTAAAATTAGGATTGTCGTTGAAACTAGTCAAACGACTAATCGCTAATAAAAAAATGTAAAATACAATTGGTGTTCTACTAAAACTAATTGTGAAGACAACACCAATTGCTAAGAAAAAGAAAAAATGCTAGAAAATAAAAGAAGAAGAAGAAGAAGAAGAACTTTTATTAATGGAGGTTAAGATAGAAAAATAGGATGGTGGCTACAATGTTATTACAGGGGTATTTATAGGAGATAACCAAACCCAAACCCTAATATCAAATGGGCCTAGCTATTTCAAGTAAGTTTTTGGCCTTTTGTCATTTGGAACAAGTTCTAGGCATTTTCTCCTTTTATTGAGATGTGCATGGCCTTTTTATCAATCATTTTCTTGTCCAACAGCAACTAGATGTGAGATCTTCATCTACAATTCTTCAAAATGTAAATATATAGCAATCAGATCTCCATTTCACTACTTTTCTGGTTGCATGCGGGCTGGGTTGGAATATCAACAAAAGTGACAAAACAATACCCAAGTAATATTTATTTATATACAAAAGATAAGATATAAGAGCATAAAATAAACACATTTCTATGTTAATCAAATGCATAAAATAAACACATTCATGTTGTTGACAAAGTCAGCATCGGAATATCTTGGTCTCATTTTATGAGATTGGACACCTAAGGATTACTGACATGTTGTTGACAAACTCAGCGTCTGTCTACACAATCCGCCGAGATCTGTCCCAACTCTCCGTCAGTCCGCAAGGCAGTGTATCGGTGGTATACCTTGGTCTTTTAAGTTAGGTGTATGTAATTAATCATAAATTTTAACTTTTATAGAGATAGAGAATAAGCGATGATGCCCAAACATTTCTTGACCTTATTGATTTGACTAGCCATACACAAGGAAATTAGAATACCACTTTATAAACTGTGACAAACAAAATAAGAATTTATTTCATGGCTGCACTATGTTATCAACCAAACCAACTGGCCAAACTGGAATTTAACATTTGAAAACTTGAATTTTGTTGAAAATTTGTGACAAGTTGAGGTATCTAAAATACAATCAACTGATTAGAAATTGTTAACTTAAATTGTTGTACCACTTTCCTGAAACAAGTCGTATTTTCATTTTTGTTTTTAAATTGCATAAGTCCTCTGCATTCATGTAGTTACATTAGAACCGCAACATGCTGCATTTGGAATTTGTGGGTAGTATCCACTGAAAACCCTCACGAGACACCACTCGTCCTAGTAGGGACACTTAGAGGTTTAACGGCTTGTTGCATAAGCTTAATGCAATCGTGTTTCCTACGAAAGTGTGACCTATCTAGTTTAGTTTTTCATTTGTTTATTTTACTCGAGGACGAGTAAAAGATAAGTGTGGAGGTATTTGATTAACATAGAAATGTGTTTTTTTATGCTCTTATATCTTATCTTTTGTATATAAATAAATATTACTTGGTGTTTTGTCACTTTTACAGATATTTCAAACCCGCCCGCATGCAACCAGAAAAGTAGAGAAATGGAGATCAGATTGCTATATATTTACATTTTGAAGAATTGTAGATGAAGATCTCACATCTAGTTGATGTTGGACAAGAAAATGATTGATAAAAAGGCCATGCACATCTCAAATTAAAGGAGGCTTGCAAGAGAAAATGAGAAAAGGCCTAGAACTTGTTCCAAATGACAAAGGCCTAAAACTAACTTGAAATAGCTAGGCCCATTTGTAATTAGGGTTAGGGTTTGGTTATCTCCTATAAATACCCTTGTAATATCATTGTAGCCACCATCCTATTTTTCTATCTTAACCTCCATTAATAAAAGTTCTTCTTCTTCTTCTCTTATTTTCTAGCATTTTTTCTTTTTCTTAGCAATTGGTGTTGTCTTCACAATTAGTTTTGGTAGAACACCAATTGAATTTTACATTTTTTTATTAGCGGCTAGTCGTCTGATTAGTTTCAACGACAATCCTAATTTTACTTTTTGTTGTTCTTCTTTTTCTGCAATTTTAATTTCTGCATTTTATTTATGTTTTGCATTTTATTTTCCAAGCAATTTGTGCCATCTATTCAATTAGATTTGATAGAGCTCAAGTTGTCTTTGCTATTTTATTTTCATTAGTGATTAATCATTTGATTAGATTCAATGATATTCCTAATTTTGCAATTTCAATTTATTTTTATTTCAACCCAATCTCCAAACTTTGTCTAGCTCGCCTAAGAGGTTAGATAAATAATTTGATTTTAATTTACCTTCCTGTGATTCGACCTGAATACTACACGATCTGTGCGCTTGCAGTATTTATTTTAAAATTCGCGCTTTTCAATTTATTAGAAAGCATCGATCAAGTTTTTTATGCTAGAGAGAAGGCAGTAGTTTATTTCTTCTATTTATTAAAGGTGTCTGCATTGCATCCTTTTTATTTATTTATTTTTATTTCTTCTTTTTTCCAATTTCATGCATTTAGATAGGACCATCATGCATTTTAGGTCATAGTAACATACCATAATTTTTTTTTTTGAAAATATGACTCATTTTAGATTGATACAACAAAATAAGTTAAGGATTGTTAATCAGTTGATAGCATTTTTTTCTCTCAGCTAAGATCGAATATGAAATATAATGTTTGATTTTGAGGGATAATAGTGTAACCGGTACATAGGGAGAATCTTAGGTGATGGCCATGAAGTTTATTCTATGTTGTAGACTTTATTTAAATAAGTGGAGGACTTAAAATACTTATATTGACTTTTCGAATCTTTAAAACTAAGTTGTGTTAAGTTGAATTCGCGTAGCTCTCTTTTGTGCTTATATTTTCAATAATAATAATAGTAATCCAAGGGTATCCAACTTTGCTTGTATATCAAGCATTGGTGTTCAAACCCGCCAAGCTCTATCGGACATGTTGTTGACAAAGTCAGGGTCGGAATATCTTGGTCTCATTTTATGAGATTGGAAACCTAAGGATTATCGACATGTTGTTGACAAACTCAACGTCAGTCTGCACAATTCCCAAGCTCTGTCCTAACTCTCCGTCAGTCCGCAAGGCAGTGTATGGGTGGTATACCTTGGTCTTTTAAGTTAGGTGTATGTAATTAATCATAAATTTTAACTTTTATAGAGACAGAGAATAAGCGATGATGCCCAAACATTTCTTGACCTTATTGATTTGACTAGCCATACACTAGGAAATTTGAATACCACTTTATAAACTATGACAAACAAACTAAGAATTTATTTCATGGCTGCACTATGTTATCGAATGAACCAACTGGCCAAACTAGCGTTTATACATTGAAAACTTGACTTATGTTGAAAATTTGTGACAAGTTGAGGTTTCTAAAGTACATTTAACTGATTAAGAATTGTTAACTTAAATTGTTGTACCACTTTCCTGAAATAAGTCGTGTTTTCATTTTTGTTTTTAAATTGCATAAGTCCTCTGCATTCATGTAGTTACATTATATTAATATAGAAATGCATAAGTTCATGATTAACATAGCCCCATGCATAAGTTCTATGAACTAGAAAAGCGCGATTTATGAAATGTGTTTATAAATAAATATTTATGCTCTTATATCTTATCTTTTGTATATAAATAAATATTACTTGGGTATTGTTTTGTCACTTTTACAGATATTCCAACCCAGCCGGCATGCAACCAGAAAAGTAGAGAAATGGAGATCAGATTACTACGTATTTACATTTTGAAGAATTGTAGATGAAGATCTCACATCTAGTTGTTGTTGGACAAGACAATGATTGATAAAAATGCCATGCACATCTCAAATTAAAGGACGCTTGCAAGAGAATAGGAGAAAAGGCATATAACTTCTTCCAAATGACAAAAGGCCTAAAACTTACTTGAAATAGCTAAGCCCATTTGTAATTAGGGCTAGGGTTTGGTTATCTCCTATAAATACCCTTGTAATATCATTGTAGCCACCATCCCATTTTCTATTTTCCTCTCCATTAATAAAGTCCTTCTTCGTTTTATTTTCTGCAATTTTCTATTTCTTAGCAACTAGTGCCATTTACACAATTAGATTTGGGTAGAGTACTAGTTGTATTTTACATTTATTTTCATTACTGATTGACCGTCTGATTAGATTCAGTGGTAATCCTAATTTTAATTCCTGTTTGTTATTTCAATTTCTACAGTTTTAATTTCTGTTCTTTTTATTGCGTTCTTAGGTCATATTGGATTGAATAGATATTTGATTAGATTCAGATATGTACTCAATTCAATAATAATTTTATTGTTTTTCAAAATCAATCCCCAAGCTTCTTCTAACTCGCCTAAGAAATTATTTAAATAATTTGATTTAATTTGCCTCCCTGTGTTCGACCTGTAAGCTACACACCTGTGCGCTTGCAGTAATTATTTTATAAATCGCGCTTTTCTATTTCATAGGGAAGCGACGATCAAGTTTTTGGCACCGCTGCCGGGGAGCTAAACACTAAATTTTATTATTTATTTAATTTCTGATTCATGTTAGTTTATTTTATTTTATTTCATTTTCTTTTTGTTTTCTTGTGTATATAGAAAAAAAATCTTGATTGAATAGATTTGATATTATTCAACGATACCATAATCTCTTAAGTAAGAGAAACAAATAACTTGCCATTTTCATTGATTTTTTGTCTTTGCCATTTTTTTCTTTTACTTCTTTTTTTTTCCTAATCATTTCCTCCTTTGTACAAATTTCTTTCTTGTTTTACAAGCCTTAAAAAAAAATTCCTTTATTCTTTCCATCTTTCCACTTTCTTTCCAATCGTCTACATTCTTTTTCTTTTTGCAAATTTCAAAAGAAAAGATTCCTCTTTTGCAAAGTTTTTCCCTTTCTTCTTTGGTCTTTCTTGTTCTCAATACATTTGATTTCTTTTCTTCTCTTACAAATTTCCTTTCTTTCAAAAAAAAAAAAAACTCTTTTGATTTCCTTCCTTTTTATTCCTCCTTTCCAATTTTTAATACAATTACTTCCCATTCTTCTTTTACAAGTTCAAAAAAAAAGTCTTGCCATTTTTCTTTTATTTCTTCCTTGTTTACAACTTCTTTCTCCTTTCTTTCGTTTGTTTCCCCTCTTACTAATATCTCGCATCCTTTCTTCTTTTACAATTTGCTGAAGAAGAAAAATTCCTTTTATAAATTTCTCTTCTCTGCCTTGTAATTAATTTTCTTTCCTTTCTCCATTTATTTCTTTCCCTTTTCAAGTTTTTCCTTTTTCGTTTTTTTCTCTCTCTTCTAATTTTACAATAGTAAAAAAAAAGAATTCTTTCTGTTTTTGTCTTCTCTTTTACTGCTTTCCCTTCTCAATTTCTTTTCCAAATCTTTTACAATTACTTTCCTTTCTTCCTTTACAATTCTCTTTCTTTTTTGAAATCTCTCTTCCCTTTTTTTGTCATTTGTTTCTTTCCTATTTGTCCGCTTTTCAACAATAATAAAAAAAGGAAAGTCATAAAAAGATTCTTTTTTTTTTGCAATTATTTTTCCCTGCTACTTTTCTTCCCCTCTGATCAAATACCCTTCTCTCTCACATAATCTCATTTCACCACAGTTTTTTTTTTCAATCTACACATCAGCACCATCTTCTCCAATCCCTTCCTCCCACCACACTTCTTCCACAACGCACAAACCAACCCCATCCACAAGCATTCTCTCAACAAATTCCAAACTTTATTCAACTTACCATATAGCAAACAACATCTTCACCACGATTTAAAAGCCAACAACAATCACCCTCTCTGTTTCCTTACCATACACCTGATTTCAGACCACTCCAGACCATCGTTATCTGTCATAATTCGAAATACCCAATTCTGCTTCGAACAACCAATTCGAACAGCGAGCCCTAACTGATTTATCGCAAATCCACACCCTCATATTTTGTTGCCTCAATCGCCAATTCCAACAATCGGAACCCGAAATCAAACAAGCAAAAATCGGAAACTAGGAATTTTTTTCCATATATATTTTTCTATATAAATCGAAATTTTCGATTGTTTCCTGAAATAAAACAATGGAGGAGGCGTGAATCATTTGTAGTTGTAGGGTTCGAATTGTTTCCAGAAGAAAGGGGGCGTTGTTTCTTTTATCTTTATTTGTGTGGTGGTGATTTGTTTCTGAAATTGAAGGGGGGCATGACCCAATTACTTTGGTTTTCTGGGAGTATTGATTTGTGAGGTTTTATAGACCCCAAAAAAAAACCTTAGTTTTTGTTTTTTTTCCTTTCCTCATCTGAGTTGTGTTTTTTTTATTTCTTCTTGTTTTTTTGTTCATTAAGTTAGTTTTTCTTGTTAATTCCTTTGTTTCTTTTTCTTGTTATTTTTTTGTTATTTACTTCATTCAAAACAAAAACCAAACAAAAAAAGAAAAAAAAGAGAGTTTCGAACCAAGGACAAAGTGACTGGAGTTCAAGCAACAAGTCAAGAACTCGGAAATCAAAAGAAATTGCAAATAGTGAGATTCCAATCATTGACGCTACTCATTTTCTCTGGATGGACAGCCATGCCCCACTGCAATAATTTCTAAACTCTACAGGTGCTCTGCAGCAAAGAAAAATATAGACATTGCTTGTAAAAAAAATCTGTAGGAGCAGCGGCTTGCTTGTACAATATTCTAATTTTCTGTTACCGTGACTGCTCTGTGACTGATATTTCTGAATCTGTTGTTAGGAATTATTTTCCATTATCACTCTCATTGCTTTTCAACTTTAAAATTCATTAAGCGTTGATTCTAGGAAAATACGAGCTCATATAAAATAATATAATTGAAAAGTGGTGCTTTGTAAAGTTGACTGTCTAATATAATTGGATCGCGGATATATAGTAGTTCAATTTATTAAACTATTAGCAAAAGAGGTTGCATACTACCTAAACACTGGTCGTATCCCTTAGTATTCATACTATATGTGAACGGCCATAAGACCCTCTTCCCCCTTCTAATTGAGTCAGTTAATCAATAGAGCACAACTCATTCTTTTATACTATTTTGAACTAAGAATAATTTCTGTCTTGCCATGACTTCTTTAAAATATCTGATTCAAAAAAATCATTGAGAGAAACGTGGGATAATAATTGGAGTAGACGTCATCTTGAAGAGTATGACTATGAAATATAACTCATGAAGCAAAAATTTCCAAAATTTCGTGAGACCAATGTCAACAATTTTCAAAATTTTCCAAATGACCAACATTTTCAACATCATAGAAATGATCGAAATGGCGATTTCAATTCAAATATCAATAATTTCGATTATGAGCCACATCCACATCAAAATAGCTTTGAATCTCAATATGGCTTTGATCCACATCAATATGGGGTTGTAAACCAAAATTTTCAAAATTATAGTCCATATCAACATATTGAAAATAACCAAAATGACTCAAATATTAACAGTTTTGGTTACAATCATGATTTTTATAATCTAAATGATTTCCAATATCATTGTCAATTTTTTGAAAATTCAAACAACCACCTCATCGGAAATAATATTGATCATGAAATTGATGTGGACTATAATTTTGAGAATCAAGAAATCCAAAACGAGAGCTCTCAGATCAATGATTCTGAAGAATATCATCTTAACATTCTTAGAGAGAGGGTAGAAAACCAAGATAGACAGCTTGATGAAAAAGATAGACAACTTGATGAACTTCTTTGTTTAATGACATCTTTTAAAGAACAACTCGAGCAGCAAAATCAAACACAAACAAGCGATCGATCAGAAAATAATCCATTCTTTACTGATAGTGAATTTTTTTAGATTACAACTTTGGAAATTGAGAATAACAATCTAAATGAAGTTGTTCAAAATTCAACAAATGATTTGGACTTCGATTCTTTTCAGGAAAAAGATTTAAACTCAGATTTGGATCTTCCTCTTTCAGGCTATGAGAAACTTGAAATTCTAGAAATTGAACAGAATAAAAATGGTTAATTTTTCAATTCAAATTTGGAGAAGGATTTTAATGAACATGAATTTTTTGGATTGTATGAGGATGAGTTGCGAAATGAGGATGAAATTGAATCAAGCCATCAATCCAAGTTCGAAAATTTCGATTTTGAGGTTTCAAACGAACTAGAATTTGTCAGTGTCAAAAATATGTTGTCAATTGAGAAATGTGATCACATAATCTTGAACAACACTCAAAATTCAAATTTCACTGAACTTATATACCATCACAAATTTTTGAACAATTGCACTGATAAATTTGTTGAACACATGAATTATTTTTGGAATGCTGGCTTGGTTAAAAAACTTCATGTTAGGATGACCCTAGACATTTATCTTCTGGACTATAAAGCTAGGTATAAAGATGAGATGGTTTTCAAAAATCTTTGCTTAGTAGAAAACATGCCAAGGCATAGTGGGAATCTGAATCATCAAGCTAGATCCAAGTTTGGGGGGAAAGTTGGTGGCATTCTTTGCATCGCATGCATCGCAAACACATATATCATTGTACATATGATCCATTCTTACATATAGCTAGACTGCATTTCATTCTTCAAATAATTTTGCATCTCATTCACCTTTGGGTACGATCTTTCAAATTTAGGAAATGTTTATAGTGTGGACACTATTTAATTCTAGTGTGGGGGGAGTTTGCATTGCATCCTTTTTATTTTATTTTATTTTATTTCTTCTTTTTTCCAATTTCGTGCATTTAGATAAGACATCATGCATTTTAGGTCATAGTAACATAACATAATTTTTTTTTTGGAAAATATGACACATTTTAGATTGATACAACAAAATAAGTTAAGGATTGTTAATCAGTTGATAGCATTTTTTCTCTCAGCTAAGATCGAATATGAAATATAATGAAAAGTTCAATTTTGAGGGATAATAGTGTAACCGGTACATAGGGAGATTCTTAGGTGATGGCCATGAAGTTTATTCTATATTGTAGTCTTTGTTTAAATAAGTGGAGGACTTAAAATACTTATATTGGCTTTTCGAATCTTTAAAACTAAGATGTGTTAAGTTAAATTCGCGTAACTCTCTTTTGTGCTTATATTTTCAATAATAATAATAGTAATCCAAGGGTATCCAACATTGCTCGTATATCAAGCATTGGTGTGCAAACCCGCCAAGCTCTATCTGACATGTTATTAACAAAGTCAGCGTCGGAATATCTTGGTCTCACTTTAGGAGATTGGTCACCTAAGTATTACCGACATGTTGTTGACAAACTCAGCGCTGGTCTGCACAATCCGCCAAGCTCTGTCCCAACTCTCCGTCAGTCCGCAAGGCAGTGCATGGGTGGTATACCTTGGTCTTTTAAGTTAGGTGTATGTGATTAATCATAAATTTTAACTTTTATAGAGACAGAGAATAAGCGATGATGCCCAAACATTTCTTGACCTTCTTGATTTGACTAGCCATACACAAGGAAATTAGAATACCACTTTATAAACTATGCCAAACAAACTAAGAATTTATTTCATGGCCGCACTATGTTATCGAACGAACCAACTGGCCAATCTAGAGTTTATACATTGAAAACTTGACTTATGTTGAAAATTTGTGATAGGTTGAGATATCTAAAGTACAATCAACTGATTAGAAATTGTTAACTTAATTTGTCGTACCACTTTCCTGAAACAAGTCGTGTTTTCATTTTTGTTTTTAAATTGCATAAGTCCTCTGCATTCATGTAGTTACATTATATTAATATAGAAATGCATAAGTTCATGATTAACATAGCCCTCTGCATAAGTTCTATGAACTAGAAAAGCGCGATTTATGAAATGTGTTTATAAATAAATATTTATGCTCTTATATCTTATCTTTTGTATATAAATAAATATTACTTGGGTATTGTTTTGTCACTTTTACAGATATTCCAACACAGCCCACATGCAACCAGAAAAGTAGAGAAATGAAGATCAGATTACTATATATTTACATTTTGAAGAATTGTAGATGAAGATCTGACATCTAGTTGCTATTGGACAAGAAAATGGCTGATAAAAAGGCCATGCACATCTCAAATTAAAGGAGGCTTGCAAGAGAATAGGAGAAAAGGCCTATAACTTGTTTCAAATGACAAAAGGTCTAAAACTTACTTGAAATATCTAGGCCCATTTGTAATTTGGGTTAGGGTTTGGTTATCTCCAATTAATACCCTTGTAATATCATTGTAGCCACCATCCCATTTTTTATTTTCTTCTCCATTAATAAAGTCCTTCTTCTTCGTTTTATTTTCTGCAATTTTCTATTTCTTAGCAACTAGTGCCATCTACACAATTAGATTTGAGTAGAATACTAGTTGTATTTTACATTTAGTTTCAAATGTGATTGACCTTCTGATTAGATTCAGCGGTAATCCTAATTTTAATTCCTGTTTGTTATTTCAATTTCTACAGTTTTAATTTCTGTTCTTTTTATTGCGTTCTTAGGTCATATTGGATTGAATAGATATTTGATTAGATTCAGATTTGTACTCAATTCAATAATAGTTTTATTGTTTTTCAAAATCAATCCCCAAGCTTCGTCTAACTCGCCCAAGAAATTATTTAAATAATTTGATTTAATTTGCCTCCCTATGTTCGACCAGTATGCTACACACTTGTGCGCTTGCAGTAATTATTTCATAAATCACGCTTTTCTATTTCATAGGGAAGCGATGATCAAGTTTTTGGTGCCGTTACCGGGGAGGTAAACACTAAATTTTATTATTTATTTAATTTTTAATTCGTGTTAGTTTATTTTATTTTATTTCATTTTCTTTTTGTTTTCCTGTGTATATAGAAAAAAATCTCGATTGTATAGATTTGGTATTATTCAACGATACCATAATCTTCTAAGCAAGAGAAAAAAATAACTTGCCATTTTCATTGAATTTTTGTCTTTGCCATTTTTTTCTTTTACTTCTTTTTTGTCCTAATCATTTCCTCCTTTGTACAAATTTCTTTCTTGTTCTACAAGCCTTTAAAAAAAACTAATTTTGTAATGACCCAGATTTTCTTGTCGATTTATTTTGAATATTTAATATTATTTTAAATATTGAGCTGATGATATAAATCGATTTTTATATTGTATTATCGATATAATTATCGTAATACGAGGATCTTAAGTGATTTGAAATGTAGTCAAAATGATTTATATGCATTCTTATTTGAATTTAAACGATAATAATAATAATTTATTATCAAAGAATTTATTCGTTTGAATTTAAATTATATTATATTGATTTAAAATGGTTATTTTATATATACATTAAAATTTAAGTTCATAATATATTTTGTTAAGCTCAGAACACCGTTATTACATTGGAACGACGGTCGGTACGCTAAAATAGTGGTTCACGATTTTTAATTGTGAACCCCGAGAGATTTGATTGTGGATAGGATCGAAATCAAATCGACATCTGTTTAAAAAGAATAAAAGATCTCTTTATATCGAATCAAAATCAAATCAAATCAAATTAATTAGAAAATCTTTTCGAAACAAATACAAAGATCTGTTGTGTACTTCTTGTCCCCTTCCTTCTTCTATAAAATCGCAAGCACCTTTCCAGTTTCCCTCATTCACTCATTCGCAAGCATTAAAATCATTTCCTTTCCACTTCAAAATCAAATGGAAACCGCAAGCTCTCAAAATAAAACTGATACTCCTTATTTCCTCAAATCAACTCACAGTCGAAATCAGAAAAAATGGCTTGCTTTGATTCCAAATTCCGTGAATTATAAAATTGGGATTCGAATCAAAAATCAAATCGTGTTTGAAACTCTGGGATCTTGGAAGCTCGACATCGACGTTAGGGAGTCTCGCGAGTTGAAATGGGGAGCGCGATTCAAAACCCTCGGTCCCCTGAGCTCGGCGCAGCACTTGTGAGTGAAGCAAGGGGAGAGAGGATTCGATCGTGACGCGTTCAGAGTTTTTGGGAGTACGATGGTGACTGAGCAGGATTTCAGAGTGCAGTTCACCGCAGGTCCCAGGTTGACGCTCAGATGAAATCGAAGCAGGCAATGGTGGTTTTTGGGCTTGCGAGTTGCTGAATCAGGTCTGGTGGATCCAACGTTTTGACTGGAGAAAGGTGTTGAGGTGGCTGCTTGACTGGACAGTGGGGTTCTAGAGGTCGAACTGACTCGGTCAGTGTCTGCAGTAGTATGAGGTCGAAGCTTGGAGGGGGTAGCAGTGATGACTGAGTTCGGTTTGGGGTGGTGAACAGTTTTGGTAATGGTGGTGGTGAAACCTTGGCAGTAGTGCTCAAAGTTAGGTTGGAAAATGGCAGTGATCGTTATACTCGATGGTTGTTGAAATGAAGGTCGGACTTAGAGATGAAATAAGGTATACACTTTTATTTTCTTAAATACTTAGGATAATTAATTTATTAAGTAATTTAAATTAGTGATAGCAAGATGATTAATAAAATAAAATAATCATTGGTATAGATTTGTTCAAGACGTTTCATAGCTGAGATGATTTGGAAATTTAACAGGATATTTCGATAAACAAAAATCAGGTGAGTAAATCTCACTCACCTTTTATTTAGAATCATTTTTATTCGTTAAAAATAATTGGTGTTGCTTGTTTGAATGCTTTCTGGTTGATTTAAATATATTAGTTATTTAGGGTTGACTATTATATATCTATTGGGTTAATGATTGGATTGATTCCCGCAGTCTCATTAGCGGATGCCCGCAGTTTCATAGCGGATGATTTCCCTATGCGCCCCACAAATATATATTAGTGGATGACCTGCATACCGCGATGTCCTGCCACGAAGCAGGATGGGTATTGTTCCTGTTAACTAACGTCTGTGAATGCAGGAGAACAGGTTGGAGGGATCCAACTGGATTCCTCAAAATTTTACTAATTGTCTGTTTTCACATATTATCATATATATAATGTGTTGATTGAAAATTGGGTTGTTAGAATGTTTAAAATCACTAGGGCCAAATTGTTGATATATAAAAATATAGTGAAATGACATTTGAGATTTTAAAAGGGGAATTCTATTTTTAAAAATAGAGATTTGAATTTTTAATGAGCTATAAAAATATTAACTTATTTTAAGCAAGTATGGAAATTATAAACGATGTTTATAAATTAAATAATACAGGAAATTGAAGGGATTAATTTATAAATGATATTTATAAATTAAATAACATAAGAAATTGAAGTAAATTTATAAACGGTGTTTATAAATGAAATGGAATGATTTTCAGTGGAAATCAGAAAATTGAAATTATAAATAGTGTTTATAGAAATAAAGTGAGAAAAAAATATCATTTGATAATTTGAATATTTAAATTCAAATGTGAATTTAAAAATAGAAATGGGGAAATCGTTTAAAAGAAATAAACGATGGAATTTATTTTGATGTTCAGAATATAAATTAGACTAAAATAAATCCGTAAGGATTTATGATTTTAATTCGATTAATTCGAATTTTATTTAAATAGAAGTCGAATTGAAATTAGAATTTGAATATATAGAATTTGAATAGATAGAAAATTAAAATATAAAATATAAATGGAATTCAAATATAGAATTGGAATATAGAAAATATAAAGGAAATTCAAATATAGAATTTGAATAGAATTTGAATATAAAGGATTCAAATAGAATTTGAATATTGGGAATTTGAATATAGAAATTCAAATGGAGTTTGAAAATAGATTTGAATATAGAAATCCAAATGAAGTTTGAAAATATATTGAAATTCAAATGGAGATTGAAAATGGAATTTGAATATAGGAAATTCAATTTGAATTGAAATAGAATTTGAATATAGAAGATCGAAATATAAATAAATTTATTTCCGAGTTAGGAAAAATCGACAATTTTAGAAGATCAAAAATATTATGTTGAATTGGAAAATTGGATTTGATATATATTAAAAATATATCAGAATGGAGTTGAATTTATTATAAACGAAGTTAAAACATTTATATTTATAAATATAATTAAAACGAGCTCACCGTAGCGCAGCAATTCGTAAATTGTCGTTTCGAAATTCAATTGAATGTACGGGACTCAATTGAAGTCGGAATTCTTTGAAACAAGAAACGTCGGGACCGATTTGATAATAGTTTTCTAATGGAGGAGAAAAATCTGGATTTCATCGAATAGATTTTGAGTTATATCAAAATCAAATTTTCAGAAAAACAGCGCCATAACCATTTAAAAACATAACGGTTTATTTAATTTTATAAAAGGATTTTAAGCAAATAAAATCCGAATTTCTATTTAGAAAATTTCAGATTTGAGTTTTAAATTATATTTGAATTCAAGTGGAGTAATGAATTAATTTTTGAAACAGAAATCAGATTTTTGATTATTGAATAGAATTAACTAATTTGAATGGTAATTAGTTAACGAGATTTTGAATTGATATTAGGCTTTGAATAAGTGAACTCGATTTGAAAATTTATATTCAAAATCGAAAAGGAAACTAGAATTGAAATTGAAATTCAATTTGGTTATGAGCAAATTAAATATTTTGTTTGAACATGTTATGTTCAAACAAAGAAGTGGAATAGGCAAAATAGCTAATAAAAAATAAATGGGCGAAACTGAATTTAAATGATTGGATTGAGTTGAATTGAATTGAAAATAGGTGAACATGTGTTGGACAGATATGGGATGAAGTATATGATGATTTTAATTTATGTGCCCGACAAAAAGGTACATGTTTAAATTCCATATGAGGTTTTTTGCGCCGAATCGGCAAACCACTTGGCTTTTTGATTTTCTTTTGAATGGAAAGGGTCATAGGAGGCTATTTGAAATATCCCGATGCTCCCGGTACGAAGGAGGTTATGGCGATTTTTTCTAGAAATTTAAGGAGTTAGAATATTTTTAAGATAATTTGATAGTTAGAAATCAACGTATCGATATATATATAGAATTCGATAAGGAAACGAAATAAAAAAAATAGAATATTGTAAATAAAAAGGGAAATCTATAAATTAGAAATAGAAAGCGAACCATATACATGTTTTAAAATTGAATAATTGGGTTTTATAGTTTGTTTATTCGAGGTTAGTGGTTTTGCCGTTTTGAAGTTGAGGATACTTTCAGTCAAGGTCTGAGAGGTAATTTTACCCTAACTTGATTGATTTCATTTTTAATTGATAAATAGCAGGATCCAGTCTCGAAGAGGAGTGTTTGAAAAAGAGTTAGTTGAATAAAATATTTTGGGTTGTTATAACGATGTTTTATACAGCATTCGTTCTAACCCAAGTGATGGAATTTTGGAAATATAAAAGTAAATAATTCCTGAATCTAATTAAAGTAGTCGGGAAAGAGATAAGTGATTGAAATTGTTTTAAATTTCAAATAGAATATATTTTCTAAGTGTAGAAAATAAAAGGAGGTGATATAGGGAAATGTTTTTTTCCAAATAGCATAAGAGTCCGACAAGATCACTGAAATTATTTGGTTAACGAATATTGATAGGGAAATGAGGAATTGAATTAATTAATGAAATATTAATTAAGAGGCCCAGTGATGGAAGAAAAATAAAAAAAAAGGATTTTATCCGATTCTTTCTTTTTCGATTGATTCTTTTCCGGGGAGCCGGCGTGGGTAAAACAGTACTTATCATGGAATTGATCAACAATATTTCCATGATGGATGTTATGGATGAATGTTTGTTTGTTTTTCTTCGATAGTTAAATAACCGACTATCGAAGTATTTGCCAATATCGTTGTCAATATGGAGAGACCGGTTGGATTATTATCCGAGAACCACTCTGTATTGGCAGTAGCGTTGCGAATTAAATTATATGAAGATAATCGAAGATGGAGTGAAGTGCAAGGGCTTTTTCCATTAATAGAAATTGTTCCTTTGGTTTCGTTCAGTCCCAGAACGAACGTATATGGACGAATGTCTGACAAAGTATTTCCAATGATCGAATATGATTGTTTTGTACAAATATACATGGTGGCAACGGATTTATCACCTTAGCATAATATCCAGAATATATTTGTGCAAATCAATAAATGATTAACGGATCTGACAATGTGGCATTCAAATTGATTTTGCTATCAATGAAGAGAAAGTAATCGTAGCCTCAGGCCTCAACAACCGGGAAATGACAAAAATCGGGCAGGCAGCATGGCTATGTGGGTCGCTCCCATTAGGGTGTATATCACCTATCTAGAGATTCGTTTAATTCCTTATTCTATTCAGTGTTGTCCCTTTTCGGGAAACGGTTGCTGATCCCAACCGTTGGTGATATACGTTCGATACACTCAAGCGAAATGAGTGGTCGGTCATGTGTGGGCTGGGTTGCAAGACGTTCTTGTTGAAACCAGTGTATTCCTCTCTTGAGATATTCTATCGGCAGGTGGTCCCATACCTTGTCATGTTGGAAATCCAATCTCCAATAAGCGCCCTACGGGTTTTGATTTTATACTATGTATGTGGAGCGTGAGATTCAAGCGTTCCGCTAGATTGTTATTTATTTGATTTAGACACTATTTTAATATCACTGGATTTTGTATTAAAGTGTTTTGGGTTATAGTAAGGTAAAAACCGTCCATGTTTTTGTGTGGGCTGGTCTTACTATTATCTTTTCTTTCGAAAGGATTTTGAAAGTTAAACAATTGGTTGGAGTTTACTCACACCAGTCCCATGACTGACCCAGAGTTTATTTTGTTTGTTTTCCCTAAACTCTTGGGTGCCCAATTTTGTACGGGCAGTCAAATAGTAGGGATTTTACAGATTCATTTGGAGGAGCTGGAAGCAGGAGGCTTCACCAGTTAGCTATAGACTATCATATTTCCGTTGTGTACTATGTTGTATTTGGAACAGGTGTTTATAACTGTTCCAGGAATAACTTTTGTGCTCTGATAATGGTATGTATATAAAGTTACTGATTTGTATTTCAAAAGTTATGTTATATAATATATTTTACGCGTTCCGCTGTGAGATTTGTCTTCTTTGTTTTCTCCTATTCTAGTATTTCTTTCTTTCTATTTCTCATCCTCTAACTTCTTTCTAATAATGATTCAGATTTCTGTGCAATTTGGGTTGGACATGTGGTATTATTAGTCGACTCAAATAGTACGGATTTGTGGGTCGTTACAGTTGGTATCAAAGCTTAGGTTGAGCGAATACCTAGGCTTTGGTGGGATTGTGCTCATTAGAGATAGGGTCAGTAGTACCCTAGAATGAGTTGAGTGTATATTTATGAGAGATCGTATTTGTTAGTTGATATTAAAATTTGTTTTATATTGTGTTGGCTAGTCTGTTGAATGGTTTATGAATTCTGATCAAATCTTGGGATGCCATGACGTCGATAAGAGTTTGTAAATACTTGCACAGAAGATTGAACATGATATTGTTTTAAAGTAGGTAGATGAAATAATTTTATCCTAAAATTCTATTTTGATAGAAAACGAATGATTTTCTGAAATTATTATAATATATGGATGTGCTGGATGTTATAATTATAATCCAACGAGATTATAAAATTGAAATGGTTAAGTATAACCAGATATAAAATTTGTATATGAATAACATATACAAATGAAATGAATTGAAATTGAATTCAAACCAGAAATTGGAATTTAAATCCTGTGAAGTTTGAAAATATTTTCTGAAGTATATTAGTACAATATAGCTTTGTATTTGGAGAATTTTTGAATAAAAATCATTTTTGAATGGATTCTGAAAGGGTTAAAGCCCTGAACTCGCTTCGGTGGCTGGGAAATAATTCTGATGATGGTCGCGACATCATCAGTGTTCATTTTCGAGTTTCTAAGTGATGGATTGCTACCTTAGAAAAGTTTTGATGGGAATTTCTTTGAAAGAAAACAAGTTTAGTTGGAAAATTCAAATGTTTTGAATTTGAAATGATTATAAATATATGTACATGTTTAAGTGATTTCAAAAGGATTTGAAATGAAAACCCTGGGATTTGGACTCTGGAATTGGAATTTAACTTAAGCTAGTTAGATGGATTAAAGTGAATCAATCGACTAGAATCAATTTGAATAGGTTTATTGGAATATAGGTTGGATATAAATGGATTGATCGTAGATCATTTGAATTAAATGAAGGAAGAACAAAAGTTTTGGTGAAATTAAATTCATTGAAATATGAGGAGTTGAGTTTCAACATAAGTGAGATTTTGAAAAGTAATGGATTTGTACCATTTTTCCTATCTTAGCAATTTCGAGGACGAAATTATTTTAAGCGGGGAAGAATGTAACGACCCAGATTTTCTGGTCGATTTATTTTGAATATTTAATATTATTTTAAATATTGAGCTGATAATATAAATCAATTTTTATATTGAATTATCGATATAATAATCGTAATACGAGGATCTTAAGTAATTTAATTTGAAATGGAGTCAAAATGATTTACATGAATTTTTATTTGAATTTAAACAATAATAATAATAATTTATTATCAAAGAATTTATTCGTTTGAATTTAAATTATATTATATTGATTTAAAATGGTTATTTTATATACGCATTAAAATTTAAGTTCAGAATATATTCTGTTAAGCTCAGAACATCGTTATTACATTGGAACGACGGTCGGTATGCTAAAATAGCGGTTCACGATTTTTAATTGTGAACCCCGAGATATTTGATTGTGGATAGGATCGAAATCAAATCGATATCTGTTTAAAAAGAATAAAAGATCTCTTTATATCGAATCAAAATCAAATCAAATCAAATTAATTAGAAAATCTTTTCAAAACAAATACAAAGATCTGCTGTGTACTTACTGTCCCCCTCCTTCTTCTATAAAATCGCAAGCACCTTTCTAGTTTCCCTCATTCACTCATTCACAGGCATTAAAATCATTTCCTCTCCACTTCAAAATAAAATGGAAACCGCAAGCTCTCAAAAGAAAACTGATACTCCTCATTTCCTCAAATCAACTCACAGTCGAAATCAGAAAAAATGGCGTGCTTTGATTCCAAATTCCGCGAATTATAAAAAGGGGATTCGAATCAAAACTCGAATCGCGTTTGAAACTCTGGGATCTTGGTAGCTCGACATCGACATTGGGGAGTCTCGCGAGTTGAAATGGGGATCGCGATTCAAAACCCTCGGTCCCCTGAGCTTGGCGCAGCACTCGTGAGTGAAGCAAGGGGGGAGAGGATTCGATCGTGACGCGTTCAAAGTTTTTGGGAGTACGATGGTGACTGAGCAGGATTTCAGAGTGCGGTTCACCGCAGCACCCAGGTTGACGCTCAGATGAAATAGAAGCAGGTAATAGTGGTTTTTGGGCTTGCGAGTTGCTGAATCAGGTCTGGTGGATCCGACGTTTTGACTGGAGAAAGGCGTTGAGGTGGCTGCTTGATTGGCCAATTGGGTTCTAGAGGTCGAACTGACTTGGTCAGTGTCTGCAGTAGTATGAGGTCGAAGCTTGGAGGGGGTAGCAGTGATGACTGAGTTCGGATTGGGGTGGTGAACAATTTTGGTAATGGTGGTGGTGAAACCTTGGCAGTAGTGCTCAAAGTTAGGTTGGAAAATGGCAGTGATCGTTATACTCGATGGTAGTTGAAATGAAGGTCAGACTTAGAGATGAAATAAGGTATACACTTTTATTTTCTTAAATACTTAGGATAATTAATTTATTAAGTAATTTAAATTAATGATAGCAAGACGATTAATAAAATAAAATAATCATTGGTATAGATTTGTTCAAGACGTTTCATAGCTGAGATGATTTGGAAATTTAACAGGATATTTCGACAAACAATAATCGGGTAAGTAAATCTCACTCACCTTTTATTTAGAATTATTTTTATTCGTTAAAAATAATTGTTGTTGCTTGTTTGAATGCTTTCTGGTTGATTTAAATATATTAGTTATTTAGGGTTGACTATTATATATCTATTGGGTTGATGATTGGATTGATTCCCGCAGTCTCATTAGCGGATGCCCGCAGTTTCACAGCGGATGATTTCCCTATGCGCCCCACAAATATATATTAGTGGATGACCTTCATACCGCGATGTCCTGCCACGAAGCAGGATGGGTATTATTTCTGTTAACTAACGTCTGTGAATGCAAGAGAACAGGTTGGAGGGATCCAACTGGATTCCTCAAAATTTTACTAATTGTCTATTTTCACATATTATCATATATATAATGTGTTGATCGAAAATTGGGTTGTTTGAATGTTTAAAATCACTAGGGCCAAATTGTTGATATATAAAAATATAGTGAAATGATATTTGAGATTTTAAAAGGGGAATTATATTTTTAAAAATAGATATTTGAATTTTTAATGAGCTATAAAAATATTAACTTGTTTTAAGCTAGTATGGAAATTATAAACGATGTTTATAAATTAAATAATACAGGAAATTGAAGGGATTAATTTATAAATGATATTTATAAATTAAATAACGTAGGAAATTGAAGTAAATTTATAAACGGTGTTTATAAATGAAATGGAATGATTTTCAGTGGAAATCAGAAAATTGAAATTATAAATTGTGTTTATAGAAATAAAGTGAGAAAAATTATCACTTGATAAGTTGAATATTTAAATTCAAATGTGAATTTAAAAATAGAAATGGGGAAATCGTTTTAAAGAAATAAACGATGGAATTTATTTTGATGTTCAGAATATAAATTAGACTAAAATAAATCTGTAAGGATTTATGATTTGAATTTGATTAATTCGAATATTATTTAAATAGAAGTCAAATTGAAATTAGAATTTGAATAGAATTTGAATATATAGAATTTGAATAGAATTTGAATAGATACAAAATTCAAATAGAAAATATAAATGGAGTTCAAATATAGAATTGGAATATAGAAAATATAAAGGAAATTCAAATATAGAATTTGAATATAGAGGATTCAAATAGAATTTGAATATAGGGAATTTGAATATAGAAATTCAAATGGAGTTTGAAAATAGATTTGAACATAGAAATCCAAATGAAGTTTGAAAATATATTGAAATTCAAATGGAGATTGAAAATGGAATTTGAATATAGGAAATTCAATTTGAATTGAAATAGAATTTGAATATAGAAGATCGAAGTATAAATAAATTTATTTCCGAGTTAGGGAAAATCGACAATTTTAGAAGATCGAAAATATTATGTTGAATTGGAAAATTGGATTTTATATATATTAAAAATATATCAAAATGGAGTTGAATTTATTATAAACGAAGTAAAAGCGTTTATATTTATAAATATAATTAAAACGAGCTCGCCGTAGCGCGGCAGTTCGTAAATTGTCGTTTCGAACTTCAACTGAATGTACGGGACTCAATTGAAGTCGGAATTCTTTGAAACAAGAAATGTCAGGACCGATTTGATAATAGTTTTCTAATGGAGGAGAAAAATCTGGATTTCGTCGAATAGATTTTGAGTTATATCAAAATCAAATTTTCAGAAAAACGGCGCCATAACCATTTAAAAACCATAACAGTTTATTTAATTTTATAAAAGGATTTTAAGCAAATAAAATCCGAATTTCTATTTAGAAAATTTCAGATTTGAGTTGTAAATTATATTTGAACTCAAGTGGAGTAATGAATTGATTTTTGAAACAGAAATCAGATTTTTGATTATTGAATAGAATTAACTAATTTGAATGGTAATTAGTTAATGAGATTTTGAATTGATATTGGGATTTGAATAAGTGAATTCAATTTGAAAATTTATATTCGAAATTGAAAAGGAAACTAGAATTGAAATTGAAATTCAATTTGGTTATGAGCAAATTAAATATTTTGTTTGAACATGTTATGTTCAAACAAAGAAGTGGAATAGGCAAAATAGCTAACTAAAAATAAATGGGCGAAACTGAATTCAAATGATTGGATTGAGTTGAATTGAATTGAAAACAGGTGAACATGTGTTAGACAGGTATGGGATGAAGTATATGAAGATTTTAATTTATGTGCCTGACAAAAAGGTGCACGTTTAAATTCCATATGAGGTTTTATGCGCCGAATCGGCAAGCCACTTGGCTTTTTGATTTTCTTTTGAATGGAAAGGGCCATGGGAGGCTATTTGAGATATCCCGATGCTCTCGGTACAAAGGAGGTTATAGCGATTTTTTCCGGAAATTTAAGGTGTTAGAATATTTTTAAGATAATTTGGTAGTTAGAAATCAATGTATCGATATACATAGAATTTGATAAGAAAACGAAATTAAAAAAATAGAATATTGTAAACAAAAAGGGAAATCTATAAATTAGAAATAGAAAGCGAACCATATACATGTTTTAAAAATGAATAATTGGGTTTTATAGTGTGTTTATTCGAGGTTAGTGGTTTTGCCGTTTTGAAATTGAGGATGTTTTCAGTCAAGGTCTGAGAGGTAATTTTACCCCAACTTGATTGATTTCATTTTTAATTGATAAATAGCAGGATCCAGTCTCGAAGAGGAGTGTGTGAAAAAGAGATAGTTGAATAAAATATTTTGTGTTGTTATAACGATGTTTTATACAGCATTCGTTTTAACCCAAGTGATGGAATTTTGGAAATATAAAAGTAAATATTTCCTGAATCTAATTAAAGTAGTCGGGAAAGAGATAAGTGATTGAAATTGTTTTAAATTTCAAATAGAATATATTTTCTAAGTGTAGAAAATAAAAGGAGGTGAAATAGGGAAATGTTTTTTTCCAAATAGCATAAGAGTCCGACAAGATCACTGAAAATATTTGGTTAACGAATATTAATAGGGAAATGAGGAAGTGAATTAATTAATGAAATATTAATTAACAGGCCCAATGATTGATGGATGTTATGGATGAATGTTTGTTTGTTTTTCTTCGATAGTTAAATAACCAACTATCGAAGTATTTGCCAATATCGTTGTCAATATGGAGAGACCGGTTGGATTATTATCCGAGAACCACTCTGTATTGGCAATAGCGTTGCGGATCAGATTATATGAAGATAATCGAAGACGGAGTGAAGTGTAAGGGCTTTTTCCATTAATAGAAATTTTTCCTTCGGTTTCGTTCAGTCCCAAAACGAACGTATATGGACGAATGTCTGAAAAAGTATTTCCAATGATCGGATATGATTGTTTTGTACAAATATACATGGTGGCAACGGATTTATTACCTTAGCATAATATCCAGAATATATTTGTGCAAATCAATAAATGATTAACGGATCTGACAATGTGGCATTCAAATTGATTGTGCTGTCAATGAAGAGAAAGTAATCGTAGCCTCAGGCCTCGGCAACCAGGAAATGAAAAAAATCGGGCAGGCAGCATGGCTATGTGGGTCGCTCCCATTAGGGTGTATTATCACCTATCTAGAGATTCGTTTAATTCCTTATTCTATTCGATGCTGTCCCTTTTCGGGAAACGGTTGTTGATCCCAACCGTTGGTGATATACATTCGATACACTCAAGCGAAATGAGTGGTCGGTCATGTGTGGGCCGGGTTGCAAGACATTCTTGTTGAACCCAGTGTATTCCTCTCTAGAGATATTCTATTGGCAGGTGGTCCCATACCTTGTCATGTTGGAAATCCAATCTCCAATAAGCGCCCTACGGGTTTTGATTTTATACTATGTATGTGGAGCGTGAGATGCAAGCGTTCCGCTAGATTGTTATTTATTTGATTTAGACACTATTATAGTATCACTGGATTTTGTATTAAAGTGTTTTGGGTTATAGTAAGGTAAAAACCGTCCATGTTTTTGTGTGGGCTGGTCTTACTATTATCTTTTCTTTCGAAAGGATTTTGAAAGTTAAACAGTTGGTTGGAGTTTACTCACACTAGTCCCATGACTGACCCAGAGTTTATTTTGTTTGTTTTCCCTAAACTCTTGGGTGCCCAAATTTGTACGGGCAATCAAGTAGTAGGGATTTTACAGATTCATTTGGAGGAGCTTGAAGCAGGAGGCTTCACCTGTTAGCTATAGACTATCATATTTCCGCTGTGTACAATGTTGTATCTGGAACATGTGTTTATAACTGTTCCAGGAATAACTGTTGTGCTCTGATAATGGTATGTATATAAAGTTACTAATTTGTATTTCAAAAGTTATGTTATATAATATATTTTACTCGTTCCGCTGTGAGATGTGTCTTCTTTGTTTTCTCATATTCTAATATTTCTTTCTTCTATTTCTCATCCTCTAACTTCTTTCTAATAATGATTCGTATTTTTGTGCAATTTGGGTTGGACATGTGGTATTATTAGTCGACTCAAATAGTACGGATTTGCAGGTCGTTACATATTTTCCTTTATTCTTTCCATCTTTCCACTTTCTTTCCAATCGTCTACATTCTTTTTCTTCTTGCAAATTTCAAAAAAAAAAAAGATTCCTCTTTTGCAAAGTTTTTCCCTTTCTTCTTTTGTCTTTCTTGTTCTCAATATATTTGATTTATTTTCTTCTCTTACAAATTTCCTTTCTTTTCAAAAAAAAACTCTTTTGATTTCTTTCCTCTTTATTCCTCCTTTCCAATTTTCAATGCAATTACTTCTCATTCTTCTTTTACACGTTCAAAAAACAAGTCTTGCCATTTTTCTTTTATTTCTTCCATGTTTTCAACTTCTTTCTCCTTTCTTTCGTTTGTTTCCCCTCCTACTAATATCTCGCATCCTTTCTTCTTTTACAATTTGCTGAAGAAAAAAAATTCCTTTTATAAATTTCTCTTCTCTGCCTTGTAATTAATTTTCTTTCCTTTCTCCATTTATTTCTTTCCCTTTTCAAGTGTTTCCTTTTTCATTTTTTTTCTCTCTCTTCTAATTTGACAACAGTAAACAAAAGAAAAAATTCTTTTTGTTTTTGTCTTCTCTTTTATTGCTTTCCTGTAATAACCCGGAAATCCGAGCCAATTTTAAATTTTTATTTTGGCAATTTTAGCGAATTTTGAATATTTAAAATGAATTATTTTAAATAATAACATCGAGAAATTTATTTTGAATAGAATTAGAACAAATATATTTATATAGATCGTCGTTAGAATATAAATATTATTTATAATTATAAAAAGGAATTGAAAATGGCACGGTTGTTCGAAAATTCGATTTCAAATTTCAAATGAATGTACAGGATTCAAAATAAACCGGATTTTAGCGAAACCAAAAATATTTGAATCTAATTGAGAATATCTTTCCAACGAATCCAAAAAATCAATTCATAGCGGAAAATGACCATTTTTCAAACGGACTCGGAATTCGATGAAATTAGTTTTGTTAGGAACGTATTGTTAATACAAAGCAAGAAAATATTTTTCTGGAATTTATTGAGTTTGTATGTGTCCCCGTTAAATTGAAATTCGCATTCAAATTCAATATATAGATTTATATTTTGATTTTGAAGAAAACTGGTCTAAACAGTCGAACCAGCTTACGATACATATCCCGTTGTGATTGGAATGGGGGTAATTAGCTATGGACGACAGTCGGTGCGCTTGATTTCGAGGTCGAAATAAAAAGTTGCTTTTTGAAAATAAATAATTAAAAAAATAAAACCCCTTCCCCTTATACTCCCTCCTCGCACTCTTCTATGGTCAACGCACCAGAAATAAAAAGAAAAAAAGGGGGAAAAAACGCGATTCGATCCTCAACCCCCCTCGCCATTGCACCGCCTTCGCCACCAACCCCATCAAGCCCTCCGCCGGCGTGAAGACCTTCCCCCCCCCCCCTCTTCTTCCTCGATTAGCCCAACTTCGATTTAAAACCCTAGCCTCTCCGCTCCCTTCTGAGATGATAATCCGACGCCCTCCCCAGCTCAGGCGCGAGCTCCACCGCCATCTCCACCCTACGATGGCCCACACTGACCAGCGTTGCCACCGACGCGCCCTAGCCTCTTCTCCAACACCAAAATGCCAGTAAAAAGTGAGTCTTTTATTTATATATTCGAATCCACTTTATTTTCATTTTTGAAATATAATACCGTGTTTAAAAATCTAATTTTTACTTATATAAAGTTGCGATTTTCATATGTTTAGATCTGAAATAAAAACATGATTTCTTTGTATATGGATTTGAAGTAAAGTTATGGTTTTTGTTATATGAATAGTACAGGAAGGATTTTTATTTATAAAAGAATAGATTTTGTTCATATAAAAGAAATGATTTTTATGAGTAGAAAGATTATATTTTTATATATATAAAAGCAATTGTTAAAAATATGATCTTATTGTGAAGTGGACAATATAAAAATATGATCTTTATTGTGAAGTGGACAATATAAAAATATGATCGTTATTGTGAAGTGGAAAATATAAAAATATGATCCTTATTGTGAAGTGAACAATAAAAAAAATATCATCTTTATGAGACATGTAGCATTATAAAAATTCGATTTTTACATGTATGGGTTTGGAGTAAAAATATAATTTTTAGTCATATATAAAAGATTGATTTTTATATATTTATTAATGAACTAAAAATATGATTTTTATATAGTGGCGATAAAAATTCGATTTTTATTGTTTATAAAGAAATGATTTTTGAAAAGATAAAGAGTGATTTTTATATATATTAGAACTAAAAATATATGATTTTTATTTATAGAAAGCGATATTAAAAATGTGATTTTTAATATCGACCACGTGAAACTGTTCTCATTGGAAGCAAGGTGAAGATTTCCTACATAAGAAGAGTCGCGGCGTTTGGTTTAGCTAGTTGGTGAGAACTCCTCACTTTTATTTTAATTTCTAGTTGAAATATGTCCTAGGATGCAGACGGTGCTTAGCAGCACCCGACACCTGTCATCCACAGATCATGGATGACTTGTATGTGTGATTGTTTGTGTTGTGAAAATTGACTGTTGGTTGTGAAATAATATATATTCATGTGTTGAAATATAATATATATTCATGTGTTGAAGCAAAATATATATTCATGTGTTGAAATATAATATATATTCATGTGTTGAAATAAAATATATATTCATGTGTTGAAATAAAATATATATTCATGTGTTGAAATAAAATATATATTCATGTGTTGAAATAAAATATATATTCATGTGTTGAAATAAAATATATATTCATGTGTTGAAACCAAATATATATTCATGTTTTGAAACAAAATATATATTCATGTGTTGAAATAAAATATATATTCATGTGTTGAAATCAAATATATATTCATGTGTTGAAATAAAATATATATTCATGTGTTGAAATAAAATATATATTCATGTGTTGAAATCAAATATATATTCATGCGTTGAAATAAAATAAATATTCATTTACAAATCGAACGATTTGTTTATGTACACCGATTTGACTGATATTGATTGGGACTATAAATTTTACACATCACCCAACTGCACAAATAAAATCTGTGTTTGTTGATTTGAAACTCCACATGGGAATTGGGATGACATTTGACGTACACTAATCCCGATTGTTTAATTGTATGTCAATTGATGGGTTGACAGACTGTGTAAGCGTTAATTATTTATATTTAATGCTTATGCAGTTGTGTGGTGCACTCTGGAAGTTGGTTGATTATTTATCGTTGTTGTAATATACGTGTGTTGTATAGAATCCATATAATTAACATTATATGGTAATTGATTGGGCCTCATTCCAATTTGGAAAATAAGGAATATTATAAAATAAATTCATGTGTTGAATAGAAAATAAATTCATGTGTTGAATAGAAAATAAATTCATGTGTTGAATAGAAATAAATTCATGTGTTGAATAGAAATAAATTCATGTGTTGAATAGAAATAAAAATTCATGTGTTGAATAGAATAAACATTCATGTGGTGAATAGAATAAATATTCATGTGTTGAATAGAATAAACATTCATGTGTTGAATAAAAGCCGTGTTGACTAGATTGACGCCATTTTGACGTGAACGATATTTATATCGATTTTATTCATTTTTATAATGAATATAGAAAAGAAAGTGATTTCAAAATATAATGTTTTGAAAATATTATCATTTGTATATCGATGATCTGGAATATTCAATTTTGATTCGAAATTGAATATGAAGTTGGAAACGTTTCGAAAACGAATTCAAAACGATTTATAAAATACGTTTTGAAAAGAAATCGATGAAATATATATAATATATATATTATATATAGAATGGCCTGAATAGAACGTGCCGCGCCGTGGTAGTTTGCGAGTTTCGACCATTGACTTTGAATGGATATTAAGGGAGATCCGACCGTCGGATTCTCCTAAAACCGGAACCATTGGGTTCATATCAAAAAGAGCTTTCTAACAAATATAAGAGATTTGAAATCTAACAGTTGGATTTGGAATTATGTCCAAATCAAATTTGGAAAAAGTTGCTGTAAGTGCAGTTCGATGGCCGTTGATGGAAATCGACTGTACGGACCTTGATAAAATTATTAAAAATAGTAATAATTTATGTAAAATCATAAGAAATGATTTGTGAAGAATTGAGATGAAAAATTCCAAATTTGAAAAGATAAAAATAGATTTTTATCAAAATGAACTAGTTTTGAACTAGAATAATAATTTATTTATTTTTAAATAAATAAATTGGATTTGAAAGGGTTTTAAAAGTAACTAGAAGTTTCAATAATTGAATTGGAATGGAATGTGATTTTGGGTTTATAGTGAACCGTGTTTTAAATGACATAAGTTCTTTAACCCAGTTAAAGACATGATATGATTTCCCAAGTTAAATAATCATTGATAGTGATTTTTGGGAAGATTAAAACCAAGTGGAGTTTTAATGATTCTTTAATTAGATTGAAATGATCGAGAATGGAGTATCACCAGTTTTGCTCCAGATGATAGTTAAATCTTTAATCAGATTTGAACATGAAATGGTAATTGAATTTACCGATAACACCGTGGTGTTAGATATGAAGTATGACCAGTTTTACTTCATGGGATGAATAGGTTGGGATTGGGAAATAAAATAAATGATTACTTCGGTGTGGTTAGCTAATCCCGACTAGTTTGAATTGATATTCAAAAGAAGATTAAAGAATAAATTTAAGAATTTATCTTTGATAAAATTAATGGGAACCTTTCCCAAAGTGTAACAATATTTGAATAAAAGAATATTCTGAATTGTAATGAGGCGTATGTTGTGTTTGTGTAACACTTGTTTATTATATACGCGAGTTATTCAGAAAGACCAGGTTTATCCCATTCTGAATAATTGATTCGATGTGGTATCGAGGATGAAGACAGTGGTTGAAGACCGGAGGTCTTCACATCGTTTGGGTGATTACTGATGATCTCGATTGGGCTGTACACCCAAGAGGAGGGAGTATGTTGGTGATCTTCCAGACGTACTTGGAGATCGATGGATATGCGAGGTACCAGGTGCCTCCGGTTTCGTTCAGACCCAGAACGAACTTGTAAATGGACTGCATGTCTGACATTGGATTTTATTCTGTGTGATTGATTTCTATTAAATATATATCTGTTTGGCGGTGGAGAATTTATTGCCTTGCTTAACGCCCTTCTTTGAGATGTACGAGCTCAGGGGTTATATATTGATGGATATCAATCGCATGGAGTGAATTGCCTGTGTGGCATGCCTAAGTGGCAATTGATCAAGGCCTCTATTGAAAAGCAAAGTCTTGTGGTTGATGATCAAAGCACTGCCTGTGTGGCATAGCTTTGTGTAGCGTTGATTCACGAGCCTCACACCCCGGTTGTGAACCAAAAACGGGAGAGGACCTCAGGAGGGCATGCGTTTCCTTCTAGCTAGGGTGGTGTCAGTGACCTACCAGCCCTGACATTTATATTATTTTCACCTGTGTGGTTGTTGCTATTGCGAGGCGCCTCGGATATATCGGTGATTGTGTGGAGCCGATGGAGTCATTTGGCTCATTAACGCCCCAAAGGGCGGGGAAACGCAGTGTTCAGGCATTTTAATCCACATCGGTGGACCGACCCTGTCGCTCCAAGGGTCACTCGAGCTCTGATCCTGAGACACGGGCTAGAGCGTCTCGAATTTGGTAGAGGACGATCCCTTGCCTCGGTTCATAGATGGAAATCCAATTTCCAAATATGTTAGTTTACGGTTTTGATTGTAGAGCCTAGTATGGCGACATGATATATGGTACCCATGCCGTCTATGATTGATACTTATGATTTGAAATTTTTTTGACACTATACACTTATAGTAATAATAAAACATGAAATTTCACGTACCAAGCATTCTTGGCTATTATAAGGTAAAAACCCTATCCTTCGGCTTGCGTTGCATTATGTGATGGGACCTGGATCTTATAATAGCTTCATTTTTCTTTATTTAGCATTGCGTTGTTTGTTTTATGCGCTGGTATTCTTGGGAGGAAACCCGTTCCGTGTTATACGGCGTGGTCCCTTGATTTACCCAACTGTAAAATAAAGATTAATAACTGTTTTAGTTCTCACACCAGTCACATGACTGATCTGGAGTTTTTTTTTAACCTAAACTCTGGGTGCCCTTATTTTCCGCACGGGCAGCTAGTAGTTTTGTTTTGCAGATTTATATTCACAGGAACCTGGTTTATAGCTGGAATGATATCCGAAAAGCTCTGTATCCGTATATCTCTTTCAGTTGTGTATTGCATTATTTTTCCGCTACGATGTATTTAAATGTAATTTAAATCTCTGATATTTTCTGTGTAATATTTATTCATACTCTGTATATTCTTGTATTCTGATGGAATTGTTGTAATAAACAATGAAATGTTCTTCTGTTTGCGTTCTGATTTGTCTTGTCCTCAAAGTATCCGCTCTTTCCTTACCGGGGAAGTTCCGGGTTCTTACAGTGGTATCAGAGCTTTGGTTCACAAAGCTCAGAGACCAAGACACATTAGAATCAAATGAAAGAATTCATCAGAGATTGGATTAGTAATATCCAATGAGAATGACTTGTTAGAGATTGGATCAGTAGCATCCTAGAACGAGTGTGAAGAGTGTTGTTTTGAAAAATAAAAATGAAAACAAATTTTGTTTTAAAGATTTAAACTTTATTCAACGTATTTGAATATTTATTTGTATTGAATTTGGACAATCCAGTATATAAAGATTTTGCGTGTACGTCTGATCCGCGTGCATTTGATGTTTTAATATATTGGATAGATATAGAATCATACTCTAGTGGCCCGAAGATGATTCTGATGATTGAGTACTCGTCGTCAGAATTTATGTTTGATTATCGTTTGATTAATTAAATGTTGAACCTTTAGCCAAATTGAACCAAAAAGTGAATTGTATTGAAAATTTGTCGCATTTGCATACGTATACATGTACTTACATTGAACAGGTCATGGCAAGGAGGCTAGAGCAGAAGAATAAAATTGTTTGCCCGACAAATAGGTACATGTTTATTGTATTTCTTGGGTTTGGATGATTTTATGAGCCGCTTGGCTGTTTCTTTTTCTTTTTGGATTGGTGAGGGCCATGGGAGGCTATTTCAAATATCCCGAAGCTCCCGGTGCAGGGGAGGTTATGGCGAAATTTTTCGGAAATTTAGGGTGTTAGCCAAATTTTTGAAAAATTTGAAAAGTTCCTAGAAACTGAAAAGTTGAAGAATTTAAGCCGTAAAGAAAATACTGAAAGTTGAGTTGATTTGTAAAACAACTTTCGGCTTCGTTCCTTTTCGGGGATGAAAAGTTTTAAGTAGGGAAGATTGTAATAACCCGGAAATCCGAGCCAATTTAAAATTTTTATTTTGGCAATTTTAGCGAATTTTGAATATTTAAAATGAATTATTTTAAATAATAATGTCAAGAAATTTATTTTGAATAGAATTAGAACGAATATATTTATGTAGATCGTCGTTAGAATATAAATATTATTTATAATTATAAAAAGGAATTGAAAATGGCGCGGTAGTTCGAAAATTCGATTTCAAATTTCAAATAAATGTACAGGATTCAAAATAAACCGGATTTTAGCGAAACAAAAATTATTAGAATCTAATTGAGAATATCTTTCCAACGAATCCGAAAAATCAAAATTTCATAGCGGGAATCAAAAGTTACGTCCAGTTGAAAATTCAGAATAGTCGCTATGGAATTCCGGCCCTTAAAAATAGCCATTTTGCAAACGACCTCTGTTTTCGATGAAACCACTTTTGTTGGAACCAGAATGTCAAGTTATTGCTAGATTTCAAAATTCGTAATTTTATGAATCAATATGTGAGCGTGGCAAAGGAAAATGCGTTTGATCAGTTTCAGTTGATTTTAATCGACTGGAAAATGACCATTTTTGAAACGGTCTCAGAATTCGATGAAATTAGTTTTGTTAGGACCTTATCGTCAATATGAAGCTAGAAAATATTTTTCTGGAATTTATTGAGTTCGTATGTGGCCCCGGTAAATTGAAATTCGCGTTCAAATTCAATATATAGATTTATATTTTGATTTTGACGAAAACTGGTCGAAACAGTCGAACCAGCTTACGATACATATCCCATTGTGTTCGGAATGGGGTAATTAGCTATAGACGACAGTCGGTGGACATGATTTCAAGGTCGAAATAAAAAGTTGCTTTTTGAAAATAAATAATTAAATAAATAAAAAAATAAAAACCTCTTCCCCCTTATACTCCCTCCTCCCTCTCTTCTATGTTCAACGCACCAGAAAAAAAAAGAAAAAAAAACACGATCTAATCCTCAACCCCCCTCGCCGTTGCACCGCCTTCGCCACCGACCCCGTCAAACCCTCCGCCGCCGTGAAGACCTCCCCCCTACTTCTCCCTCGATTAGCCCCACTTCGATTTAAAACCCTAGTCGCTCCGCTCCCTTCTGCGATGATAATTCGACGCCCTCCCCAGCTCAGGCGTGAGCTCCACCGCCATCTCCACCCTACGATGGCCGACCACTGGCCAGCGTTGCCACCGACGCGCCCTAGCCTCTTCTCCAACCCCAAAACGCCAGTAAAAAGTGAGTCTTTTATTTATTTATTCGCATCCACTTTATTTTCAGTTTTGAAATATAATACCGTGTTTAAAAATCTGATTTTTACTTATATAAAGTTGCGATTTTCATATGTTTAGATCTAAAATAAAAACACGATTTCTTTGTATATGGATTTGAAGTAAAGTTATGATTTTTGTTATATGAATAGTAAAGGAAAGATTTTTATTTATAAAAGAATAGATTTTGTTCATATAAAAGAAATGATTTTTATGAGTAGAAAGATTATATTTTTATATATAAAGAAGCGATTGTTAAAAATATGATCTTTATTGTGAAGTGGACAATATAAAAATATGATCTTTATTGTGAAGTGGACAATATAAAAATATGATCTTTATTGTGAAGTGAACAATAAAAAAAATCATCGTTATGAGACATGTAGCATTATAAAAATTTGATTTTTACATGTATGGTTTTGAGTAAAAATATAATTTTTGGTCATATATAAAAGATTGATTTATATATATATACATATATATATATATATATATTAGTAAACTAAAAATATGATTTTTATATAGTAGCGATAAAAATTCAATTTTTATTGTTTATAAAGAAATGATTTTTGAAAAGATAAAGAGTGATTTTTATATATATTAGTGAACTAAAAATATATGATTTTTATTTATAGAAAGCGATGTTAAAAATGTGATTTTTAATATCGACTACGTGAAACAGATCTCATTGGAAGCAAGGTGAAGATTTCCTACATAAGAAGAGTCGCGGCGTTTGGTTTAGCTAGTCGGTGAGAACTCCTCACTTTTATTTTAATTTCTAGTTGAAATATATACTAGGATGCAGACGGTGCTTAGCAGCACCCGACACTCGTCGTCCACAAACCATGGATGACTTGTATGTGTGTTTGTTTGTGTTGTGAAAATTGACTGTTGGTTATGAAATAATATATATGCATGTGTTGAAATATAATATATATTCATGTGTTGAAGTAAAATATATATTCATGTGTTTAAATATAATATATATTCATGTGTTGAAATATAATATATATTCATGTATTGAAATAAAATATATATTCATGTGTTGAAATAAAATATATATTCATGTGTTGAAATAAAATATATATTCAGTTTTTTTTAAATAAATAAATTGAAAGGTTCAGATATTTTTGCCGTTAATGCCGACAGGGACCCCGTTCCCTTCTTATTTTCTTCGCCTTCTTCCACCATAATCTTCCCTTCCACTCCAAACGAATCATAGATCTTCTTACATCAACTCCTCTTCCCTGATTTCGTCTACGTGGCAACATATCCGAACCGTGAAACAACTTTCAGATACAACCATACTACTTTTTGTTACTTTTCACTGGAACACCCGATTTACTTCATCCATCGCAATCGGATTTGGACCAGAGGACTTGTATGATTTGGGCGTAAATTCCTGATCTATATCTAAATCTTCGACGTCCTCATCAACTGATCTTGATGGTTATGGATCCCTTTTTCCATATATAAAATAGTTTTGATTTATGTGAGTACTTTGGGAGTTATTGCTTTATCATGATTCTGATGTTCTTACCAATTTCATCCTTAACTGCCAAGTTCGCCAGCATCAGATCTGATTCAGATCCGAACTATAATAGTCTGATCTAGATTTGAGATCTGATGAGCGTTCGCTCCTGAATATTGGAAGGCGGTTGTGTTTTGTTGGATTGGATTGGTGATTTTGGTTTCCTTTTGCACTCAGATCTTGTTTGAGAATTTTTTCACCATTAAACTCTTGTTTTCTATCAGCAACCTTCAACGATTTCCTATCGTTGATAAGCCATTTGTTTTCTTTCAAACTTACTTCTATAATTAATTAAATCAATTTTCTCCTCATCTCATTCTGAGTTTAAAGACCAGACCTAATCACCAGACCTGTACATCATTCGTCAGATCTGAAGATCGGAACCTACTAAGAGCAGAAAGATTTATGTTCCTCCTCAGAAATCTGTTGGCGTTTGGATGTTTTTACTGTTCTGTTTTAACATGCTTATAAGCAGTGACATAACACGGCAAAGTTTGGATCCATTTCTAGCTGCATTATCATAAGAATTTCCAGCGTTAAGACTGATTCACAGGCGTCTGTGAGTCGTCAACCAGATTTAATGTCTGAAATTGAGCCATGAAAGTAGTCTTGCAGTATTATTATACAAGCTGTTGTTATATGTTGCTGATTTGGGTTTGGAGTAAGGCGTGACATTGGTATTGTGAATTTGCGGTGTTGTGTGCATCGGTATGGAGTTGTTTTGCTCAGATGTAGTGAGTCACAAGCGGGATGGCCTCATCATGGGCCGGGTTTATCGTAGATTAGTGTTAGAGCTCCTTTTATTTTTATGTTGTTCTTTACTTTGTTTTGTTGTCTTCTAATTGTAACGGTTAGTATGCTAACCTGTCTATTGTACTACTTATTATTATAATAAAGTGAACCAATTTTCAAATATATATATATATATATACATATTCATGTGTTGAAATAAAATATATATTCATGTGTTGAAATCAAATATATCTTCATGTTGAAATAAAATATATATTCATGTGTTGAAATAAAATATATATTCATGTGTTGAAATCAAATATATATTTATGTGTTGAAATAAAATATATATTCATGTGTTGAAATAAAATATATATTCATGTGTTGAAATCAAATATATATTCATGTGTTGAAATAAAATAAATATTCATTTACAAATCGAACGATTTGTTTATGTACACTGATTTGACTGATATTGATTGGGACGATAAATTTTACCCATCGCCCAACTGCACAAATAAAATCTATATTTGTTGATTTGAAACCCCACACGGGTATTGGAATGACATATGACGTACACTAATCCCGATTGTTTAATTGTATGTCAATCGATGGGTTGACAGACTGTATAAGCATTAATTATTTATATTTAATGCTTATGCAGTTGTATGGTGCACTCTGGATGATGGTTGATTATTTATCGTTGCTGTAATATACGTGTGTTATATAGAATCCATATAATTAACATTATATGGTAATTGATTGGGCCTCATTCCAATTTGGAAAATAAGGAATATTATAAAATAAATTCATGTGTTGAATAGAAAATAAATTCATGTGTTGAATAGAAAATAAATTCATGTGTTGAATAGAAATAAATTCATGTGTTGAATAGAAATAAATTCATGTGTTGAATAGGAAATAAAAATTCATGTGTTGAATAGAATAAATATTCATGTGGTGAATAGAATAAATATTCATGTGTTGAATAGAATAAACATTCATGTGTTGAATAAAAGCCGTGTTGACTAGATTGACACCATTTTGACGTGAACGTTATTTATATCGATTTTATTCATTTTTATAATGAATATAGAAAAGAAAGTGATTTCAAAATATAACGTTTTGAAAATATTATCATTTGTATATCGATGATGTGGAATATTCCATTTTGATTCAAAATTGAATATGAAGTTGAAATCGTTTAGAAAACGAATTTAAAACGATTTATAAAATACGTTTTGAAAGGAAATCGACGAAATATAATATATATATATATATATATAGAATGGCCGGAATAGAACGCACCGCGCCGCGGTAGTTCGCGAATTTCGACCATTGACTTCAAATGGATGTTACGGGAGATCCGACCGTCAGATTCTCCTAAAACTAGAACCGTTGGGTTCGTATCGAAAAGAGATTTCTAACGAATATTAGAGATTTGAAATCTAACGGTTGGATTTGGAATTATGTCCAAATCAAATTTGGGAAAAGTCGCTATAAGTGCAGTTCGATAGCCGTTGATGGAAATCGACTGTACGGGCCTTGATAAAATTATTAAAAATAGTAATAATTTATGTAAAATCATAAGAAATGATTTATAAAGAATTGATATGAAAAATTCCGAATTTGAAAAGATAAAAATAGATTTTTATCGAAATGAACTAGTTTTGAATGAGAATAATAATTTATTTATTTTAATTAAATAAATTGGATTTGAAAGGGTTTTAAAAGTAACCGGAAGTTTCAATAATTGAATTGGAATGGAATGTGATTTTGGGTTTATATTGAACCGTGTTTTAAATGACACTGGTTCTTTAACCCAGTTAGAGACAGGATATGATTTCCCAAGTTAAATAATCATTGATAGCTATTTTTGGGAAGATTAAAACCAAGTGGAGTTTTAATGATTCTTTAATTAGATTGAAATGATCGAGAATGGAGTATCACCAGTTTTGCTCCAGGCGATAGTTAAATCTTTAATCAGATTTAAACGTGAAACGGTAATTGAATTTACCGATAACACCATGGTGTTAGATATGAAGTATGACCAGTTTTACTTCATGGGATGAATAGGTTGGGATTGGGAAATAAAATAAATGATTACTTCGGTGTGGTTCGCTAATCCCGACTAGTTTGAATTGATATTCAAAAGAAGATTAAAGAATAAATTTAAGAATTTATCTTTGATAAAATTAATCGGAACCTTTCCCAAAGTGTAAGAATATTTTAATAAAAGAATATTCTGAATTGTAATGAGGTGTATGTTGTGTTTGTGTAACACTTGTTTATTATATACGCGAGTTATTCAGAATGTAACGACCCGGAAAATCTGAACCAATTTAAAAAATTTAAATTGGCTATTTTAGTGGATTTTAAATATTTAAAATAAATATTTTAAATAATAACGACGAAAAGTAAGTTTGAATCGACGTTTGAAAATAAATATAATTAATTCTAATTATAAACAAGGCCTGAAATGGCGCGGTAGTTTCAAAATTTAAATTCAAACTTTGACTAACCGTACCGGGTGCAAAACAAAACGGATTTGAGTGAAACAAAAAATATTTAAATCTGTTAGTGAATATCTTTCTAACGAATCTGAAAAATCGAAGTTTCATAGCTGGAAGCAAAAGTTATGGCTAAATGAATTTTCAGAAAGGTCGCTATAGAATTTATATAGCCCGTGAAAATGGTCATTTTGCAAACGACCTCAGAATTCGACGAAACCACTTTTGTTGGATCCGGGATGTTAAAATATTGCTAGGTTTCAAATTTCATAATTTTTAAAGCTAGTATGTGAGCATGGTAAAGGAAAATGTGTTTGGTCGATTTCTGTTAAATTGGATCGACCAGAAAAGGGCCATTTTTCAAACGGTCTCAGATCGACGAAACTAGTTTTGTTGGGACCATATCGTCAAAACATAGCTAGATTTATTTTTCTGGAATTTTTCGAATCAGTTTGTGGCCCCGGCAAATTGAAATGTACGTTCAAATTAAATATTGAATGTTTTATACTTTAATTTGAAGGAAAACTGATAGAAACAGTCGAATGGGCTTACGAAACATATCCCATTGTGTTCGGAATGGGGGTATTTAGCTAGGGACGACAGTCGTTGGGTTTGAATTGGTGTTCGTGTGTGACCAGGGGTATTTTCGGATTTTTAAAATTTATAAATATAGAAAAAATATCATTGGTCCACGTTTTTTTCTCTCTCCCCGACAGCTCTCGACGAATGGCGGTTTTGCTTCCAACCTTCCCCCTCCGATTACTCCCTCTACACGCGAAATTAGACCGAGCTCCAGTTGAAGATTTTGAAGAGCATCACGAGAGCTTCAAATCCATATAAGGTGTGAGATTTTTCATTGAGTGTGGTGAGAGAATCGACCGCAGGAAGTTGGCACCTTCCCATCGCCGCCGCGCCGCCTACAGGCCACCGAAGTGGGACCGGCTTCAGGCGCCAGCGCACCACTCCTTCTTCTTCGCCGCTGCGAAGGCCGATCGTCAAATCACTTCACCGTTTGCACAAAAATTTTAAACCTATTTCGGAGCGATTTGCTGAGAGGTACGATTTAAATTATTTTAAACTATATTATAGTAGTTTAAAGCGCTACGCTTTTTGATTTCACTGTGAAAATCATATCTTTTTTGTTTGTTGACGAAATTAAGTGAAACAAGAGACAGTGGACTCGTGTGGACGTCTTCTACATTCTAGAAGAGACCGCGTATTTTTCTGAGCCTTCTGCTATTTTTGGTGGAGTGGAACCCAATGTGAGATTTCTAAATTATAAACGATATGGAAAACGACGATGTATAAATTATATAGTCGATGTATGAGTTATATAAGCGTTGTACACCTCATGTATAAGCGTTGTATAAGTTGTACGGTCGATGTATAAGTTATATATGCGTTGTAAAAATTATATATGTGTTGAATAGAAGTGAAATTTACTTATATATATATGTCCCTCGTCCACAAACCATGGACGATATTTATTGGTTGTGATTGGTGTGAAAATTGGTTGATAGCGAATGGTTGATCATAATTGTTTGTGGTTGAAATTGATTGGTTGTGGTTGAAAAATACCCGTTTGTGGTTGAGAATTATTTGGTTGAAACCACATAGGATTAGTTTGTGGATATGAAAAAATATACATGTCGCCTGCGTGCGAACTAGATGCATGAAATAATCATTGTCAAAAGTTGTGAGGCTTTGAGGTAGAGCGAGGAGCCGTACTAGGGACGACCCTTGTTTTAACTACCCTGTCATTATGCTGCCGAAATTTTGAATAATATTCATGTGTTAGAATTATTTCATATATTGAAACCGCCTTCATGTGTTGAATAGAAATTCATTCGTTGAATAGAAATTCATGTGTTGAATGGTATTCGTGTTTTAAATAAACTGTTTTAACAATAAAAATCACATTTTTATCTTATATATACGAACTGTAGAAAACCTTCATGTGTTGAATAGAAATTCATTCGATGAATAGAAACTCAAATGTTGAATGGTATTCGTGTTTTAAATAAACTGTTTTAACAATAAAAATCACATTTTTATCTTATATATACGAACTATAGAAAACCTTCATGTGATGAATAGAAATTCATTCGTTGAATAGAAATTCATGTATTGAATGGTATTCGTGTTTTGAAATAAATTGTTTTATAATAAAAAAAATATTTTTATCATCTATATGAACTATATAAAATAGTCGTGTTTTGAAATGAATTGTTTTACAATAAAAATCACATTTTTATCTTATATATACGAACTATAGAAAACCTTCATGTGTTGAATAGAAATTCATTCGTTGAATAGAAATTCATGTGTTGAATGGTATTCGTGTTTTGAAATAAATTGTTTTATAATAAAAATCATATTTTTATCATCTATATGAACTATATAAAATAATCGTGCTTTGAAATGAATTGTTTTGTAATAAAAATCACATTTTTATTATATACATGAATTGTTAAAAATAGCGAAGTGTTGAAATAATTGTCTGTTGGATAAAAATATCATTGTTATCAAATGTATGAAAAGAAAATAGTTTTGAAATCGAAGAATCGATTATATTTATATATATATAATTAAAATATATCGAATAACGAAGTTGCAGTTCGTGTTTTGAAACCGTGATTTCAAACGATTAGTGCGGGAGATCCGACCATCGAATTTCCCAAAACCGAAACCATTGGGTTCGCTTTGGAAATATCTTTCCAACGATACCAACTTTGTGAAGATCCAACGGTTGGATTGTTTGGAATGTTTAATTCAAATCTGAAGAAAAACAGCGCCAGAATCGATTATATATATATATCTTCCACACTAGCCATTTGAAGTTACGATTTCAATTTACGAACTGCAGCGTCGTTATTCAATTTAATTTTAATTATATTTATATATATATATAAATATAATCGTTTCTGGCGCTGTTTTTCTTCAGATTTGAATTAAACATTCCAGACAATCCAACCGTCGGATTTTCCCAAAACTGAAACCGTTGGATTCGTTTTGAAATGACCTTCCCAATGATACCAAATTTGTGAAGATCCAACGGTTAGATTTTCAGATATGTGTAAAACAAAATTAGTGAAAAGCAGCGCAACAGGATGTGGACTTCCGACTGTGAAGAAGCTTTCCAGGAATTGAAGTAGTAGCCGTCCAAACATACTGTTGATTGTACGGATATGCGAGGAATTGGTGCCTCCGGTTTCGTTCAGACCCAGAACGGACTTGTAAATGGACTGTGTGTCTGACATTGGATTTTGTTCTGTGTTGATTGATCTCTGTTAAATATATATCTGTTTAGCGGCGGAGAATTTATTCTCTTGCTTAACGCCCTTCTCTGAGACGTACGAGCTCAGAGGTTATGTATTGACAGAAATCAGTCGCATGGAGTGGATTGCCTGTGTGGCACGCCTGAGTGGCATATGATCAAGACTTCTGTTGCAAAGCAAAGTCTTGTGGTTGATGATCAAAGCATGGTCTGTGTGACGTAGCTTTGTGTATAACGTGAATTCGCGAGCCTCACACCCCGGTATGAGTCAAAAACGGGAGACAGACCGCTGGGAGAGCACGATGTTTCTTTCTAGCTATGGTGGTGTCAGTGACCTACCAGCCCTGACATTATATATACTTTTCACCTGTGTGGTTGTTGGAATGCGAGGCGCCTCGATTATAGGTCTGTAAGGACCGGGAAACGTGTGTTCAGGAATAACTAATCCTCAAAAGTAAGAGAGGACCGGCCCAGCCGATTCCAAGGATCATAGTGGGGTCCTGGGACATTTGCTAGAGTGTCTCGAACGAAGAGGAGCTTGCCCCTTGCCACGACTCATGAAGGAATCCAATTTCCAATACGAAATATGCGAATGTGATTGTATTACTAGTATGGCGACATGATATATGGTACCCATGCCGTCTAGGATTGATATTTATGATTGAATTTGCTTTTGAAACATATATGGACTAGTAATAATATCAAACACTTTTGTTTTATACGTATGAAGCATTTTTGGCCATTATAAGGTAAAACTCTATCTTCCGGCTTGCGTTGCATTGTGTGATGGGACCTGAGTCTTATAATGGCTACATTTTATAAAAAGCATTGCGATGATTTAATCATTTACTTTATTTCATGCACTAGCACTCATTGGAGTAAACCCGTTCCGCGAAAGTGGCGTAGTTCTTTGATTTGCCTTATTATTGTTGTTAATAAGTTGAGTAGATTTCTCATACCAGTCCCATGACTGACTCGTAGTTTGTTTCACCTGGCAAACTCGGGTGCCCTCATTTTCACACGGGCAGCCTAGTTATAGGTTTCTGACGCACCTTTTGGCTCATGGCGAGGCTTGACTACACCGTGCTGACTTGGATTTTCTCTGCCCTTATTGTATGTATATTATGATTCCGCCATTGGCGATGTAGACTGATATTTATTTTGAGTACTCTTTATGTATGATTCCGCCTCAGGCGATGGTGACTGATTATGTATCATTATGCACTAAGTTGTATCCTGTACTGTGCTTCTCTGATGTGATGATAACTATATGATTCCGCTGTCATATGTGTGTAAATTATTCTATTTTCTATCTATGCTATTATCTGTGATCTGCTAATGATGATTAATGTGTTATATTCCAATGATTATCCTTAACACCGTGTCATGGGGTTTTGGGATCGTCACATATATATATATAAAAATTAAATCGAATAACGACGCTGCAGCTCGTATTTTGAAATCGAAACTTCAAACGATTGTACCGGGAGATCCGACCGTCGGATTTTCCCAAAACTGGAACCGTTGGATTCGTTTTGAAAAGATCTTTCTAATGATATAAATTTTGTGAAGATCCAACAGCTAGATTTTCAGATATGTGTAAATCAAATCTGAAGAAAAACAGCGCCACGACCGCGTTATGGCCTGAAGCGTCGTTTGAATAAATGAGCTGTTTTTAAATAAATAAAAATAGCGATAAATCATTATAAAATATTATAAACGATATGGAATGCGAAATTTAGGAATTAACTGAAGGTTAGCTGAGTTGAATGGTTTCCTGGGTTTTGATCTGATGTTGGTTTCGGCCTTCGGGGTTAATATTTGGGAAATCGTTCTCTTATTGATTTACGGTTAGTGACTGATGAATTGAAATGAGGCGTATGTTGTGTTTGTGTAGCACTTTTTATTATATACGCAAGTTGCTCAGAAAGACCGGGTTTATCCCATTCTGAACAACTGAATCGACGATAGGAAGTCGAAGATGAAAACGGTGGTTGAAGACCGGAGATCTTCACCTCGCTTGGACGGTAACTGATGTCCTGATTGGGAGGCATCCCGAAATATGGATAATGAGTGGTGATCGTCCAGACGTACGTGGAGATCGATGGGTATGCGAGGTATATAGTGCCTCCGGTTTCGTTCAGACCCAGAACGGATTTGCAAATGGACTGTGTGTCTGACATTGGAATTCATTCTGTGTGATTGATAGCCATCAGTTGCATGGTGTGAATTGCCTATGTGGCATGCTAAGATGCAGTGATCAAGGCTTCTGTTGAAAAGCAAAGTCTTGTGGTGATGATCAAAGCACCGCCTGTGTGGCGTAGCTTTGTGTATAACGTGAATTCGCGATCCTCACACCCCGGTATGAACCAGAAACGAGAGAGGACCTCAAGGAGGGCATGCGTTTCCTTCTAGCTAGAGGTGGTGTCAGTGCTTGAACTGGCTGACATTTATATTATTTTCACATATGTGGTTGTTGCTGTTGCGAGACGCCTCAGATATATCGGTCGATCCGGGATCGATGGAGTCATTCGTTGGCTCATTTACGCCCCAAAGGGCGGGGAAACGTATTGTTCAGGCACTATAATCCACTCCGTGTGGACCGGCCCTGACGATCCAAGGGGAAGTTGTGGTTGTTCCGAAGACATGGGCTAGATTGTCTCGAAGTCAGTAAGGACTATCTTTTGCCTTGGTTCATGACAGAAAACCAATTTCCAAATACGTCATCGTGCGGTTTTGATTGTATACCTATATATGGCGACATGATATATGGTACCCATGCCGTCTATGATTGATAGTTATGATTGAAATTGTTTTTGAAACTTATAAACACTAGTAATAGCATCAAATTCTTTTGTTTTATTCGTATTAAGCATATTTTGGTCATTATAAGGTAAAACTCTATCCTACGGTTTGCGTTGCATTGTGTGATGGGAACTGAGTCTTATAATGGCTTCATTTTTATGAAAAGCATTACGATGTTTAAAAGGTTTATTTGTTTTAAAGCACTAGCAATCCAATGGAGTAAACCCGTTTCGCGAAAGTGGCGTGGTCCTGTGATTAGCCATAGCATAAAATGTGTTAAGTAGATTTCTCATACCAGTCGCATGACTGACTCGTAGTTTGTTTCACTTGCAAACTCGGGTGCCCCTTTTTCTACACAGGTAGCCTTGTGTTCAGGTTTTAGCAGGCTCTTTCTGGATAGCTGGAGCTGAAGATGGATTCTATCATTTCACTTTTTATGCAGTTCAGCTCCTATTGTACATATTATGTTTGTTTTCCGCTGTAGACATTTATGTATAGCTGAACTGTATTTGTACTAAGTATGATCCTGTATACTGTGTAACTCTGATGATTACGTTTATCCAGTGTATTATTTGTATTTTATCTAGTGTATTTATTTATTTCTGTTCTGCTATTATCTGTTTATGTGTTATATTCCAAAGATTACCCTTGCCACCGTCAGTACGGGGTTTGGGGACGTCTCACAGAAAGACCGGGTTTATCCCATTCTGAATAACTGATTCGACGTGGTGTTGAGGATGAAGATGGTGGTCGAAGACCGGAGGTCTTCACATCGTTTGGGTGATTACTGATGATCTTGATTGGGTTGTACACCCAAGAGGAGGGAATCAGTTGGTGATCGTCCAGACGTACTTGGAGATCGATGGATATACGAGGTACCAGGTGCCTCTGGTTTCGTTCAGACCCAGAACGAACTTGTAAATGGACTGTGTGTCTGACATTGGATTTTATTCTGTGTGATTGATTTCTATTAAATATATATCTGTTTGGCGGCGGAGAATTTATTCTCTTGCTTAATGCCTTTCTCTGAGACGTACGAGCTCAGGGGTTATATATTGATGGATATCAATCGCATGGAGTGAATTGCCTGTGTGGCATGCCTAAGTGGCAATTGATCAAGGCTTATGTTGAAAAGCAAAGTCTTGTGGTTGATGATCAAAGCACCGCCTGTGTGGCATAGCTTTGTGTAGCGTTGATTCGCGAGCCTCACACCCCGGTTGTGAACCAAAAACGGGAGAGGACCTCAGGGTGGGCATGCGTTTCCTTCTAGCTAGGGTGGTGTCAGTGACCTACCAGCCCTGACATTTATATTATTTTCACCTGTGTGGTTGTTTCTATTGCGAGGCGCCTCGGATATATCGGTGACTGTGTGGAGCCGATGGAGTCATTTGGCTCATTGACGCCCCAAAGGGCGGGGAAACGCAGTGTTCAGGCATTTTAATCCACATCGGTGGACCGGCCCTGTCGCTCCAAGGGTCACTCGAGCTCTGATCCTAAGACATGGGCTAGAGCGTCTCGAATTCGGTAGAGGATGATCCCTTGCCTCGGTTCATAGATGGAAATCCAATTTCCAAATACGTGACTATGCGGTTTTGATTGTAGAGCCTAGTATGGCGACATGATATATGGTACCCATGTCGTCTATGATTGATACTTATGATTTGAAATTGTTTTGACACTATACACTTATAGTAATAATAAAACATGAAATTTCACGTACCAAGCATTCTTGGCTATTATAAGGTAAAAACCCTATCCTCCGGCTTGCGTTGCATTGTGTGATGGGACCTGGGTCTTATAATAGCTTCATTTTTCTTTATTTAGCATTGCGCTGTTTGTTTTATGCATTGGTATTCTTGGGAGGAAACCCGTTCCGTGTTATATGGCGTGGTCCCTTGATTTACCTAACTATAAAATAAAGATTAATAACTGTTTTAGTTCTCACACCAGTCACATGACTGACCTGGAGTTTATTGTTTTAACCTAAACTCTGGGTGCCCTTATTTTCCGCACGGGCAGCTAGTAGTTTTGGTTTTGTAGATTTATATTCACAGGAACCTGGTTTACAGCTGGAATGATATCCGGAAAGATTTGTATCTGTATATCTCTTTCAGTTGTGTATTGCATTATTTTTCCACTGCGATGTATTTAAACGTAATTTAAATCTCTGATATTTTCTGTGTAATATTTATTCATACTATGTATATTCTTGTATTCTGATGGAATTGTTGTAATAAACAATTAAATGTTCTTCTGTTTGCGTTCTGATTTGTCTTGTCCTCAAAGTATCCTCTCTTTCCTTACCGGGGAAATTCCGGGTTCTTACATTTCCCTTCTCAATTTCTTTTCCAAATCTTTTACAATTACTTCCCTTTCTTCCTTTACAATTCTCTTTTTTTTCTGAAATCTCTATTCCCATATATTTTTTGTCATTTGTTTCTTTACTATTTGTCCTCTTTTCAACAATAATAAAAAAAGGAAAGTCATAAAAAGATTCTTTTTTTTTGCAATTATTTTTCCTGCTTCATTTCTTCCCATCTGATCAAATACCCCTCTCTCTCACATAATCTCATTTCACCACAGTTTTTTTTCAATCTACACTTCAGCGCCATCTTCTCTAATCCCTTCTTCCCACCACACTTCTGCCACAACGCACAAACCAACCCCATCCACAAGCATTCTCTCAACAAATTCCAAACTTTCTTCAACCTACCATATAGCAAACAACATCTTCACCACGGTTTAAAAGCCATCAACAATCACCCCCTCTGTTTCCTTACCATACACCTGATTTCAAGCCACTCCAGACCATCGTTATCAGCCATAATTCGAAATACCCAATTTTGCTTCGAACAACCAATTCGAACAGCGAGCCCTAACTGATTTATCGCAAATCCACAGCCTCATATTTTGTTGCTTCAATCGCTAATTCCAACAATCGAAACCCGAAATCAAACAAGCAAAAATCGGAAACTAGGAATTTTTTTTCCATATATATTTTTCTATATAAATTGAAATTTTCGATTGTTTCCTGAAATAAAACAATGGAGGAGGCGTGAATCATTTGTAGTTGTAGGGTTTGAATTATTTCCAGAAGAAAGGGGGGCGTTGTTTCTTTTATCTTTATTTGTGTGGTGGTGATTTGTTTCTGAAATTGAAGGGGGGCGTGACCCAATTACTTTGGTTTTCCGGGAGTATTGATTTGTGAGGTTTTATAGACCCAAAAAAAAAACCTTAGTTTTTGTTTTTTTCCTTTCTTCATCTGAGTTGTGTTTTTTTATTTCTTCTTGTTTTCTTTTTTTTCATTAAGTTAGTTTTTTTTGTTAATTCCTTTGTTTCTTTTTCTTGTGATTTTTTTTTGTTATTTACTTCATTCAAAAAAAAACCAAAAAAGAAAAAGAAAAAAAAAAGAGTTCGAACCAAGGACAAAGTGACTGGAGTTCAAGCAACAAATCAAGAACTCAGAAATCAAAAGAAATTGCAAATAGTGAGATTTCAATCATTGACGCTACTCATTTTTTCTGGATGGACAGCCATGCCCTACTGTAATAATTTCTGAACTCTACAGGTGCTCTGCAGCAAAGAAAATATAGACATTGCTTGTAAAAAAAATCTGCAGGTGCAGCGACTTGCTTGTACAACATTTTAATTTTCTTTTATTATTCTGTGACTGCTCTATGACTGATATTTCTGAATCTATTGTTAGGAATTAATTTCCATTATCACACTCATTGGTTTTCAACTTTAAAATTCATTAAGCGTTGATTCTAGGAAAATACAAGCTCATATAAAATAATATAATTGAAAAGTGGTGCTTTGTAAGGTTGATTGTCTCGTATAATTGGATCGCGGATATATAGTAGTTTAATTTATTGAACTATTAGCAAAAGAGGTTGCATACTACCTAAAACGTGGGATAATAATCGGAGTAGACATCATCTTGAAGAGTATGACTATGAATTACAACTCATGAAGCAAAATTTTCCAAAATTTCGTGAGACCAATGTCAACAATTTTCAAAATTTTCCAAATGACCAACATTTTCAACATCATAGAAATGATCGAAATGGCGAGTTCAATTCAAATATCAATAATTTCGATCACGAGCCACATCCACATCAAAATAGCTTTGAATCTCAATATGGCTTTGATCCACATCAATATGGGGTTGTAAACCAAAATTTTCAACATTATAGCCCATATCAACATATTGAAAATAACCAAAATAACTCAAATATTAACAGTTTTGGTTACGAACATGATTTTTATAATCAAAATGATTTCCAATATCATTGTCAATTTTCTGAAAACTCAAAAACCACCTCATCGGAAATAATATTGATCATGAAATTGATGCGTACTATAATTTTGAGAATCAAGAAATCCAAAACGAGAGCTCTCAGATCAACGATTCTGAAGAATATCATCTTAACATTCTTAGAGAGAGGGTAGAAAACCAAGATAAACAGCTTGATGATAACGATAGACAGCTTGATGAACTTCTTTGTTTAATGACATCTTTTAAAGAACAACTCGAGCAGAAAAATCAAACTCAAACAAGCGATGAATCAGAAAATAATCCATTCTTTACTGATAGTGAAAATTTTCAGATTACAACTTTGGAAATTGAGAATAACGATCTAAATGAAGTTGTTCAAAATTCAATAAATGATTTGGACTTCGATTCTTTTCAGGAAAAAGATTTAAACTCAGATTTTGATCTTCCTCTTTCACGCTATGAGAAACTTGAAATTCTAAAAATTGAACAAAATAAAAATGTTGAATTTTTCAATTCAAATTTGGAGAAGGATTTTAATGAACATGAATTTTTTGGATTGTATAAGGATGAGTTGCCAAATGAGGATGAAATTGAATCAAGCCACCAATCCAAGCTCGAAAATTTCGATTTTGAGGTTTCAAACGAACTAGAATTTGTCGGTGTCAAAAATACATTGTCAATTGAGAAATGTGATCACATAATCTTGAACAACACTCAGAATTCAAATTTCACTGAATTTATATACCATCACAAATTTTTGAACAATTACACTGATAAATTTGTTGAACACATGAATTATTTTTGGAATGCTGGCTTGGTTGGAAAACTTCATGTTAGGATGACCCTAGACATTAATCTTCCGGACTATAAAGCTAGGTATAAAGATGAGATGGTTTCAAAAATCTTTGCTTTGTAGAAAACATGCCTAGACATAATGGGAATCTGATTCATCAAGCTAGATCCAAGTGTGGGGGGAAAAGTTGGTGGCATTCTTTGCATCGCATGCATCACAAACATATATATCATTGTACATATGATCCATTCTTACATATAGCCAGACTGCATTTCATTCTTCAAATAATTTTGCATCTCATTCACCTTTGGGTATGATCTTTCAAATTTAGGAAATGTTTACAGTGTGGACAATGATTAATTCTAGTGTGGGGGGACTCTGCATTGCATCCTTTTTATTTTTTTTCTTCTTTTTTCCAATTTCATGCATTTAGATAGGACATCATGCATTTTAGGTCATAGTAACATACCATAAAAAATTTTTTTGGAAAATATGACTCATTTTAGATTGATACAACAAAAAAAAATTAAGGATTGTTAATTAGTTGATAGTATTTTTTTTCTTTAGCTAAGAACTAATATGAAAAATAATGAAAAGTTTAATTTTGAGGGATAATAGTGTAACCGGTACATAGGGAGATTCTTAGGTGAGGACCATGAAGTTTATTCTATATTGTAGTCTTTGTTTAAATAAGTGGAGGACTTAAAATACTTATATTGGCTTTTCGAATCTTTAAAACTAAGTTGTGTTAAGTTGAATTTGCGTAACTCTCTTTTGTGCTTATATTTTCAATAATAATAATAGTAATCCAAGGGTATCCAACATTGCTTGTATATCGAGCGTTGGTTTGCAAACCCGCCAAGCTCTATCCGACATGTTGTTAACAAAGTCAGCGTCGGAATATCTTGGTCTCATTTTATGAGATTGGTCACCTAAGGATTACCAACATGTTGTAGACAAACTCAGCGCTGGTCTGCATAATCCGCCAAGCTCCATCCCAAATCTCCGTCAGTCCGCAAGGCAGTGTATGGGTGTTATACCTTGGTCTTTTAAGTTAGGTGTATGTAATTAATCATAAATTTTACCTTTTATAGCGACAGAGAATAAACGATGATGCCCAAACATTTCTTGACCTTATTGATTTGACTAGCCATACACAAGGAAATTAGAATACCACTTTATAAACTGTGACAAACAAACTAAGAATTTATTTCATGGCCGCACTATGTTATCAACCGAACCAATTGGCCAAACTGGAATTTAACATTTGAAAACTTGAATTGTTTGAAAATTTGTGATAAGTTGAGGTATCTAAAATAAAATCAACTAATTAAAATTTGTTAACTTAAATTGTTGTAACACTTTCCTGAAACAAGTCGTGTTTTCATTTTTGTTTTAAATTGCATAAGTCCTCTGCATTCATGTAGTTACATTAGATTAATATAGAAATGCATAAGTTCATGATTAACTTAGTCCTCTGCATAAATTCTATGAACTAGAAAAGCGCGATTTATGAAATATGTTTATAAATAAATATTTATGCTCTTATATCTTATCTTTTGTATATAAATAAATATTACTTGGGTATTGTTTTGTCACTTTTACAGATATTCCAACCCAGCCCGCATGCAACCAGAAAAGTAGAGAAATGGAGATCAGATTACTATATATTTACATTTTAAAGAATTGTAGATGAAGATCTCACATCTAGTAGCTGTTGGACAAGAAAATGATTGATAAAAAGGCCATGCACATCTCAAATTAAAGGAGGCTTGCAACAGAAAAGGAGAAAAGGCCTATAACTTGTTCCAAATGACAAAAGGCATAAAACTTACTTGAAATAGCTAGGCCCATTTGTAATTAGGGTTAGGGTTTGGTTATCTCCTATAAATACCCTTGTAATATCATTATAGCCACCATCCCATTTTCTATTTTCTTCTCCATTAATAAAGTCCTTCTTCTTCGTTTTATTTTCTGCAATTTTCTATTTCTTAGCAACTAGTGCCATCTACACAATTAGATTTGGGTAGAGTACTAGTTGTATTTTACATTTATTTTCACTAGTGATTGACCGTCTGATTAGATTCAGTGGTAATCCTAATTTTAATTCTTGTTTGTTATTTCAATTTCTGCTTCTGTTCTTTTTATTGCGTTCTTAGGTCATATTGGATTGAATAGATATTTGATTAGATTCAGATCTGTACTCAAGTCAATAATAGTTTTATTGTTTTTCAAAATCAATCCCCAAGCTTCGTCTAACTCGCCCAAGAAATTATTTAAATAATTTGATTTAATTTGCCTCCTTGTGTTCGACCTGTATGCTACACACCTGTGCGCTTGCAGTAATTATTTCATAAAACGCGCTTTTCTATTTCATAGGGAAGCGATGATCAAGTTTTTGGCGCCATTGCCGGGGAGGTAAACACTAAATTTTATTATTTATTTAATTTCTGATTCGTGTTAGTTTATTTTATTTTATTTTATTTTCTTTTTGTTTTCTTGTGTATATAGGAAAAAAATCTTGAATGAATAGATTTGTTATTATTCAACGATACCATAATCTTCTAAGCAAGAGAAAAAATAACTTGCCATTTTCATTGATTTTTTATCTTTGCCATTTTTTTTCTTACTTCTTTCTTTTTTTTCCTAATCATTTCCTCCTTTGTACAAATTTCCTTCTTGTTTTACAAGCCTTAAAAAAAATTAATTTTCCTTTATTCTTTCCATCTTTCCGCTTTCTTTCCAATCGTCTACATTCGTTTTCTTTTCGCAAATTTCAAAAAAAAAAGATTCCTCTTTTGCAAAGTTTTTCCCTTTCTTCTTTTGTCTTTCTTGTTCTCAATACATTTGATTTCTTTTCTTCTCTTACAAATTTCCTTTCTTTTCAAAAAAAAAGCCTCATTTGATTTCTTTCCTCTTTATTCCTCCTTTCCAATTTTCAATACAATTACTTCTCATTCTTCTTTTACAAGTTCAAAAAAAAAGTCCTGCCATTTTTCTTTTATTTCTTCCCTGCTTTCAACTTCTTTCTCCTTTCTTTCATTTGTTTCCCCTCTTACTAATATCTCGCATCCTTTCTTCTTTTGCAATTTGCTGGAAAAAAAATTCCTTTTATAAATTTCTCTTCTTTGCCTTGTAATTAATTTTCTTTTCTTTCTCCATTTATTTCTTTCCCTTTTCAAATTTTTCCTTTTTCATTTTTTTTCTCTCTCTTCTAATTTTACAACAGTAAACAAAAGAAAATATTCTTTCTTTTTTTGTCTTCTCTTTTATTGCTTTCCCTTCTCAATTTCTTTTCCAAATCTTTTACAATTACTTTCCCTTCTTCCTTTACAATTCTCTTTCTTTTCTGAAATCTCTCTTCCCATTTTTTTTGTCATTTGTTTCTTTCCTATTTGTCCGCTTTTCAACAATAATAAAAAAAAGGGAAGCCATAAAAAGATTCTTTTTTTTTGCTATTATTTTTCCATGCTTCATTTCTTCCTATCTGATCAAATACCCCTCTCTCTCACATAATCTCATTTCACCACAGTCTTTTTTTTCAATCTACACTTCAGCACCATCTTCTTTAATCCCTTCTTCCCACCACACTTCTGCCACAACGCACAAACCAACCCCATCCACAAGCATTCTCTCAACAAATTCCAAACTTTCTTCAACCTACCATATAGAAAACAACATCTTCACCATGGTTTAAAAGCCATCAACAATCACCCCCTCTGTTTCCTTACCATACACCTGATTTCAAACCACTCCAGACCATCGTTATCAGCCATAATTCGAAATACCCAATTCTGCTTCGAACAGCGAGCCCTAACAGATTTATCACAAATCCACAGCCTCATATTTTGTTGCCTCAATCGCCAATTCCAACAATCGAAACCCGAAATCAAACAAGCAAAAATCGGAAACTAGGAATTTTTTTTCCATATATATTTTTCTATATAAATCGAAATTTTCGATTGTTTCCTGAAATAAAACAATGGAGGAGGCGTGAATCATTTGTAGTTGTAGGGTTCGAATTGTTTCCAGAAGAAAGGGGGCGTCGTTTCTTTTATCTTTATTTGCGTGGTGATTTGTTTCTGAAATTGAAGGGGGGCGTGACCCAATTACTTTGGTTTTCCGGGAGTATTGATTTGTGAGGTTTTATAGACCCAAAAAAAAACCTTAGTTTTTGTTTTTTTTTCCTTTCCTCGTCTGAGTTGTGTTTTTTTTATTTCTTTTTGTTTTCTTTTTTTCATTAAGTTAGTTTTTTTTTGTTAATTACTTTGTTTCTTTTTCTTGTGATTTTTTTGTTATTTACTTCATTCAAAAAAAAAGAGAGAGTTTCGAACCAAGGACAAAGTGATTGGAGTTCAAGCAACAAATCAAGAACTCAGAAATCAAAAGAAATTTCAAATACTGAGATTTCAATCATTGACGCTACTCATTTTTTTTTTTGGATGGACAGCCATGTCCTGCAGTAATAATTTCTGAACTCTACAGGTGCTCTGCAGCAAAGAAAAATATAGACATTGCTTGTAAAAAAATATTCTGCAGGAGCAGCAGCTTGCTTGTACAATATTTTATTTTTCTGTTATTATTCCGTGAATGCTTTGTGACTGATATTTCTGACTCTGTTGTTAGGAATTAATTTCCATTATCACCCTCATTGTCAATTTTCTGAAAATTCAAACAACCACCTCATCGGAAATAATATTGATCATGAAACTGATGAGGACTATAATTTTGAGAATCAAGAAATCAAAAACGAGAGCTCTCAGATCAACGATTCTGAAGAATATCATCTTAACATTCTTAGAGAGAGGGTAGAAAACCAAGATATACAGCTTGATGAAAAAGATAGACAGCTTGATGAACTTCTTTGTTTAATGACGTCTTTTAAAGAACTACTCGAGCAGCAAAATCAAACTCAAACAAGCGATGAATCAGAAAATAATCCATTCTTTACTGATAGTGAAAATTTTCAGATTACAACATTGGAAATTGAGAATAACGATCTAAATGAAGTTGTTCAAAATTCAACAAATGATTTGGACTTCGATTCTTTTTAGGAAAAAGATTTAAACTCAGATTTTGATCTTCCTCTTACAGGCTATGAGAAACTTGAAATTCTAGAAATTGAACAGGATAAAAATGTTGAATTTTTCAATTCAAAGTTGGAGAAGGATTTTAATGAACATGAATTTTTTGGATTGTATGAGGATGAGTTGCCAAATGAGGATGAAATTGAATCAAGCCACCAATCCAAGTTCGAAAATTTTGATTTTGAGGTTTCAAACAAACTAGAATTTCTCAGTGTCAAAAATACGTTGTCAATTGAGAAATGTGATCACATAATCTTGAACAACACTCAGAATTCAAATTTCACTGAATTTATATACCATCACAAATTTTTGAACAATTACACTGATAAATTTATTGAACACATGAATTATTTTTGGAATGCTGGTTTGGTTGAAAAACTTCATGTTAGGATGACCCTAGACATTTATCTTCTGGACTATAAAGCTAGGTATAAAGATGAGATGGTTTTCAAAAATCTTTGCTTTGTAGAAAACATGCCTAGACATAGTGGGAATCTGATTCATCAAGCTAGATCCAAGTGTGGGGGGAAAGTTGGTGGCATTCTTTGCATCGCATGCATCGCAAAAACATATATCATTGTACATATGATCCATTCTTACATATAACTAGACTGCATTTCATTCTTCAAATAATTTTGCATCTCGTTCACCTTTGGGTATGATTTTTTAAATTTAGGAAATGTATACAGTGTGGACACTATTTAATTCTAGTGTGGGGGGAGTCTGCATTGCATCCTTTTTATTTTATTTTATTTTATTTCTTCTTTTTTCCAACTTCGGGCATTTAGATAGGACATCATACATTTTAGGTCATAGTAACATACCATAATTTTTTTTGGAAAATATGATTCATTTTAGATTGATACAACAAAATAAGTTAAGGATTGTTAATCCGTTGATAGTATTTTTTCTCTCAGCTAAGATCGAATATGAAATATAATGAAAAGTTTAATTTTGAGGGATAATAGTGTAATCGGTACATAGGGAGATTCTTAGGTGATGGCCATGAAGTATATTCTATATTGTAGTCTTTGTTTAAATAAGTGGAGGACTTGAAATACTTATATTGGATTTTCGAATCTTTAAAACTAAGTTGTGTTAAGTTGAATTCCCGTAACTCTCTTTTGTACTTATATTTTCAACAATAATAATAGTAATCCATGGGTATCCAACATTGCTTGTATATCAAGCATTGGTTGCAATCCCGCCAAGCTCTATCCGACATGTTGTTAACAAAGTCAGCGTCGGAATATCTTGATCTCATTTTATGAGATTAGTCACCTAAGGATTACCGACATGTTGTTTACAAACTCAGCGCCGGTCTGCATAATCCGCCAAGCTCTGTCCCAACTCTCCATCAGTCCACAAGGCAGTGCATGAGTGGTATACCTTGGTCTTTTAAGTTAGGTGTATGTAATTAATCATAAATTTTAACTTTTATAGAGACAGAGAATAAGCGATGATGCCCAAACATTTCTTGACCTTATTGATTTGACTAGCCATACACAAGGAAATTAGAATACCACTTTATAAACTGTGACAAACAAACTAAGAATTTATTTCATGGCTACACTATGTTATCAACCGAACCAACTGGCCAAACTTGAATTTAACATTTGAAAACTTGAATTGTATTGAAAATTTGTGATAAGTTGAGGTATCTAAAATAAAATCAACTGATTAAAATTTGTTAACTTAAATTATTGTGCCACTTTCCTGAAACAAGTCATGTTTTCTTTTTTCGTTTTCATTTGTATAAGTCTTATGCATTCATGTAATTACATTAGAGCCATAGCATAATGCATTTGGATTTTGTGGGTAGTATCCGTTGAAAATCTTCACGAGAAGCCACTCGTCCTACTAGGGACACCTAGAAGTTTAACGACTTGTTGCATATGCTTAATGCAATCGTCTTTCCTACGAAAGTGTGACCTATCCAGTTTAGCTTTTTCATTTTTCATTTTTCTTTCTTTTTACTCGAGGACAAGTAAAAGATAAGTGCGGGGGTATTTGATTAACATAGAAATGTGTTTATTTTATGCTCTTATATCTTATCTTTTGTATATAAATAAATATTACTTGGGTATTGTTTTGTCACTTTTACAGATATTCCAACCCAGCCCGCATGCAACTAGAAAAGTAGAGAAATGGAGATCAGATTACTATATATTTACATTTTGAAGAATTGTAGATGAAGATCTCACATCTAGTAGCTGTTGGACAAGAAAATGATTGATTAAAAGGCCATGCACATCTCAAATTAAAGGAGGCTTGCAACAGAAAAGGAGAAAAGGCCTATAACTTGTTCCAAATGACAAAAGGCCTAAAACTTACTTGAAATAGCTAGGCCCATTTGTAATTAGGGTTAGGGTTTGGTTATCTCCTATAAATACCCTTGTAATATCATTATAGCCACCATCCCATTTTCTATTTTCTTCTCCATTAATAAAGTCCTTCTTCTTCGTTTTATTTTCTGCAATTTTCTATTTCTTAGCAACTAGTGCCATCTACACAATTAGATTTGGGTAGAGTACTAGTTGTATTTTACATCTATTTTCATTAGTGATTGACCTTCTGATTAGATTCAACAGTTATCCTAATTTTAATTCCTGTTTGTTATTTCAATTTCTGCAGCTTTAATTTCTGTTCTTTTTATTGCGTTCTTAGGTCTTATTGGATTGAATAGAGATTTGATTAGATTCAGATCTGTACTCAATTCAACAATAGTTTTATTGTTTTTCAAAATCAATCCCCAAGCTTCGTCTAACTCGCCCAAGAAATTATTTAAATAATTTGATTTAATTTGCCTCCCTGTGTTCTACCTATATGCTACACACCTGTGCGCTTGCAGTAATTATTTCATAAATCGCGCTTTTCTATTTCATAGGGAAGCGACGATCAGTGGAGCATAACTTGTATTGTTAAATTTGGGCATAACTTGGACTAAAATATGGATTTGAGCATGAACCAAAATTGTAGTTGAAAGACCTTAATTTGGGGAAGGTAGTTCGTTATGAACATAACTTGGGAAAGGGACATGAAAACCTGTAATGATATAGGTATAATTGATTAATAATGGAAATGCCTAGAATTACAATAACTGAAATTGTAATCGTGCTTAGACCGAGGTTATATTACACTTGTGGTGGAAGTCTGCCTGGAACCGCCCGGCATAACCAGCGACCGCACGTGGTGAATCTAATGTGAGAGGTCTAAGTGCATAAACATGTGACGTGCTAAGATACGAGGTTAAGTCCGACTTGTGGAAGAAGACTGCCTATACCCAACCGGCATATCCAGCATCCACAAGTTGTAGACTTAATGTGAGAGGTCTAGTTCTTAAACATATATATGAATATATGTATATAAAAGGATTGAAATAAATGGCACTAATTTTGATTAATGGAAATGAATTGGAATAAATGGGAAATGATAGTAACCTATTATAATTAATTGCTTGAATGAGAATGTTATATAATGGGTAGGCTTGTCGTAGGGACAAGTGAAAATTATAATGTAAGTTATAATAAAAGGAAAGAAAGCTTATTAGTAAACCTATTGTAGGCCATTACAGGGTATATACGGAATAGGGAGCCGATTAATTAGGGTAGTAGTTAGGCTACATCCAGACGTATGCCTAAGTCTACCATCTTTTATTTGTTGGGATCATCTCATTCTGGTTATACTAGTATCGGTGCAGAATAATCATTAGAGAAGCGTATACACTCTATCTGGTCTACCTTGTCATACCTGCCTTTTAAGTTGTTACCTTTCTTATCCACTTTATATGCCTATCATGGTACTTTTACTTTTTTATATATTAAAAGTAACTGGACTCGTCATACTTTATGTCTGACCTATTTTGTTTTCTCTTCTTTCTCTTCTGTTTCCCCCTCCTCCCTCCCCCCCCCAAGGTTCTCAGGGTGGGAATACTCAAGCTTGACCAGGATTCTGCTATCATCTTGCTGGAACTGCTTAGATTTATTGCTTAAGCTCCTATCTTTGATACTATGCCTATTTTTTATTTTGGGGAATTATGCTTCTTTATTTATTGTACTCCGATGTTTAAGTACAAGACAAACATTTTAACGATGTACTGGGTTATATATTTTCAGACCTGTGATGTTTTTGAACCACGATGTTATGCTTTATGATTAATAAAGTTTGTTTTCAAATTCCGCTGTTATTTTATATCTGTCTTATAATGTTTCTGTCCTACTTACCTATAACGCTTCACGAAACTTAATGCATTCTCTTAATGAGTGACATTTATGGACGTGGGGTGTCACACTTGGTATCAGAGCTGAAGGTTACCAGATTGGATAAAAAATTTGAAAATTGTTTTCAAAAAGGTTTTAAAAGAAAGCATTTTAAAAAAGAAAACGTCTGTTTTGAAAAACATATTCCCCAAAGCCATAGGAAATATCTTTCGGTTCTTTATTTGAAGCCCTTCTTCCTTTTCGTTTCAACATGTCTGGGGAACCGAATATTCCTGAGGACGTTCAAGTTCCGGATTGGTTCCTTAGGTAACTTAAGGCTATGACACCAACCGGGAGAACCATGGAGACGTCCCTTCCCCAGTTGCAGTCGTTGTTCCACCACCATCGCAAGTAGATGATTCCTCTAGGAAGAAATGTCATGTTTGTAGACGTAGGGGTCATTTGACCAAAGATTGCAAAGACCAAGGAAAGAGGAAATATCATAGTTGTGGGCGCATGGGTCATTTGACCAAGGATTGCAAGAAAAGGAAGAACACTTGCTTCAATTGTGGCGAAGTTGGACACTATAAGAGGGAATGCCGGAAGAAATAAGGACAAGACCAAAGGGCACGATCTTTTGAAGGGTAGGTGTGTGTTCCCGTGGTCAGCATACCGCAAAGAGGTAGTAAAGTTCCCATTGAATTTTAATTTCCCTTTCCAAATTTTCCAGTTAGAACTCTTTTTATTTGGGCGCTTTGCATTCATTTACATCTGATTCTGTAGTTGAGTCTCTACACCTTAGTACTAGTACGGTAGTGGATCATGTTGTTGTCTCAAACCTCATTGGGGGTTCGGCTCATTTATCCATGATTTTTTCGAGGTTCGAGAATATCTGTGTTAGGCGTCGAGTTTGAGTACAACGCATATGTGCTTGGTTTTATGGGCTATGGTTTGATTCTAGGGGTGGATTGGCTAGCCATGTATGGTGCCATTCTAGATTGTGAGAAGAGGTTTGTCAGACTTTTGACTTGCCATGGGAGGACCCTCGAGATTTCTTATGAACCTATGGGGTCTGTCATGCTTAGTTTCCTAGAGTCCCTGAATGCATCTATCAATGATATGCAATCTGTACTAGTAGTCCGTGAGTATTCTGATATTTTTGAGGGGGTTCGGGGCTTACCTACGAGGCGCGAGATTGACTTTTGTATATACTTCGTAGACAATGCAAAGCCAGTTGCATTACCTATGCGCCATATGGCTCCAAGAGAAGGAGGGAGCTTAGTAAGCAAGTAGGGGAGCTACTTGAGGAATGATTTATCAGGCGAAGCATATCTGAATGGGGTGCTCCGGTGGTATTCGCAACTAAGGCGGATGGTTCGCTTCGCTTGTGTGTGGATTATGGAGAGTTGAATAGACTCACAAAGAAGAATAGGCACCCACTCCCGAGGATAGATGATTTGTTTGACCAACTTGTTGGAGCATCAATTTTCTCTCAGTTAGACTTGGCCATGGGGTTTCATCAGTTGAGGGTGGCTGGAGACAGTATAGACACGACTGCTTTTAGGACTCCAGATGGTTTCTTTGAATGGCTCGTTATTCCTTTTTGGGTTGGCGAATGCACCCGACTATTTTGTTGATCTGATGAGTAGGGTATTTCAGGAGTTTTCTTGGATTAGCGGGCTATTATAAGAAGTTCAGTAAGGACTTCATAAAGATATCAGCCCCACTTACCAATCTGACAAAAAAGAATCTGACATTTTCTTGGAGTATAGACTGTAAGGATGCTTTTTTTAGCGATTGAAGAGGGCTCTGACAACAGCCCCAGTCTTGACTTTGCCTGATGAGAAAAATGTGTTCACAATATACACTGACGTAAGTGGTACAGGCTTGGTGTGGTTCTGATGCAAGAGGGAAGGGCAGTATGTTATGGGAGTAGACAGTTTAAAGTTCATAAGAAGAACTACCCCACCCATATTTTGGAATTAGCTCCTATAGTATTCACGTTTAAGACTTGGCGGCAGTATCTTCATGGAGAAAGATTTGAGTTATACTTGACCATAAGTCGCACGAGTATCTATTTTCACAAAAGGGTCTTAAATTGAGGCAGTAGAGATAGGCTTCTACTTGGACCTGAGACGATTAGAGAAACTTCAGAAAAGATAGATCTTATCCGCAGGCGCATGAAAATAGCTCAGGACAAGCAAAAGTCATACATAGAAAAAGGAAGAACTGATATTGAGTTCAAATGGCTTATAGGGTAAAGCTACCAGAGAGATTATTGGGTGTTCAATTGTGGAAATGTTGGCATGATACAGTGGAAGTAGTTGAGCTTAGCGTGATTGAGGAAGTAGAGGTGAATGGGAGGCAACAGTTAAAAGAGTTTCTACCCATATTCTTGGATCAGAGGTTAAGAAGCTATGCAACCAAGAGATCAAATTGATGGAAATTCGGTGAGGAGATGACCACAAGGATGCAACTTGGAAGACTGAAGACAAGATCCGTATTTCGTACCCTTTTCTTTTCGAGGGTATGTTCTTAACTTCCTTTCCAAAGCATTTTATTCCAATTTATTTCTATCATTCGTCTGTATCCTATTGATCGAATCTTCGACCTTTAGGTAGGGAACCCATGGATGTAAACATGTGTTTAAGACATGTTATGTTTGATGGATGCAAGTGGATGTAAGTGTTTGCTAGTGGTTGCTCGTGAATGCATATACACACATATTAGGCACTAGATCGGCTCAATCACTCTCATACTGCATATGGATGTGTGTGCATTTTTCTTCATTTATGATTGAAAGTGAGTGTATCATTATATGGACATTGCATTTGGATGGATGAGTGCGCACACATACAGAACTTATAAGTTATAATAGAATTATTTGCATACATGTTGGATTCATGACACTAGCATACATTGCATTAAGGAGGTCGACTGAATCAGTAGACTACCTAATCTTCGCATTAGTATTGGGACATATACACACACCTTTGCATATGTTCATATAAGCATTAGAAGTCTTTAAGGACAATGGATTCCTGTGATCGGTGGATGAGTAGATGGGTGATGGATGTTAGGATATACATTCTTCTTAACTTGGAGATTTCGAGGTTTGAGTAGGGGAGAATGTAACACCCCGTAATTTTAATAACAATAAAGATGATAGATTAAATAATAATTAATTAATATTTAGAATTAAAGGAAACGGACTACGCCATTGTGTTCGTCTCGGAATTCTGGTCAAAATAGACACCTGGTTTGCGTAAAACGGACATTGTATGAAGAAGTTATGAAGGTTTAAAGTTTGTATACGCGCAAGAACGATATATATATATATAGGGTTCAGAAATTCAAAATTAGGTCCAGAAATTCAAAATCGTGAAGTTTGTAGTGAGCAAGAAAATTTCGCCCAGGCGTGTCGACCCCTAAGGGGTGGGTCGACCTCCTAGGGCAGACGTAGTAGATTAGGGTTCCGGGCTGGCAACTATATGCATGGCCTCATTTCTCATATTTTGCACACTAAAAATAATGGAGGACTAGATGTTGCCTCTGCCCAGATCAAATCCAGTCCTTTTCTTCTTCAACAAATCAAGTTATTCAAGTTTAGATCTGTGATTCAACATCAGCAATTCTTCTCTATTTTTCTAGATCCAAATACTGTGAGTTCATGTTAAGTTTAGATCTAAATAATTAAAAAGTAAAACCTGACATGACTGTAATTTGGATCTATGCCTGTGACCATGTGAATCATATTAGATCTGTTATAACCTATTTATCTAAGTTATTCTGAGATGACTATTGTACTAGATCTGAACCTATACCTATTTATCATGTCAGATTTGCCATTATTCATATATCTAATTCATGATTAGATCTCATCATGCCTTTTATGACCATGTCACTATGCCTAATCAGTTCTATTATCACATGTTCATCAAATCTGTTTTATATGCCTATTTATGTTCATCAGATCTGTTCTTACATGCTTGTTTCTGCTGTCATATACCTATTTTTGTTACTTATGTTTTTCTCCTATTCTGTTCTTCTCTCTCATTACCTTTTAATTTTTATAGCCAGACTACCTTCGAGCCTAGGCCAATATCGTTGAAATATGCATACGAACAAAATTGGGTTAAATTGGAAATGGTTAGAAATGGTAATTTAGGGGCATAATCTGTACTTTGAATCATGATTGGAATCTGGGGGCATAAACTATATTGTGAAATTTGATTAAAAATTGGGGTATGATTTATATGGTAAATTAGGACTTATGGTTTGGGACATATAAATCTGTAGGCTTAATTTAAGATTAAGTGAAACATGTTAATGGAACTGTAAAGAATATGTGAAGCCTATTTAATCTGTTAAAAGTGGGGCATAACTTGTATTGGTAAACTTGGGCATAACTTGAATTAAAATGTGGATTTGGGCATGAACCAAAATTGTGGTTGAAAGACCTTAATTTGGGGCAGATAGCTCATTATGAACATAACTTGGGAAAGGGGCATGAAAACCTATAATGACACATGTATAATCGACTAATAATGGAAATACCTAGAATTACAATAACTGAAATTGTAATTGTGCTTAGATACGCGGTTATATTACACTTGTGGTGGAAGTTTGCCCGGAACCGCCCGGCATAACCAACGACCACAAGTGGTGAATCTAATGTGAGGGGGCTAAGTGCGTAAACACGTGACGTGCTAAGACACGAGGTTAAGTCCGACTTGTGGAAGAAGACTGCCTGGACCCAACTGACATATCCAGCACCCACAAGTTGTAGACTTCATGTGAGAGGTCTAGTGCTTAAACATATATATGAATATATGTATATAAAAGGATAGAAATAAATGGCACTAATTTTTATTAATGGAAATGAATTGGAATAAACAGGGAATGATAGTAACCTATTATAATTAATTGCTTGAATGTGAATGTTATATAATAGGTAGGCTTGTCATAAGGACCCGTGAAAATTATAATGTAAGTTATAATAAAAGGAAAGAAAGCTTATTAGTAAACCTTAGTTAAGAAACTAAGTCAATAAGTAAACAACGACAAGTTGTGGTGACATGTTAAAATAGAAAATAGGTGAATTGAGATGAAGTATACTTAATTACATGTTAAGTGAAAACATGTTATTGTAACTATGGAATCAGGCAATGAATAGTATAAAGGGGTTGTAGATTACTTCCATTAATCACAATCTAGAAAATAAAATGTTATGGGATTACTAAAAGACTTAAATGGATTAAGTTATATTTATATGAAATTAATAAGCAAGTAGAATTTTGGCAAGTGAAAAGAAGTCAATGTGATTGGGGATAACCTGTTAGTCTATAATATTTAACCTAGTTGAATCCATAGGGATTGTATGCACATGTTAATTGGAGTAAGGGTTAAGTAAACTTGGTTGAAACAGTGGGAGGGTTAAGCATATTTAGGTGGGGTGGGTAATATTTATATATAAGCCCACAAAACATAACCGGTTGTGAGTTATGCAATTAAAGACACCGTTAGGTAAACATAACCTGTGGAAACATTGGGAGTTATGTAATTAAAGACACCATTAGGTAAGCATAACCTGTGGAAATCCTAGTGGGGGTGCAAGAGAAAGGGGAGTGCTTGCAACATCTTATGTGTGAGACCCGTTTCAGTCACTAACCCATATAACGGTATCAATCGAGTACTTCGCCCTAGGTCGGAGTTGGGGTATGCTTACTGGGTTGATTGTAGGGGATCCAAATGTGGAGGACGATGTGAGCGATGCAAACCGACTGGCGTCATGTGCGTGCATTGTCCAGGCAAAGGGGGATTAGACGATCGTGACACCTGTAGATATGATTGTGCATCCTGAAAACCAAGGGTTGCCACTTTAGGGAGTGATATACCCTACTGTGGGGCCAACACAGGGTATCTATGAAATAGGGAGCCAATCGATTAGGGTAGTAATTAGGGTACATCCAGACGTATGCCTAAGTCTACCATCTTATAATTGTTGGGATCATCTCATTCTAGCTATACTAGTATCGGTGCAGAGTATTCATTAGAGAAGCATATACACTCTATCATGTCTATCTTGTCATACCTACCTTTTAAGTTGTTACCTTTCTTACCCACTTTATATGCCTATCATTATATTTTTACTTATTTATTTGCTAAAAATAATTGGACTTGCCAGACTTTATGTTTGATCTGTTTTGTTTTCTCTTCTTTCTCTTCCGTCCCCCCCCCCCAAGGTTCTCAGGGTGGGAATGCTCAAGATTGACCAGGATTCTGCTATAATTTTGCTGGAGCTGTTTAGATGTATTGCTCAAGCTCCTATCTTTGTTACTACGGCTTTGTTTTATTTTGTGGAATTATGCTTCTTTATTTATTGTACTAATGTTTAAGTACAAGACAGAAATTTTAATGATGTACTGGGTTATGTATTTTCAGACCTATAATGTTTTTGAACCACGATGTTATGCTTTATGATTAATAAAGTTTGTTTTTAAATTCCGCTGTTATTTTATATCTGGCTTGTAATGTTTCTGTTCCTGTTTACCTATAACGCTTCACGAAATTTAATGCATTCTCTTAATAGGTGACATTAATGGATGTGGGGTATCACATAAGTACTCCGAACTAGGTCGGAGTCAGGGCATGCTTACTAAGCTGATTATAAGAGGTCACTTGGGGAAGGTGTCTGACAGCGCGTTCCATCGGAATCATGTGCGTACATGGGTCCGCCTTCTCGGGAAAATAAGATGCTTTGGCATTAGTAGATATGGTTGTGCACATCCTGAAACGAACGGTTGTCACTTTAGGAAGTGATACATTCTACTGTGGGGCCAGCACAGGGTATCTACGAGGTTAGGGAGACGATCGATTGGGGTAGTAATTAGGGTACATCTTGTCTCGCTTGTTTTGGAGCCTGTTATTATCCTTAGGGGTAATGTAACACCCCACATCCGTTAAGGTCACTCACAAAGGGAATGCCTTAACTTCAATGGAGCATTATGGGTACTAGAACAGAAATATTACAAGACAGACATATATAAAACGGCGGAAGGCAAAGTAGAAGTACTTCAAATCATTTATTAAATATAATTGTTTACAATAAAAGCCCATCAACTTTCAAATCCCCAATTAAAATATCTGTCTTGCTCAAAAACAAAGAGCATGAAAATAAATTGTAGTATTCCCTAATAAAGAAAAGCAAGCCGTAGCCAAGAGAGATCCAAGCAGCACATGAAAGAGCCTTGGAGCTTGGTAAGATCCGAACTAAGCTGTATTTCCACCCTGCGAACCTGAGAGGGGAATGGAAGAAAAAGAGGCGAAACAAACCGGGTTAGTCATAAAGACTGAGTAAGTCCTAGTGGCTTTCAGCATAAAAACAGGTGAAGATAATATGGCATGAATAAACTGAAAGTAAACATAAGCATGATGACAAGGTAAGCTACAGGCACGATGAATCAAGTATAACATCCCATGCTTCCTATCAAGGGTATCATCACAAGGTTCCTACCAAGTATCACATTGCAAGGTTTCTATTAAGTATAACAATGAAGATTTCTAAGCTTCACCATTTCACTATTTTCCTTGATTTCCTATATTCTCTGCACCACCTAACTAGCATTTCAATTAGTTTACTAAGTTTTAATTACAAGATAAGTGATCCCCCATAACCCACATGATAGTTTTATAGGTACATATCCTACGATGAGGGTCCCACCTCATATTGACAGTTTCATGTCCCCACCGCACCTATCTTAATTGATTGGCTCTTACTTACAATGTTTCATATGTGTTATATACTAAGGTTATCCCAACCCCGTAGTTGTGGTAGCCTTCAGGACTACATCTAATATGAGGATTTTCACCTCAACCAGCCCAATTGCCATAAATGTATTAGATGTATCCTTACTGCCCTAATCGATCGGCTCCTACACGACCTAGTTCTTGCGGCCCCCTACTCGTAGATACCTGTGCTGGTCCCACCCTAGGGTGTATCAATCCCTAGGATGGCAACCCCGACACCCTTTTTTGATGCACATCTTTATATCTACTGATGCCCAGTGGCTAAATTTTCCACTCTGGAATACATGCATGCCCGTAATCCGTCGGAACCTGCACCGCTGCATCCCCTGCCGCCGTTTTGACCGCTTACAATCAGCCCAGTAATCGTGCCCCACCCTGCCTAGCTCAGGGTACCGTTGATACCTAATGTGGGTTACTGCTGAAACGGGTCCCGCTACTAGGGTTTTCCTAGGGTCTATTCGTAATCCCCACAGGTTGGTTAAGTGTTATCTATTTAACTTAACCCAACCCCCCAATATGATACCATGGTTAAGTGTTCTCTCTTGTGTTACTTAACCCTACCGCATGTCTTGTTATATCGGTTAAGCGTTCTCCCCTGTGTTAACTTAACTCTTACCACACCTCACGTTAGATTGGTTAAGTGTATGTTAACTCAACCTCATCCACTAGCCATTTTATAATGGTTAAGTGTTACCCTCGTGTATTTACTTAACCCTACCACCCATCAAGTTATATTGGTTGGGTGTTGTCAACCCATTCAAGTTAAACCAACCCATTTAACTTAACCCTCCCATTCGTCAGATTGCATTGGTTAAGTATTTCAAGTAATTCATGGCTTAACTCGCCCATGTATCATGCTAAGTTGGTTAAGTATTATCTATATGTTCAAGTTGACTTAACCCTGTCACGTGTCATGTTATATTGGTTAAGTGTCATTAGTCTAGTCATATTACTTAACCCACCCATTGGTCTGATTAACAGTTATGTTGGTTAAGCTCACATTTATAAGTTTTACATGTTCTTAACTCATACCGGTTAGGTCCACATTTACATGTCAAATTTCCATGTCATCCCACCTAACCCTCTAACCATACCCACGTCTTAGTATGGGTAATATTCCTTAATTCATTCATTATGACGAACGAATCATGACTTCTCACATTAGACCGTGCACTTTGTGGCCACTAGATTTGTCGGGCGGTTCCGGGTAGATTTACACCACAAACTGAGTCTAACCTCGTGTCATAAATTGTTACGCCTACAATTCGACCTTTGGCCTCTCACATTAGACTGACACTTTGTGGCTATTGGATTTGTCGGGCGGTTCCGGGCAGATTTACACCACAAACTGAGTCTAACCTCGTGTCAAAGGTTCATTAATGGTCGTATTCCCCCAAAACCCCAATATCAGTTCATGTGTTTAACATATAGAAATGTTCATGTTCGTGTTCAAGTCAATTATCCAATACACAGTCATTTTCATGTTTCAAATTCCCAAGTTTACATATTAATAAACATATTCCCAAGTTCCAAAATTACATGCCAATTTATATATATATACCCAATTCTAGTCAATTTACATATGTCCAATTCTTGCCTATTTACATGTATGCCAGGTTTATGCCATTTTACCCATATCAAGTTCTAGCCAAGATTACATGTATCAAGTTTCATGCCCAAATGAACCCAAATCAAGATTCATGATGTAGTTATCCCAAACTATAATCCTTTTTATTTCAATACACGCCAGTTATCCAAATTCATATTTATGCCAATTATCAAGTTTACAATTGCTTTTACGTTCAAAGTCCCAATTCTACTTATGCCCAATCATAAACCTAATCTTTTGATTTAATTTACATAGGCCCGAACTCGTGATTTGATTTACATGCTAATTCATTATGCCCACTTCATGCCAATTTAATTATGCCAATGGCCAAACTTGCAATTCCAATTATGTTGACAATACCCCAAATTTCCAATTTTATGTTATGCCATCAATTTTACCAAACATATATATCCAATATAGACAACATTCCCATATTTCCCTGTATTCAATCGTACACAAATCGCGATTTAGGCCTAGGTCCGAAATTGACCTAGGTTCATCGAAAGAAAATAAATAAGGGAAGGTAGAATTTGTATAATAATCAGCATAAAGAGAAAACTAGCATAAAAACATCATCTCTGGCATAAAAGATGGATCTTGATAATAATATCAATATGAATCAAGAAAAACTGATTTACAACAGGCTGAATAGATCATAAGCTTGACATGAGAACGAACATAGAAAAGTCCCAAAACTCAAGATTCGAGAAGCAATTGAAATAGATCTGAATCAATAAACATACTTAAATCCAATTCCACTTTATTCCATGGCCATATTGTAATTTAAATGTTAAAATCTAAAAACAACTAGAACTTACAGAGCATGGCAAATGAATTAAGAACTGAATTTGTTGTAAAAATGTTGCGGCGTTGTTGATTTATTGTCTTGAATCATTGTAGAAGCCTTGTCCTTTGAATTGATTTGAGTTTGAATGTTTGTACTTTGATTTGGAGACGGCGGCCATGGTTCAAGAGGTATTTTAGCAACATGACGGCTTTAGTATTATATTATTTGTGTGAATTTAGGGTTAGACTTGAGTTGTATTTATAGAATTTTAATCTGATTAGAGCCGTCGATGAAGCTAGAGTGAATCCAGACCATCCATCTCAAGAGAAGCCAATCAGAAAGTGACATGTAAGCCCTAGTGACTCAGCCAAGCCTCAGAAATCGACCAGAACCTGACCAGGCCAGCCAGGGCCTGACCAACCAGGTTTTCTGGCCTGGGCGCACTTGGCAGGTGCGCCAGTGCTAAAATTATACTGGCGCACTTCCCAAGTGCGCCTGTGCAATTTTGTTCTGGCGCACTTCCCATGTGCGCCAGTGCATTCTGACCCGTTTCTGGTTTTTCTGCCAAACTTCGTTCGTCTATATCTTCTTCATACAGTAACCGTTTTATGCAAACTTGGACTCTATCTCAAGCAGAATTTCGAGACGAACGAATGGCATCACCCATTTCCCATGATTCTCATTTTAAAAATTAATTATACCTTGATTTCTAGTTTCAACATGTTATTAAAATTCGGGTTGTTACATTCTCCCCTCCTTAAAGGATTTCGTCCCCGAAATCTTCAAGTTAAGAAGAATGTGTCCTACCATCCAATCATCCATCTACTCAATCATCAATCACAAGCATCTATTGTCCTTAAGAGATTTCTATTGCTGTATGAACATATGCAGAAAGTGAGTGTATATGTTCCTTATCTAATGTAAATGATCAGGCCTGATTGATCTTCTTAATGCAAAATATGTTTAGTGCCATGAGTCCAACATGTATGCAAATAGTCCTAGTCACACTAACACTATACGTGTGCACAAACATCCATCCATATGCAACATCCACATGATAACATATTCAAGTTCATCCAAAAACAAGTATAAACACTCATGCATATGCAATTTGAAAGGTGACAGAGCCGATCTAGTGTCTAATGTGCGTGTATATGCATCCACTAGCAACCGCTTGCAACCACTTGCAACCATCAATCATAACATGTCTCAAACACATGTTTACACTCAATTGTTCCTACCTAAATATATAGTCGAACGATAGAAGCAAGTAAAAACTTTGTGCCCATTAGGTAGTGTCAAAACTGGAAATCTATGTCACATATATATTGATTAGGAGAAGAACTCCCTAAGCACCAGCCCGAAGACCGAAATCAACATCAAGCTGACGCCCAAAGAATTACTCAACCCAACGGATACCCTCAAGCCCCAACATGTATTACTAACAGATGATCCCTATGGGGTTTTGCATTAGAAATAGGATTGAGAATAGGACCGAGAGGTTATACTTAAAAGATAACATACAAGTAAGCTCTACAGGAAAAGAGGGATCAAGGATATACTCTTAAAAAGAGATATGATGCGCGTGTCTAGTCTTCAATCTTCTAAGTCGCATTTCCTTGAGCTTAACTCCATTGTGCTTTGACCGTCTTTAGCTTCACAATTTCGTAGCTTCTTAATTCCTATTTCCAAAATATGAATTGGAACTCATTTCACTGTCGTCTCTCGTTCCACTTTCGCTTATTCTTTTTCTAGTATACCCAGCTTAAACATAACTGCGTACTCATGGTTTCATGCAAGCTCTCCAAAATTCACTAGTGAATTCACTTACTAGAAGGTATTCCACATAAATGAATTATCTCTTGAAAATAAACAAATGCCAACCATGTTGCCAAGTGTACTTACTAAGGTGATTTTCTATAACTCATGCATAAGCGAAATGAACCATCCGCCTTAGTGGCGAACACTACTCGAGCGGATTGATAAATGTATCAAGATATTATAGGTAACTAATGGCAGAACCCTAAGGGTTACACTAGACTTTCAGGGTATTACCGAGGCAAGTCAAGAGTCTAACTACTCTCTTTTCATACTCGAGAATGGTATCATTTCTGCATAACCACTCCATCCCTAGAAACAACCCATAGCCCAAAAACATAAGCATTACTTCTAAACTCAACACTTAGCATGGACATTCTCAAATCCAAACAAGTCATTAATAAATGAGCTGATTCCCCAACAGGATTTGAGACAAAAATGGGACCCTCTACTACGCTAGTACTAAGGTGCAGAGACTCAATTATCGAAGCAGAATTAAAAAGGATGCGATGTACAAAAACAAAGTTCCCATGGTATAATAGAAAATAAAAGCTAAACTTTTAACAAAAACGTTACCACCTCTTCTTAGGTACGCTAGTAGTGAGAGCATACAATTGCCCTCTCGATGATCTTGTCCTTTACCCTTGTCCTTCTCCTCTAATACTTAACTACATGTCCCTTTTTACCATACTAAAGATACTCTCTCTTGTCGTGGGTTTTATTATTCTTTCACTTTGGCCTCTTTCCTTTCACCTTTTCCTCCTTCGTGGATTAAGCCATATCAACAAGTTTCTCATCCTTAGGCTTGTGTTCTTTATCCTCGTTCTTGCTATCCTTGTATAGCTTGTTGACAAGTTTCTCGAAAGCTACCTCCATCGCATGGCAACCCTACAAAGATTAGACGCAGATGGAACTACTGCGACTACAGATGGAAGTTGGGCACTTCTTTGCCCTCCTACATGTGTCATACACCTACAAAACTATGGTGAAAAAGAAAGAGAGAAGAAACTCAAGGAGAGAATCAAAAGATAGTGCATATGGCTTTGGGGAATATGCCTTTCAAATAAAACAAGACTTTTCTTAGAAAATGCTTCTTCGTAAACGATTTTTGAAAATAGTTTTCAGAAGGTTTTAAAAACTTTTTCCCAGTCCGGTAACCTTCTGCTCTTATACCAAATGTAACACCCCACATCCGTTAAGGTCACTCACAAAGGGAATGCCTTAACTTCAATGGAGCATTATGGGTACTGGAACAAAAATATTACAAGACAGACAAATATAAAACGGCGGAAGGCAAAGTAGAAGTACTTCAAATCATTTATTAAATATAATTTTTTACAATAAAAGCCCATCAACTTTCAAATACCCAATTAAAATACCTGTCTTGCTCAAAAACAAAGAAGCATGAAAATAAATTGTAGTATTCCCCAATAAAGCAAAGCAAGCCATAGCCAAGAGAGATCCAAGCAGCACATGAAAGAGCCTTGGAGCTTGGTAAGATCAGAACTAAGCTGTATTTCCACCGTACGAACCTGGGGGGAGGAATGGAAGAAAAAGAGGCGAAACAAACCGGGTCAGTCATAAAGACTGAGTAAGTCCTAGTGGCTTTCAACATAAAAACAGGTGAAGATAATATAGCATGAATAAACTGAAAGTAAACATAAGCATGATGACAAGGTAAGCTACAGGCACGATGAATCAAGTATAACATCCCATGCTTCCTATCAAGAGTATCATCACAAGGTTCCTACCAAGTATCACATTGCAAGGTTTCTATTAAGTATAACATCGCAAGATTTCTAAGCTTCACCATTTCACTATTTTCCTTGATTTCCTATATTCTCTACACCACCTAACTAGCGTTTCAATTAGTTTACTAAGTTTTAATTACATGATAAGTGACCCTCCATAACCCACATGATAGTTTTATAGGTACATATCCCACATGAGGGTCCCACCTCATATTGACAGTTTCATGTCCCCACCGCACCTATCTTAATTGGTCGGCTCTTACTTACAATGTTTCATATGTGTTATATACTATGGTTATCCCAACCCCGTAGTTGTGGTAGCCTTCAGGACTACATCTAATATGAGGATTTTCACCTCAACCAGCCCAATTGCCATAAATGTATTAGATGTATCCTTACTACCCTAATCGATCGGCTCCTACTCGACCTAGTTCTTGCGGCCCCCTACTCGTAGATACCTGTGCTGGTCCTACCCTAGGGTGTATCAGTCCCTAGGATGGCAACCCCGACACCCTTTTTTGATGCACAGCTTTATATCTGCTGATGCCCAGTGGCTAAATTTTCCACTCCGGAATACGTGCACGCCCGTAATTCGTCGGAACCTGCACCGCTGCATCCCCTACCGTCGTTTTGAACGCTTACAATCAGCCCAGTAATCGTGCCCCACCCTGCCTAGCTCAGGGTACCGTTGATACCTAATGTGGGTTACTGCTGAAACGGGTCCCGCTACTAGGATTTTCCTAGGGTCTATTCTTATACCCCACAGGTTGGTTAAGTGTTATCTATTTAACTTAACCCCATCCCCCATCATGATACCATGGTTAAGTGTTCTCTCTTGTGTTACTTAACCGTACCGCATGTCTTGTTATATCGGTTAAGCGTTCTCCCCTGTGTTAACTTAACCCTTACCACACCTCACGTTAGATTGGTTAAGTGTATGTTAACTCAACCTCATCCACTAGCCATTTTATAATGGTTAAGTGTTATCCTCGTGTATTTACTTAACCCTACCACCCATCAGGTTATATTGGTTGGGTGTTATCAACCCATTCAAGTTAAACCAACCCATTTAACTTAACCCTCCCATTCGTCAGATTGCATTGGTTAAGTATTTCAAGTAATTCATGGCTTAACTCGCCCACGTATCATGCTAAGTTGGTTAAGTATTATCTATATGTTTAAGTTGACGTAACCTTGTCACGTCTCATGTTATATTGGTTAAGTGTCATTAGTCTAGTCATATTACTTAACCCACCCATTGGTCTGATTAACAGTTATATTGGTTAAGCCCACATTTATAGGTTTTACATGTTCTTAACTCATACCGGTTAGGTCCACATTTACATGTCAAATTTCCATGTCATCCCACCTAACCCTCTAACCATACCCACGTCTTATTATGGTTAATATTCCTTAATTCATTCATTATGACGAACGAATCATGACTTCTCACATTAGACCGTGCACTTTGTGGCCACTGGATTTGTTGGGCGGTTCCGAGCAGATTTACACCACAAACTGAGTCTAACCTCGTGTCATAAATCGTTACGCCTACAATTCGACCTTTGGCCTCTCACATTAGACTGACACTTTGTGGTTATTGGATTTGGCGGGCGGTTCCGGGCAGATTTACACCACAAACTGAGTCTAACCTCGTGTCAAAGGTTCATTAATGGTCGTATTCCCCCCAAAACCCCGATATTAGTTCATGTGTTTAACATATAGAAATGTTCATGTTCGTGTTCAAGTCAATTATCCAATACACAGTCATTTTCATGTTTCAAATTCCCAACTTTACATATTAATAAACATATTCCCAGGTTCCAAAATTACATGCCAATTTATATATATATATATATACACCCAATCCTAGTCAGTTTACATATGTCCAATTCTTGCCTATTTACATGTATGCCAGGTTTATGCCATTTTACCCATATCAAGTTCTAGCCAAGATTACATGTATCAAGTTTCAAGTCCAAATGAACCCAAATCAAGATTCATAATGTAGTTATCCCAAACTATAATCCTTTTTATTTCAATAGACGCCAGTTACCCAAATTCATATTTATGCCAATTATCAAGTTTACAATTGCTTTTACGTTCAAAGTCCCAATTCTACTTATGCCCAATCATAAACCTAATCTTTTGATTTAATTTACATAGGCCCGAACTCGTGATTTGAATTACATGCTAATTCATTATGCCCACTTCATGCCAATTTAATTATGCCAATGGCCAAACTTGTAATTCCAATTATGTTGACAATACCCCAAATTTCCAATTTCATGTTATGCCATCAATTTTACCAAACATATATATCCAATATAGACAACATTCCCATATTTCCCTGTATTCAATCGAACGCAAATCGCGGTTTAGGCCTAGGTTCGAAATTGACCTAGGTTCTCGAAAGAAAATAAATAGGGGAAGGTAGAATTTGTATAACAATCAGCATACACTACAACAAAAACACCATATTACAACTTTAATTTTACAACAGTGGTAAAAGCACTGATGTAATAAATGTTTTTTACAACTGTCATTTTTCGAAAGTTGTAATAAACATGTTTTTAACAACTGTGATTTTTTAAAAGTTGTAATAAACATATTTCTAACAACTTTTCTTTTGGGACAGTTGTAATAAATGCTTATTACAACTTTTCACTCTTACCTGTTGTAATAAGTGACAGTTTTAACAATTAACATTTTATAATTAGTAATTAATGTAATAATAATATTAATAATTCTATTAAATAATTAGTAAATAATTTTTAATAATTAATATTAATAATTTGCATATTAAATAATAAATTATCAATATTGTTGAATAATTAGTAATTAATTTTTAGTAATAAATAATTAAGAAATAATCATTAATATTAATAATTAAGAAGTAATATTTATTAGTAATTAATTTTGATAATTAATAATTAAAACGGTTTTATTAGAAAATTTTACAAAATTATTTTCAGCATCACTTTTTTCTACCAAATGTAATAGAGGCCTATTAAATATTAGTAACATCTAATATTTAATAATTAATATTATTAATATTTTAATAATAATTAATAACTGGCAATAACCTTACAAATAAATAATAAATAATAATTACTATTAAATAATAAATACTTAATATTTTAAATAGTAATTATTTTTTAATAATGATTGTTAAGTATTTAATAATGAGCTGTAATTAATAAATAGTAATTACTATTAAATATTTAGTAATTCATAATATATACATGATATGTAAATTATAATAATTAATATTCAATTATAACTTAGATATAAAAATTGATATTAATTAAGAAATAATATTCAATACTTAGTAAAATTTATTTTCAGAAATTGATACCATATTTGTTATAAATATTCATTTATTAATTATAACTTATAAAATCCAATTTTTTATAAACGTTGTTCTACCACGCCAGAAACATAGGCAGGCTCTCGCAGGAAAATTTGGCGAGACAGAGAAAAATTGGCTCCAAACTTACTCACGTGATATCACTCCCTCACATATGCCTCCTCGTATCCCCTTCCTTCAATAAAGTTTCGCCCAAAATCGAAATCAATCCCAACCATAAATCCAAATAGACCCTCTTCCTCCCTCAATGAAGTTTCGCCTCAACAAACTGGAGCCGTTGTTTCTGAAGCTGAACAGAGCGCTGAAAGCAGATTCGTTTAGCATTCAGAAGCTTTGAAATTGTTTGCGTAGAAAATTGATTTAGCGAATTAGATGGTCAATTAAGAAAAGATAGTCAGTAGTAAAATATCGCTTTGAAATTGTTTGCGTAAAAGACTGGTTATACATGTTTATTTGGCAAACACCATTGATAAACTACATCCTTTTGATCTAGAATCACTACAACAATAAGATAATATTAAGATAGAAATTTGGAACAAAAAACAAATTTGTCTTTAAAGAATGTCCAACTAGAGGTCTCAATGATTTAAAAAGAAAGTTCAATTTGTGTTTTTAATCCGTCTCAACGAAATTCCCGCACCCACTAACTCAACCAGGCCCGCTAATATCTCAGCTACTGCTCCACTCCATGTCATTATTTTTGCTTACCATCAGAACCCAATATTCCCCCTAAATCAGAGAAGCAACCCTAGTTCTTCCTCCGACGTTTCAGAAAAGCGGATCCTTTAGATCCCGCAAAGTGCAATCCTCCCTCAAAACGCAGTCTTCCGATCTTCAGGAAAGTGGAACATCTTCTTCCTCGTGTTATGTACGATCAAATCTCGGATTTTTCTATCAACCGAAATCGTTGACCGCTCGTTTTCATTTACACCGAAGGTAATTTTCCTCACTTGTTTCTATATTCTTTCTGTCTCATAAGAATCGAATTTTATTACGGATTTATTTGATAAAAAATTTCTTTATGCGAACGCTGCTTATGATTGTTGTTGTGGAATAAGTTTCAACATCCTTCACGTTTTGATTACGTAAATAGATTACTGATCCTAGAATCATGCAGTCAAACATGACTCATGGATAATTTCACACCGAAAATTCAAGAAAGTATAATTTAGGTAAAATTTTGGTTTTAACATGATTTACTTGTTCTGAAATCCGAATCTAGGAGTCTCTTTGTCAAAGATTTCGTTGATGTTGATAATCTGGAGAAGACGTTCGACGATTCATTATTGCTGTTGACAAAAATATTTTTAGTTCTGTTATAATATTTCCTCTGTGGAAGAACAGAACAAAAAGGACATAAAAATTAAAAAGTAACAAATGCAGAAAATAGCTAATGGTTTGAAACAAGAAAATGAAACAAAATCAAAAGTTATAGTTATAGCAGTTTGATTCATCCACTGATAAACTCGGTTTAAAATTGATTTTCATTTAAGTTGATCTTTTAGCATAACCAAATTAGTAATTTCAGCGTTCTGCATGTGACGGCCAGGAATTTCGCTCGATCTGAATCAGTCGTTAAACCGATCTAGACCGTTCGAAACCCCTGATCGTTTGAGAACAGGACAAAATAGAACGCAGACGGAAGAACATTTCATTGTTATTACAACAATTCCATCAGATACAAGAATATACAGAGTATAAATGAATAAATTACATTCGATAAATATCAGAGATTACAATAAATTACATAGCAGCAGAAAAATAATACAAAGCACAACTGAAGGTGATATACAGATACAGAGCTTTCCAGATATCATTCCAGCTGTAAACCAGGATCCTGTGAATATAAATCTGCAAAACCAAAACTACTAGCTGCCCGTGTCGAAATAAGGGCACCCAGAGTTTAGGTTAAAACAATAAACTCCAGGTCAGTCATGTGACTGGTGTGAGAACTAAAACAGTTATTAAAACTTTATTTTAAAAGAGAGTAATTCAAGGGACCACGCCGTATAACACGGAACGGGTTTCCTCCCAAGAACACCAGTGCATAGAAAAGACAACGCAATGCTTTTTCAAAAAATGAAGCTATTATAAGACCCAGGTCCCATCACACAATGCAACGCAAGCCGGAGGATAGGGTTTTCCCTTATAATAGCCAAACATGCTTGGTACGTTTAAAACAAATCATTTGATACTATAATAAGTGTATAGTGCCAAAACAATTTCAATCATAAATATAAATCATAGACGGCATAGCATCCCATGCTACTATGTCGCCATACTAGGCTCTACAAATAAAGCCGAAATACACGTATTGGAAATTGGATTTCCGTCATGAGTCGAGGCAAGGGGCAAGCTCCTCTCCGCTTCGAGACACTCTAGCAAATGCTCAGGACTACACACTCTGGGCAGCCACTTGGATCGGTTGGGCCGGTCCTCACTTACGTTAGAGGATTGGTTATGCCTGAACACACGTTTCCCGGTCCTTACAGACCTATAATCGAGGCGCCTCATTCCAACAACCACAAAGGTGAAATGTATATAAATGTCAGGGCAGGTAAGTCACTGACACCACCAAAGCTAGAAAGAAACGTTGTGCTCTCCCAACGGCCCGTATCCCGTTTTTAACTCATACCGAGGTGTGAGGCTCGCGAATTCACGTTATACACAAAGCTACGCCATAAAGGCCGTGCTTTGATCATCAACCACAAGACTTTGCTTTTCAACAGAAGCCTTGATCATTGCATCTTAGCGTGCCACACAGGCAATTCATGTCATGCGATTGATATCTATCGATATATAACCTCTAAGCTCGTACGTCTCAGAGAAGGGCGTTAAGCAAGAGAATAAATTCTCCGCCGCCAAGCAGATATATATTTAACAGAAATCAATCAACACAGAATAAAATCCAATGTCAGACACACAATCCATTTCACTACAACAAAAACACCATATTACAACTTTAATTTTACAACGGTGCATAAAGCACCGTTGTAATAGATCCTTTTTTACAACGGTGCAAAACGCACTGTTGTAATAAATGTTTTTTACAACGGTAAAATAATCACTATTGTAAAGAACATATATATTACCATATCACAACTTCAATTTTACAACGGTGCAATAAGCACCGTTGTAATAGATTCTTTTTTACAACGGTGCAATAATCACCGTTGTAATAGATTCTTTTTTACAACGGTGCAATAAGCACCGTTGTAATAGATTCTAATTATATAAATATTTAATTATAATTAATAATAAATAATAAACTTAGGAATCAATAATATTTATTAATTATTATTAAATAATTAGTAAATAATATTTTTAACAAGTCTTTTTCCTTGTCAGTTAATTATGAATAAATTAAAAATAATTACAAAATGTTTAATTATAGATAATAGTTACTTTTAAATAAAAGAACTAATAATTAATATATAATAAATTCTTTATTTTTTAGACAATAATTATTTAAATAATAATCAAAATTTAATAATCAATATTAAATAATATATAAAAGTTAAAAATAAATATTAAATAATTAAAATAAATATAAAAACAATTAATAATTAAATAAAATAGTATTAATTAATAATCGATGTAAATTTAATATCTAACACATAATACCAAAGTAATTTTGATTAAATATTAATAAGTACCATTAAGTTGTAATAATTAATAATTAAATTTGAAATATGGAATAATTCCTATTAATAATTCGTAACTAATAATTCATTACTAATTAGTAGTTACTCATTAATTAGTAATCAATTAACAAAAATAAAACAAAATTCGTGTTTAAATAAACATTTTTTTAATTAATAGTTTATGCATAATTCACTATCTCTTTCGTAGCTTCAAAAACGAATTTTGCTTTGGCTCCAAAATTGAATTTGGTCTCCAGACCAAAAATTTCAGCGACTCTTTAACGATATGCAGTTGTAAATATATGTTTCTTTTGCCACTGAACGTTGTAAACAAATCAGGGCCCTAACCTTAAATTTACGTTTAGCTCCAAAATCAAATTTAAATTCCATTCCTCCAAAATTTTGGGTCCATTACTCAAAATTTTGGCTCCATTCCTCAAAATTTTGGCTCCATTCCTCAAAATTTTGGCTCCATTCCTCAAAATTTTGGCTCCTGCTCGAAATTTCCCCCTTTCGCTGACTTTTTTTTTGTCCACTCGTTTTCTTCTTTACAGTATCTTCTCAAAATATTGGTGCCACTTTAATCTCCAATTTTTCTTTCTACTTGTTTTCGATTAGTAATTCAATTAATGGCGTCCTTCACAGGCGACTAATTTCTCTTCCTCCCTGCATAACCTTTCCACCCGACCCTCCTTTGAGTGCTCTCGCTTCCCTTTTGCCCATCAATTCCCGAAATTACTCGCCCCACTAATCAAGATTCCGACTTTGTGCCGACTTCAACAACCACGGCGGATCCAGATCGGCAAGAGGTGGAGGCGACACCAACTCGGCAACGACATGAGGGGACTGACGACGACAGGCACCGCTTCAGCGCGACAAGGGACAGCGCTGAGCAAAATGCGAAGCCATTAATTTGTAAGTTCAATTTGATTTCCATTTTGCAATTTTAATTATGCTGGAAAAATAGCAAATGAATTGGGTTGATTTATGCTGCAAATTGCCTAATTGCATAGTTGGCAGAGGAGGATTACGCTGTGCCAAAACGGATTATGTTGATTTTGGGAAGTGGAAACTCAAATTCTATTTTTTATTGCCAATTACAATTTGCAACAATTTGCAAAATTGCAAAATGAAAAAAAATTGAATATGTCAGTTTTTAATTGGCACCAATTGCCAATTATATTGCAAAATTGCAAAATGAAAAAAATTGAATATGTCAGGTTTTTAATTTACAGTAGGGTGATTAAATATGAGTTTGTTCATTATTTACAGAACTTCATTTGCAGGAACATTGTTGGAGAAGGACTTCACTTGTTCAGCTGAAGAAATGGATATATATTTTGGCATCTTTATGAAAGCACATAACTTGTTCGACTTAATGCCTCAACAGTTCCTGCTTCTAAATCTTGTAATCATTATTTGTAATGTAATGAAGCATTGATATATTACCGTGATGATGTATGATTCAGTTTTTGTATTTTGAATATAAAGTTGTAATATTTTTTGTATGAATGGATCCGTTGCTTTGAATTTATATCAATTTGTTTTCTGTTTATTCAGCTTTTGTTGCATTTGCAAAATTTATTTTTTTTAAAACCCAAAAGTCAATCACAACGGTGGAAAAAAGTTGTAAAATATACATATTACAACGGTGGAAAAAAGTTGTAAAATATACATATTACAACGGTGTTGCAACAGTGCAAAAAAGTTGTAAAAGATATTAGTCTATTACAACTTCTTAATACACGACGGTTTGCCCACCGTTGTAAAATGTATATTACAACGGTGTTCCACCGTTGTAATAGGGTCATTTTGTTGTAGTGTTTACAAGTTCGTCCTGGGTCTGAACGAAACCGGAGGCACTTTCCTCGCATATCCATCGATCTCCAAGTACGTCTGGACGACCACCAACTATTTCCATCCTCTTGGGTGTACAGCCCAATCAGGATCGTCAGTAATAATCCAAACGATGTGAAGACTTCCGGTCTTCAACCACCGTCTTCATCTTCGACATATCGTCGAATCGGTTATTCAGAATGGGTCTAAACCCGGACTTTCCGAACAACCCGCGTATATTAAAAACAGTGCTAGAAAACACAACATACGCCTCATTCCAATTCAGAATATTCTTTTATTCACAAAATCACATTTTTAGGGAAAGGTTCCCATTAATTTTATCCAAGATAAATTCTTTAAAATTTATCCTTTAATCTTCCTTTGGATGTCATTTCAAACCAAATTATGGTTTTCTAAACTAGTCGAGATTAGCGAACCACGCCGAAGTAATTATTTATTTTATTTCCCAATCCCAACCTATTCATCCCATGAAGCAAAACTGGTAATACTCTATATCTAAAACCTCAGTGTTGTCGGTAAAATTAATTACCATTTCACGTTCAAATCTAATTAAAGATTTAACTATCGCTTTGGAGCAAAAACTGGTGATACTCCATTCTCGCTCATTTCTAATTTTGATAATTTAGATTATAGATTCACATTTCAACCTAATTGCAGATTCGTTAAAAACTCCTTTTACTGGGTTAAAGAACTAGGTGTTATTTAAAACACAGTTCACGACAAACCCAAATCACATTCTATTTGTTATCGGGTTAAAGAACTAGTGTTATTTAAAACACCGTTCACGATAAACCCATTTCAAATCCAATCAAATATATTAGAAATTCCGATTATTTAAAACCCCTTTTTAAATCTAATTTATTTATTTAAAAATAAAAACCCGGGTTTTAAATTGAGTTCGAACTAGTTCCTTTCGATAAAAATCTATTTTTATCTTTTCAGATATGGAGTTTTTCACCCCAATTTTTCCCAAATCATTTCTTATGATTTTACACAAATTATTACTATTTTTAATAATTTTATCAAGGCCCGTACAGTCGATTTCCATCAACGGCCATCGAACTGCACTTACAGCGACCTTTTTCAAATTTGATTTGGACGTATCTCCAAATCCAACCGTTAGATTTTGAATTTCTAATATTCGTTAGAAAGCTCTTTTCGATACGAACCCAATGGTTCCGGTTTTAGGAGAATCCGACGGTCAGATCTCCCGTAATGTCCGTTTGAAATAAATGGTCGAAATTCACGAACTGCCGCGGCGCGGCGCGTTCTATTCAGGCCATTATATTATATATATAATATATATATTATATATTTCGTCGATTACTATTCAAAACGAATTTTATAAATAGTTTTGAATTCGTTTCAAAAACAATTTCAACTTCCATTTCAATTCAAAGCAAAATTGAATTCTTCTTTATAAATTCGTTTTAAAATTCATTTCTATTCAATTCAAATTTCAATTCAATTTGAATTCATTTCAATTCGTTTTAAATTCAATTCGAATTCGTTTTCAATTCGATTCAATTCAAAGTGGTTTTCTATTCGATTCAATTCAAATTGGTTTTCAATTCAATTCAAATCAAATTGGTTTTCTATTCAAATCAAATTCGTTTTATTTTCTATTTGAAATTCATTTTTTTTTCAAATCAAACTCATCATATATTCAATTCATTTCGAAATCGTTTTATATTCAATTCATTTCAAAATCGTTTTATATTCAGTTCATTTCGAAATCGTTTTATATTCAATTCATTTCGAAATCGTTTTATATTCAATTCATTTCGAAATCGTTTTCAATTCAATTCATTTCGAAATCGTTTTCAATTCAATTCATTTCGAAATCGTTTTCAATTCAATTCATTTCGAAATCGTTTTCAATTCAATTCATTTCGAAATCGTTTTCAATTCAATTCATTTCGAAATCGTTTTCAATTCAATTCATTTCGAAATCGTTTTCAATTCAATTCATTTCGAAATCGTTTTATATTCAATTCATTTTGAAATCGTTTTATATTCATTTCGAAATCGTTTTATATTCAATTCATTTCGAAATCGTTTTCAATTCAATTCATTTCGCTTTTCAATATTCATTTCATTTCAAAATGAATAAAATCGATATAAATATCGTTCACGTCAAAATGGCGTCAATCTAATCAACACGGCTTCATATATTCCTTTATTCTATTCAACAAATGAATATTTATTTTTGTCAACACACGACTAATCTCAACGAATGAGTACTGTCCACGTGTGACTATTTTTGGTTATTTAATATATTTTATAACAATTAAGGTATCTATCGTTTGATATTGAATCAGACTCCAACCGTAATTTAGTGAGAGAACGATTTCCTGAATATTAACCCCGAAGGCCGAAACCAACATCAGATTAATATCCAGGAGACCACTCATCTCATCTATTTTCCAGTTGATTTCTAATTCTATATATGATAAAGATGTAAATTCTATTATTAAAATATTTCGTTCAACACATGACTAATCTCAACGGATGAGTACAGTCAATACATGAACCTTTATTTTATATTGATAAAGATGTAAATTCTATTATTAAAATATTTCGTTCAACACATGACTAATCTCAACGGATGAGTACAGTCAACACATGAACCTTTATTTTATATTGATAAAGATGTAAATTTTATTATTAAAATATTTCGTTCAACACATGACCAATCTCAACGGATGAGTACAGTCAACACATGAACCTTTATTTTATATTATTCTTTATCTTCTAAATTGGAATGAGGCCCAATCAATCACCATATAATATTAATTATATGGATTTTCATACATCACACGTATATAACAGCATTGAAAAATAATCAACCATCAACCAAAGTGCACTACACTGTATAAGCATCAAATATAGACATCTAACGCTTATAACAGCCTGTCAATCAATCGATCGACATATTTAATCAATCAGGATGAGTGAACTTCAAATTTCATCCCAACACCCGTGTGGGGTTTCAAACAATCAAACATAGATTTCATTTGTGCAGTTGGGCGATGTGTAAACTTATCGTCCCAATCAATGTCAGTCAAATCGGTGTACATAAACAAACCGTCCGGTTTGTAAATGAATATTTATTTATTCACATTCACTATATTCATATTCACGTTAAAAATTATATTTTTAACGACAAAACATTTTATTTTAACATATGAATTTCTATTCAGTTCATTCTTTAAATAAAATGATATTTTTATTTTCTAACTTATTTTAGAAAATTTCGGCGGCATAACGGCACGATACTAGAAACGGGACGAGGCCTAGCCTTATCCCCAGTCTAGTGAAGGCCCACGCCATTCACACATCAATCAAATCCATTCCATTTCAACAAACAATTCATTTCAAACCAAATTATCTAACTAATTTTTGCAATCAAACAAACAAGTCCATGGTCTGTGGACAGTTGTGTCGGGTGCTACTAAACACCGTCTGCATCCTAGTATATATATATAACTAGAAAAAGAAATTGAAAGGTGAGAAATTCTCACCGATAGCTATCCAACTTCACGGCACTTCTAATGCAGGAAATCTTGTCGTTCTCGCCTTTTGTCACTTTCGCTGCTCGTAGTCACTACATATATAAAAATCACATTTTTATTTGCTGATGTCTTTAAAATAAAAATCACATTTTTATTTGTTCACTTTCAATTTAAAAATCATATTTTTATAATCGCTTCATACATTTAAAAATCGAATTTTCACTTCGCTATTCAATATATAAAAATCGAATTTTTACTTTGCTATTCAATATATAAAAATCGAATTTTTACTTTGCTATTCAATATATAAAAATCGAATTTTTACTTTGCAATATATATAGATAAAAAATATATTTTTACCTCGCTATTCTCTATATAAAGATTTCGCCCTTTCAAATATAAAGATTTCGCCTTTTCAAATATATCATTATAAAAATCACATCTTTATTTTTCTACACATATAAAGATGATATTTTTAATTTTCCTATCATGTAAAAATTATATTTTTAATTCTCTACATAAACAAAAATCATATTTTTATATCATCTATATAGTAAAGTTTATATTTTTAATACTTTAAAAATATAAAAATCATATTTTTATTACTTTAAAAATATAAAGATCATATTTTTACATCATTTATATTTTTATCACCTTAAAAATCGTATCTTGACCATGGTGTTCACATTCTTATCTTTTCTGTATATAAAACCATTTCTTTTTAAAGATCAAACATTTGTCTTTTTAAAGATCAAATCTTTTTAATTTTAAAGATCAAATCTTTTGCATTTTAAAAAACTAATCTTTATTATAACCAAACATCTGAACTTTTGTTATATGAAATTCCGAGCTTTTCACATTAAAAATCCTTTCATAAATCATAGTGGTTCATACAAAATTTTAATAGCAAAAATAAATAAATACAAACAAATAGAAGACTTACAGTGGTTTTTTTTTATAAGAGGGAGGGGGTTCGGATTCACGGAAGGAGGAGGGGTCCGGCAGTCGGGCGGAGGCCGGGGGAGGGGCGTTTGGGGTCGGCGGTGGTGGCCAAATGGCTGAGGGAGGCGTTCGATTTTGGGGTTGGAGGGTTTGGGCTCGTCGAGAGATAGAGGCGCAGGTTCGTGGAAGGAGGAGCGAAGGGAGGGGAGGTTCGCGGTGGCGCCGGTCAGTAGGGAGGTCGACGGCGCCTGGCGCCGGTGGTGGCTGGGGATCGATGCGGTCTCCGTCGATCTTTTTTTTTTTCTGCGATGAACGAATGAATAAAGGGGGCCAACGTGATTTAAGGAGGAGGGAGAGGTTTTTTCAATTTATTTAATTATTTTAATTTCTAAAAAGTTGACTTTTACATACGACCTCGAAACGAGACCCACCGCCTGTCGTCCATAGTATTTTACCCCCATTCCGGACACAATGGGATATGTATCGTAGGCTGATTCAATCGTTACAATCAGTTTCCGTCAAAATCAACATATAACTCTATATATTGAATTTGAACGCGCATTTCAATTTACTGGGGCCACATACTAACTCTATAAATTGCAGAAAAATATTTTCTAGCTTCCTATTGACGATACGGTCCTAACAAAACTAGTTTCGTCGAATTCTGAGACCGTTAGAAAAATGGCCATTTTCCAGTCGATTAAAATCAACTCAAACTGGTCAAACGCGTTTTCCTTTGCCACGCTCACATATTGATTCGAAAAATTATGAAATTTGGAATCTAGCAATAATTTGACATCACGGATCCAACAAAAGAGGTTTCGTCGAAATCCGAGGTCGATTGCAAAATTCCCATTTTTAAGGGCCTGAATTCCATAGCGACTATTCAGAATTTTCAACTGGACATATCTTTTGATTCCCGCTATGAAATTTCGATTTTTCGGATTCGTTGGGAAGATATCATCAATTAGATCCTATGTTTTTGGTTTCACTAAAATCCGGATTGTTTTGCACTCGGTACGTTCAATTGAAGTTTGAAATCGAATTATCGAACTACCGCGCCATTTTCAATTCTATTTATAATTATATAATTAATTATATTCTAACGACGGTGTATATAATATATACGTTCGGATTCTATTTAAAAATAAATTTCCCATCGATATTATTTAAAATAATCTATTTTAAATATTCAGAATTCGCTAAAATTGCCAAAATAAAATTTTTAAACTGGTTCAGAATTTCCGGGTTATTACACTGCATGTTAGATATGTTTTTTGGTTATCATGACATTTTCATTCTGCATGTCTGTTGTACCTTGCTTGTCTTTATCATGTTCTGTCTTTTGACCTAGGATGTATATCCTATTTTGTTAGATATCTTTAGGTCCTTTTTGCTATTTATACATGTTCCTGTCTCGGATGTATCATCTGCCTTTTGTCACTTATTTAATATCTTGTTCCTTCTTACTTATAACTGATTAGAAACATTGATCGTGGTCTCGATATGTATGTAAGAGACCCATGAAATTGTGTCTAATTAGTTTGTAACGTATACGCTCATTTGAGATCATCGGCGATGTTACTAATGTTTTACTGACGGATTATTGTGGTCTCTGGTTATTTAGACTCCTTATTTTAGAGACAACACTTGCTTGTCTTAAGTGGGTTACAAACATAAATCATTAACCAAATTTTGTACTTAAAGACAGAATATGAGGGTCTTTAATAACTCATTTTTTTAGTGAATATATAGTCAATCAGATTTGGTTCCAGTGTGTGATGGAGGAGACTCTATTTAAGGTAATTAGTTATTTGAAGTTGAAATTGGAGCATGTTTTTTTTAGAAAACAAGGATTAAGGATGGATAGATATGTATGTGTGTAATTGGAAATTCATGTGGAGCTATGAATGAGCAGACATGTAGCATTCTACATTCATGTGACATCTATACATTGATGCATGCCAAGAATAAGTACTCTTAAACATGCATAACAAGTTATAGTGCTGGTACCAAATAAGTAAGATATTAGAGCATATGTTATTAGATAATAATGCACAGAATAAAATAGAGCATGTTCACCTTGCAGTAATACGTACTAGTTCATGTTTATAATGATGAATATAATAACGATTAATATGCTTTGTAATGGATGTTTGGGCTAGCGTTTTGTAAAGCGTGTTCGAGTTGTTTACAAAAAAAGAAGATGCTAAATATTTCTGGGAAGAAATGCAGATCTATAAAATAGGACAGCAATCCCAAATTCTCATGTTCTGGTGCGATTTATGACTATATTTTTCTATTTGAACGATATACCATTGTATTGAAATTTCTGAGCTCATGCATACAGTGGTTAATTAAACTCTGTCAAATTTTATTTGGTGGTAAATTTCTAAGCTCATGCATACAGTGGTTAATTAATTTTCTCCATATTTGGTGGTAAACTCTATCAAATTGAAGCGAGTCTTTTAATTGCGTCTCATGGAAAAATTTCATTTAAGCCCTCATGTAATTAGCTTGGACTGGGTACCCATTAATTTCTCACAAATATTATTCTTTAAATGCATTTAAATCCAATGAAGATAAATAGTAAAAAAAATAGGTATTAATAATCCTTAATTGATGAGAAATGCACGGATATGGCAATATCATGCTAAGGCTGGAAAGACCAAAAAACGATAAGATGGACATAAATATGAGTATTATTGCAATATTAGCATTTAATGATTTATATATAGATCATAATTTTAAAATTTATGTCAACAAAAGACCGTAACGCTTCTCAGCATAGAGTAATACGTTTATAGGATAACACCTCAAAGTAATTAATCTTAAGGACATTAATTTCTGTAACGAAAAATGGTAAAATTAGCTGAGATTTAGATAAATTAGTTACTATTCTTTTACTATAGTAAAGCTTAGAATATAGTGTCATAGCCTGGAATTTGTACCTATGAGCTTAAAAATGGATCTTTTTGATGTCCATTCATATTGCCTTATTTTAAACTAGAAATTAATTAGCAAAATAATAATAATGCATCCAAGTCCAATAGCCAGTATAATTACAAAATCTGGGAGAATAATTATGTGCTACATACTCATCAAAAAAATATGTGTGAAATGTGCACCAAATATGTTAATAGATACTCATAAAAATGTTACCACACTTTATTTGATTGTTTACCTTGCATTTCAGAAATGAATTAATTTATATGATTTACAATGCAATTAAGAAATCAATTTTGGAAACAAATTAATAAATTAACATCAAAAGCTACAGGTTTGAACTGCAGTAAAACTGAGCCTAAAGGATTGGTTTTGATGACCTCGTTATCAATTAGGAAATAGGAAGAAAAAATTGACAATTTTCTCGGGCAAGGTTTTGAGGTATTATGCCCAAACCAGTTACTCATGCAAACAGAAAAGGAAGATATTTTGATACCATGATCAAAGGAGAGGGGACCATATAGGAAACGAAAATGTTAATTGAGATGGACAATTATTGGCGTTCATATACTTTCCTTTTCTTGTCTCTCCAAACGAGTATTTGCATTTTCTTCTATTATTATTATTTAATTATTATTGCAGTGTCCCCATGTCTCATATATATTTCAAGTTAGTATAATAATGTATTAGCTGAATGTGTATGTTGTGTGGTGTTTGAATTCTTGTCAAAAATTTGATTACCATATGACCTGAAGCCGCTGTGTGGCAATGCAAGTCCGAATTCATTAAACCCATACCTACTACCATGACCTTGTACTGTCCCCACGCTTACTACTAACTGTTGCCTTGGTTTAGTTGAAATGCAGTAGCAAAATAACATACTAGCATGTCTGGTGCCACAATTAAGTTGTCAGTGCCATAAACTTGTTGTAGTCACTATGGTAGGCTTTGTTTACCCTTCTGCCCTTAAACTAAATGTGTGTGTATTTTTTTTCCTTGGCATGTTAATACTAACATGTTTCTTACCTTTAAATTTGGAAATCCAAGTATTATGAGCTGCTGCATCTTTGGGAATTTGTTTTTATTATTTATTGCTTGTGATTGGATATTTTTTCCTCTGTTGTGTATTTTACTTCACATTATAACCTGGGTTTTATGTCCTCTTTCCTGTAGCAAAGAGGAACCGTGGTTCCTTATTTTGTCAGTTTGGGGATATTAAAGTCTAGTATGTTATTCCTGTTACTAGTTGTGGCTTGTATCTTGTGTGGAAATTTAAAATATACATACCCTTTTTGGTTGTTTTTGAAGTGCATGATTTAGTCACCAATTCAGATCTGAACTGTTAGCTATTTACCCATACCCTTTTTAAACTTGGAACATGTTTTAATTGATGAATGTTCTGCGCATGTTTTTTTTTAATGTATGTAGTGTTATCCTACTGCTGGTGTTGACAACACCATATTCTTAGTTTTCTAACTATGAAGTTGAAATGGGATCAACTTTAATGTAAGGCTGTGCTTCTATTATCTGAACTTCATGTCGTGGTTAATCAAGCAAACACCGTATTCTTAGTTTTATAACTATGAAGTTGAAATGGGATCAGCTTTAATGTTAGGCTGTGCTTCTATTATCTGAACTTCATGTTGTGGTTAATCAAGCAAACAAATAATGTGGCTCAACAATGATTATATGTTTGATAATCGCTTAAAACTCTTTTTTTTTCATGTGTATTATAGCATGTGGAAGATCACCATATGTACTCATTAAATTATATGCACCATGGTGATCCAAAAATCTGGTATGAAATTCCAGGCTGTTATGCTTGTAAATTCGAGCAAGTCATGAGAAAACATCTACCCAAACTTTTTAAAGAGCAACCTATTTTATGTATATTAAGAAAAAACTAATAGTTATGTTTATGTATATGCATGTTTTGTGATTGTGCAGGTGGTGTGTCTTGTGGTGGTGGGGATGTTGAGGAAGTGCAAAGATGAAGCAGACTGATAGTTGAAGCAGAGTTTTTGGATGGTACTGATTTGTAATCATTATTTGCAATGAAGAATTGATATATTACCGTGATGATGTATGATTCATTTTTTGTATTTTGAATATAAAGTTGTAATGTTTTTTGTATGAATGGATCCGTTGCTTTGAATTTATATCAATTTGTTTTCTGTTTATTCAGCTTTTGTTGCATTTGCAAATTTTTTTTTTTTAAAACCCAAATGTCAATCACAACGGTGCATAATAGTTGTAGTAGATTTTATTACAACGGTGCATAACTGTTGTAATAAAGTTTATTACAACGGTGGAAAAAAGTTGTAAAATATACATATTACAACGGTGTTGCAACAGTGCAAAAACGTTGTAAAAGATATTAGTCTATTACAACTTCTTAATACACGACGGTTTGCCCACCGTTGTAAAATGTATATTACAACGGTGTTCCACCGTTGTAATAGGGTCATTTTGTTGTAGTGATAGAGAGAAAATTGGCATAAAAACATCATCTCTAGCATAAAAGATAGATCTTGATAATAATATCAATATGAATCAAGAAAAACTGATTTACAACAGGCTGAATAGATCATAAGCTTGACATGAGAACGAACATAGAAAAGTCGCAAAACTCAAGATTCAAGAAGCAATTGAAATAGATCTGAATCAATAAACATAATTAAATCCAATTCCACTTTATTCCATGGCCATATTGTAATTTAAATGTTAAAATCTAAAAACAACTAGAACTTACAGAGCATGGCAAATGAATTAAGAACTGAATTTGTTGTAAAAATGTCGCGGCGTTGTTGGTTTATTGTCTTGAATCATTGTAGAAGCCTTGTTCTTTGAATTGATTTGAGTTTGAATGTTTGTACTTTGATTTGGAGACGGCGACCATGGTTTAAGAGGTATTTTAGCAGCATGACGGCTTTAGTATTATATTATTTGTGTGAATTTAGGGTTAGACTTGAGTTGTATTTATAGAATTTTAATCTGATTAGAGTCGTCGATGAAGCTAGAGTGAATCCAGACCATCCATCTCAAGAGAAGCCAATCAGAAAGTGACATGTAAGCCCTAGTGACTCAGCCAAGCCTCAGAAATCGACCAGAACCTGACCAGGCCAGCCAGGGCCTGACCAACCAGGTTTTCTGGCCTGGGCGCACTTGGCAGGTGTGCCAGTGCTAAAATTATACTGGCGCACTTCCCAAGTGCGCCAGTGCAATTTTGTTCTGGCGCACTTCCCAAGTGCGCCAGTGCATTCTGACCCGTTTCTGGTTTTTCTGCCCAACTTCGTTCGTCCATATCTTCTTCATACGATATCCGTTTTACGCAAACTTGGACTCTATATCAAGCAGAATTTCGAGACGAACGCAATGGCGTAACCCATTTCCCATGATTCTCATTTTTAAAATTAATTATACCTTGATTTCTAGTTTCAACATGTTATTAAAATTCGGGTTGTTACAGGTAACACTGGTATGTTCAATTAGGCTGCATGTTATTGTATGGGGTAAAATCTCTCACTAGAAGTATGCCTAAGTCTACCTTTTTGTACTTGTTGGGGATCATCTTGTTCATATGATACTAGTATTGGTGCAGAGAGAGAAGTATTAGAGAAGCGCAATGCTTGTTCTGTTCAGTTTATCCTACTTACCTTGTCGTACCTACCTTATATGTTGTTATCTCTCTCCAACTTTTATGCATGCCATGATGCTTTTACTTATTTATATGCTAAAAATAACTGGACTCGCCAAACTTATGTCTGGCCTATTTTGTTTCCTCTTCTTTCTCTTCCGTTCCCCCTTCCACCCTCTCCCCAACCATCAGGTTCTCAGGGTGGGAATACTCAAGCTTGATCAGGACTCTTCTTTCATTCTACTTGGAGCTGCTTAGATGTACTGCTTGATTTCATATCTTCTCTACTATGGCTATATTTTGGGGATTATGCTCTTTTCATGTTTATTGTACTCTAATGATTTTAGTAAAATATAGAAGTTTTTAGTTGATGCACTGGGTTTTATATATTTCAGACTCATGATGTAACTATGTTTTGAACCACGTTGTTTTCTGCTTAAATAAAGTTTTAAATTTCGCTGCTATTTTATATTTGTCTTGTAATGTTTCTATTTCTGTTTACCTATAACTCTTCACGAAACTTAATGCATTCTCTTAAAGAGTGACATTAACGGACGTGGTGTGTCACACAACATAGTAAACAATCCTCGATCACATTGCTCAACACGCAAACACACAGCTGAACGGAGGGATCAAGGCGGAAAGGGTCCGTCGTTGGTCAGTGATGAGCCGAAGAGCTGGTGATGGGTTCGGGATAGTACAGGGAAGGTAGGAGGGAGTGAAACGGGTAACATTGATGATGGGCTATTAAGTTTCGGGTGATATGGAGACGGGTGGCCGGAGGGAGTCAGTGGTAGTTCCAAGTAGGGTGGCACATCCATTCATAGCAGGGCATGGATTAGAATCGGGTTTGGATGGAAAAATTACAATGAGTTGTTGCCTCCTTTTTTCTCATGAAGTCAAGTAGGGTTCGAAATTGCACCGGCTAGCAAACGAAAGTAACAAGCTTAGTAATGTAATGGAGAATAAAGGGTTAGGAAAAATTAAAAGGACGGGTTTTGAAAAGGAAAATTGGTTTTTGAAAAGCAGCAGGCTTTGGAAAATGTACAAGAAGAATAAGTGTTTAGGGAGAAACAACATGATGGTTTTTGAAACAAAACAAAAAAAGGATCTAGGTTTAGCAAACCCAAAAGTGAAATGTTTTGTTTGTGCAAAGAAAAGGAATGATTTGAAAACATAGATTTAGATTTTGAAATTGAGAATTAGAGTTTGATTTTAGAAAGAAAAAATAAAAATGCAACATAGGTTAAGATAAATAAGAATTTTAGATTTTACCATGATTTTGCTTACTGAGAAATTCAGAGAGGAAGAAGAAGAAAAAGATTTAGGAGATGAGAAGGAATGAGGAAGGAAGAGGAAGACTACATGATTTATTTATGTAAGAGGAACTCTTCAGATGCCAAATGCAAATAACCTACTTAATATTTAATATTCAACCAAGCCTAATAAGCATAACCTAAATCTTATGGACCAATACGCTATATAGCGGTCCATAAATCAAAGAAAAATAGAGATAGAAATACACACAAATATGTTGTTAATAATGTGCATTTTTGTAGTGTAAATCATGGATACTGAGCAAACGAAATTTGATTTTAATGAAACGAAAATTGCCGAACAACTGAAATTCAATATGGACTTATAAAAATATATAATTAAGAACTTTAAGGATTTTTAGGTTTCAGCTCAAATTTAAATTCTTGACCAAATTGATCATAATTGACTTTTTATAGAAAACATCAATTTTAATAGTTTTGAAAAACAAATTATAGAGCAATGCAAGTTTAATATCTATTTATTTTTTAGAATGAATTCAAATTCAAATAATAATCTTAATTTAATTTGTTCAGCAAATAAGATTTGAATTGACAAACATTGTATTCAGTTATCATTATATATTTATATCAAAAATTAATTTCATTTAGTTCATAAACTCAAAAATATATTGAGTTTTAAATCAAAAAACATAATTTTAAATTAAATTCTTAATAAAATTTCACTTAAAAAAATCTTATTGTTACATGATCCATCAGGGGTGCTTAGGTGGGCCTCAAATCTTGTGTGTGGCCTTGTGTCGTTGAATCAAAGCTGCATGCAAGTTTTGAAGGCAAGGTGATGGGTCGTTGGACTGATTCTTGGATGCTCAAATCATGGATCGACAGTACAGGTGCATGGGGGAATAACACTTGGAATCTAGGACTGGGCCAATAGGAGTATGCATTGCAAATGGGTAGGCAATAAGGCAAGTATAGATCGGAGACCAAGACTTAGCAGAATTTTGTTAAGTCATTGAATCGGTACCGATCCATCCTATGATGTGGTAAGAAGATCAATTTTTGTGAGCATGATGGTGATGTGTTTGGAGGTTCTTAGTGAAGTTTGGTTACTAATGGACTTCGGATGCTTGAACTGCAACTCAGGGATAAATAATATTTCGATTGTGGACTCGAGACGAGTGGTCCTTTGATGTGATACTAGTCGTGGGGTGATGCACGATGCAGTAAAGTGATAAATTGACTCATATGAAAGTTGATCGCATATGATAATGGAATTGGTTTGAGAAGTGGATCAAACTAACGGATGAATTCATCAAGGAGCATGGCTTAGGAGATTGGAAGTGATAAGGAATTGTTAGTTATTGAAGGCTCTAACGGACTCAAGCAGGGCTATCATGGGTACGTCCATCAGGATCAAACGGATCGTGTACCTTGTATCAAGTTTATTTAGATGGAGGAAAACATACTCAAGGCGGTGTATGGCAGTCTGAGTAGAATCGGAGTTTTCATTAGTCCTTGACGGACGACAATGACCGATCATTTGATGATTAATGTATTCAAGGCTTTAGTCGATGATAGCTAGGACATTGGTTTTTTGGATGCTATGATTGATTGTTTGCTTTTTCTCTATTTCTCTGGGTAGGCTATCACCATAGGTCGTCGAAGAGAAGAAGGATTGAGGGATATCCTTTTCCTATTTTGGAGTAGCATATTATAGAAGATTATCATGTACTAACTCTGTCATTTTTGAGATAAATTGGATGTTGAACTGTCTATACTCATATATCATGTGTAACTGTTAATAGTTATTTTATCGCTTATTAAGACTATTGTTTGACTCAAGGTTTTTATGTTTCCTCTTATTATTGGTCTTCTCACCAATGTTATTAGTGAGTAGGCTGAGATAGTAGGTGACAAGTTTTTGTGATGCTGTGTGATGATGAGCATGAGGCTAGCATATTACTTTTATACTATATAGATACTTGTTGATTTCGCTATATGTTAATTACTATCAATACTCTAGGAGATATGTAGTGAGGCTTTGTTTATAGATACTCATTTACACGGATGTTTTATATTGATGACTCTGAGATGTTATAGAGATTCGATTTTTTATTATGTTATAGTTCACTACTATATCTTGTTGTATATATTCTATTATATGTTATCAATTTGCTATGAGTTATATAAAAAGTTCTGTTTCTTGTTATTCTTCCTTGATGATCATCCCATATCGGCTTGACATGTCACACAACACACTTTCTCCTTTGACTTGTGCAGGAGTTATGGGGAGGTCGTCGCATCACATCCATGTAATTTTGCTTTGTTGAATTCCATAAAATTTGCATCAGTTTCTTCTAGGTCTCTTAGAATAATCATTCCAAGAATCATTTGGTTTCTAGGGACCGCAACTGCCAGCCTAAATCTGATTGAGGACTAGATGTTTGCAACATGTGGGATGTTAGCAAAGCCTGTAGTCATAAACTATATGCAACAACCCTTATTTTTTGATTATTTGTATAACTAAAGTATAACGGTCTTTATAAGTTGTTAATTGAAATTAACCTTAATTTGGAGAGGATAACTTGTATAATCCTGTAAGTTGAACAATCAATGGGTTTTGGAATTAACATAGAGGAGTCACATAGATTTAGAGCTGAATTTAATTAAACTAAGTGATAAAAAATTTAAATTCAACATTTATTTGTTGAATAGATTTAAATATAAAGAAAATAAAGTTTTGAAAACTTTATATTGTAATATTGTGATTAGGACACAAGTTAAAGGTTTTATGTGCTCAAATATAATAATTTATAAACTATTGTTAAATGGAGAATTTTGTTGTAAAAGAGTATTTTAGAATTAACTGAGATGCAAATAAAATATAAAAGTGTAATATTTATTGAAAATTAATATTTGAGTGTTAGAATATTTTTAATATGGTTGTACATTTATTTTTGTTAAAATAATGAAGTTTGTGTAAAATTTGAAATTAAAAATATAAGTTTTAAATAAATAGGCATGTAAAATATAATTAATTAAATGAAATTGCAAATTTTATTGTGTTTATAATAGTTGAAATAATTTTATATATGTGTATTGCAATTTTGTTAAGTAAAAAACATGTCAAAATGCTAACAAATTTGGTTTAAATAGTATATTTAGGTTAAATAATGTGTAAATAGGTGTTATTGATCACATAATGACATATTTGGCCTAAATTAAACATGCTTAGTCTAGTTGGGTGAAACCTAAGCCAAAAACCCAAACAAAATATAAATTCTGAAAACTCGGAACTTCTTTTCCCTAACAATGGCTAGGTATTAGCTTTTCTTTGTCGCCTCCACTATTTCAAATCTCACAAATATCGCCCGAGATCTCGTGTTGGGCTCCTTCCGAAACGAAACAGCAAATATCACTCTAAATCTCCTTTCAAATATGTCGCTCGAGATATTGCAACATCGAACGATATATCGATCGAGACGAAATACTAGAATATCGTCCGAGATCTTAGTTTTTTTGGTTAAAATTTAAATTTGTGCCTGGACTAGAACTATAATTAAAAACTCAAATCTAGCCATATCAATCTTTTGTTATTTTACAATTTGCATGTTAAATGACTATATTGTATGTTCGTATATGTTTTACAATGCTTATGATTTTCATATTCATCTTTTTACATACATGTTACTTATGAAATTATGTATTTTATGGTCTATTATGCTGGATTTTTTTAAAGTTTTGGATCCTTTTAATGTTTCCTATCTAACAATATTCCTGTTTTAAGCATACTATGATTAGAGTATGAATGATCTTTCGCAAAATAAAGAATAATAAAGTTATTTTGTATTTTAAGTTTAAGTTACTATGTTTTTGATAGCATTCATAAAAATCATTTTGTTAAAATATCGTTTTTAACATATCATGAACCCCGAGATTGTTCCGATATGAACTTTCAGATCCGAGATGAAAATCCGAGATGAACTCCCGAGTTAGACTCATCCCGTCCGAGATCTCCCTCGATACGAGACCGAGTCTATATAATCCCGGAGATGAAACACGACCGATGTCCGAGATTTAAAACCTTGGTCGCCTCCGTCTTTATTTACCTCTTCTATCGACTCCTTCTGCTTTCTTATCTTTCACTCCAGCCTAGCTTTCTATAGCGTTGCGAAATGGAACTCCTTACCCCCTTTCGGTTTGCTCTTTGTCCATCACTAGCTCTGGTTCCTTCCCACTTGACTTTCGCTACTTCCTTGTTAACCGCCACGTTGCACATCTTTTCAGCGGAGTCCCCTTGCCTTTTCTGCATCCTCACTAGATTCTCAATTGCTCTTTCATTTTGCAACTCCATGGCCCACTTCACCTTGAACGACTTGTTAGACCCTGGAACCCTTTCACAAACAAAAGGCACACTTTCTAAGCTGTGGGTCGAGTAAATCGATGTGTTGTTTGTGGAACTTTTCTAGATTTATATTTTCTTTTTTTTAGTGTTTGGTGTTGTTTGTCCTATTGGGCGATTGAGTTTATTTGAGGTCTGTGGATCTAGTGTGTATACTTGGTTAGGGTGTTCGTCTTTGGATATCTCTATAGCAAGCATAGTGGTTTGTTGTTGGTTTTTTTTTGGTAATTATGTCGGTTGTGCGTTAATCTCTTCTGGTTGCTGGCTGTTTTTACTTACGAATGTTAGGGTGTTGGTGAATTTGGTTGGGAGTTTTTCCGGTGATACTCTTCGGTTGCATTGGTATTTTGTTCTCAATGTGACGAGACTACGTGAGTTTTTCATGTTATGGCTCCAAGTAACTGTGCTTTCAGGTTTCATTTCTTGGATTGATACTCCCCTTGGAGATTGGTGGTGTTGAGCTCTGTTGGCTAGTTCTATTATTGGTCGAGCCGTGTGAGTGTTCAAGGCTATTAGTTGTGCTAGTGGGGGAGTGCAGCTGCTGTCTTGAGCTAGGACTGGCTTCTTTGTAGCACTGTTTGGCACTCGGTGTTGCTTCCTATCTGTACGGCGATGGCTTTTATTACTTGTCAGTGTTAGTTTTTGTTGCTTTGGGATTGTGATACAGCCAATGTATGTAATTTTACTCAACAGCATTAGGTGGCTCCTGTGGCAACTAGTTCGTTAGTGTTTCTTTTTTGCTTTCTAGCTAATTTCACACCCTGCGTGGTGTTGCTTTTATTGGTTAAGAATATATGTAGCAGACGGTCAATATGACTATCTCATGTAGTTTTTTATACTCATATTTTCTTTAATGGGAAAAATATTATGGATCACTTTAAAAACCGATTGGCCTGGCAAAAAAATGTAAATTCTGGAATTTATAGAGGAGAAAAAGAAATATGCATACTTCTTCTTCCTCTCTGCTAATTTCCTATAAAGTAAAATCAGAAAAATTTCCTCTCCAATCCTCAAATCAAGCTTATTTCAAAACAAAATAGAGAAAAAGATTGCTAATTGTAATCTCTACAGGTAATCTGCCCAAAACCAAATTTATTTCACAAAATTTTATGATTTTGAAAAAGCTGTTCATTATAACATTCCTCTATGTTTGCATGTCTCTGTCTTTGAATTCTATAGGTATCTAAGACATTCTGAGGTCAAAATCTCCTTATTTTTGCAGGTTAAATCTTCTTCAAATCACTATAGATTCAATTAAAAGTGAGTTTATCACACATTTTTAGTTTATACGAGATTACTTGTTTGGAATTGTTGTTTCTATTGGTAATTTGACTTACTGTAAACAAGTTCCTAAATTCACAAAGTTACAGTAACTTAAGTTGTTCATATCCAATTTTGTGAGCTTGTTAATCTATAGTTTCATGTTGAATTCATGTCAAATCTTTTACGGATTATATTCAATTTGTTGTTCTTCAAACATGCTCAAAATAGTTCTTAGATGCTATCTGTAGTTATGTTTAAAATGGGTTCAAAGTTGAATACGAACAAGGCAAACACTACCTAAAACTAGTGTGACCTAAGGTCGACCTAGCTTATGGAAAATCGGTGGCAGGTCGAGCCATTTCTTTCACAATTCTATGTTCGTTTTCCTAATGTTTGTTGTACTATTCCATTTTTTTTTGTGATTTCCTTTTAGTTTTTGAGGCATGATTTAGCCAATTTCAATAGGCTAATTTCCTTAAGTGAAAGAGCTGACATTATCGTTGATTCATAAATGATCTGACAGTTTTTGGAGAAAATTATGTATTTCAATTTCATTGAGCTTTCAGGTGATTTTGCTAATTTTGTGCGCATGTTTTATAAATAGATTTCTAAGAAAAATTAGATTAATAATCTAATTTTGAAATAAGCATTTCGCAAACCAACTTATAAAATATATAGTATTTCTAAAAGTTATTTTATAAGTATATAATCTCTATAAAAGGGAATTTTAACGGAAATGATTCCTAAACGTTTTCAACATCATTTTAAGAACTCTTTTTATCAAAGTGTATTTTTCTATACAAAATCACTTGTTTTTGCTCCCTTCGAAAGAACAAGGAAGCGACTTAAATGATTTAGTAAACCATATGGCATGGGACACGTAGATTTGTTATATCCGTTAATTCTGGACTTTTTCGACTGAAGCAACAATAGTGTGAAGTAGATTAACTTGTAGTAAATTGATAAGTGGGAAACGTGCAGTATGGATCACATTGTTGTCGCTTTTCGGAATACTATTTGGAAGTTTTTAATACATTATTTTGTTTATTTCCACTACTAAACTGGCGGGGGAGTTGTTACTGTTAGACCTATGAGTCATTTGTACTAGGCGGGGACCATTTATATTAGACCTTCGGGTTATTTGGGTTGGGCCTGGAAAGAGGCGTTTATATTGAACATTTTGGTCATTTATGTTAGGCCTAGAGGAGGGGAAGGGGTAGTGAGGACAATGCATGTGCGGTGTAGCCTATGTCGACAATGGCGATATGGATCCATTTGTATATTATTTTTAAAAATTGTGATTTCTAAATGTTTTCACAATTTTGTGGATGTTGCCTGTTGGCGTTTTATACATAGCCTATGAGCTATTGTATGATTTTAATTTGATCATTCATTTTTGATGCTTTGAATTCTTATACGAGTTCCATAGGTGAGATTTTGACGATTTCCAACTTGGTGTTTATATGGTTTCATATAGCTTAGCCTTAGTGCTTAAGCAAATAGGTGTTGATTAAAATACTTATGTGGGTTGCTATTTGTAAAGACCCGTAACTTCCCCGTAAAGGAAAGTGTCGGATAGTTCGAGAACAAACCACAACAGAACGCATATAAAAGAACGTTTCATTGTATATTACAACAATGCATCAGATTACAAGAATATACAGAGTATAAATGAATAAATATTACACAGAAATATCAGAGATTTAGATTACATTTAAATACATAGCAGCGGAAAATAATACAATACACAACTAGAAGGAGATATACGGATACAAAGCTTTCCGGATATCGTTCCAGCTGTAAACCAGGATCCTGTGAATATAAATCTGCAAAACCAAAACTACTAGCTGCCCGTGTCAAAATAAGGGCACCCAGAGTTTAGGTTAAAACAATAAACTCCAGGTCAGTCATGTGACTGGTGTGAGAACTAAAACAGTTATTAATCTTTATTTTCAAAGGTAAATCAAGGGACCACGCCGTATAACACGGAACGGGTTTCCTCCCAAGAATACCAGTGCATAAAACAAACAGAGCCATGCTAAATAAAGAAAAATGAAGCTGTTATAAGACCCAGGTCCTATCACACAATGCAAACGCAAGCCGGGGGATAGGGTTTTCCCTTATAACAGCCAAAGAATGCTTGATACGTTTAAAACAAATCATTTGATACTATTATAAGTGCATAGAGTATAAAACAACTTCAAATCATAAGTATCAATCATAGGCGGCATGGGTACCATATATCATGTCGCCATATGTAGGTTTACAAATAAAACCGCAAATGTCACGTATTTGGAAATTGGATTTCCATCTATGAACCGAGGCAAAAGATAGTCCTCAACCGATTCGAGACGCTCTAGCCCGCCCCTCAGGCAAGTACTCAGTCAAGCCTTTGGATCCTCAGGGCCGGTCCACACGGAGTGGATTAAAATGCCTGAACATGCGTTTCCCCGCCCTATGGGGCGTAAACGAGCCAACTAAATGACTCCATCGGTTCGAGAACGACCGATCAATCCGAGGCGCCTCGCAACAGCAACAACCACATAAGTCAAACTCGTCAGGGCGTGTAAAACCACTGACGCCACTTCTAGCTAGAAAGAAACGCATGCCCTCCCTGACGTCCGTCTCCCGTTTTTGGTTCATACCGGGTGTGAAGCTCGCGAATCAACGTTACACAAAGCTATGCCACAAAGGTCGTGCTTTGATCATCAACCACAAGACTTTGCTTTTCAACAGAAGCCTTGATCATTTGCCACTTAGCATGCCACACAGGCAAACCATCCTATGCAACCGATATCAGTCACACAGAATGAAATCCGATGTCAGACACACAGTCCATTTACAAGTCTGTCCTGGGTCTGAACGAAACCGGAGGCACCTAGTACCCCGCATATCCATCGATCTCCAAGTACGTCTGGACGATCACCAACTGTTTCCATCTTCTTGGGTGTACAGCCCAATCAAGATCATCAGTAATTACCCAAACGACGTGAAGACCTCCGGTCTTCGACCGTCGTCTTCATCTTCGACTTATCGTCGTATCAGTTATTCAGAATGGGATAAACCCGGTCTTCCTGAATAACTCGCGTATATTTTAAATAAGTGTTACACAAACACAACATACGCCTCATTCCAATTCATCAGTCACTAACCGTAAATTAATCAAGAGAATAATTCCCCAAATATTAACCCCGAAGGCCGAAACCAACATCAGATCAATATCCAGAAAACCATTCTACTTGGTCAACCGACAATTAGTTTCTAAATTTCACATTCATAGGGAAATGTTCCCATTAATTTTATCAAAGATAAATTCTTGAATTTATGCTTTAATCTACTTTTGAATATCAATTCAAACTAGTCGGGATTAGCGAACCTTACCGAAGTAATCATTTATTTTAATTTCCCAATCCCAACCTATTCATCCCATGAAGTAAAACTGGTAATACTTCATATCTAACACCACAGTGTTATTGGTAAATTCAATTACCATTTCACGTTCAAATCTAATTAAAGATTTAACTATCGCCTGGAGCAAAACTGGTGATACTCCATTTCGATTTTTTCAATCTAATTAAAGATTCATTAAAACTCCACTTAGTTTTAATCGTTAACTGGGTTAAAGAATCAGTGTCATTTAAAACACGGTTCACGATAAACCCAAAATCACATTCCATTAATTATCGGGTTAAAGAACAAGTGTTATTTAAAACACTGTTCACGATAAACCCAAAAATCAATATCCATTCAATTCCAATTAAATATTATTTAATTGGTACACTTCATTAAATCTAAATAAAAAGATTTAATCTTTTCTCAACTGGGTTCAAGAACAGTGTTAGTGAAGACACCATCCACGACAAACCCAAATCACATTCATTAATTATCGGGTTAAAGAACAAGTGTTATTTAAAACACTGTTCACGATAAACCCAAAAATCAATATCAATTCAATTCCAATTAAATATTATTTAATTGGTACACTTCATTAAATCTAAATAAAAAGATTTAATCTTTTCTCAACTGGGTTCAAGAACAGTGTTAGTGAAGACACCATTCACGACAAACCCAAATCACATTTGATATTCAATATAAGGCTCTGAATAGAAAATATATCGGCTTATATTCAATATCAAATTCTACGATTAACAAATGTCGTATTGGAAATAACGATATAAATATATATCTTTCAAATTTCCGTAACAACATCCGTATAATCACAAATTCCAACATCGAAATATTCCGAGGACGATTTCGATTCAAATCCACTCCAATGCAATCACTGGAAATTTTGGTTATTTTCAAAACCCTTTTCAAATTCAATTTATTTATTTAAAAATAAATAGAATTATAATTCTAGTTCAAAACTAGTTCATTTCGATAAAAATCTATTTTTATCTTTTCAAATAGGGAGTTTTTCATCCCAATTCTTTCTAAATCATTTCTTATGATTTTACACAAATTATTGCTATTTTTAATAATTTTATCAAGGCCCGTACAGTCGATTTCCATCAATGGCCATCGAACTGCACTTACAGCGACCTTTTTCAGATTTGATTTGGACGTAACTCCAAATCCAACCGTTAGATTTCTAATTTCTAACATCCGTTAGAAAGCTCTTTTCGATACGAACCCAACGGTTCCGGTTTTAGGAGAATCCGACGGTCGGATCTCCCGCAATGTCCGTTTGAAATAAATGGTCGAAATTCACGAACTGCCGCGGCGCGGCGCGTTCTATTCAGGCCATTATATTATATATATAATATATATAATATATACTTCGTCGATTTCTATTTAAAATGAATTATATAAATAGTTTTGAATTCGTTTTAAAAATCCATTTCAACTTCCATTTCAATTCAAAGCAAAATTGAATTCTTCTTTATAAATTCGTTTTAAAATTCATTTCTATTCAATTCAAATTTCAATTCAATTTGAATTCATTTCAATTTGTTTTCAATTCAATTCGAATTCGTTTTCAATTCAATTCATTTCGAAATCGTTTTCAATTCATTTCGAAATCGTTTTCAATTCAATTCATTTCGAAATCGTTTTCAATTCATTTTGAATTCGTTTTCAATTCAATTCATTTCGAAATCGTTTTCAATTCATTTTGAATTCGTTTTCAATTCAATTCATTTCGAAATCGTTTTCAATTCAATTCATTTCGAAATCGTTTTCAATTCAATTCATTTCGAAATCGTTTTCAATTCATTTTGAATTCGTTTTCAATTCAATTCATTTCGAAATGAATAAAATCGATATAAATATCGTTCATGTCAAAATGGCGTCAATCTAATCAACACGGCTTCATAAATTTCTATTTTCAAAATAGTTGTTATTATCAAAATATTTCGTTCAACACATGACCAATCTCAATGAATGAGTACTGTCAACACATGAACTTTTATTTTATAATATTCTTTATTTTTCAAATTGGAATGAGGCCCAATCAATTACCATATAAAGTTAATTATATGGATTTTCATACAACACATGTATATCATAGCATTGAGAAATAATCAACCATCAACCAAAGTGCACTACACTGTATAAGCATCAAATATAGATATTCAACGCTTATAACAGCCTGTCAATCAATCGATCGACATATTTAATCAATCAGGATGAGTGAACTTCAAATTTCATCCCAACACCCGTGTGGGGTTTCAAACAATCACACGCATATTTTATTTGTGCAGTTGGGCGATGTGTAAAATTTATCGTCCCAATCAATGTCTTTCAAATAGGTGTACATAAACAAACCGTTCGGTTTATAAATGAATATTTTATTCACTTCACGTTAAAAATTATATTTTTAACGATAAAACATTTTATTCCAACCTATGAATTTCTATTCAATTCATTTATTCAATAAAATGGTATTTTTATTTTCTAACATATTTTAGAAAATTTCGGCGGCATAACGGCACGATACTAGAAACGGGACAAGGCCTAGCCTTATCCCCAGTCTAGTGAAGGCCCACGCCATTCACACATCAATCAATCAATTTATTATGCAAACCACAAAATTTGGAGTAAGAGTCTAACCTAGCCTTACTCCTTCGCCTTATAACGGCGCACGTCTAATCCTAACCAGTTTATCGATTCGATTATTCACACCACAAACCACATTCAAACCAATATCGCAATCAATCACCAAACAGCCAAACAAACAAGTCCATGGTCTGTGGACGATTGTGTCGGGTGCTACTAAGCACCGTCTGCATCCTAGTATATATATATATAACTAGAAAAGAAATTGAAAGGTGAGAAATTCTCACTTATAGCTATCCAAGCTCCACAGCACTTCTATTGCAGAAGTCTTCGTCGTTTCGCCTTTTTGCCACCTTCGTTGCCCAAGGCCACTATATATATAAAAATCGAATTTTTACTTCGCCATTCAATATATAAAAATCGAATTTTTATTTCAAAGTTCAATATATAAAAATCAAATTTTTAGTTCAAAGTTCAATATATAAAAATCATATTTTTAACTCGAAGTTCAATATATAAAAATCACATTTTTAACTCGAAGTTCAATATATAAAAATCAAATTTTTAACTCGAAGTTCAATATATAAAAATCACATTTTTAACTCGAAGTTCAATATATAAAAATCAAATTTTTAACTCGAAGTTCAATATATAAAAATCAAATTTTTAGTTCAAAGTTCAATATATAAAAATCGAATTTTTAGTTTGCTATTCCATATATAAAAATCGAATTTTTATTATTTTAAAAATATGATCTTTTTTATTTTAAAGTTTAAATCTTTTTCTTTTTAAAATCTTAAAATAAAATCAGTTTTTAAAATCCTTTCAAATCAGTTTTTAACTTCATTTTTAAAATCAGAATTTTAACTCTAATTCAAATCAGAATTTCTAGATTAAAAATAAAAATCAGTTTTTAAAACCTATAAAAAAAACAGTTCTAACTTTATATAATTTTCAGTTTTATACCTTTTTAAACAAAAATCAGCCTTTAAATGTTTTGAAAATCAGTTTTAAAGTAAACAAACAAAAAATCAATTTTAAAGTAAAATAAAAAAATCAATCAGTGAACTTACAGAGGGGTGGGTGATTCACGTCGCGATTTCTTCGAGGAGGAGGGGGGGTCTTCACGCGCGTCGCATCAAGGAGGAGGCTGGGGAGGGCGCTGTCTGACTGGTGGTGGGCCAGCAGGGCGGTGGGTGGTCGGACTGTGGTGGCGTGGGGGTCTCGGCGGCTTCAGGAACGAAATCGAATTGGGGTTTTTCAGAACGGAGGAGGAGAGGCACGAGGTGAGTGGGTGGCAGCCGTTGGGAGGCGCGCCGGCCTGAGAGGGGAGGGGCGATGGTCACAGTGGCGTGGGGGTCTCGGCGGCTTCAGCGCCCCTTTTTTTCTTTTTCTTTTTTATTTTTTTCCGATTGGATCTGAAGAAGAGGAGAGAGAAGAGGGAAAAGGGGAGGGGGTGTATATTTATTTCTATTTTAAATTATATTTAATTCCTTAAAGTTGACTTTTCGTTTGACCTCGAAACGAGACCCAACGACTGTCGTCTCTAGCGTATTACCCCCATTCCGAACACAATGGGATATGTATCGCAAGCTGATTTGACCGTTTGAATCAGTTTCCGTTAAATTTACATTTAAATCACTATATTGAATTTTAAACGTACATTTCAAATTACCGGGGCCACATACTAACTAGAAAAATTCCGGAAAAATATTTTCTAGCTTCGTATTGACGATACGGTCCTAACAAAACTAGTTTCGTCGAATTCTGAGACCGTTTGAAAAATGGCCAATTTCTAGTCGATTAAAATCAACTGAAACTGGTCAAACGCGTTTTCCTTTGCCACGCTCACATATTGATTCGAAAAATTATGAAATTTGGAATCTAGCAATAACTTAACATCACGGACCCAACAAAAGTGGTTTCGTCGAAATCCGAGTTCATTTGCAAAATGTCCATTTTTAAGGGCCTGAATTCCATAGCGACTATTCAGAATTTTCAACTGGACATATCTTTTGATTCCCAATATGAAATCTTGATTTTTCGGATTCGTTGGAAAGATATTCACTATTAGATTCCATTATTTTTGGTTTCACTAAAATCCGGATTGTTTTGCACCCGGTACATTCAAATGAAGTTTGAAATCGAATTATCGAACTACCGCGCCATTTTCAATTCTATTTATAATTATATATAATTATTTATATTCTAACGACGACGCGTATAATATATACGTTTGATTTATATTCAGAATAAATTTCTCGTCGATATTATTTAAAATAATTCATTTTAAATATTTAAAATTTGCTAAAATGGCCAAAATAAAAATTTCAAACTGGCTCGCATTTTACGGGTTGTTACAATCTCCCCCACTTAAAACTTTTCGTCCCCGAAAAGGAACAAAGTCGAAAGTGGTTTGATTATTCAACTCTACGCTCGACCTGACTTCCATTCTCCAACTTTTCAGTTTCTGAGAATTTCTAAAATTTCAAAAATTTGGCTAACACCCTAAATTTTTGAAAAATTTCGCCATAACCTCCCCTGCAATGGGAGCATCGGGGAATTTCAAATAGCTTCCCCGGTCCTTCAGATCTCAAAAAGAAAAAGAAAAAGCCAAGCGGCTAGCCAATAGGCTCACAAAATCATCATCACCCAAACAAAACAGGAAATTATGTAGTAAACATGTACCTATTTGTCGGGCAAACAAATTTTATTCTTCGGCTCTAGCCTCCTTGCTATGACCTGTTCAATGTAAGTATATGTATATGCTAGCAAATGCGACCAATTTTCAATACAATCAATATTTGATTCAATTAGGCTAAGTGGTTCAAAATTATCAAACAATTAAACAAACATCAATCAATTAGTGCCTTAGAGTTTCAAATTCATAATTTTGATACATATACAAAAATCATGTTTTTTTGATGCCAAATCACAACAATGTATTCTAGCTATATTAGTTTTGGTTCTTACACCAGTCTAATGGAAATATATAGAAAATCACACCTTCGAAACACGAACATAAATACTGATGATGTCATGACAATCATCAGTACCATCTTCGGGCGACTAGAGTGTGATGCTATATCTATCCAATATATTAAAATTTCGAATACACGCGGATCAGACGTATACGCAAAATCTATATATACTGGATTGTCCACATCTATATAAATAGATAATCAAATACGAATAATTGATTTAAATCTTCAAAACAAAAATTTGTTTTCACTTTTATAAATATACTCTTCACACTCGTTCTAGGATACTACTGATCCTATCTCTAACGAGTCATCTAGTTGGACATTACTAATCCAATATCTGATGAATTCTTTCGTATGGTTCTAATGTGCCTTGTTCTCTGAGCTTGGTAAACCAAAGCTCTGATACCAACTGTAAAGACCCGTAACTTCCCCGTAAAGGAAAGTGTCGGATAGTTCGAGAACAAACCACAACAGAACGCATATAAAAGAACGTTTCATTGTATATTACAACAATGCATCAGATTACAAGAATATACAGAGTATAAATGAATAAATATTACACAGAAATATCAGAGATTTAGATTACATTTAAATACATAGCAGCGGAAAATAATACAATACACAACTAGAAGGAGATATACGGATACAAAGCTTTCCGGATATCGTTCCAGCTGTAAACCAGGATCCTGTGAATATAAATCTGCAAAACCAAAACTACTAGCTGCCCGTGTCAAAATAAGGGCACCCAGAGTTTAGGTTAAAACAATAAACTCCAGGTCAGTCATGTGACTGGTGTGAGAACTAAAACAGTTATTAATCTTTATTTTCAAAGGTAAATCAAGGGACCACGCCGTATAACACGGAACGGGTTTCCTCCCAAGAATACCAGTGCATAAAACAAACAGCGCCATGCTAAATAAAGAAAAATGAAGCTGTTATAAGACCCAGGTCCTATCACACAATGCAAACGCAAGCCGGGGGATAGGGTTTTCCCTTATAACAGCCAAAGAATGCTTGATACGTTTAAAACAAATCATTTGATACTATTATAAGTGCATAGAGTATAAAACAACTTCAAATCATAAGTATCAATCATAGGCGGCATGGGTACCATATATCATGTCGCCATATGTAGGTTTACAAATAAAACCGCAAATGTCACGTATTTGGAAATTGGATTTCCATCTATGAACCGAGGCAAAAGATAGTCCTCAACCGATTCGAGACGCTCTAGCCCGCCCCTCAGGCAAGTACTCAGTCAAGCCTTTGGATCCTCAGGGTCGGTCCACACGGAGTGGATTAAAATGCCTGAACATGCGTTTCCCCGCCCTATGGGGCGTAAACGAGCCAACTAAATGACTCCATCGGTTCGAGAACGACCGATCAATCCGAGGCGCCTCGCAACAGCAACAACCACATAAGTCAAACTCGTCAGGGCGTGTAAAACCACTGACGCCACTTCTAGCTAGAAAGAAACGCATGCCCTCCCTGACGTCCGTCTCCCGTTTTTGGTTCATACCGGGTGTGAAGCTCGCGAATCAACGTTACACAAAGCTATGCCACAAAGGCCGTGCTTTGATCATCAACCACAAGACTTTGCTTTTCAACAGAAGCCTTGATCATTTGCCACTTAGCATGCCACACAGGCAAACCATCCTATGCAACCGATATCAGTCACACAGAATGAAATCCGATGTCAGACACACAGTCCATTTACAAGTCCGTCCTGGGTCTGAACGAAACCGGAGGCACCTAGTACCCCGCATATCCATCGATCTCCAAGTACGTCTGGACGATCACCAACTGTTTCCATCTTCTTGGGTGTACAGCCCAATCAAGATCATCAGTAATTACCCAAACGACGTGAAGACCTCCGGTCTTCGACCGTCGTCTTCATCTTCGACTTATCGTCGTATCAGTTATTCAGAATGGGATAAACCCGGTCTTCCCGAATAACTCGCGTATATTTTAAATAAGTGTTACACAAACACAACATACGCCTCATTCCAATTCATCAGTCACTAACCGTAAATTAATCAAGAGAATAATTCCCCAAATATTAACCCCGAAGGCCGAAACCAACATCAGATCAATATCCAGAAAACCATTCTACTTGGTCAACCGACAGTTAGTTTCTAAATTTCACATTCATAGGGAAATGTTCCCATTAATTTTATCAAAGATAAATTCTTGAATTTATGCTTTAATCTACTTTTGAATATCAATTCAAACTAGTCGGGATTAGCGAACCTTACCGAAGTAATCATTTATTTTAATTTCCCAATCCCAACCTATTCATCCCATGAAGTAAAACTGGTAATACTTCATATCTAACACCACAGTGTTATTGGTAAATTCAATTACCATTTCACGTTCAAATCTAATTAAAGATTTAACTATCGCCTGGAGCAAAACTGGTGATACTCCATTTCGATTTTTTCAATCTAATTAAAGATTCATTAAAACTCCACTTAGTTTTAATCGTTAACTGGGTTAAAGAATCAGTGTCATTTAAAACACGGTTCACGATAAACCCAAAATCACATTCCATTAATTATCGGGTTAAAGAACAAGTGTTATTTAAAACACTGTTCACGATAAACCCAAAAATCAATATCCATTCAATTCCAATTAAATATTATTTAATTGGTACACTTCATTAAATCTAAATAAAAAGATTTAATCTTTTCTCAACTGGGTTCAAGAACAGTGTTAGTGAAGACACCATCCACGACAAACCCAAATCACATTCATTAATTATCGGGTTAAAGAACAAGTGTTATTTAAAACACTGTTCACGATAAACCCAAAAATCAATATCAATTCAATTCCAATTAAATATTATTTAATTGGTACACTTCATTAAATCTAAATAAAAAGATTTAATCTTTTCTCAACTGGGTTCAAGAACAGTGTTAGTGAAGACACCATTCACGACAAACCCAAATCACATTTGATATTCAATATAAGGCTCTGAATAGAAAATATATCGGCTTATATTCAATATCAAATTCTACGATTAACAAATGTCGTATTGGAAATAACGATATAAATATATATCTTTCAAATTTCCGTAACAACATCCGTATAATCACAAATTCCAACATCGAAATATTCCGAAGACGATTTCGATTCAAATCCACTCCAATGCAATCACTGGAAATTTTGGTTATTTTCAAAACCCTTTTCAAATTCAATTTATTTATTTAAAAATAAATAGAATTATAATTCTAGTTCAAAACTAGTTCATTTCGATAAAAATCTATTTTTATCTTTTCAAATAGGGAGTTTTTCATCCCAATTCTTTCTAAATCATTTCTTATGATTTAACACAAATTATTGCTATTTTTAATAATTTTATCAAGGCCCGTACAGTCGATTTCCATCAATGGCCATCGAACTGCACTTACAGCGACCTTTTTCAAATTTGATTTGGACGTAACTCCAAATCCAACCGTTAGATTTCTAATTTCTAACATCCGTTAGAAAGCTCTTTTCGATACGAACCCAACGGTTCCGGTTTTAGGAGAATCCGACGGTCGGATCTCCCGCAATGTCCGTTTGAAATAAATGGTCGAAATTCACGAACTGCCGCGGCGCGGCGCGTTCTATTCAGGCCATTATATTATATATATAATATATATAATATATACTTCGTCGATTTCTATTTAAAATGAATTATATAAATAGTTTTGAATTCGTTTTAAAAATCCATTTCAACTTCCATTTCAATTCAAAGCAAAATTGAATTCTTCTTTATAAATTCGTTTTAAAATTCATTTCTATTCAATTCAAATTTCAATTCAATTTGAATTCATTTCAATTTGTTTTCAATTCAATTCGAATTCGTTTTCAATTCAATTCATTTCGAAATTGTTTTCAATTCATTTTGAAATCGTTTTCAATTCAATTCATTTCGAAATCGTTTTCAATTCATTTTGAATTCGTTTTCAATTCAATTCATTTCGAAATCGTTTTCAATTCATTTTGAATTCGTTTTCAATTCAATTCATTTCGAAATCGTTTTCAATTCAATTCATTTCGAAATCGTTTTCAATTCATTTTGAATTCGTTTTCAATTCAATTCATTTCGAAATGAATAAAATCGATATAAATATCGTTCACGTCAAAATGGCGTCAATCTAATCAACACGGCTTCATAAATTTCTATTTTCAAAATAGTTGTTATTATCAAAATATTTCGTTCAACACATGACCAATCTCAATGAATGAGTACTGTCAACACATGAACTTTTATTTTATAATATTCTTTATTTTTCAAATTGGAATGAGGCCCAATCAATTACCATATAAAGTTAATTATATGGATTTTCATACAACACATGTATATCATAGCATTGAGAAATAATCAACCATCAACCAAAGTGCACTACACTGTATAAGCATCAAATATAGATATTCAACGCTTATAACAGCCTGTCAATCAATCGATCGACATATTTAATCAATCAGGATGAGTGAACTTCAAATTTCATCCCAACACCCGTGTGGGGTTTCAAACAATCACACGCATATTTTATTTGTGCAGTTGGGCGATGTGTAAAATTTATCGTCCCAATCAATGTCTTTCAAATAGGTGTACATAAACAAACCGTTCGGTTTATAAATGAATATTTTATTCACTTCACGTTAAAAATTATATTTTTAACGATAAAACATTTTATTCCAACCTATGAATTTCTATTCAATTCATTTATTCAATAAAATGGTATTTTTATTTTCTAACATATTTTAGAAAATTTCGGCGGCATAACGGCACGATACTAGAAACGGGACAAGGCCTAGCCTTATCCCCGGTCTAGTGAAGGCCCACGCCATTCACACATCAATCAATCAATTTATTATGCAAACCACAAAATTTGGAGTAAGAGTCTAACCTAGCCTTACTCCTTCGCCTTATAACGGCGCACGTCTAATCCTAACCAGTTTATCGATTCGATTATTCACACCACAAACCACATTCAAACCAATATCGCAATCAATCACCAAACAGCCAAACAAACAAGTCCATGGTCTGTGGACGATTGTGTCGGGTGCTACTAAGCACCGTCTGCATCCTAGTATATATATATATAACTAGAAAAGAAATTGAAAGGTGAGAAATTCTCACTTATAGCTATCCAAGCTCCACAGCACTTCTATTGCAGAAGTCTTCGTCGTTTCGCCTTTTTGCCACCTTCGTTGCCCAAGGCCACTATATATATAAAAATCGAATTTTTACTTCGCCATTCAATATATAAAAATCGAATTTTTATTTCAAAGTTTAATATATAAAAATCAAATTTTTAGTTCAAAGTTCAATATATAAAAATCATATTTTTAACTCGAAGTTCAATATATAAAAATCACATTTTTAACTCGAAGTTCAATATATAAAAATCAAATTTTTAACTCGAAGTTCAATATATAAAAATCACATTTTTAACTCGAAGTTCAATATATAAAAATCAAATTTTTAACTCGAAGTTCAATATATAAAAATCAAATTTTTAGTTCAAAGTTCAATATATAAAAATCGAATTTTTAGTTTGCTATTCCATATATAAAAATCGAATTTTTATTATTTTAAAAATATGATCTTTTTTATTTTAAAGTTTAAATCTTTTTCTTTTTAAAATCTTAAAATAAAATCAGTTTTTAAAATCCTTTCAAATCAGTTTTTAACTTCATTTTTAAAATCAGAATTTTAACTCTAATTCAAATCAGAATTTCTAGATTAAAAATAAAAATCAGTTTTTAAAACCTATAAAAAAAACAGTTCTAACTTTATATAATTTTCAGTTTTATACCTTTTTAAACAAAAATCAGCTTTTAAATGTTTTGAAAATCAGTTTTAAAGTAAACAAACAAAAAATCAATTTTAAAGTAAAATAAAAAAATCAATCAGTGAACTTACAGAGGGGTGGGTGATTCACGTCGCGATTTCTTCGAGGAGGAGGGGGGGTCTTCACGCGCGTCGCATCAAGGAGGAGGCTGGGGAGGGCGCTGTCTGACTGGTGGTGGGCCAGCAGGGCGGTGGGTGGTCGGACTGTGGTGGCGTGGGGGTCTCGGCGGCTTCAGGAACGAAATCGAATTGGGGTTTTTCAGAACGGAGGAGGAGAGGCACGAGGTGAGTGGGTGGCAGCCGTTGGGAGGCGCGCCGGCCTGAGAGGGGAGGGGCGATGGTCACAGTGGCGTGGGGGTCTCGGCGGCTTCAGCGCCCCTTTTTTTCTTTTTCTTTTTTATTTTTTTCCGATTGGATCTGAAGAAGAGGAGAGAGAAGAGGGAAAAGGGGAGGGGGGTGTATATTTATTTCTATTTTAAATTATATTTAATTCCTTAAAGTTGACTTTTCGTTTGACCTCGAAACGAGACCCAACGACTGTCGTCTCTAGCGTATTACCCCCATTCCGAACACAATGGGATATGTATCGCAAGCTGATTTGACCGTTTGAATCAGTTTCCGTTAAATTTACATTTAAATCACTATATTGAATTTTAAACGTACATTTCAAATTACCGGGGCCACATACTAACTAGAAAAATTCCAGAAAAATATTTTCTAGCTTCGTATTGACGATACGGTCCTAACAAAACTAGTTTCGTCGAATTCTGAGACCGTTTGAAAAATGGCCAATTTCTAGTCGATTAAAATCAACTGAAACTGGTCAAACGCGTTTTCCTTTTCCACGCTCACATATTGATTCGAAAAATTATGAAATTTGGAATCTAGCAATAACTTAACATCACGGACCCAACAAAAGTGGTTTCGTCGAAATCCGAGTTCATTTGCAAAATGTCCATTTTTAAGGGCCTGAATTCCATAGCGACTATTCAGAATTTTCAACTGGACATATCTTTTGATTCCCAATATGAAATCTTGATTTTTCGGATTCGTTGGAAAGATATTCACTATTAGATTCCATTATTTTTGGTTTCACTAAAATCCGGATTGTTTTGCACCCGGTACATTCAAATGAAGTTTGAAATCGAATTATCGAACTACCGCGCCATTTTCAATTCTATTTATAATTATATATAATTATTTATATTCTAACGACGACGCGTATAATATATACGTTTGATTTATATTCAGAATAAATTTCTCGTCGATATTATTTAAAATAATTCATTTTAAATATTTAAAATTTGCTAAAATGGCCAAAATAAAAATTTCAAACTGGCTCGCATTTTACGGGTTGTTACACTATTACTTTATACATGAGACTTTTACATGTGGATTTAGATTAAGTCTACTCATGAATATTATGTTGATTAGAACATATATAGTTACTTTTCTATTGAGAAGTCTTACTGTTTACGTGACATCATCCTTTGCTTATCATGCACTAATCATTTGATTAAGCTATACTGAACCGTGTAGTTTATGTACTGGGGACAAACTGAGTTATTACAAATTATTCATTTGTTGCAAATTTCTACTACCTTTTGCTTCCTCTCTAGACTATTTTATTGTCATTTTGGATGCTTAAGCATATTTTGTGTAGTCATCTTATAAACATGTTTGAATATTCTGATATGTATATTATTTTGTGAACTCGTTTGTATATAAGATTCATAAGAACCAATTGCTTATATGGCACTTGCATGTTGTACTTTTGTTGTATCCATATATGTGTATATATGTTTGTTGTTTTGTGATTTTGTTATAAGATGTTGTTATACTTTGTTTTGAATAAATCCATTAGCCACCTTAGTTTTGTATTAAACTTGAATTGAGTATGCCGATCTACATGAGGTAACAAAAAAAAGAGAGCATTAAGTTGATGTATTTAATACTCGTTTAATACAAGACTCAATGATGATCGCTCATAACCGGCCATATTATCTATACTGGCAGACGGTGTTACCTAGTAATACTCATAGGGCATCATACTGTACGCCTTTTTTCTTAATTGTAATTCCTTATGTGCTAGCTTTCTGCATCATAGATATCGTAGATTTGAAATCATGGCTTCCATGCTCTCCTAGCCTCATCGAGCGAGACCAGAAAACACATGCAAAAAGTAAAATCATCATACGCTCTGCCTATTGCTGCATCTAATTCCAATAGTGTATAATTTTATCTCAGGCTAGCTAGGAATGCCATTCACCTCCATCACCATATATGTCTACATTTCAAACTTATCTAGGACTCCCATATTCAGCTAAAGTATACATTTATATGTGGATGCTCCTTCGCAATGCACTCCCCCTTGACCATAATCTTGTTGGAAAATAAATTGTTTATGAAGCGAATTTATTATAAAAAAACACGTTAATAGTAATTTATTTATGAACCATTATTGTAATTAGACCGTTGCAAGTTTATAACGACAATATATTTATGAATCATTGTGATGATTGAGCCATTACCCTTGCACAACGGTAATATATTTATAAATCATTATTATAATTAAGCTTTTATACTTGTGCAACAATAATATTTTTATGTGGCATTATTATTGAGCCCTTATAAAAGCTAATGGTATTACAATATTGTTATAATTAAAAATAAATTAAAATTCATTAGCATCCCATCAGTTTAGCAACATATATAATTTTTGTTTTGTCTATTAAAATGATTGATAGATAAAAGAGAAATGATAAGAGCAACATACGTTAATTTTTTCTTCTTCCTTAAAAAAATAACAAACATTTTCCTTTTCTTTCTTCTTGAAAACAAAAAGAATAACAAACACTTTTCTTTTCTTTCTTTTTCAAAAAAGTATAACATTTTTTTCCTTCTTCAATAAAACTAAAAACATCTTGAGCGGTATTTCTTAGAGCAAATCAGAATTGGCTTTGTCAGTGCAAACAAAGTCAATATTTTTTAGATTAAAGAGACTGTTTTATCCCAATGGCGGCAGCGGAATTTCGAGAACTGCTTTGCACCTCCAACCAGATCGCCGAAATGTCTTTAAGAAAGTGACCCAGTATACGATTCAACCATTGTTTTCCAATAATTCAAAGATGTTCTACAATACAATGGCTTCGAATGAAAATCTGGACAACACTGCCCTATTATCCATGTTTCAGCTTTCTCATCAAAGTCAATTAATAGACCTTTAAAAAAGACAGTAAGCCTTGAAATTAATTTTGAATGAAATAAGATTGATTTAAGTATAGCAAAATTGAGCAAATAATATAAATATAATTACATATTCACGTCATCAACTAAAGATAACAATGTTATCTCTAATTCAGTTAGTAAGTTAAAACAATTGCTTTAGAGAACCATATTTAATTAAAAATGGAAGCATTTAAATTTAATTTTGTGATAACTTATTGGTACATATTAATAATTTACTAATCTATAAAGACTTGCAAAAGGAAGTATTAGTGTGAAAGCAAATATATATATATATATTATAAATGTTGACTTTCTAGTTTTTCGAACATTTAAGTAGGAGAAAAATATTTGTAGATAAACATCTAATAGAATGATTAGTGTTAGTAAATATGGTTTAATGAAATGATAAATGGTATAGTACTTACATTAAGTGGATCATAACTATTATAGTAGTTTTGATAGAGAATTTAATGTCATAATAAACTTTAAATGTTACTTTTACTTTTGATCTAAAGTTACTATTTTGAAAATATGAATTTTGTTATTAGAGAATTTGAACCTTCAGAACTAATTCATGTGAACCACTTAAAACTAATGTGTAAAAATAATCGATACTCTATTAAATTTGTCGATGATTGTTCCGATGTCACTTGTTTACAATAAGAATTAAGTGCAAAAAGATTTTTGAAAATGTCACTAAAATTGGCATTAATTGAATGCCAAGTTTGAAAATGCCTTTATTATAAATGGACACTAATTGCATGCATAATATTTTTGAAAATGTCGTTAATAAATGACATTAATTGATTGAATAAGCTTTTGCATTAAAATAAACCGACATTAATAGAATGCATAAATTATTTGAAAATGTCAACAAGAATTGACATTAATTAAATGAATAAATTTTTGCATTAAAATAAATTGATATTGATTAAATGTATAAGTTCGGAAAATGTTCCTGATAAAATTTGACATTAATTTAGTGCAAATATCTTTAATAAGAAATAAAATTATTACTCAAGATTTAATAATCAACGAGTATATTTTTTGAAAATGAATAACATTTATTGAATGCATAAGTGAAAAATACTGATTGTGCATACATTTGAAAATGTAACGAACCGGGATTTTCGACCCAGAAAAATCAACATAAAACCCATGTTAATTATTCAGGCATCGAACATTCCAGATCATTAATAGAAAGAAGTTTGAGGATGAGAATAGATAAGATAGAAAAATTAGAATAGAAGAAGAAGAACACAATCGGAGTAAACACGAATCTCACAGCGGAACGAATAGAATATAATACATAACATAACTTTGCAATAAACAGTGTATATATACAGGATAACATTATCAGAGTACAACGCTTACACACAGCGGAAATAACAATAGCTATATAATCCTGAAGCCTCCTGCTTCAAGCTCCTCCAAGCATATCTGTAAAGACCTGAACTACTTGACTGCCCGTTCAAATTTGGGCACCCAAGAGTTTAGGGAAAACAAAACAAAATAAACTCTGGGTCAGTCATGGGACTGGTGTGAGTAAACTCAAATCATTGGTTTAACTTTTCAAAATCCTTTTCAAAAGAAAAGATAATCGTAAGACCAATCCACACATAAACACGGACGGTTTTTACCTTACGATAACCCAAAACAGTTTCGAAATCAATACTTCTCTTGATATTATAATAATGTCTAATCACAAGTAATTAGAATCTAGCAGAACACTTGCATCTCACGTTCCACATATATAGTATACAAACAAAACCGCGAGCGCTTATTGGAGATTGGATTCCAACTATGACAAGGTATGGGACCACCTGCCGATAGTGTATCTCTAGAGGCAAATACATTGGGTTCAACATGAACGTCTTGCAACTCAGCCCACACATGACCGACCACTCATTTCGCTTGAGTGTATTGAATGTATACCACCAACGGTTGGGAGCTACCCACCGTCTCCCGAAAAGGGACAACATCGATAATAGATAAAAGAATGAAATGGATTTTCTCTAGATAGGTGATATACACCCTAATGGGAGCGACCCACTTAGCCATGCTGCCTGCCCGATTTCTGTCATTTCCTGGTTGATGAGGCTTGAGGTCAAAACATATCTTTGGAACACCTGACCACCATTTACTTTGAATGCCACATCGTCATACACGCCAAATCACAAATTGATTTCTCCAAAATACCACGGGTATAAGGCTAAGAGAAACAAATTCCTTCGCCACCAAACATAAATATGTTTGAAGAGATCAACTTACGCGATCTGTTAGATATACTCTGTCAGACATTCGTCCATTCATGTTGCCCTGGGACTGGACAAACCGAAGGCACTATTCTGTAACAGGATAGCCCTTGCATAACTCCATCTTAAATATTTGATCGCAACACTAACGACCATACAGAGTGGTTTTCAGATAATGCATCTGATCTCGGTCTCTCCATATTGACGACAATAAAATGGTTAAAACTTTGATAGTCGGTGATTTAACTATCAAAGAAAAACAGGTGTGCAACCAACGATATTATTTCCAGATGGAAATTCTATCGATCGATCATAATTCAAAGATTTATTTCTTTTAAATTAAATTATCATTAATTTATCCATTTTCCCATTTCTATATATTTGTAAATTCTTATTTTCTAAATTTAGAAAATATACATCATCAATCATTGGAAAACATTTCCATCTCTGTTTCATGTATTACTAACATTCCAGTATTCTTTCTCATCAACATTTCATTTTCTATGATTAGAAAATATCTCTGATTATACTTGGAAAATGTTACCAAAATTTATTCATTCGATTTAAACAGATGTTTAAATAAAACATCACTAAGCCAATTTAATCCATTACAGTCATTAACTAAATCCACTTAATCAATCTTCACTATCGAACCTTACCCATCCCTCAGTTAAAAACGAAGCCAATCAAGTTGGGGTATAATTACCTCTAATACCTTAACTGAACGACATTTCCAACCTTGAAATAGACAAAGTTCACCTTTTAAACCTTTAACAACTTCCTTACGGAACTCTCGTATTCTTTTCACGAATCCTCTTCTTTTACAAAAAATCTCTTGATTATAACAAGAGTGTTATAATCCTTTATTGTGAAATAAAATATTTAAATACAACTTTTCTCTACTAGTTTAAATAAATAAAAATAATTACTTTATTAGATAAATGAATCTTGCTTTAAAAACCGGAAAGAAATAGTACTTTCCCCCATTCGATATAATCGAATCCCAATGTATAATCCACTCTCGAATAATCACTATTCGATAACTCTCTTTCGAATAAACTATATTCGAATGCTTTCTCTTTCGAATAACTATATTCGATTTAACTCTTTCTTTCGAATAAACTATATTCGATTTATCTATCTCATTCGCATCACTTGTATTTAATTTAACTCACTTCTCGAATAAACTATATGCGATAACTCTACTTCGAATAGGTGATATTCGATTAATTCCTTTTTACCAACCCTATTCAATTCACTAATACTCGATTACTCGAACTTGATTAACTCCATTGAATAACTCTAATTCGATTTAACTCCAATCGATTAACTTTAATTGATTAACCATAACTGGTTAACTCTAACTGATTAACTTTAACTGATTACTCTAATTTAACTAACTCAACTTATTTAACGCAACTCTAACTTGACTAACTCGACTTGATTAACTCCTATCAATTAACTTATACTTGACTTAAATCCATTCGCTTGACTCTAGATCGCAGCGATCACAATGGTTACGCCTGATTCCCTCAGGAAACATCCGACCGCCGTAGGCTATCTACAGCCCTGCGAATTACGCTAGCAGTCGTATGAAATGGCAACATATCCTAATTAACTATGTTTGACTAACTCTATCTCAAATGACTATATTCGATTAACTCTAATTGAATAACTAATATTCAATAAATTCCAATTCGAGTAACTCTAACTGAGTATTCAGTTTCAAATATCGATGTTGAAATCGATTCCTACTTCTCTATATAAGTCCTGACCTATATATTCTATTTATCCAATGATAAACATTTTATTTTATTTATAAAATATTATCTATAAATTTATCTTTCTCAATCTATCAGTCAGAATAAATTCTATTTAAAATCTTTACTTTAAATCCATATCATGTTATACCCGTGTGCGAAACATAGGTTTATATCTTTCAAATGTAAAATTCTCCTTTTATACAATTCTAGTCACTTTTTCATGTATTTCCTTTTATAATCTATTTATTTACAAAATCAATCCCTTTTTGATAATTCTATTTATTTTATAAAATATTTTCTATTTATATAAAATCCATCGATTTTATAAGTAATTCCTTTTATAATCTAACTATTTTCTTTACACATATTTTCCCTTTTCTATTCTATTTATTTTTTTCAAATAAATATCCCTTTTCAATTCTATTTGTAAATAGTTACAAATATTTCTTTTCCAATCCTATCTATTTGATTTGCAAATAAATATTCCTTTTAAATCTATTTATTTTCTAAATAAATATTTTCTTTTTATAAAATCTTTTGATTTTATAAATAACTCTTTTTCAATATAACATTGAAAATTCCCTCTTTAACATTCCAGTATTCCTTATAGTATTTAACATACCATACAACAATGATCAGCATCATTCAACCATACAAAATCAACGACAGATTTCATATCATATCATATAACACAATATATGACAAAAACAGTGAAATAAATGTTGAGGAACCCAGTTGGGTCCCTCCGACCTATTTCCCTGCATCCACAGATGTTAAACAATAAAATTAACATCAATTTCATTTCACTTTGAAATATTCTGCTAAACAGAATCAATATTTGATTAATGATTTATATTTATATCGTTATCTATATTTTCAATCAACTGATTAGCAGTTCAACCAAATAGCTAACACAAAGCAAACAACCATCATTTATGAATTCTAAAAATATTTTATAAAAATATAAACTGAGTAGAGTTAGTGAGATTTACTCACATTTCGCGTTAACCGCTAAATAACGATTTGCGTTAGTTGATTCTGATCAGACAATTTATTTCGCCATAAATTGTAATGAGCTCGAATCCACTCCCAGTCAGTTTCATGTTGTAGCCACCGTCCATACGGTCCCAACGGATCCGACCGTTCGTGATTCTGATATCGTAAGGAGAAGTTATGTATTTTTTTCAAGTTTATATATATATCGTAAATGATTATAAATTAAAAATATATACTAATTACCCGTTCATTATTATAATCCATGTCCTCACTTCCTTGAACTTTCTTCCTTACCAATAATGAAACAGAACTCCACATTCCCAGTATTTCATCCCGTCTATTCTCTTCCATGAAAATGGAAAAACTAACTTTACCAATGTTTTAAACTTAACATTATTATAATTGGGCCTAACCTATAAAAATAAGGCCCATACCCATCGGATTGAACCCGCCCGCCACTGATACTTCTTTTTCCTCCAGTATTCATCCCGTCGCTCATGTATGTCTCACCATCATCGAACTTCCTTCCTCCCTCATTTCCTTTTCACTTCATCGTTCTTCAAACCGAGACAACCATTGAACTCTCCTTCCATCTCTCCTTCATTTCCACTCAAAAAGGCCCATCTCGTCACCTGGCTTCTGTCGCGGTTCTCCACTTGACATCACGGAATCCATTGAAGACATCGATAGATTTTATTATATAAAAATCCCGAAAAAACCCAAACAAAGCCATTTGATCTACTGATCCCAAATACCAACTCGATTTCCTTAATCGACGCTTCAATCCACCACAATACCCAACCCTAGTTCACTGCCAAATATTTGACCCTCGTGAAAAACGAATCGCACTCCACAGAATTCAGACCAGATTGAAGCTCTTCAACTTGTGAATTCAAATATACAGTCTTTGTAATTTATAGCAATTTATATGGTTTGTTTTGAATTTTTGAAGGAGGGATTTTCACGTTTTTATTCTTCTGTGGTGGCGGCGTGAGTTTCTCAGAAGGATGGAAAAATGTTTAGGGTTAAGGAGGGTAAAGGATATTATATTGGATAGGTTTTATATTTTTTTATTCTATTATTTTATTTATTTTTAAGCCAACGCTATTTTTATTCGTCCTCTAAAATTCCTGTGATCACGTACAATTCCCAAAAATCATGAAACTGGACGTGCAGCTAGAGTTTGACATTACGGTCCCAACGAAACTGGTTTCGTTGAATTCCGACTCCATTTGCTCACACAGCGTATTTTTAACCGTCAGAATACTTACTGTTTTCACTTTAAAATCCCGTACGGCCATACACTGACTCTAAAAATCTCGAAAATTGAAATTTAGTTATAAGTTAATATTGCGGATCCAACAAAATTAGTTTCGTCGAATTCTGAGGTCATTTGAAAAACTGGCTATTTTTAAAGCTCTAAATAACCCCTTTAAATAAATAAATATGTTTAAAACATTTAAATTTAATATAAAAAAATAAATATTATCGTATATATTCACAACAGAATATCACATTGCTATAATGGGATTTATAACTCGATATTTTAAATCCAGTGTTACATCGATATTCGATTTATATTCAAAAATCCATTTTAAAATATAAATAAATCGATATAAATTATAAAGGAATTCCATAGCGACTTTTCTAAAATTTGATTTGGACATAACAAAAAATCTACACGACGAAATCTCGATTTTTCTCTTCCATTAGAAAGATATACTTCACCAGCTCCTAACGTTTCTTGTTTCACAGAAATCCGATTTAAAATGGGCCTTGTACATTCAGTTGAAGTTCAAATCGCCGAATAGCGAACTACCGCGCCATTTCAAGCTCGATTATAATTATATTATAATTATACGTTCAAATTGTCGTTCAAATAATATATTCGTTATTCTAATTCAATTCTAAACTGAATTAAATATCACAGATGGTCCAGTTCACACCATTTTGTGAATTCTACTATTTCTGACTATTTCAGAAATTAAATATATTATTATATTATTTATTTTAATTATATATTCAATATTATTCAATCCTGGGCAATTTAAATAACCAAACCATTATTCAAATAATTAAATAAATTAATTATATCGCTGAAAAATGCGGGTCGTTACATTCTTCCCCCTTATTATAATTTCGTCCTCGAAATTGCTAAGTTAGAAGACAAACCCTATTAACTGGTTTAAAAACTATTCGTTCACTTTTAACTTCAGTTTTAGCTGATTTAATTGATTACAATTAAAATATTAATTAATTCTTATCAACGATACTTTCAAAAATCCTAAAAATTTTCTAACACCCGAAATTTTTGAAAAAATTCGCCAGCACCACCTTTGTACCTATCAATAGTTCAAACTCCATCTCGCCTCTCTAGGCCTTCTCCAATCCAAAAGAAAATCAAACAGCCAAGCGGCTTGCCAAATCGGTCCATAAATCACCAAATCCATAAAAATAAACGTGTACCTTTTTGTCGGGCATATCGTTAAATCCTTTTATTCTACTGCCAATTCAGCATTTACCAAAGTCATCCCAATCAATCTCTGATCAATTTATTCTCAACACAGCTATTCGCTTAAACAAGCCAATTACCATTTCAAACTCAAGTTTCATTCTCGATTCCCAATTCCTAACTCACCAATCCAACACCATTTCAGATTCTATCTCACAACTCAAAATCTGATTTTACTTCATATATTATATTCCATATAAATTTCCCGTTAATTGGTTTCAATTCAATGCATATTTGCTTTCACAAATTTCTTTAATTTGCTTTTAATTCATACTATCTTCCTGGGGATTTTAAACAGTTTAGTTTTTCTAAAATAAATTATTTCCCTTTTGGGATTCAAAACAACTTCTTTTTCCCAAAATAATTCGAAAACAACATCTTTGGTAGTAATCCGTCACTTAGTAACTCGAAAATGAACACTGATGATGTGGCCAACATCATCAGAGTTATTTTCCAGCTATCGAAGTGAGTTCAATACTATGTCATTTTCAAAACCATATCTAAACATTTTCACTTTGAAATATGTTTCAAAATACCATTCCCAAAGCTTGTACAGCAATTTAAAATCTCCCAGGATCTTAAAATTTTCTTATACTTAAACACAAATCCACTTACAAACACTTTTCCAAGTTTTCAAAATTTTAATTCCAATTCTAATTTAATTCAAATTTAATTAATCTGCTTTTAAATTATACGAACTCAAATTGGTTATTTATATAACCATTTCAATTATAATCAAACAACACATCCAATATATGATAATAATTCCAAGATATACTTTTCTTTTATATCAAAATATATTTTGGGTAAAATTATTTCATTTACCCTCTTTCAAAACATACTGTGTCGGTTTTTCGTATTCAAGTGTTTAGAAATCCTTATCGATACAGTGGATCAAACTGATCGACCAGAATTCACAAACTACTCAACCAATAAATCTCCATAATATAAAACAATTTTTATAAAATCTACAAATAAGTTCACTCGTATATATACACTCAAACTCAATCTAGGGCATTACTAACCCCATCTCTAACGCGTCACGCCACAAAGCTAAGGTAATCACTTAACCTTCAGCTCTGACACCACTGTAACGAACCGGGATTTTCGACCCAGAAAAATCAACATAAAACCCATGTTAGTTATTCAGGCGTCGAACATTCCATATCATTAATATAAAGAAGTTAGAGGGTGAGAATAGATAAGATAGAAAAATTAGAATAGAAGAAGAAGAACACAATCAGAGTAAACATGAATCTCACAGTGGAACGAATAAAATATAATACATAACATAACTTTGCAACAAACAGTGTATATATACAGGATAACATTATCAGAGTACAACACTTACACACAGCGGAAATAACAATAGCTATATAATCCTGAAGCCTCCTGCTTCAAGCTCCTCCAAGCGTATCTGTAAAGACCTAAACTACTTGACTGCCCGTACAAATTTGGGCACCCAAGAGTTTAGGGAAAACAAAACAAAATAAACTCTGGGTCAGTCATGGGACTGGTGTAAGTAAACTCAAATCATCGGTTTAACTTTTCAAAATCCTTTTCAAAAGAAAAGATAATCATAAGACCAATCCACACATAAAAACGGACGGTTTTTACCTTACGATAACCCAAAACAGTTTCGAAATCAATACTTCTCTTGATATTATAATAATGTCTAACCACAAGTAGTTAGAATCTAGCAGAACGCTTGCATCTCACGTTCCACATATATAGTATACAAACAAAACCGCGAGCGCTTATTGGAGGTTGGATTCCAACTTTGACAAGGTATGGGACCACCTGCCGATAGTGTATCTCTAGGGCGAATACACTGGGTTCAACAAGAACGTCTTGCAACCCGGCCCACACATGACCGACCACTCATTTCGCTTGAGTGTATCGAATGTATACCACCAACGGTTGGGAGCTACCCACCGTCTCCCGAAAAGGGACAGCATCAATAATAGAAAAAAGAATGAAATGGATTTTCTCTAGATAGGTGATATACACCCTAATGGGAGCGACCCACTTAGCCATGCTGCCTGCCCGATTTCTTTCATTTCCTTGTTGATGAGGCTTGAGGTCAAAACGTATCTTTGGAACACCTGACCACCATACACTTTGAATGCCACATCGTCATACCCTCCAAATCATAAATTGATTTCCCCAAAATACCACGGGTATAAAGCTAAGAGAAACGAATTCCTCCGCCACCAAACGTAAATATGTTTGAAGAGATCAACTTGCGCGATCTGTTAGATATACTCTGTCAGACATTCGTCCATTCACGTTGCTCTGGGATTGGACAAACTATTACACTCACTAAGTCAATTTAAACCATTACAGTCATTAACTAAATCCACTTAATCAATCTTCACTATCGAACCTTACCCATCCCTCAGTTAAAAACGAAGCCAATCAAGTTGGGGTATAATTACCTCTCAGACCTTAACTGAACGACATTTCCAACCTCGACATAGACAAAAAGTTCACCTTTTAAACCTTTAACAACTTCCTTACGGAACTCCCGTATTCTTTTCACGAATCCTCTTCTTTTACAAAAAATCTCTTGATTATAACAATAGTGTTATAATCCTTTATTCTGAAATAAAATATTTAAATACAACTTTTCTCTACTAGTTTAAATAAATAAAAATAATTACTTTATTAGATAAATGAATCTTGCTTTAAAAACTGGAAAGAAATAGTACTTTCCCCCATTCGATATAATCTAATCCCAATGTATAATCCACTCTCGAATAATCACTATTCGATAACTCTCTTTCGAAAAAACTATATTCGATTTCTTTCTCTTTCGAATAACTATATTCGATTTAACTCTTTCTTTCGAATAAACTATATTCGATTTATCTATCTCCTTCGCATCACTTGTATTCAATTTAACTCACTTCTCGAATAAACTATATGCGATAACTCTACTTCGAATAGGAGATATTCGGTTAATTCCTTTTTACTAACCCTATTCAATTTACTAATACTCGATTACTCGAACTTGATTAACTCCATTGAATAACTCTAATTCGATTTAACTCCAATCGATTAACTCTAATTGATTAACCATAATTGGTTAACTTTAACTGATTAACTTTAACTGATTACTCTAATTTAACTAACTCGACTTATTTAACTCAACTCTAACTTGACTAACTCAACTTGATTAAATCCTATCGATTAACTAATACTTGACTTAACTCCATTCGCTTGACTCTAGATCGCAGCGATCACAATGGTTACGCCTGATCTCCTCAGGAAACATCCGACCGCCGAAGGCTATCTGCAGCCCTGCGAATTACGCTAGCAGTCGTATGAAATGGCAACACATCCTAATTAACTATGTTTGACTAACTCTATCTCAAATGACTATATTCGATCAACTCTAATTGAATAACTAATATTCAATAAATTCCAATTCGATTAACTCTAACTGATTATTCAGTTTCAAATATCGATGTTGAAATCGATTCCTACTTCTCTATATAAGTCCTGACCTATATATTCTATTTATCCAATGATAAACATTTTATTTAATTTATAAAATATTATCTATAAATTTATCTTTCTCAATCTATCGGTCAGAATAGATTCTATTTAAAATCTTTAATTTAAATCCATATCATGTTATACCTGTGTGCGAAACACGGGCTTAAATCTTTCAAATGTAAAATTCTCCTTTTATACAATTCTAGTCACTTTTTCATGTATTTCCTTTTATAATATATTTATTTACAAAATCAATCCCTTTTTGATAATTCTATTTATTTTATAAAATATTTTTTATTTATATAAAATCCATCGATTTTATAAGTAATTCCTTTTATAATCTAACTATTTTCTTTACACATATTTTCCCTTTTCTATTCTATTTATTTTTTCAAATAAATATCCCTTTTCAATTCTATTTGTAAATAGTTACAAATATTTCTTTTCCAATCCTATCTATTTGATTTGCAAATAAATATACCTTTTAAATCTATTTATTTTCTAAATAAATATTTTCTTTTTATAAAATCTTTTGATTTTATAAATAACTCTTTTTCAATATAACATTGAAAATTCCCTCTTTAATATTCCAATATTCCTTATAGTATTTAACATACCATACAACAATGATCAGCATCATTCAACCATACAAAATCAACGACAGATTTCATATCGCATCATATAACACAATATATGACAAAAACAGTGAAATAAATGTTGAGGAACCCAGTTGGGTCCCTCCGACCTGTTTCCCTGCATCCACAGATGTTAAACAATAAAATTAACATCAATTTCATTTCACTATGAAATATTCTGCTAAACAGAATCAATATTTGATTAACGATTTATATTTATATCGTTATCTATATTTTCAATCAACTAACTAGCCGTTCAACCAAATAGCCAACACAAAGCAAACAACCATCATTTATGAATTCTGAAAATATTTTATAAAAATATAAACTGAGCAGAGTTAGTGAGATTTACTCACATTTCGCGTTAACCGTTAAATAACGATTTGCGTTAGTTGATTCTGATCAGACAATTTATTTTGCCATAAATTGTAACGAGCACGAATCCACTCCCAGTCAGTTTCATGTTGTAGCCACCGTCCATACAGTCCCAACGGATCCGACTGTTCGTGATTCTGATATCGTAAGGAGAAGTTATGTATTTTTTTCAAGTTTTTATATATATATATCGTAAATGATTATAAATTAAAAGTATATACTAATTACCCATTCATTACTATAATCCACGTCCTCACTTCCTTGAACTTTCTTCCTTATCCTTAATGAAACAGAACTCCACATTCCCAGTAATTCATCCTGTCTATTCTCTTCCATGAAAATGGAAAAACTAACTTTACCAATGTTTTAAACTTAACATTATTATAATTGGGCCTAACCTATAGAAATAAGGCCCATACCCATTGGATTGAACCCGCCCGCCACTGATACTTCTTCTTCCTCCAGTATTCATCCGTCACTCTTGTATGTCTCACCATCACCGAACTTCCTTCCTCCCTCATTTCCTTTTCACTTCATCGTTCTTCAAACTGAGACAACCATTGAACTCTCCTTCCATCTCTCCTTCATTTCCACTCAAAAAGGCCCAGCTCGTCACCTGGCTTCTGTCGCAGTTCTCCACTCGACATCACGGAATCCGTTGAAGACATCGACAGATTTTATTATGTAAAAATCCCCAAAAACCCAAACAAAGCCATTCGATCTACTAATCCCAAATACCAACTCGATTTCCTCAATCGACGCTTCAATCCACCACAATACCCAACCCTAGTTCACTGCCAAATATTTGACCCTCGTGAAAAACGAATCGCACTCCACAGAACTCAGACCAGATTGAGGCTCTTCAACTTGTGAATTCAAATATACAGTCTTTGTAATTTATAGCAATTTATATGATTTGTTTTGAATTTTTGAAGGAGGGCTTTTCACGTTTTTATTCTTCTATGGTGGCGGCGTGAGTTTTTCAGAAGGATGGAAAAATATTTAGGGTTAAGGAGGGTAAAGGATATTATATAGGATAGGTTTTATATTTTGTTATTCGATTATTTTATTTATTTTTAAGTCAACGCTATTTTTATTCATCCTTTAAAATTCCTGTGATCACGTACAATTCCCAAAAATCACGAAACTGGACGTGCAACTAGAGTTTGACATTACGGTCCCAACGAAACTGGTTTCGTCGAATTCCGACTCCGTTTGCTCACACAGCGTATTTTTAACCGTCAGAATACTGACTGTTTTCACTTTAAAATCTCGTACGGCCACACACTGACTCTAAAAATCACGGAAATTGAAATCTAGCAATAATTTAATATTGCGGATCCAACAAAATTAGTTTCATCGAATTCTGAGCTCGTTTGAAAAACTGGCTATTTTTAAAGCTCTAAAAAACCCCTTTAAATAAATAAATATATTTAAAACATTTAAATTTAATATAAAAAAATAAATATTATCGTATATATTCACAACAGAATATCATACTGCTACACTAGGATTTATAACTCGATATTTCAAATCCAGTGTTACATCAATATTCAATTTATATTCAAAAATCCATTTTAAAATATAAATAAATCGATATAAATTATAAAGGAATTTCATAGCGACTTTTCTAAAATTTGATTTGGACATAACTAAAAATCTTCACGACGAAATCTCGATTTTTCTCTTCCATTAGAAAGATATACTTCATCAGCTCCTAACGTTTCTCGTTTCACAGAAATCCGATTTAAAATGGGCCCTGTACATTCAGTTGAAGTTCAAATCGCCGAATAGCGAACTGCCGCGCCATTTCGAGCTCGATTATAATTATATTATAATTATACGTTCAAATTGCCATTCAAATAATATATTCATTATTCTAATTCAATTCTAAACTGAATTAAATATCACAGATAATCCAGTTCACACCATTTTGTGAATTCTACTATTTCTGACTATTTCAAATATTAAATATATTATTATATTATTTAATTTAATTAAATATTCAATATTATTCAATCCTGGTCATTTTAAATAAACAAACCATTATTCAAATAATTAAATTAATTAATTATATCGTTGAAAAATGCGGGTCGTTACAGAAAATGTCGTTAATTAAAAGTGACACTAATTGAATATTGAATGACATTTGTTATGTAGGATATTGACATGATTTTTTTTAACCTTTTGAATAAATAGAATTCCTAATTCTAGGAGAAAAATATTTCCGCTTCGTGTTCCAAAAATAAATAATATATGATTTCGAAATTATAAGAAATTATAAGCCAGATGTGTCTTATTTTAAAACTTGAGAATGTTTGTCATATGTACTTATTCCAAACACTAAGAGAATAAAATTAACAAGTAGTTCCTATTAATGTATTTATTGGCTATTCTATTAATAACAAAGCAAACAAATTTTATGACCTCAATACACGTAATATAATTAAATCTAATGATGCTAATTTTTTATGAATCGAACCTTCCTTTTAAATTAAGGAATAGTGAGGGAACATTAAGCAACTCTATGTCTATTAGAATAGAACTTAATGAATATTCTAAAAATGAACCTAGAAAAACTAAAAGAGTAAGAACTACAAAAGATTTTGATTTTTGTGATTTTACTATAGAGGAGAATCCCTTTAACCTCCAAGAGGCCTCATCTTCCTTGGAGACTGATTTTTTTGCCAAGAGGCTATAAATGATGAGATGAATTCTTTGGAATCCAATAAGACATGACACTTAGTGGACTAACCACCTAGTTGTAATCTATATTTTGTAAATGGATACTTAAAAAGAAATTAAAACATGATGGCACAGTTGATAAATACAAACCATGTAGTAGCTAAAGGATTTAAGCAAAGGAAAATGTAAACTTTTGACACTTTTTTACCTGTAACTAGAATTACATTCATTCGAGTACTAATTTCACTTGTATCTATTCAAACTTAATAATACATCTAATGTATGTTAAAACTGCATTTTTAAATATTGAAATAGAAGACAAATTTATATGGACCAATCAGAAGGATTTATAGCTCATGGCCAAGAACATAAAGTTTGCAAATTAAATAAATCATTATATGGTTTAAAAAAGCACCTAAGCAATGATATGAAAATTTTGATAACTTAATAATCTCACATGGTTTTAAAGTTAACTAGAATAACGGCATAACGGTGGGAAAACCGACTTTGTAATAGGGATAATAAGTCAATAGTAATTGTAAATTAATGCAATATTTATTTTTGTAAACAACTTTTATACCTGCTTGTATTTATTTTGAAAGCGGCTTGCTTGATTTGTGCAGAAATTCCATTCATTTCCGAAAAAGAATTATCCATTACGTTTAACATAATCTTTATTTTTTTCCGAAAAAGGATTATCCATTACGTTTAACATAATCTTTATTTTTTATTTTTATCAACAACGACAATATATAATTCTTATGATGTAATAAACTAAGAAACAAATCTCTATAAAATCCAAATATAAGGTAGTTTTTATCTAATGTCAAATCAATACGTAGAAATATTAAATATCTGCATTAAATGAAGAATTCATTATAATAGGTACATTATACGCCAATGCATGATAAATCACATCAGTTAATTCTCTTCTACTGCAAAAGGAAAGAAAAACATGAAATAGGCAATGAATATTTACTATAAATTGTCAACCTAGTAATTAATATCATGTTCTTATAATGATCTGTAAAGCAAAATAAATAGATTTCTACAAAATATATCGTATACAATAAATAAGCACCAATCATTTGCTATAGTCATGATTTTTAAATTAATTTTACTTTGTAACGATAAATTTTCTTTTCATATAAAATTTGAAGCATATATTTGCGAGGGAATTGAAATTGTAGTGGAGGGAAGGCATTATTGGAGTGATTTCTAGTTATAGGTAGCATGCACATGGTAACTACGCAGAATGGCAATCTTGTTATATGCAAAATAAGGTAATAAATGAGATTGAAATTCGAATTAGTTTACTAGATATGGACAAATGGATGAATGAGATTGATTTCAAATGAATCAATTACTAATTTCAGATTACTATATATATATATATAATGTAATTTTACATCAATAGTCCATAATTAGTTTACTAGACAGCTACTCCTGAGTTCCACCTTTTTTCTTTGAAGTAATAACAAATTATGTAATCAAAATATTTTTTTCCTATTACGGATAGATATCATATCATTCTTAATAAAAACCTTAAAAACAAAATTATACATAATTAGAAATTCGTTATACCAAATTGAATAAAATTTAACAAAAAAGGCTTTACTTCTTGAAATAATTTTTTAAATTTTTCCAAAATTTCTCAATTTTAATAAAATCGCTTAAATTTTAGAAGAAAAATATCAATATATTTAAATTACAATGATTATTTTTAATGTGGCCTTAATTGAAATTTCAAGTTTTATGATAAAATAATTCATTAACCTTTGAACAAATATATATAATTTGTATCACATTTTATTACTTTAAAGTTTATTTTTTTTACTAATATTTTCTTATTTTCCAAAAAACATATTTTGTTTTAAAATAAATTAATAACTTAAATAAGAAGTAATAAATAAATAATGATTAATAGTCCTTAATAATTGAGACTGAATAATCAATATTCGATTATAATTAAGTAGTAGTTACTAATTAACAATTGATGAATAAGAAATAATTATTGCAATTAAGATTGAATAATTATTATTTTTAATGATTCATAATTAATATGAAATAACTAATATATATATATATATATATGGGGTAAAAAAGACAACAAAAACTGGATTATATAAAGTGCATTTTAGTTGATTTCAGTTGATTGTATTCCATTTAAGATTAACTACGATAAAAGAAATAAAAAGTTAAGAATATTAAGCTGCACACACACACACACACATATATATATATATATATATTAAAAGAAATAATAAATGGTAATAAAGTTAGTATATACTTGTACGTTAGTATATATTAAGCTATACATATATATATATATATTAAAAGAAATAATAAAGTTAGTATATACTTGTACGTAAATTAGATTAGAAAAAAATGTTATGAAATAAAGGAAGATGAAACTGACGAAAATTATTTACATTAATTAACATTAACATTAAAACTGGTCATAAATGCACATAAAGAAAGAAAATACAAGGAACTGATATATAAGGCTTGTCATGATTAAGGAATTGATATATAAGGCTTGTCATGATTAAGGAACTGATATATAAGGCTTGTCATGATTATTCAATAAACATTGTAATTAATGCATCATACAAAGGAGGACAAAATGAGTATTGTAAAAAAGTTTCAGACGGACACAAGTTTTCAAAGGCTCAGTAGAATTAAGAAAAACCGACGAAGTCGGATTGATGAAAGTGACAAGTACATTTATTATAAATTTAAGAATGACATTCATACTATCATATGTCTATATGTAGATAACCTACTTAATTTTTGGGTCAAACGTTCATGCCATAGATATTGTTAAATCCTTGCTAAGTACTAATTTTGATATGAAAGATGTTGTAAATATTTTATATATGTAATGAATTTATTTAAAAATTAACTGCAAGTTATATAAAATTTATTATTGAGCAATTAATACAATAGAACCGTTGAAAGTTATAACGGTAATATATTTACACATATGTAAATATATTAATGAGCCATTATTGTGATTGAACAGTCATGGTCATATATGTATGTGACTTTTTAAGAGCTGTTACAAAAGAAAAAATAATTGGTATTTAAATATAGTAATGAATGATAATCAATTAAGATTTAAAATCATCTCTTTTGAAACATGCAAATTTACATGTTAAAAATTGCAACCTTTTGGACATTTTTCTTATTTAATAATGGTATTCATTACGGTCCAATTTTCCTTCCACCAATCTAACTAGTATTACTCTTTTCTTTTTGTCTATATAAGGAATATGATAGAAAAAGCATAATACATAACAATCTTTTTCTCTTACTCTCTCTTCAAAAAAACTCTTTTCTTCATTGATTTATTTTTATCTACAATACAAAAAGAGCAGTATAATTTTAATTTGAGTGCAAAATAGGCTCAATTTGTTGTGCAAGCGAATTGAGATTATATAAGAGCTTGTTTTATCCTAGAGGCGGCAGCGAAAGGTACGAACTGCTTTGCACCATTAAGCAGATTGCTAAAACGTCTTCAAGAGAGCGACTTTGTATGCGACTCAGCCATTAGTTTTCGAACAAATTTGAAGACTTTCAGACAATTAATGGCTTAACGCTTCTTCTACCCCTGCAAATAACAGGTTAGTAGAGATGCAACCTCATGAGCTTCAGAAAATAGCTCATGAGATCATCTCCAAAGGTATGGCTTTAAATGAAAAATTTCAGATTTTTGTAACCATTGGCAAATTGCCCCCAAGATGGAAAGATTTTTAGAGAATGTGCTAAGGCACAAGACTAAGAATTTTCCTTAGAGAGCTTGATCATATGCCTCCATATTGAGGAGGAGGCACACAAACAGAACCAGAAAAAGGAAGTGCTAGTTGTCACAACTACAACACTAGAAAGACCAAACCAACTATTCTGAAACTGATTGCGAAAGCATTCAAAAATCAAAATCATCGCAACAAACAGAATTGGTACCTGCAAGGGAACCAAAAAAGGACAGCAACGACCAGCCCAAAAGAGTGAACCTGGACAGTTGTTTCTCAGTTGCAACTATGGAAAATCAGGTCATATGGCACGTAAATGTCGGAACAGATCTGGCCTTGCACCGCAGGCTATCTTGACTGAGGAGCCTTTAATGTCTATGATTACTGAGATTCACCTTGTTGGTGGATCAGAGGGTTGGTGGATAGATACTGGTGCTTCTCGCTATGTCTGCTATGATCGTGATATGTTCATTACGTACATGGCTGCTAATGATCAGAAGGTGTTGGGAGAATCTCACACCACTAAAGTTGTTGGGATTGGAAAGGTAGAAATCAAGTTTACCTTTTGAAAAGACAGTAAGTCTTGAAATTAATCTTGGTTGAAATAAGGTTGATTTAAGTACAATTAAGATTGAGCAAATATTATAAATATAATTACATATTCATGTCATTGTTAGAGATAAAAATGATATCTCTAATTCATGTAGTAAGTTAAAACAATTGCCTTAGAGTACCATATTTAATTAAGAATGGAAGCATTTGAATTTAATTTTGCAATTACTTATTAGATACATATTAATAATTTACTAAACTATAAAAGTTTGCATAAAGCAATATTAGTGTGCAAGCAAATTTTTAGATATTCAAATGTTGACTTTATAGTTTTGAGAACACCTAATAGGATGATAAATGATATAGTAATTTTGATAGGGAATTTAATATTACCTTTGACCTAAAGTTACTATTTTGAAAATGTGACTTTGGTATTAGAGAATTTGGACCTTCAAAATTAACTCATGTGAACCACTTAAAGTAATGTGTAAAAATAATCTCTATTTTATTACATTTATTGACAATTATTTTAATGTTGTTTATGTACATCTTATGAACAATAAGAATTAAGTAGAAGAAGATTTTTTTTTGAAAATGTCACTAAAATTGAGATTAATTGAATGCAAAATTTGGAAATGCCTTTATTATAAATGGGCATTAATTACGTGCATAATGTTTTTTTTTTTGAAAATGTCATTAAGAAATGACATTACTCAAATGACATAGATTTAATAATCAATGAGTATATTTTATGTGATAATGAATAACATTGACTAGACATGGACATCACTATTTTATGACTTTTATTAACAGTTGTTCTGATTTCACATGTGTATATCTCATGGAAAATAAAAGTGATGCATTTGATATGTTTAAGACATTCAAAACTGAAATTGAAAATCAATCAAATAAAAAAATTAAGAGAGTTCGTAGTGATAGATGAATAGAACATGAATCTACTTCAATTCCAGATTTTTTATAAATTACATGGTATAGTACAACAAGAGAGAACTGCACTTTATTCATCTGACATGAACGGTAAAGCTGAAAGAAAAAAAATAGAAACTTTACCGAATTAGTAGTTGCCATTTTATTAAATTTTGGTTTAGCAAAACATTGGTGGGGGAATATATTATTAACCGTACGCTATGTATAGAATCCCTAAATAAAAAAAATGTAAAATTTCACCTTTTGAAATTTTAAAAAATTACAAATCCAATGTGTCCTATTTTTGAACTTGGGGATGTTTGACATATGTTCGTATTCCAAACACTAAGAGAATAAAATTAGCAAGTAGAGCATATGAATGTGTATTTATTGGCTATGCAATTGATAGCAAAACATACAGATTTTATAACATAAATACATATGATATAATTGAATCAAATGATGCTGATTTCCATGAAACAAAATTTTCTTTTAAATTAAGGAGTAGTGGGGGCACTTCAAGCATGCCTATTAGTATAGAACTTAATGTAAATTCTAAAATTGAACTTATAAGAAGTAAAAGAGCAAGAACCACAAAAGATTTTGGTTCAGACTTTTGTGCTTTTAATATAGAGGAGGATCCCTTAAACCTCCAACAGGCCTGCCTTATCTTCACTAGATGCTGATTTTTGGCAAGAGGTTATAAATGATGAAATGAATTCTTTAGAATCTAAGAAGACTCGGCACTTAGTTGATTTACCACCTGGTTGTAAATCTATAGGCTGTAGATGAGTACTTAAAAGAAAATTAAAACTTGATGGCACTGTTGATAGTTATAAAGCACGATTAGTAGCTAAAGGTTTTAAGCAAAGAGAAAATGTAGACTTTTTTGATATGTTTTCTCCTGTAACTAGAATTACATCCATTCGAGTTTTGATTTCACTTGCATTTATTCATAATCTATCAGTTCACCAAATGGATGTTAAAACTACTTTATTTTTAAATGTCGAATTAGAAGAAAAAAATTGTATGGACTAACCTGAAGGCTTTGTAGTTCTTGGTCAAGAACATAAAGTTTGCAAATTAGATAAATCATTATATGGTTTAAAAAACCAAATCATAAGCAATGACATGAAAATTTTGATAACTTAATATTCTCAAATGTTTTTAGAGTTGATGAAAGTGACAAATGCATTTATTATAAATCAGAAAATGACATTTGCACTATTATATGTTTGTATGTGAATGATTTACTTATTTTGGATCAAATATTCATGACATAAACACAGTCAAATCTTTATTAAGTGACAATTTTGATATGAAAGATCTAGGTGAGGCGAGTGTAATTCTTGGTATTAAAATTACTAGGTCAGAGAAGGGACTTTCTTTGGATCAATATTCTCATCACATTGAGAAGATAATAAAGAAATACAATTACTTTGACTATAAACCTGCATGTACACCTTATGATCCCATTGTAAAGTTATTTAAGAATACTGGTGAAGGTGAAAGGCAGTCTGATTATGCGAGCATCATTGGTAGCCTTCGATATGCCACTGATTGTATTAGACCCGACACTGCCGATGTCGTGAGATTATTATGCAGGTTTATCAGTAGACCTAGTATATAGCATTAACATGCTATTGAAAGGGTCATGGGATACCTAAAATAAATCATGAATCTTGGATTACATTATGAAAAGTTTTCAACTATTCTTGAAGATTATTCCGATGCAGGCTGGAATACTTTATATGATGATTCAAAAGAGACCAATGGCTATATACATTTAGCATTACTGGAGTAGTTGTTTCTTGAAAAAATCCAGGAAACATACTATTTTGACTCGGTCTATTATAAAGACTGAGATAATAACACTAGCCATAACTAGTAAAAAAGCAGAGGACTAAAGAATCTGCTAGTTGAGATCCTCATATAGGAAAATTTGACACCAGTTGTGTAATCTATTGCGATAGTTCCACGACTATTGCAAAAAGTACAGAACCGTTATTACAACGGTAGAATACGACAGTTATAAGCACAATACTGTAAGAGAACATCACATATGCAGTGATGACGATTTGAAGGCTATTGATAAAAGGGTCAGAACCGATATTACAACGGTAAGAGATGACAGTTGTATGCACAGTATTGTCAGAGAACATCACATATGAAGTGATGATAATTTGGTAGATCCTTTTGACTAAAGGATTGACTAGAAAGAAAGTTTTTATTGATTCTAAAAGAATGAGATTGTTGCCCTGAGATTGAGGAATCACACATAATGGTAACCCGATCTAAATGACTAGAGATCCCAAGAACCAGGTTTAATGGGTAAGAACAAGTTGTGTTGTGATAGTAGATGAACATGCTAAAATTATATATTAAAAAGCATGTATTCCTAAAGTGATTTGAGGATGAGTTAATAGAAACTCTTAATGAGATCTACATTCTGTTTGGGGTGGAGTACCTACCTTCAGGATTGCTCTTGATAGACTCACCTATGTGAATGTGGAAATGTGGTTGTTTCCTATAAAGTTTTGGGCAAATCTTCTAGAGCATTCACTAAACTGGGATAGACGTGCATGACCATTAACGCACGGGCTTATTTGATTGCACTGTAGAAAAGGTTGTGTGTGGTCTGATGTCTAGAATAGAGTTCAAGACCACGTGTCACTATAGTAAAAACTGAATCTTATTCACTATGCAACGGTTCAAGTCGGATGACACCTTTGTTTATGCACAATCTTATATTTTTTAGAAACTGCTTGAAAAATATATTTTTTTAAAATTCAAGTGGAGGATTGTTAGAAATATTTTATATATGTAATGAATTTGTTTAAAAATTAATTGCAAGTTACCAAAAAATTATTATTGAGCAATTAATATAATAAAACCGTTGAAAGTTATAACGGTAATATATTTACACATATGTAAATATATTAATGAGTCATTATTGTGATTGAATAGTCATGGTCATATATGTATGTGACCAAAAAAAAATGAATGATATTTAAATATTGCAATGAATGATAATCAATTAAGATTTATTATCATCTCTTTTGAAACGTGCAAATTTACATGTTAAAAATTGCAACCTTTTGAACATTTCTCTTATTTAATAATGATATTCATTACAGTCCAATTTTCCTCCCACTAACCTAGCTAATGTTACTCTTTTCTTTATGTCCATATAAGGAATATGATAGACAAAGCATAATATATAACAATCTTTTTACTCTTACTCTCTCTTCAAAAAAAACCTTGTCTGCATTGATTTATTTTTATCTATAATACAAAAAGAGTAGTATAATTTTAATTTGAGTGCAAATTAGGCTAAATTCGTTGTGCAAGCGAATTGAGATTATAGAAGAGGCTGTTTTATCCTAGAGACGGCGATGAAAGGTACGAACTGCTTTGCACCATTGAGCAGATCACCGAAACGTCTTCAAGAGAGCGACTTTGTACGTGACTCATGTAATCCTCGATATTAAGATTACTAGGTCCGAAAAGGGGCGTTCTTTGGATTAATCTCATTACATTGAGAAGATTTTAAAGAAACACTATTACTTTGACCGTAAACCTGCATATACATCATATGATCCTAGTGTAAAGCTATTTAAGAACACCGGTGAAAGTGTAAGACAGTTTATGCGAGCATCATTGGCAGCCTTCGGTATGCCCCTTCTTGTACTAGACCCGACATTGCCTATGTCGTAGGATTATTATATAGGTTTACCAGTTGACTTAGTATATAGCATTGAAACGCTATTGAGATGGCCATGAGATACTTAAAACGAACTATAAACCTTGGATTACATTATGGAAAGTTTCAAGTTGTTTTTGAAGATTACTCTGATGTAGATTGAAATAGTTTGTTTGATGATTCAAAAACAACCAGTGACTATATCTTTAGCATTGCTGGGAAATTTGTTTCTTGGAAATCCAAAAAACATGCTATGTTGGTTTAGTTTACTATGAAGTCTAAGATGATAGCACTAGCCACATCTAGTGAAGAAGCAAAATACTTAAAAAATATATTAGCTAAGATTCCTTTATGAAAACCCGATACCAGCTGTACTGATCCATTGCGATAGTACCATGGCTAGTGAAAAAGTACAAAACTGTTATTACAACGGTAAGAGATGATGGATACGTCATAAGCACAATACTGTTAGAAAGTTACTCTCATAGGGTACTGTTAGAGTGGACCACATACGTAATGATGATAATTTGATAGATCCTTTGACGAAAGGACTGGCCAGAGAGAAAGCCCTTAATAATTCTAAGAGAATGAGACTATTGCTCTTAAATTATTGAGTCACGCACATTGGTAACCCGACGTAATGAATGAAGATCCCAAGAACTAGGTTTAATGGGTAAAAACAAGTTATGAAATGATATTAGTTGAATGTGCTATTTTTGTATTAAGAAGCATGTATTACCGAAGTGATTTAAGGATGAGTTAATATAAACTCTTAATGAGATATATACTCTATTTGGAGTGGAGTACATACATTCAGGATTACTCTTGATAGACTTACTTATATGAATATGGGAATGAGGCCATTTCCTATAGAGTTTTAGACAAAAATTCCTAAACATTCACTAAACTGGGATGGACGTGTATGACCATAAATACATAGGCTTATTTGATTGCACTCAAGAAAGGTTGTGTGTGGTTCGATATCAGGAATCGAGTTTAAGATCACAAGTCACTCTAGTGAAAACTGAATCTTATCTACTATACAAAGGTTCAAATTGAAAGATATCTTTGTTTATGCACAATCTTATGTTTTAAAAAACTGCTCGGAAAATATTTTTAAAGAAACTCAAGTGGGAGATTGTTGGAAGACATTCTGTTTATGAAGTGAAACTATTAAAAAATAACACGTTAATGGTGATTTATTTATGAACCATTATTGTTATTGAGTCAATATTACAAGTTTATAACGATAATATATTTATGAATCATTATTATAATTGAGCCGTTACACTTGCACAACAGTGGTATATTTGTGAATCATTATTATAATTGAGATGCTACATTTGCACAATGGTAATATTTTTATGTGGCATTATTACCAAGCATTACAAAAGCTAATGGTAATACAATATTGTTTTAAATAAGAATAAATTAAATCCACTAGCATTCCATCAGTTTAACAACGTATACGTTAGACTGAAATCTGGGCCTAACACCCAAATGCGGTGTAAAATCCTCACAATCATAGAATAAATGCAGAAAAAACAGTAAATAATAGGAGACACACAAGATTTTTATAGTGGTTCGGCTCAATCCAAGCCTACGTCCACTTTATAGTTTCTTAAATCCTAAGAATCTATTACAATGTTGTTTGCTTGCGGTTTATACACGAAATCCTCGTATTTGCAATGAAAAGTAGCAAGAAAAGTGGAAGTTATACACGAAATCCTCGTGTTATAATGTGGAATTTGGCTTTCTTATTGAGCTATGGCCCTGCGTGAAGTAAGAACAAGTACCAAAAGTCAAAAGATCCCTTCAAATGGCCATGTTGTGGTGTATTTATAGGCGTAGAGGAGCTTCTGGGTGATCCGGTTCGATGCCACGTGGCACACCCAGAGGAAATCTCGAAGAGTAGTGGAGAACGTGGAAATATCCTTTCAAAGTCGTGCTGGGCCAAGTGTCTTCCGATCCGCATTTGTAGGAGGTAGTTATGGCAAGAGAATCAGTCAAACTTCGTGTGCAGAAGCAGATCCAGGTGGTCGGTTCGGCCCTCCGATCCGATGTAGGGTCTTCAAACTGAAGACGTTGCGCACTTCTGTGCAAAATCCAAGGGGGGATCAGTTTGGCCTATCCCGATCCGACCCAAGCCAGCTTTATCTGAAACCATCAAGTGCAATCGGGTCCTCCTTATCCCGAACCGAGCCAACATCTCCGATCCGATCCGAGAGGTCAAGCCAATTCCCAAATTCCAAGTTTCCGGTTTTGCATGCGTTCACGGAAACAGTCGTAACTTCCAAACCGCAAGTCCGTTTTAGCCAAACGAAAGCTCGATTCGAAGCTGATTCAGAGAGCTACAAGAGTTATAGAGCTTAGCTCTGCAAATGCTTTTTTGGGGCCCAAAAGAGGTCGTCTGATAGGAGTTTCGGGCCAATCTTTGATTGTGACGCGACTTCAACCAAATCGCTTCATGTCTTCTAACGATGTTTCCAATACTTAAGCGTATTGTTTAGAAGAGACTTCATGGGTGACTGCTTTAAGTAAAAAGCAGGTCAACAGTATACAATTTCCTTTCTGTCTATTTATATAATAGATTGACAGAGAAACGATAAGAGCAACATACATTATTGTTTTCTTCTTCCGTCAAGAAAGAATAACAAACACTTTTCTTTTCTTTCTTCTTCAAAAAAAGTATAATAGTTTTCTCTCTCTTTTCTTCTTCCTTTAACAAAACTAAAAACACATCGAGCAGTATTTTAGAGTGCAAATCAGAGTTGACTTTGTCAGTGCAAACAAGATCAATATTTTTAGATTAAGAGGCTGTTTTATCTTAGAGGCAGTGATGAAATTTCGAGAACTGATTTGCACATCTAAGCAGATTGTTGAAACGTCTTCAAGAATGTGACCTATTACACGGCTTAACCGTTGTTTTCAACCAAATCTCACTAAAATGGGTATCCCCACTTTTTCTAAATGTTGCTACTGTGTTATCGACCATTCTAAATCTATAGCATACTTGTTTGGCAGTAACGATGGTGCTGGATCCATCTAGCATTATTTTGGAGGTATTAGGGGAATTCGCTCGTTTGACTTAAATCTAAGAGCGAGATGTCGCAGATGCTGGTCTAACTCTAAGGGTAACTCCATTAAAGCCGTTCTTTTTCTGGATTATCCCCCTACATCTACTAGGATCTCTGATGTGCTCGTAACATCTTTCGCTTTGACGTCAAATGCTTTAACTAAGCAAAAAATCAATCCTAAATCCTTGCTGGATATTAAAAACATATTCATTGTTAAAACATATTCTAGGCCAATATAAAATTTCTTAACTCCGTCATTGACTTTAACATCCCAACAACCTCATGACTACACTACATTTGTTTTATGTAGTTTGTATGGTGCTCTTTACTCCGATATAACATTGTTTTCCTCCTTTACCCAGAATAGCGAAAACATATGTGCTTTTAGCTTTTGCAAATTGGTCATCTCTAAGGCAGAGACATGGTTTGCCCTCGATATTTCCGCTGCTCCTTTCACTCTTTAGATGATTGATACGTCTACCAAGATTAGACACGACATCACTTCTTTTGTCAGCAACCACCTTATGATTACGGATATCACCTTACATCCTTTTATACTTGTGAAAGGGTCTTACTGTGGAGGCTTATGGTGCTCTGAGCCCTTATTTTTTTTTTGGTTCTTCTTTTTATTTCTGTTGTACATGACGCCACAGTGGAAGAGAGTTTTCTAGCATTTTTGGCAACCTCCAATGTATTGATGGTTTTGCAAGATGAACCCCTTAGAAAAGTAATAGCATGCATAATGCTATATGAATATATAATCATGTTGTCTTTAAGAGTAAACTTTAAAATTTGAGCCATTCTGTTTATTTTTTTTTTCTTTTTTCTATATATCATTTTTTTTTTAAATTATGTATTAGTATATCTGAATATACGTCGTTTTAATTAAAATTCAAAATCCTCAGTTTCACTATTTGATCAATCAGTGTTATTCTTATTAATTCTTACTAAAATGTTTATCCAAGCGTGAAACTCCTATAATAGAAATTGTGCATGTTCATGTATATGAACATATGAATGGTTGATTGGACGTGTACGTGAATAGTGTTTAGGTAGAATTTTCCCTTTTCCCTTCAGATCATGAACACGTTCTTTTCGTCAAACGATTTTCTCTTCACGTTCGGGGTTAACAATTTGACAGATTGGTAAAATATTGACCTCCTTACCTGTAAAACGAACAACTAACGGCATCACATATATATCAGTTCGATTCCCGTCCCCAATATGAAACTTCAATCCTCATCGTCTCCAAACAAAATCAGCTTGAATAAACCCGAAAAAACCCGAACGTAATCAACAGATCTAAATCTCCAGAATCAGTAATGGCTACTGACCTCGCCGGCGGCGGCGACATAGACGGTGTACGAATGACATGGAATTCATGGCCAAGATCCAAACTCGAAGCATCCAAATGCGTCATTCCGATAGCTGCTTCCTTCTCTCCGATCCGATCCACGCCGGATCTCGTCGTGCTCCCCTACTCCCCACTTCGTTGCAAACCTCCTTGCTCCGCCCTGCTTAACCCCTATTGCCGTGTTGATTTCCAGGCCTTGATCTGGATCTGCCCCTTTTGCTTTTCGCGAAATCATTTCCCGCAGCATTATTCCACCATCTCTGAAAACAACGTCCCTGGCGAATTGTATCCGCAGTGCACGACTGTGGAGTACAACGAAACTGAGGTTGCTGGGTTCAAAAACCCGGTTTTGCCGCCAGTGTTTTTGTTTGTGATAGATACGTGTATAATTGAGGAGGAGTTGGAGTTTTTGAAAGTTGAAATGAGGAGAGCGGTTGGATTGCTGCCGGAAAATGCATTGGTGGGATTGATTACGTATGGGACGCAGGTGCATTTGCATGAGTTGGGGTTTGCTGATGTGAGCAAAGTTTACGTATTCAGAGGCACAAAGGAAATGTCAAAAGAGCAGATTTTGGATCAACTTGGATTGGGTTCTGGTGGTGTGAGAGGAGTCAAGGGAGGTATGCATGGGCAAGTGCAGCAAATTCAAACTTCTGGAGTTAATCGATTTCTTTTGCCTGCTTCAGACTGCGAATATGCTCTTAATACTGTATGGCCTAGTCAATTTTTATCTTTTGATTTGATTTGGTATGATTTTAGGTGTAAAGCTATTGTTAATGGTACCAGTTCACAAGGATGTTGAATTGAGTGGTTGGTTCAACCTAAATAGCTAACATGATATCAAAGTTTTAAAACGCGAAAAGTGTACATTAGGCGTTCTTAGTTCTATGAGGCGAGGCGTAAACCTTAAAATGTTGAGGCATAAACTTTTCGGGTAAAAATAAAATGTAAAACATGTAAAGAAATTCTGATATTTTAAATTAATCAATGCGAAAAACAAATCATTTAAGATCCGACTTTGAACAAGTATATGTTTTTATTATAGATTAAAAATAAATAATTGAAACTCATATGATTCAAATTTCGATTTCTTTGAACTATTTGAAGGTTTCACCAACTCCAATTTTGATTTCTTCTATCAATTCAAATTAACCTGCAAAATTTATTTGAAGATTTAGTGAAATTTATTGAAAAACATTTTTTAAATAACAATGAGAAAAATCTATTACATAACTTTTGATTGTTGTTTCATAAACAATCTTGTTTGATAATTCGATATTGAAATTTATAAATAAAAAATGGTAATTTTTTCTTTAGTTTTATTACCTTTTATTTTCATTGAATAGTTCAAAGTTACTGACTTTTATTATTGTCAGTATTTGAGTCTTATGCCTCAGGAGTTTGAGGAGTGCGAGGCGTACGCTTTATACATTTTGTATGCCTCAAGTTGTTGAGGCGTAAGCGTTAAAGGTAAAAAGCCTTTTAGAATAAGCCTCAAGGCGTTTTATCTCTTATTTCCTCGAGACGAGTATTGAGGCGGGGTTTTTAAAACAAGATAACATTATTGATACCTGGTATCCAAATGTTTTCTACAATACACCGAATTATATTTGAGGTGAATTGTTAGTGAAAATGTCATGTAAATTGATAAAACGTAATTCTCTATTTATTAAAAAAAAAAGTTGAAACATTCTTTTGTTCTTCTCGTATTTCAATAAATAATCATTTTAGTATATGCTTATTACAAAATTCTGTATCAAAGATTCCAAAAACAATGAGAAAATAATCCTAAGCCAGTAAGAGAGGCGAACAAGTCTCAACAATGAAGCTTAATTATAAGAGGTGTATTTTGCCATCTATTTTCTTTGACTTTGTATTTTATTTCCTACAAAAAATGAATTTTAGAATACATCATTTTAATATGTGATGTTATGACTTTCACTTCAACTTAACTTATTTATCAAAACTCCGATAGTGATTTAGATGAAGAAAAAGACAATGGTAGTGAGACCTAGTATTGAAATGAGAGTGTTTAAACCTTGCAACATCAAGTGTAATCATATAGTCTATTTTCCTTCCTTTTTTGGTGACATTTTTAAAATGACTTATTAATTAGTAGCCAGTTGTCTGTGTTTGTGTCGCTTTTTGGTTCTTGATCAATGTTTTGCTGATGGCTAAATTTATATGAACTCTTAGGGTTCATACTTCTTACTTTGTTGGATCAAGCATTAAACATCAAGTGTTATTTTTAACTGATGTTGGAACATGTTGTCATTAGGCATACGTGGACGGTAACATACTTTAGGATGGAGATGCTATTTTGTGAAATAAGTCGAATAAAGCGAAAAAAACTTCTAACTTTAATAATATGTGTGCATGTATATATGTGTGTGTCTACACACATACATACAGCTACACACAATTTTCCGCAATCATCTAACGAAAATTTGCGGAAATTTCCACAATTATTCACCAAAAAATTTGTGGAAATATCCACAATTATTCACAGAATAATTGCAGATATTTAAGCAATTTTTTATATAATTTACCATAATCGTTAATTTCTTTCTTTTTTGGGTGAGAATGCTGAATATCATTTTTACCATAATCGTTGAGGTATTAATCAATAGAGAAAAACTGGAGCAGGTGAAAGCCAAACACACAACATATGTGAAGGTCTGAAACATTTAAAGAACTAGGAATACCTTATCCTCATATAAGTCTAAAGAAGGATATGCAGATATTCATGAAAGTACCAAAAATGTCGATCTATCAACGATTGGATATAGAACGGATGGTACCATATCCACATTCATATCTGAAATAACTATGAATAGCTGATGGATATTGGATTTGGCATGTCCGCTCATAATTGATAAATCTGATAGCATAAATAAATAATTTTGGTTCTGCGTAATTCGTAAAACCATTTCAGTCCTGATGCATATAAAAAAACAAGAAATGTAAAGTAGTTATGAGTAGCTAATGTCTATTCATATACACAGAATATGAGTTTTTATGTTCATGAACAGTAAATATCAACAATTTCATGTGTATGTACAAGTCAAACTATTATCTTGATGAAAGTTGGATGGATAATTTTCGGATTTGCAAACCATCATATCGTCATATCCACGCCTGTATCCATTTTTTTGGATATTGGATATTTTTCCATTTTATGAATAGGGATGCAGGCAATTTTTGATTTAGTGGTCCCATTGACATACCTAGTCCTTACTCATTGTACCGTATATGTACTGCTGTGATTGTTAGGATTTCTTTTAGCACAAAAAAGCTAGAGGAAACAAAGATATTATACTGAGGCAGTAAAATAAACAGAATGGCTACCGAAATGAATGTTTAAATTTTCATTACTGAAAAAAGCATTCATGGAATCTAACCATCATAATCATTTTTGTTGTAAATTTACTTTATTTCCAGTTACTTCAATTTTTTGACTCATGTTACTGACTCGTTTGTTTTGTCTGGTAGTTATTAGATGAATTACAGACGGATCAATGGCCTATGGAATCTGGAAAGCGGGCTCTAAGGTGTACTGGTGTGGCTTTAAGTGTTGCAGCCGGATTACTGGGAGCATGTTTACCAGGAACTGGTGCCCGAATCATTGCGCTAGTTGGTGGTCCATGCACTGAAGGCCCTGGAATGGTGACTTGATTATTTTTTAATTGAGCTATATTATTATATGAGTTGTGTGGCTTATATGGTCTGTTGAGTAACTTGTAAATTTTGATTCTTGTAGATTGTGTCTACAGATTTATCGGACCCTGTGCGTTCCCATAAAGATCTCGATAAAGATGCCGTTCCACATTTCCACAAAGCTGTTAAGTTCTATGACAGCCTTGCAAAACAGCTGGTTAGCCAGGGTCATGTATTAGACCTCTTTGCGTCAGCGCTTGATCAGGTCAAAATCTTAAAATATGTTTTTATCTATCTAAAATGCATGTCATATACTTTGTGAATGAATCTGCGGGAAACAGAGGAATGTAGTTTTTTTAACTAAGAGTGTGCATATCATCTAAATTATTACAGCATGGAAGGTCTGAAGCAAGTCCCGTCGGTAGTTAGATTGGGCAAAAGGATCCTGAATCTAAATAATTGACATAGAGCTTTTCAGAAACTTATTTCCAAAGATTTTTGCTAATCGATTTCAATGCTCAAAATGAATAGCTACGAGAGGGAGAGGGAAAGGGAGAGGGAGGGAGGGAGGGCAACATCATTTATGGAGGGAACTAATTTAGAAAACATTATCATTTATTTTTCTTTAGTTAAAGAGTATAGGGTTCAAAAGCGGTGGTTGACGAAGGAGAGAGTGAGGAGAAAGGTGCGACGTGAAGAAAGAAGACGACTCTTTGTTCTTGTTATCTTTTTGCATGTTGGTATTTTTAGTTTTAATAAATTGTTTGTATACGTTTCAATGGGCTAGTCTTTTATCTTTGCTTTTATTAAGAGTGAAGATGATTTTTCATGAATTTGCTGAGAATTAAATTCAGTACTCTCCTTGTTTGCTTTGTAATTTGATTTTTTTTCTTCTTCTGTTACTTTATCCTCCTTTAGAGGCAAGAGCCATGCTAAACATACTGGCTGCTGTCCATTGCGTATACTTCCTAAATCATTGAGCAAATTTGATTTTTATATTGTTCTCTCAGTATTCAGTGGTCCCACTATCAAATGTTCAACCAATAAATAAGGGTGAACAAATTTTGGTTAATACCAAAACAAGCCAACCGAACCAGTTTGGGTTTGGGTTGATTTGGTTTTAAAACTAGATAGGTTTACAGTCGACTCATAAAATAATTTATTTTGGTTATCGGTTCAACTAAATTAACCAAAATTTTATTATATTGTTAAAATTACCAATGTTTTAATGATTTTCTAGATTAACTTAGTGCTTTAAATAAGATTTATTTATCACATATCTGTTTAAATTACTATTAAAAAGTGTAAAAATACTAACAATACTTCGATAATATATTCATGTTTAATTTTAAAGTACAATGAATATTCAAAACATAAAATGCAAAATATTTTTAGTTTGGTTAAATTGAATGACCAACAAAATTTAATTTGATTGGTTTGGTTTTTATCGATTTAGTTCGGTTTAAAGAATTCATCATCGGACCAACCAAACGCTTACTTCTTCCAAAATAGGGCCTAGTATCACTATAGTCCCTTTTTAGGCGACTGAGCCTAGCAAAATTCTTTGAAGCAAGCGCATGCTAGGCTACTATTAGTAATTGTTAATTTTTTGGATTTATAAAGCATGTTTAACGCCAAGGTACTTAGGTCATGATGTCATTATATGAGTTAAATGCATTTTTCCCTTCTCAGTTAAATTCTGCATGCACCTACCTTCCCTCACCATTAGTATTTATACATGGCCAGATCTTGTTTTCATATAGTTTTCTCTGCCCAGTTTCCTTTACATAAGTTCTAATTATTTTCCAGGTTGGAGTTGCCGAGATGAAGGGTGTCGTCGAAAGGACTGGTGGTCTTGTTGTTCTGGCTGAGAGCTTTGGTCATTCAGTATTTAAAGATTCTTTCAAGCAAATATTTAGTAATGGTGAAGAGTCTCTTGGTCTTTCGTTCAAGTAAGTCTACAATCCTCGCCCACACCCTCCCCCCCTCCCCTGCGCCACAAAAAGGGAAACAAAACATTTTTTTGCCCCAAAAAAAAAAAAAAAAAAAAAAAAAGAAGAAGAAGAAGAAGAAGAAAGAAAACCCCTTTCTCTTTTCCCCTGTTAGAATAGCTTTATCTCAACTAACGTCTGTATTTTTAACTTCCTACAGTCTTGCCAGTCTAACAAATCGTGGCTCATATACCTTGATTGTATCTAGTTACTTGTTTTGATAAGGCTTATGGCAGCTTGATCCAAAAAAAAAGATAGGTTTCTTTCTTTTTTATTATTAACATTAAGTTCACAATCAATGTATATCATCATTTCTTTCTAATCTCAAATTGTTTTTTTCCTCACAAAGTGTGAGTCTCTGTATGTCTATCATTATTCTCTGCTCGATTTCAAACTGTGGTCCTACCGATCCGGATAAAGCTAAATGCATCTTGCACGAATCACTTTAGTATTTTTTTGATGTTTCCTAAGGAATTGTCCTCGTCTATTTGTAATATGGATAGGATTGATTATTTCAGTGCTAGATGAACTAAGAAGTTGGAACATGTCTTTGAAATTTTTGTCCATTGTTTGAATTACATTGCATTCTTCTATCTATGAACTTGTTGAAATATGCGATAAACTTACCAAATCAAAGAGAGTTTCGTCTAGATTGCAGCGGTGATTCCGGTGAAAACGTTTCATCAAATGGAATTTACGATTTGAAAGATATGATTGAAAGAATGAAGGTGAGCACATGGATGAATCATCGGAGTTATTTTGTTGTTGGGTTTTTGGGCTCAACTGTTTGGATGTTTGAATCTTTTATTGGTTATTTTGGACGATTGGTGATGTAATTGGATGCCTGTATAAGCCAATTGTATCTTTTATTGGTTAGTTTGGACGATTGGTGATGTAACATGATGCACATATAAGCCAATTACTATTTGCCTTCAAGGGTTACACATTTATCCAGCCATATATCGTATGCAATTCAATGCATATTAAATTAGATCATAGGGTATAGTCCCTATCAAATTAATTGTATCCAGTCTCTTGTTACTCCTATTTAGTAACACAACCTTCTAAATCCTTTCTCTTCCTAGCCCTATATTTTTGGTTTGTATATTTTTCTATTTCTTGTGTTTTGGATGAGTTGCCATATTTGGTTGAAATTTTTTGGAAGCAAAATCGCCTATATATTCCAGCATGTCTATTTCAATCCATAGCGTTTGCTTTTGTTGGGTTCATTGGGGATACTCATCACCTGAAACCTTATTTTTTATATAATATTTGGTAGCGGCGCAGCTTGGTGCCTAGGTGGTGTTCGTTGAAATGATGAGGTTGGAAGATAGTCCATTAGCGTTAGTGATGTTGCTTCATACACTCCAATTTTTTTGATATGCAACGTCTAGGTTACAACTTGTAGATAAGTGAAATGAAGAGAATGATTTTGAGAAGTGACAATGAAAAGATAAAAGCGGCTTTAAAAAAAAAAAAAAAAAAAAAAAAAACTCAGGTTCATTGGGCAGTTTTGATAGTCACTTGTTGCATGCAGGTATCATACATGTTGAGAAAAAAGAAACTAAAGAATGTACTCTTGTTGCACTGCGATGTGGAAAGAATTTAATCTTTGATATTAATGGTGAAACAACTGTTAATTGCTTTGGAATTAGACGTGGTCTATGTGAAGAAGTCAACGACTAATCGTTTGATCTTGTTGCAAATATCTTTTATCGATAAAATGACAGACAACTTCGTTGAAGATGCATTTGAACACCATTAATTTGGTGCTAATGAAGACGGAAAAAAGATTGAGGATGAGCAGAAAAGGATATTTTTTGTGTTTGCTGCCTTGGTGATAATCTAGGTTCACCTAGTCTCGTCTACAATGATGCTACCTTATCCATTTGTAATGTCAAAAAATTTCTTAATGAGTTGTGTGGTTAGATAAGTACTGGTGGTGGAGTTGGCAATAGCCAAAACTTGATTGTTGAGAGAGATATATAAAGGGACAAGGGGAAGAGTAATTACGGCATACCAAGCGTATAAACCCTGTTGACAGAGGCGTATAAGTCAAGACATGGTTAATGTCATTATTTATATTTTAGGGTTGAAGTACAATTGCGGTTAATGAGATTAAATATAATGTGTTGAAGTCTGCAGTGTCAAATGTTGCAGACAATGATTGGGTCTTTGATTCAAAAGTATCTTTATGACATCTAATAAGAACCACTTCCCTTTCTGTGTCAATAAGGCAAGAAATACGATCTTTATGGGGAATGATGCTACATGTAAGCTTTTGAAAAATAAATCAGTGCATATTCATACTTTCGATGGAGCTACTTGCACTTTTATCAGTGTTTGTTACATTCCGAATATTTATCTCATTAGGCTAATTAACATCACTAGGATGGAAGGTTGACTCGGATAGCGACAGTTGGAGAATTTATCATGCGACACTTGTATCGATGGTTCAAAATTTGTATGTACTTGATAATCATTTTGGGTAAATCTTGTGTTAGTATTTTTAGTTCACGGGATGTGGATGCCTCGAGGCCATGTCATCTAAAAATTGGGTCATTTTCTGAGGAACGACCCGAGGTTCTTCAAAAGTGAAATGTGATTAATGGTGAGAATCTCAACAAGTTGGAATTTAATTAATAATGTGTCATCGCGGTTAACAGATTATTGTGTCATTTGATGTTGGGGGCCATAATCGTATATGTTTATGTTCACATTGATCTTGGGGACCAATTGACATGTCTTCCTTTAGGGGAGGTAGATATCATATTTCTTTTACTGATGCTTTCTCTCGAAAAGTTTGAGTGCGTAATGAAAGTCAGGTCGAAAAGTTTGAGTGTGTAAAGGAATTTACTCAGGCACACCATCTTATAGTTGAGTGATCCTATTGCTTGATCCTTCGATGCTATTAGTTTTTTGGTAATAGACCTCTGTAAAAGCAAAAGGTAGTGATTAGATGCACTTAATCAGAATCTTAAAACTTACTTTAGGTTGAAGGTCTTGCTTTATATCGACTCATTTCCAGATGTTTCTACTCTGAAGGCTTTGCTAGTGATCTTTCGTGCAAAGTACCTTGTTTACTTTGATAGATATATAGCATTGTTTAGGGTTAATATCCGTGTAGATCAATGCTATTTTGTTAGGTTTCAGAGGGTTTATCCAGTTGATCATACATCCTTAGGAAAGTTTATAGTTTCGAGTGTCCGACAGCCTTGGGAAATCTTCGATAAGTATAGCTTTCAGAAATCGTGGGATTAAAATCTCTTGAGATGCCCTCTTAATCTTATTTCACCTGTTGAGACCCTTCGGTGGCCGCAAAGGTATTATTGTAGAAAAATTCATTTTGACGCCTCGGGCATCGAGTTTGTAAAGCGATAAGATGATAATAATATAATAATTTAAGAGTGCTTCGACATTACCTCAACAACTGAGTTTTTTTATTAATATTCGGAACATGTACACAGATTTGATATCTCAATCTTAAAAATTTCCAAATTGATTTAGAAATTTGGGTTTAAAACTCATTCTAGTACAAGTGAGAGAATTAAGAAATCGGTCCAAATTCTAGACCATTGGGGTCGTATTTATAAGTGCGAGTTGATCTCCTTTCGTGTCTTAAGGCTTTCGCAGAGGCGAAACCAAAGGTCTAATAAAGGTGCCTCCAATGACATGAGGCTTGTGCTTTTGACGTGGCTTGGGGAGGCCACATGTCTCTTCGATTATTTTCTGATGGACAACTGCCGAGATGATTTCAGACAGTTTCTTTGGATTTTATACGAGAGACTCGGCCATTTGCGGGAGGAACAAGTTTCTGCATGCACCCAACTTTCAATATTACCAAATGATTGTCTTCTTTCGGATGAAGTTCTTTGTGCAATGAATTTCTTGTGAGAGATCAAGCTATTGAAACACTTCTTTCCATTGATCCAAATGGTGAATTTAGTTTTTCCTTGGTCTTTATTTGGAAACTGTTGTTCTAGAGAACATGCCCTTCGAATCTCGCCGAAAGGAGTTTTTCTTTGTTGTAAGGAGCTTTTCTTTGGCTTCGTCTAGACTGGAAGCTCTTTATTTCCGGCATCACTTCATTGCAGTTTATGCCCTCGGCTTTTCCTGATTATTTTAGTGTTAACAACAGGCTTTGTGAAGTTTTAGGTTTGGAAGACGCTTGTGGAGAATGAAACAAGTTAGACTTTGAAGATGGCAAGCATGTTTTGAGGGTTTTCACTGACGACCGTAGATGACGTAGCATTTACAGATATCTCAACACATATGGATACGCAATCCAATTGGATTCTAAAAAGGATGGATCATGTTCTATTAGAGATGATTTGTTGCTTGATATTAAAATTAGGCTTTTCAAGCGGTTTCAGCTAAAGTGTTATTACCTCGCTCCATATTTTCACTTTGATTCCGTGCTCAGCTATTGAAAGCATATTCTAGAGGAGGTGTTTGAAGGTAAATGCACGACTTATTTTTGATTTTCCTATTTAGTAGGAAATGGTTAGTGAAATGCTAGGATGTTTATATGAATTAATTTTTATTATATGAATGACGATAAATGTAAGGAACTTGAAACCATTCTCACCTTTCGACATCATACTAGAATTAGAATATAACATTGTTGTTAGAGATGTGAAAGTGACGCCATCTCAGAAGATAATTCTCAGGTTTCTTGTAGTGATGGTGATGTTCACGATGCTTAAGGATATTTTATTCAAGTTGAAGTTGATGTAAATTCAGGCAGTACATTGCTACCCGAGACAATCATCATATTAGAAAGCTCCATGAGAGTACGATGATTGTAATTATGCAAATCTCGGCTTAATCAACCAAATTGACTATGCATTGCATGTAGTTTCAAATGATTCGATGTTACTTATTAATGTTATGAAGTTTACTAATAGCTTGAAGTTGATCTGTGCGATAGAATAGAAATGCAATCATTGTACAAGAATGAATTCAATGAAACATGGAGTTCTATAAATGGATTTGATGGTTAAGAATGTGCAAGACTAGATCGGTTGCGAAATAACATGCATAGAGGAGAGGAATGTAGTAATGATATCTTTACTTCTGTTATGATTGTTACCAGTGATATAGAGTTAGTGCAATTTGATATGAAGATCATTTTTTTGCATGGTACTTTCAAGTACTTGTAAGCAGTTGTCTGTATGATAACCATATGGATTATTTGTTCGTGGAAAGTCAAGTTTGCACACCGAAAAGTTTAAGGTTTAAAGTAATCGTCTAGACCATAGTACACCTAGTTTATGCTTCGGGTTCGTTTTGATTGTAGCGTCGATGGTGCATGTTATTATTTCAAGCATTTGGAAAATAATAATTGTGTGTTTTCTCCTATATGTGGATAATAAGCTTATCACTTCAAAATATCAAAGAGAAATCAATAAATTGAAATTGCTTACGAAGTTGAAATTCGATATGAAGAATCTTGGTGATGCAAAGAAGATACTGGACATGGAAAGTAGAAATACAAAAGCTCAATTTGTTGAAAATAACTCAAAAGCTTGTTAGAAAAACGCCTACTCGGTTTGCCATTTGATAAAACAAACTCCATTTGACACACCAATGCATTTGCGTATAATGCTTCCATAAAAAGCCTCTTCAATATTCAATCACAGTTGAAGAGCTTCCGTAAAATTCTCTTCAACCACAGTTGAAGATAAGGTATGTATGGTAAAAAATGTTTTATGTTAGTATTGTTGTTATGATGTGTAATAGGTTTGACATTGCATGTGCAATTGGAATGATTAGCAATTATATGACTAATCTTAGCAAATAACATTGAAAAATTATCAAAATCATAATGAGGTATCTTAGACTTAGAGGAATTGCATATCATGTGCTTTTCTTTAGTGTTAACGCCAATGATTGCACTTTTGTTGATTATTCTGATTCATATTATGTTGGGGATATGAATCGAAGGATGTCAATATTGGATACTCTTGGTGGTACAACTAGTATTTGGAGAACAAGTTTGCGATCAATATTTGTTTTATTTTCTACGGAGGCCAAGTCGATAGTCGTTGTTGAGGCACAAATTATGTGTTTTTCTTTGGTGTTGAGGGCAACGATTGCACGTTTGTTATTTCTAATTCTAATTATACCGAGTATATGAATCGAATGTCATTCATATTATGTTATTTTTTTTACTCTTAGTGGTATATCTATTAGTTGGAGAACAAGGCTGCAATCTATATTTATTTTATTTCTACAAAGGCTAAGTTGGAACCGTTGTTGAGAGTCTTGAGACAACAATGAAGACACTTTATTTGAAGTGTCTGTTGTGTGATTTTAGCTTTGTTTATGGTAATGTTGTGTGGATTTATGATACTTTAAAGGGCAGTTCAGCTTGTTGAAATCTTATTTCCCGTTCTCAAACAAAATACGTTTAAGGTAAGAGTATACTTTTCTTTTCATTGTTCCGTTATCTAAATGAAGATGCATTCTTCTGTCTACCGATACATTTTGTTCTTTAAGGTTGAATATCTTAGTAACATGCTAAAAGTATGCAATCTCATTTAAGCAATGGAATAGTAGAAACATGAATTGAGAGTGGGTGTTTGTGTTTGTGTATATATATAGTCCTCTTTTGAGGTTAGGTCACAAAACTTAGTTTTAGTTTGACTTCATCATCGCCGTCAAATTTCTATATCGTTATGTTCAAATCTCCATATCGTGAAATCACGTTTTCAAAATTTGGTTCAAGAATCTTTTTCCATCATTATGATTCAAATTCCAAGATCATGATTTTAGCAATATTTTTAGAATTCTGAGACCATAGCTTTCTAAAGATTTGACTGGGTAATGATGCTCTTTTACATTAAGTACCATAGACTTTTTAGTTTCAAGTTTTATCGGATTTGGAATTTTGCACGTTGAAGGAGATTGTTTTCATGATGAAAGAATACCAATCAACTACTTGAGTTCTTGAACTCTGGTATTATCAAGGTTTTAAATATTGGTAGTCTTAACCGAGATCTTGTTTTTGGGGTTAGACGATTCAAAACAATAAATAGCTATTAATCTAAATCTCGATCAAGATTTTGAAATCTTGATTAAGAGCTTAGATAATCCAATAATGGAAACAAAAATTCAAATTCAAGGACTAAAAAAAATGTAAAATTAAAGGCTTGTTTGGTTTCACTCGGAGTTTTATGTTTTTTATTTTCAACATTCATTACGAAATATGAGAGAAGTGGTTGAAAAGATTAAAAATTCTAAGCACATATGATGATGATGGAAGGAGGACATAAAAGATAATAATGAGATGGAGTGACGATGGAGGGATGAATTACTCTATGCACTTATGTTATTCTCCTAAATGTCGAAAACGGAGTAAACATGTTTTTTAAATTTGTATATTAACTTCATTTTCTAAACTGGTCGTCTTTCACAAAATATGTGTGTCACGCGCTTTGTTTGGACGAAGCCCAAAACTGAAAATGGCAAACCAATCGATACTTAATTCTTGTTTAAGGTTTTTATAGTCTATAGCGCATAGCGTAAAATAGCGCAAGGCTTGCTCTATGCGCTATAGCGCATGCTATTGCGTTCAGTTAGAAAAAACAGTAATCAAGTATATTTTGCCTAACTGATTTTTTTATATTTTTGTGTGTGCATATTTTGCGTCATATCCATGCAGTTCAAGACTTCATATACAAGCACTACCATACTTTATGCATATATTAATATTATACATTCAAATAATTGATGGATATAATATATTTGTGTTTTACAAATATAATATATTTGTGTTTTACAAATTTGAAATTTATTCTTATAATTGTGAGTTATAATGAAATTTATTTCTATTTATCAGTTATGATGATGTAAAACTCTGAGAAAAAATGCATGAAAATACACTTTTGTACAAAATGTTTAAAAAAATCTACTACAAGTACTAAGTAAAAAATTATAAATAAGAAAAGTTGTACAGTGAAAATAAAGATCAAATGAAAATAATATATGAAGTCTACAACAACAAGATTCAAATAAACAAAAGTTGAACGTGATTCAAGTGTACAATAACAAAACGTAGAAATTATATTATGCTTCTAAATTTTTAAAACATAGTCAGTAGTTTCATTTAAATTGTAACCATTAATCATTATTTAAATGATCATCAATTTCTTCTTCTTTCGAGTCATACTCTACGACATTTTTCCTCTGAGTCGTATACAATAATGTGTTATTTTGGGCGTAATTCACTGTCCAAACATTTAAAAAAGAGACATGAACAAAATAGCGTGCTATTTTTGTGCTGTAGGGAACCCTTGTGCTATTATAAGTACAATAGCGCAAGCACCGCGCTATGCACTATTTGTCACTGCGCTATGCACTATTTGTCGCTATAGCGCACTATAGCGTGCGCTTTGATAACACAGGCTTTTAGAACCTTAATTCTGGTTTTATTTTGTCACCCGGTTCAAATCTCCATATCATCATGTTCAAATCTCCATATCGTGAAACCATATTTCCAAATTTCATTTTTGCCGTCGCGATTCTAATTTTAAGACCACCATTTTAGCAATGTTTTCCAAAGGCAAAGATATTATCTTTCTAAAGATTTACAAATATTTGATTAGGTAGTGACCTTGTTCTACATCCAATATCATAGATTGTTTTTGTTTCAAGTTTCTTTGGATTTGGAATTTAAATGTTAAAGAAAATTGTTTTCATGGTTGAAAGATTACAAGTCAACTGCTTGCGTTATCGAATTTAGGTATTATCAAGGTTTTAAATCTTTGCAGGCTTAACCAAGGTCTCATTTTTGGGGGTAGGGCGATTCAGAGTAATAAATTTATTTTAATCTAAATTTCCGTCATGATTTTGAAGTCTTGATCAAGATCTCATTTGAGTTTTCAAAATCTAGGCAGACTTTGGATGAACTGAGATGCAACCGGTATTTGTTGTTTTGAGTCGATTAACCTAAAAAATGAGGTCTCGATTGAAGCTATTTTAAAAGATTTCAACCGGATTGTGTTTTTTTAATTCTCCTTTTTTTTTTTTTTTGTTTTTTTTTTTTTTTGGATTGGGCTTAAAATTCGTGTGTTTATTTTCTCCTTGTCATAAGATAACACATTATTTCACTTCTCTAGCTATGAACATTGAAAGTTCATTCTTCATTTTCTTAAAAGTTCATTCAATTTCCATTCAGTAAGTGCTCCTAAAAGCTCGTTTTATTGTTTTATTTCATTTTCATATTTTCCTTACCTTGTGAATTGTAATTATTTTATGTTTTTGATTTGTTTTTTTTTTTCTAGTTTTTTTAATCTTCAAAGCAAAATCATTAGTGCAGATTTCATAGAAAAAGCAGATTTTATGTACTTAACCCAAATCTATTCTACTTAATCCATATTTTTTAATGCTTGGTCATGCTTTTATATTTAATCCAAGTTATGGTTTGTTCAGGTCAAAAGAATGTGGTTTTGAAGTTGGTTTCTTTTTATGCTTGCAAATTAAGGGTTTTTTTTTTCAAAATTGTTTTTTTTTTTTTTACTTACCTTACACTGTCATACTGGTATAAATAATTCTTGATTAAAAGAGATTCAAAAGTTTTTCAGTTAAGCTTTTTTCCAATTTTGTTTAACGTATTTTGTCAAAGTGGCTTTTAAGGTTTTACGTGTATTATATAATTATATTATGTAAACATATTCTATTACACATATTTTGGTTAGCATTTCGAAGTCTTAAATGTTTGACATTGCATGTATTTTTTGAGCTACTAACGACAATAGTGTAATATCTAAAGTTAAATTATTTTGCGATAATCAAGTTTTGTAAATTTAACTACATCAAAATTAAAGATAACAATACATTCCAAGAGCGTTCCGGTATCAACTTTAGATATCAAGATGTAAATCCAAGGTGAACGTTTATGATACATTTATCTCTTGGATATCTCATCCATGGTTATTACGGCGGTAAGTCGAGTCGAGTCGACCAATGGACTAGTCGTAGACTAGTCGATAAATAAATAAATATATACGTAATTATAAATTTCTAACTAATACATATGCATAAAAATTCAATACTTGCTGTTGGTATTTCTGCAGCCATCTGAACAAAAAAAAAACAACAGCGGCAACAGCGAATTATACAGTGTTTATACAGGAAATAAAAAAACAGCAGCAACAACAGCCCCACTAATAACCATGGTTCAGGCAGTGTAAAATAACAAGTAATAGGAAATAAAAAAAAGAACTAAGGCTAAAAAAACAACTAGCGACATACTTTTATACACTGTTTTTTTCGTTTGAATGGAAAACAGTTAACAGGAAAAAGAAAAAAAAGAAAGCAACGAAAAAAAAGTGGTACCTGAGTCGATTGTGGGAGAGGCGGTGACACTGGAAAGCAGCGGCGACAGGAGAAGAGCAGCGGTGGCACGGGAAGAACAGCAGCGGCACAATCAGCAAGGCTAGGGTTTATTCGAACCGCTGTTTTCTTCTATTTGCTGTGTTTTTTTGTTTGAAACTTCGAATCGAATACGTATTTTGAATTGGTGACCTGCTTTTTTTTCCTTTGGTTTTGGGCCCAATTTTAAACAATTTGAAACCAGTCAGTTAAGTCAATTCAACTAATCGCCTGACTAGTCGACTAGTCGCTCCATGTCATTTCAGTCGCTCGACATATTAACAAAATTCACGTCGAGAGTACAAGTCGCTGACTCAAGACCGACTGGTCGACTAGTCGACTAGTCGCGATTAGTCTGTCGTCGTGATAACAATGATCTCGTCCGATATGAGATCAGATCTTTAGAATCTTTGGGACTTAAGATCATTGAAATCCGAAGTTTTAAATTTTGGGTGTTATACAATATTACAATCATTTTTTATGGCCACATCACTGTTGCTTGAATCTTTGATATTGTACAAAATTTTAGGTGTTGTTTGGTTTACCCTTTTTAGTTTTGGTTTTTTGTCCATATAAAAATGCGAAGGACACATATATATCATGAAAAATGACCGTTTTAGAAAACAACGCAAAAGACAACTTTTATTTATCTTCCGTATTTTGGGAAGTAATGGAAGAATTAAAGACAACTCATTTCTTTGTCGCTCTCCATTCTCTCCGTTCCCCCCTCCATCGTTCTTCCACTCTCTACGTCATCCCTCCACTCTTCTTATTTTTGTAGTTAAGGTTGAAAACTCAAAAAACAAACACAATATAGACTAAATACCACTTCAGCTATTTTGTTCTAACTGCAGAATTGTTGATTGGTCTATTTTCAAAAATTGGTGGTTTTAATAAATACTTAGGAGGATGAAGATTTTAAGAGAGGAAAGATGCTAAACACTTTCTGTGAAACGAAAACTACCATGATTCAAGAGAATATGTTGGAACTCAGTTTTGGCAAGAACAAAATTAGTTTTGTGCTGAGATTAGATGGAAGATGGAACTTAAGAGAAACAGAGAGGATTTGTGTAATTCGAGGATGAAAATCTCACAAGAGTCTCTTTTATTTATGCATGTTTTCTTTTACCTTTTACCTATGGAACAAGTATTAGCCATATTATAGTATCGGAGCTCTTTGTACAACTCCTGTATTATATATGTACTTCTTTGCTTGACTGTCCCTGCATTGGCATCCTAGACTGGATGCAGAAAGAGGTAGGTCAATGTCAAGTTTGCAGGCAGAAAGAGGTATAGCTATGTTAAACTCTGATGAATTCGCCAAATATTAGTAACAATATCGGTAATAGCAGTATTAGTAATTATAAGAATGATAACAAAATTCAAGTAGTAGCATTGAATGTAAAAACTTTGACCAGTAAGCGTGCCATGAGTTAGTTGATTCTTTAATGAAAAAGAGAACTAAAATAATCTATATACCAGAAATTAACCGGAAAGGAGGGAAAATTGAGAGTTGGGAGAATGCCATTGACTTATTTTACTCAAAGGGGAAGACCCAAAAAAAAAAAAAAAAAAAAAAAAAAAGCTGTAGGCAGTAGGTGTAACTGTGGATAAATACATGAAAGACAATTAATTTTTTGTTACTTAAAAAAGATTTTTAGTGGAGATTTTAATGTGCATAGGAGGGTAAGTGATAGAAAAACAGTGAACTCCATGGAGGGTTTGGTTTTGGAACACGAAACAAGGAGAAACACTTTTAGACCTTATTAGAGCATTTGATTTAGCTACAACATTTTTTTTCCTTTCAAAGAAAAGGGAATATTATATAACATTAGAAGGTGACCAAATAAAAGACAAATTGACTATTGTTTATGCAGAAAGGACTGTACAGTAATACATGGTGAAAGTCTAAATTAATAACTTATTTTGGTCAGTATCAATTAAAGAATTGAGTTTAAGAAATACGAATAAAGAACACGGAAATATTAAATGGAAAACAGAAAACATTTCAAAATTATTTAAAGAAACTGGAACAGTGATATAGTGTATTAGAAAACATAGCAAATGACACAAGGAAAGGATAAGGACTTCCCGGGAGAAACTAAAAAGAAGAAACTTTGCATGAAGGAAACATGATAGTCCGATGAAGTAGTACAATAAGCTATTCAATTAATCTGGTGAAGAGGTACAATAAGTTATACAATTAAAGAAAAAAAAAAAAACGTTTGAAGCGTGGCAAAAACTACACAACAAGAGGATCTAGAGAAGTTCAGGGAAAAAGTTAATCATGTAACAAAAAAGTCGCTTGTACTGCTAATAAAATGTTTAAATGCTTGTGAAAATATATATGATAAACTTACAAAAAAAGGGGAATATCCCCTCCGCTGTCTTATTGCAGCAAATATCACATTGTAACATTTTGGAAAGCGCTTCTTCCTGGATCACCTCTTTTTAGTTATCAACGCCGTTCATTGTACATGTTTATAATGCATGAAATTGGTAATATTGTCTTATCCGTTGCCAATTTTATAATGGAATACTTTGGGATTTTCGCAAAAGCGTGCTAAGTCTAGAATTTTTATCATCTCTCCACCATGGAAAAAAAAGGAAAAGTGTATTATCTTGACCTAAGCACCTTACCAGTCATGAACCAATTGGGAGATATTATCATTATCATGCAGGCTCTTATGTTGCGAAGGTATTAAAGACCCTTTGATTGAAGATATAGCTTATGCACATCTCTCCCTTTTGGATCACCCTTTCAGAATACCCTTCATTAGAAGGCTTGACCGTGCATCCTTTTAGTATCATTGCATCAATTTTGGTTACGCTACTCGCTGTTCATAAAAAAATACAAATAAAATTGAAAGGTATTATTTTTATCATGCACACTACATTAAGTTATAAAGATAGTAATAACCCTTTAATTGAACATATAATCTATGCATATCTTTCATCACGGATCATGGTTAATTATAGGACTTGATCTTGCATTCCTTTCACTGTGATTGCATCAAGTTTTACATGACATAGCTTTCATCTTGTGAAATCATTTTAACTTTTACAGCTCCTTCAAAGCTTAAAAGTCAGTATGAACCAGTAAAATAAAATTTCCTCACTAACTGATTGATTAAAATTATAGTGCTTGTATATGTTTGAATTATCAATTAAACTTATAATGGTTTTCTTTGTTTTAATAGAATAGATCATCACTTGATATAAATTTTAGAGGATATTTAATCCACATAATATGGTATTCATCTTCCACAACTAGGATGGGTATTTAAGTTTTCTATTACTTGCAGTTTTTTCTGTTTAATCATTTACCTTACCGGTTGATTAACATAGTTTTGGATGCGTGCATTATCCAAATAACTATTTTTATGAAGATTGACGTAAGATAACATATCCCCAAAATTTCACATTTTAATCTATTAGCACCCAAAGCCATTAGGGGATCTAATTTTACCATAGGTTTAGCTGATTCCTCTCTCATCCTCTTGCACTATACACATATACACATGTACATGCATACGCTGACATTGCAGTAATATGAGTTGGTAAAGTTACAAACAGAAAAAGGTATGGTTAAATTGAGCAAAAATGATTTTCTTGAACAATAAGTTCAAAACATTAAGATCTTATATGCATATTTCTAACAGCGTCACCATTATATTAAGTATTTCAAACATTAAAGATAATAAATGTTTCAAAATTTAAGCATCAAAATTACCAAGCATTCCAAGACTCAATGAAGCGAATGTTTGGCGATTAAGCTTCTAGCAAAAATTAAGTGGTAACTTAAGCATTAAGCTGACTTTTGAGTTCGATTGTTTAAGAGCAAAAACTGAGGGGCAGCTAAGCATTATCCTGATTAATTCCATCTAATGTGGTTTAATTTAAGGTGGTGCCTGACGCAACGGTAAGGTTACTCGGCTGGTAATCTGGAGCGCGCAGGTTCGAGTCCCGGCCTCTTCACATATGTGAGGGAAAGGCTTTGGCGCTAATCGACCACCCCCAGAGTCCGGAAAGCCATGAGAATAGTACCAGGACGGGAGACTGACCTGGGAAGTCCTCTCGCGCTTGAGTACGGGAGCCTTTGGCACTGGGTATCCACCTTCACCTTCTAATGTGGTTTAATTTGTGGACTTCGCACTGCTTCGTGGAGCCGCACCACCTTGGAGGTATAGTGAAGGACTACAGTAATTTTTCTTGCTATACATATATATATACATGTGCGCACGTGGTGTGTTTGTATGTTTTTCTCTCTCTATATATATACACCCCCAAATATATATATATATATATATGTATGTATGTATGTATGTACGTATGCATGTATTTATATGTATGTTTGTAAATGTATATTTGTATGATGTTCCTTCTGGTAAAGAGATGAGAGATCTGTCTTTCGTAAAGTTCGATGCTGAAAGGACTAAAAAATGAGCTGTAGATCAACATAAACATCTAATAAATATCAAACTGAGCAAAATATCCAAAAACGTTAACCAATGAAGCAATTCAAGCATCCAATTAGTTCAATAAAAACCTCGATAGCAATGGATTCATTAAAAAGTCCAAGAGCAGCAGAGCAAACATTTCAGGAACTCGAACAAAACTGAACTCATTCGATTTGAATCCATGCAAATTAGAACAAATTAAGAAATCATTTTTGCATGAATCCGTTCGAAAACCAAATTTGAACAAATTCAGAGATCAATTTTGCTCGAATCCATTCGAATCTGAATTGAAATTTGATGATAGGGGGATTACTCATAATGAAGACGAAGAGCACAAGCACCATTAATCGATGGCAAAAGGAAGGCAGCGATTAATTCCCTTTTTTTTCTGGTAGAGCATGGAAATATAGGGAAAAATACATAAGATACTAGCATGAATGAGCGTCTACACCAACTAAAACGTGCCTTTTCCCTTGTATGTGTGTGTGTGTGTGGTTATTGGCACCAATCATAACTTTTTTTTCCCTTTTTCCAATTCAGTGGTACACTTGAAATCAATTGTTCAAAGGACATTAAGATTCAGGGAATCATTGGGCCATGCACATCATTAGAGAAGGTTTGTTTCCCAGAAAGATTTTTCATCCTTTACATGAATGAATAGCTCTTGACAATGTTCCATCATATATATGCAGAAAGGCGCTCTTTGTGCTGATACCGTAATTGGACAAGGAAATACAACCGCATGGAAAATGTGTGGTCTAGACAGAAGCACTTGTTTGACAATTTTTTTCGATATATCGCCAAATGATAAGAACCAATCAGCAACTCCTAATCCTCAACTATACCTTCAGTTTGTGACACGGTATGTTCCTTCTTTAGATCTTTTATTCAAGTTTGATATTCCTGTTTGAGAATCCTATTGTCCTTTAAGCTATATTCATTGTTTTCAGTTACCAGAATCCTCTTGGTGAAATGAGGACCAGAGTGACAACAGTTGCAAGAAAATGGGTTGATGGTCCTGGCAGTACGGAGGTTGGATATTTATTTCTCATTCCATCATCTGTTTTCCTGCTTCTGCACCCTTGAAATATATTATCGTAAAAAAATTGTCAAGCAAAGTGAGGAAATCAATCTTATTGCAACAAGCAACTTTACGTAGTTAGTTATGTCTTTAGTTCAGTAATGGATTTTTACAGCAAAAAAAAGACTAATGTGCATTTGTCTACTCTGTATACGAGCTGGGTAGTCTGAACTAATGTTATTCAGAAGTTGCTAGATATCATTAGGTGCAGACATAAGTTCGTTTAGGCCGTTGATTGACAAGTTCATAACAACGGCTAAGCTAACCTTGCGAAGGCCATTGTCATAAACCATTGTATGATTTAATCAGGATTCATGTTAGATTGGAGTTTCAATATTTCAAATCTGTCTTAGGATAAATAGTAAAATTCTCTCATTCTTAAGTTGGTAAACTCGCACCGAGTTTCCAGCACATACTCTCTGTAGATCACAGGGTGTTTTTGCCTGTCTTCAGTACCATGGCTCAAACTTGTAACATTTTGTCACTTAACTCCACATCTTGCATCGGACCAGCATGTAGTGGTAGATCATTTGAGATTCAAGTAAAATAATCGGTAGAAGATAATGAACTTGCAAGAGATATATTTTCAGATGCGATCTGCATTATTTTTCTGGAGGAGAAAAAGCTATTGAATGCGAACTGTTGTATGCGTGTTAAGTTCAATGGCACACTTAAAATTTGGCATCCTTTTTGCATCTTAGTCTGTTTCAGTGGATTTATATAATCAATGGCCATTATCAATGTTGGCTACATCATTATTAAACATTTTTTTTACTTCTTCTTGATGAATTCATCATATAGTGCAATACAAAATTTTGCTTTTTATTTCGAACACCAACTTACATTTTCTATGACCATTAGAAAACCCCCCTCAATCCCTTCTAAAATTTTACATTTAATTAAATTATTCACGTAATTTTAAAACTATTTTAACAATTCTGTAAACTATTATTGATTAGTTTTAACAAGCAAGTCAAAAATAGGAATAATTCGATATTTATACCATGTTTGTATTAATAAAAAATAGATAAAATTCATTTAGATATATAAATCATTGTTTTAAAAATCCTGCCTCGATACTCGCCTCAAGGCTCGCCTCGAAGAAATAAGAGATAAAACGTCTTGAGGCTTATTCCAAAAGACTTTTTACCTCTAAATCTTACGCCTCAAAATTTTGAGGCACACAAATCGCATAAAGCTTACGATTCGCACGCCTCAAGCAGTTGAGGCATATGACTTAAAAACCTGTTTATCTTTAGTTGTAGATATTGACACAGATAAATGTCATTAAACTTTAATTATTGAATGAAAATAAAAATGATTGTATAATATCTTCCTAAAAAAAAAAATTGTAAAATATGTGTAGACAAACATTTTGAATTAATGTAGGCTTATCCGAAAAGCCCTTGTTTAGTTGGTTCATAATTTCTATTGTTGGCTAGGTTAATTTAAAATGAACAAATGGAATGCTTCATGAAATGGTTAAAAATTAGGTATTTGTATTGTGCTTTTTCTCTATCCGAAAGGCTTACGCCTCAACGCTTCGAGGCTTATGGCTCGCCTCACGGACCCGAAAACGCCTCTTGTACGCCTTTTGCGTTTTAAAACATTGATATAAATACATCAATCTCGTAATGTAAATGTTTACATAAATGATAATTATAAATTTAATTTATAAGTGTATATTCATATATTTACCATGCATTGCATAACAGGTATTCCTTAATTTTAAGTACATACATTTTGGAACTTATATATCAGTATACAAAACCCTACGTAATATTGCTTAATATTGCATGTTTAAATCAAATATATGTTTATTAGTCATGTAATTTTGAATTTGTAATATTTGAATTAGTCTAGTTAACAAATATTTGTTAGCTTATCGAATAGATCCTAAAATATGACCATTCTAATATGTAGTCCATATTCATAGCAAAAAAAAGTGGTAAAATTGTTTTTTTTTTTAAATGTAAATATAAAGATATGTAAGTCATATACCATAAATAATATACATAAATGATATCCTTTGTTATTCATCTATCTTAGTAAATTTAGCATACTATGCATTGTTAGATCATGTTTTATCTTCAAAAAACTACATTTCCAACACTTTTTCGGTGGTTCACAACCATCTCTTAGCTCTTTCTTAATGCTTTATACACTAGTCTATTTATTAAATTTCTCATGGAATCTCATATTCAAACTATTTAAATAATCTCAATTAATAGCTACTCGATTCTCCATACTATTTACTTTTATTCCTATATATTTAAATGAATTACATAATTATGGATTAAACATATTTAAAAAGTCAATTGAATAATATTTGTAAGTGAATATTAGGCTTAGGTTCTTAAAATGAAACTTAATACACGAAAACTCCTAAAAAAAGACTGTAAATTAGGTTTCTAGAATTTAATTACTGAATAATTGCATATGATTATGCAATTATTCAGTAATTGCAGACATTTATGCAATTATATAAATTATATAAAAAATTGCATAAATATCTGCAATTATTCTATGAATAATTGCGGACATTTTCACAATTTTTTTGGTGAATAATTGTGGAAATTTCCGCAAATTTTCGTTAACTGATGGCGGAAATTTCTGCAATTTTTGGATATAACTTCGTAAATGTCTGCAATTATTCACTGAATAATTGCATAAATTTATACGATTATTAGTTAACTTAAGTCTAAAGACCTAGTTTATATACTTATTTTGCAAGGATGTTTTGTCTATTTTGAAACTTATAGGGACTTTAGCCAAACTGTACCTATTTGTTATTCATTTAATAAATCTTTGAAATGCATCTTTGATATGTATACCCGCGAACAAAAATGATAAAATCGTCTTTTTACTCCAATATAAAAGATATACAAAAACGGTAAAATCTCCAATGAAAAAAAGAATCCACAATCAGAATTTAGAACCTTGATATAAACACAAAATTTTATATGATCAAACAACAAATCTGGGTCTCTATGTGTAGAGGGTTCGGTGCAAATACAAGCACCTCTCTAATATTTCAAAATTTCAAAATAAAAATAAACAGATTGGAAACACCTGAGCATGCATCAAAGTTTGTAGATGTTGAATGAATCCATTTGAAGTAATTCAAGTTGAGGTATAACATATTGGTATGCATGCAACACATACATATACACATGTAAGTATGTGTACCAGGGTTCGAGATCTTTGTTTCGGTATTTTGTAATTTTAAAATTTTCAATCCCATTCATAAATTTCGAAATTTCATTTCAAGTTCTGGTTTTGGATTTCATTATCTATTTTCCATATCATCATACATATATTTGTTTAATTAATTAAAACATGATGTGTAATTTATCTTCAGTTGAAAATAAGATATAAATAACAATATTGATTAATTATAATATTTATAAAACTAACAAATCTTTATTTACTACTTTGCATTTAACCTTTTTAGCTACAGACAGACATATATTTTGTATTTTGCTTGTTTCCGATGCTGATTTGGAATATTTGTATATTTGAAATGCAAATTAATTCCTCTTTTGATTTTTCTTTCAAAAATTGACTTTCAATAGTTTTATTTATTGAATCAATGTTTTGGTTTCGTTTCAGTCCGTCCTGAAGCTGAAACGGAACGACCAGAATCTTGGTGCTTGGGTCAATATCTCAAACCTGGGTATGTACGTACGTACGTACACATAGTACATATACATATGTGTGTGTGAAATGATCAACATCCTCTCATTTTGAGTCCAAAATCTACCTCATGGATTCTCATATCAATTATTTCGTTAATTTGTTCAATCTTTTGTGGGTATTATCTTATTACAATCATTTTCATCTTCACAAATTTTGTACCATTAAAAACTTGTAATCCTTTTAGGATTGTGACTCGATATGAGCCATGGGGAATATTTATTTTGACTGTCGGTTTGGATTGTGATTTTGAAGTAGCTAAAGTTTGAAATGTTTCAAATTTTGTGACGTCCTTGACAGTAGATGAATTATATCTACATAATTTTGTTTCATTTTTGATTTATTAGCACAATTAGATGAACAACGAATTTCGCTGGGATGAATAAGAAGCTGTGAGTCCGTCTGTACTTACATACGTACACATACATACATACATACATACATACATATATATTATATACATATATATTATATACACACACATACATTCATGTATATACACACTTCTTTTTGGGGAATTGATTCTTTATTGCTAAACCCACATATGCTTTAATAATATGCCTCATCAAACACACACACACTGACATGCTCACACACACACACACACACATACAAACGCTCACGTGCACACATACGAACACTCACACACGAATATGCATACTGTATATATGTACACACGTGAACATACGCGCATGCGCACACTCACACATATGCATGTATGCATGCATGCATGCATGTAGTATTGCGATATGGATACATTTTGGATCACATCACCTAAATCTTGTTTCTACCTAAATTTGTACTGTATAATTTGTATTTAAATCTCATGTTGACAATCTTGATGGAAACATTACCCACTAATGGTACTTGAATTGCAAATTGAGTTCCCGTTCCTTAATCGTTACATGTGTAAAAACTCCATAATATGCATGCTTTATTTGTTTCATCATAACAATACATGTGTATCTCAAGTGTACACATTCTTCCTTTCGATATTGAGTTTACTCTCAAACAGGAATTGGTTGAAGGTTTTGATCAGGAGGCTGCAGCTGTTATTTTAGCAAGATTTGTTTCATTGAAAATGGAGATGGAGGTAAGGTATTTAGGACTATACATATTAAAGGATTTGTCAAGTACATTGTCTAAAACTACAATTTTATCTCAAAGTCCATTACTTTCTGGAATAGTATTCAGATAATTGTCACATAAGATGTTGCAAAATATTATGAGAAAAGCAGTAGGCTAATGCTATATGCTTACGGTTGCACAATTTTATAGATTTTCAAAGCAGTGTGTTGTTTCCTAGTAGAACTAAATACTTGATTAACTTTCATTTGTCATGAACATAAAAGTTTTCTTTGGTCATATTCTCATAACTAAAAACAATGTTTTTCAGGAAGAGTTTGATGCAACACGGTGGTTGGATAGATCTCTTATTCGTATATGCTCTCGTTTTGGAGACTATAGAAAAGACGACCCGTCATCATTTGTAATCAATCCAAATTTCTCGATATTTCCCCAATTTATGTTCAACCTTCGGCGATCACAGTTTGTACAGGTGCTGACCAAGGCTGCTTTCCTTTTTCGGTTGTCAAAAATGTGCTTTTGCAATATTTTGTAGCTCTCTTTTTTTGTAACAGGTCTTCAATAATAGTCCTGATGAAACTGCATATTTCCGTATGTTGTTGAACCGAGAGAGCGTCACAAATTCCGTTGTCATGATACAGCCTTCCTTAATATCATACTCTTTTAATTCACCTCCCGCTCCCGCGCTACTGGATGTAGCATCCATAGCTGCAGATAAGATTCTCTTACTCGATGCATATTTTAGCGTAGTTATATTTCATGGCATGACGATTGCTCAGTGGCGCAATATGGGTTACCAGAATCAACCGGAACATCAGGTAATTGATCATGAATTCAATATTTGAATACTCGGATGCTGTACTATATTTTCATGAATCTTGATATATATTTTTCCTTCCTTTTTATTCAGGCTTTTGCTGAGCTACTGCGAGCTCCACAAGAAGAAGCACAAATGATAATTAAGGATAGATTCCCAGTTCCTAGACTAGTGGTCTGTGATCAACACGGTTCCCAGGTATATATTTGGCATCCCTATAAATCAATACTGCAGTTTTTATAAGGCTGTTATCTATATCCTGTTAAGCACATTGTTATCCTACTTCACTGAAGGTGTTTTATATTAGTACTGGTGGAAATAACACTCAAATCTTATATGTCATCGACTGGGAATGTCTAGGGCTCAGCCTCAAATATGTAACTGTAGTGCCCAAGAAGAGATTTGGAGTGGGAATGACATTTCCCTGTTCGATGTACTTATAAAGTCTTAATCAACCACAGATTTCAAGTTATTAAAGCATAGATCTTAGGAATGAATTCTGCAACAGTTAGATATCTGAAGGGAACAGTTAATTTGTGTTCCACTTGTAAACTCATCTGTTGAGTATCCATTTTCAAAGAATGAATTCTGCAACCGTTAGGTATCTGAAGGGAACAGTTTATTTGTGTTCCACTTGTAAACTCATCTGTTGAATATCCATTTTCAAATACCTTACTTATATCGAAGTTAAAATAACAAATATACCAGAAAAATTAACTGAAGTTTATTGGACATTAAAAAAAACAGAATTTTAGATTTTAATTGACAAGTAACAATATCTGCCGGCAAGGGAAAGGAATGCTAAGTCCGCCAGTCCCAAATGCGGCTTCAAAGAGAAAGCGTTGCATTTCTGCTTTAACTAACCCGTAATTGTATTGTAATCATACAGGCAAGGTTTCTATTGGCAAAGCTAAACCCTTCAGCTACGTATAATTCATCAGACAATGTAGCTCCAGGTTCAGACATTATCTTTACCGATGATGTCAGTCTTCAAGTATTCTGCGAGCATCTTCAAAGGCTTGCCGTGCAAACATGATACTACATTAAATTATTTTTGAATGTTTATTTCTTATCTTTAATTATTGTAGACTTCAGTTTACTGGCGATTATAGTTGTGTAAGAAGCGAGCAGTTGTGCTTATATTTTGCCTCTTCATTCACCATCCACCCTCTGTATTTCTTCCATGTCAGTGTCAAGGGACAAATAAGTTGAGTGTTATTAATTTTTTGAATTTTGTTGTACATGAACATTATAGCCTTTATACATGGATGTTCTGGATATTGTAAAATTATTGTGTTGTAATTCTACTATTCCTTGGTCTTGTTGTGCAAATGAAAGAGGCTTATCCCCAGATTTGTACGGTTTTTACTTTTCATTTGCTTATACTGATCTAGAAACAATGTGGGTAAATCCATTATGCTATTTCTCAAGTGAAAATTAGGTCCATATCCTTGTAATTAAACTTAATCCATGTTAACTTTCCCGCTTTTAAATGTAGCTTTCTGATTTTTAATTTTTGTTTGTGGCTATTCTTTTTTTGAAAATACCCTCGTTGAAATTCAGGATTGTTTTAATGGCTCTTGGCGTCTTGATTGCACGATTTTGATTTAAAATTTGTTCGATCTTTGATACGCAACTTTACCTGGGATTTAATTTGACTTTTGTCAATTGTTTTAATGGATTCTTGGTACTTTTATTGTTTTTTATGTCGTTGATTTTTGATGATGGAAATTGTTGATCGTATTTTGTCGGCATCGAATCATTGATGGGAATTCATATGGATTTTGATGTGTTTTATAGTGGAAAAAATTATTGTAGTTGTTTTGCATACTTTTTTGCATGTATATGTTGTACAAAAATTGTAAGTCAGCAGATATGTACGCTATTTTTACCGATTATTGCTGATTTTTTAGCAATTATTTATAGAGAATATTATGTGTAAATCAACTGATATATGTGCAATTTTAGCTGATTATTGTTGAATTACCCACAACTATTTGGTGTGAAAAATTACATGGAGGTGGTTATTATTGCTGCAATTTCGTTTGATTGTTGCTGATTTTGTTCTTTGTTTTACATTGTTCCGGCTGATGTTGGTATATTGATGCTCTTGAAGTCTGGGCATGATACCTTTTCTTTATGTCTTTATTTTGATAATTCTGTTGTTATGTTGAGAAACGTTGTTTGTGGTAAATAGACTGATTTAAGTTCATTGTCATTTTGAATTATATCACTTTATAGATGGTTTGAGAAGGAATATTGAAACTAATTTTGATCTTCAATCTATTTTGTTGTTGGTGGCTATTTTTGTTGGGATCGTCATACTAATTCTTAAGTTAACAATGTAAGGTCAGATAATATTTCTTGCAGTAGTGATTCTTCATTTGCTAGTACTGGTGATTCTAACATTCAATTCAAGCAATTATTGAGAAATGATTTGAATCAACCTGATTTTACTGGTGTTGGTCAGCAATTTTCAAACGGTGCTACTGAATTTAGGCTTAATGTGATGATATACAGTATGAATACCGGATACAAGCTTGATTTGCTTAAAAATGGCAAGGAAAGAGTTACGGCTGTTTGTTCATAAAAAAATTGTAGTTTCAGGATTCATGTTTTTCTTATGTTTAATCTTCGTGGCTATTTTGTTGTAAAGAGATTTCAAGCTGAACATACTTGTGATGCTGGAATTCATGATGTAACCGATCCTCCTGCATCAAGTAAATTGATTAAATTATTGATTTATGATCGTATTTAAGCTAATCTGTTAATGAAGACCAAGGATATTATTAACTTGTTTTAAACTGAGTATAATGTTATTTTAAAGTATTATTTTGCTTATAGTGGGAAGAAGTTGGCATTAGAAGATTTACACGGAAGTGATATGATATCTTAATGCTGTTTTCGTAACTAATTCTGGCAGCAAAGTTGTTTTAGAGTATAATCCTACTACACGTTAATTTGTGAGGGTTTTTATTGGATTTGAAGCTTGTGCATATGGATTTCAATATTGTCGACTGTTAATATTTGTTGATGCTACTTTTATGAAGGGAAGAGCTCAAGGTTGTTTGATGGCTGCTACTGATAAAAACGGAAATGAAGGTATGGTGTTTACATGGTTTAAATTGTTATTAGCATCAATATCTGCAATAATTCTGTTTTCTTGCTGTAATATCTGCAACAATTATATGTTATGATAGATTTTTGTAGATTCTTCTTGTCATTATATATGTTTATTGTAGCAAATAATGAACTCATGTTACTATAGTTTTGCGCAGTAGTTCATAACTATTATTTGCTTGGTTTTTCAATAATTGCTCTTTATTCCGCACTTTTTAGGATTTGTGCATGTTTTTTTTCCAATTTTTTTAACTGATGTTGTGCTCTATTATATTGTTTAGTTATTTATATGTTTGCTTCTTTTATCAGGGGTTTTCCCTATAGCAATTGTTATTGTCTCTGGTGAAGTTGAAACAATTGGATTTGGTATTGTGAACAACTTAAAAACTTTCTTAAAGATGATAACAGAGGTTTTATTTTCAATTCCGATCATCATCCTGGTATTTTTATTGCTATTCCAAAAGTGTTTCCAAAATCGGTTCATTGTTCTTGTTTTTATCATTTGAACAACTTAAAGGTTGCTCTAAAATCCGAATTTTCCAAATCAAAGAAGAATTGGTTGTTAAATATGTTTGCACGTGTCACATATGCTTCTAATTTGGTTGATTTTAATGTTGCATTGAAGAATTTTAAATATGTTGGTGGATCCAATGTGGCAAACTTTTTGAGTGGAATTCATTTTGAGAAGTTTGCTAATGTTTTTTTTTCCGTGCTTGTCGTTATGGTGAAATGTCATCTAATTTTTCAGAAAGTTTTGACAAATGGATTTCGAAAGAAAGACATTTATCGATCACTGCTTGTTTGAATAAAATTAGAGTGAAGTTAATGAAACTTATGCCTGATCGTCGTGAATGAAAATCGGTTAAGAAGTCTTCATTTGGAAGGAGCTTCATGCTTTGTTCTCAAATCAAGTGAACATGCGTTTGAAGTTCATTCTCCGTTCCGTCAATCTGTTGATTTATGTAGTCGAGTTTGTTCTTGTAAAACGTGGCAAATAAATAGTTTTCCTTGCGCTCATGATGTTAGATGTATTTTGAGCTGTGAAAAGTTGAATATGTATGACTACATTGAAGATTATCTCAAAGTTGGTTATTTTTTATCAGCTTATTCTCATCCAATCGATCATGTTATAAACTTTATGGGCGAAGATGTTTCTGTTGAAGATGCCATGATGACACCTCCAAAAGGTAGAAGAATAGCTGGTCGTCCATCATCTTTTAAAAAGATAAAATCTGCTGGTGAAATTACGAAGACCATTAGATGTGATCTGTGCAAGAAGTTGGGTCATAACAAAAGGACTTGTTCTTCAAAACACAGTTAGCTTTGTGTTTTCGTTATTCATTTTTTTTGATGAAATTTGGTTTATTGTTTACTATTTGTAAGGAATTGATTTATCAGCGGAGACTTAATATGTTATGCTTTTATTGGTAAATATTGATGTTTCATCTGCAATTATTATGTTTAATGTCGTTTATTTATGCAAATAATTAGTTATTTTCTGAGAAAATTATGTTCTAATATTGCGAAGTTGTTGTTAAAGTTTATGCCCTAGAGACAATCCATTTGATGTGATTAATAACATTGCTGGTGTTATATTTTATTTTGAATAAAAGATGCTGTTATGTTATATTTACTGCGTAATATAAATATTAACATAATAGAAGTCCTTAGAATAATAATACAGAATTATATTGTTTCAAGTAAGTGACTTGAACATGAGATTATATAATATAATAAGTATTATAATTCTTAAATATCATCAGTCAAGTTTTATTGTATATATAGAACAACAATGAAACATTGAGACTAGTATGTTGATTGAATGATATCATATCTCATTGATCATTAGTATACGTGATATCGATGTCAATACATAAATGCATATTAGAGAATAAGTGTATTGGACTGACCCAACATGTGAAAACTTCATGGAGCATAATTAATACCAGGAGAGACATAATTAACTGCATTGATCTCGGTAGCTACGTCACCTACAGAATTTAAAGAACCTAAAGGAGCATGAGTCATATATTCTGCCGAACGTCGTTCTTGCCAAGGTTGTATATCTTTTTCAACCTACTCAATTCCAAACCATTGGGACCCCGTAGAGGTTCTAACCAGGGAGAACGGAGATCCCAAAAACGCATAAGTGATTCTCATAGTGATAGCGATGTAATGTTCCTCAGACCTGAAATCATTATATATTTTATTCGAGGATATTTGTGTTTTGGTATCATCAAAAGTTACTTTTAATTGAGTATAAGGTAAAGGTGATTATCGGATACATCTCGAATCGATTAAATAATATGAATGAACTAGATGGAATTTAACCCTACAATATAAGCAGCGGTATCCTTGGGCCTCTTGATTGAGTCTGATTATAAAATGCAGGCCATGCTCAAATATTGATTTGTTTTATATAATCTGCTTATAGATCAAGATAAAATGATTAAATGATAAAAGAGATTGATATGTTTCATGCCTCGAGTTTAATCTTTGATATAGTAGTTAAAAGGATTAAATTACGTTAATACACTGGTCATAGAAAAGGTTTTATCGAATCATTGATTTTATTGTAACTTGGGTAATGACGATGTACTACTAGATGTCGCTCACTGTTTATAATTTAAATATAATTTAAATTATTGCCAACGTTGTAATAACCTATAAGGTCACACAATTAGAACGTTTAAAAGAGGGTGAACTACTCTTAAGAAAAGAAAATATCAAACAGTTGATATTTATTTGTTTGAAATGGTATACCGTGTTTTTGGTTATCTTTTTATGCTTCACGTTATAAAAGGGGGTGTCGACCCTTTTCTTTTGTGAGACAAAAAAATCGAGATCCAAATAAAAGAGATAATGGAAATCCACGTTTTGGCTAGTACCTCCACTCCTCTGTTCGAAATCGTTCAATGATTGCAAAGCTACGTTCATGGACACCGATAATATGCCGATTCAAGTAGCGACATTAAAGAGATTCGATTCGACTTGATTTTGCATCTGATTCGTCGTTTGGTTAATCAAAAATGGTATGCAAAACTCGATTTATTGATTTTTCGCTTTGATTCTAATCTGGGTTTGATTTAGTTTTTGTTTCTGCTGCCAATTAAATCTATAAAAACCCCAATGGTATCAGAGCGTAGGTCCTGCGAATTCAATTTGTTGGGTTAGCTGTGTATTTGTTTTTGTTTGTATATTTGCTTGCAATGTTTGGTAGTGTAATAAACACTGATGTAATAATCAATTGGAATTGTAATACATATTTATTTCTGAAATGAAAATTGTTTTGTTGTAAACATGAGTTAATATCAGATAATTATTCCGTTTTATACATTGCTAGATCGTTCATTGTTAAACTATGATCATATGGATTAATATGTAAACTGCGTGTATTTTGAAATGTGTTTTGATCTGTTAATATGATTGAACTCTGTCAAATTTGTAATCAAAGATGTTTGATTTCTGAAAGTTTTGTTATGACTCTGGTATAATTTTAGTTTGGATCAAAACTCAGTTTTTTATTTTATTTTTGGTTGATCAAAATGTTGAGTCCCTTCAGATCCGATCTCATGAAACATGTTAAACCGTGATGTTATGTGTTTTCATGGGGTGATGCAAATCAATTGTGTCACCATTTATGTCAAAATTTTGTGTCTAAATAGACTATCCCTACACACACACATGATATGTTTTGGAAATTGCTACTTGTTTCTTATCTGTTCCAAACCAGATAACACAACATGTATATATTATATGACTCAAAAATATCATTTTCACATAGTGCTTATTTATAAATGAAATGATATATATCTGCTTAAAAAAATAGTTGGAATTTTAACTTGTACATATTAAGATTATCATTCCCACAGCAGTTTGGAACTACAACAATATTTCAGTACTTCTACATCTTCTTTAACATGTCTAAGTATGTCTGAATAGAGGGCATAGTTCTTTCATGCCTGTAATAACCCGGAAAATGCGGGCCAGTTTAAAATTTTTATTTTGGCAATTTTAGCGAATTTTGATTATTTAAAATGAATTATTTTAAATAATATCGACGAGAAATTTATTTGAATAGAATTCGAACGTATATATTATATACGCCGTCGTTAGAATATAATATTTATATATAATTATAATAGAATTGAAAATGGCGCGGTAGTTCGAGAATTCGATTTCAAACTTCAATTGAATGTACCGGGTGCAAAACAATCCGGATTTTAGTGAAACCAAAAACATTAGGAACTAATTGATAATATCTTTCCAACGAATCTGAAAAATCAAAATTTCATAGCGGGAATCAAAAGATATGTCCAGTTGAAAATTCTGAATAGTCGCTATGGAATTCAGGCCCTTAAAAATGGACATTTTGCAAACGACCTCGGATTTCGACGAAACCAGTTTTGTTGGGTTCGGGATGTAAAGTTATTGCTAGGTTTCAAATTTCATAATTTTTCGAATCAATATGTGAGCGTGGCAAAAGAAAACGCGTTTGACCAGTTTCAGTTGATTTTAATCGACTGGAAATTGGCCATCTTTCCAACGGTCTCAGAATTGGATGAAATTAGTTTTGTTAGGACCGTATCGTCGATACGAAGCTAGAAAATATTTTTCTGGAATTTTTCAAGTTAATATGTGACCCCGGTAATTTGAAATGTAAGTTTAAAATTCAATATAGTGATTTAAATATAAATTCAACAGAAACTAATCGAAACGATTGAATCAGCTCACGATACATATCCCATTATGTTCGGAATGGGGGTAAAACGCTATGGGCGACAGGCGGCGGGTTCGATTCTGAAGTCGATAGAAAAAGTTACTGTTTGAGAATATAATAGAATAAAAAAAAAATAACTTTCTCCCCATACCTCAGTCAAACCGGCCCCCCCCCCATTTCAAAACCGTAATCGATTCAGTATTTATATATATAAAAAAACTATCTCGCGATCGACGGAGGAGCCCTGCCCTCCGTCGCCGGAGGCGCCGCCGCCCTCCGATCTCCCCACACGTCGCCAGACCCCCTCCTTCCTATCTCCTCCTCCTACTTCTTCAAATAACCCCCAAAAACCACGAAACCCGCAACTGCAGCCTCCCATGGCGAGCCTACGACCGTCACCCCCCCCAGGCCGCGCGCCTCCGGCCATCACCACCCCCGACCTCTGACGGTCGTTCCCCCTCCCTCCTCTCTAAAACCGAACCTCCAAACCCCCTCTTTTACCTAAAACCGCCAACACCAGCTAAGTGTGCCACCGCCGGCCAGTGCCACTCCCCCTAGCCAACCACCCACCACCTCCATGGCCCCTAGTTCGACGAAGAACACCCCCCTCCTCTGAAAATGCGATGTAAGTTTGTAATTTCGAGTTTTATTTATTTTCTTCGATCAAAAAAATGATTTTTTTTTGGTGTAGAGAATAAAGGTATAATTTTTAAATGATAAAAATACGGGTTTTAAGTAATAAAAATATGATTTTTATATATTGAACTTCGAATTAAAAATATGATTTTTATATATTGAACTTCGAATTAAAAATATGATTTTTATATATTGAACTTCGAATTAAAAATATGATTTTTATATATTGAACTTCGAATTAAAAATATGATTTTTATATATTGAACTTCGAAGTAAAAATGTGATTTTTATATATTGAACTTCGAAGTAAAAATGTGATTTTTATATATTGAACTTCGAATTAAAAATATGATTTTTATATATTGAACTTCGAATTAAAAATATGATTTTTATATATTGAACTTCGAATTAAAAATATGATTTTTATATATTGAACTTCGAAATAAAAATATGATGTTTATATATTGAATAGCGAAGTAAAAACTCGATTTTTACATAGGTAGTGAAAGCGGGCGACGAAGGTAACAAAAAGGCGAGAACGAAGAAGATCTATATCAAAGTAGAGTCAAGATGATTGGATAGCTATCGGTGAGAATTTCTCACCTCTCAATTTATTTTTCTAGTTATATATATACTAGGATGCAGACGGTGCTTAGTAGCACCCGACACAATCGTCCACAGACCATGGACTTGTTTGTTTGGTTGCATAGATTAGTTTGATGATTTGATTTGAAATTGAATTGTTTGGTGAAATAAATTGATTTGATTGATGTGTGAATGGCGTGGGCCTTCACTAGACCGGGGATAAGGCTAGGCCTTGTCCCGTTTCTAGTATCGTGCCGTTATGCCGCCGAAATTTTCTAATATGTTAGAAAAATAAAAATATCATTTTATTTAAAGAATGAACTGAATAGAAATTCATATGTCAAAATAAAATGTTTTATCGTTAAAAATATAATTTTTAACGTGAAGTGAATAAAATATTCATTTACAAACCGGACGGTTTGTTTATGTACACCTATTTGAATGACATTGATTGGGACGATAAATTTTACACATCGCCCAACTGCACAAATAAAATATGTGTTGGATTGTTTGAAACCCCACACGGGTGTTAGGATGAAATTTGAAGTTCACTCATCCTGATTGATTAAAAATGTCGATCGATTGATTGACAGGCTGTTATAAGCGTGGAATATCTATATTTGATGCTTATACAGTGTAGTGCACTTTGGTTGATGGTTGATTATTTTTCAATGCTATTATATACATGTGTTGTATGAAAATCCATATAATTAACATTATATGGTGATTGATTGGGCCTCATTCCAATTTGAAAAATAAAGAATATTATAAAATAAAAGTTCATGTGTTGACAGTACTCATTCATTGAGATTGGTCATGTGTTGAACGAAATATTTTAATAATAAAGTTTACATCTTTATCAATATAAAATAAAGGTTCATGTGTTGACAGTACTCATCCATTGAGATTGGTCATGTGTTGAACGAAATATTTTGATAATAACAACTATTTTGAAAAAGAAATATTTGAAATAGAATATTTGAAAATAGAAATTTATGAAGCCGTGTTGATAAGATTGACGCCATTTTGACGTGAACGATATTTATATCGATTTTAACGATTTCGAAATGAAATGAATTGAAAACGATTTCGAAATGAAATGAATTGAAAACGATTTCGAAATGAATTGAAAACGAATTCAAATTGAATTGAAAGCGAATTGAATTGAATTCAAATTGAATTGAAATTTGAATTGAATAGAAATGAATTTTAAAACGAATTTATAAAGAAGAATTCAATTTTGATTTGAATTGAAATGGAAGTTGAAATTGCTTTTGAAACGAATTTTAAAACTATTTATATAATTCGTTTTAAATAGAAATCGACGAAATATATATTATATATATTATATATATAATATAATGGCCTGAATAGAACGCGCCGCGCCGCGGCAGTTCGTGAATTTCGACCATTTATTTCAAACGGACATTACGGGAGATCCGACCGTCAGATTCTCCTAAAACCGGAACCGTTGGGTTCGTATCGAAAAGAGCTTTCTAACGAATGTTAGAAATTTGAAATCTAACGGTTGGATTTGGAGATACGTCCAAATCAAATTCGAAAAAGGTCGCTGTAAGTGCAGTTCGATGGCCATTGATGGAAATCGACTGTACGGGCCTTGATAAAATTATTAAAAATAATAATAATTTGTGTAAAATCATAAGAAATGATTTGAGGAGAATTGGGATGAAAAACTCCATATTTGAAAAGATAAAAATAGACTTTTATCGAATTGAACTAGTTTTGAACTAGAAATATAATTCTATTTATTTTTAAATAAATAAATTGAATTTGAAAAGGGTTTTAAAAATAACCAGCATTTCCAATGATTGCATTGGAGTGGATTTGAATCGAAATTGTCTTCGGAATATTTCGATGTTGGAATTCGTGATTATACAGATGTTGTTATGGAAATTTGAAAGATATATTTATATCGTTATTTCCAATACGACATTTGTTAGTCGTAGAATTCGATATAGAATATAAGCCGATATATTTTCTATTCAGAGCCTTGTATTGAATATCGAATGTGATTTGGGTTTGTCGTGAATGGTGTCTTCACTAACACTGTTCTTGAACCCAGTTGAGAAAAGATTAAATCTTTTTTTTATTTAGATTTAATGAAGTGTACCAATTAAACAATATTTAATTGGAATAGAATTGATATTGATTTTTGGGTTTATCGTGGACAGTGTTTTAAATAACACTTGTTCTTTAACCCGATAATTAATGGAATGATATTGTGGGTTTATCGTGAACCGTGTTTTAAATGACACTGATTCTTTAACCCAGTTAACGATTAAAACTAAGTGGAGTTTTAATGAATCTTTAATTAGATTGAAATGATCGAAAATGGAGTATCACCAGTTTTGCTCCAGGCGATAGTTAAATCTTTAATTAGATTTGAACGTGAAATGGTAATTGAATTTACCGATAACACTGTGGTGTTAGATATGAAGTATTACCAGTTTTACTTCATGGGATGAATAGGTTGGGATGGGGAAATTAAAATAAATGATTACTTCGGTAAGGTTCGCTAATCCCGACTAGTTTGAATTGAGATTCAAAAATAGAATAAAGAATACATTCAAGAAATTTATCTTTGGTAAAATTAATGGGAACCTTTCCCTATGAATGTGAAATTTAGAAACTAACTGTCGGTTAGCCAAGCAGAATGGTTTTCTGGATATTGATCTGATGTTGGTTTCGGCCTTCGGGGTTAATATTTGGGGAATTATTCTCTTGATTAATTTACGGTTAGTGACTAATGAATTGGAATGAGGCGTATGTTGTGTTTGTGTAGCACTTTTATAAAATATACGCGAGTTATTCGGGAAGACCGGGTTTATCCCATTCTGAATAACCGATACGACGATAAGTCGAAGATGAAGACGGCGGTCGAAGACCAGAAGTCTTCACGTCGTTTGGGTGATAACTGATGATCTTGATTGGGCTGTACACCCAAGAAGATGGAAACAGTTGGTGATCGTCCAGACGTACTTGGAGATCGATGGATATGCGGGGTACTAGGTGCCTCCGGTTTCGTTCAGACCCAGAACGAACTTGTAAATGGACTGTGTGTCTGACATTGGATTTTAGTCTGTGTGATTGATTTCTATTAAATATATATCTGTTTGGCGGCGGAGAATTTATTCTCTTGCTTAACGCCCTTCTCTGAGAGGTACGAGCTCAGGGGTTATATATTGATGGATATCAAACGCATGGAGTGAATTGCCTGTGTGGCATGCCTAAGTGGCAATTGATCGAGGCTTCTGTTGAAAAGCAAAGTCTTGTGGTGATGATCAAAGCACGGCTTTTGTGGCGTAGCTTTGTGTAACGTTTACTTCGCGAGTTTCACACCCGGTATGAACCAAAAACGGGAGAGGACATCAGGGAGGACTTGCGTTTCTTTCTAGCTAGAAGTGGCGTCAGTGGTTTTACACGCCCTGACGAGTTTGACTTATGTGGTTGTTGCTGTTGCGAGGCGCCTCGGATTGATCGGTCGTTCTCGAACCGATGGAGTCATTTAGTTGGCTCATTTACGCCCCAAAGGGCGGAGAGACGTAGTGTTCAGGCATAATAATCCACATCGGTGGACCGGCCCTGACGATCTAAAGGGTTGATGCGTTCTGATCCTGAGACATGGGCTAGATTGTCTCGAATCGGTTGAGGACTATCTTTTGCCTCGGTTCATAGACGGAAATCCAATTTCCAAATACGTGACTTTGCGGTTTTATATGTAAACCTATATATGGTGACATAGTGGGATGGGGCGCTCATGCCGCCTATGATTGATACTTATGATTTGAAGTTGTTTTATACACTATGCACTTATAATAGTATCAAACGATTTGTTTTAAACGTATCAAGCATTCTTTGGCTGTTATAAGGGAAAACCCTATCCTCGGCTGCGTTGCATTGTGTGATGGGACCTGGGTCTTATAACAGCTTCATTTTTCTTTATTTAGCATTGCGCTGTTTGTTTTATGCACTGGTATTCTTGGGAGGAAACCCGTTCCGTGTTATACGGCGTGGTCCCTTGATTTACCTAATGATTTAGAATAAAGATTAATAACTGTTTTAATTCTCACACCAGTCCCATGACTGACCTGGAGTTTATTGTTTTAACCTAAACTCTGGGTGCCCTTATTTTGACACGGGCAGCTAGTAGTTTCGGTTTTGCAGATTTATATTCACAGGATCCTGGTTTACAGCTGGAACGATATCCGGAAAGCTTTGTATCCGTATATCTTCTTCTAGTTGTGTATTGTATTATTTTCCGCTGCGATGTATTTAAATGTAATTTAAATCTCTGATATTTCTGTGTAATACTCTTTTATACTCTGTATATTCTTGTAAACTGATGCATTGTTGTAATATACAGTGAAATGTTCTTCTGTATGCGTTCTGTTGTGGCTTGTTCTCGAACTATCCGACGCTTTCCTTTACGGGGAAGTTACGGGTTTTTACAGTTGGTATCAGAGCTTTGGTTTACAAAGCTAGAGAACAAGGCACGTTAGAACCATACGAAAGAATTCATCAGATATTGGATTAGTAATATCCAATTAGAATGACTCGTTAGAGATGGGATCAGTAGTATCCTAGAACGAGTGTGAAGAGTATATTTTTAAAATGAAAACCAATTTTGTTTTGAAAATTTAAATCAATTATTCGTATTTGATTATTTATTTTTATTGATATGGACAATCCAATATATAAAGGTTTTGTATATACGCGTCATGAACGTATATTCGAAGTTTTAATATACTGGATAGATATAGGATTACACTGTAGTCGCCCGGAGATGGTATTGATGATAGCGATCGCATCATCAATATTTATGTTCGTGTTTCGAAGGTGTGATTTTCTATATATTTCCATTAGACTGGTGTGAGAACCAAAACTAATATAGTTAGAACACATTGTTGGGAATTGGCATCAAAAACATGATTTTTGTATATATATCAAAATTATGAATTTGAAACGTTAAATTCACTAATTGATTGATATTTGTGTTGTTTGTTTATTTGTTTGATAATTTTGAACCGTTATGCCTAACCGAACCAAATATTGAATTGTATTGAAAGTTGGTCGCATTTGCTTGCATATACATATACTTACATTGAACAGGTCATAGCAAGGAGGCTAGAGCAGAGAATAAAATTTGTTTGCCCGACAAATAGGTACATGTTTACTACATAATTTACTGTTTTGTTTGGGTGATGATGATTTTATGAGCCTATTGGCTAGCCGCTTGGCTTTTTCTTTTTCTTTTTGAGATCTGAAGGACCGGGGAAGCTATTTGAAATTCCCCGATGCTCCTGGTGCAGGGGAGGTTATGGCGAAATATTTCGAAAATTTAGGGTGTTAGCCAAATTTTTGAAAATTTGAAAATTCTCAGAAACTGAAGAGTTGGAGAATGGAAGCCTGATCGATCGTAGAGTTGATTAATCAAACCACTTTCGACTTTGTTCCTTTTCGGGGACGAAAAGTTTTAAGTGGGGGAGATTGTAATAACCCGGAAAATGCGGGCCAGTTTAAAATTTTTATTTTGGCAATTTTAGCGAATTTTGATTATTTAAAATGAATTATTTTAAATAATATCGACGAGAAATTTATTTGAATAGAATTCAAACGTATATATTATATACGCCGTCGTTAGAATATAATATTTATATATAATTATAATAGAATTGAAAATGGCGCGGTAGTTCGAGAATTCGATTTCAAACTTCAATTGAATGTACCGGGTGCAAAACAATCCGGATTTTAGTGAAACCAAAAACATTAGGAACTAATTGATAATATCTTTCCAACGAATCTGAAAAATCAAAATTTCATAGCGGGAATCAAAAGATATGTCCAGTTGAAAATTCTGAATAGTCGCTATGGAATTCAGGCCCTTAAAAATGGACATTTTGCAAACAACCTCGGATTTCGACGAAACCAGTTTTGTTGGGTTCGGGACGTAAAGTTATTGCTAGGTTTCAAATTTCATAATTTTTCGAATCAATATGTGAGCGTGGCAAAAGAAAACGCCTTTGACCAGTTTCAGTTGATTTTAATCGACTGGAAATTGGCCATCTTTCCAACGGTCTCAGAATTGGATGAAATTAGTTTTGTTAGGACCGTATCGTCGATACGAAGCTAGAAAATATTTTTCTGGAATTTTTCAAGTTAATATGTGACCCCGGTAATTTGAAATGTAAGTTTAAAATTCAATATAGTGATTTAAATATAAATTCAACAGAAACTAATCGAAACGATTGAATCAGCTCACGATACATATCCCATTATGTTCGGAATGGGGGTAAAACGCTATGGGCGACAGGCGGCGGGTTCGATTCTGAAGTCGATAGAAAAAGTTACTGTTTGAGAATATAATAGAATAAAAAAAAAATATAACTTTCTCCCCATACCTCAGTCAAACCGCCCCCCCCCCCATTTCAAAACCGTAATCGATTCAGTATTTATAAAAAAAAAAAACTATCTCGCGATCGACGGAGGAGCCCTGCCCTCCGCCGCCGGAGGCGCCGCCGCCCTCCGATCTCCCCACACGTCGCCAGACCCCCTCCTTCCTATCTCCTCCTACTTCTTCAAATAACCCCCAAAAACCACGAAACCCGCAACTGCAGCCTCCCATGGCGAGCCTACGACCGTCACCCCCCCCAGGCCGCGCGCCTCCGGCCATCACCACCCCCGACCTCTGACGGTCGTTCCCCCTCCCTCCTCTCTAAAACCGAACCTCCAAACCCCCTCTTTTACCTAAAACCGCCAACACCAGCTAAGTGTGCCACCGCCGGCCAGTGCCACTCCCCCTAGCCAACCACCCACCACCTCCATGGCCCCTAGTTCGACGAAGAACACCCCCCTCCTCTGAAAATGCGATGTAAGTTTGTAATTTCGAGTTTTATTTATTTTCTTCGATCAAAAAAATGATTTTTTTTTGGTGTAGAGAATAAAGGTATAATTTTTAAATGATAAAAATACGGGTTTTAAGTAATAAAAATATGATTTTTATATATTGAACTTCGAATTAAAAATATGATTTTTATATATTGAACTTCGAATTAAAAATATGATTTTTATATATTGAACTTCGAATTAAAAATATGATTTTTATATATTGAACTTCGAATTAAAAATATGATTTTTATATATTGAACTTCGAAGTAAAAATGTGATTTTTATATATTGAACTTCGAAGTAAAAATGTGATTTTTATATATTGAACTTCGAATTAAAAATATGATTTTTATATATTGAACTTCGAATTAAAAATATGATTTTTATATATTGAACTTCGAATTAAAAATATGATTTTTATATATTGAACTTCGAAATAAAAATATGATGTTTATATATTGAATAGCGAAGTAAAAACTCGATTTTTACATAGGTAGTGAAAGCGGGCGACGAAGGTAACAAAAAGGCGAGAACGAAGAAGATCTATATCAAAGTAGAGTCAAGATGATTGGATAGCTATCGGTGAGAATTTCTCACCTTTCAATTTATTTTTCTAGTTATATATATACTAGGATGCAGACGGTGCTTAGTAGCACCCGACACAATCGTCCACAGACCATGGACTTGTTTGTTTGGTTGCATAGATTAGTTTGATGATTTGATTTGAAATTGAATTGTTTGGTGAAATAAATTGATTTGATTGATGTGTGAATGGCGTGGGCCTTCACTAGACCGGGGATAAGGCTAGGCCTTGTCCCGTTTCTAGTATCGTGCCGTTATGCCGCCGAAATTTTCTAATATGTTAGAAAAATAAAAATATCATTTTATTTAAAGAATGAACTGAATAGAAATTCATATGTCAAAATAAAATGTTTTATCGTTAAAAATATAATTTTTAACGTGAAGTGAATAAAATATTCATTTACAAACCGGACGGTTTGTTTATGTACACCTATTTGAATGACATTGATTGGGACGATAAATTTTACACATCGCCCAACTGCACAAATAAAATATGTGTTGGATTGTTTGAAACCCCACACGGGTGTTAGGATGAAATTTGAAGTTCACTCATCCTGATTGATTAAAAATGTCGATCGATTGATTGACAGGCTGTTATAAGCGTGGAATATCTATATTTGATGCTTATACAGTGTAGTGCACTTTGGTTGATGGTTGATTATTTTTCAATGCTATTATATACATGTGTTGTATGAAAATCCATATAATTAACATTATATGGTGATTGATTGGGCCTCATTCCAATTTGAAAAATAAAGAATATTATAAAATAAAAGTTCATGTGTTGACAGTACTCATTCATTGAGATTGGTCATGTGTTGAACGAAATATTTTAATAATAAAGTTTACATCTTTATCAATATAAAATAAAGGTTCATGTGTTGACAGTACTCATCCATTGAGATTGGTCATGTGTTGAACGAAATATTTTGATAATAACAACTATTTTGAAAAAGAAATATTTGAAATAGAATATTTGAAAATAGAAATTTATGAAGCCGTGTTGATAAGATTGACGCCATTTTGACGTGAACGATATTTATATCGATTTTAACGATTTCGAAATGAAATGAATTGAAAACGATTTCGAAATGAAATGAATTGAAAACGATTTCGAAATGAATTGAAAACGAATTCAAATTGAATTGAAAGCGAATTGAATTGAATTCAAATTGAATTGAAATTTGAATTGAATAGAAATGAATTTTAAAACGAATTTATAAAGAAGAATTCAATTTTGATTTGAATTGAAATGGAAGTTGAAATTGCTTTTGAAACGAATTTTAAAACTATTTATATAATTCGTTTTAAATAGAAATCGACGAAATATATATTATATATATTATATATATAATATAATGGCCTGAATAGAACGCGCCGCGCCGCGGCAGTTCGTGAATTTCGACCATTTATTTCAAACGGACATTACGGGAGATCCGACCGTCGGATTCTCCTAAAACCGGAACCGTTGGGTTCGTATCGAAAAGAGCTTTCTAACGAATGTTAGAAATTTGAAATCTAACGGTTGGATTTGGAGATACGTCCAAATCAAATTCGAAAAAGGTCGCTGTAAGTGCAGTTCGATGGCCATTGATGGAAATCGACTGTACGGGCCTTGATAAAATTATTAAAAATAATAATAATTTGTGTAAAATCATAAGAAATGATTTGAGGAGAATTGGGATGAAAAACTCCATATTTGAAAAGATAAAAATAGACTTTTATCGAATTGAACTAGTTTTGAACTAGAAATATAATTCTATTTATTTTTAAATAAATAAATTGAATTTGAAAAGGGTTTTAAAAATAACCAGCATTTCCAATGATTGCATTGGAGTGGATTTGAATCGAAATTGTCTTCGGAATATTTCGATGTTGGAATTCGTGATTATACAGATGTTGTTATGGAAATTTGAAAGATATATTTATATCGTTATTTCCAATACGACATTTGTTAGTCGTAGAATTCGATATAGAATATAAGCCGATATATTTTCTATTCAGAGCCTTGTATTGAATATCGAATGTGATTTGGGTTTGTCGTGAATGGTGTCTTCACTAACACTGTTCTTGAACCCAGTTGAGAAAAGATTAAATCTTTTTTTTATTTAGATTTAATGAAGTGTACCAATTAAACAATATTTAATTGGAATAGAATTGATATTGATTTTTGGGTTTATCGTGGACAGTGTTTTAAATAACACTTGTTCTTTAACCCGATAATTAATGGAATGATATTGTGGGTTTATCGTGAACCGTGTTTTAAATGACACTGATTCTTTAACCCAGTTAACGATTAAAACTAAGTGGAGTTTTAATGAATCTTTAATTAGATTGAAATGATCGAAAATGGAGTATCACCAGTTTTGCTCCAGGCGATAGTTAAATCTTTAATTAGATTTGAACGTGAAATGGTAATTGAATTTACCGATAACACTGTGGTGTTAGATATGAAGTATTACCAGTTTTACTTCATGGGATGAATAGGTTGGGATGGGGAAATTAAAATAAATGATTACTTCGGTAAGGTTCGCTAATCCCGACTAGTTTGAATTGAGATTCAAAAATAGAATAAAGAATACATTCAAGAAATTTATCTTTGATAAAATTAATGGGAACCTTTCCCTATGAATGTGAAATTTAGAAACTAACTGTCGGTTAGCCAAGCAGAATGGTTTTCTGGATATTGATCTGATGTTGGTTTCGGCCTTCGGGGTTAATATTTGGGGAATTATTCTCTTGATTAATTTACGGTTAGTGACTAATGAATTGGAATGAGGCGTATGTTGTGTTTGTGTAGCACTTTTATAAAATATACGCGAGTTATTCGGGAAGACCGGGTTTATCCCATTCTGAATAACCGATACGACGATAAGTCGAAGATGAAGACGGCGGTCGAAGACCAGAAGTCTTCACGTCGTTTGGGTGATAACTGATGATCTTGATTGGGCTGTACACCCAAGAAGATGGAAACAGTTGGTGATCGTCCAGACGTACTTGGAGATCGATGGATATGCGGGGTACTAGGTGCCTCCGGTTTCGTTCAGACCCAGAACGAACTTGTAAATGGACTGTGTGTCTGACATTGGATTTTAGTCTGTGTGATTGATTTCTATTAAATATATATCTGTTTGGCGGCGGAGAATTTATTCTCTTGCTTAACGCCCTTCTCTGAGACGTACGAGCTCAGGGGTTATATATTGATGGATATCAAACGCATGGAGTGAATTGCCTGTGTGGCATGCCTAAGTGGCAATTGATCGAGGCTTCTGTTGAAAAGCAAAGTCTTGTGGTGATGATCAAAGCACGGCCTTTGTGGCGTAGCTTTGTGTAACGTTTACTTCGCGAGTTTCACACCCGGTATGAACCAAAAACGGGAGAGGACATCAGGGAGGACTTGCGTTTCTTTCTAGCTAGAAGTGGCGTCAGTGGTTTTACACGCCCTGACGAGTTTGACTTATGTGGTTGTTGCTGTTGCGAGGCGCCTCGGATTGATCGGTCGTTCTCGAACCGATGGAGTCATTTAGTTGGCTCATTTACGCCCCAAAGGGCGGAGAGACGTAGTGTTCAGGCATAATAATCCACATCGGTGGACCGGCCCTGACGATCTAAAGGGTTGATGCGTTCTGATCCTGAGACATGGGCTAGATTGTCTCGAATCGGTTGAGGACTATCTTTTGCCTCGGTTCATAGACGGAAATCCAATTTCCAAATACGTGACTTTGCGGTTTTATATGTAAACCTATATATGGTGACATAGTGGGATGGGGCGCTCATGCCGCCTATGATTGATACTTATGATTTGAAGTTGTTTTATACACTATGCACTTATAATAGTATCAAACGATTTGTTTTAAACGTATCAAGCATTCTTTGGCTGTTATAAGGGAAAACCCTATCCTCGGCTGCGTTGCATTGTGTGATGGGACCTGGGTCTTATAACAGCTTCATTTTTCTTTATTTAGCATTGCGCTGTTTGTTTTATGCACTGGTATTCTTGGGAGGAAACCCGTTCCGTGTTATACGGCGTGGTCCCTTGATTTACCTAATGATTTAGAATAAAGATTAATAACTGTTTTAATTCTCACACCAGTCCCATGACTGACCTGGAGTTTATTGTTTTAACCTAAACTCTGGGTGCCCTTATTTTGACACGGGCAGCTAGTAGTTTCGGTTTTGCAGATTTATATTCACAGGATCCTGGTTTACAGCTGGAACGATATCCGGAAAGCTTTGTATCCGTATATCTTCTTCTAGTTGTGTATTGTATTATTTTCCGCTGCGATGTATTTAAATGTAATTTAAATCTCTGATATTTCTGTGTAATACTCTTTTATACTCTGTATATTCTTGTAAACTGATGCATTGTTGTAATATACAGTGAAATGTTCTTCTGTATGCGTTCTGTTGTGGCTTGTTCTCGAACTATCCGACGCTTTCCTTTACGGGGAAGTTACGGGTTTTTACAGTTGGTATCAGAGCTTTGGTTTACAAAGCTAGAGAACAAGGCACGTTAGAACCATACGAAAGAATTCATCAGATATTGGATTAGTAATATCCAATTAGAATGACTCGTTAGAGATGGGATCAGTAGTATCCTAGAACGAGTGTGAAGAGTATATTTTTAAAATGAAAACCAATTTTGTTTTGAAAATTTAAATCAATTATTCGTATTTGATTATTTATTTTTATTGATATGGACAATCCAATATATAAAGGTTTTGTATATACGCGTCATGAACGTATATTCGAAGTTTTAATATACTGGATAGATATAGGATTACACTGTAGTCGCCCGGAGATGGTATTGATGATAGCGATCGCATCATCAATATTTATGTTCGTGTTTCGAAGGTGTGATTTTCTATATATTTCCATTAGACTGGTGTGAGAACCAAAACTAATATAGTTAGAACACATTGTTGGGAATTGGCATCAAAAACATGATTTTTGTATATATATCAAAATTATGAATTTGAAACGTTAAATTCACTAATTGATTGATGTTTGTGTTGTTTGTTTATTTGTTTGATAATTTTGAACCGTTATGCCTAACCGAACCAAATATTGAATTGTATTGAAAGTTGGTCGCATTTGCTTGCATATACATATACTTACATTGAACAGGTCATAGCAAGGAGGCTAGAGCAGAGAATAAAATTTGTTTGCCCGACAAATAGGTACATGTTTACTACATAATTTACTGTTTTGTTTGGGTGATGATGATTTTATGAGCCTATTGGCTAGCCGCTTGGCTTTTTCTTTTTCTTTTTGAGATCTGAAGGACCGGGGAAGCTATTTGAAATTCCCCGATGCTCCCGGTGCAGGGGAGGTTATGGCGAAATATTTCGAAAATTTAGGGTGTTAGCCAAATTTTTGAAAATTTGAAAATTCTCAGAAACTGAAGAGTTGGAGAATGGAAGCCTGATCGATCGTAGAGTTGATTAATCAAACCACTTTCGACTTTGTTCCTTTTCGGGGACGAAAAGTTTTAAGTGGGGGAGATTGTAATAACCCGGAAAATGCGGGCCAGTTTAAAATTTTTATTTTGGCAATTTTAGCGAATTTTGATTATTTAAAATGAATTATTTTAAATAATATCGACGAGAAATTTATTTGAATAGAATTCAAACGTATATATTATATACGCCGTCGTTAGAATATAATATTTATATATAATTATAATAGAATTGAAAATGGCGCGGTAGTTCGAGAATTCGATTTCAAACTTCAATTGAATGTACCGGGTGCAAAACAATCCGGATTTTAGTGAAACCAAAAACATTAGGAACTAATTGATAATATCTTTCCAACGAATCTGAAAAATCAAAATTTCATAGCGGGAATCAAAAGATATGTCCAGTTGAAAATTCTGAATAGTCGCTATGGAATTCAGGCCCTTAAAAATGGACATTTTGCAAACGACCTCGGATTTCGACGAAACCAGTTTTGTTGGGTTCGGGATGTAAAGTTATTGCTAGGTTTCAAATTTCATAATTTTTCGAATCAATATGTGAGCGTGGCAAAAGAAAACGCGTTTGACCAGTTTCAGTTGATTTTAATCGACTGGAAATTGGCCATCTTTCCAACGGTCTCAGAATTGGATGAAATTAGTTTTGTTAGGACCGTATCGTCGATACGAAGCTAGAAAATATTTTTCTGGAATTTTTCAAGTTAATATGTGACCCCGGTAATTTGAAATGTAAGTTTAAAATTCAATATAGTGATTTAAATATAAATTCAACAGAAACTAATCGAAACGATTGAATCAGCTCACGATACATATCCCATTATGTTCGGAATGGGGGTAAAACGCTATGGGCGATAGGCGGCGGGTTCGATTCTGAAGTCGATAGAAAAAGTTACTGTTTGAGAATATAATAGAATAAAAAAAAAATATAACTTTCTCCCCATACCTCAGTCAAACCGGCCCCCCCCATTTCAAAACCGTAATCGATTCAGTATTTATATAAAAAAAAAACTATCTCGCGATCGACGGAGGAGCCCTGCCCTCCGCCGCCGGAGGCGCCGCCGCCCTCCGATCTCCCCACACGTCGCCAGACCCCCTCCTTCCTATCTCCTCCTACTTCTTCAAATAACCCCCAAAAACCACGAAACCCGCAACTGCAGCCTCCCATGGCGAGCCTACGACCGTCACCCCCCCCAGGCCGCGCGCCTCCGGCCATCACCACCCCCGACCTCTGACGGTCGTTCCCCCTCCCTCCTCTCTAAAACCGAACCTCCAAACCCCCTCTTTTACCTAAAACCGCCAACACCAGCTAAGTGTGCCACCGCCGGCCAGTGCCACTCCCCCTAGCCAACCACCCACCACCTCCATGGCCCCTAGTTCGACGAAGAACACCCCCCTCCTCTGAAAATGCGATGTAAGTTTGTAATTTCGAGTTTTATTTATTTTCTTCGATCAAAAAATGATTTTTTTTTGGTGTAGAGAATAAAGGTATAATTTTTAAATGATAAAAATACGGGTTTTAAGTAATAAAAATATGATTTTTATATATTGAACTTCGAATTAAAAATATGATTTTTATATATTGAACTTCGAATTAAAAATATGATTTTTATATATTGAACTTCGAATTAAAAATATGATTTTTATATATTGAACTTCGAATTAAAAATATGATTTTTATATATTGAACTTCGAATTAAAAATATGATTTTTATATATTGAACTTCGAAGTAAAAATGTGATTTTTATATATTGAACTTCGAATTAAAAATATGATTTTTATATATTGAACTTCGAATTAAAAATATGATTTTTATATATTGAACTTCGAATTAAAAATATGATTTTTATATATTGAACTTCGAAATAAAAATATGATGTTTATATATTGAATAGCGAAGTAAAAACTCGATTTTTACATAGGTAGTGAAAGCGGGCGACGAAGGTAACAAAAAGGCGAGAACGAAGAAGATCTATATCAAAGTAGAGTCAAGATGATTGGATAGCTATCGGTGAGAATTTCTCACCTTTCAATTTATTTTTCTAGTTATATATATACTAGGATGCAGACGGTGCTTAGTAGCACCCGACACAATCGTCCATAGACCATGGACTTGTTTGTTTGGTTGCATAGATTAGTTTGATGATTTGATTTGAAATTGAATTGTTTGGTGAAATAAATTGATTTGATTGATGTGTGAATGGCGTGGGCCTTCACTAGACCGGGGATAAGGCTAGGCCTTGTCCCGTTTCTAGTATCGTGCCGTTATGCCGCCGAAATTTTCTAATATGTTAGAAAAATAAAAATATCATTTTATTTAAAGAATGAACTGAATAGAAATTCATATGTCAAAATAAAATGTTTTATCGTTAAAAATATAATTTTTAACGTGAAGTGAATAAAATATTCATTTACAAACCGGACGGTTTGTTTATGTACACCTATTTGAATGACATTGATTGGGACGATAAATTTTACACATCGCCCAACTGCACAAATAAAATATGTGTTGGATTGTTTGAAACCCCACACGGGTGTTAGGATGAAATTTGAAGTTCACTCATCCTGATTGATTAAAAATGTCGATCGATTGATTGACAGGCTGTTATAAGCGTGGAATATCTATATTTGATGCTTATACAGTGTAGTGCACTTTGGTTGATGGTTGATTATTTTTCAATGCTATTATATACATGTGTTGTATGAAAATCCATATAATTAACATTATATGGTGATTGATTGGGCCTCATTCCAATTTGAAAAATAAAGAATATTATAAAATAAAAGTTCATGTGTTGACAGTACTCATTCATTGAGATTGGTCATGTGTTGAACGAAATATTTTAATAATAAAGTTTACATCTTTATCAATATAAAATAAAGGTTCATGTGTTGACAGTACTCATCCATTGAGATTGGTCATGTGTTGAACGAAATATTTTGATAATAACAACTATTTTGAAAAAGAAATATTTGAAATAGAATATTTGAAAATAGAAATTTATGAAGCCGTGTTGATAAGATTGACGCCATTTTGACGTGAACGATATTTATATCGATTTTAACGATTTCGAAATGAAATGAATTGAAAACGATTTCGAAATGAAATGAATTGAAAACGATTTCGAAATGAATTGAAAACGAATTCAAATTGAATTGAAAGCGAATTGAATTGAATTCAAATTGAATTGAAATTTGAATTGAATAGAAATGAATTTTAAAACGAATTTATAAAGAAGAATTCAATTTTGATTTGAATTGAAATGGAAGTTGAAATTGCTTTTGAAACGAATTTTAAAACTATTTATATAATTCGTTTTAAATAGAAATCGACGAAATATATATTATATATATAAAATAATGGCCTGAATAGAACGCGCCGCGCCGCGGCAGTTCGTGAATTTCGACCATTTATTTCAAACGGACATTACGGGAGATCCGACCGTCGGATTCTCCTAAAACCGGAACCGTTGGGTTCGTATCGAAAAGAGCTTTCTAACGAATGTTAGAAATTTGAAATCTAACGGTTGGATTTGGAGATACGTCCAAATCAAATTCGAAAAAGGTCGCTGTAAGTGCAGTTCGATGGCCATTGATGGAAATCGAATGTACGGGCCTTGATAAAATTATTAAAAATAATAATAATTTGTGTAAAATCATAAGAAATGATTTGAGGAGAATTGGGATGAAAAACTCCATATTTGAAAAGATAAAAATAGACTTTTATCGAATTGAACTAGTTTTGAACTAGAAATATAATTCTATTTATTTTTAAATAAATAAATTGAATTTGAAAAGGGTTTTAAAAATAACCAGCATTTCCAATGATTGCATTGGAGTGGATTTGAATCGAAATTGTCTTCGGAATATTTCGATGTTGGAATTCGTGATTATACAGATGTTGTTATGGAAATTTGAAAGATATATTTATATCGTTATTTCCAATACGACATTTGTTAGTCGTAGAATTCGATATAGAATATAAGCCGATATATTTTCTATTCAGAGCCTTGTATTGAATATCGAATGTGATTTGGGTTTGTCGTGAATGGTGTCTTCACTAACACTGTTCTTGAACCCAGTTGAGAAAAGATTAAATCTTTTTTTTATTTAGATTTAATGAAGTGTACCAATTAAACAATATTTAATTGGAATAGAATTGATATTGATTTTTGGGTTTATCGTGGACAGTGTTTTAAATAACACTTGTTCTTTAACCCGATAATTAATGGAATGATATTGTGGGTTTATCGTGAACCGTGTTTTAAATGACACTGATTCTTTAACCCAGTTAACGATTAAAACTAAGTGGAGTTTTAATGAATCTTTAATTAGATTGAAATGATCGAAAATGGAGTATCACCAGTTTTGCTCCAGGCGATAGTTAAATCTTTAATTAGATTTGAACGTGAAATGGTAATTGAATTTACCGATAACACTGTGGTGTTAGATATGAAGTATTACCAGTTTTACTTCATGGGATGAATAGGTTGGGATGGGGAAATTAAAATAAATGATTACTTCGGTAAGGTTCGCTAATCCCGACTAGTTTGAATTGAGATTCAAAAATAGAATAAAGAATACATTCAAGAAATTTATCTTTGATAAAATTAATGGGAACCTTTCCCTATGAATGTGAAATTTAGAAACTAACTGTCGGTTAGCCAAGCAGAATGGTTTTCTGGATATTGATCTGATGTTGGTTTCGGCCTTCGGGGTTAATATTTGGGGAATTATTCTCTTGATTAATTTACGGTTAGTGACTAATGAATTGGAATGAGGCGTATGTTGTGTTTGTGTAGCACTTTTATAAAATATACGCGAGTTATTCGGGAAGACCGGGTTTATCCCATTCTGAATAACCGATACGACGATAAGTCGAAGATGAAGACGGCGGTCGAAGACCAGAAGTCTTCACGTCGTTTGGGTGATAACTGATGATCTTGATTGGGCTGTACACCCAAGAAGATGGAAACAGTTGGTGATCGTCCAGACGTACTTGGAGATCGATGGATATGCGGGGTACTAGGTGCCTCCGGTTTCGTTCAGACCCAGAACGAACTTGTAAATGGACTGTGTGTCTGACATTGGATTTTAGTCTGTGTGATTGATTTCTATTAAATATATATCTGTTTGGCGGCGGAGAATTTATTCTCTTGCTTAACGCCCTTCTCTGAGACGTACGAGCTCAGGGGTTATATATTGATGGATATCAAACGCATGGAGTGAATTGCCTGTGTGGCATGCCTAAGTGGCAATTGATCGAGGCTTCTGTTGAAAAGCAAAGTCTTGTGGTGATGATCAAAGCACGGCTTTTGTGGCGTAGCTTTGTGTAACGTTTACTTCGCGAGTTTCACACCCGGTATGAACCAAAAACGGGAGAGGACATCAGGGAGGACTTGCGTTTCTTTCTAGCTAGAAGTGGCGTCAGTGGTTTTACACGCCCTGACGAGTTTGACTTATGTGGTTGTTGCTGTTGCGAGGCGCCTCGGATTGATCGGTCGTTCTCGAACCGATGGAGTCATTTAGTTGGCTCATTTACGCCCCAAAGGGCGGAGAGACGTAGTGTTCAGGCATAATAATCCACATCGGTGGACCGGCCCTGACGATCTAAAGGGTTGATGCGTTCTGATCCTGAGACATGGGCTAGATTGTCTCGAATCGGTTGAGGACTATCTTTTGCCTCGGTTCATAGACGGAAATCCAATTTCCAAATACGTGACTTTGCGGTTTTATATGTAAACCTATATATGGTGACATAGTGGGATGGGGCGCTCATGCCGCCTATGATTGATACTTATGATTTGAAGTTGTTTTATACACTATGCACTTATAATAGTATCAAACGATTTGTTTTAAACGTATCAAGCATTCTTTGGCTGTTATAAGGGAAAACCCTATCCTCGGCTGCGTTGCATTGTGTGATGGGACCTGGGTCTTATAACAGCTTCATTTTTCTTTATTTAGCATTGCGCTGTTTGTTTTATGCACTGGTATTCTTGGGAGGAAACCCGTTCCGTGTTATACGGCGTGGTCCCTTGATTTACCTAATGATTTAGAATAAAGATTAATAACTGTTTTAATTCTCACACCAGTCCCATGACTGACCTGGAGTTTATTGTTTTAACCTAAACTCTGGGTGCCCTTATTTTGACACGGGCAGCTAGTAGTTTCGGTTTTGCAGATTTATATTCACAGGATCCTGGTTTACAGCTGGAACGATATCCGGAAAGCTTTGTATCCGTATATCTTCTTCTAGTTGTGTATTGTATTATTTTCCGCTGCGATGTATTTAAATGTAATTTAAATCTCTGATATTTCTGTGTAATACTCTTTTATACTCTGTATATTCTTGTAAACTGATGCATTGTTGTAATATACAGTGAAATGTTCTTCTGTATGCGTTCTGTTGTGGCTTGTTCTCGAACTATCCGACGCTTTCCTTTACGGGGAAGTTACGGGTTTTTACAATGCCTAAGTATGTTTAACTATGTCTTGTGTGCCAATTTGCAAGTTCTTTCATGTCTAAATAGAGGGCTGTAGTTTAACCAAAAATTTTATTTGATACTACAATAAACTGTTGATGTTTGAATTGAATCATGCTGGAAAATAAGTATGACTTGTTCCTCTCTTAAGATATATCTGGGCACTAAACTTGTTTTATGAAAACTGATAATGTATGGATCCTTATAATAGACTATATATATATATATATATATATATTTGTGTGTGTGTGTGTGTATGTAGTGTAAGTTATCAACTGTAACAAACCAGTTTTTGGCTAATTTTTGTTAAACAATAATTTATTGATTATATTAAGTAATTAATATAATTAAATAAATTGGATTTAATTATTTGAGAAAATTAAATAATCCTATAATAAGTTTATATTATGTAATTCTTTAACAAATGTGTATAATTAGGTAAGTAGTGTTTTATATTTTTTAATGGTTTTAAACTCGTATGAATTAAATATAAACATCACTTAAGTAAAATTAAATGTAAGTAACATAAGTAAAGCATGAATGTACTTCATGGGAAAGAAATATTTCATTCAAAAGTGATGTAACATCCTTAGTACTTAAGATTTAAAACATTTAATATAAATATGTGCTTGTGTACTAAGATGTGCCATTTAAAAACATTAAAGGCTGTATGTAATTAATGGTTTAAACTTACTTGGCAACTAAGTTTGCTTTTTTATATAAATAAAAACATGGCTGGTACAAATATAGGTAAATCAAACAAGACTTGGTCGTGCATTTTCTTTTCTAAGAAGCAATTAGAAGCAAACTATGAACATGGCTATACATATTGTACTTCATTTCTAGGATGCACATAGTTTTTACCTCATTATTTGCACAGGGTTATACATGTTCATATGTACTTCATGTAGGAATGTACACATGCTATTGTAGTTCGTTTTGCACATAGCCGTGCCTTCTTCAAGAGAAGGGAAAGATTTAAGGGTGAAAAGCCTCACAAATAACATTCCTCTTTCAATCTAAAACAAGTGCTGCAGCTAGAAACCATTACATTAACCATCTTCCCTACTATTTGGGCATGGATACAAGTATATTTTTACTTCATGTAGGGCTACCTTGCCTTGTCATTTGAAACATTATAGGGCCAGCTATAAACACTAGGCTCCCTCGTTTCTAAATCGCTACCAGTATTATTAATGGAGCACGACGTAAAAATGCGCAAATTCTCTCTGGAGTCTTGGCGTATGCCTTTTTAATTTACTGCGCATGTTTATTTATTTCAATAAATTTAATATTTTAACAAAAAAATTTCAATAGTTTTTTTTTAAAACATATACAATTTTTTTTTTAATGCATTTTACAAGAAAATAAATATAAAGTATAAAATTTCAAGTCCAATAGTTTTCAAATCCAAAATAATGATACATATTACTGATAAACTAAAAACCTGAATCTTATAAATTTAATGCTCGATTGTATTTGTTTAACAAATACCAAACCATGAAATATTTTTATGCTATAGACAAATCGTACAAAGATATTGGACATATTCACACATGCAATTTTTTTTCTATCCAAAGGCGTGTTTCAGAGCTGAATGAATGTTAATTTTCTGAGAATGCTTTATCTTCCTCCAAAGCTGCTTCTCTTGATTTATTGTTGATAGGTTCTCAGTCTCATTCATTTTCTTTTTCATCTATGCTAAGCAATATTTTATGATCTTTTATAAATTACATTATATATTTCAGACAATTTTAAAAGAATCTTAACTATATTGTATAATAATACATATGTCAATTCTAAATGCCGGCATGCTAAGGTCAGCTAATTACATAATTATAAGGTTATTAACTCGTTGATGATAACCGAATAGAAAATAATAATAATGTGATTATGTTTCCATATAATTGAAAAAACGATATTAACAAAGTTATTCACATTTCATGTTATTATGGTAATAATAGTAATAGTAGTAGTAGTAATGGTAGTTGTAGTGATGGTAGAAGTATTTGTAGTAGTTATTGCAGTCTAAAATGCAAAAATAAAATAAAATAATAAAATAAAATAAAGAAAAGGCGCACCATTTCGAATAGTTGCCATTTCTGCGCCGCGCGCCATTTGGCGTGTCTTTTCATGTGCGCCGCGCCGCAATCAAAAATGGCGCAAATTCCATGCCGCAACGTGCCATGCGACATAGTACGCGCTTAGGCGCGCCTTTCACAACTATGATCACTACATACACAACTAATATACATATACATATATATACACATATACATATATATATGTATATATATATAGCTTCATTCTTTTCAAACACACTGTGCACAGCTAATACCCATAGCTATATCCTCTTTCAATCAAAACTAGCTAACAACTACATAGCTATATTCCTTTCAATAAAAAACAACACAGTTAAACCATAGCTTATTCTTTTCATCACCGTAGCTGCAGCTATAACATCCCCATCACCTGTGCATTTCATTTCCTGTAACACCCGTAGTTCTGTAACACTAAAATTCACAAATCAAGGTAGAATTAAAAGTTAAATCAGAATCAAGGGAAACAGGCTACGCCAGTGCGTTCGTCTCGGAATTCTGCATGAAAACGAGTCCGGGTTTGCGTAAATCGGAGTCCGTATGAGGAAGATATGGCCTCCGGAAGATTCAGCAAAGTTCAAATTTCAAAACAGTTCAGAAAAACGAGTTCGAAATTCAAAAACAGACCCAGATTGGGCTGGGCGGGAATTTTCCTGCCCAAGGCACCGAGGTCGACTGGGTAGTCGACCTAGGGCACCCAGGTCGACTGGATAGTCGACCTGGGTCACCCAGGTCGACTGGGTAGTCGACCTGGGGGTCGACCGCCCCCCGCTTTTTCCAGTTTTATGCACCTGGTTCGTTCCTCTGTATCCGGACGCCATTCTGACCAGATTCGTTGACTTCTACACTATATAAATAGCCCTAGTCTCCTTCTCTATTCACAGTTCTTTTCTATCCTTATGCTGCCTCTGAGAAAATGTATAAAATAAATAATATATAAAATAAACCAAGACGAGGAAATGCTGCTAAAAGATTTTCAGAAGAGGTTCAAGTCAAGCTAGGATTCAAGAGGAGGTTAAAACGACTGGTTTTCTACGAATCATAGAAACACCATCTTTCTATTCTAATCTAATCTCTGTAAGTCAGTTATTTCTAGATTTGAACGTTTTCTCTGTTCGTGACATGAAATTAAAGGAATAAAAGAATATGCCAAATCTCCCTCTCTATTCGAATCTGTGCTTATACTCTTGGACCTAATTAAGAAACTGTTATGATTCGAGGACAAATGAGACTGTGACTATGAAACTGTGGACCTTAAAACCATATGCCTCTATGACTATGAACATTGCCTATGACTATGAACATTGCCTATGATTATGAACATCGCCTATGACTATGAACATTGCCTATGACTGTGACTGTGACTACAAGAATTATTTCCTTGACTAAGCCTGTGCCTTTGATTAGGAAACATAAACTATTGCCTATGACATAACAAGGACAACTGTGATTAAACACCTATGATTCATGACTAGGAAAGTGTTGCTTAAGTTTTGTGACTATAAAATTGGGTCTAAACCCGATTATCTATTCTGTCTGTTCTTGGTTTTCTTTGGTTGTAGACCTTGGGAATTTACCTATTAAGTTAGGTCTACCCATGTTCTTGAACCTACTCTGTCTATTCTTGGTTTTAGATCTTGGGAATTTACCTATTAAGTTAGGTCTACCCACGCTCTTGAACCTATGTCGTAATCTATATGCCTGTGAACTACCATCTTATGCCAGTTGTTATGTCCGTTCTTTCATAGCATTTTGGTTCATTCCCTTTTATCGACGAATCTAGCTTTATTTATAATCTAGATTGAATCACGATTATACGAACGGTGGGAATATGATTTGGGCAAAATATGAAATTTACTAAAAACGTTGTTTTAACTTGGAAATTGGCATAAATTGGGAACATGTATTATGGCATGTTCATAGAAATGCAAATGGGATAAATTTGACATAAATTATAGGATGTGTAATTTGAATCTAGTATTGACTTGTAAATCTAGCATTTACATGAATTATGAACTAGAATAATAAGTCTAGTTTGACATGACTTGAAATTAGAGTGTTAAATCAGAATTGGATTAGCCGATAAGTATATTGGCATAAATTTGAAATTGGCCATAATTGGGAGTAATTGTCAGGTTTAGCAAAATCATGGTTAGTGACACATAATTTGGTATAGTTTACATACCAAAAAGCATAAATATGATTTAGAGGGGGAAATGGGCCACAAGAATGAATGTTGACAATTTACATTAAAAAAGTAATTAGGAAATAAGTAAATTAGGAATAATTTACTTATATAATCTGGCCTAAATGAGGAAATGTAAATTTAGACAAATTAAAGGTTTATCAACGACATCTCTTTTAATAATAAACCAGGAAGTTCTAGGGTGACAGGGAGGATAGTGTCTAGGCTTGGTTTTGGAAAATACAAGTTTCCTTCTCTCCCTGGCTATCCCTAACTGATCCGACGGACGGGATAGTTACTTTCAAAACCTGATTTGAAAACTAATCAAAACCCTTTGAACTTAGAAAACACGAATATGCCTAACCCGAGGTTAGACTGAGTTGCGATGTAAACCTGCCCGGAACCAACCGGCACATCCAGTATTTGCAACAATATCTGTCTAATGTGAGTGGTCGCGGCTTTAATTTATTTAGTTAAAGCTAGAACAAGAATGACAAGGTTAAGTTAACTAAGACACTTAACCAGTTCAATATGATAACTAAACTGATGGGTGGGGTTAGGTTCAGACTGAAACTTAACACAGTTAAGCTAGAATGGGAGGGCTAAGTCCATAGAGACACTTAACCAAACTCAAGGTAGCAATACAAGATTTGTAGGGGTTAAGTAAAGTTAATACACTTAGCCAAATTAACATGTTAACTAGACTAGAGGTTGGGGTTAAGTAAAATCTAATACACTTAGCCAATTTGATATGTTAGTTGGGCTAGACCGTAGGGTTAAATAAAACTTGAACACTTAACCATCAGGTTGTGATAAAGGAATGGGGTTAAGTCTAAAATATGAAGGGATAATACTTAACCATTAATAATAACATGTTAGTTAAAACAGACGGGAAAGGTTAAGTTAAAAAGGAACACTTAACCAACATAAGATGAATGGGTAGGGTTAAGTAATAAATACTTAACCAATATAACTTGGTTTGTGGTAGGGTTAAGTCAACATGAGTTACTGATAACACTTAACCAGTTTAACAGGATAAATGAAGAGGGTTAAGTTGGCTTGAATTGACTAATGACACTTAACCAATCCAAATTGACGGGAAAGAGAACTAAGTAGTAAACCTTAGTTAAGAAAACAACGATTCTGGAGACTAAGTGGTAAATCTTAGTTAGTAAAACAAGTAGTAATTCTTAGTATGACACGGGAAGGAGCGAATGTCCGTCTGAGTAAAAAGAAGGCTCCAACGAATTGGGTTACGAAGCCCGAGGCTTCGAGGGGACGTGAGGGTACTCTTGGTATCCCTCTGTGAGGCTGCAGATGATCCGCCTGGGCTCACAGAGGTTAAGGTCTGCGTAGAAGAACCAGGGGTATGCCTTGGTTGCAATACATGGCAACCTAAAGACTAGGATTAACCGGCGTGATTCGGCGAGAAAACGGTAACCCTGTGATAGCAACTCGTCGTCTACCATCCATCTTGAGTCAAACGAGATACGTGAAGCGGAAAGGCGGTGAACTCCAAAAGACCATATACTTTCTATCTAGTTATGGGTGAGGATGGCCATAGGATAGTGGGGCACCGGGGGCCGGCGTATAGTTCTCATTTTTCAAGGTGTGCCTTTCATTAGTTGAGGGAGGGGTCAAGTGGGACCATAGCCACTGGAATAAAAACAGACCTTAGCATCTGCATCGGCAGATATCTGAAAGCTCCCGACCTAGTTCTGTATTCCTTGATTTGCCCTGTCACAGGACTCGGGTCGCACATTACAGGACATGTGCATCTAGACAAGCGATAACGATTCGCGATACATGCGCGGGGAAGTATAGGAACATATACCACTCTAGGTAGTGTGTCCTAGACTTGGGGGCATCGTTCGACAAGTAGCATAATACCTAGTTGGACTAGGTGGCATAAACCCTGAATCCGAGAAACGTTCAGCAGATAGCGTAAACTCTAGTTAAATCTAGAAGGCACTTGGTAGAAAACCCTATATTAAATCTAGGTAACAAATAATAAATGTATGCCTGAAGGCAATGGAAAATACAGGGGTTGGGATCACGTTATCGTTACTAGTTGGGACGCTAGTTAGGTGGTGCAGAGATATAGAAACCATTATAAAGGAAATAGCGAAGCGGCGGAAGTATTAGAGCATACCCAGTTTATCTTAGCTTAACATATCTTATGTTATTCTTGTCTAATCTTGCCAACCCTATCATTATGGTGTTATCTTGTATTCAGTTAACTCATGTCGTTTTTTTTTTCATGTTCATATGCTAGAAGTTACTGAACTTACTCAGGCTTTATGTCTGACTCTGTTATTCTTTCGTCTTCTTTTCTTCCGTTCCCCCCCAGGTAGTAAAGGAGGGAATAGTATAGCTCAGGTTCAGTTGGATTGTCACTCTTTCCCAGCTTGAAGATTTGTCGAAGTTTTGCTTGGATTCTCTTTTCAGATGCTATGGCTGGCTCTTGATAAAAATTGGGGAATATAAATGTTGTTTTGTGCTTCTTTATTTTGTAAGACAGATGATACTCTGATATTGTAAAGAAATCATTGTACAAACTATTTTATCAATAAAGCAAAGTTTTATCTTCCGCTGTTTAATTTCTGTCTGTCTTGTAATTTATCTGCATCTTTTACCCTAAATGCTCCACAGAACTTAGTGCATTCCCTTTGTGAGTGACACTAACGGATGTGGGTTGTTACACGTGGTATCAGAGCTGAAGGTTACCGGATCAGATAAAAGATTTGAAAAATTATTTTTCAAGATGGTTTTTAAAAGAAGCATTTTCAAAAGAAAAGTTTTGTTTTAAAGGCATATTCCCCAAAGCCATATGCACTATCTTTTGATTCTCTGATTCAGTCCTTATTTCCTTCTTTCTTGAGCCTCTGGGGCTCCTGGCTTTCTGGGAGGTAACCTCATCGAAGGGCGAAGTCGTACCTGGCTTCCATCCATAGCCGTAGTTGTTTCACCACGACCAGTTTTCTTTCAAGCTTATAGGGTTTTCTGTACGATGGAAGCAGCTTTCGAGAGATTTGTCAACATGGTTATACACGGAAGGGGATGAGGAGTTTGGCTAAGGAACATAACCCTAGGATGAGGAATTCATGGATGTAGATTTAGCTCACGAAGGAGGAAGAAATTATAAAACCTAAGACAAGAGGAAGTATCTTTGCTAGGGTATGATAGGGCATATAATTAGGGACAAGGGCAAGAATGAGGAACGAGATTTTCAGAAGGGCAAGTACATACTTTCACCACCAAACGTACCTAGGAGAAAGGTAGTAAAGTCCGGTTGGAAGAGTCTAGTTTTTCTGTTCGTACTATTTCCTTTGGTTCTAGCGCTTCTCATTTGTTCATATCCACTTCCATAGTTGAGTCTCTGCACCATAGTACTTGTATAGTAGAAAGATCCCACTAGAGTCTCAAATCCATTTGGTGGTCCGACCAGTTTATTTTTGGATAGTAGGGATTTGAGAATAGCTATCGAGTTTGCTTATATCATCTCACGTAGATCGTCTAAATTCAGAGGAGATATTCCTTGGGTGCTTGTCTGATATTGGTTTAGGCCTTTGGGGCTTGTACTTGAGGAATGTCGAGTTCGAGTAGGATGGTTTGCGTGAGAGATGAATAGTTGTGACAGGCACTCTAAAAAGCACGTAGTGACCTTTTGACTCTCATAGTTATGGCGTGATGGATAAGCTAAGAGGAGAGACATCAAACCATCTTGGTATGTACACTTGGTATCATAGTTAACATCTGTTTATTTTGGAAATGGAGGTCAGAAACTTCACAATCGTGAAGTTAAATTAGTTAAGATACAGTGGAGTAAAGCTCAAGAAAGCTAGATACTAGCGTCATACCCTTTTTTCTTAAGGGTGCATCCTTGATTTCTTTGTTTAGGAGCTTTACGCATAATTGTTTCTCTTTTTCCAAAGTATATCACCTAGGTCGTATCTTCGATCCTTAGGTAGAAGCCAATGGATGTAAACATGTGTTTGAAACATTTTATGGTTGGTGGTTGCAAGTGGTTGCTAATGGTTGCTCGTGGACGCATATGCATACGTATTAGGCACTAGGTCAAGTTCGGACGCTTTCATCTTGCATTTACAGATATGTATTTGTTTGTAAGTTGAACTTGATATGATATCATATGGATGTTGCATATGGATGAATGGCTATGCACACATGTAGTACTTACATAACTAGAGATGCTTGCATACATGATTGGACGCATGGCACTGACATGATTCACATTAAGGAGGTCAACTGAATCAGCAGACCGCCTGATTTTGCATTAGATAAAGACATATACACACACTATGCATATGAACATGAAAGCATTAGAAATCTTTTAAGGACAATGAATGCTTGTGGTTGAATGGTTGAGTAGATGGGTGACTGGATGATAGGACACATTCTTCCTAACTTGAAGATTTCGGGGACGAAATCCTTTTAAGTGGGGGAGAATGTAACACCCCGTAGTTCTGTAACACTAAGATTCACAAATCAAGGCATAATTAAACGTTAAAATCAGAATCAAGGGAAATAGGCTGCGCCATTGCGTTCATCTCGGAATTCTGCATGAAAACGAGTCCGGGTTTGCGTAAATCGGAGTCCGTATGAGGAAGATATGGCCTCCGGAAGATTCAACAAAGTTCAAATTTCAAAACAGTTCAGAAAAACGAGTTCGAAATTCAAAAACAGACCCAGATTGGGCTGGGCGGGAATTTTCCCGCCCAAGGCACCCAGGTCGACTGGGTAGTCGACCTGGGTCACCCAGGTCGACTGGGTAGTCGACCTGGGGTCGACCTCCCCCCCCGCTTTTTCCAGTTTTCTGCACCTGGTTCGTTCCTCTGTATCCGGACGCCATTCTGACCAGATTCATTGACTTCTACACTATATAAACAACCCTAGTCTCCTTCTCTATTCACAATTCTTTTCTATCCTTATGCTGCCTCTGAGAAAATGTATAAAATAAATAATATATAAAATAAACCAAGATGAGGAAATGCTGCTAAAAGATTTTCAGAAGAGGTTCAAGTCAAGCTAGGATTCAAGAGGAGGTTCAAACGACTGGTTTTCTACAAATCATAGCAACGCCATCTTTCTATTCTAATCTAATCTCTGTAAGTCAGTTATTTCTAGATTTGAACGTTTTCTCTGTTCGTGACATGAAATTAAAGGAATAAAAGAATATGCCAAATCTCCCTCTCTATTCGAATCTGTGCTTATACTCTTGGACCTAATTAAGAAACTGTTATGATTCGAGGACAAATGAGACTGTGACTATGAAACTGTGGACCTTAAAACCATATGCCTCTATGACTATGAACATTGCCTATGACTATGAACATTGCCTATGATTATGAACATCGCCTATGACTATGAACATTGCCTATGACTGTGACTGTGACTACAAGAATTATTTCCTTGACTAACCCTGTGCCTTTGATTAGGAAACATAAACTATTGCCTATGACATAACAAGGACAACTGTGATTAAACACCTATGATTCATGACTAGGAAAGTGTTGCTTAAGTTTTGTGACTATAAAATTGGGTCTAAACCCGATTATCTATTCTGTCTGTTCTTAGTTTTCTTTGGTTGTAGACCTTAGGAATTTACCTATTAAGTTAGGTCTACCCATGTTCTTGAACCTACTCTGTCTATTCTTGGTTTTAGAACTTGGGAATTTACCTATTAAGTTAGGTCTACCTACGCTCTTGAACCTACGTCGTAATCTATATGCCTGTGAACTACCATCTTATGCCAGTTGTTATGTCCGTTCTTTCATGGCATTTTGGTTCATTCCCTTTTATCGACGAATCTAGCTTTATTTATAATCTAGATTGAATCACGATTATACGAACGGTGGGAATACGATTTGGGAAAAATATGAAATTTACTAAAAACGTTGTTTTAACTTGGAAATTGGCATAAATTGGGAACATGTATTATGGCATGTTCATAGAAATGCAAATGGGATAAATTTGACATAAATTATAGGATGTGTAATTTGAATCTAGTATTGACTTGTAAATCTAGCATTTACATGAATTATGAACTAGAATAATAAGTCTAGTTTGACATGACTTGAAATTAGAGTGTTAAATCAGAATTGGATTAGCCGATAAGTATATTGGCATAAATTTGAAATTGGCCATAATTGGGAGTAATTGTCAGGTTTAGCAAAATCATGGTTAGTGACACTTAATTTGGTATAGTTTACATACCAAAAAGCATAAATATGATTTAGAGGGGGAAATGGGCCACAAGAATGAATGTTGACAATTTACATTAAAAAAGTAATTAGGAAATAAGTAAATTAGGAATAATTTACTTATAGAATCTGGCCTAAATGAGGAAATGTAAATTTAGACAAATTAAAGGTTTATTAACGACATCTCTTTTAATAATAAACTAGGAAGTTCTAGGGTGACAGAGAGGATAGTGTCTAGGCTTGGGTTTGTAAAATACAAGTTTCCTGCTCTCCCTGGCTATCCCTAACTGATCCGACGGACGGGATGGTTACTTTCAAAACCTGATTTGAAAACTAATCAAAACCCTTTGAACTTAGAAAACACGAATATGCCTAACCCGAGGTTAGACTGAGTTGCGATGTAAACCTGCCCGGAACCAACCGGCACATCCAGTATTTGCAACAATATCTGTCTAATGTGAGTGGTCGCGGCTTTAATTTATTTAGTTAAAGCTAGAACAAGAATGACAGGGTTAAGTTAACTAAGACACTTAACCAGTTCAATATGATAACTAAACTGATGGGTGGGGTTAGGTTCAGACTGAAACTTAACACAGTTAAGCTAGAATGGGAGGGCTAAGTCCATAGAGACACTTAACCAAACTCAAGGTAGCAAGACAAGATTTGCAGGGGTTAAGTAAAGTTAATACACTTAGCCAAATTAACATGTTAACTAGACTAGAGGTTGGAGTTAAGTAAAATCTAATACACTTAGCCAATTTGATATGTTAGCTGGGCTAGACCGTAGAGTTAAGTAAAACTTGAACACTTAACCATCAGGTTGTGATAAAGGAATGGGGTTAAGTCTAAAACATGAAGGGATAATACTTAACCATTAATAATAACATGTTAGTTAAAACAGACGGGCAAGGTTAAGTTAAAAAGGAACACTTAACCAACACAGGATGAATGGGTAGGGTTAAGTAATAAATACTTTACCAATATAACTTGGTTTGTGGTAGGGTTAAGTCAACATGAGTTACTGATAACACTTAACCAGTTTAACAGGATAAATGAAGAGGGTTAAGTTGGCTTGAATTGACTAATGACACTTAACCAATCCAAATTGACGGGAAAGAGAACTAAGTAGTAAACCTTAGTTAAGAAAACAACGATTCTGGAGACTAAGTGGTAAATCTTAGTTAGTAAAACTAAGTAGTAATTCTTAGTATGACACGGGAAGGAGCGAATGTCCGTCTGAGTAAAAAGAAGGCTCCAACGATTGGGTTACGAAGCCCAAGGCTTCGACGGGACGTGAGGGTACTCTTGGTATCCCTCTGTGAGGCTGCAGATGATCCGCCTGGGCTCACAGAGGTTAAGGTCTGCGTAGAAGAACTAGGGGTATGCCTTGGTTGCAATACATGGCAACCTAAAGACTAGGATGGACCAACGTGGTTCGGTGAGAAAACGGTAACCCTGTGATAGCAACTCGTCGTCTACCATCCATCTTGAGTCAAACGAGATACGTGAAGCGTAAAGGAGAAGAACTCCAAAAGACCATATACTTGCTATCTAGTTATGGGTGAGGATGGCCATAGGATAGTGGGGCACCGGAGGCCGGCGTATAGTTCTCATTTTTCAAGGTGTGCCTTTCATTAGTTGAGGGAGGGGTCAAGTGGGACCATAGCCACTGGAATAAAAACAGACCTTAGCATCTGCATCGTTAGATATCTGAAAGCTGCCGACCGAGTTCTGTATTCCTTGATTTGCCCTGTCACAGGACTCGGGTCGCACATTACAGGACATGTGCATCTAGACAAGCGATAACGATTCACGATACATGCGTGGGGAAGTATAGGAACATATACCACTCTAGGTAGTGTGTCCTAGACTTGGGGGCATCGTTCGATAGGTAGCATAATACCTAGTTGGACTAGGTGGCATAAACCCTGAATCCGAGAAACGTTCAGCAGATAGCGTAAACTCTAGTTAAATCTAGAAGGCACTTGGTAGAAAACCCTATATTAAATCTAGGTAACAAATAATAAATGTATGCCTGAAGGCAATGGAAAATACAGGGGTTGGGATCACGTTATCGTTACTAGTTGGGACGCTAGTTAGGTGGTGCAGAGATATAGAAACCATTATAAAGGAAATAGCGAAGCGGCGGAAGTATTAGAGCATACCCAGTTTATCTTAGCTTAGCATATCTTATGTTAATCTTGTCTGATCTTGCCAACCCTATCATCATGGTGTTATCTTGTATTCAGTTAACTCATGTTGTTTTGTTTTTCCATGTTCATATGCTAGAAGTTACTGAACTTACTCAGGCTTTATGTCTGACTCTGTTATTCTTTCGTCTTCTTTTCTTCCGTTCCACCCCCCAGGTAGTAAAGGAGGGAATAGTATAGCTCAGGTTCAGTTGGATTGTCACTCTTTCCCAGCTTGAAGATTTGTCGAAGTTTTGCTTGGATTCTCTTTTCAGATGCTATGGCTGGCTCTTGATAAAAATTGGGGAATATAAATGTTGTTTTATGCTTCTTTATTTTGTAAGACAGAGGATACTCTGATATTGTAAAGAAATCATTGTACAAACTATTTTATCAATAAAGCAAAGTTTTATCTTCCGCTGTTTAATTTCTGTCTGTCTTGTAATTTATCTGCATCTTTTACCCTAAATGCTCCACATAACTTAGTGCATTCCCTTTGTGAGTGACACTAACGGATGTGAGGTGTTACATTTCCCGTGCCAAAAAGATGTGCTGCCACATATTTTATCAATTATGTGCATCTATAAATATACTAGCCTACTGCATACAATCAGATTTTATTCGAACAAAAACTGAAAAGAATAATGGCATCAAACAAAAAAGCAATAACCCTATAGCCTGTAAGTAAGAAACAATGATCGAAATTTGGAAAACAAAGTACACCAATTTGAGTAAACCCCTATTTTGAATTGTCTTGAATTCAAACCAGTGAATTATTGCATGATGCTAGTATAAAATTTAGTTATAAATCGTTTTGCTTGAAAATGTTGTTTGTGTGATGTCTGTTCATTAAAAACAACTTCTCCGAAATATTTACGGAAACAAAATCACAATCCCCTCACCTTCAAAAATCAAGTTCTCCCATCCAAGTACGTTTTAAACAATGGTGTAAACTCAAATGATATTCCAAATTTAGTCTAGTTTATTTTAAATTTTACTTCAACTTCTAATATGCTATATGAGAAGAGCAATTCAAATATAACATAGAATGGCAAACAATTGGTCACAAATCGATTGTGTTAATTTATTGATTCATGTTTACTAAGCTGTTAATATAGTAAAATCATGATTTTTAGAAGATAAATGATGATTTTTAGCTACGTAATTCAATGGAAATATAGGGATGATCGAATATTGCTCATAGCGCTTTTTTAATTAACTGAGATGGCCGAAGGCCATGAAGTTCAACATAGAGCAGCCTAAGGAATGGGGAAACCTAGGAAAAATACTCATAAAAATTCTAGAGCCTTGGATTAAGCGGTAAATCTCAAGTTGAGGGTTTTGGCTAAATATTGTAGCTTTGGTTTGGGGTCGAACTGTGTCGACGATGGGGGGGGGGGGGGGTACAGATGATCACACCTTGGGGGATGAAGAGAGGAGGTTGTCGCAAGTCTATGGCCAAGTTTTGGCCATGATTGGTGAAGTATGGTTGCGGTACATAGTGTTTTCTCTGATGGAATTTAAGTTACAAGTTTTGGTGGCACTGTTAGAATTTAATACAAGGGGTTGTGGGGTCTTTGGGTGGTGTCGACACGATGAAGAGGTGAAGGCGAGTTTGTGGGTGGGTTCAGGTTGTCAATCGTCGTAGGGGATCGAGTGTGCACTTACATGTGCACGCGCATGTATAGTAGGAAGGAAGAGAATTTGCCTAGAGATATTCCTGTGATTTTTAAGTAGGAAGATGGAAGCATGGTGTATGCTGCGTTGGGCCTTGGCCCATTTGTTTTGGGCATTCTATATATATCTAAAAAAATGTAGAAAAAAGGAGAAGTAAGACAGAGCAAATAAGAAGAAAAAGAAGCAGTGAGGAAGTAGGAAAACAAGAAAAAAAAGAGGAGAAAGAAGTTGGGCTGAGATCTTTGGGCCATATCGGGCCAGTGTAGTAAATAGGAAATAAAGAAAAAGATAGAAACGGAAGGGAGAAAAGAGCTGGGGTTACATATTGGGCCAAAATAAATAAAAGAAAGAAAAAGTTTTTTTTAGTTAAAAATCATAATTTAAAATGGCATATATCTATTTGTATATATACATAGGTGCATATATACTAAGTAGAGTTTAAATATATAAGTGATCATATTTATTCTAGTGCATGTGGATTGAGTTTGTCGTGTCCAAGAAATTACCAGTGTATTTTGAGTAAACGATTCGATGTAGTATCGAGTTCAATAAGATTCAAAATTTAATTGAATTTATTTTATAATTATAAATTGGTTAAATCCTAAGAATCGATTATATTATAACAAACGTAAATTTAGATGTTGAATTAAATTAACGCATAAACTATTAAGAATTGATCGACAATGAACTATAATTCAATAAATTCGGAATTGGTTGCTCAATTAATTATTTAACTAATTGAGGTGTGTGTAAATACGTTAATCGTAATTATATATTATTTTGACATCTGTTAGTGAAAATAAACACCGTTCCACTATAAATTGAATTGACTGGATCATTTGGACACCCTGCTAGCAGAAATAAACACCGTTCTGCTATCGTGTTAGTTTGACATATTTTATCAGTAAATATATGTTGTTGATATATTACACTATCAATTGATAATATTGAATTGTATGGTTGTTTGTGTAGATTGGGTTAATGACTTGAATGTCGTCTATTAAAAAGAACTACTATATGATGTTGGAACTGCTAAGTTATAATTTCTGTAAAGTAAATCAAAAATTAACTTAAGTTGTTAATAGTTTGAATAATTATTTTTAAGAAACAATTGAAGGTAATTATTTAAATTAATTGTATTATTAATTAATTAAAAGGGAAGATTAATTGTAATTAGATTGTTTTTAGGTTGATCTACATCAACTGGTTTAAATGGAAATAAATTATTAAATTAATTTATATCCAATTAATTTAATAAAACAGGTTTTAACAAATAACGTTTAAACATAGAAATGTTTTATTTAGAGTTAATTAGTATATTAATAGATTTTAGATAAGTTAATTGTGCAGTTAAATAGAGAAGTTAAAATTTGATAAATTATCCAAGTTGATATTTTAACTTAATTAATCTCTTAATTAGGCAAGTTTAAGGATAATTTAATTATAAAAGGATAAGAGAATTAAGTCAATTTAGTTGATTAAATTCCTTGGTTTTTAATATTCAGGTTAACCAAGTTAACTTGATGAATGGTTTCAAAACAACAACGTTGTTTTGAACATAGTTCAAGATTTGAAAATCAAATGGATTTACAAATCCTGGTTTGTCGAATATTTTGGATATCGAACTTTTACATATCTTAAAGATAAGAACGATTTCGACTCAAGGTCTGAGATGTAATTAAGATACCGCAACTTGAACAATTTCGCTGTTATATGATGGATCGTATTAGTTTATGTTCGAAAGGAGTGTTAGAATTGAATATCGCTTTCAGCTATGAAAATGTATATTTAAGAGTTAGATTATCACGTAAGATTTATTAAAAATTTTCTAAGTTTAGTAATACTTATGTTTTTTCAAATAAGTATGAATAAGTTGATATTTGAATCTAAATAATTAAAGATTATTTAAATGAGGCTCAGCAGTTCTAATGGAATAAATATGGTAATTTTATTATATATTTGATAGTTAAATAACCGACTATCAAACCTGAACCTATTACTAAGATATATTGGTGACAAGGATAAAGAAATCCATTAATTTATGGTTAGGGAGTAAATCCCACTCCTATCTATTGTTCGATATGTCTAAAATTGTACCGTTGTCATTTCGAGAAGTTCAGAATCTAATTCACTTCGATCCGATTTGTACGTTACGAGTCAGAGATTATTATTGAAGACCACTGAAGACAGAGTTTATGCATGTGCTGTTATGCCGATCCTAAGTAGAAATTTCGGTAAGATGGATTTATAGAATAATGCCTTTAGTTTTCCCAATCATAGGACAACTTGTATGGATGAATGTTTGAAAGAGTATGACTACAAGATCATACAATTTATCTCTTCAAACTATGTTTGGTAGCGGAGAAATTTGTTTATCTTAGCTTTATACCCGTGGTTTGGGGAAGTCAATTTGTGATTTGAATGGTTTGATGATGTGACATTCAAAGTGAACAAAGATGTGATATGTCGTAAAAGGTAAGTATAGCCTCATGCTTCACAACCGAGAAATGACAAAAATCGGGCAGGTAGCATAGCTATATGGGTTGCTCCCATTAGCGTGTATTATCACCTATCTAGAGGAAATTCATTTGCTTCTTTAGTATATTGCTGCTGTATGCTTTGGAAACAGTGGTTTGAGCCCAGCCGTTGGTGACAATATATTCGGTACACTCAAGCGAAATAAGTGGTCGGTCATGTATGGCCAGGTTGCAAGATGTTCTTGTTGAACCCAGTGTATTCCTCTCTAGAGATACACTATTGAAAGGTAGATCCACACCTTGTCATGGTTGGAAATCTATCATCCATAAGCGCCTTGCGTTTTGTTTGTATACTATGTAGCGGAATGTGAGATGCAAGCGTTTGGCTAGATTCTAATTTATTTGAATATCCTAAACACTATCATAATATTTGATTTTGATATACAAAGTGTTTTGGTTCTCATAAGGGAAAAACCCGTTCCGTGTTTATTTCTTGCGTGGTCATATGAGATACCCTTTATTTCTCAAGTTGTTTAGAAATCGTTTACTCACACAGTCCCATGACTGATCCAGAGTTTATTTTTCTATATTTTCCCTAAAATCTTGGGTGCCCAAATTTGTATGGGCAATCAAGTAGTTCAGAATTTTATAGATATTCTTGGAGGAGCTTGGAGCATGAGGCGCCAACATTAGACATTTTAGAGTTTATTCCATTGTGTTGTATATGTGATGTACTCTGATAATGTATGTAAGTACAGATACAATTTTGTATTTCAAAAGGTGATTTTATATATAATATATTTTGTTCTGCTACGATTGTGAGATTCTGTGTTGTTGTTCAGTTCTATTTTCTATCTTATTTCTTCTATTCTAATTTTATATCTTTCTATTACTCACACTATAACTTCTTTCTATTAATGATCCGGTATTTTCGATATTTGAATGGTCGACATGTACACAAAGGATGTATTTTTGTCGATTTTCGAGGTCGAAAATCTCCCGGGCTGTTACATAAACTGCACGACTATGAATTATTTTCTGGGTAAATAAATTGTTACTTGAAATAGTATTTGCATCCATAGGTAGACTTGAGAAGATAAGTGCACATGCTATGTTGTATATGTTGAAATACAAATCATTGTTACAGACTGGTGACATATATACATAAAGTTTTAAATTCAATCAGATGTTTATATATTAACTTATGCCAGTAAATATGGGTTTATGGGTATGAATTCTTTGCAATTGTGATCCTGCATTCAATTTCACTATTTCATGAAATACTGTATGTCTTTTTTTTTCCCCATAGAATGTAAATATAATGGAACAAAATGGAGAACCTAGCCATTATCCAACGGCTCATGAAAACAATTTCTATAGTCATGGTTATAGAAGCTGTGAACAAACACAAACAAACAACATAAACAACACAATGAACAGCTCAAATACATGATATGACCAATAAAATAATAACGTGAACTCAAGCCAAACGGACGAGGCCTCAGAAGGTAGTCACCAAAGAAAAGGGTGACGCCTAGAACTCCTCAGCACCACTCAAAAGACAAGAGCAAGATCAATTGAAAGCCAAATGCAGTGGAACACCGATGAAGGCAAGAGATGCCAAAGAAATGGTGCCAAAAGCTTCAGCTCCACCAGCTCCAAAAAATCCCAGTTGGGAAAAGCACCGACAACACCAATAGACCCAAGAGAGTAAAAATCAATATACCTAAAATTTAGGCCCTGCAGAACTAGCAAACATCATAAGATTCAAGGGGGGGGGGGGGCAGTGTGTGGAATGTGAAGACATCGGGGATGATCCCATAAGCCAAGGAATCAACCAATTCCCGCCATGGGAGGAGTCGATACCGAGGTAACACCAAAGATACCATAGCCACTTCATCAAAATTGCCTTATTCCGCGAGCACCTGATGTGTCAGCAGACAAGACAATGGATCAGACGAAAGAGGATCGAACAAATAGATTTACCTGAGATGATGGTCCACCATACTGTATGTCTTGTTAATCCATAGTTCGGCGCATAAAAATTTTATGCATGATTTATTATTGATGAAACATATTCAGAATATAAGCTGGTTATTTGTATACATATACATATACATACATATTTATATTTATATTTATATTGCAGTGTTAATTCCATTACTATTGAGCATAATTATTGTATGCAATACTATACTTAACATATATGTCATGTGCATCTCGAAACATCCGAGATAATTGTTTTAGCATACCAGTTTATCAGTGTAATAACCCGAAAATCTGGGCCAGTTTAAAATTTTTATTTTGGCAATTTTAGCGAGTTTTGATTATTTAAAATGAATTATTTTAAATAAAATCGGCGAGAAATTTATTTTGAATATATTTCGAACGTATATATTTATACGCGTCGTCGTTAGAAAATAAATATTTATATATAATTATAAATAGAATTGAAAATGGCGCGGTAGTTCGATAATTCGATTTCAAACTTCAATTGAATGTACCGGGAGCAAAACAATCCGGATTTTAGTGAAACCAAAAACATTAGGATCTAATAGTGAATATCTTTCCAACGAATCCGAAAAATCAAAAGTTCGTAGCGGGAATCAAAAGTTATGTCCAGTTGAAAATTCTGAATAGTCGCTATGGAATTCAGGCCCTTAAAAATGGACATTTTGCAAATGACCTCGGATTTCGACGAAACCAGTTTTGTTAGGTCCGTGATGTCGAATTATTGCTAGATTCCAAATTTCATAATTTTTCGAATCAATATGTGAGCGTGGCAAAGGAAAACGCGTTTGACCAGTTTCAGTTGATTTTAATCGACTGGAAATTGGTCATTTTTCAAACGGTCTCAGAATTCGACGAAACTAGTTTTGTTAGGACCGTATCGTCAATACGAAGCTAGAAAATATTTTTCTGTGATTTATCAAGTTAGTATGCGACCCCGGTAATTTGAAATGTACGTTTAAAATTCAATATAGTGATTTAAATGATAAATTAAACGGAAACTGATTCAAATGATCGAATCAACCTACGATACATATCCCATTGAGTTCGGAATGGGGGTGAAACGCTATGGGCGTCAGGCAGTGGGCCTCGTTTGGAGGTCGTATGTAAAAGTCAACTTCTTTGAATTTAAAATAATTAAATAATAAAAAAATAAAAAAATTAAAAACCCCCTTTTCCTCCTTAACCAGGCCCCCCCCGTTGAGACGATAAATTTTACACATCGCCCAACTACACAAATGAAATCTGTGTTTGATTGTCTGAAACCCCACACGGGTGTTAGGATGAAATTTGAAGTTCACTCATCCTGATTGATTAAATATGTCGATCGATTGATTGACAGGCTGTTATAAGCGTTAGATATTTATATTGGATGCTTATACAGTGTAGTGCACTTTGGTTGATGGTTGATTATTTTTCAATGCTATTATATACATGTGTTGTAGAAAATCCATATAATTAACATTATATGGTAATTGATTGGGCCTCATTCCAGTTTCGAAAAAGAAATAGTTGAAAAAAAAAAAATTTGAAAAGAAATATTTGAGATAGAAATATTCGAAATAGAATATTTGAAAATAGAAACATATGAAGCCGTGTTGATTAGATTGACGCTATTTTGACGTAAACGATATTTATATCGGTTTTATTCATTTTGAAATGAATTGAATTGAAAGTGATTTCGAAATGAATTGAATTGAAAGTGATTTCGAAATGAATTGAATTGAAAGTGATTTCGAAATGAATTGAATTGAAAGTGATTTCGAAATGAAATGAATTGAAAACGATTTCGAAATGAATTGAATTGAAAACGATTTCGAAATGAATTGAAAACGAATTCAAATTGAATTGAAAACGAATTGAAATGAATTCAAATTGAATTGAAATTTGAATTGAATAGAAGTGAATTTTAAAACGAATTTATAAAGAAGAATTCAATTTTGATTTGAATTGAAAAAGAAGTTGAAATTGCTTTTGAAACGAATTTAAAACTATTTATATAATTCATTTTAAATAGAAATCGACGAAGTATATATATTATATATATATTATATATATATAATATAATGGCCTGAATAGAACGCGCCGCGCCGCGGCAGTTCACGAATTTCGACCATTGATTTCAAATGGACATTACGGGAGATCCGACCGTCGGATTCTCCTAAAACTGGAACCATTGGGTTCGTATCGAAAAGAGCTTTCTAGCGAATGTTAGAAATTTGAAATCTAACGGTTGGATTTGGAATTATGTCCAAATCAAATTTGAAAAAGGTCGCTGTAAGTGCAGTTCGATGGCCATTGATGGAAATCGACTGTACGGGCCTTGATAAAATTATTAAAAATAGTAATAATTTGTGTAAAATCATAAGAAATGATTTGTGAAGATTTGGGATGAAAAACTTCATGTTTGAAAAGATAAAAATAGATTTTTATCGAAATAAACTAGTTTTGAACTAGAAATATAATTCTATTTATTTTTAAATAAATAAATTGAATTTGAAAAGGGTTTTAAAAATAACCAGAATTTCCAATGATTGCATTGGAGTGGATTTGAATCGAAATTGTCTTTGGAATATTTCGATGTTGGAATTCGTGATTATACAGGTGTTGTTATGGAAATTTGAAAGATATATATTTATATCGTTATTTCCAATACGACATTTGTTAGTCGTAGAATTTGATATTGAATATAAGCCGATATATTTTCTATTCAGAGCCTTGTATTGAATATCAAATGTGATTTGGGTTTGTCGTGAATGGTGTCTTCACTAACACTGTTCTTGAACCCAGTTGAGAAAAGATTAAATCTTTTTGTTTAGATTTAATGAAGTGTACCAATTAAACGATATTTAATTGGAATTGAATTGTAACGACCCAGATTTTTGAACAGTTTATTTTAAATATTTAGTATGGTTTTAAATATTGAATTCATAATATAAATGGATTTTATATTGGATTTGTCAATTTATTTATCGATATATGATTTAATATCGATTTTATTATCGTAATAGTAACAATTGAATTCGAAGTGTAAAACTAAATCAGAACAGTTAAGTCAACCAACATAAATTCTATATTGACTTAAAACGATAATAATAATCTATTCTCACTGAATTTGTTTGTTCAGAAATCGATTTACATTTTAAAACGGTTTAATTTAATTTAATAGTGTATTCCATTTTAAAACCAATTCTGTTAAGTAAAAAATATCGTATGATCTTGAAAACGTCGGTCGTTCCGACTAAATAGCGGTTTAGTATTTTAAATTAAAAGACCATGATATAGTTTAATTTTTAATTAAAGAAAAATCAAATCAAATCAAAAACTTTAATCAGCCGTCCTAAGATTTGTACCAAAGCCGACCTCTATCCTTCATTAAGCAGTCCTATTTCCCTCGAGCACAAGATCGTGTCTTCCACTTTGATGGCAAGGAAACACAGAATTTAATGGCAGCGTACAGACGGTTCCCTCACTCGCAGCTATAAATTAAGATCCTCGCCTTCTCTGAAACCAACGAAGTATTTTTCATTTTCCTCTTTTGTTTTCTTCCTTCCAGAAAGCCGAATCCTCCTAATAAAAAAAAAAAAGGGTTTGAATCGCGAATCCAGAAAACCGAAATCAAGAATCGCGATGACAGAATCTCGGCTCGAGATTGCGGAACTTCCTAAAGCTAAGGCGCTCGCGATTTACGATGATTCGAAGGGGAGTCATGGTCATTTTTGAGACACCGCGATTTTTGATGTTGCGCTATTTGTGTTCATTGCATCTGGGGTTCAGGGGTGAAGTTGGGCGATTCTGGACTTCGCGATGGCAGGGGATGGATTGATGTCGTAGGGCAACGAAGGGAGCAGCGGGTGGAGAAGGTGCTATCGAAATGGGTTTATTTGCAGTGAAGCTTCATGGGTGCGATGCAGAACTGGAGTTCGATCTGAAGACAACAAGATGAATTTGGGGGTTTCGGTAGTTGGCCAATGGGAGAAGTAGTCGGACCCGATGAGGAGTCATGTTTCTATTTCGTGAATTATTTACAAATAGCAACAGAAGACCGAGCTCTGATTGGAGGTTTCAGAAATGGAGATGGTGGAATTGCCGCAAGCAAATGAGGGAAAGAAGAGGGTTATTAGTCTTAAGGTATAAATTCTAAATTTAAAAGGTTAATGGCAATTTAAATTTCCTTAAGAATTTATTTAAATAGTTAGTTTATTTTTAATAATAAAAATAAAGTCTAGGGTCAGTTTTATTTTAAATTAAAGCTTATAAAATTCGTCTTTTTATATGAGGTTACATTGAAAATAATCAAGGAGTTGAAGGCTGATTTGAATTGGGAAAGGAGGGCTGATACTTCTTGGGCAATAAGGTATATAATGTACAAAAATAAAAATATATAAAATAATTCATTTATTTAGTTAGTAATTAATTCAGTTTAATTATCAATCATCGCTAAATAAAAATAAATAAATCATAGGTGCGAATTCATTTGGGAAGATTGTAGCCGATGATTTGGAAACAAACGGAGTATTCGACAACTAAAATCCAGGTGAGTAAATCTCACTCACCTTTAAAATTATTTTTATTTCGTTAAAAATAATTGTTTGCTGCTTGTGTTGTTTTCTGGTTATTTATATATATTAGTTATTTAGGCTATTATATATATATATATTGGGTTGATTGATTTGTTGGATTCCCGCAGTCTCATTAGCGGATGCCCGCAGTTTCATAGCGGATGATTACCCTATACGCCCCACGCTATGATTAGTGGATGACCTTCTATACCGCGATATTCTGCCACGAAGCAGAATGGGTATTATTTATGTACTAACATCTGTGGATGCAGGAAAACAGGTTGGAGGAATCCAACTGGATTCCTCAAAAATATATTATCTGTTTGTTTATTTGTTTGCATATATATTGTTATATATGATGTGTTAGAAAAATAAATAATTCGTTGCTTGTGTGTTTAAATATCACTGGGCTTAAGTAATGATATTTAAAAATATCGTGGAAAGAGTATTTGAGATTTAAAGAGAAAATTCTATTTTTAAATAGAATTTGAAATTTTAAATGGAAATAAAATATAAACTTGTTTTTGAAAAATAAAACAAGTAGTTCTTTATAAACGAAGTTTATAAATAAATTCTTTTATAACGAAGTTATAAATGAAGTAAAAAGAATTATCATTTGATAATTCAGAAATAGAAATACCAGTATGAAATTGGAATTTGAAATGAAATTTCAAAATAGGATTTGAAATGAAATTTTTAAATATATAACTCAAATGGAATTTGAGTATAACATTTGAATTTTTAAAAAGGAGTTTAAATATTTGAATTTTAAAAGGGGATTGAATATTAGAAATTCAAATAGGAAGTTCAAATAGAATTTGAATAGACGAAATTAGAATAGAATTTGAATTCAAGGAATTAAATTATAATTTGAATTCGAAGGAATTCAAATAAAGAAATTCAAATAGAGATTTGAATGTAGAATTTCAAAATAGAATTTGAAATATAGAATTTCAAAGAAGAATTTGAATAGAATTTGAAATATAGAATTTCAAAGAAGAATTCAAATGTGAGATTTGAATAGAGATTTGAATTGGAATTCAAACATGAAGTTTGAATTGAGATTTGAAATAGAAATTCGAGTATTGAAATTGAACATGGAATCGAATACAGAAATTCAAGTAGAAATTTGAATATGAGATTTCAAAATAGAAATTTGAAATAAACTTTGCAAAATAGGATTTCAAAGTAGAATTGGAATTTTGAATTTCAAATAGGATTTCAAAATAGAAAATCCAAAGGGTTTTGAAATGGAATTTGAATTCAAGGGAATTCAAATGGCTTTGAGTGAAGAAATTCAAATGGCGTTGAAAATAAGTTTGAATATTAGAATTCAAATGGGATTGGAATAAAGGAAATTCAAAAATGGAATTTCAAATAAAAGAAGAATGTAATTTGAAATTTTGGGAATTTCAAATAAGAGAAATGGAATCTGAAACATTTAGAATTTCAAATAGAAATTTAAATGGTGTTTGGATATTTGAATTCAAGTATGAATTTCAAGTATGAATTTGAAATGGAATTTCAAGTATGAATTTCAAATATAGAAATTCAAAAGGAATTGAATTAAAGTGAAAATTAAATAAAGGAGTTGAATTAAAGTGGAATTCGAATAAAGGATTTGAAATGGAATTCGAATAAAGGATGTCAAATGGGATTTGAATACAGGATTTAAAACTATGGAATTTGAAATATAAAGATACAAATGGAATTTGGAATATATATATCTATATATATATTAGAAGGGAATTGAATTCGTTTTAAAGAAGTTTAAAGGTTTATATATATAAATATAATTAAAACGAACTCGCCGCAGCGCTGCAGTTCGTAAAATAGCGATTCGAACTTCAATCGAGTATACAGGACGCAAGTGAAGTCGAAATTCTTCGAAACAAGAAACGTCAGGACCGATTCGATAATAGTTTTCTAATGAAGGAGAAAAATCTGAATTTCGTCGTATAGATTTTGAGTTATGTCAAAATCAAATTTTTAGAAAAGCAGCGCCATAAACCATTATAAACCATAATGGATTATATATATATATATTGGGATTTTTAAACAAATAAAAATCCGGATTTCCATTTGAAAATCTAGACTTGGGATAGAAAATAAATGTGAACTCAAGTGAAGTAAAAGAAGATGATTTTTGAAACAATAATCCTATTTTTGATTATTGAATAGAATTTACTAATTTGAACGGAAATTAGTTAATGAGATTTCGAATTAATATTGGGCCTTAAATAAGTAAATTCGATTTGAAAAGTTATATTCGAAATCAAAAGGGAAACTAGAATTGAAATTGAAATTCAATTTGGTTATGAACGAGTTAAATATTTTGTTTGAACGTGTTATGTTCAACAAAGAAGTGAAATAGGCAAAATGACTAATTAAAGAATAAATGGGCGAAACTGAATTCAAACGATTAGATGTTATTGAATTGAATTGAAAACATGTGAACAGGTGTTAGACAGATATGGGATAGAGTATCTGAAGATTTTAATTTATGTGCCCAACAAAAAGGTACATGTTTAATTCATATATGGGTTTTATGCGCCGTATCGGCAAGCCGCTTGGCTTTTCCTTTTTCTTTTTGAGATTTGAAGATACCGGGATGCTATTTGAAATTTCCCGATGCTTCCGATACAGGGGAGGTTATGGCGAAATTTTCCGGGAATTTAAGGAGTTAGAATATTTTTAAAGAAATTTGACAATTAGAAATCTATATATCGATATATATAGAATTCGATAAGGAAACGAAATCAAAAATAGCGTAAAGGGCCAAGATTGATTATTGAAAATATTTGGTTAACAAATATTGATAAGGGAAATGGAGAAGTGATTTAATTAATGAAATATTAATTAAAGAGCCCAGTGATTTGTTTGATATGTTTGGATGAACACTTGTTTTTATTCGATAGTTAAATCACAGACTATCGAAGTTTTTGACCATCGTTGTCAATATGGAGAGACCGGTTGGATTATTATCCGAAGAACCACTCCGTATTGGCATAAGCGTTGCGAACCAAGTATGCTGAATATATTGAAGACGGAGTGAAGTGCAAGGGCTTTTCTATTAAATAGAAATAGTGCCTTCGGTGTCGTTCAATCCCAGAACGAACGTAAATGGACGAATGTCTGACAGAATATTTCCAATGATCAAATGGGTTGGTCTGTATGAATATATATGGTTGCAACGGATTTATCCCTTAGCATAATATCCAGAATATTTGTGCAAACTCAACTAGTGATTAACGGATCTGACGATGTGGCATTCAAAGTGATGGTGTTATCAAGGAATGGTAAGTAATCGTAGCCTCAGGCCTCAACAACCGGGAAAGGGCAAAAATCGGGCAGGCAGCATGGCTATGTGGGTCGCTCCCATTAGGGTGTATAATCACCTATCTAGAGAAATTCCTTTTGTTCTAAATCTATCGATTCTGCCCATTCGGGAACGGTGGTTTGAGTCCAACCGTTGGTGATATACATTCGATACACTCAAGCGAAATGAGTGGTCGGTCATGTGTGGGCCGGGTTGCAAGATGTTCTTGTTGAACCCAGGTGTATTCGCCTCTAGAGATACATCATCGGAAGGTGGTCCCATACCTTGTCATGTTGGAAATCCAATCTCCAATAAGCGCCATGCGGGTTTTGATTTTATAATATATATGTGGAGCGTGAGATGCAAGCGTTCTGCTATTTGGTTATTTATTTGATGTAGACATTACTATAATATCACTGGATTTGATATCAAAGTGTTTTGGGTTATAGTAAGGTAAAAACCGTCCGTGTTTATGTGTGGGCTGGTCTTACTATTACCTTTTCTTTCGAAAAGGATTTGAAAGTTAAACAAGTGGTTGGAGTTTACTCACACCAGTCCCATGACTGACCCAGAGTTTATTTTGTTTTGTTTTCCCTAAACTCTTGGGTGCCCAAATTTGTACGGGCAGTCAAGTGTTTCAGGCTTTTACAGATACACTTGGAGGAGCTTGAAGCAGGAGGCTTCAACGTTAGTTATTTGGAGTTACTTCCGCTGGATCAAATGTTATGTGTACTCTGATGATGGTATGTATATATGTACAAGACAGATTTGTATTTCAAAGCTTATGTTATATAATATATTTTCTTCGTTCCGCTGTGAGTTGTGATCTTCGTTTTTCTTCTATTCTAATATTTCTTTCTTTCTATTTCTCACCCTCTAACTTCTTTCTAATAATGAGTCGTATTTCTGTGTTATTTGGGTTGGACGTGTGATGTATTTAGTCAACTCAGATAGCACGGATTTGCGGGACGTTTCAGTTGGTATCAGAGCTTAGGTTGAGCGAACACCTAGGCTTGTGTGGCATGTGCTCATTAGAGATAGGGTCAGTAGTACCCTAGAATGAGTTGAGTGTATATATACGAGAGAGCGTATTTGTAAATTGATATAAAAGTTGTTTTATATTGTGTTGGCTAGTCTGTTGAGTGGTTTATAAATTCTGGTCGAATCGTGGGACGCCACGATGTCGATAGGAGTTTCTAAATACTTGAACAGAAGATTGAACACGATATAGTTTTAAAATGGGTAGATGAAATAATTTTACCCAAAATTCTATTTTGATATATAACTAATAATTTTCTGAAATTATTATATGGATGTGTTGATTGTTAAGATTATAATCAAACGAGATTACAATATTGGGATGGTTATCTATAACCAAATAGAATTTGTATAGGAATTATATATACAAATGAGATGAATTAGAATTAAATTCAAACCAGAAGTAAGAATTCAAAATCCTGGGAAGTTGGAAAATATTTTTCAAAGCAATATTGTTTTATTTTGAAAGGGTTTTTGAATGAAAATCATTTTGAATTGATAAAGCACTGAACTCACTTCAGTGGCTGGGAAATAATTCTGATGATGATTGCAACATCATCAGTGTTCATTTCCGTGTTTCTAAGTGATGGATTGCTACCTTAGAAAAAGTTTTAGATGAAAATTTGTTTGAAAGAAAACAAGGAGTTTGAAAATTCAAATGTTTTGAGTTTTAGATGGAAATAAATATAAGTATATATTTATGGATTTGAAAAGAAAACCCAGGGATTTGAATTCTGGAATTGAAATTTAACTTAAACAAGTTAAATGGGTCGAAGTGAATGAATTGATTAAAGTCAATTTGAATTGGTTTAATAGAACATAGATTAGATATAAATGGATTGATCGTAGATCATTCGAATCAAATGAAGGAAGACCAAAAGTTTTGGTGGAATTAAATTTGTTAAAATATGAAGAGGTGAGTTTCAACAAGTAAAAAAAAAAAGTAATGGATTTGTACCATTTTCCTATCTTAGCAATTTCGAGGACGAAATTATTTTAAGGGGGAAAGAATGTAACGACCCAGATTTTTGAACAGTTTATTTTAAATATTTAGTATGGTTTTAAATATTGAATTCATAATATAAATGGATTTTATATTGGATTTGTCAATTTATTTATCGATATATGATTTAATATCGATTTTATTATCGTAATAGTAACAATTGAATTCGAAGTGTAAAACTAAATCAGAACAGTTAAGTCAACCAACATAAATTCTATATTGACTTAAAACGATAATAATAATCTATTCTCACTGAATTTGTTTGTTCAGAAATCGATTTACATTTTAAAACGGTTTAATTTAATTTAATAGTGTATTCCATTTTAAAACCAATTCTGTTAAGTAAAAAATATCGTATGATCTTGAAAACGTCGGTCGTTCCGACTAAATAGCGGTTTAGTATTTTAAATTAAAAGACCATGATATAGTTTAATTTTTAATTAAAGAAAAATCAAATCAAATCAAAAACTTTAATCAGCCGTCCTAAGATTTGTACCAAAGCCGACCTCTATCCTTCATTAAGCAGTCCTATTTCCCTCGAGCACAAGATCGTGTCTTCCACTTTGATGGCAAGGAAACACAGAATTTAATGGCAGCGTACAGACGGTTCCCTCACTCGCAGCTATAAATTAAGATCCTCGCCTTCTCTGAAACCAACGAAGTATTTTTCATTTTCCTCTTTTGTTTTCTTCCTTCCAGAAAGCCGAATCCTCCTAATAAAAAAAAAAAAGGGTTTGAATCGCGAATCCAGAAAACCGAAATCAAGAATCGCGATGACAGAATCTCGGCTCGAGATTGCGGAACTTCCTAAAGCTAAGGCGCTCGCGATTTACGATGATTCGAAGGGGAGTCATGGTCATTTTTGAGACACCGCGATTTTTGATGTTGCGCTATTTGTGTTCATTGCATCTGGGGTTCAGGGGTGAAGTTGGGCGATTCTGGACTTCGCGATGGCAGGGGATGGATTGATGTCGTAGGGCAACGAAGGGAGCAGCGGGTGGAGAAGGTGCTATCGAAATGGGTTTATTTGCAGTGAAGCTTCATGGGTGCGATGCAGAACTGGAGTTCGATCTGAAGACAACAAGATGAATTTGGGGGTTTCGGTAGTTGGCCAATGGGAGAAGTAGTCGGACCCGATGAGGAGTCATGTTTCTATTTCGTGAATTATTTACAAATAGCAACAGAAGACCGAGCTCTGATTGGAGGTTTCAGAAATGGAGATGGTGGAATTGCCGCAAGCAAATGAGGGAAAGAAGAGGGTTATTAGTCTTAAGGTATAAATTCTAAATTTAAAAGGTTAATGGCAATTTAAATTTCCTTAAGAATTTATTTAAATAGTTAGTTTATTTTTAATAATAAAAATAAAGTCTAGGGTCAGTTTTATTTTAAATTAAAGCTTATAAAATTCGTCTTTTTATATGAGGTTACATTGAAAATAATCAAGGAGTTGAAGGCTGATTTGAATTGGGAAAGGAGGGCTGATACTTCTTGGGCAATAAGGTATATAATGTACAAAAATAAAAATATATAAAATAATTCATTTATTTAGTTAGTAATTAATTCAGTTTAATTATCAATCATCGCTAAATAAAAATAAATAAATCATAGGTGCGAATTCATTTGGGAAGATTGTAGCCGATGATTTGGAAACAAACGGAGTATTCGACAACTAAAATCCAGGTGAGTAAATCTCACTCACCTTTAAAATTATTTTTATTTCGTTAAAAATAATTGTTTGCTGCTTGTGTTGTTTTCTGGTTATTTATATATATTAGTTATTTAGGCTATTATATATATATATTGGGTTGATTGATTTGTTGGATTCCCGCAGTCTCATTAGCGGATGCCCGCAGTTTCATAGCGGATGATTACCCTATACGCCCCACGCTATGATTAGTGGATGACCTTCTATACCGCGATATTCTGCCACGAAGCAGAATGGGTATTATTTATGTACTAACATCTGTGGATGCAGGAAAACAGGTTGGAGGAATCCAACTGGATTCCTCAAAAATATATTATCTGTTTGTTTATTTGTTTGCATATATATTGTTATATATGATGTGTTAGAAAAATAAATAATTCGTTGCTTGTGTGTTTAAATATCACTGGGCTTAAGTAATGATATTTAAAAATATCGTGGAAAGAGTATTTGAGATTTAAAGAGAAAATTCTATTTTTAAATAGAATTTGAAATTTTAAATGGAAATAAAATATAAACTTGTTTTTGAAAAATAAAACAAGTAGTTCTTTATAAACGAAGTTTATAAATAAATTCTTTTATAACGAAGTTATAAATGAAGTAAAAAGAATTATCATTTGATAATTCAGAAATAGAAATACCAGTATGAAATTGGAATTTGAAATGAAATTTCAAAATAGGATTTGAAATGAAATTTTTAAATATATAACTCAAATGGAATTTGAGTATAACATTTGAATTTTTAAAAAGGAGTTTAAATATTTGAATTTTAAAAGGGGATTGAATATTAGAAATTCAAATAGGAAGTTCAAATAGAATTTGAATAGACGAAATTAGAATAGAATTTGAATTCAAGGAATTAAATTATAATTTGAATTCGAAGGAATTCAAATAAAGAAATTCAAATAGAGATTTGAATGTAGAATTTCAAAATAGAATTTGAAATATAGAATTTCAAAGAAGAATTTGAATAGAATTTGAAATATAGAATTTCAAAGAAGAATTCAAATGTGAGATTTGAATAGAGATTTGAATTGGAATTCAAACATGAAGTTTGAATTGAGATTTGAAATAGAAATTCGAGTATTGAAATTGAACATGGAATCGAATACAGAAATTCAAGTAGAAATTTGAATATGAGATTTCAAAATAGAAATTTGAAATAAACTTTGCAAAATAGGATTTCAAAGTAGAATTGGAATTTTGAATTTCAAATAGGATTTCAAAATAGAAAATCCAAAGGGTTTTGAAATGGAATTTGAATTCAAGGGAATTCAAATGGCTTTGAGTGAAGAAATTCAAATGGCGTTGAAAATAAGTTTGAATATTAGAATTCAAATGGGATTGGAATAAAGGAAATTCAAAAATGGAATTTCAAATAAAAGAAGAATGTAATTTGAAATTTTGGGAATTTCAAATAAGAGAAATGGAATCTGAAACATTTAGAATTTCAAATAGAAATTTAAATGGTGTTTGGATATTTGAATTCAAGTATGAATTTCAAGTATGAATTTGAAATGGAATTTCAAGTATGAATTTCAAATATAGAAATTCAAAAGGAATTGAATTAAAGTGAAAATTAAATAAAGGAGTTGAATTAAAGTGGAATTCGAATAAAGGATTTGAAATGGAATTCGAATAAAGGATGTCAAATGGGATTTGAATACAGGATTTAAAACTATGGAATTTGAAATATAAAGATACAAATGGAATTTGGAATATATATATCTATATATATATTAGAAGGGAATTGAATTCGTTTTAAAGAAGTTTAAAGGTTTATATATATAAATATAATTAAAACGAACTCGCCGCAGCGCTGCAGTTCGTAAAATAGCGATTCGAACTTCAATCGAGTATACAGGACGCAAGTGAAGTCGAAATTCTTCGAAACAAGAAACGTCAGGACCGATTCGATAATAGTTTTCTAATGAAGGAGAAAAATCTGAATTTCGTCGTATAGATTTTGAGTTATGTCAAAATCAAATTTTTAGAAAAGCAGCGCCATAAACCATTATAAACCATAATGGATTTTATATATATATATATTGGGATTTTTAAACAAATAAAAATCCGGATTTCCATTTGAAAATCTAGACTTGGGATAGAAAATAAATGTGAACTCAAGTGAAGTAAAAGAAGATGATTTTTGAAACAATAATCCTATTTTTGATTATTGAATAGAATTTACTAATTTGAACGGAAATTAGTTAATGAGATTTCGAATTAATATTGGGCCTTAAATAAGTAAATTCGATTTGAAAAGTTATATTCGAAATCAAAAGGGAAACTAGAATTGAAATTGAAATTCAATTTGGTTATGAACGAGTTAAATATTTTGTTTGAACGTGTTATGTTCAACAAAGAAGTGAAATAGGCAAAATGACTAATTAAAGAATAAATGGGCGAAACTGAATTCAAACGATTAGATGTTATTGAATTGAATTGAAAACATGTGAACAGGTGTTAGACAGATATGGGATAGAGTATCTGAAGATTTTAATTTATGTGCCCAACAAAAAGGTACATGTTTAATTCATATATGGGTTTTATGCGCCGTATCGGCAAGCCGCTTGGCTTTTCCTTTTTCTTTTTGAGATTTGAAGATACCGGGATGCTATTTGAAATTTCCCGATGCTTCCGATACAGGGGAGGTTATGGCGAAATTTTCCGGGAATTTAAGGAGTTAGAATATTTTTAAAGAAATTTGACAATTAGAAATCTATATATCGATATATATAGAATTCGATAAGGAAACGAAATCAAAAATAGCGTAAAGGGCCAAGATTGATTATTGAAAATATTTGGTTAACAAATATTGATAAGGGAAATGGAGAAGTGATTTAATTAATGAAATATTAATTAAAGAGCCCAGTGATTTGTTTGATATGTTTGGATGAACACTTGTTTTTATTCGATAGTTAAATCACAGACTATCGAAGTTTTTGACCATCGTTGTCAATATGGAGAGACCGGTTGGATTATTATCCGAAGAACCACTCCGTATTGGCATAAGCGTTGCGAACCAAGTATGCTGAATATATTGAAGACGGAGTGAAGTGCAAGGGCTTTTCTATTAAATAGAAATAGTGCCTTCGGTGTCGTTCAATCCCAGAACGAACGTAAATGGACGAATGTCTGACAGAATATTTCCAATGATCAAATGGGTTGGTCTGTATGAATATATATGGTTGCAACGGATTTATCCCTTAGCATAATATCCAGAATATTTGTGCAAACTCAACTAGTGATTAACGGATCTGACGATGTGGCATTCAAAGTGATGGTGTTATCAAGGAATGGTAAGTAATCGTAGCCTCAGGCCTCAACAACCGGGAAAGGGCAAAAATCGGGCAGGCAGCATGGCTATGTGGGTCGCTCCCATTAGGGTGTATAATCACCTATCTAGAGAAATTCCTTTTGTTCTAAATCTATCGATTCTGCCCATTCGGGAACGGTGGTTTGAGTCCAACCGTTGGTGATATACATTCGATACACTCAAGCGAAATGAGTGGTCGGTCATGTGTGGGCCGGGTTGCAAGATGTTCTTGTTGAACCCAGGTGTATTCGCCTCTAGAGATACATCATCGGAAGGTGGTCCCATACCTTGTCATGTTGGAAATCCAATCTCCAATAAGCGCCATGCGGGTTTTGATTTTATAATATATATGTGGAGCGTGAGATGCAAGCGTTCTGCTATTTGGTTATTTATTTGATGTAGACATTACTATAATATCACTGGATTTGATATCAAAGTGTTTTGGGTTATAGTAAGGTAAAAACCGTCCGTGTTTATGTGTGGGCTGGTCTTACTATTACCTTTTCTTTCGAAAAGGATTTGAAAGTTAAACAAGTGGTTGGAGTTTACTCACACCAGTCCCATGACTGACCCAGAGTTTATTTTGTTTTGTTTTCCCTAAACTCTTGGGTGCCCAAATTTGTACGGGCAGTCAAGTGTTTCAGGCTTTTACAGATACACTTGGAGGAGCTTGAAGCAGGAGGCTTCAACGTTAGTTATTTGGAGTTACTTCCGCTGGATCAAATGTTATGTGTACTCTGATGATGGTATGTATATATGTACAAGACAGATTTGTATTTCAAAGCTTATGTTATATAATATATTTTCTTCGTTCCGCTGTGAGTTGTGATCTTCGTTTTTCTTCTATTCTAATATTTCTTTCTTTCTATTTCTCACCCTCTAACTTCTTTCTAATAATGAGTCGTATTTCTGTGTTATTTGGGTTGGACGTGTGATGTATTTAGTCAACTCAGATAGCACGGATTTGCGGGACGTTTCATGAATTGGTATTGATTTTTGGGTTTATCGTGAACAGTGTTTTAAATAACACTTGTTCTTTAACCCGATAATTAATAGAATGTGATTTTGGGTTTATCGTGGATCGTGTTTTAAATGACACTGATTCTTTAACCCAGATAACGATTAAAACTAAGTGGAGTTTTAATGAATCTTTAATTAGATTGAAAAGATCGAGAATGGAGTATCACCAGTTTTACTCCAGGCGATAGTTAAATCTTTAATTAGATTTGAACGGGAAATGGTAATTGAATTACCGATAACACTGTGGTGTTAGATATGAAGTACTACCAGTTTTACTTCATGGGATGAATAGGTTGGGATTGGGAAAATAAAATAAATGATTACTTCGGTGTGGTTCGCTAATCCCGACTAGTTTGAATTGATATTCAAAGGAGATTAAAGAATAAATTTAAAGAATTTATCTTGGATAAAATTAATGGGAACTTTTCCCAAAGTATAGGAATATTTGAATAAAAGAATATTCTGGATTGGAATGAGGCGTATGTTGTGTTTGTGTAACACTTTTATAATATATACGCGAGTTATTCAGAAAGACCGGGTTTATCCCATTCTGAATAACTGATTCGACGTGGTGTCGAAGATGAAGACGGTGGTCGAAGACCGGAAGTCTTCACGACGTTTGGGTGATTACTGATGATCTTGATTGGGCTGTACACCCAAGAAGATGGAAGCAGTTGGTGATCGTCCAGACGTACTTGGAGATCGATGGATATGCGGGGTACTAGGTGCCTCCGGTTTCGTTCAGACCCAGAACGGACTTGTAAATGGACTGTGTGTCTGACATTGGATTTTAGTCCGTGTGATTGATCTCTATTAAATATATATCTGTTTGGCGGCGGAGAATTTATTCTCTTGCTTAACGCCCTTCTCTGAGACATACGAGCTCAGGGGTTGTGTATAGATGGATATCAAACGCATGGAGTGAATTGCCTGTGTGGCATGCCTAAGTGGCAATTGATCGAGGCTTCTGTTGAAAAGCAAAGTCTTGTGGTGATGATCAAAGCACGGCCTGTGTGGCATAGCTTTGTGTAACGTTGATTCGCGAGCCTCGCACCCCGGTTGTGAACCAAAAACGGGAGAGGACCTCAGGGAGGGCATGTGTTTCTTTCTAGCTAGGGTGGTGTCAGTGACCTACCGCCCTGACATTTATATACTTTTCACCTGTGTGGTTGTTGCTGTTGCGAGGCGCCTCGGTTTGATCGGACGATCCGGGTCCGATGGAGTCATTCGTTGGCTCATTTACGCCCCAAAGGGCGGGGAAACGCAGTGTTCAGGCATTTTAATCCACATCGGTGGACCGGCCCTGACGATCCAAGGGTCGATGCGCTCTGACCCTGAGGCTCGGGCTAGAGAGTCTCGAAGACGGTGGGGACGATCCCTGGCCTCGGTTCATAGATGGAAATCCAATTTCCAAATACGTGACATTTGCGGTTTTATTTGTAAACCTATATATGGCGACATGATATATGGTACCCATGCCGCCTATGATTGATACTTATGATTTGAAGTTGTTTTATACACTATGCACTTATTATAGTATCAAACGATTCGTTTTAACCGTATCAAGCATTCTTTGGCTGTTATAAGGGAAAACCCTATCCTCGGCTGCGTTGCATTGTGTGATGGGACCTGGGTCTTATAACAGCTGCATTTTTCTTTATTTAGCATTGCGCTGTTTGTTTTATGCACTGGTATTCTTGGGAGGAAACCCGTTCCGTGTTATACGGCGTGGTCCCTTGATTTACCTAATGATTTAAAATAAAGATTAATAACTGTTTTAGTTCTCACACCAGTCACATGACTGACCTGGAGTTTATTGTTTTAACCTAAACTCTGGGTGCCCTTATTTTGACACGGGCAGCTAGTAGTTTTGGTTTTGCAGATTTATATTCACAGGATCCTGGTTTACAGCTGGAACGGTATCCGGAAAGCTTTGTATCCGTATATCTCTTCTAGTTGTGTATTGTATTATTTTCCGCTGCTATGTATTTAAATGTAATTTAAATCTCTGATATTTCTGTGTAATATCTCTTCGTACTCTGTATATTCTTGTAATCTGATGCATTGTTGTAATATACAGTGAAATGTTCTTTTGTCTGCGTTCTATTTTGTCGTGTTCTCAAACGATAGGGCGTTTCGAACGGCCTGGATCGGTTTAGCGACTGGTTCGGACCGAGCGAAATTCCTGTTCGTCACACGTGGTATCAGAGCTTTGGTTTACAAAGCTCACAGAACAAGACACATTAGAACCATACGAAAGAATTCATCAGATATTGGATTAGTAATATCCAATGGGGATGACTCGTTAGAGATGGGATCAGTAGTATCCTAGAACGAGTGTGAAGAGTAAATTTTTAAAGTGAAAACAAATTTTGTTTTGAAAATTTAAATCAATTATTCGTATCTGATTATCTATTTATGTTGAGTTGGACAGTCCAGTATATAAAGATTTTGCGTATACGTCTGATCCGCGTGTATTCAAAGTTTTAATATATTGGATAGATATAGCATCACACTCTAGTTGCCCGGGAATGGTTCTGATAATGCTGCAGCGTTACTAGCACTTATATTCGAGTGACGAAGGTGTGATTTTCTATATATTTCCATTAGACTGGTGTGAGAACCAAAACTAATATAGCTAGAATACATTGTTGTGATTTGGCATCAAAAACATGATTTTTGTATATGTATCAAAATTATGAATTTGAATCTCTAATTCACAAATTGATTGGTGTTTGTGTTGTTTGTTTATTTGTTTGCTAATTTTGAACTATTATGCCTAATTGAATCAAATAATGAATTGTATTGAAATTTGGTCGCATTTGCTTGCATATACTTGTACTTACATTGAACCGGTCATAGCAAGGAGGCTAGAGCCAGAGAATAAAATTTGTTTGCCCGACAAATAGGTACATGTTTACTACATAATTTCCTGTTTTGTTTGGGTGATGATGATTTTGTGAGCCTATTGGCTAGCCGCTTGGCTTTTTCTTTTTCTTTTTGAGATCTGAAGGACCGGGGAAGCTATTTGAAATTCCCCGATGCTCCCGGTGCAGGGGAGGTTATGGCGAAATTTTTCAAAAATTTAGGGTGTTAGCCAAATTTTTGAAATTTTGGAAAATTCTCAGAAACTAAAGAGTTGGAGAATGGAAGCCTGATCGAGCGTAGAGTTGATTAATCAAACCACTTTCGACTTTGTTCCTTTTCGGGGACGAAAAGTTTTAAGTGGGGGAGATTGTAATAACCCGAAAATCTGGGCCAGTTTAAAATTTTTATTTTGGCAATTTTAGCGAGTTTTGATTATTTAAAATGAATTATTTTAAATAAAATCGGCGAGAAATTTATTTTGAATATATTTCGAACGTATATATTTATACGCGTCGTCGTTAGAAAATAAATATTTATATATAATTATAAATAGAATTGAAAATGGCGCGGTAGTTCGATAATTCGATTTCAAACTTCAATTGAATGTACCGGGAGCAAAACAATCCGGATTTTAGTGAAACCAAAAACATTAGGATCTAATAGTGAATATCTTTCCAACGAATCCGAAAAATCAAAAGTTCGTAGCGGGAATCAAAAGTTATGTCCAGTTGAAAATTCTGAATAGTCGCTATGGAATTCAGGCCCTTAAAAATGGACATTTTGCAAATGACCTCGGATTTCGACGAAACCAGTTTTGTTAGGTCCGTGATGTCGAATTATTGCTAGATTCCAAATTTCATAATTTTTCGAATCAATATGTGAGCGTGGCAAAGGAAAACGCGTTTGACCAGTTTCAGTTGATTTTAATCGACTGGAAATTGGTCATTTTTCAAACGGTCTCAGAATTCGACGAAACTAGTTTTGTTAGGACCGTATCGTCAATACGAAGCTAGAAAATATTTTTCTGTGATTTATCAAGTTAGTATGCGACCCCGGTAATTTGAAATGTACGTTTAAAATTCAATATAGTGATTTAAATGATAAATTAAACGGAAACTGATTCAAATGATCGAATCAACCTACGATACATATCCCATTGAGTTCGGAATGGGGGTGAAACGCTATGGGCGTCAGGCAGTGGGCCTCGTTTGGAGGTCGTATGTAAAAGTCAACTTCTTTGAATTTAAAATAATTAAATAATAAAAAAATAAAAAAATTAAAAACCCCCTTTTCCTCCTTAACCAGGCCCCCCCCGTTGAAATCCTTTCAGAACAAATCAGAAAAAAAAAAAAAGAAAGAGACGAATCGCTCCACCAGCGATCGAACGCCGCCACGCCGCGCCCCAGCCCCGACCACCACCGCCTCCGACCGTACCTCCCTCCTCCCTATTCAAACCTGCACAAACCCTAGGCTCCAGCCCTGAAACCCGTCGCGCCTCCCCTGGGTCCACCGATGACGATCTGCGCCTCACCTCTCCACCGTTGAGTGTGCCACCGAAGGAGACCACCACCTCAACGCTGCAAGGACTCCCCCCCTCCGACCAAAACGCTAGAAATCGGTATGTTCTTCTGATTTTGATTTCTTAGTATAAAAAAGTAGGATTTTGCAATTCATACAAAGTTTATATTTATATTTTTATTTTAACAACAAAGTTAGATTTTTATGCGAATAAAAACTAGACTTTTAAGCGAAGAAAAACAAGATTCGTTGGAAAAAAAAATCGGATTTTTAACTATGAAAAAAAATCGGTTTTTTTAACTATAAAAAGGTCGGATTTTTAACTATATATTTGAGATTAGATTTTTGCAAGAAAGAAAAAGAATAGATTTTTGCTAGAAGAAAAAGAATATGATTTTTACATTAGAAAAGAAATGATTTTTGAAAAGTTAAAGATTGGGTTTTTGAACTAGAAAGGATGAGATTTTTATTATAGTAAAGGGGAGATTTTTATTTAATATAAAGAAAGTTTAGTTTTTTATCATGAAGTAGTGAGCATAAAAATATGATTTTTATATTTTTAAAGTATTAAAAATATAATCTTTATAGGATAGAGAATATAAAAATATCATCTTTGTATATGTAGCGAAATAAAAATCTGATTTTTTATTTTATATACGTTGAAATAAAGTGGTGATTTTCATAACGAGGAAATCTATATTTTTGTAAGGGTGAAGTCTTTATAGTTGAAAAGGCGAGATCTTTATATAGAAAATATAGAAATAAAAACATGATTTTTATATATTGAATAGCGAACTAAAAATTGGATTTTTACATATGTAGTGAAAGAGGGCAACGAAGTTGCGATAGCGATGAAGATTTCTATCAATGAAGTGCCGTGGAGCTAGGATAGCTATATGTGAGAATTTCTCACCTTTCAATTTCATTTCTATATATATATATATATACTAGGATGCAGACGGTGCTTAGTAGCACCCGACACAATCGTCCACAGACCATGGACTTGTTTGTTTGGTTGCATAGATTAGTTATATGATTTGATTTGAATTTGGTTGTTTGGTGATTTTGATTGATGTGTGAATGGCGTGGGCCTTCACTAGACCGGGGATAAGGCTAGGCCTCGTCCCGTTTCTAGTATCGTGCCGTTATGCCGCCGAAATTTTCTAAAATATGTTAGAAAATAAAAATATCATTTTATTGTGTAAATGAATAATAGAAATTCATATGTTGGGATAAAATGTTTTATCGTTAAAAATATAATTTTTAACGTGAATATGAATATAGTGAAAGTGAATAAAATAAAATATTCATTTACAAACCAGACGGTTTGTTTATGTACACCTATTTGAAGGACATTGATTGGGACGATAAATTTTACACATCGCCCAACTGCACAAATGAAATCTGTGTTTGATTGTCTGAAACCCCACACGGGTGTTAGGATGAAATTTGAAGTTCACTCATCCTGATTGATTAAATATGTCGATCGATTGATTGACAGGCTGTTATAAGCGTTAGATATTTATATTGGATGCTTATACAGTGTAGTGCACTTTGGTTGATGGTTGATTATTTTTCAATGCTATTATATACATGTGTTGTAGAAAATCCATATAATTAACATTATATGGTAATTGATTGGGCCTCATTCCAGTTTCGAAAAAGAAATAGTTGAAAAAAAAAAAAAAATTTGAAAAGAAATATTTGAGATAGAAATATTCGAAATAGAATATTTGAAAATAGAAACATATGAAGCCGTGTTGATTAGATTGACGCTATTTTGACGTAAACGATATTTATATCGGTTTTATTCATTTTGAAATGAATTGAATTGAAAGTGATTTCGAAATGAATTGAATTGAAAGTGATTTCGAAATGAATTGAATTGAAAGTGATTTCGAAATGAATTGAATTGAAAGTGATTTCGAAATGAAATGAATTGAAAACGATTTCGAAATGAATTGAATTGAAAACGATTTCGAAATGAATTGAAAACGAATTCAAATTGAATTGAAAACGAATTGAAATGAATTCAAATTGAATTGAAATTTGAATTGAATAGAAGTGAATTTTAAAACGAATTTATAAAGAAGAATTCAATTTTGATTTGAATTGAAAAAGAAGTTGAAATTGCTTTTGAAACGAATTTAAAACTATTTATATAATTCGTTTTAAATAGAAATCGACGAAGTATATATATTATATATATATAATATAATGGCCTGAATAGAACGCGCCGCGCCGCGGCAGTTCGCGAATTTCGACCATTGATTTCAAATGGACATTACGGGAGATCCGACCGTCGGATTCTCCTAAAACCGGAACCATTGGGTTCGTATCGAAAAGAGCTTTCTAGCGAATGTTAGAAATTTGAAATCTAACGGTTGGATTTGGAATTATGTCCAAATCAAATTTGAAAAAGGTCGCTGTAAGTGCAGTTCGATGGCCATTGATGGAAATCGACTGTACGGGCCTTGATAAAATTATTAAAAATAGTAATAATTTGTGTAAAATCATAAGAAATGATTTGTGAAGATTTGGGATGAAAAACTTCATGTTTGAAAAGATAAAAATAGATTTTTATCGAAATAAACTAGTTTTGAACTAGAAATATAATTCTATTTATTTTTAAATAAATAAATTGAATTTGAAAAGGGTTTTAAAAATAACCAGAATTTCCAATGATTGCATTGGAGTGGATTTGAATCGAAATTGTCTTTGGAATATTTCGATGTTGGAATTCGTGATTATACAGGTGTTGTTATGGAAATTTGAAAGATATATATTTATATCGTTATTTCCAATACGACATTTGTTAGTCGTAGAATTTGATATTGAATATAAGCCGATATATTTTCTATTCAGAGCCTTGTATTGAATATCAAATGTGATTTGGGTTTGTCGTGAATGGTGTCTTCACTAACACTGTTCTTGAACCCAGTTGAGAAAAGATTAAATCTTTTTGTTTAGATTTAATGAAGTGTACCAATTAAACGATATTTAATTGGAATTGAATTGGTATTGATTTTTGGGTTTATCGTGAACAGTGTTTTAAATAACACTTGTTCTTTAACCCGATAATTAATAGAATGTGATTTTGGGTTTATCTTGGATCGTGTTTTAAATGACACTGATTCTTTAACCCAGATAACGATTAAAACTAAGTGGAGTTTTAATGAATCTTTAATTAGATTGAAAAGATCGAGAATGGAGTATCACCAGTTTTACTCCAGGCGATAGTTAAATCTTTAATTAGATTTGAACGGGAAATGGTAATTGAATTACCGATAACACTGTGGTGTTAGATATGAAGTACTACCAGTTTTACTTCATGGGATGAATAGGTTGGGATTGGGAAAATAAAATAAATGATTACTTCGGTGTGGTTCGCTAATCCCGACTAGTTTGAATTGATATTCAAAGGAGATTAAAGAATAAATTTAAAGAATTTATCTTGGATAAAATTAATGGGAACTTTTCCCAAAGTATAGGAATATTTGAATAAAAGAATATTCTGGATTGGAATGAGGCGTATGTTGTGTTTGTGTAACACTTTTATAATATATACGCGAGTTATTCAGAAAGACCGGGTTTATCCCATTCTGAATAACTGATTCGACGTGGTGTCGAAGATGAAGACGGTGGTCGAAGACCGGAAGTCTTCACGACGTTTGGGTGATTACTGATGATCTTGATTGGGCTGTACACCCAAGAAGATGGAAGCAGTTGGTGATCGTCCAGACGTACTTGGAGATCGATGGATATGCGGGGTACTAGGTGCCTCCGGTTTCGTTCAGACCCAGAACGGACTTGTAAATGGACTGTGTGTCTGACATTGGATTTTAGTCCGTGTGATTGATCTCTATTAAATATATATCTGTTTGGCGGCGGAGAATTTATTCTCTTGCTTAACGCCCTTCTCTGAGACATACGAGCTCAGGGGTTGTGTATAGATGGATATCAAACGCATGGAGTGAATTGCCTGTGTGGCATGCCTAAGTGGCAATTGATCGAGGCTTCTGTTGAAAAGCAAAGTCTTGTGGTGATGATCAAAGCACGGCCTGTGTGGCATAGCTTTGTGTAACGTTGATTCGCGAGCCTCGCACCCCGGTTGTGAACCAAAAACGGGAGAGGACCTCAGGGAGGGCATGCGTTTCTTTCTAGCTAGGGTGGTGTCAGTGACCTACCAGCCCTGACATTTATATACTTTTCACCTGTGTGGTTGTTGCTGTTGCGAGGCGCCTCGGTTTGATCGGACGATCCAGGTCCGATGGAGTCATTCGTTTGCTCATTTACGCCCCAAAGGGCGGGGAAACGCAGTGTTCAGGCATTTTAATCCACATCGGTGGACTGGCCCTGACGATCCAAGGGTCGATGCGCTCTGACCCTGAGGCTCGGGCTAGAGAGTCTCGAAGACGGTGAGGACGATCCCTGGCCTCGGTTCATAGATGGAAATCCAATTTCCAAATACGTGACATTTGCGGTTTTATTTGTAAACCTATATATGGCGACATGATATATGGTACCCATGCCGCCTATGATTGATACTTATGATTTGAAGTTGTTTTATACACTATGCACTTATTATAGTATCAAACGATTCGTTTTAACCGTATCAAGCATTCTTTGGCTGTTATAAGGGAAAACCCTATCCTCGGCTGCGTTGCATTGTGTGATGGGACCTGGGTCTTATAACAGCTGCATTTTTCTTTATTTAGCATTGCGCTGTTTGTTTTATGCACTGGTATTCTTGGGAGGAAACCCATTCCGTGTTATACGGCGTGGTCCCTTGATTTACCTAATGATTTAAAATAAAGATTAATAACTGTTTTAGTTCTCACACCAGTCACATGACTGACCTGGAGTTTATTGTTTTAACCTAAACTCTGGGTGCCCTTATTTTGACACGGGCAGCTAGTAGTTTTGGTTTTGCAGATTTATATTCACAGGATCCTGGTTTACAGCTGGAACGGTATCCGGAAAGCTTTGTATCCGTATATCTCTTCTAGTTGTGTATTGTATTATTTTCCGCTGCTATGTATTTAAATGTAATTTAAATCTCTGATATTTCTGTGTAATATCTCTTCGTACTCTGTATATTCTTGTAATCTGATGCATTGTTGTAATATACAGTGAAATGTTCTTTTGTCTGCGTTCTATTTTGTCGTGTTCTCAAACGATAGGGCGTTTCGAACGGCCTGGATCGGTTTAGCGACTGGTTCGGACCGAGCGAAATTCCTGTTCGTCACAATCAGGCCCATTTATAATATGTTGCTTCTTAGGTTTCTACTAATTAAAACAATTAAATATATTAATATAGCACTTAAGACCTGCTGTGTCTATAAGACGTTATGTGTGTTTTAATTTGATATTGCATGTGCTGCTGGTACTAATGTAGATATATACTGCACATATAGACACGCGCGCACACACGCGCGCGCGCAAATACACACATATATAGCAAATATGTTTGTCAATGCTATAGCAAGTTTGACTTGCTTTTACTATTGGCGTATACTTATTGATATCAATATACTGTTTAGTTTAAAAATGTTCGTATAAAGATACTGAATTGTTTTGAAAGTTATTGCATGGGTCTCTGTGCCTGCTAATAAATGCCATGTTTCTAGTAAACGTATGTCGATAACTTGCACACAGAAGTTATGCTTGTGACTTATATATATATATATATATATATATATATATATATATATATATATCGAAAGTTGTATGCATATAATGTTATTTGTTAACAATACAATACTATACTAAACACTAAAGTATGAACTAGCATATACACAAGAAAGCATTAGTATACAAGCATGAATATATAAATGTTCTATGACTTGGTGCACATGACTATATATATATACATATATATATATATATATATGCAAAGTGCATCATTGTTTTATCTCATATACCTTTTGCAACATGTTATATAAATGTTTGTGTATATGCATGAGTGTATGCACTTTTTTTGTAATGAACCAAACAATTTTCGATCCTAATTATCGATACAAATGCCATGTCAACTAACCAACCACCGGAAATTACCAGATCATTAATAGAAAGAAGTTAGAGGTTGAGAAACAGAAAGAAATAAAAGTTAGAATTGAAGAAAATGAAGAACACAAATCTCACAGTGGAATGAATAAAATATATTAGATGTCATAATTTTTGAAATACAAATCTGTTATGTATATATATACATATATTTATATATACGATCATTAGGGTAAAGTTAGCACATCACAACAGAAATAAATAGTGGCTATTTAATGCTGAAGCCTCCTGCTCTAAGATCCTCCAAGTATATTTGTAAACCCTCGACTACTTGACTGCCCATACAAATTTGGGCACCCAAGAGTTTAGGGTAAAAAAAAAAACTTTGGGTCAGTCATGGGACCGGTGTGAGTAAACTCCAACCATTTGGTTTAACTTTTAAAAATCCTTTTAAAAAGAAAGGATTATCGTAAAACCAATCCGTACATAAACACAGAAGGTTTCTACCTTACAATAACCCAAAATATTCTTTGTATCAAAGCTATTTAGGTATTATAATATTGTCTAAATCAAATAAAAAAACAATCTAGTGGAACTCTTGCATCTCACGCCCCACATACATAGTATATAATCAAGAACCGCAGGGCGCTTATTGGAGAATGGATTTCCAACTGTGACAAGGTATGAGACCACCTTCCGATAGTGTATATTTAGAGAGGAATATGCTGGGTTCAACAAGAACATCTTGCAACCCGGCCACACATGACCGACCAATCATTCAACTTGAGTGTATCGAATGCATATCACCAACAGTTGTGATGAACAACCGTTACCAAAAGCATACAACAACGATAAAATAAGAAGCAATTCAATTTTCTCTAGATTAGGTGATAATGCAACCTAATGGGTATGACCCACATAGCCATATTGCCTGCCTGATTTTGTCATTTCCCAGTTCATGAGGCCTAAGGTTGCACCTAACCTTTAGAACACCACAACATCATTCACTTTGAATGCCGCATCGTTAGATCTGTCAGAATCACTAATTGATGTCCCTAAATATAGACTGGGTCTTAAGCTAAGTGAAGTTTCCTTCTTCGCCACCAATTATGGTACGTTTGAAGAAATTAATGTACGTAACCATCTAGAAATATTCTATCAGACATCTGTTCATATATGTTGTCCTAGGACTGGAAAAACCGAAGGCATCATCCCATCAATCTATCTTAGGCAAATTTTACCAAATATTAACAGCACATCGTTTTCAATTTACCCCATCTTCAATTATCTTCAGCATAATTTGATTCGCAATGCTTATGCCTATACGGAGTGGCTTAAAGATAATAAACCTGATCCCAGTCTCTCTGTATTAACAACGAATATATAAAATGGGCCAAAACTTGGTTAGCCGATTATTTAACTATCAAAGGAAAACATCCATACAATCAATAATCCTATTTCCAAATGGAAGTTCTAGTGGTAAAGCATCAAACAAGTCCAAGCCCTTTTAAATTAATTTCTAATTAATTTATTCATTTCTCAAATTCCTTTTAATATCTTTACCCAAATATTCTTTAAATCCGTTTAGCTTCTCACGATTCTTAGAAAAACATTTCTGAATATTATAAACCTTTATTTTCTATATTTCGGAAAATATCTCCTATTAACATCGGAATTTTTTTAATATATTCACAAATTCCTATTTTCTATATTTAGAGAATATACGTTATTATCATCATAAAATATTTCCAACTCTTCATATTTCTTATTTTCTACGTTTAGAAAATATATGTTATTAACATCGGAAAACATTTCCATGTTCTATTTCTTAACTTTTCCATTAACCAATCCACTTCATTTTCTATGCTTAGAAAACATTTCTATTTATATTTGGAAAACTTTCCAAAACTCATTTACTTGGACTTACGTGAAAATTGTATAAAACCTCTTTACTATGACTCAACACATTAATCATTCATTAACTAACCGTATCACTAACCAATTTCCGTCATCGAACCTTACCCATTCCTCAGTCAATCATGAAGTTAATCAAGTTAGAGGTATAATTACCTCTCAGACCTTAATTGAATAACATTCTTAACTTCGAAATAAACAAAGCTCACGACTTCAAATTCCAACAAAATATTGCTTTCGCAACTCTTGGATTCAATTTAAGAATCCACTTCTTTTACAGAAAACATTGATTATAACGATAGCGTTACAATCTCTGCTTCCAAAATATTTAATTTAAAAACATATTTTTTATTCATTAATTTAAGTAAATAATAAATAAATAATTTATTAAGTAATTATATCTTGATTAAACGGAAAGTAAATAGTACTTTCCTAAATTTGATACAGTCGAATTCAAATGTTTAATCCTCGATCGAATAATCTCTATTCGTATAACGTTCCGAACTTCAGAATAAATCCACCGTTACAAGTCAACCCAAATTTCCTTATAACTAATCCTGTTTGCTAAACATTTTCTTTCAAACCGTTATTCACTTTTAAATATGAATATCATCCGTTAATAGGAATATCGACTCGTTTTATCAATTCAACTTAATTTTTATTTGTAAATATCACTATAGATTCAAATCAAGTCACTTTACAAATCCACATCATATTTATAAATTTCGTTTATAAAATTGCTACTACCACCTTTCTGTTTATATAATAATTCAAAATTTCCCTTTTTAAACGTATTTACATGCTATACATTCCATAACTTCCGAAATCAACTTTATTTGATTTCTACAAATGCGTTTTCATTCAACCATTTTAATTTTAAAATAACATTATATTATTGCAAAGAATAAAATTTTATTTTCATATAACTTTTGAAATGCAAGTTTCTTAACATATTTCATTTAAATTATAATTTCATACAAAATAAAGTTTAAATATCCTTTCTGAAAATAAACCATTATGATATAATTCGACATAGTTGAATTCTAATTATAAATCCCTTGGATTCATCTCAATCTATATCCCAAACTTTGGAATAAGACCCATCATTTCCTTTCGAAAATGATTTTCCATTTCCTTTTCTCATTTCAATTTTTATTTGAATTCATGTTTCCAACTCAATTTTCCTTTATAGATATTTTCATTTGCGAAATATCCGCTGTAAAACATTATTCACTTCAATGGTGAATAATATTTCTTTTATATAATCAAATCTATTTGATTTTGTACTTGTCAATAATATCTCAAATCCAAATTCCGTTTATTTACTTCTATTTGTAGAATTATTTAGGTAAAATCTCATTTTTTTATTCCAACCATTTATAATTATGTTCATAATTTCTGTTTCGAAACCAATTTCCCCTTTTCGATGTAAATTCAAACATGAATTTATATTTCAATTTATCCAACAACAAATATTTTACTTAATTTATAAATGTCGTTTATAAATTTATTCTTTCAATTTATCTGTTAAAACAAATTTCTATTTAAAGTTTGCTTTTATAACCATCCTTCCCATAATCCTTTTACAATTCTGTTTATTTTCTAAAAATATATATTTATTATATAATCCTTTATTTGAATCCCGTTACTCACATTCAGTATTTCTTAAAATTGCCTTTTTTTAATTTAAAAACTCATCATTAGATTTTCTTCTCTTATTCAAAAATCTTTTCACGGTATTTTAAAAATTCCGAAAAACTAGGGCCAGTGTCATCGAAACACAATATAATCATTACATGTTATATATCACTTCATACATCATAATAAATTAAAAATAGTAAAATAAATGTTGAGGAGTCCAGTTGGATCCTTCCAACCTGTTTTCCTGCAACCATAGATGTTAATCAACATAAATAACATCAATTACATTTAAATATGAGATATCATGGTAAATAGAACTAATATTCAACCAATAATATATATAAATAATTATATCAATCATTTTAACCAGTTTATCAACCATTCATCCAAACAACCATCAAACAACATTCAATCATCATTTATCAATTCTAAAATACGTTTATAAAATTATAAATGGATAGAGTTAGTGAGTTTACTCACATAGTTTTGCAGTTGACGATTCTGCTTTTGTTTTGTTTAAAATAAAACATGCGTTTGATTTTATCATGAAATTTAATGAAATCAGTTCCACAATGTAGCTCTCGTAGCTACGATTCCAACGTGATTGGTTTGGCCAGATTTTGTGAGACGACCCCTAACCCCCGTTCCACAGTGGTAAGGGTAATATTTGAAATATAACACCTAAATAGATAACAGTAGAACAGAAATAAATAAATACACCAGATAATTTACAGCAGAGTACACTGGATAAACATAATCATCAGAGTTACACGGTATACAGGATCATACTTAGTACAAAATACAGTTTCAGCTTTATATAAAATGTCTACAGCGGAATCAAACATAATATGTACAACAGTAGCTGAACAACATAAAAAGAAAGAAGTGATAGAATCCATCTTCAGCTCCATAGCTATCCAGAAAGAGCCTGCTAAAACCTGAATACAAGGCTGCTCGTGTAGAAATAGTGGCACCCGAGTTTGCAAGTGAAACAAACTACGAGTCAGTCGTGGGACTGGTATGAGAAATCTACTTAACTTATTTTATAATAAGGCCAATCACAGGACCACGCAGCTAACGCAGAATGGGTTTACTCCATTGGATTGCCAGTGCTTAAAACAAGTAAATCTTTCAAACATCACAATGTTTTTTTATAAAAAATGAAGCCATTATAAGACTCAGTTCCCATCACACAATGCAACGCAAATCGGAGGATAGAGTTTTACCTTATAATGGCCAAAATATGCTTGATACGAATAAAAAAAACATTTGATATTATTACTAGTGTTTATATGTTTCAAAAATAATTTCAATCATAAGTATCAATTATAGACGACATGGGTACCATATATCATGTCGCCATATATATATATATATATATATAAATATATAAATATATAAATATATATATATATATATATATATATATTTACAGTCAAAACCACATTATGTCGTATTCGGAAATTGGATTTCCGTCATGAACCAAGGCAAGGAATCGTCCTTACCGCTTCGAGATGCTCTAGCCCGCCCCTCAGGCAAGTACTCTGTCAAGCCTTTGGATCGTCAGGGCCAGTCCACATGGAGTGGATTAAAATGCCTGAACTCTGCGTTTCCCCGCCCTATGGGGCATCAAACTGGTCATATACCGACCAGACCATCGGTTCCGTAACGACCGATATAACCGAGGCGCCTCGCTATCCATCATACACATAAGTAAAATGCCTAGGCGTGTAAAACCCAAACACCACTCCTAGCTAGAAGGAAACGCATGTCCTCCCCGAGGTCCTCTCCCGTTTCTGGTCCATACCGGGGTGTGAGGCCCACGAATCAACGCTATACACAAGGCTATGTTATTTAAAGCCATGCTTTGATCATCAACCACAAGACTCTGCTTTTCGACAAAAGCCTTTATCACTGCATCTCAGCATGCCATACATGCAATTCACGCCATGCGACTGACTTATATCAATCACACAAAATGAAATCCAATGTCAGACACATATTCCATTTACATGTCCGTTCTGGGTCTAAACGAAACCGGAGGCACCTTATTCCTCTCCCGTATGTCCAATATAGGAGAGAGGCCCTCGCACATCCGGTCGATCTCCAAGTACGTCTGGACGACCACCACTTATTATCTTGTCTCGGGATGCCTCCCAATCAAGACATCAGCAATCATCCAAACGATGTGAAGACCTCCGATCTTCAACGACCGTCTTCATCGTTGATCTCTAATCGTCAACCAATTATTTGAAATGAGATTTAACTCGGTCTTTTCAAATAATTCACGTATATTTAGAATTCAAATCAATTCATTTTCCTGGTTAAACTATTTGACATCTATAATTCAGTTTATTAATATAATTTTCATGTCTAACATATTCAACCATCAAATATCCAGTAAACTGGGTAAATTCGGTTTATTTCTATTCCATATCGTTTATAATATTTTATTGCTATTTTTATTTATTTAAAAGTAGCCGTTTATTCAAACGACGCTTCAGGCCATAACGCGTCCATGGCGCTTTTTTTCTCCAGATTTGATTTACAAATATATGAAAATCTAACCGTTGGATCTTTACAAATTATATACCATTAGAAAGATCTTTTCAAAATGGATCCAATGGTTTCAGTTTCGGGAAAATCCGACGGTCGGATCTCCCGGTGTAATAGTTTAAAGTTACGATTTCAAAATACGAACTGCAGCGTCGTTATTCGTTTTATTTTAATTATATTTTTATATATAGATATAATTCATTCTGGCGCTGTTTTTATTCAGATTTGAATTAAACATTTCACATAATTTAACCGTTGGATCTTTACAAATTTGGTATTGTTGGAAAGATATTTTCAAAGCGGACCCAACGGTTTTGTTTTCGAGAAAATGCGACGGTCGGATCTCCCGTAATAATCGTTTAAAATCACGGTTTAAAAATACGAACTGCAGCATCGTCATTCATTTTATTTTAAATATATTATACTATATAAATATAATATGTTCTTCGATTTTCGAACCATCTTAGTTTCATATATTCGATAAAAATAATATTTTTACCCAACAAATATTTATTTCAACACATGACTACTTTTAATGCTTCATATATATAATAAAAATGTGATTTTTATTGTTAAAACAATTTATTTAAAAAAGATGAACATTTTAGCGATTCATATATATAATAAAAATGTGATTTTTATTGTTAAAACAATTTATTTCAAACATGAATATTTTATATACTTCATATACAAGATAAAAATGTGATTTTTATCTTTCAAACAATTTATTCGTCATATGAATATTTTTCCAACCCATGAATATGTTTCAATACATGAATATAAATCAAACACATGAATATTTCAGAAAATTTCGGCAGCATAACGGCAGGGGGTTTAAAACCGGCACCGTCCCGAGTACGGCTCGTCGCACTACCTTACGCCTCACAGCGTTCCCTAAGGGGCTTATCCCTATAATCTAAATATTTCAATCATTTTCATATCCCAATGGATTTTCCACAAACAATTCCAATTTTGTTTCAACCACAAACAATCATTATCAACCATTCGCATTTACCAACCAAATTTCACGTCAACCAAAATCCAAACAATCGCAACCAATATATATCATCCATGGTCTGTGGACGAGGGGAGTGTGTGTATATATATAGATATACGTATATAAATATATTTTGATTTCTTTTCAATATCATTTCAATTCCATTCAATGCACATATGATTTTAACAACGTATATATAACTTATACATCGCACATACAACTTATACAACGCTTATACATGAGGTGTACAACACTTATATAACTCATATATCTATCATATAATTTATACATCGCCATTCCATATCGTTTATAATTTAGAAATCTCACTTTAGGTTCCACTCCTCCAAAAATCGTAGGAAGCTCCAAAAAATCTCCGGTCTATTCTAGAATGTAGAAGACGTCCACACGAGTCCAATGTCTCTTGTTTCACTGGATTTCGACCAAATAGCGAAAAGATATGATTTTTATTGTAAAATTATAATTCGTAGCGCATTAAAGTGTTATTAACCATTTAAATTTATAAAGGCCGTACCTTTCTGAATTTGTTCGAAACCAGGTTTCGATTTATCTCGAAATCCATGCAGCATGGTGACGATCGGAGGGTACCACCTTGGAGAGCTTGGAGAGGCACTCAGGCGCGTCGAGAAGCGGGCCCACTCGGTGGTGGCTGTAGAGCGCGGCGGCGCCTCGAAGTCCGAATCTTCAGGGAAGTGATTCTCGAGGTACGGTGAACAATAGGGGGTGTACAAGGTATTGATTTAAAGAGGAGGAGATGTTCTTCAAAAATTTCAACTGGGCGAGGCGTTTTGGTGAAGGGATCATTCGGAAATTGGCCAGGAAGAACGGAGCAGTTTTCCGCCTTCTATCGGCATCAGGGAGAGAGAAAGCTCGTTCTTTTTGTTTTTTTAATTTAATGAATGGAAAACTTTGATTGGTCGATATATATTTAAATTCCAAAAATAGTACTTCCTTATACGAACTCCAAATCAAACCCAACGACTGTCACCCCTTGCTAAATACCCCCATTCCGGACACAATGGAATATGTTTCGTTGGCCCATCGACTGTTTCAGCTAGTTATTCTTCAAATTAAAATATAAAACATTCAAATATGGATTTGAACGTACATTTCAATTTGCCGGGGCCACATACTGACTCCAAAAATTCCACAAAAATAAATCTGGTTGTGTTTGGATGATACAGTCCCAACAAAACTAGTTTCGTCGAATTTGGAGACCGTTTGAAAAATGGCCATTTTCTGGTCGATCCAATTTGACTGAAATCAACCAAACATATTTTCTTTTTCCACGCTCAAATATTAATTCCAAAAATTATGGAATTTGAAACATAGAAATAATTTGACATTACTGATCCAAAAAAGTGGTTTCGTCGAAAACGGAGGCCGTTTGCAAAATGTCTATTTTCAAGGGCTATATTAATTCCATAGCGACATTTCTGAAAATTCATTTGGCCATAACTTTTGATTCCCACTATGAAATTTCAATTTTTCAGATTCGTTAGAAAGATATTCATAAACAGATTTAAATATTTTTGGTTTCACTAAAATACGTTTTTTTTGCATCCTGTACAGTCAGTCAAAGTTCGAATTCAAATTTTCAAACTGCCGCACCATTTCAGGCCTTGTCTTATAATTAAAATAAATATATTCGCTACGACTTCGATCCAAATAGATTTTTTGTCATTATTATTAAAAATAATTTATTTTAAATATTCAAAATCCACTAAAATAGCCAAATTAAAAATTTTAAATTGGTTCTGATTTTCCGGGTTGTTACAATCTCCCCCACTTAAAATCTTTTCATCTCCGAAAAGGAACGAAGCTAAAAGTTGTTTAATTAACCAACTCAACTTTCATTCTCCAACTTTCAGTTTCTAAGAATTTTCTAATTTTTCAAAAATCTGGCTAACACCCTAAATTTTCGAATTTTTTTTTCCATAACCTCCTTTGTACGGGGAGGGGTTTGGAAATTTATTGGGCCATATTAGGTACCCAGTAAATCCTAAAAAGCATACACATATTTATAACGATATATTCCGGTGTCCACAGGGAATTGTGTATAGATCATAACTCCAGAGAATAAATTCTTGTCACCCTATAAATGGTTTTTGTTCCTTAATGACCAAAGAGACGTGTTTATTGTCATCTCCAGACCCATGTGGTTTTTTTTATTAATCTGGCAATTTACCGTTACATTTTATATAGTCCATATCAGTCTTCGATTCAACATGTAATATAGTCATCGCCATATAAGCCTCTCTCTCATTTGGTAAATCTTCAACCTCGTCACATAAGCTCCAAATGCTTATGATAGAGTATGATATCTTCAAGAAGTATACCATGTATTGTAGTTCAAAATTAATTGTTACTTTCCTATGGCGATGTTTATTATTACACACAAAACAACTAGCACTCCACATCCAATGGCATTCACAGGAGTTGATATATAAATAAAATTGCGCATCCAACTTATCAAGGTTTACCTATTTGTCGGGCACACAAATAAATTCTTTACTCCACAGCAAATCCATTTACGTGTTCAAACATATATAATGTACGTGCATGTATTTCAACCAATTTCAAATCAGTTTAATATTTGATTAAATTGCATAAATTTACCATTCATTCCCATGTTGGTTTTATTATTCCAATGTTATTAATTAAACTAACAATCACCCAACACAACTAGGAATCAATTTATTGATTAATCTTTTCAAAACTTTAATAAATAATTTATATACTCTTTTAAAATCATCAGACTATATAATATAAAAAATTACATCCATGAAAAGGAAACAACAGCAAAGTAGAAAACACAACGGAAATGCAAAATACGGTAAATGTACCTTGCACCAGAGCTAATCAGTGATATCCACCTTGCAATTGGGATAGGCTTTCTTGATGCTCTCCTCAGTTTCCCAAGTATAGTCTCGCGGATCTCCACTCCATTGGACTTTGACTAAGTGAACCTTCTTGTTCCTCAGCTCTTTAGTTTCTTTGCCAATAATCTTTATCGGCTCTCTTCTCATAGCTAATTCTAGAGTAATTTCCAAATCCTGTTGCGCGACTTCTTCCACGACCAAGTCTGGATCATGCACATGCTTTCGAAGTTGAGATATGTGAAATACATCATGTACTCCAGGCAACCAGTCAGGTAATTGAACCCTATAAGCGAGAGTTCCAATCCGTTCGAGCACAGGAAATGGACCAATAAATCTAGGTGCCAACTTCCCTGTTTTTCCAAATCGGACTACTCCTCTCATTGGAGAAACCCTCAAATATACATAGTCACCAACAGAAAAAGGCAATTCTCTTCTTCTCGAATCTGCATAGCTCTTCTGTCGTCTTTAAGCGGCTAGTGATCGTTTCTTAATGAAATCGACTTTATCCTCAGCTTCACGAATCATATCTGGTCCCAATACAAGTCTATTGCCAGGTTCTACCCAAGAAGCGGGAGATCTGCACGGTCTACCATACAGTGCTTCGAATGGTGACATTTCCAGGCTCGCTTGATAGCTGTTATTGTATGAGAACTCAGCCAAATGCAAATAGTCTTCCCACGATCCGCCAAAATCAATAACACAAGCCCACAATAAATCTTTTAAAATACGATTCACCCTCTCAGTTTGACCATCTGTTGGATGATGATAAGCGGTGCTCAAGTTTAGCTTTTTTCCCAATTCTGCTTGGAATGCTTCCCAGAATTTACTAGCAAAAATCGGGTCTCGATCACTAACGATACTCATGGGAACTCCATGCAAATTAACATTATCTTTGAAATAAATCTGCGCCAAACTCTGGGCGGTTCTATTCGACCTGATAGGTATAAAATGGGCGATCTTCGTGAAATGATCTACGATCACCCATATACTGTCATTTCCTTTCCTGGTTCTGAGCAAACCATCTATGAAATCCATAGAAAATTTTCCCACTTCCAACCTAGAATTTCCAACGGTTGCAACAATCCAACGAGTTTATGCTGATCGCTTTTGACTTGTTGACAAGTAGAACACCGACTAAGGTACAAAGAAATGTCTCTTTTCATCGACCTCCACCAGAAGGTGCGTTTGATATCATTATACATTTTGCTCACTCCTGGATGGATACTCAGTTTGGATTTGTGACATTCATCCAACACTTCTCTCCGAAGCTCAAAAATGTTTGGAACACAAATTTGGCCCTTTAACCTCAGAATCCCATCGTTATCAATCTGAAAACTCGAGGCCTCGCCTTTTTGAATTCTCTCTTTGATCTTCTGAATGAAGTGATCATCCTTCTGAAGAGAAGATATATTATCAATCAATGAAGGCATGATTATAAGATTGGCAATAATTACATTCTTTCTGCTAAGTGCATCAACCACAATATTGTCTTTCCCTGGATTATTTAAAATATCAAGATCATATGCCGTGAGAAATTCTAGCCAACGCTGCTGCCTCATATTCAGATTTTTCTGGGTGAACAAGTACTTCAATGATTGATGATTAGTATATAATTTAATTTTCTCACCCAATAGATAATGTCTCTAGATTTTCATAGCAAACACGATGGCTAACAATTCAAGGTCATTAGTTGCATAATTCTTCTCATACGGCTTCAATTGATGGCTAGCATAAGCGACTACTTGGCCTCTTTGCATTAACACTGCACCAAGACCTTCTTTAGAAGCATCTGTCCAAACTTTCAAGTCTTGATTTCCATCGATAATTGTTAACACTGGAGCTGTTGTCAACCTTAACTTCATTTTGGAAAGCCGCCTCACATTTTGGAGTCCAATTGAACCTTGAATGTTTCTTTGTAAGCTTAATTAGGGAACTAGATATCTTCGAATAATCTTTAACGAATTTCCGATAATAACTAGACAATCCGAGAAAACTTCGGACTTCTATGGGCGTAGCTGGCTGCTTTCAATTTTGAATAGCTGTGATTTACATTTGGAAAATTTGAATAGCTGTGATTTACATTTGGAAAATTTGGCCTTTAAAACATTCTTTCTCAGAATCTCTAACACTTGTTCCAAATGTTTTTCATGCTCGCCCTTTAACTTAGAGAAGATTAGAATATCTTCTATGAAGACCAGAACAAATTTATTTAATACCTCTCTGAATACCTTGTTCATTAGATCGACAAAATAAGCTGGAGCGTTACATAAGCCGAACGACATTACTAACCACTCGTAGAATAAATCTGGACCTCTGAATGCTGTCAAAGGAACACACTCTTCGGCAATACAAAGCTGATGGAAACCTGTAGCTAGGTCCATTCGTGAAAATACTTAAGCGCCATTCAATCGATCCAACAAATCATCAATTCGTGGCAATGGATATTTATTCTTTAATGTCTGCTTGTTCAAGTCACGATAATCCACACATAGTCTAAGAGTACCATCTGACTTTGGGACAAACACCACTGCTGCTCCCCAATTAGAGAAACTAGGCCTGATTTTACCCTTCCATACAAGCTGTCGAGTCTGATTGTCTAATTCTTCTATTTCCTTCAAGGTCATTCTTCGAATAGCGTGAACTACTGGCCTTGCATCTAGAATTAAATAAATCTTGAAATCTATTTCTCTACGCGGAGGTAAGCTAACAACTTCTTCAAACACATCCGCATAATTCTGGATGACTGGAATATTTTCTACGTTGACCAGGGTATTCTTTGTAATGACATGAATATTTTCTATTTGAGCAAGAGAAACATCCAGAGCTGACCAAAAGTCTTTTCTATCATAATTCGGACCTTCACATGGAATGGTTTTATAGTCCCTTGATTTAATCTTCTCCTTAATGACTCTGTCGGCGCATTTAACCTTAGCTTCATATTTGGTTAACTAATCCAATCCCTAAATAAGATCAAACTCTGTAAAATTCATGAGATCGCGATGGTAGGGAACCGATAATGGAAAAAAGAGACAGGCACCCCATAAATCCAACTAAGATCGAGGGAACCCCCAACCGAATTATGGACAGTCATGGGTGCTTTGAGCTTTTTCAGTTTCAAATCCAGTTTCTTAACCGCATTACATGCAATAAAGCTTCGCGACACGCCTGTATCAAACAATACTTTAACTGGAATGTCTTTAACAGTAAGTGTGCCTTCTAAAACATCTGGCCTTCCCTGACTAGCTGAGGGCCCGGGAGTTTCTGCCACTTCATTTACATGTACCTTTTCAGATTTCTTCGATAGCTGTCACTCCCTTGCAACATGACCTACTTGGTGACACTCATGGCATTTCCTTTCACCATGTTGGTTCTTTTGCTTCTTAGCGGGTTTAAATCCACTCTTCTTTCGTTTGTTCCAAGATTTGCAATTTATCGCTAAATGTCCTTGCCTATTGCATCTTGAGCATGTAGCCGTTGTTACTGGCTCTTTCTCAGATATAACCTTTTTCCTATTGACTCTAGACTTCTTTCTGACCCCAGACGCCGTACTTGCCTCAGGCTGTGTACTTGTCTCTGGGCTATCAGTTTCAAATTTTCTTTTGTTGCTAGAACTACATTTCTCCTCGTCGCCCAAAAGACCTTGCTTATCCAGATCTTCATAATAGTAAGCCATGTATATCATTTTTAAAACAGGTTGTTACACATGTGCAGTTACACTACTTTGGTACTTTCTTTGAAGCCCATTAATAAACCTCAGATTCTTCTTCTTAGGATCTTGAATAAGATGCGGGGCAAAATGAGAAAATTCATTGAATTTCTTATGATATTCCAAAATGGTCATATCTCCTTGAATCAGATAGTAGAATTCATTACTTAACCGCTCAGTTGCTTCTGGAGTAATAAATCTTTCATTGAAATTTTTTTGAATCTATCCCAAGTAATATTACCTTCTGGATTATCCTTAATAACCGCTTCCCACTAGATTAAAGCTTCGTCTTTGAGTGCACAAGATGCCAGTAATCTTTTCTGATCATCTCTCAGCTTGAAACCTCCAGAAATCCTCTCAGCAGAGCACATCCAAGCTTGAGTTTGAATAATGGACTCATTTCCCGAGAACGGTACTCCACCCAGATTTCGATATCTCTTTAATAGAGCTTCTATATCTGATCTTGGCTTTGGTAGCACAACTGGCTCATTAGGTTGTCGAACCATAGGATTACTTCTTCTGCCACTCATTTTTTTATGTCTGCAAATAGCAGACAAAGTGTCAGGTCAAAAGAAAAGATACTTTAAAGCATAGAGACATATACTTGAATGTAAATCTGTCTTTCGGGGTGTATTTCATTCTGCTACACTCATTCTAGGATATTACTGATCCTATCTGAAATGAGTTATTGGTCATAGAATACTTCTGATTCTATTTCTGACGAGTTCGTTAATATGTTATATTCCAGAACTAACTTAACCAAAGCTCTGATACCACGTTCCCAAAACCCAGTTCCACGGTGGCAAGGGTAATCTTTGGAATATAACACCTAAACAGATAACAATAGAACAAAAATAAATAAATACACCAGATAATTAACAACATAGTTCATTAGATAAACATAATCATCAGAGTTACACGGTATACAGGATCATACTTCGTACAAAATACAGTTTCAGCTTTACATAAAATGTCTACAGCGGAATCAAACATAATATGTACAACATGAGCTGAACATCATAAAAAGAAGTGATATAATCCATCTTCAGCTCCATAGATATCCAGAAAGAGCCTGCTAAAACCTGAATATAAGGCTACCCATGTAGAAATAGGGGCACCCGAGTTTGCAAGTGAAACAAACTGTGAGTCAGTCATGGGACTGGTATGAGAAATCTAGTTAACTTATTTTATAAGAAGGCCAATCACAGGACCACGCTGCTAACGCGGAACGGGTTTACCCCATTGGATTGCCAGTGCTTAAAACAAGTAAATCTTTCAAACATCGCAATGTTTTTTATAAAAAATGAAGCCATTATAAGATTCAGTTCCCATCACACAGTGCAACGCAAACCGAAGGGTAGAGTTTTACCTTATAATGGCAAAAATATGCTTGATACGAATAAAACAAAAGCATTTGATATTCTTACTAGTGTTTTATGTTTCAAAAACAATTTCAATCATAAGTATCAATCATAGACGGCATGGGTACCATATATCATGTCGCCATATATAGATTTTCAATCAAAACCGTATTATGTCATATTTGGAAATTGGATTTCCGTCATGAACCAAGGCAAGGGATCGTCCTTACCGCTTCGAGACGCTCTAGCCCGCCCCTCAGGCAAGTACTCTATCAAGCCTTTGGATCGTTAGGGCCGGTCCACACAGAGTGGATTAAAATGCCTGAACACTGCATTTCCCCGCCCTATGGGGCATCAAACTGGTCATATACCGACCAGACCATAGGTCCCATAACGACCGATATAACCGAAGCACCTCGCTATCCATCATCCACATAAGTAAAATGCCCGGGCGTGTAAAGCCCAAAACACCACTCCTGGCTAGAAGGAAACGCATGTCCTTCCCGAGGTCTTCTCCCGTTTCTGGTCCATACCGGAGTGTGAGGCCCACGAATCAACGCTATACACAAAGCTATGCTATTTAAAGCCATGCTTTGATCATCAATCACAAGACTCTGCTTTTCAACAAAAGCCTTGATCGCTGTGTCTCAGCATGCCACACAGGCAATTCACACCATGCAACTAATGTATATCAATCACACAGAATGAAATCCAATGTCGGGCACACAATCCATTTACAAGTCCGTTTTGGGTCTGAACGAAATCGGAGCCACCTTATTCCTCTCCCGTATGTCCAATACAGCAGAGAGGCCCTCGCACATCTAGTCGATCTCCAAGTACGTCTGGACGACCACCACTTATTACCTTGTCTTGGGATGCCTCCCAATCAAGACATCAACAATCATCCAAACGATGTGAAGACCTCCGGTCTTCAACCACCGTCTTCATCGTCGATCTCTAAACGTCGACTAGTTATTTGAAATGAGATTTAACTCGGCCTTTTCAAATAATTCACGTATATTTAGAATCCAGATCAATTCATTGTCCTGGTTAAACTATTTGACATCTGTAATTTAGTTCATTAATATAATTTTCATGTCAAACACATTCAACCATCAAATATCCAATAAACCAGGTAAATTCGGTTTATTTCCATTTCATATCGTTTATAATATTTTATAAGGATTTATCGCTATTTTTATTTATTTAAAAATAGCCCATTTATTCAAACGACGCTTCAAGCCATAACGCCGCCTTGGCGCTTTTTTTCTCCAGATTTGATTTACACATATCTGGAAATTTGACCGTTGGATCTTTACAAATTATATACCATTAGTAAGATCTTTTCAAAACGGATACAACGGTTCCAGTTTTGGGAAAATCCAATGGTCGGATCTTCCGATGCAACAGTTTAAAGTTACGATTTCAAAATACAAACTACAGCATCGTTATTCATTTTATTTTAATTATAGTTATATATATATAATTCATTTTGACGCTGTTTTTATTCAAATTTGAATTAAACATTTCACACAATCTAACCGTTGGATCTTTACAAATTTGGTATCGTTAGAAAGATATTTTCAAAGCGGACCCAATGGTTTCGTTTTCGGGAAAATCCGACAGTCGGATCTCTCGTAGTAATCTTTTAAAATCACGGTTTCAAAATACGAACTGCAGCATCGTCATTCGTTTTATTTTAATTATATATATATATATATATATATAAATATAATCCGTTCTTCCATTTCCGAACCATCTTCATTTCATATATTCGATAAAAATAATATTTTTACCTAACAGATATTTATTTCAACACATGACTACTTTTAATGCTACATATATATAATAAAAATGTGATTTTTATTGTTAAAACAATTTATTTAAAAAAAATGAGTATTTTAGTGATTCACATGTATAATAAAAATGTGATTATTTTTGTTAAAACAATTTATTTCAAACATGAATATTTTATATACGTCATGTACATGATAAAAATGTGTTTTTTGTCTTTCAAACAATTTATTCGTCATATGAATATTTTTCCAACCCATGAATATATTTCAACACATGAACATAAATCAAACACGTGAATATTTCAGAAAATTTCGACAGCATAACGGCAGGGGGTTTAAAACCGGCACCATCCCGAGTATGACTCCTCGCACTACCTTACGCTTCGCAGCGTTCCCTAAGGGACTTATCCTTATAATCTAAATATTTCAGTCATTTTCATATCCCAATGGATCTTTCCACAAACAATTCCAATTTTGTTTCAACCACAAACAATCATTATCAACCATTCACATTTACCAACCAAATTTCACGTCAACCAAAATCCAAACAATCACAACCAATATATATCGTCCATGGTCTGTGGACGAGGGGAGTATATATATGTATGTAAATATATTTCGATTTCTTTTCAATATCATTTCAATTCCATTCAACGCACATATGATTTTTACAACGTATATATAACTTATACATCACACATACAACTTATACAACGCTTATACATGAGGTGTACAATGCTTATATAACTCATATATCAATCATATAATTTATACATCGCCATTCCATATCGTTTATAATTTAGAAATCTCACTTTGGGTTCCACTCCTCCAAAAATCGTAGGAAGCTCCGAAAAATCTCTGGTCTCTTCTAGAATGTAGAAGACGCCCACACGAGTCCAATATCTCTTGTTTCACTGGATTTCGACCACATAGCAAAAAGATATGATTTTTATTGTAAAATCATAATTCGTAGCGCTTTAAAGTGTTATTAACCATTTAAATTTATAAAGGCCATACCTTTCTGAATTTGTTCGAAACTAGGGTTCGATTTATCTCGGAATCCATGCAGCGCGGTGACGATAGGAGGGTACCGCCTTGGAGAGCTTAGAGAGGCACTCAGGCGCGTGGGGAAGTGGGCCCACTCGGTGGTGGCTGTACAGCGCGTCTGTGCCTCAAAGTCCGGATCTTCAGGGAGGTGATTCTCGAAGTACGGTGAACGATAGGGGGTGTACCAGGTATTGATTTGAAGAGGAGATGTTCTTCAAAAAGTTCAACTGGGGCGAGGCGTTTTGGTGAAGGGATCGGCCGGAAATTGGCTAGGAAGAATGGAACAGTTTTCCTCCTTCTATCGGCGTCGGGGAGAGAGGAAGCTCATCTATTTATTTATTTTATTTAATGAATGAAAAATTTTGATTGGTCGATATATATTTAAATTCCAAAATAGTACTTCCTTATACAAACTCCAAATCAAACCCAACGACTGTCTCCCCTAGCTAAATACCCCCCTTCCGGACATAGTGTAATATGTTTTGTAGGCCCATTCGACTGTTTTAGCCTGTTATTCTTCAAATTAAAATATAAAACATTCAAATATGGATTTGAACGTAAATTTCAATTTGCTGGGGCCACATAATGACTACAAAAATTCCAGAAAAATAAATCTGGCTGTGTTTGGACGATACGGTCCCAACAAAACTAGTTTCGTCAAATTTGGAGACCATTTGAAAAATAGCCATTTTCTGGTCGATCCAATTTGACTGAAATCAATCAAACACATTTTCTTTTGCCACGCTCACATATTAACTCCAAAAATTATGGAATTTGAAACCTTGCAATAATTTGACATTCCGGGTCCAACAAAAGCGGTTTTGTAAAAAACGGAGGTCATCTGCAAAATGTCTATTTTCAAAGGCTATATTAATTCCATAGTGACCTTTCTGAAAATTCATTTGGCCATAACTATTGATTCCCGCTATGAAATTTCGATTTTTCAGATTCGTTAGAAAGATATTCATAAACATATTTAAATAATTTTGGTTTCACTAAAATCCGTTTTATTTTGCATCCTGTACAGCCAGTCAAAGTTCGAATTCAAATTTTCAAACTGCCGCGCCATTTCAGGCCTTGTTTTATAATTAAAATAAATATATTCGCTATGACTTCGATCCAAATAGATTTTTTGTCGTTATTATTTAAAATAATTTATTTTAATAATTCAAAATCCACTAAAATAACCCAATTAAAATTTTTAAATTGGTTCTGATTGTCCGGGTTGTTACATTTTGATAATGGATGAAAAATATATTGGAGTTACAAGTTTTAACTTATTATTAAAGTAAACTAAATTCCCTAATCACTTCATTAGAGTTAAATACCAGAAATAACCTATGATTATCCACGCCTAACTCTGTCATTAGCAAATTAATACATCCCGTATACCCAATTGTACCACCCAGGCGAACATCAAATAACCTCCTCCTCAATAACCGATCACCGTCGACCAAACTCATCACCACACCTCATCCCAATTGCTTCCCCGCGACGACCCATCCAAGTCGCTCCAGCACCCTATTCCTTGCGCCACCCGATGCAGCATCCTTCCCCAAAAATTGAGTCAAAGAGGCCATTAACGGAGACACCCTGGCCACGATTCACGAGGAGAGAGACATGATTACCCATATGGATCTGTAGAGTTGGAAGAGCTCTACAATTCTTATGTTGAAAACTTGTTCTAAAATCATGTGTAGATGAAAGGATTAAGGGACGAAGTAACAATATTTCATAGCCATCCATTTAGCTGGAGGTAGTATGCGTAAGTGTTGACCAGGAGACTTAGGGTTTAGCATGCGAGGTGTTTATATAGAGAGAATTATATAATATTTTAATAATTTATGAAACTTAGTGCTAAAGTTTCACGTTAAAACCAACGCATACGAGTTTCGATCGCAATGAAAATTGAAATCCTAGCATAAGTTAATATTTCAGACACGATGGAATAAGTTTTGTCGAATTATGAGATCGTTTGTAAATGTTCCTCTATAAATTTACAATGTGAATTGATACGCGTTTAAATTGCGCATGATCACAAAATAAATCCAATTGACGTGAAATTGGAAATCCTACAATATTAATCACTACGAACTTAATAAAATTAGTTTCATTGAAATTCGAGTTCATTTGAAAATTGGTTATTCTTGAGTTCCATATTAAATCAATAAAACGATTAAATAAAAATCTAAGCGTTTACCCTTCGTACCATCAAACAGTAAGCCTGATCGATACAAAAATCGAAATCCTATAATAACTTACTAATATAGATCCAATGGCACAAGTTTCATCACATTTCGGGTGTTCTCCCGAAATGATTTTTATACTTAAAACGACGTTATTTTGAACACCAAAATGCTTGACCTCCAAAAATAAGGATCTATATATATCCCGACTCTTAACGTCACTACGAACTCAACGAAAATTGGTTCGCATTTTAATTCTATCTTTATCTCAAGTTTTACACAATTTCCTTCTACATCAAAGTAAATTCATTTATTTATCGCTATGCAAACTGCTGTGCGTTTTATGGCCATCGCGGTCACATATGATATCCAATCGGCATGAAATTTATTTTCGTATAATAATTTAACATTACAGATCTAATGGAATAGATTTCGTCAAAAACGGAAATCGTTTGCAAAAAGGCTATTTTTAAGACTTGAGTGAATTGATAAAATATAAATAAATTCAAAAACAATTCTTTTATTCAATAATAAATTATTGTTGTCATATTTATCCGAATAGAACATCATATAGCTCCAAAATAAACATATTTGGATTTATAACTTGAGATTATAAAATTTCATCGCTAAATTGATATTCAATTTATATTAACATCCATTTATTTTATTTAGCAAATCTGTATGATTTATAAATGATTCCATAGAGACTTTCTAAAATTTTATTTAGGCATAACTTACAATTTACAAGATGAAATATTGAATTTTCTCTTTCATTAGAAAAATATAGTTCAATAGATTCGAACGTTTCTTGTTTCAAAGAAATCCGACATATATTGAATCTTGTACATTCATTTGAAGTTCAAAACGTAATATTACGAACTACTACGACGTTACGAGCTCATTTTAAATTTAATTATAAATTATATGTTCAAACATTGTTTTTATAAATAAACTCCTTATTAATATCCTTTTTATATTGCTAATACGACAATTAAAACAATTTAAATGTTCAAAATTAAACGACCAGAAATTTGGGTTATTACATTCCTCCCACTTTAAAAGAATATTTTCCTCGAAATTACTAAGGTAGGAAAAATGCAACAAACCCATAAATTTCTCAAAAATCTATTTGATTAAAATCCACTTTCTGAATCTTTAAGTCCCACCGATCTATTTGGTTTTAATCAAAACACCAATTCATTTCTGTTAACAAAAATTTTGAAAATTTTCTAACACCTTAAAATTTCGAATGTTTTTTATAGAGTCTCCCTTGTATGGAAGGACTTCTGCGATATCGAGGAACAATAAATATATATATCGACCCACACGGTCGGAAAACAAAATTCATATACCAAATTTTATTTTTTTGCATAGGCGTACCTTATATAAGCGTTATTAAGTGAGCTCGCCTAATATTAATGCAATATACATAGCCAAACTCAAACCAAGTAGCCCTGTCTATTTGTACTTACTCAATTCCAACACGTATGTCTCAAAAACATGAAATTTATATATAACATTTCATTCATTTACTTATGTGAACACATAACATCCATATTCAACATGTTATACATGAATATTAATAAGCCATTACCAGTTTCAACATCTAATCACCCATTTATATTGATCTACATATTATTCCATTCAAATCTAATTAAGTCACATGTCAATTATTTTCATATAATCCATATGGACTCACAATATGCTCACATTCATTTCAAATTGATTTTAAATTAATTCAACTTCTATTTTTAATTCATTAATTAACCTCTAATCAGTTCACTTGCCTGATTCAAAATTTAATTTGAACCAACCATACCCAAATCCGTTTTGTTCTCTTATAAACAAATCGGATTTTATTTATAACTCAAGTTCCATATTGAATCTCAATTTCCTATACTCGAATTCACAACTCACTTTTAATTCAAATTGAATTTGATTCATTATTCATTTGGTTTTCCCATTCAAGTTTGTCTTGCTCCATTGAGTTGTCGTAACTACATTCCCATATTACTTAATTCAAGCTTTATATCAAATCTCAAATTCTAATTCACACATCTAATCTACTTAACCAGGTTAAGTTCATTCTTATATTCAAATAACTAATTATCTTCTAATTAGTTCACCTTTATCTTTCCCAATCCAAATCCAGATTTTATTGCAAAAATCATCCCATTTTCACTTTCTTTTTTACTTGTGTTTAAGTTCCTTTTATAACTCAATGTTGGATTCATTTATTCAACCCAAACTACTAAATCGTTTCATTTTGGTTTTCTATTCCATTAACAAGTTTTTAAGTTATACAACTTATTTCTGTACTTCATCTATTCAATACTCGAGTTAATTTTATTCAAATTTTATAATTCACTGTTATAAAATTATTTACAACTCAAAATTTCTATATTTCATTTCATTCAATATTTATTGCTAATCCGATTCCAAATTTTCACTCAATAATCTCCGTATAAGCATTAAGCCTTTTAGTCAGAATTAACCAATTTGATTTGGTTTTATTTTCCATTACTTTTCTTTTTGAAATACAAAATCTTAATAACCAGGCCCGACCCTGGCCTACTACCACTTAGGTGGTGACCTTAGTCCTCCGATTTTTGGGGGCCTCAGAATTTTATGCTTCTTTATTAAAAATAGGCATATGATTATATTTTCGAAATTGAATGTAGCTCAGTGGTATAGTGACCTGCGTTGTATCTAGGGGCGCAAGAGTTCAATCCCTAGCCGAAGCCCTTTTTTTGCAGAATTGATCTTGCCTACAAGTTTAGACCTAGATTTTGCCTTGGGCCTCAACTAGGCTAAGGCCTGTCGGGTTGATAACCTAACAATCATTTGGGTGAAAACCTATTTTTGAAACTATCCATCTTCTCTTACATTCTTTTAATGAATTCTTACTTGAATCCATTTTGTTTAATAATTTTAACCCGTGGTCACAAAATCATTTTCATAATTCAACCCTTTTGCACTCGTCACCACTTAGGATCACCTAATTCTTATCTAGTTCAATTTATTTAACTTATCCAAGTTAAATTTCAATTTATACAATCTTTCTCCTTATTAACTTATTTGACTTAAAGATAAACTTTACCCCATCTAGGAATTCACATTCCCTATTTATAAGTTCAAAACTTATTTCTTCCAATTTTCATACCTATGAGAATTCCAGAATTCAAATACCTGGTTTAATTTTCAATTAAATTGAAATCATACTTGTATACATATTCATTTCAATATCATATCCATTCCCTTTTGGGATTTTAAATCAAATCCTAGTTTCCTTCCTCAAAACAATTCATAACCAACTTTATGGAAACAATTTGTCACTTAGAAACTCGAAAATGAACACCGATGATGTCTGGATTATCATCGGAATTATTATCAGTTACTAAAGGGAGTTCAGTGCTTAATCATTTTCAAATTCTATTTAAAAGTGGTTTCTATTCAAAAATTTCTTCCAAGTAAAGCTATATTACTTTATAATATTTTAGAAAATATTTTCTAAACCATCCAAGATTTAAATTCTTAGATTATGATTTGAACTCAATCTTATTACATCTCATTTGTACAGATTACCAAATATAAATTATATTTGATTATATATAACCATTTCAATATTTTATAATTTCATTTGATTGAAATAATAATCAACACATCCATATACTATAATATCTCAGAAATTATTCCTTTCATATCAAAATAATTTTTTGGCAAGATTATTTCATTCACCCATTTTAAAACAATACTATATCGAATTGCTTTGTTCGAGAGTTTAGAAACACCTATCGATACAGTTGTACATTCTGTACCGACCAAAATTCATAAACCACTCCAAAACTAGTCAACACAATATAAAACAAATTTTATAACAATAACAAGCACACTCTCTCATATATATACTCAAACTCAATCCAGGGTAGTACTAACCCTATCTCCATTAAGTTACACTACAAAGCCAAGGTTATTACTCATCCTTCAGCTCTGGTATGACTGTAACGAACCGACAAATTTCCGATCCTAATTATTGACACAAATACCATGTTGACTAACCGAACACCAAAAATTACCGGAGCATTAATAGAAAGAAAAGTTAGAATTGAAGAAAACGAAGAACATAAATCTCACAGCGGAAGGAATAAAATATATTAGATAACATAAATTTTGAAATACAAATTTGCACTGTATATACATACCATCATCAGAGTACAATACATCACAATGGAAATAAATAGTGGCTATCAAATGCTGATGCCTCGTGCTCCAAGCTCCTCTAAGTATATCTGTAAACTCTCGACTACTTGACTTCCCATACAAATTTGGGTACCTAAGAGTTTAGGGTAGAACAAAACAAAATAAACTCTGGGTCAGTCATGGGACCGTGTGAGTAAACTTCCAACAATTTGTTTAACTTTTTAAAATCCTTTTAAAAGAAAAGATAATCGTAAGATCATCTAAATAGAAATCTAGTGGAACGCTTGCATCTCACGCTCTACATACATAGTATATAATAAAAAACCGTAGGGTACTTATTGGAGAATGGATTTCCAACTATGACGAGGTATGAGACCACCTTCCGATAGTATATCTCTAGAGAGGAGTACACTAGGTTCAACAAGAATATATTGCAACCCGACCACATACGACCGACCACTCATTCAACTTAAGTGTATCGAATGTATATCACCAACAGTTTTGATCAACAACTATTACTGAAAGCTTACATCAGCGATAAAATAAGAAGCAAATCAATTTTCTCTAGATCCGGTGATAATACATCCTAATGGGTATGACCCACATAACCATGTTGCCCTCCCGATTTTTGTTATTTCCCTGTCGATGAGGCCCGAGGCTACATCTTAACTTTAGAACACCAGAATATCATTCACATTGAATGCCATATAGTCAGATATGTTAGAATCACTAGTTGACATCCCCAAAAATGCACTGGAGAGAAGTTACCTTCTCCTCTACCAAATATGGTACGTTTGAAAAAAATCAATGTATGTGACCATCTAGAAATACTCTGTCAGACATCCGTCCATATACATTGTCCTGGGTCTGGACAAACCGAAGGCACCATCCCATCAATCTATTTTAGGAAGTTTTTACATAGGATTAACAGAATAGCCCTTGCACTTTACTCTATCGTCAATTATCTTCAGCATAGTTCGATTCACAACGCTTATGCCTATATGGAGTGGTTTTCAGATAATAAAACTGATCCTGATCTCTTTGTATTGACAACAGACATATAAAATAGTCCAAAACTTTGATAGCCAGTTATTTAACTATCAAAGGAAAACATTGATACAATCAACTATCCTATTTCCAAATGCAAATTCTACTTGTCATGCATCAAACAATATTGGGCTCTTTTAAATTAATTTATTCATTTCCCAAATTCCTTTTAATATCTTTACCCAAATATTCTTTAAACTCGTTTAGCTTCCCATGCTTCTTGGAAAGACATTTCCGAATATTATAAACCTTTATTTTCTATATTCCGGAAAATATCGCTTATTAACATCGAAAAACATTTTCATATATTTACAAATTCTCATTTCTTATATTTACAAAATATATGTTTATATCATCGAAAAATATTTCCCTTGCTTCACATTTCTTATTTACTATGTTTAGAAAATATACATTATTAACATTAGAAAACATTTCCAAATTCCATTTCTTATCTTCCCATTAACTAATCCCCTTCATTTTCTATGTTTTGAAAACATTTCTAATTATATCTGGAAAACTTTCCAAAACTCATTTACTTACATTTAAAAGAATATCGTATAAAACCTCATTAGTATAACTCAACCCATTAATCATTCATTAACTAACTGTATCTCTAACCAATCTCTGTCATCGAACCTTACCCTTTCCTCAGTCAATCATGAAGTCAATCAAATTGGGGTATAATTACCTGTTATACCTTAACTGAACAACATTATTAATTTAGAAATAGACAAAGATCACAACTTCATATTCCAACAAATTATTGCTTATGCAACTCTCGGATTCAATTGAAGAATCCACTTCTTTTACGGAAAACATTGATTATAAGATTATAACGATGGCGTTACAATCCCTACTTCCAAAATATTTAATTTTAAAATATAATTTTTATTCATTAATTTGAGTAAATAATACATCTTGATTAAACGGAAAGTAAATAGTACTTTCCTGAATTTAATATAGTCGAATTCAAATGTATGACCCTCCTACGAATAATCTCTATTCGAGTAATGTTCCGAACTTCAGAATAAATCTACTGTTATAGATCCACCTAAATTGCTCTATAACTAATCCCATTTGCAAAATTTTTGTTTTCAAACTGTTATTCACTTTCAAATATGAATATCATTTCTTAATAAGAATCTCGACTCGTTTTATCAAATCAACTTGATTTTTATTTGCAAATATCATTACAGATTCAAATCAAGTCCCGTTACAAATCCACATCATATTTACAAATTCTGTTTATAAAAATGTTACTAACACCTTTTTATTTATATAAACAATTCAAATTTCCCCTTTTTAAATGTATTCACAAGCTATTCATTCCATAACTTCCGAGATCAACTTTATTTGATTTCTACAAATTCCTTTTCATTTAACCATTCTAACTTTAAAATAACAATATATTATTGCAAAGTATAAAATCTTATTTTCATATCTATAACTATTGAAAAATTAGTTATCTAACTTATTTTTTGAATCACAATTTTGTACTAAATAAAGTTTAAATATCCTTTCTGAAAATAAACCATGATGATAAAATTTGATATAGTTGAATTTATTTAATAAATCCCTTGGATTCATCTCAATTTATATCCCGAACTTTGGAAATGTAACGATCTAGATTTTTAGTGTTTAAATAATTAAATTATTCAATTATTTAAATAGTGATTTGGTAATGTATATGGCTTGAATTAAGTAAATTTGAATATTTAATTATATTAAATAGTGGAATAACATATTTAATTTTGAAATTGCTAGAATAAGTTGAATTTGCAATATCGTGCGAATTGTATAATATAAGATATTTAATTGAGTTTAGATTCGAAAACGAATTTATTTATTAAATGATGTTTGAACGTTTAATTTATAATATAATTTAAAATGCTCGTAACGACGCAGAAGTTCATAGTTTTACATCTTGAACTTTAAATGAATATACATGATTCGTTATAAGTTGGATTTCTTTGAAACAAGATACGTACGAATCTATTATACTATAATCTTCTAGTGGAAGTAAAAAATTGAGATTTCGTATTATAGATTATGAGTTATGTCCAAATAAAATTTTCAGAAAGTCACTATGGAATCGTTTATAAATTATAATGATCTATTTAATAATATAAAAGGATTTTTAATATAAATTGAATATTGATTTAACTTGGATTTTTATAATATCGAGTTATAAATCTAAGTATGTTTATGTCAGATCTATATGACATTCTATTTGGGTATATATATAGCAACATTTATTTATTACTATTAAATTAGATTGGTTTTGAATATATTAACATTCTATTAGTTTTATTTGAGCCTTAAAAGTAGTCATTTTACAAATGACCTTTGTTTTCAATGAAATGGATTTTATTCAATCCGTAATACTGAATTATTGCTAGATTTAAAATTTCATGCCAATCATAATTGTTTTATGACTGTGCGTAATTAAAATGTGAATCGATCCATAATTTTACTTTAAAATATTGCTGTGTGAGCAAACACAAGTTATAGTTGTATGTCCATTTTCATCAAAATTGGATATCGTATGCGATCATACGAATTTTTAAATGCTGAATGGAGGTAACGATTCAATAAAAATTGACATAAAAATCGAATATAAAAATGTTATCCTATCACTACATAATACCCTTAACAATTCCTAACCCTAACCTATTTTCATTCCATAGTCAAACTACCCTTGCTGCCATCATTTTTCCAGGAAACCTAATACGTGAGTTTTGAAAATCCAAGGAAATAAAAAAAATCGATAAATTACAAACTACATATGTTTGTGATTCTTTGGAGTTTCTCTTCATTCTAGCATGCAATTTGAGGGATTCAACATCATTTAGGTTCGTGTTTTTATGACCAACGTGGGTTAAGTGACATATGGTTGGAGAATTGGTGAGGCGTGAGCATCAACTTGTGTTTTGGTTGTGATATTTGGATTTGTTGAGTGAAATGGCATGTAGGTGTAAATTTTGGCAGAATTCTAAAGAAAAATCCGCCATTACCATTACTAGAGGGCATGGGTTCACCTGAAGCACGGATAACGGAGAGGGGTTGCGAGCTTTGTGCGCTAAGGTGCAGGTGATGTAGTTTATTGACAAGGAGTTTAATGGTGGTCTCGACTCTTAAAATCATACGCGAGGAGGAAGGATTACGTAAAGGATGGACATGGACCTGTAAACATATGGGCTTAGTGCGTATACTGGGAAAGAGGAAGAAGTATTAGCAGATAAACGTGAGACTAGACTGAAAAATTAAAGTGATTAAGGTTTTAAATTTAATAACTATTTTAGTTAATGACTTATATATATACACACACACAAACATGCATAATGTATATCTTTTCCATACGTGATCAGAATCTGACTGAACATGATCCGCTTGGATCGTATGGACAAAGGCCACACAATGGAATCGGTTTGGAGCAATTTGGAGCTCGTTACAATTTATAGCGAAATAAAATGCCTGATTCGAATCATCGACCGTTAATCATTATTCAACGATTAACAACCAACGTGAGTAAACTCATTAACTCTATCCAGTTTATAGATTCTATGAACATATTTTAAAATTAATATATGACAATTGAATGTTGTGTGATGGTTGTTTGGGTGAATTGCTTATAAATTGGTCTAAATTATAGATATAGTTATATATTTAAAACATTACATATTGATTCTATTTATCATGACATCTAATATTGAAATGAAATTGATGTTATTTACGTTTATTATGTTAAGGATTACGGAGCGGATCGTTAAGGCAAAACAAACACTAGAGGGAAGGGGGTGAATAGTGTTTTTGAGAATTTAAACAAAATTTAAACTTATATGAATCAAACACCACAGAAACAAGAACAAAACACAAATGCAAAGATAAACAAAAATAAATTACAGAAAAGGAAAGAACAGACCAGATTTTATACCGGTTCCAGCCTCCTTGATTTCATGGCTACAAGGGATACAACCGATTCCAGCCTCCTTGATTTCATGACTACAAGGGATACCACCTATTACCCGTCCTTGATTTCACGGCTACAAGGGATACCACTGATTACCCATCCTTGGTTTCACGGCTACAAGGGATACCACTTATTTCTTACACAATCCAAACATTTACAAACAACCCTATAACTCTTTAGTAGCACTTGATTCAGAGAGTAATAAGTAGAGAGTGTAGAGAGAAGAAGTTTAATGAAAATAGAATTGAATTCGGTAGAGTATAAGTGTAGAAATCATAAAAATGATAATGAATAATGTTGTAATGGAAGGAGATGAAGATGGAGAAGAAGGAATAAAAAATTCGAAATCAGCCCCTATTTATAACATTTGAAAGGTTGCAATGTTTCTGAACCATCACAAATAGTGAAAAGACACTTCCTTTCAATGTTGAAAAAATGACAGTTATATGTCAACATGTATATATATGTATGTCGACATATATATGTACAAAATTGAAATTTGAATAATTTTCTAGTGTTTTGATATGTATATAATCCTGGAAATTATTAAATTAAAATATAGTGTTATAAATAAATATAATAAAGTATGAAATCATATGAAAACATAAATATAAACATATTTATAAAATTATAGAGTTTAAAACTATATAAATATAAAGTATATAAAATATAAATATATAAAACTTATAAACTTATAAAACTTAAGTTTAAAATCAAATTAAAATAGAAAGTAAAATAGAGAAGATAGAGATTGAAGATAGAATCAGAAAAACTATTTTTGAAAAACAGAATTTAAAATTATTTTGAATTTGAACCTTGAGTGCTATTTAGAGTCTTACATAATCTAGACCCTATAACTATTTTTATCTTGAACTCTTGAAATCTTGAATACTCATGAGTCTTGAATCATCTCTGAATTTTGAATCTCTAATATCTTTAAATTGTACAGTCTTCAGTAATAATTCCTGTGTATAAATCCTGCATATGTGTGTGTGTGTATATATATATTCTAGACAAAAGTGTTAGTATATATTTTATAATCAATTAATATTGAAATAAAGTTGTTGTCATCAAAACTCCATTCTCCAACAATCTCCCCCTTTCGGATGATGACAACCTTTGTTTGTAAAATATCATACCTGTATATACTTGTTAATGTTGATCCTTCTAATACTCCCCCTGTCTATATGAATCCTATAAACCATGTCTATAATTTATAATTTCTCCCCCTTTGACATTGTCAAACAGAAATTCTAAAACTACTCCCCCTAAATCATGCAACCATCTAAACAAAACTTATAAGTGACTAAGTAAATCCTAAATCAAAATAGAGTACTCCCCCTTAATCTATATAATCCTATAATAAAAATTTCTAACATCATGGTTATCAATATAAACCAAATCAAGTATTATAGTTACATATGTTCGATGTTAAATATACAAACCAAATCAAATCAAATCAAAGCACACCACACCATATGTTTAATATATACAAGTTTCAAGTCATAGAATTCAATTCAAACAAATCAATCAAATCAACCATACCAGTTGTAACGACCCGAGTTTTCGTGATCCTGAGTAATCAACATATAACCCAATGTTGACTATCAAGCATCGGAAATATCGGATAGTCCATGAAAGAAAATAGAGGGTGAGAATAGACAAGATAAAAACTGAGAATAGAAGAAGAAGAAGAAGATACAACATTAGAGTAAACACGAATCTCATAGCGGAACGAAAAAATATATAATAGATACATATCTTTGAAATAAAATCAGTATATGTATACAGTAACATTATCCAAGTATAACACTTACAACACAGCGAAAATAACAATAGCTAGATAATCCTGAATCCTCCTGCTCCAAGATCTCTAAGTATATCTGTAAAACCAGACTACTTGACTGCCCGTACAAATTTAGGCACTCAAGAATTTAAGGAAAACAAAACAAAACAAATTCTGGGTCAGTCATGGGATTGGTGTGAGTAAAACAGTTTAAAACAGTTTGAGCAATTAAACGATATCTCATAAGACCACGCTGTATAATGGAATGGGTTTTTCCCTTCTGAGAATACAAAATAATCTTTATATCGAAATTCTTTTGATATTATAATAGTGTCTATCAACCACAATATAATAATCATTTATCAGAAACGCTTTCATCTCACGTTCTACATATATAATATACAATCAAAAACGCGAGCACTTATTGGATAATGGATTTCCAACTATGACAAGGTATGGAACCACCTTCCGATAGTGTACCTTTAGAGAGGAATACACTGGGTTCAACAAGAACATCTTGCAACCCCTCCACATATGACCGACCACTCATTTCGCTTGAGTGTATCGAATGTATATCACCAACAGTTGGGATCAGCAACCATTTCCCAAATGGGACAACATCAAATAAATTAAAGAAGGAAATAAATATTCTCTAGATAGGTGATAATACACCCTAATTGGAAGCAACCCACTTAGCCATGCTGCCTGTCCGATTTTTGTCACTTCCCGGTTATGAGGCTAGAAGTCACGCTTATCTCTGACAAATCACACATTTATTCACTTTGAATGTCACATCGTCATACCCGCCAAACCACAAATTGATTTCTCCAAAAATACAACCGGTATACAGCTAAGAGAAATGAATTCCTCTGCCACCAAATGCAAATATGTTTAAAGAGATCAACTTACGCGATCTATTAAATATATTATTTCAGACATTCTTCCATACAGGTCGTCCTGGGACTGGACAAACCAAAGGCACTATTCTGTAAATCCATCTTCTGGCAATTTCTACCTAGGATAGCCAGAACAGCCCTTGCATAACTCCGTCTTCAATTATCTTCATCATATTTGATTCGCAACACTAATGCCATATGAGGTGATTTTCAGATAATATATATGATCCCGGTCTCTCCGTATTGACAATGGAAATGGTCAAAATCTTCAATAGTCGGTGATCTAACTATCAAAGGAAAACATGTGTACAAACAACGATCGTATTTCCAAAATGGAAATTTTATCGAGCAAATCATTAATCAACACTGATCCACTTTAATTTAATTTGTCATTCAATTATCCATTTCCCTATTCCTGTTTCCATATATTCAACATTTTTTATTTTCTAAATTTAGAAAATATACGCTATTAACCTTGGAAAACATTTCCATTTCTTATTTTCTATTTTAGAAAACATTTCTGATTCTTATTTGGAAAACATTTTCAAAACTCGTACATTTGGATTTAAACAGATGTTTAAATAAAACATCGGTATGCCAACTCAAAACATTACACTCATTAACTAAATTCACTTAACCAACCTTCACTATCGAACCTTAACCATTCCTTAGTTAAAGATGGAGTCAATCAAGTTGGGGTATAACTACCTCTCAGACCTTAACTGAACAAGATCTCTAACCTCGAAATAGACAAAGTACCCTTCTAAATCTTTAACAAACTTCCTTACGTAACTCTCGGATTCTATTTACGAATCCACTTCTTTATTGAAAACATTGATTATAACTATAGCGTTATAATCCCTACTTCCGAAATATCTAACTTCAAAATATATCTTTTATTCCTTAATTTAACTAAATAACTAAATAGACAATTTATAAATAAATCATTAAACCTTGATTAAAAACCGAACGTGTACTTTCCTGAATTCGATAAAAATCGAATTTCAACGTATAATTCTTTTTCAATAACTCCTTTCTAAATAAACTATATTCGATTAACTCCTTTCGAATAAACTATATTCGATTAACTCCTTTCGAATAAACTATATTCGATTAACTCGTTTCCAATAAACTATATTCGATTAACTCCTTTTGAATAAACTATATTCGATTAACTCCTTTCGAATAAACTTTATTCGATTTACTCCTTTCTTCGATTAACAAATACTCGGCTAATTCTATTCGATTAACTAGCACTCGACTAACTCTAACTTGATTAACTCTATTCGAATAACTAATATTCGATTAACTCTAATCAATTTAACTCTAATTTGATTAACTCTATTTGATTAACTCTAATCCAATTAACTCTTTTATATAATCCATTAATTTTGATTTCGTATTTTAAAATAATATCTCATTTCCAAATTCTTTTTATACTTCTATTTACAGAATTATTCATACAAAATCTCCTTTTTATTTCTAATACTTAAATCTCATTTATAATTCCCTTTATAAATGCTGAGTTCACATTCTATTTAAAATATCGGTGTCAAAACCGATTTCTACTTCTCTATATAAGTTCAGACTTATATATCCCATTTTATCCATTGATAAAATAATTTACTTAACTTATAAAACATATTTATAAATTAATCTTCCCAATTTATCGGTTAAAACAGATTTCTATCTAATTCCACTTTAAATAAATCTTTTCCATTTCTTTTATATCCTACAAATTTTCCTTTTTATTTTATTTATTTTCCAGTTATTCCCTTTACATAATTCTATTTATTTTCCAATTAAATATTTCTTTTATATAATTATATTTATTTTCCAAATAAATATTTCTTTTATATAATTTTATTTATTTTCCAAATAAATATTTCTTTTATATAATTCTATTTATTTTCCAAATATTCCCTTTCATAAAATCCTTTGATTTTATAATTATTTTCTTTTATAAAATTCTTTGATTTTTTAATTATTTTCTTTTATAAAATTATTTGATTTAATAATTTTTTCTTTTATAAAATCCTTTTCCTTTTATATATAAAATCCATTGATTTTATATAATTTATTTATTTTCAAAATAACTTTGAAAATCCCCTTTTCTACATCCCAATATTTCTTACGGTATTTAAAATACCAAATAACAATGATCGATATCATTCAAACACACATAATCAACAACAGATTATATATCACATCATATATTACAATATATGAAAAGAACAGTATTATAAATATTGAGGAATCCAATTGGATCCCTCCAACCTGTTTCCCTGCATCATAGATGTTAAACAATATGATTAACATCAACTTCATTTCAATATGAAATATTCTGATAAAAAAAATCGATATTTGATTAACGATATATATATATATATCGTTATATAATATTAACCAATCAATTAACAGTTTATCCAAATAGTCAACACACAGAATCAACCATCATCTACAACTTCTAAAAATATGTTATAAAAATATAACTGGGTAGAGTTAGTGAGATTTACTCACATTGGACGATCATCGTTAAATAACAATAATTGTCGTTGATTCAGATTAGACAATTTATTTCGCTATAAATTGTAATAAGCTCCAATTCACTCTCCGTCAATTCCATCGTGAAGTGCTCGTCCACATGATCCCAACGGATCTTGTTTTGCTGGATTCCGTTAACATATGAACAAGTCATTGCATTTACAAGTATATACACAATTATAATTTAAAATAAACTTTAATTATAGTTATTCGGGCCTTACTACCTTGAATTTGGCCCATATTCAATTCCAAACCCAAACACGAGTTTACACCTTCTTCCCCAAATGAACTTGCGAACTCCAGTACAGCCATTTCGCAACTCCTCCCTCCAACCACTCCTCACTTCTTCAATGAAAAATCAAACAAAAATCACCATCCATCTCCACTCCAACATCTCGTCAATCCCATACCCTTGCTGTCAAACTCGAGATCATCTTCATTTGTGCGGTTTCCAGTCTTCAACGTACAAGCACAGTAAAGGTGCCAAACTTTTTATACCCTAAATTCTCCAAAACAATCACAGTAGGTGCGGATTTACACCCTGAATACGAATACAACCCTCAATTCACTAAACACTGCTCCAAATCCGAGAAATGAAGAACCCTAGAACATGCTGAGGAAACGCAGCGATCAGCAGAAGGTTTCAACCAGCTGTAATAGATATGGAATCGAAGGAAATCGTGCAAGGAATTCATATATTCAAGTTTCTAGATTTATGGAAATTTCCTTAATTTTTTTGGGATTTTTGAACACCCCATTTTCACGTTTTTGGCTTTTGCTGAAGAGATATAGTGGCGACCACATTTTCTTTGACCGTGGAAAGAATAGAATTAGGTTTGGATAAGAGTACTTATAGGAAATGATAGCTTAGAATGAAAGCTAGGTATTTTTAGATATTAATTTATATTTGATAATTAATTCAATTTATCATTTAAAAATTCCCAAGATCATATACAACATCCAACAATCATGAAAATGGACATACAAGTAGAGTTTGACATTACAGACCCAATGAAACTGGTTTCGTCGAATTTCAACTTCGTTTGCTCACACAGCGTATTTTTAAAGTCAAATAATTGACTATTTTACACATTTAAATTCCCCACGGCCACATACTGATTCCAAAAATCACGGAAATTGAAATCTAGCAATAATTTAATATTACGGATCCAACAAAATTAGTTTCGTCGAAAAAGAGTTCGTTTGCAAAACTGCTATTTTTAAAGCTCTAAATAAACCAATTTAAATATAAATATATTTAAAAATAATTAAATAAAATATAAATAAACAAATATTATCGTATATGTTCACATAGAATATGGTACAGCTCCAAAATATACATATCTGGATTTATATTTCCATATTTCAAATCCAGAGTTAAATCGATATTCTATTTATATTGAAAATCCATTTAAATATAAATAAATCGTTATAAAATAATAGAGGAATTCCATAGCGACTATTTGAAAACTTGATTTGGACATAAATCAAAATCTACATGACGAAATTCCGACTTTTCTCTTCCATTAGAAAAATATACTTTACCAGCTCTGAACGTTTCTTGTTTCACAGAAATCCTATTTAAAACATATTCTGTATATCCATTTAAAGTTCGAATCACCAAATAGCGAACTACCGCGCCATTTCGAGCTCGATTATAGTTATAATATAATTTATACGTTCTAAATCCAGTATCTTCATTATAAATCAATTCTAAACTGAATTAAACACTTCAAATTATCCAATTCACGCAATATTGGTGAATTCCACTATTTCCAACTATTTCAGAATTAAATATATTATTCCATTATTTATATTAATTAAATATTCAATATAATTTAATTAAACAACAATTTAATTTTCTAAGTCACTATTTAAATAATTAAATAGATTAATTATAATACCAAAAAAATACGGGATGTTACATTCTTCCCCACTTAAAATAATTTCGTCCTCGAAATTGCTAAGGTAGAAAACAAACCCTATTGACTGGGTAAAAATTATTTCTTTACTTCATAAATTTCAGTTTCAACTAAACCAATTTAATTTCAATTAAATATTTATTCATTCCTACTAACGAAGATTTTCAAAAATCATGAAAATTTTCTAACACCTTAACTTTTCGAATTTTTTTTGCCCGCACCTCCTTTGTACGGCTCAGTCGGTACAACTACAACTCGCCTCTCTAGGCCTTCTCCAACCCAAGAGACAATCAAATAGTCAAGAGGCTTGCCAATTTGGCTTATGAATATCTCATACCCAATTAGAATATAAACTTGTACCTTTTTGTCGGGCATATCATTCCATCTTTCATATCTACTACTAATTCAACATACACAAATGTTATCCCAATCAAATTCAAATCACTTTTATCTCCAACACAACCATTCACTTATCCAAGCCATATTCAATTTCAAATTTCAAATTCCAAACTCTTAACTTATCAACTCAATTCCATTCTATATTATTCTCTAATCAAATCCAGTTTTATTTAACTTGGTTCAAGTTAAATTCTAATTTACTTATTTATTTTTACCATCTCGGTTTATTTAACTTAATAAGTTAAATTTAAATTTCAAGATTTAAATTCCTGGGTTCTATTCCAATTTGAAATCATAATAACAATTCAAAACATTTGAATTTCTCGAACAACTTGTTTTCTCAAAACAATTTAAAAACAAAATTTTTTGTTAGTAATCCGTCACTTACAACTCAAAAACGAACACCGATAATGTCATGATCATCACTGGAATCTATTTTCCAGCGATCGAAGTGAGTTCAATACTATATCACTTTTCAAAACTCATATTGAAACACTTCTATTTTGAAATCAATTCAAAACATCCTTCACAACGTTTGAAAACATTTCCATAATCTCCCAGGATTTTAAAATTGCCATATATTTAATTCAACTCCATTTACAAACACCTTTCCAAATTTCCTGGGTTTTAATTTCATTTTTGATTTAAATTCAGATTTAGTTCATCTGGTTTCATATATTAAACTTATATAAATCCTGATTGGCTATTTACATAACCATTCAATTAATAGCCTTATCAGATTATAATAACAACCAACACATCCAATATACAATAATATTTCAAATATCTATATTTTTTTTATATCAAAATATAATTTGAATAAAATTATTTCATTTACCCTCTTTTCAAAACATACAATGTCGGTTCATCGTATTCGAGTGTTAATAAACCCCTACCGATACAGTGGATCAAACTGATTGACCAGAACCAATAAACAACTCAACCAATAAATCACTAAAATATAAAACCATTTTTATAAAATAATAAATACCTTCACTCGTATATATACACTTAATGTAACGACCCGGATTTCGAGTAGACTTTGGTTATCGACGTAAGCCCGACGTCGATAACCAAAACGTCGAAAAATCCTGGTAATTAATAAAGAAATTAGAAGGTGAGAATAGATAAGATAGAAACTTAGAATAGAAGAAGAAGAACATAACATCAGAGTAACACGAACCTCACAGCGGAACGAATAACATATAATAGATAACATAACTTTGAAATATAACAGTTATGTATACAATAGCACTTATCAGAGTACAGCACTTACAATACAGTGGAAATAACTATAGCTATATGATCTTGAAGCCTCCTGCTCCAAGCTCTTCCAGTATATCTGTAAAACCCGACTACTTGACTGCCCGTACAAATTTAGGCACCCAAGAGTTTAGGGAAAACAACAAATAAACTCCGGGTCAGTCATGTGACTGGTGTGAATAAACTCAAATCATTTAAAACAGGTATATGATATCTCATAAGACCACGCCGTGAATACGGAACGGGTTTTTCCCTTATGAGAATCCAAACATTTTTGCAAAGCAATATCATTCTGATATTATAATAATGTCTAAGTACAAATAAATATCAGTCTAGTAGAAACGCTTGCATCTCACGTTCTACATATATAGTATACAATCAAAACCGCAAGCACGTATTGGGTAATGGATTTCCAACTATGACAAGGTATGGAATCACCTTCCGATCAGTGTACTCTAGGAACGATACACTGGAGTTCAACAAGAACATCTTGCAACTCAGCCACACATGACCGACCACTCATTTCGCTTGAGTGTATCGAATGTACATCACCAACGGTTGGGATCAGCAACCGTTCCCGTATATATATGGGACAGCATTGATAGATTTAAGAAACAAATGAATATTCTCTAGATAGGTGATTATACACCCTACTTCGGTGCGACCGACTTAGCCATGCTGCCTACCCGATTTCTGTCGTTTACCGGTTGATGAGGCTAGAAGCTACGCTTTATCATTACATCAGATTCACTTCGAATGCCACATTGTCAGATCCATCGAAAATCACTAATTGACGACTACAACCATACATTACATGTCAGCTAAAAGAAGTTTCCTTCTCCGCTTCCACTCTTGGTATAGTTGAAGAAATCAATGTACGAAATCGTCTAGAAATACTCTGTCAAACATCCATCTTCATTCACTTAGAATGTCACATCGTCATACCCGCCAAATCACAAATTGACTTATCCAAAAATAACAAGGGTATACAGCTAAGAGAAACGAATTCCTCCGCCACCAAACGTGAATACGTTTGAACAGATCAACTTACGCGATCCATTGGATATACTCCGTCAGACCTTCGTCCATACAAGTTGTCCTGGGACTGGACAAACCGAAGGCACTATTCTGTAGACAGGATAGCCCTTGCATTTTACTCCGTCTTCAATTATCTCTGGCATATATGATTCGCGACGCTTATGCCAATACAGAGTGGTTCTATGGATAATAATCCAACCGGTCTCTCCATATTAACAACGTTAAAATGGTCAAAACTTCGATAGTCGGTGAGTTAACTATCAAAGAAAAACAAGTGTGCAACCAACGATATTATTTCCAAATGGAAATTATATCGAACAAACATCATTTAACATAAATCCCTTTTTAGTTCATTTATCTACTTATCTCCTGTTTCCCTATATTCTAAATTCTTATTTTCTTTTATCAGAAAACATTTCTGATTCTCGTTTTGGAAAACATTTCCAAAACTCCTTTACGATCAAACCTTACCATTTCTTAGTTAAGAAGGAAGTCACTCAAGTTGGGGTATAATTACCTCTCAGACCTTAACTGAACAACGTTATAACTTCGAAATGGTCAAAGTTTATCTTTTAAATCTTTAACAACTTCTTTACGCCTTTCTCGGATTCAATTTTGCTAATCTACTTCTATATTTAAAACATTGGTTATAACGATAACGCTATAATCCCTACTTTCGAATTATCTAACTTTAATTATAACATCTATTCTCATTAGTGAATAATTAACCTAACATTTATTTATTTATAAATAAATAAATCTCTATTTAAATACTGGAAAGTATAAGTACTTTCCCGAATTCGATATAATCGAATTCGCCGATTAACTCTCTTCGAGAAATCTCTATTTGATTAACTCTTCTTCGAATAACCTATATTCGACTAATCTCTCTTCGAATAACTAATATTCGATGACTCTTCCTTTTCAAATATCTCTTATTTGAAAATCTCACTTCGATTAAACTATAATCGATAACTCCCTTCGATGAAACTAACATCGATAACTCCCTTCGATGAAACTAACATCGATAACTCCTTTCGATGAACTAACATCGATAACTCCTTTCGATGAACTAACATCGATAACTCCTTTCGATGAAACTAACATCGATAAATTTAACTCGACGAACTGAACTTATTTACTTAACTCGATCATCTTGACTTGATAACTTAACTCGATCATCTTAACTCGATTATCTTAACTCGATTATCTTAACTTAATCACTTGACTCAATCATCTTGACTTGATAACTTAACTTGTTAACTTAACTCGATTATCTTAACTCGATTATCTTAACTCGATTATCTTAACTTAATCACTTGACTCAATCATCTTGACTTGATAACTCATATCGAATAACTAATATTCGATTCAACTCCATTCGCTTGACTCTAGATCGCAGCGATCACAATGGTTACGCCTGATTCCCTCAGGAAAACATCCGACCGCCGTAGGCTATTTACAGCCCTGCGAATTACGCTAGCAGTCGTACAAGATGGCAACTTATCCTGAATACTATGTTTAACTAACTCTGTCTCAAATAACTATATTTGATTAACTCTAGTTCGTTTTAACTCTAATCGATTAACTCTAACAAATTAACTCCAACTGGTTAACTCTAACTGATTAACTCTAACTGGTTAACTCGACTTAACTACCCCTTTCGAATAACATATTCGATTAACTAACTTTTGAATACCATATTCGATTAACTAACTTCGAATACCATATTCGATTAACTAACTTCGAATACCATATTCGATTAACTAACTTCGAATACCATATTCGATTAACTTCTTCGAATACCATATTCGATTAACTAACTTCGAATACCATATTCGATTTCTAACTTCGAATACCATATTCGATTAACTTCTTCGAATACCATATTCGATTTCTAACATCGAATACCATATTCGATTAACTAACTTTCGAATGTCTATATTCGATTAACTTTATTCACTTTATAAAGATTTCCCTTTTTACAACGTTTTATTCATTTGAAAAGATTTCCTTTTAAATAACGGTTCTACACTTTACAAATGTCCTTTTTATAATGTTCCCTTTCCAATTCTATTTGTAAATGGTTTACAAATATTTCCTTTTCAAATTTATTCTTGAAATATTCTAACTCCTTAAATTCCCGGGAAAATTCGCCATAACCTCCTTTGTAACGGGAGTATCGGGAAAATCCCCAAACTCGCCACACAGGCCTTTCTATTCAAAAAGAAATGTTTTGAATTTATTTCCTTTTTAAAATATCTCCTATTTATAAATATCCCAATTTATAAATATTCCTTATTTATAAATATTCCACTTTATAAATATCTCTTATTTATAAATATCCCATTTCCTAAATATTCTATTTCCAATATCACTTTGAAAATATTCCCTTTTCAACATTCCGGTATGTTATGGTATTCAATCATATCAAATCACGATGTTCAATATCGTCCATACACACAACCAACAACATGTTAAAATTCACATCATATATCAAAATATATGAAAAACAATAAAATAACTGTTGAGGAATCCAGTCGGATTCCTCCAACCTGTTTCCCTGCATCACAGATGTTAGACAGTATAGATAACATCATTTTCAGTTCCATATGATATATTCTGTTAAACAGAATCAATATAGAAATTTAACTCACTGACTAGCAGTTCAATCAAACAGTCAACACACAATCAATCAGTCCATATTTAACAGTTCTAAAAATATAACATGAAAATATAAACTGTTCAGAGTTAGTGAGATTTACTCACATTGGCGCGTTAATCGTTAAATAACGGTTTGCGTTTATTTGACTGCGACGGACAATTTATTTTGCCATAAATTGTAACGAGCTCGGATTCACTCCCAGTCAGTCTCATTGTGTTGCTTCCGTCCATACGATCCCAAAGGATTTGACCGTTCGTGATTCTGACATCGTATGGTCAGGATATCGCGTTAAGAAGTTAGTACACAGTTTAAAAATGACTTAAGTTTTAAATTAAAACATATGGGCCTTTACCTCTCTCAACCCGGCCCATCATTTCATTTATAGCCCAACCTGAAACGTGCCTTCTTCCATTTCCAGAACACCGAACTGAAGTTCCTCCTTTCCATCACTTAGACTTCCTTTCCCAACCTCTTGTTAATCACTTCATTAACCACTCCATACTCTCCTTAATATATGGCTCACCAATTTCCCTTTTTGAAACAGTATTTCCACCATCAGTACAAAACAAAAATCCAACTCCACTGTACGATGTCCATCCCCACTTTCTTTTGTGTCCATCGTTCTCCACTGCTACTACAGATTTTCTGTTCTTCCACTGATTCACCTTAACAATATTTTTAATTAATTCAACTAACCAAAAATCTTAGTTACTCTTTAAAGAAACAGTTAGCACCGTACCCTTGTTGCTCATGATCTTCCAATGTTCGAACAACAGAGAGCTCCAACCTCACCATTTCCCGATTTTCAATTGCCAACATCTCCTCCCATACATCAGTAAAGCTCAAACCAACACTACCATCCAACTTCCCTTTATTCGCAGATGATACACAGTGAAACCGATCCCTTTCCATGGCCATTTTCCAAGCCTCAATCTCCTTTTTCCCACTCGTTTCTTCACTGAGAATCTCTACAAACATCTCCCTTTCACTCCTCTTTGAAAACTCAACACCTTCATACCCGAAACCCCAAGCTCGGATCTCGCTGGAAAAACCCAACTCCTTCCCCGTTGACCCGCCATTTGACCACCTCCTGTCGTCGCTCCGGTCATCTAACTCCATCGCAACCACCCTACAACAACTCAGCACAGAAAACTACACCACATTCTCACCTTCAGTTGAAACTCGATGCTCCTTCTCCATCACGGCCTGTTGCTTCCGCCTCACTTCCATGGCAAGTCGCACCCTCCAAATTAGCGTCGGCCCCTACCAAACTCTCTCCCCTGATGCGCCTTGGCACCAGATACCTGCCTGCGACATTAATCTCCCCTCCGGCCTTGCCTATTTCGATGCGTCCTCATGCCCTACAACGCTGCCTCGAAGTCGATCTCAAAGGAAGTCCACCGAACTTGTTTTGAAGGTTATAGATTTGAAGCTTGAGGTTAGACGAGTTCAACAGATCCATAAACATTTGATTTCATTAAGTATTGAGATGGATTTAATTTGCCGAAGTATTTTGATAAATGGCGGCCTTCGTTTTGATTTACAGAAGGGGGATTTAGGTTGTAAGAGATGAAAGGGTATTAACGTGTATTTATAAGGAAAGAGATTTAGATATTTTAAGAAGATATTTTCAAAGATATTTTCCATTTATTTGGTTAAGCAATTTAAGCCCGCACGACTTCATAAGAGACCGGAATTACACGAAATTTGATATACTGCTATATTCTAATATTCTGAATTCAATAAGACTGGTTTCGTCAAAATCTGAATTTGTTTGTAAAAACAGTATTTTACGTGTTAATTTAATCGAGATAAATATTTATTCGATTTCAAAACACTTCAAACTTCGATAATAAATTTATATTATCGTTCATATTAAATTAGAATTTTCATCAATTTCTAATTCAATTTAATTCCATATTAAATTCCATATCCGATTCAGTTATTTTTAATAACTCGTTTATCCTGAATTTAAGTTATTCACTTCTTATTTAAATAAATTAAATATTCAGACGCCAAAAACCCGGGTCATTACATTCTTCCCCACTTAAAATAATTTCGTCCTCGAAATTGCTAAGTTAGAGGACGACCCTGTCTATTGGAATTCCTATGATTTGTTTACCCCTTATTTCTGATTTCAACTAAACCAATTAATATTGACAAAAATATTAATTCCTTCCGACTAACTAAAATTTTCAAAAATTCTGAAAATTTTCTAACACTTTAAACTTTCGAAAAATTTCGCCAGCACCTCCTTTGTACTGGTCAATAGCTCAAACTCCAACTCGCCTCTCTGGGCCTTCTTTATCCCAAAAGAAAATCAAACAGCCAAGCGGCTTGCCAATTCGGCTCATAAATCTCATATCCATATATAATATAAACTGGTACCTTTTTGCCGGGCATATCAACTCTATCACTTCCATATGCTATCAACTCAGCATATACCAGTGTTATTTCAATTGAATCCCAATCAGTTCATATCCTCAAATCCAAACCGAATTTCATTTGAACCCCAATATCAAATTCCAAATTATTGACTTATCAATTTGGTTCCATTCTAGATTATCGCTAATCCAATTCAATTCTATTTAACTTAGTTCAAGTTAAATTCAATTTATTTTTCTCAATTTTTACCATCTCAATCTCTTTAACTTCATTAGTTAAATTTTAATTTCAGAACTCAAATTCCTGGGTTTCTTTCAAATCAAATTTGAAATCATAATACCAATTCAAAACCTTTGAATTTCTAAACAACTTGTTTTCTCAAAACAATTCAAATCAAAATCTCTGGTAGTAATCCACCACTTAGAACTCGAAAGTGAACACTGATGATGTCTAGATTCATCATCAGAATCTATTTTCCAGCAAATCAAAGTGAGTTCAATACTATATCATTTCAAAACCCTTACCAAATACTTCTATTTTGAAAACATTTCAAAATCTCCCAGGAACTCAAAATTTCCTTATTTTAATTCCAAATCTGATTTAAATTCATATTTAATTCATCTCATTTCATATACTTTACTTATATGAATTCTGATTGGTTATATATAACCATTTCACTTTATAATCTCATTCAATTATAATCTCAACCTATATATGATAATATATCACATATCCATACTGTGTCGGTCCATCGTATTCAAGTATTTATTTACTCCTACCGATACAGTGGATCAAACTGATCGACCAGAACTCATAAACAACTCAGCCAATGAATCCCCACAATATAAAACCATTTTTATATCAAATACAAATACGCACTCGTATATATACACTCAAACTCAATCTAGGGTGTTACTAACCCTATCTCTACCGAGTCACGCCACAGAGTTATGTCCGATCACTAAAACATAAGCTCTGATACCAACTGTAACGACCCGGATTTCGAGTAGACTTTGGTTATCGACGTAAGCCCGACGTCGATAACCAAAACGTCGAAAAATCCTGGTAATTAATGAAAGAAATTAGAAGGTGAGAATAGATAAGATAGAAACTTAGAATAGAAGAAGAAGAAGAACATAACATCAGAGTAACACGAACCTCACAGCGGAACGAATAACATATAATAGATAACATAACTTTGAAATATAACAGTTATGTATACAATAGCACTTATCAGAGTACAGCACTTACAATACAGCGGAAATAACTATAGCTATATGATCTTGAAGCCTCCTGCTCCAAGCTCTTCCAGTATATCTGTAAAACCCGACTACTTGACTGCCCGTACAAATTTAGGCACCCAAGAGTTTAGGGAAAACAACAAATAAACTCCGGGTCAGTCATGTGACTGGTGTGAATAAACTCAAATCATTTAAAACAGGTATATGATATCTCATAAGACCACGCCGTGAATACGGAACGGGTTTTTTCCCTTATGAGAATCCAAACATTTTTGCAAAGCAATATCATTCTGATATTATAATAATGTCTAAGTACAAATAAATATCAGTCTAGTAGAAACGCTTGCATCTCACGTTCTACATATATAGTATACAATCAAAACCGCAAGCACGTATTGGGTAATGGATTTCCAACTATGACAAGGTATGGAATCACCTTCCGATCAGTGTACTCTAGGAACGATACACTGGAGTTCAACAAGAACATCTTGCAACTCAGCCACACATGACCGACCACTCATTTCGCTTGAGTGTATCGAATGTACATCACCAACGGTTGGGATCAGCAACCGTTCCCGTATATATATGGGACAGCATTGATAGATTTAAGAAACAAATGAATATTCTCTAGATAGGTGATTATACACCCTACTTCGGTGCGACCGACTTAGCCATGCTGCCTGCCCGATTTCTGTCGTTTACCGGTTGATGAGGCTAGAAGCTACGCTTTATCATTACATCAGATTCACTTCGAATGCCACATTGTCAGATCCATCGAAAATCACTAATTGACGACTACAACCATACATTACATGTCAGCTAAAAGAAGTTTCCTTCTCCGCTTCCACTCTTGGTATAGTTGAAGAAATCAATGTACGAAATCGTCTAGAAATACTCTGTCAAACATCCATCTTCATTCACTTAGAATGTCACATCGTCATACCCGCCAAATCACAAATTGACTTATCCAAAAATAACACGGGTATACAGCTAAGAGAAACGAATTCCTCCGCCACCAAACGTGAATACGTTTGAACAGATCAACTTACGCGATCCATTGGATATACTCCGTCAGACCTTCGTCCATACAAGTTGTCCTGGGACTGGACAAACCGAAGGCACTATTCTGTAGACAGGATAGCCCTTGCATTTTACTCCGTCTTCAATTATCTCTGGCATATATGATTCGCGACGCTTATGCCAATACAGAGTGGTTCTATGGATAATAATCCAACCGGTCTCTCCATATTAACAACGTTAAAATGGTCAAAACTTCGATAGTCGGTGAGTTAACTATCAAAGAAAAACAAGTGTGCAACCAACGATATTATTTCCAAATGGAAATTATATCGAACAAACATCATTTAACATAAATCCCTTTTTAGTTCATTTATCTACTTATCTCCTGTTTCCCTATATTCTAAATTCTTATTTTCTTTTATCAGAAAACATTTCTGATTCTCGTTTTGGAAAACATTTCCAAAACTCCTTTACGATCAAACCTTACCATTTCTTAGTTAAGAAGGAAGTCACTCAAGTTGGGGTATAATTACCTCTCAGACCTTAACTGAACAACGTTATAACTTCGAAATGGTCAAAGTTTATCTTTTAAATCTTTAACAACTTCTTTACGCCTTTCTCGGATTCAATTTTGCTAATCTACTTCTATATTTAAAACATTGGTTATAACGATAACGCTATAATCCCTACTTTCGAATTATCTAACTTTAATTATAACATCTATTCTCATTAGTGAATAATTAACCTAACATTTATTTATTTATAAATAAATAAATCTCTATTTAAATACTGGAAAGTATAAGTACTTTCCCGAATTCGATATAATCGAATTCGCCGATTAACTCTCTTCGAGAAATCTCTATTTGATTAACTCTTCTTCGAATAACCTATATTCGACTAATCTCTCTTCGAATAACTAATATTCGATGACTCTTCCTTTTCAAATATCTCTTATTTGAAAATCTCACTTCGATTAAACTATAATCGATAACTCCCTTCGATGAAACTAACATCGATAACTCCCTTCGATGAAACTAACATCGATAACTCCTTTCGATGAACTAACATCGATAACTCCTTTCGATGAACTAACATCGATAACTCCTTTCGATGAAACTAACATCGATAAATTTAACTCGACGAACTGAACTTATTTACTTAACTCGATCATCTTGACTTGATAACTTAACTCGATCATCTTAACTCGATTATCTTAACTCGATTATCTTAACTTAATCACTTGACTCAATCATCTTGACTTGATAACTTAACTTGTTAACTTAACTCGATTATCTTAACTCGATTATCTTAACTCGATTATCTTAACTTAATCACTTGACTCAATCATCTTGACTTGATAACTCATATCGAATAACTAATATTCGATTCAACTCCATTCGCTTGACTCTAGATCGCAGCGATCACAATGGTTACGCCTGATTCCCTCAGGAAAACATCCGACCGCCGTAGGCTATTTACAGCCCTGCGAATTACGCTAGCAGTCGTACAAGATGGCAACTTATCCTGAATACTATGTTTAACTAACTCTGTCTCAAATAACTATATTTGATTAACTCTAGTTCGTTTTAACTCTAATCGATTAACTCTAACAAATTAACTCCAACTGGTTAACTCTAACTGATTAACTCTAACTGGTTAACTCGACTTAACTACCCCTTTCGAATAACATATTCGATTAACTAACTTTTGAATACCATATTCGATTAACTAACTTCGAATACCATATTCGATTAACTAACTTCGAATACCATATTCGATTAACTAACTTCGAATACCATATTCGATTAACTTCTTCGAATACCATATTCGATTAACTAACTTCGAATACCATATTCGATTTCTAACTTCGAATACCATATTCGATTAACTTCTTCGAATACCATATTCGATTTCTAACATCGAATACCATATTCGATTAACTAACTTTCGAATGTCTATATTCGATTAACTTTATTCACTTTATAAAGATTTCCCTTTTTACAACGTTTTATTCATTTGAAAAGATTTCCTTTTAAATAACGGTTCTACACTTTACAAATGTCCTTTTTATAATGTTCCCTTTCCAATTCTATTTGTAAATGGTTTACAAATATTTCCTTTTCAAATTTATTCTTGAAATATTCTAACTCCTTAAATTCCCGGGAAAATTCGCCATAACCTCCTTTGTAACGGGAGTATCGGGAAAATCCCCAAACTCGCCACACAGGCCTTTCTATTCAAAAAGAAATGTTTTGAATTTATTTCCTTTTTAAAATATCTCCTATTTATAAATATCCCAATTTATAAATATTCCTTATTTATAAATATTCCACTTTATAAATATCTCTTATTTATAAATATCCCATTTCCTAAATATTCTATTTCCAATATCACTTTGAAAATATTCCCTTTTCAACATTCCGGCATGTTATGGTATTCAATCATATCAAATCACGATGTTCAATATCGTCCATACACACAACCAACAACATGTTAAAATTCACATCATATATCAAAATATATGAAAAACAATAAAATAACTGTTGAGGAATCCAGTCGGATTCCTCCAACCTGTTTCCCTGCATCACAGATGTTAGACAGTATAGATAACATCATTTTCAGTTCCATATGATATATTCTGTTAAACAGAATCAATATAGAAATTTAACTCACTGACTAGCAGTTCAATCAAACAGTCAACACACAATCAATCAGTCCATATTTAACAGTTCTAAAAATATAACATGAAAATATAAACTGTTCAGAGTTAGTGAGATTTACTCACATTGGCGCGTTAATCGTTAAATAACGGTTTGCGTTTATTTGACTGCGACGGACAATTTATTTTGCCATAAATTGTAACGAGCTCGGATTCACTCCCAGTCAGTCTCATTGTGTTGCTTCCGTCCATACGATCCCAAAGGATTTGACCGTTCGTGATTCTGACATCGTATGGTCAGGATATCGCGTTAAGAAGTTAGTACACAGTTTAAAAATGACTTAAGTTTTAAATTAAAACATATGGGCCTTTACCTCTCTCAACCCGGCCCATCATTTCATTTATAGCCCAACCTGAAACGTGCCTTCTTCCATTTCCAGAACACCGAACTGAAGTTCCTCCTTTCCATCACTTAGACTTCCTTTCCCAACCTCTTGTTAATCACTTCATTAACCACTCCATACTCTCCTTAATATATGGCTCACCAATTTCCCTTTTTGAAACAGTATTTCCACCATCAGTACAAAACAAAAATCCAACTCCACTGTACGATGTCCATCCCCACTTTCTTTTGTGTCCATCGTTCTCCACTGCTACTACAGATTTTCTGTTCTTCCACTGATTCACCTTAACAATATTTTTAATTAATTCAACTAACCAAAAATCTTAGTTACTCTTTAAAGAAACAGTTAGCACCGTACCCTTGTTGCTCATGATCTTCCAATGTTCGAACAACAGAGAGCTCCAACCTCACCATTTCCCGATTTTCAATTGCCAACATCTCCTCCCATACATCAGTAAAGCTCAAACCAACACTACCATCCAACTTCCCTTTATTCGCAGATGATACACAGTGAAACCGATCCCTTTCCATGGCCATTTTCCAAGCCTCAATCTCCTTTTTCCCACTCGTTTCTTCACTGAGAATCTCTACAAACATCTCCCTTTCACTCCTCTTTGAAAACTCAACACCTTCATACCCGAAACCCCAAGCTCGGATCTCGCTGGAAAAACCCAACTCCTTCCCCGTTGACCCGCCATTTGACCACCTCCTGTCGTCGCTCCGGTCATCTAACTCCATCGCAACCACCCTACAACAACTCAGCACAGAAAACTACACCACATTCTCACCTTCAGTTGAAACTCGATGCTCCTTCTCCATCACGGCCTGTTGCTTCCGCCTCACTTCCATGGCAAGTCGCACCCTCCAAATTAGCGTCGGCCCCTACCAAACTCTCTCCCCTGATGCGCCTTGGCACCAGATACCTGCCTGCGACATTAATCTCCCCTCCGGCCTTGCCTATTTCGATGCGTCCTCATGCCCTACAACGCTGCCTCGAAGTCGATCTCAAAGGAAGTCCACCGAACTTGTTTTGAAGGTTATAGATTTGAAGCTTGAGGTTAGACGAGTTCAACAGATCCATAAACATTTGATTTCATTAAGTATTGAGATGGATTTAATTTGCCGAAGTATTTTGATAAATGGCGGCCTTCGTTTTGATTTACAGAAGGGGGATTTAGGTTGTAAGAGATGAAAGGGTATTAACGTGTATTTATAAGGAAAGAGATTTAGATATTTTAAGAAGATATTTTCAAAGATATTTTCCATTTATTTGGTTAAGCAATTTAAGCCCGCACGACTTCATAAGAGACCGGAATTACACGAAATTTGATATACTGCTATATTCTAATATTCTGAATTCAATAAGACTGGTTTCGTCAAAATCTGAATTTGTTTGTAAAAACAGTATTTTACGTGTTAATTTAATCGAGATAAATATTTATTCGATTTCAAAACACTTCAAACTTCGATAATAAATTTATATTATCGTTCATATTAAATTAGAATTTTCATCAATTTCTAATTCAATTTAATTCCATATTAAATTCCATATCCGATTCAGTTATTTTTAATAACTCGTTTATCCTGAATTTAAGTTATTCACTTCTTATTTAAATAAATTAAATATTCAGACGCCAAAAACCCGGGTCATTACACTTAACTCAATCTAGGGTATTACTAACCCCATCTCTACTGAGTCACGCCACAGAGCCAAGGTAATTACTTTACCTTCAGCTCTGATACCACTGTAATGACTCGGGTTTTCGCGATCTTGAGTGATCAACATATAACCCAATGTCGACTATTATGCATCTGAAATACCGGATAGTCCATGAAAGAAAATAGAGGGTGAGAATAGATAAGATAGAAACTTAGAATAATAGAAGAAGAAGAAGAACATACAACATCAGAGTAAACACGAATCTCATAGCAGAACGAACAATATATAATAGATACATATCTTTGAAATAAAATCAGTATATGTATATAGTAACATTATAAGAGTATAACACTTACAACACAACGCAAATAACAATAGCTATATAATCCTGAAGTCTTCTGCTCCAAGCTCTCCAAGTATATCTGTAAAACCTGACTACTTGACTTCCCGTACAAATTTGGGCACCCAAGAGTTTAAGGAAAACAAAACAAAAAAAACTCTGGATCAGTCATGGGACTGGTATGAGTAAAACAATTTAAAACAACTAGAGCAATTAAACGATATCTCATAAGACCACGTCGTATAATGGAACGGGTTTTTCCCTTTTGAGAATCCAAAATAATCTTTATACCGAATTTTTTTTGATATTATAATAGTGTCTATCAACCACAATATAATAATCATCTAGCAGAAACGCTTTCATCTCACGTTCTACATATATAGTATACAATCAAAACCACGAGCACTTATTGGATAATGGATTTCCCACTATGAAAAGGTGTGGAACCACCTTCCGATAGTGTACCTCTAGAGAGGAATACACTGGGTTCAACAAGAACATCTTACAACCCGGCCACACATGACCGACCACTCATTTCGCTTGAGTGTATCGAATGTATATCACCAATGGTTGGGATCAACAACCGTTTCTCGAATGAGACAGCATCGAATCGATTAAAGAAGGAAATGAATATTCTCTAGATAGGTGATAATACACCCTAATTGGAAGCAACCCACTTAGCCATGCTGCCTGCCCGATTTTTGTCATTTCCCGGTTGTGAGGCCAGAAGCCACGCTTATCTCTGACAGATCACACATATATTCACTTTGAATGTCACATCGTCGTACCCGCCAAATCACAAATTGATTTCCCAAAAAATACAACGGGTATACAGCTAAGAGAAATGGATTCCTTCGCACCAAACGCAAATACGTTTGAAGAGATCAACTTACGCGATCTATTAAATATACTCTGTTAGACATTCTTCCATACAGGTCGTCCTACGACTGGACAAACCGAAGGCACTATTCTATAAATCCATCTTAGGCAATTTCTACCTAGGATTGCCAGAACAGCTCTTGCATAATTCCGTCTTCGGACAATGGAAATGGTCAAAATCTTCAATAGTCGGTGATTTAACTATCAAAGGAAAACATGTGTACAAACTATGGTCATATTTTCAAAATGGAAATCTTACCGAGCAAACCATCAATCAACACTGATCCACTTTAATTTAATTTGTCATTCAATTATCCATATCCCTATTCCTGTTTCCATATATTCAACATTTCTTATTTTCTAATTTTAGAAAATATACAGTATTAACCTTGGAAAACATTTCCATTTCTTATTTTCTATATTAGAAAACATTTCTGATTCTAATTTGGAAAACATTTCCAAAACTCCTACATTTGGATTTAAACAGATGTTTAAATAAAACATCGCTCTGCCAACTCAAAACATTACACTCATTAACTAAATTCACTTAACCAACCTTCACTATCGAACCTTAACCATTCCTTAGTTAAAGATGGAGTCAATCAAGTTGGGGTATAACTACGTCTCAGACCTTAACTGAACAACATCTCTAACCTTGAAATAGACAAAGTACCCTTTTAAATCTTTAACCGACTTCTTTACGTAGCTCTCGGATTCTATTTACGAATACACTTCTTTATTGAAAACATTGATTATAGCTATAGCGTTATAATCCCTACTTCCGAAATATCTAACTTCAAAATATAAATTTTATTCCTTAATTTAACTATATAACTAAATAGACAATTTATAAATAAATAATTAAATCTTGATTAAAAATGGAAAGTGTACTTTCCCGAATTCAATAAAAATCGAATTTCAACGTATAATTCTCTTTCGATAACTCCTTTCCGAATAAACTATATTCGATTAACTCCTTTCGAATAAACTATATTCGATTAACTCCTTTCGAATAAACTATATTCGATTAACTCCTTTTGAATAGACTATATTCGATTAACTCCTTTCGAATAAACTATATTCGATTTACTCCTTTCTTCGATTAACCAATACTCGGCTAACTCTATTCGATTAACTAACACTCAACTACCTCTAACTTGATTAACTCTATTCGAATAACAAATATTCGATTAACTTTAATCAATTTAACTCTAATTTGATTAACTCTATTTGATTAACTCTATTTGATTAACTCTAATCCAATTAACTCTTTTATATAATCCATTAAGTTTGATTTTATATTTTAAAATAATATCCCATTTCCAAATTCTATTTATACTTCTATTTATAGAATTATTCATACAAAATCTCCTTTTTATTTCTAACACTTAAATCTCATTTACAATTCCCTTTATAAATCCTGAGTTCACATTCTATTTAAAATATCGGTGTCAAAACCGATTTCTACCTCTCTATATAAGTTCAGACTTATATATCCCATTTTATCCAATGATAAAATAATTTACTTAATTTAGAAAACATATTTATAAATTAATCTCCCCAACTTATCGGTTAAAACAGATTTCTATCTAATTCCACTTTAAATAAATCTTTTCCATTTCTTTTATATCCTGCCAATTTCCCTTTTTATTCTATTTGTTTTCCAAATAAATATTTCTTTTATATAATTCTATTTATTTTCCAAATAAATATTTCTTTTATATAATTCTATTTATTTTCCAAATAAATATTTTTTTATATAATTTTATTTATTTTCCAAATATTCCCTTTCATAAAATCCTTTGATTTTATAATTATTTTCTTTTATAAAATTCTTTGATTTTATAATTATTTTCTTTTATAAAATTATTTGATTTTATAATTATTTTCTTTTAAAAAATCCTTTTCCTTTTATATATAAAATCCATTGATTTTATATATTTAATTTATTTTCAAAATAACTTTGAAAATCCCCTTTTCTACATCCCAATATTTCTTACGGTATTTAAAATACCAAATAACAATGATCGATATCATTCAAACATACATAATCAACAACAGATTATATATCACATCATATATTACAATATATGAAAAGAACATTATTATAAATATTGAGGAATCCAGTTGGATCCCTCTAAACTGTTTCCCTGCATCACAGATGTTAAACAATATGATTAACATCAACTTCATTTAAATATGAAATATTCTGATAAACAAAATCAATATTTGATTAACGATATATATATATCATTATCTATAATTTTAACCAATCAATTAGCAGTTCATCCAAATAGTAAACACACAGAATCAACCATCATCTATCAGTTCTAAAAATACGTTATAAAAATATAACTGGATAGAGTTAGTGAGATTTACACACATTGGACGATCATCGTTAAATAACGATAATTGTGGTTGATTCAGATCATACAATTTATTTCGCTATAAATCGTAACGAGCTCCAATTCACTCTTCGTCCATTCCATTGTGAAGCGCTCGTCCGTACGATCCCAATGGATCTTGTTTTGCTGGATTCCGTTAACATATGAACAAGTTATTGCATTTACAAGTTTGTACACAATTATAATTTAAAATAAACTTTAATTATAATTATTCGGGCCTTACTACCTTGAATTTGGCCCATATTCAATTCCAAACCCAAACCCGCGTTTACACCTTCTTCCCTAAATGAACTCGCGAACTCTAGTACAACCATTTTGCATCTCCTCCCTCCAACCGCTCCTCACTCCTTCAATGAAAAATCAAACAAAAATCACCATCCATCTCCACTCCAAAATCTCGTCAATCCCATACCCTTGCTGTCAAACTTGAGCTTGTCTTCATTTGTGCGGTTTCCAGTCTTCAACGTACGAGCACAGTAAAGGTGCCGAACTTTTTATACCCTAACAATCACAGTAAGTGCGGATTTACACCCTGAATACGAATACAACCCTCAATTCACTAAACACTGCTCCAAATCTGAGAAATGAAGAACCCCAAAACACGCTGAGGAAACACAACGACTAAGAGAAGGTTTTGAACCAAGTGTAATAGATAAGGAATCGAAGGAAATCGTGCAAGGAATTCATATATTCAAGTTTCTGTGTTTATGGAAATTTCCTTAATTTGTTTGGGATTTTTGAACACCCCATTTTCACGCTTTTGGTTTTTGCTGAAGAGATATAGTGGCGGCCATAGTTTCTTTGACCGTGGAAAGAATAGAATTAGGTTTGGATAGGAGTACTTATAGGAAATGATAGCTTAGAATGTAAGCTAAGTAAAATATTAATTTATATTTGATAATTAATTCAATTTGTCATTTAAAAATTCCCATGATCATATACAACATCCAAAAATCATGAAAATGGCTATACAACTAGAGTTTGACATTACGGACCCAACGAAACTGGTTAATTCGAATTTCGACTTCGTTTGCTCACACATCGTATTTTTAATGTCAAATATTTGACTATTTTACACATTTAAATTCCCTACGGCCACATACTAATTCCAAAAATCACGGAAATTGAAATCTAGCAATAATTTAATACTACGGATCCAACAAAATTAGTTTCGTCGAAAACGGAGTTCGTTTGCAAAACTGGCTATTTTTAAAGCTCTAAATAAACCAATTTAAATATAAATATATTTAAAAATAATTAAATTAAATTAAATATAAATAAATAAATATTATTATATATATTCACATAGAATATCGCACAGCTCCAAAATATACATATATGGATTTATATTTCCATATTTCAAATCCAGAGTTAAATCGATATTCTATTTATATTGAAAATCCATTTAAATATAAATAAATCATTATAAAATTATAAAGGAATTCCATAGCGACTATTTGAAAATTTGATTTGGACATATTCGACTTTTCTCTTCCATTAGAAAAATATATTTTACCAGCTCTGAACGTTTCTTGTTTCACAGAGATCCAATTTAAAACGGATTCTGTATATCCATTTTAAGTTCGAATCGCCAAATAGCGAACCGCAGCGCCATTTCGAGCTCGATTATAATTATAATATAATTTATACATTCTAAATCTAGAATCATAATTATAAATCAATTTTAAACTGAATTAAACACTTCTAATTATTCAGTTCACGCAATATTGGTGAATTCCACTATTTCCGACTATTTTAGAATTAAATATATTATTCCATTATTTGTATTAATTAAATATTCAATATGATTTAATTAAACAACCATTTAATTCTCTAAATCACTATTTAAATAATAAAATAGATTAATTATAATACTGACAAAAAAGGGACGTTATACCAGTTAGTTAAACGTTTCTTGGGTCTTCAACCCATTCATTTTCTCCAGTGATTGGGTTCTTCTTGACGTCCTTTCTTCTTCATTGTTGAGTGAGTCTTTGTTGTTTTCATATCTTAAATGAGAAGAAATTGACCAACGAATTACCTCAAAATGTTTCTATTGATATTCCACCATTCTCATCTAGATTAACTCCAGTTTGTGCTAATATGTAGTTCTATGGAAAGAATTTTCTTGAAATAATTCAAAGAATAATCAAGATTTTCACTTATGTTATGGATAGGATTTGCCATGGATTTGATAAGAAATGAATAAGTAAGAAGGAGATGAAATAATGAATTGTTTTGGAAGAAATAGGCTTAAATAGAGTCTGGAATTCGTTGGATTTTGAATGGACCTGAGTTAGTTATTTAATTTTAAAATTTGAAAATATGGTGTTTATATGTCGACATATACATAAATGTATGTCAACATAACCATTTAATGATTTTGAAAATGTTCAAGTTATGAATCTTTTGAATTTATGTTAAACTGTAAATAGTCCTAAAGTTTTTATAATAACTTAAAAACAATTTTGAACAGAAATAAAACTCCATTCATTACTTGATAGAAAGCAAATACATCCAACTAATTAAGGCACACCAAATACGATATTCGAAAAGCAAATACATCAGCTACATATAGATAAATTAAACTAGATAAACTAGTTTTTAGAATGATGAGGGATGTGAGATTCCAAGCTTTCTTTTAATCTTGACCATGAATTTGGTCATTGTTAAAAAATTGTTCTTAAGCTTCTTTTTATTTTTGGCAATTTTGACATGATTTTGAACAATAGTTTCTTTGGAAATGTGTCTAGTGTTGGTTGGGTACTCAACACTTTCTAAAGAAGTTTCTTCTTCTTCGACTTCCACTGGCACTTGTTCTGTTTGCATTCGAGCTTGTTTGGCTTCGAATGTCTCATATGGTTTGAAAGTGAGGAATTTGCATGAGATGAATGTTTGATGAGTCAAACACTTTTCTAGGCACAAAATCTTCTCCGTGAAGGTCAACTCCAAAGTATTTGAAGATACGAGTGAGATAAACACCATAGTAGAGAGTGTTTTCTCTTGAGGACAATTCTATGGGCTTAATTTCATTTAAAACCATGTCGGCCCAACTGATAGTATAGCCATCCATAATAGCAAAGAGAGCCTTTTGGACTTTGAGAGTTGGATTGTTGAAATTTCCGGAATGAGGAGTGATGGTATGTTGAAGGAGAAGGTTTACGATTCTTGTTTTTGGACGAAAGAAGCGATTTTTGAACTCCATTGGAGCATTGTCTCAAATATGTCATGGAAGGTCTCTAAATCGGTTTCATCGATTTTGAAATACGAAATATCAGATCCTGTGCGTCTACAAGTTAGAATAGTTCCTAAGAGTTCAGCATATAGGACAATTTGCGTGCCTTTGATGCTACTCCAAATTTGGTTTTCATTTCCTTCGTAAAATGCGCGATCAAGATTCGCATAGAACATCTTGACAAGTTTTGGGGTAACACTCTTCGTTGTTATCACGAGAGTCTTCATTGTGTTCAAAGAGAGAGGTAAGCTCATTAGAGGGAAAATCACTAAAGATGGCGAAAGCACCCGTGTTAACTTTAGCATTTGCTAAATAGTTAGCATAGGTTTTGATAGCCTCTTTGTCATTATGAAGAAAACCTTTGATGGTTTTGGTTAGATGAACTTGAGGAAGCCATTGAATTGATAGTACTGAAGAGAATGAATATGAAGAATATTGTTTTGAATTGTGAATGAAAGATGGAGAGAATAGGTGTATATATAGAAATTGATGGATATGTATGAATAAGCACATCTTTTCAGACTTAAATGACACCTTTTCAGACCTTGGGAGTTGGTGAAAAGTTAGAGAGAAGTTTGAAAGTTTAAACCTTTGAAATTCAAATTTCAAATTACTGGTCAGATATGTCGACATATAGACATATGTATGTCGACATATGTACCTATTTTCAAAGGAAATATTATTTTTGTGAAATGTTATTTAATTATCGATTTATATTTCAGGTTTAACGATTTTTGAAAATAATTCTAATCCTATCAAACATATAAACAATTTATTTTATTATTTATTATATTATTATTTTGAATTTCAAATTTCAAGTGTAAATTTTAAAGTTTTTAAATTCAAATCGAAGCAAACAAAAAAAAAACCATTCAACCAAATAAAATTAAAAACTAATTAACATGTATCCGGTTTTTGGATCCTTTTCTTCGAAATTTTCTGAACTCTGAATTGCCGTAAAGCATATATTCGAATTTTCAGTTTCTGGCTCTTCATCACTTAATGGTGAATTTGAATCATCTAACGTTGTTTTTAATGCAATGGATTTATTTTTCAGTTGACCTACCTTCTTTTCTCTTTTGTAATTGGACTTCATAAGACATCAGATTTCCGATAAAATCCTCAATCTCATTTCATTGACATCATTGGCATCTTCAATTGCCAAAGTTTTCTGATCCCATTTTGGAGTTAATGAACTCAATATTTTTCTGACTTGATCTGCTTCAGAATGATTTTTTCCAAGTGCTGTTAATGAATGCGCTATCTCTTGAAATCTGCAATACATTCCAGAAATAGACTCATTCTCGTTCATTTTGAATAATTGATTAACTAACATTGCTATTTTAGTTTGTTTAATTTTACTAGTTCCTTCATGAGTAACTTGTAAAGTTCTCCAAATTTCATAAGCGGTTTTAGATACTAACACTCTATTTAACTCATTCCTATCTAATGAACAAAATAACATATTCATGGCTTTAGAATTACTTTGTGCAATAGTCTTTTGTTCATTTGTCCATTGTCCAAAAGCAGTTGTGGGTTCAACAAATTCATTTTATATACTATTCCATGTGTCTAATCCTAATTATTGTAAATATATCTTCATTCTACATGCCCAATATGAATAATTACAACCATTAAATAGTGGTGGTCTAGAAGTGGACTGACCCTCTACAAAAGAACTATTATTACTACTAGTGTTGGTTGCCATTATCACTATTTTCAAAAATCAGATTATGAACTTTTTGAAAGACCTTGCTTTGATACTAATTGTTGGGGATTGCGGAATGGATTATTAAGGAAAAATAAACACTAGAGGGGGAGGGGGTGAATAGTGTTTTTGAGAATTTAAACAAAATCTAAACTTATATGAACTACTATGTAACAACCCGAAAATTCTGAACCAATTTAAATATTTTATTTTAGCAATTTTAATGGATTTAATTTTTTAAAATGATTTATTTTAAATAATAACGATTAAAAATTTATTTTAAATGAAGTTAGAACGAATAAATTTATTTTAATTATATAACGAGCACGAAATAGCACGGTAGTTTGAAAATTTGAATTTGAACTTTGACCGAATGTATAGGATTCAAAATAAATCGGATTTCAGTAAAACCAAAAATATTTAAATCTGTTTAAAAATATCTTTCCAACGAATCTGAAAAATTGAAATTTCATAGCGGGAATAAAAAGTTATGGCCAGTTTAAAATTCAGAATAGTCGCTATGGAATTTATATATATATTTTAATATAATAATTAGCCATTTTGCAACCGACCTCCGTTTTCGATGAAACCACTTTGGTTGGATCCGGAATGTCAAATTATTGCAAGATTCCAATTTTCATAAATTTTGGAATTAATATGGGAGCGTGGCAAAAGAAAATGTGTTTTGTCAATTTCAGTTAAACTGGATCGACCAAAAATTGACCATTTTTCAAACGGTCTCCAAATTCAATGAAATTAATTTTGTTAGGACCGCATCATAAAAACATAGCTAGATTTATTTTTCGAGTATTTTTGGAGTCAGTTTGTGGCCTCGGTAAATTTAAATGTACGATCAAATTAAATAATTAAATGTTTTATATTTTAAATTAAAGAAAAGTGGTCTAAGACTATCAAACGGGCTGACGGGACCTAGTCCATTGTGTCTGGAATAGGGATATTTGGCTAGGGGCAACATTCTTTGGGTCGGATTTGGAGTCATTAAGAAGTAACGGGTTTTTTTGTAAAATAATGAATTTAATAATATTTTATTATAAATAACCCTAAACTAATCAAAACCCTAATTCGTTCTAAATGAAACCTGCTGCCATCTTGCTATCGACGGCTCTGGAGCTCCGAAATAAAACCATAAAGATCTCCTAATCTAGATCAAATTAAATCCTGAAGTCAAAGCAGAAATTGAAGAGCATCTCACGCTCTTCGATTTCATATGGACAAGATCAAGTATGGTGAAAAGAGAGGCTCGAATTTTGGTGAGAAAGCGGTGGACTTGGGATCGGTTTCTAGAAGCATAGGGTCCAGCGAGTGGGCCCTAACTCCTGGCGCTAGACGAGGTGGCAGAGCACTTCGAGGTGGTGGTGTTGGATCGGGTAGTGGCAGTCCCTGGTGCTGTGCGTGGTGGAGTTTTCAAATGGAAGCGATGGGTTATAGAGTGCGACTATTTTTCCAGAACGAAGATGTGAAGGAGATGAGTCCTGAGGCCTTGGATCAAGGATCAATGGTGGAAAAAAAGAATTAGGTTAATTATATAATTATTAAATCTGAAATTATTTATAAAATAATGTTGTAATCTTCTAAAATCAATAACTTTGTCATACGGTGTCAGAATTCAGCAAATCCAGATCCGTTGGATTCCACTCGCCGAGCACTACATGATGGAACAAACCGGGACTGAAACAGAGACCATTTGGATTTTTTTATAAAATTAAACATATGTTTAATTCTATTAAAAACAATCGTTATTGAAACAATTCCTGAAACCGATCAAGGTGAGAACTCTCTCACTAAATTTTCTTATACAGTTATCTATTATAAGCTGCCATGATTTTCATCTGTATTTAATCATCACGAATATCTGTTCACTAAAAATATTATTTTTAGTTTTTGTGTGAGAATTCTATTTTTTTATATATAATTAAAATTAATTAACTATGATTGTGTTATTACCAATACGCTGTTAAATTATATTGGTTGTTATACGTGATTTGATCTGGGATTGATGTTGTTATGTAGATCTATTGATTTGATGATTGTTGTGTTGAAATAAAATAGTTGAAACAAAAATATCAATTTTTGTTGAATAAAACAGCTGAAACGAAAATATCAATTTTTGTTGAATAAAATAGTTGAAACAAAAATATCAATTTTTGTCGAATAAAATAGTTGAAACAAAAATATCAATTTTTGTCGAGTAAAATAGTTGAAACAAAATTATCAGTTTTTGTTGAATAAAATAGTTGAAACAAAATTATCAATTTTTGTTGAATAAAATAGTTGAAACAAAATTGACATTTTTTTCAAAACAAAATAGTTGAAACAAATATGACATTTTTGTCAAAATAAAATAGTTGAAACAAAAATGACATTTTTTTCAAAATAAAATAGTTGAAATAAAATTGACATTTTTGTCAAAATAAAATTGTCAAAACAAAAGTATCATTTTTGTTGAAATTAAATAGTCAAAACAAAAAATAACATTTTGTTAAAATAGAATTGTCAACAAAAATGAAAGAATCATTTTTAAATCATTTTTGTTGAAATAGAATTGTCAACAAAAATGAAAGTATCATTTTTTAATCATTTTGTTAAAATAGAATTGTCAACAAAAATGAAAGAATCATTTTTAATCATTTTGTTGAAATAGAATTGTCAACAAAAATGAAAGAATCATTTTTTTTAATCATTTTGTTAAAATAGAATTGTCAACAAAAATGAAAGAATCATTTTTTAATCATTTTGTTAAAATAGAATTGTCAACAAAAATGAAAGAATCATTTTTAATCATTTTGTTAAATAGAATCGTCAACAAAATAAGTTATCATTTTTAATCATTTTGTTAAAATAGAATTGTCAACAAAATAAGTTATCATTTTTAATCATTTTGTTGAAATAGAATTGTCAACAAAATGAGTTATCATCATTTTTAATCATTTTGTTGAAATATAATTGTCAACAAAATAAGTCATCACTTTTAATCATTCTATTGAAATAGAATTCTCAACAAGATAAGCTATCATTTTTAATCATTTTGCTGACATAGAATTGTCAACAAAATAAAAGAATCATTTTTATTTATTTTGGTTGAAATAGAATGGTCGACAAAATAAAAATATCATTTATTGTTAAAAATAGTTTTGTAAACAAATGAAATTGTCACTTTTATTTGTTATCTTAAAATAGATTTGTAAACAAATGAAATTGTCACTTTTATTTGTTGTGTTAAAAATAGATTTGTAAACAAATAAAAATATTATTTTATTTGTCATATTAATGAAGGGATTTGTATACAACATTAGAATATCATTTTTATTTGTTATATTAAAAATAGAATTGTATACAATATAAAAGAGACATTTTTATCGTCATATTATACATTAGAATTGTATACAATATAAAGGAGACATTTTTATCATCATATTATACATTCGAATTGTATACAATATAAAGGAGACATTTTTATCGTCATATTATACATTCAAATTGTATACAATATAAAGGAGACATTTTTATCGTCATATTATACATTCGAATTGTATACACTACAAAAGAGACATTTTTATCGTCATTTTATACATTAGAATTGTATACAATAAAAATAGACATTTTTATGTGTCATGTTATACATTGAAATTTTATACAAATAAAAATATTTCTTTTTATTTGTTAGGTTAAAAATAGAAATTGCATACAAATAATGAAAATAAAAATTATCTTTTATTTGTCATTAGCGACATATTATGCAGATAAATTACATTTTATTTGACATTAGAAAACATTTAGTGAATGTATGCAAATAAATTACATTTTTATTTGACATTAGAAAACATTGGAAATGTTATACAAATAAAACTTCTTTTTATTTGTTATTAGAAAACATTGGAAATGTTATACAAATAAAACTTCTTTTTATTTGTTATTAGAAAACATTGGAAATGTTATACAAATAAAACTTCTTTGTATTTGTTATTAGAAAACATGGGAAATGTTATACAAATAAAACTTCTTTTTGTTAGAAAACATTGGAAATGTTATACAAATAAAACTTCTTTTTATTAGAAAACATTGGAAATGTTATACAAATAAAACTTCTTTTTTATTTGTTATTAGAAAACATTGGAAATGTTATACAAATAAAACTTCTCTTTATTTGTTGTTAGAAAACTTTGGAAATGTATGCAAACAAAATCGCTTTTTTATTTGTTATTAGAAAATGTAGGAACTTGTATGAAAATAAAATATCTCTTCTTATTTGTCATCAGAAACATTTAAATTGTTATGCAAAATAAAACATTCTTTTATTTGGCATGTTAAACATGTTAGCGGAATCGTCGAATGATTTTTATATATATATATATATATATATATATATATATATATATATATATATATATATATATATATATATATAATAAAATTAAATGAATCGCACGCGGTAGTTTGCGTTTCGGAATCGTAACTTTAAACGATTATACCGAAAGATCCGACCGTCGGATTTTCCCAAAACTAGAATCTTAGGTCCGCTTTGGGAAGATCATTCCAACGATATAAAATTTGTTAAAATCCAATGGTTATATTTCGAGAAATGTGTAAATTAAATTTGGGTAAAAACAACGCCAGGGCCGCATAGTGACCTGAAGCATCGTTAAATTAAATTGGACTATTTTTATATAAATACAAATAGCAACAAATCGTTATAAAACAATATTTATATATATTCGAGAATTATTTGATAAGACTAAGTTCAATCTCATTTCAAATAATTATACGATGATTTAAAGTCGAAGACATTGAAGACGGTGATTAAAGATTGGCGATCTTCACATCAAAAGGATGACTATTGATGCCCTGGATTGATTTTCTCCCAGGAAATGGTTATAGTGGTAGTTGTCCGGACGTACTTTTTGATTGTCCGGATAAGCGAGCACCTCTCTTCCATATTGGATATACGAGACGAGGAATAAGGTGTCTCCGGTTTCGTTCAGACCCAGAACGGACTTGTAAATGGATGTGTGTCTGACATTGAATTTCATTCTATGTGAATTGATTTCTATTTAATATATATCTTTTTTGTGGCGGAGAGTTTATTCTCTTACTTATCACCCTTCTCTGAGATGAACGTGCTCAGAGGTTATATATTGATAGCTATCGGTCGCATGCCGTGGATTGTCAATGTGGAATGCCAAGAAGCAAATGATCAAGGCTTTTGTTAAAAAGCAGAGCCTTGTGGTTGATGATCAAAGCATAACTTGTTTAGGCATAGCTTTGTGTATAGCGTAACTTCGCGAGCCTCACACCCCGATAGGAGTCAAAAACGGGATAAGGACCCAAGGAGTGAACGCGTTTCTTTCTAGCTAGAAGTGGTGTCATGGTATGGAGCCCAGACATTTTTACTTATGTGAATGATGGATTACGAGGCCTCAGCTATATTGGTCGATAGTGGCCAATAGATAGGTCCAATAGGACTGGGAAACTTGTGTTTAGGCATAACTAATCCACTAAAGTATTTGTGGACTGGCCTTGGAGGATCCAAGGGCTCGCCAACGTCCGAGTTCTGAGACATTTGCTAGAGTGTCTCGAATTGGTAAGGAGATCATTCCTAGCCATGACTCATGATGGAAACCCAATTTCCAATATGACATTACGGTTTTGATTGTAAACCTATATATGGAGACATAGTAGGATGGGGTACTATGCCGTCTAAGATTGATACATTTACTTTGAAAGTATTTTAAAACTGATTAGACACTAATAATAATATTAAATATTATTTTGTATGTATCAAGCATGTTTGATCATTATACGGTAAAACTCTATCCTCCGGTTTGTGTTGCATTGTGTGATGGGACTTGGGTCTTATAACGATTTCATTTTCTAAAAAAGGATTGCATTGTTTCGAATAAAAGTTTATTTAAATTATGCACTGGCAATCCAATGGAGTAAACCCGTTCCGTGTTAGTGGCGTGGTCCTGTGATTAGCCTTATTATTATTAGATAAGTTAAGAAAGATTTCACATACCAGTCCATGACTGACTCGTAGTTTATTTTCACTTGCAAACTCAGGTGCTCTTATTTTCCATATGGGCAGTTGAGTGGTTTATTTTGCAGATATTTATTTATTGAGCAGGATTCTGGATCGAAGCTTAAAGCTGTGTCTAGAGCACTGATAGCCTCCTGCTGTGTTAGTTTAATTGTTTCGCTGCGTTGTATTAAATTTGTTGTAAATTATCTTCCACTATTATATTACTATATTCAATGTACTCTGATATTATGTCCTCTGATGTAACATTATTATGATGTTTATCAAAGTCTTATGTTATTTGTTATGATGTGTTGTATGCCCAATGTTAGCGTATACGGGATTCGAACGATCTTGGTCGATTTAGCAATCGATTAGGTCCGGGAGAAATCCATGTCGTTACATACTATATGAATCAAACACCACAGAAACAATCACAGACACAAATCAAACACAACTGCAAAGATAAACAAAAATAAAGTGCAGAAAAGGAAAGAACACATTGGATTTTATATTGGTTTGGAATTGCTCCTACGTCCAGTCCCGCACAACGTTGGATTGTGCAGAGTTTTACTACTATAACAATATCCAATTACAACCTCCTTCGTTTCACGGCTACCAGGGATACCATCGATTCCAACCTCCTTGATTTTAAGGCTACAAGGGATACCATCGATTACCGGTCCTTGATTTCACGGCTACAAGGGATACCACTGATTACCCGTCCTTGATTTCACGGCTACAAGGGATACTACCAATTTCTTACATAACCCAAACAATTACAAACAACCCTATAACCCTTCAATAGCACTTGATTCAGAGATTAATGAGTAGAGAGTGTAGAGAGAAGAAGTTTAATGAAAATAGAATTGAATTCGATAGAGTATAAGATGGAGAAGAAGAAGTAATAAAAAATTCAAAATTAGCCCTTATATATAACATTTGAAAGGTTGCAACGTTTTTGAACCATCACAAATAGTGAAAAGACACTTCCTTTCAATTTTGAAAAAATGACAGTTATATGTCAACATGTATATATATGTATGTCGACATATACATGTACAAAATTGAAATTTGAATATTTTCAAGTGTTTTGATATGTATACAACTCTGGAAATTCTTAAATTAAAATATGGTGTTATATAAATATTATAAAGTATAAAATCATATGAAAACATAAATATAAACTATATAAACATATTTATAAAATTATGGAGTTTGAAACTATATAAATATAAAGTATATAAAATATAAATATATAAAACTTATAAAGTATAAACTTATAAAACTTAAGTTTAAAATCAAATTAAAATGGAAAGTAAAATAGAGAAGATAGAGATTGAAGATAGAATTTTAATATAGAATTTGAAAAACAGAATTTGAACCTAGAGTGTTATTCAGAGTCTTACATAATCTAGACTCTATAACTATATTTATCTTGAACTCTTGAAATCTTGAATACACATGCATCTTGAATCATCTCTGAATTCTGAATCTCCAATATCTTTAAACTGTACAGTCTTCAGTAATAATTCCTACATATAAATCCTGCATATGTGTGTATATATATATATATATATTCTAGACAAAAGTGTTAGTATATATTTTATAATCAATTAATATTGAAATAAGGTTATTGTCATCATAACTCCATTCTCCAACATATTAACATCATTGAATGCAGGGAAACCAGTTAAAGGAATCCAACTGAACTCTTCAAAATAATTACTGTTTATTTTCATATATTGTGATATATGATGTGTTAACTATTCTATGGTAGATTTTAATGTGTAGGATGTTTAAATAGCATAGGCCTTGTAGGATCTAAACTAACCCTAGAAGGGGGGTGAATAGGGTTTACTACAAATTAAATGAATTTAAATTAAAAATAAAATATCACAGAATAAAAAAATTGCAGAAAGAAAATCACACACAAAAGATACCCAGCTTCGGCAAAACTATGCCTACTGCTGCATCAAGGTTTCTACTAGGAGTTATAAACAATCTCTACGCTTACAGACTCTTGTAAACTCACAACCTTCGCTCTCGACTATTTAAACCCTACGCTCAAGACCGTGACACAACTCGATTCCTTAAGCTGTGATTTTTCTAACTACAGAACCTAGTAGTTATTGACTCTCTTTAAAAAACTTGAATTTTAAAACAAATAAAACATAAATAAATAAAACCCTAGTTATTAAATAAGGATTTAGCCCCTTTCAGCAATTGGCCGGTCATCCACTTTTATTAATCTAGTTGCTTTCTCTCTTAATTTCCATGGCGGCGGCTTCCCTAGGGTTCCATCTGAAATCGATTTTTCTCCACAGTTTGTTTGATCGATTTGAAGCTCCAGTGATTTCCAATTCTAGATATTGGTTGCTCTTGAAAAATCGTATGCGATTTTTACCCTTTTTCTGTTTTTAAGTATGCTTGATTTTGCTCTCGTTTTTCTGTTATAGCCGATGATGATTCTTGTGTGTATTTATAGTGATTTTAGTTCCTAAAAAAACTCTGATTCTAGAACTTTGAATGGCTTGAATTTGTCCTTGCGATATGGGTTGGTAGTTTGACTTTTTCTTCCAAAAATCCTGATTTGAACTCTTGCCATATATATTATATAACTGGAAAATATCTCGTTGCTTCTATAGCTTTGATTTGGTCCTTTTGAAAACTTTCTATGAATTTGCTCGATGTATCTGGACTTGATTGTGGCCCCTTGAAATTTGATTTTCACAATTTACTCTTGCCAAGTGTAAATTGCGTTTTTCCATTGATTTAATTCTAGAAATATATTTGGTTGCCTCCTAGAAATCGAAATGATATTGGACTCAAATCTGGAAACACTCCTATATCGAATTGATGATGGTTTGTTTCTGAAAATCATTGAAATCTTGCCACTTATGGTATTGTCAAAACAAGAAAGATTTTCTTGCTCCTTTCGTGAATTTTCTAAGATGATTCCTTTGTCACATTCTTGTAGTTATTGCTGCTTGTACTTGTACATCACACATATGTAAACATGCTTCATGCACTACTTGTGTCATGTTAGTTAGTCCCTCCAGTGTTGCATATCATGTAATTTATGTTTGATCACCTTGTGTAACGGCTGGAAATTTTCGACTCCTCGAGAGTCGAAAATTCCGAGACGTTAGTGAAAGAAAGTAGATGGTGAGGAAGAAAAGATAGAACTAATAGAATAGAAGAAGAAGAAGAACTTACATCATCAGAGTAAACACGAATCTCACAGCGGAACGAATAAAATATAACATAACTTTGAAATACAAATCAGTACTCGTATATACATACCATTTCAAAGTACAACACTTAACAACACAGCGGAATAATAATAGCTAAATCCTGAAGCCTCCTGCTCCAAGCTCTCCAAGTGTATCTGTAAAATCCCGACTACTTGACTGCCCGTACAAATTTAGGCACCCAAGAGTTTAGGGGAAACAAAACAAAATAAACTCCGGGTCAGTCATGGGACTGGTGTGAATAAAACTCCAACACTTGGTTAAATAAAGGATATCTTTCTGATATTATAATAATGTCTAAATACAAATAGATATCAATCTAGCAGAACGCTTGCATCTCACGTTCCACATACATAGTATACAAATAAAACCGTGAGCGCTTATTGGAGATTGGATTCCTACAGACAAGGTATGGGAGCACCTTCCGATCAGTGTACTCTAGAGGAGATACACTAGGGTTCAACAAGAACGTCTTGCAACCCGGCCACACATGACCGTCCACTCATTTAGCTTGAGTGTAACGAATATATTATCACCGATGGTTGGGATCAGCAACCATCCTTCCCGATAAGGGACAACATCGAAATAGATTATAAAGAAGTACAATTGAATATTCTCTAGATGGTGATAATACACCCTGCTTGGGTATGGCCCAACTAGCCATGCTGACTAGCCCAACTTCTGTTATTTCCCGGTGGTGAGGTTTGAGGTCACGTTTATCACTTTGACAGATTATTGCTTCAATTACTTTGAATGCCACATCGTCATACCCGCCAAATCATTATCGATTTCTCAAGGCATCACGGGTATAAAAGCTAAGAGAAACGAATTTCTCCGCCACCAACGTAATACGTTTAAAGAGATCAACATATATGATTCGTTAAGAATACTTTGTCAGACACTCGTCCATATACGTTGTCCTGGGACTGAATAAACCGAAGGCACTATTCAGTGAATCCATCCTACCTAGGCTTTTCACAATAGCCCTTGCACTTCACTCCGTCTTCAATTATCTTCAGCGTACTTGATTCGCAACGCTTATGCTAATACGGAGTGGTTCTTCGGATAATAATCCAACCGGTCTCTCCATATTTACAACGTAAATATGGTCAAAACTTTGATAGTCTGTGATTCAACTATCAAATGAAAACATGTCGGTGTACAAACAACGATCTTATTTCCAAATGGAAATTCGATCGATCAATCATCATATGTTCATATTTCCTTATTTCATATATTTAGAAAATATCTGTTATTAATCATTGGAAAACATTTCCATAGCTTATTTCCACATCACTATTATTTCGCAACTATCAGTCCCTAACTGTAACTAGTATGAGAACAATTCTCTAAGTATCAATTCGGAAGGTCGAAACCAACATCAGATCGTCACTTAGAAAACCGTTCAACTTACCCTCTCCAGTCAGTTTCTGAATTTGCTTAACTCTATTTCTTAAATTCTTATCATGAAAACATTTCATTTTCTATGTTTAGAAAACATATCTGACTATATTTGGAAAACGTTTCCAAAACTCATTTACGGATTTCCAATGAACGTTGTATAAAACATCGTTTCGCTTAATCCATTTATCGCTTATTCCTTAACTTTATTCCTAATCAACCTTTTAGATCGAACCACAACTATTCCTTTGTCAATTCTGAAGTCAATCAAGTTGGGGTATAATTACCTCTCAGACCTTAATTGAATAACGTCCTTTACTGTGAAATAGATGAAGCTCGTCACTCACTTTTTCCAATCACCTGTTTACGCAAATTCTCGGATTCAGGTTACGAATCCACTTCTTATATGACAACGTTTGATTATAACTATAACGTTATAATTCCTACTTCTACAATATCTAACCTAAATTATAACTTTATCTCCTAACTCGAATAATTAAACGGACACCTAATTTCTTAACCAATAACTAAACCTTGATTTAAAACCCGGAAAGTAAATAGTACTTTCCCGAATTCGATATAATTGAATTCGACGTATTACTCTCTTTCGAGTAATCTCTATTCGATTAACTCCCTTGTTAATAACTTATATTCGATAAACTTTATTTCGATTAACCCCTATCGAATAACTAATATTCGATTTACTTAAATGGATTAACTCTTATTGAATAACTAATATTCGATTTACTTAAATGGATTAACTCTTATCGAATAACTAAATTTGATTAACTCAAATTGAATAACTGATATTCAATTAACTTGGTTTGATTTATTCCTTCTCGAATAACTAATATTCAAATAACTCTTATTAATTTAACTCTATTCAAATAACTAATTTGAATAACTCTAGCTTGTTTAACTCTATTCGAATAACTTATATATGTTTAACTCTATTCGAATAACTAATTCGAATAACTTATGTGTTTAACTCTATTCGAATAACTAATTCGAATAACTTATATGTGATTAACTCTATTCGAATAACTAATTCGAATAACTTAACTCTATTCGAATAACTAATTCGAATAACTTATTTGATTTACTCCTTCGAATAACTATTATTCGAATACTTTATTTGCTTATAAAGATTTCCCTTTTTATAACGCTTATTCATTAAAAGATTTCCTTTAACAACGTTTATTCATTTATAAAGATTTACTTTTAGTAACGGTTCTTTACTTTATAAATGTTCCTTTAATAACGTTTCTCCCCTTCTAAGGATTTCCCTTTAACAGCGTTTATTTACTTTATCGGTGTTAAAACAATTTCTACTTCTCTATATAAGTTCAAACTTATATATCCCATTTATCAAACAATAAATATTTTATTTAAATTATAAAACATTATTTATAAATTAAATCTTCTCACTTTATCTGTTAAAAATAGATTTCCTATTTAATATCTCCTTGGATTAACTAACTTTGAATAACTCCTTCGGATTTACAAACTTCGAATAACTCCTTTGGATTAACTAACTTTGAATAACTCCTTCGGATTTACTAACTTCGAATAACTCCTTTGGATTAACTAACTTTGAATAACTCCTTCGGATTTACTAACTTCGAATAACTCCTTTGGATTAACTAACTTTGAATAACTCCTTTGGATTAACTAACTTTGAATAACTCCTTTGGATTAACTCTTCCAATGCTGTTCGAATAAACTATATTTGATTTACTCCTCCAACTCTATTCGAATAAACTATATTCGATTAACTCCTCGAGCTCTATTCGAATAAACTATATTCGATAACTCCTTTTAAATAACTAGATTTGATTTACTCACCTCGAATAACCAATATTCGATTTACTCGACTCGACGAGCTTAACTCGATCATCTTAACTTGACTCGACTAACTCGATTTGATTAACTTGGTTAACTTAACTTGGCAACCTAATCTCGATAACTTAATCTCGATAACTCACTGAATAACTTAACCTCGATAACTTAATGTAACGGCTGGAAATTTCCGACTCCTCGAGAGTCGGAAATTCCGAGACGTTAGTGAAAGAATTTAGAAGGTGAGAAAGAAAAGATAGAACTAATAGAATAGAAGAAGAAGAAGAACATCAGAATCATCAGAGTAACACAAATCTCACGGCGGAACGAATAACATACAATATATAACATAACTTTGAAGTAAACAGTTATATATATACAATAGCACTTATCAGAGTACAACACTTACAACACAACGGAAATAACTATAGCTATAAAATCTTGCAGCCTCCTGCTCCAAGCTCTCCAAGTATATATGTAAATCCCGACTACTTGACTGCCCGTACAAATTTAGGCACCCAAGAGTTTAGGGGAAACAACAAAGTAAACTCCGGGTCAGTCATGGGACTGGTATGAGTAAAATGGTTTAAAATAGGTATAGGATATCTCATAAGACCACGCCGTGAATACGGAACAGGTTTTTCCCTTATGAGTATCTGAACAACTTTGACAAGCAATATCATTGTGATATTATAATAATGTCTAAGTACAAATAGGTATCAATCTAGCAGAAACGCTTGCATCTCACGTTCTACATACATAGTATAAAATCATAAACCGCAGGGCGCTTAACGGAGAATGGATTCCAACAGACAAGGTATGGGAGCACCTTCTGAATAGTGTACTCTAGAGGTGATACACTCAGGGTTCAACAAGAACGTCTTGCAACCCGGCCACACATGACCGCTCACTCATTTAGCTTGAGTGTCGCGAATATATTGCCACCACGGTTATAGGCCATCAAACCGTCATCCGAAGATACAGAATCAAAAAGAAGTATAAATATGAATATTCTCTAGATCGGTGACAATACACCCTGCTTGGGGATGACCCAACTAGCCATGCTGCCTAGCCCAACTTTTGTTACTTCCCGGTGTGAGGCTAGAAGCTACGTCTATCTTCAGAACATCTGATCACCATTCACTTTGAATGCCACATCGTCATACCCGCCAAATCACAAATTGACTTATCCAAAAATAACACGGGTATATAGCTAAGAGAAACGAATTCCTCCGCCACCAAACGTGAATACGTTTGCACAGATCAACTTACGCGATCCATTGGATATACTCTGTCAGACCTTCTTCCATATACGTTGTCCTGGGACTGGACAAACCGAAGGCACTATTCAGTATATCCATCTTAGTCACTGTTATCTAAGACTTATACAACAGCCCTTGCACTTTCCTCCGTCTTCAATTTATCTTTGGTAGATATTGCTCGCAACGCTCATGCCAATACAGAGTGGTTCTTTGGATAATAATCCAACCGGTCTCCCCATATTAACAACGTTAAAATGGTAAAAACTTTGATAGTCTGTGATTCAACTATCAAATGAAAACATGTCGGTGTACAAACAACGATCTTATTTCCAAATGGAAATTCGATCGATCAATCATCATATGTTCATATTTCCTTATTTCATATATTTAGAAAATATATGTTATTAATCATTGGAAAACATTTCCATAGCTTATTTTCACATCACTATTATTTCGCAACTATCAGTCCCTAACTGTAACTAGTATGAGAACAATTCTCTAAGTATCGATCCGGAAGGTCGGAACCAACATCAGATCGTTACTTAGAAAACCGTTCAACTTACCCTCTCCAGTCAGTTTCTGAATTTGCTTAACTCTATTTCTTAAATTCTTATCATGAAAACATTTCATTTTCTATGTTTAGAAAACATATCTGACTATATTTGGAAAACGTTTCCAAAACTCATTTACGGATTTCAAATGAACGTTGTATAAAACATCGTTTCGCTTAATCCATTTATCGCTTATTCCTTAGCTTTATTCCTAATCAACCCTTTAGATCGAACCACAACTATTCCTTTGTCAATTCTGAAGTCAATCAAGTTGGGGTATAGTTACCTCTCAGACCTTAATTGAACAACGTCCTTTACTGTGAAATAGATGAAGTTCGTCACTCACTTTTTCCAATCATCTGTTTACGCAAATTCTCGGATTCAGGTTACGAATCCACTTCTTATATGACAGTGTTTGATTATAACTATAACGTTATAATTCCTACTTCTGCAATGTCTAACCTAAATTATAACTTTATCTCCTAACTTGAATGATTTAACAGACACCTAATTTCTAAATCAATAACTAAATCTTGATTTAAACCCTGGAAAGTAATTAGTACTTTCCCGAATTCGCTATAATCGAATTCGACGTATAACTCTCCTTCGAGTAATCTCTATTTGATTAATTCTTCTTCGAATAACCTATATTCGATTATCTCTCTTCGAATAACTCATATTCGAAATCTCTCTCTTTCGAATAAACAATATTCGATCTCTTTCTTTCGAATATGCTATATTCGAAAATCTCCTTTCGATTTACTAATCGATAACTCCTTTCGATCAAACTAAAATCGATAACTCCTTTATCTCTATTCGAATAATTAATATTCGACTAACTCTTTTGGATCGACTCATTTGATTAACTCCTTCGAATAACTAATTCGAATAACTTACCTTCGAATAACCAATATTCGATTTACTCTTACTCGATTAACTTAATTCTAATCGATTTACTCCATTTTGATTCAACTTAATTCAAATCGATTAACTTAACTCAAATTGATTGACTCCTTTCGAATAACTAAATTCGATTTAACTCTAATTGAATAACTAATATTCAATTAACTCTTACGTGTTTAACTCTATTTGAATAAGTAATTCGAATCACTCTAATGTGTTTAACTCTATTCAAATATCTAATTCGAATAACTCATTTCGAATAACTAAATTCGATTAACTCTTTTAACTTTACTCGAATAACTATATTCGATTAACACCTTCTTTCGAATAACTATATTCGATTAACTCTTCGACTAACTCCTTTGGATTAACTAACTTCGAATAACTCCTTTGGATTAGCTAACTTCGAATAACTCCTTTGGATTAACTAACTTCGAATAACTCCTTTGGATTAACTAACTTCGAATAACTCCTTTGGATTAACTAACTTCGAATAACTCCTTTGGATTAACTAACTTCGAATAACCAATATTCGATAACTACTTTTCGAATAAATAATATTCGGTAACTCTTCTCAAATGAATAACATTTGATTTCTCCACTCGAATAAACTATGTTCGATTACTCTTCCCTTGAATATACCATATTCGATAACTCTACTTCGAATAAGTGATATTCGGCAACTCTACTCGATTAACTCCACTTGGATAACTCTAACTGGTCAACTCTAACTGGTTAATTCAAACTGAGTAACTCTAACTGATCAACTCTAACTGGTCAACTTTAACTGGTCAACTTTAACTGGTTAACTCAAATGGTTTAACCTAACTGGTTAACTCAAATGGTTTAACCTAACTTGATTTACTTGTCTCGATTAACTGAACTAATCCACTTAGTTTAACTTAGTTAATTCACTTTGATTAACTCTAACCGATTTACTTAGTTTAACTCAGCTAATTCATTTTGATTAACCCAACTAATTTACATCGATTAACCAATTAGTTTAACTTGACTAATTCACTTCGATTAACCGCTTAGTTTATCTTAACTAATTTACTTTGGTTAACTTAACCAATTACTTTGATTAACTCGACTAACTTGCTTTGGTTAACCTAACAAATTATTTTGTTTAACTCTATTCGAATAACTATATTCGATTTACTCATTTGCTTTCTATTCGAATAACTGTATTCGATTAACTCATTTTACTTTAACACTAATCGATTAACTAACATCGATTAACTTCTTTTGATAAACTACGTTTTCCATTACAACTATTTCCTTTTTATAACGTTTACTTACCGTTACAAATATATCCTATTTATAACTTCTATTTACCGTTACAAATATTTCCTATTTATAACGTTTACTTACCGTTACAAATATATCCTATTTATAACTTCTATTTACCGTTACAAATATTTCCTATTTATAACTTCTTATTTATCTTCTAAATAAATATTCCTTTATTCTAATTATTTTCTAAATAAATATCCCTTTTATAAAACTCTATTTGTTTTATAAATACTTCCTTTTATAAAACCGTGTTCGTTTTATAAATAATTTCTTTTTATAAAATCCTGTGATTTTATAAAATTCCTTTATTTCAATATACATTGAAATACTTCTTTTAACATCCCAGGGTTTCTTATGATATTTAAAATATCGAATAACAATGATCAATATCATTTCAAACATATGAAATCAATAACAGATTTCATAACACATCATATATCACAATATATGAAAAACAATAAAATAACTATTGAGGAATCCAGTCGGATTCCTCCAACCTGTTTCCCTGCATCACAGATGTTAGACAATATAGATAACATCACTTTCAGTTCCATATGATACATTCTGTTAAACAGAATCAATATAGAAATTTAACTAACTGACTAGCAGTTCAATCAAACAATCAACACACAGTCAAACAGACAATAATTAACAGTCCTAAGAATACGTTGTAAAAATAGAACTGTATAGAGTTGGTGAGTTTTACTCACTTTGGCAGTTCATCGTTAAAGAACGATAAACTGTTTATTTGATTTGAATCAAACAATTTATCTCGCCATAAATTGTAACGAGCTCCGATGGACTCCCAGTCAGCTTCATGGTGTAGTCACCGTCCATACAGTCCCAACGGATTCGAATGTTCGTGATTCTGATATGGTATGGTCAAGATATGATTTACACAAGTTAAATACATATTTAAATTTAAATTAAACTAAAATTATTGTTTTGGGCCTCACCATTAAAATACCCGACCCATGTTCTTTCACCCAATTAGCAAAGGAGCGAGACGACCTCCTGTACCAATTTAATCACTCTCGCACCCATGCTGTTGCCCTCATACAATCTCGAATGTCAGTCCATTCATTCATTCACGGTAGACCATCCTAACAGACCCCTTAACATACACGAACTAAGGTCACCCACTTTTTCCTTCATTCTCTTCTCACGTTGAATTTCATTTGCAGAAAACAACACTCCACTGCTTCTTCACGTACCCGTACTGTTCTGCCCTCCTACAAATTTCATTTGCCAGTGCAAAACTCCCATCCCGTACAAAACGCTCACGTCAACCCATACTTCCCTTTCATCATTCAGTAATATCTCCTCTCAAAACAATGCCCGACGTATACAACAGCATCCAAGAAAAATCACCGAACTATATTTTTATCGTTCCTCACAAAACCCTTCCCGCAGCCATAAATCGACACCACAAACTCGAACTCGCCCTCCATCTTCCTGTATACGAAACCGAATTCCAACTTCCGAAAACAACAAACCACTACAGGACTTCGAACCGCTACCTGCTTATACCCCGCATCATCTGCCTCGACTACCCTCCAGTTCAACCCTTCGCGAATTCTCCGATCATCGAACCTGAGCCGGCCTCCTCACCGCGAGCTCATGCGAACTCGGTCACTCCCTCTTGTTCGGAGTTGCTGCGTTGGGCTCCAGATCCTTTCAGCGTGAAGGGGGACGTAAATAAGGAGTTGGGTATTTGGATCTTCGGAAATTATAGAGGATTTACACAAATTTCTTTTGATTTTCTAGCTTGAGGTGGCGGCTTGTTTTCTTCCTTGGATTTTCAGAACGGGAATTAGGTTTTAAGGAGAGGAGTTAACTTATATTTATATGTAAAGAGGTGGAGATATTTTTAGGTGTATTTATATCGTGGAGGTCGGGTTTCCATGATCTAACCGGTGGTCGAGAGGATGAGGTAGCGTGTCTTTGTTCTAGCCTTTGGAAAACTTAGGATATTTTTTTCTCTTTTATTTAGTAAAGCTATGAACTTCGAATTACTCCACTCCGCTTACGTACGGGCAGCTACGGACAGAAATAAATATACCGTTGAAATCAGCGAGGTGTTAGGATTCCAAAAATATAATAATACCGGTAGGTTGACTCATATTGTGAAACCCCAAATTATTGATATAGGGTGCAAAATACTCCAAACAAAAAGTTGCTTATTTAATTAATTAAAAATTACAATAAAATTCTAAAAATTAAATTATCACTACGTCTCAAAAGAACCTTGTCTAAATTCAATCCCGATCTTTAGTTATATCGAATAAACCGATATGGTTGATAAACGATTCCATAGCGACTATTTCAGAATTTGATTTGGACGTAAATCAAAATCTACACGATGAAATCCCGATTTTTCTCTTCCACTATAAAGATATACTCCATCAGCTCCACACGTTTCTTGTTTCACAGAAATCCGGCTTAGAACGAATCCTGTACATTTGGTTGAAGTTCGAATCGCCAAATAGCGAACTGCCGCGCCATTTCAAGCTCTATTTTAATTATATTATAATTATACGTTCGAACGTTTTACTTTAAGTTATCGATATCGCCCAATCGATATATAAATAATTAAATAAATTAATTATTCGACAGCTAACAAAACGCGCCATTACAGACTTCCCCCCTTAAAATAATTTCGTCCTCGAAATTGCTATGCTAGGAAAATGCTACCAACTTTACTAACTAGATTCAAATATCTTTTAGTTTACTTCTCAACTCCAGTTTCAACTGAACCATTAAATTTTCAATTAAATTATTAATTCATTCTAGCTAACTGAATTTCCATAAATCATGAGAATGTTCTAACGCCTGGAATTTTCGAAAAATTTCGCTATAACCTCCTTTGTCTTGGTCAATATGACAAATCACCCCTCGCCTCTCTAGGCGTTCTCCAACCCAAAAGAAAATCAAACAGCCAAGCGGCTTGCAAATTCGGCTCATAAAATCCAAACTCATATATAATATAAACTTGTACCTTTTTGTCGGTCGTATCATTATATCCTTTTGATCTGTTATCACTTCTACATATATCATGGTCATTCCACTCAGTTTATATCCTCAAACCAAATCATTCGCTTATACCCAAACCGAATTCCATTCAAACTCCAATATCAAATTTCAAACTATTGACTTATCAATTTGGTTCCATTCTAGATTATCTCTAATCCCACTTCAATTTTATTTAACTCGGTTCAAGTTAAATTTCAATTTATTTTTACCATCTCATTTTATTTAACTTCATTAGTTAAATTTTAATTCCAGAACTTATGTTCCTGGGTTTCTTTCAAATCAATTTGAAATCATAATGCTAATTCAAAACCTTTGAATTTCTAAACAACTTGTTTTCTCAAAACAATTCAAAAACAAAACCTTTGGTAGTAATCCGTCACTTAGAACTCGAAAATGAACACTGATGATGTCTAGATTCATCATCAGAATCTATTTTCCAGCTATCGACGTGAGTTCAATACTATATCATTTTCAATTTGAAAAACATTTTCAAAATCTCCCAGGAACTTAAAATTTCCTTATTTTAATTCCAAATCTGATTTAAATTCATATTTAATTCATCTTATTTCATATACTTTACTTATATGAATTCTGATTAGTTATATATAACCTTTTCACATGTTATAATCTTACTCGATTATCATAACAACCAACACTACCAATATACTATAATAATTTCAAGATATATATTTCTTCTATAAACAAATATATTTTGGGAAAAATTATTTCATTTACCCTCTTTCAAAAACATATCATGACGGTTCATTGTATTCGAGTGTTTAGTAACCCTTATCGATACAGTGGATCAACTGATCGACCAGAATTCATAAGCCACTCAACCAATGAGTCTCCACAATATAAAACCATTTTATATTGAATAACAATTATGCGCTCATATATATACACTCAAACTCAATCTAGGATATTACTAATCCCATCTCTATCGAGTTATGCCACAGAGCCAAGGTAATCACTTAACTTAAGCTCTGATACCAACTGTAACGGCTGGAAATTTCCGACTCCTCGAGAGTCGGAAATTCCGAGACGTTAGTGAAAGAATTTAGAAGGTGAGAAAGAAAAGATAGAACTAATAGAATAGAAGAAGAAGAAGAACATCAGAATCATCAGAGTAACACAAATCTCACAGCGGAACGAATAACATACAATATATAACATAACTTTGAAGTAAACAGTTATATATATACAATAGCACTTATCAGAGTACAACACTTACAACACAGCGGAAATAACTATAGCTATAAAATCTTGCAGCCTCCTGCTCCAAGCTCTCCAAGTATATCTGTAAATCCCGACTACTTGACTGCCCGTACAAATTTAGGCACCCAAGAGTTTAGGGGAAACAACAAAGTAAACTCCGGGTCAGTCATGGGACTGGTATGAGTAAAATGGTTTAAAATAGGTATAGGATATCTCATAAGACCACGCCGTGAATACGGAACGGGTTTTTCCCTTATGAGTATCTGAACAACTTTGACAAGCAATATCATTGTGATATTATAATAATGTCTAAGTACAAATAGGTATCAATCTAGCAGAAACGCTTGCATCTCACGTTCTACATACATAGTATAAAATCATAAACCGCAGGGCGCTTAACGGAGAATGGATTCCAACAGACAAGGTATGGGAGCACCTTCTGAATAGTGTACTCTAGAGGTGATACACTCAGGGTTCAACAAGAACGTCTTGCAACCCGGCCACACATGACCGCTCACTCATTTAGCTTGAGTGTCGCGAATATATTGCCACCACGGTTATAGGCCATCAAACCGTCATCCGAAGATACAGAATCAAAAAGAAGTATAAATATGAATATTCTCTAGATCGGTGACAATACACCCTGCTTGGGGATGACCCAACTAGCCATGCTGCCTAGCCCAACTTTTGTTACTTCCCGGTGTGAGGCTAGAAGCTACGTCTATCTTCAGAACATCTGATCACCATTCACTTTGAATGCCACATCGTCATACCCGCCAAATCACAAATTGACTTATCCAAAAATAACACGGGTATATAGCTAAGAGAAACGAATTCCTCCGCCACCAAACGTGAATACGTTTGCACAGATCAACTTACGCGATCCATTGGATATACTCTGTCAGACCTTCTTCCATATACGTTGTCCTGGGACTGGACAAACCGAAGGCACTATTCAGTATATCCATCTTAGTCACTGTTATCTAAGACTTATACAACAGCCCTTGCACTTTCCTCCGTCTTCAATTTATCTTTGGCAGATATTGCTCGCAACGCTCATGCCAATACAGAGTGGTTCTTTGGATAATAATCCAACCGGTCTCCCCATTTAAACAACGTTAAAATGGTAAAAACTTTGATAGTCTGTGATTCAACTATCAAATGAAAACATGTCGGTGTACAAACAACGATCTTATTTCCAAATGGAAATTCGATCGATCAATCATCATATGTTCATATTTCCTTATTTCATATATTTAGAAAATATATGTTATTAATCATTGGAAAACATTTCCATAGCTTATTTTCACATCACTATTATTTCGCAACTATCAGTCCCTAACTGTAACTAGTATGAGAACAATTCTCTAAGTATCAATCCGGAAGGTCGGAACCAACATCAGATCGTTACTTAGAAAACCGTTCAACTTACCCTCTCCAGTCAGTTTCTGAATTTGCTTAACTCTATTTCTTAAATTCTTATCATGAAAACATTTCATTTTCTATGTTTAGAAAACATATCTGACTATATTTGGAAAACGTTTCCAAAACTCATTTACGGATTTCAAATGAACGTTGTATAAAACATCGTTTCGCTTAATCCATTTATCGCTTATTCCTTAGCTTTATTCCTAATCAACCCTTTAGATCGAACCAAAACTATTCCTTTGTCAATTCTGAAGTCAATCAAGTTGGGGTATAGTTACCTCTCAGACCTTAATTGAACAATGTCCTTTACTGTGAAATAGATGAAGTTCGTCACTCACTTTTTCCAATCATCTGTTTACGCAAATTCTCGGATTCAGGTTACGAATCCACTTCTTATATGACAGTGTTTGATTATAACTATAACGTTATAATTCCTACTTCTGCAATGTCTAACCTAAATTATAACTTTATCTCCTAACTTGAATGATTTAACAGACACCTAATTTCTAAATCAATAACTAAATCTTGATTTAAACCCTGGAAAGTAATTAGTACTTTCCCGAATTCGCTATAATCGAATTCGACGTATAACTCTCCTTCGAGTAATCTCTATTTGATTAATTCTTCTTCGAATAACCTATATTCGATTATCTCTCTTCGAATAACTCATATTCGAAATCTCTCTCTTTCGAATAAACAATATTCGATCTCTTTCTTTCGAATATGCTATATTCGAAAATCTCCTTTCGATTTACTAATCGATAACTCCTTTCGATCAAACTAAAATCGATAACTCCTTTATCTCTATTCGAATAATTAATATTCGACTAACTCTTTTGGATCGACTCATTTGATTAACTCCTTCGAATAACTAATTCGAATAACTTACCTTCGAATAACCAATATTCGATTTACACTTACTCGATTAACTTAATTCTAATCGATTTACTCCATTTTGATTCAACTTAATTCAAATCGATTAACTTAACTCAAATTGATTGACTCCTTTCGAATAACTAAATTCGATTTAACTCTAATTGAATAACTAATATTCAATTAACTCTTACGTGTTTAACTCTATTTGAATAAGTAATTCGAATCACTCTAATGTGTTTAACTCTATTCAAATATCTAATTCGAATAACTCATTTCGAATAACTAAATTCGATTAACTCTTTTAACTTTATTCGAATAACTATATTCGATTAACACCTTCTTTCGAATAACTATATTCGATTAACTCTTCGACTAACTCCTTTGGATTAACTAACTTCGAATAACTCCTTTGGATTAGCTAACTTCGAATAACTCCTTTGGATTAACTAACTTCGAATAACTCCTTTGGATTAACTAACTTCGAATAACTCCTTTGGATTAACTAACTTCGAATAACTCCTTTGGATTAACTAACTTCGAATAACCAATATTCGATAACTACTTTTCGAATAAATAATATTCGGTAACTCTTCTCAAATGAATAACATTTGATTTCTCCACTCGAATAAACTATGTTCGATTACTCTTCCCTTGAATATACCATATTCGATAACTCTACTTCGAATAAGTGATATTCGGCAACTCTACTCGATTAACTCCACTTGGATAACTCTAACTGGTCAACTCTAACTGGTTAATTCAAACTGAGTAACTCTAACTGATCAACTCTAACTGGTCAACTTTAACTGGTCAACTTTAACTGGTTAACTCAAATGGTTTAACCTAACTGGTTAACTCAAATGGTTTAACCTAACTTGATTTACTTGTCTCGATTAACTGAACTAATCCACTTAGTTTAACTTAGTTAATTCACTTTGATTAACTCTAACCGATTTACTTAGTTTAACTCAGCTAATTCATTTTGATTAACCCAACTAATTTACATCGATTAACCAATTAGTTTAACTTGACTAATTCACTTCGATTAAACGCTTAGTTTATCTTAACTAATTTACTTTGGTTAACTTAACCAATTACTTTGATTAACTCGACTAACTTGCTTTGGTTAACCTAACAAATTATTTTGTTTAACTCTATTCGTATAACTATATTCGATTTACTCATTTGCTTTCTATTCGAATAACTATATTCGATTAACTCATTTTACTTTAACACTAATCGATTAACTAACATCGATTAACTTCTTTTGATAAACTACGTTTTCCGTTACAACTATTTCCTTTTTATAACGTTTACTTACCGTTACAAATATATCCTATTTATAACTTCTATTTACCGTTACAAATATTTCCTATTTATAACGTTTACTTACCGTTACAAATATATCCTATTTATAACTTCTATTTACCGTTACAAATATTTCCTATTTATAACTTCTTATTTATCTTCTAAATAAATATTCCTTTATTCTAATTATTTTCTAAATAAATATCCCTTTTATAAAACTCTATTTGTTTTATAAATACTTCCTTTTATAAAACCGTGTTCGTTTTATAAATAATTTCTTTTTATAAAATCCTGTGATTTTATAAAATTCCTTTATTTCAATATACATTGAAATACTTCTTTTAACATCCCAGGGTTTCTTATGATATTTAAAATATCGAATAACAATGATCAATATCATTTCAAACATATGAAATCAATAACAGATTTCATAACACATCATATATCACAATATATGAAAAACAATAAAATAACTGTTGAGGAATCCAGTCGGATTCCTCCAACCTGTTTCCCTGCATCACAGATGTTAGACAATATAGATAACATCACTTTCAGTTCCATATGATACATTCTGTTAAACAGAATCAATATAGAAATTTAACTAACTGACTAGCAGTTCAATCAAACAATCAACACACAGTCAAACAGACAATAATTAACAGTCCTAAGAATACGTTGTAAAAATAGAACTGTATAGAGTTGGTGAGTTTTACTCACTTTGGCAGTTCATCGTTAAAGAACGATAAACTGTTTATTTGATTTGAATCAAACAATTTATCTCGCCATAAATTGTAACGAGCTCCGATGGACTCCCAGTCAGCTTCATGGTGTAGTCACCGTCCATACAGTCCCAACGGATTCGAATGTTCGTGATTCTGATATGGTATGGTCAAGATATGATTTACACAAGTTAAATACATATTTAAATTTAAATTAAACTAAAATTATTGTTTTGGGCCTCACCATTAAAATACCCGGCCCATGTTCTTTCACCCAATTAGCAAAGGAGCGAGACGACCTCCTGTACCAATTTAATCACTCTCGCACCCATGCTGTTGCCCTCATACAATCTCGAATGTCAGTCCATTCATTCATTCACGGTAGACCATCCTAACAGACCCCTTAACATACACGAACTAAGGTCACCCACTTTTTCCTTCATTCTCTTCTCACGTTGAATTTCATTTGCAGAAAACAACACTCCACTGCTTCTTCACGTACCCGTACTGTTCTGCCCTCCTACAAATTTCATTTGCCAGTGCAAAACTCCCATCCCGTACAAAACGCTCATGTCAACCCATACTTCCCTTTCATCATTCAGTAATGTCTCCTCTCAAAACAATGCCCGACGTACACAACAGCATCCAAGAAAAATCACCGAACTATATTTTTATCGTTCCTCACAAAACCCTTCCCACAGCCATAAATCGACACCACAAACTCGAACTCGCCCTCCATCTTCCTGTATACGAAACCGAATTCCAACTTCCGAAAACAACAAACCACTACAGGACTTCGAACCGCTACCTGCTTATACCCCGCATCATCTGCCTCGACTACCCTCCAGTTCAACCCTTCGCGAATTCTCCGATCATCGAACCTGAGCCGGCCTCCTCACCGCGAGCTCATGCGAACTCGGTCACTCCCTCTTGTTCGGAGTTGCTGCGTTGGGCTCCAGATCCTTTCAGCGTGAAGGGGGACGTAAATAAGGAGTTGGGTATTTGGATCTTCGGAAATTATAGAGGATTTACACAAATTTCTTTTGATTTTCTAGCTTGAGGTGGCGGCTTGTTTTCTTCCTTGGATTTTCAGAACGGGAATTAGGTTTTAAGGAGAGGAGTTAACTTATATTTATATGTAAAGAGGTGGAGATATTTTTAGGTGTATTTATATCGTGGAGGTCGGGTTTCCATGATCTAACCGGTGGTCGAGAGGATGAGGTAGCGTGTCTTTGTTCTAGCCTTTGGAAAACTTAGGATATTTTTTTCTCTTTTATTTAGTAAAGCTATGAACTTCGAATTACTCCACTCCGCTTACGTACGGGCAGCTACGGACAGAAATAAATATACCGTTGAAATCAGCGAGGTGTTAGGATTCCAAAAATATAATAATACCGGTAGGTTGACTCATATTGTGAAACCCCAAATTATTGATATAGGGTGCAAAATACTCCAAACAAAAAGTTGCTTATTTAATTAATTAAAAATTACAATAAAATTCTAAAAATTAAATTATCACTACGTCTCAAAAGAACCTTGTCTAAATTCAATCCCGATCTTTAGTTATATCGAATAAACCGATATGGTCGATAAACGATTCCATAGCGACTATTTCAGAATTTGATTTGGACGTAAATCAAAATCTACACGATGAAATCCCGATTTTTCTCTTCCACTATAAAGATATACTCCATCAGCTCCACACGTTTCTTGTTTCACAGAAATCCGGCTTAGAACGAATCCTGTACATTCGGTTGAAGTTCGAATCGCCAAATAGCGAACTGCCGCGCCATTTCAAGCTCTATTTTAATTATATTATAATTATACGTTCGAACGTTTTACTTTAAGTTATCGATATCGCCCAATCGATATATAAATAATTAAATAAATTAATTATTCGACAGCTAACAAAACGCGCCATTACACTTAATCTCGATGACTTAACTCGATCTCGATTACTTAACCTCGACAATCCCACTCGATTATCTTAACTCGACAATCCAACTCGATTATCTTATCTCGATTTACTTAACTAATCACATTGATTAACTTAACCAATTCACTTAGTTTAACTCAACTAATTCACTTAGTTTAACTTACTACTTTACTTTCTTTATACTTCCCTTGGTTTAAATTCTATTTATTTAACAAATAAATATTCGGTTGAGTTAACTCTATTTACTTAACAATAATTATTCCTTTGGTTTAATTCTATTTATTTAACAAATAAATATGTCCTTTGATTCTATTTATTCTAACAAATAAATATGTCCTTTGATTCTATTTATTTAATCCCCTAATAAATGTCATCTTTTTAACTCTATATAAATAAAGGTTTTTCAAATATTTCTCTTCCTATATATTTGACAAATATTTTCCTTTGGTTTTATTTACAAATATATATCCTTTATATTTGTTTTCACAAATATATTCTTTTATATTTGTTTTCACAAATATATTTCCTTTATATTTGTTTGACAAAAATTCTCTTTTATATTTGATTTACAAATAAAACTCCCTTATATTTGATTTACAAATATAACTAATTTATATTTGATTTACAAATATAACTCCTTTATATTTGATTATCAAATATAACTCCTTTGGATTATGATTTACAAATATACTCTTTTATTCTTGATTATAAAAAAAAATCCTTTTTATCTGATTTACAAATATAATCCTTTATATTTGTTTTTGCAAATATAATCCCTTTTATATTCAAAACCCTTTCTCTTTTATGTATATAAAATCCAGTGATTTTATATAAATAAATTATACTTCAAATTATAATTTGAAAATCTCCTGTCTATATTCTGGTATTTTTGATGGTATTTAACATACCACATATCAACGATAAATATCGTCCCACACATAATCAACAACAGATTATATATATCGCATTATCTATCAAAGTATATAAATCACAGATAAATAATTGTTGAGGAATCCAGTTGGATTCCTCCGACCTATTTCCCTGCACCACAGATGTTAGGCAACAACAGTATAATATTCTGTTAAGCAGAATCAACATATAATTATTTAACAGTTTATATATATATACAGATATATATAATTTCTACTAACTTACTAGCAGTTCAATCAAACAGTCAACACACAGCCGATCAACAGATAATTAATAGTTCTAAGAACACGTTGTAAAAATAGAACTGTATAGAGAATGTGAGTTTTACTCACATTTGGATGATCATCGTCAATGACGATAACCATCGCTTTATTCAGCTAGACAATTTATTTTGCTATAAATTGTGATGGACTCCATTTGACTCGCGGTCAGTTCCACTGCGTAATGCTCGTCCATACGATCCCAACGCAACTTACGGTTCGTCAATCTGACACCGTATGACCAAGTTATTCACTTACGAAGTAAATACACTTTTAATTTGAATTAAAACATGATTTAATTTATAATTGGGCTTACTTTTAAACCACGGCCCATTCTCTTCCCCTTGAAGCCCACTACCTCTCCTTTTAACGCCATCTTCCCCAAAATCAAAACCCGATTCCTCCAGTAAATTTCCCAAACCCAACTCCACCGTTGACCCCCTCGTTTGACCACCACTCCCCATCACTCCGACCATCTATCTCGGCCGCCACCAACACCACCTCATTCACCATCGAAATCCGCATCCATCCCTACCCAAAACACCCAGCTCGACGCACCCTCCAGAGCCCCGACCTGCTGCGTCGCACCTCCCCTAGTGGCACCGAAGTCCCCCTCCTCGACGCCAACGGCTGCGCCTCCCCTCCAGAAGCACGGTGGTGTCCTTCATTCAACTCAGTTCCGCCCACTAGGGTCTCGAAGACGAACCCTAGTTTCACTGTAAAAACCCAACAACCCAAACTCAACGTCGAATGCTAAGAAAGTGGTACGAGCTCGAAGCTCTTTCTTCATCGATCATAGATGTATATGTTTCCGGATTTATAGATTTTTGTGGGATTTTTACTTGATTTTTCTTTTTGGATCTTTGCTTGCTGTGTTCGGTCTGTGCGTGTTATATAAGCTGTGGGTGGTAGGTAAACTTTGTGGTTGAGGGAGAAGGCTGCGTGGTCTTCATATTGACCAAGAAAAATATTGGATATTTTATTTTCTTGTTTATTTATTTTATTTTCTAGATTTAATACTCGTCTGCAGTCCTTAAAAATCCCTGCGACCACATACGATACCCAAAAATCACCAAACTGGACGTACACCTTCAGTTCGACATTATGGTCCCAACGAAACTGGTTTCATCGAATTCCGACTTCGTATGCTCACACAGCGTATTTTTAACTGTCAAAATACTGACTATTTTACACTCTAAAAATCCGTACGATCACATAGTGACTCTAAAAATCACCAAACTTGGAATCTAACCACTATTTGACATTGCAGATCCAACAAAACTGGTTTCGTCGAATTCCGACTTCGTATGCAAAAGTGGCTATTTTTAACGCTCTAAATAGCCTGTTTAAATATATAAATATCTTTTAAATATTATTAAATTAATTATTCTTGTCTATATTCACAGTGGCATACCATACAGCTCCAGAATATCATATCATAATTTTCGTCTTGATATTTCAGATTATCTCGATATTCAGTTTATACTGAAAATCCATCTATAACGTATATAAAGCGTCGCAAATTATAAAGGAATTTCACAGCGACCTTTCTAAAATTTGATTTGGACGCAAATAAAAATCTATCCGACGAAATCCCGATTTTTCTCTTCCATATGAAAAATATAGTTCAACAGATCCGTACGTTTCTTGTTTCACAGAAATTTGACTTAAAACGGATTCTGTATATTCAGTTGAAGTTCGAATCGCCAAATTGCGAACTGCCGTGACGTTTCAGGTTCGTTTTAATTATAATTATAAATTATAAGTTCGAACGTTGTAATTTAAGTTATCGATATCGCCAAATCGATATATAAATCATTAAATAAATTAATTATTCGACAGCTAACAAAACGCGCCATTACACCTTGCTTTACCCATGCCGCACATATATTTGGTTGACTAGTTGTAGCTTTCATATACTTGTGATGCACTGAACTGTGTAACCTTATTGCTAAACCATGTTGTTGCCAACATGTACATGTTTGTATTCATGAATGCTTTGTGCTTACACACTTGCTCGACCATTGTGAAACATTTCTGCATGTACTATTGACATATAGATATACATGTGAACTTGTATGTTACACAATGAACCCTCCATTTATATGCTACTAGGAAGTTTTGCACTGCTCTTGCATTGATGCATGTACAACCACTTGTCCCATGAACTAGAACTGCTCTTGTTGTTAATCTGCTCGACAATGTGTATCATCCATTAGCGTATGTTGAGCTGAACTGTTTTTACTATGAAACTTGTCACTTTTGCTTGTTGAACATGTTGTACTGACTTGTACTCCACTGACCATACATGCTTGCTGAACCAATGTGCTCTTCAGCCTTGTGCTCTACCCTTGAACTTATATGTTGCCATGTTTCCAAGTCACATAAATATATGTACATATATTTAGTTCTATTTTAAATTCAAAACATTTGAATTTTCAAACCAGTTTGTTTTCTTTCAAACAAATCTCCATCAAAATCTTTTCTAAGGTAGCAATCCATCACTTAGAAACTCGAAAATGAACACTGATGGTGTTGCAATCATCATCAGAATTATTTTCCAGCCACTGAAGTGAATTCAGTGCTTTATCACTTCTAAAATCCATTTAAATATGATTTCGATTCAAACGGTCTTTTCAAAACAAAGCTATATTCTTTTAATGTACTTCGAAAATATTTTCCAACTTCTTAGGATTTAAATTCCAAATCCTGGCTTGAATTTAATTTTAATTCATCTCATTTGTATATTTCATTTATATACAAATTCTATTTGGTTCTATATAACCATTTCATTTCTTATAATCTCATTTGATTATAATTACATCCATCAACACATCCATTATATTATAATAATTTCAAAATTTATTCTTCCTATATCAAAATATAGTTTTGGGTAAAATAATTTCACCCACTTTAAAACAATATCGTGTTCAATCTTCTGTTCAAGTGTTTAGAAATTCCTATCGACTTTGTGGCGTCCCACTATCCGACCAGAATCCATAAACCACTCAACAGACCAGCCAACACAATATAAAATAACTTTTATATCAGTTTACAAATACGCTCTCTCGTATATATACGCTCAAATCATTCTAGGGTACTACTGACCCTATCTCTAATGAGCACATGTCACACAAGCCTAGGTGTTCGCTCAACCTGGCTCAGACACCAACTGAAACGACCCGCAAATCCGTGCTATCTGAGTTGACTAAATACAACACACGTCCAACCCAAATAACACAGAAATACGAACCATTAATAGAAAGAAGATAGAGGATGAGAAATAGAAAGAAAGAAATATTAGAATAGAAGAAAACGAAGATCACAAACTCACAGCGGACCGAATAAAATATATTATATAACATAACTTTTGAAATACAAATCAGTAACTTGACATACATACCATCATCAGAGTACAACAGTCATTTCTGGAACAGTTATAAACACCTGTTTCCAGATACAAACAAGGTCCACAGCGGAATATATGATAGCCTATAGCTAACCGGTGAAGCCTCCTGCTTCCAGCTCCTCCAAATGAATCTGAAAAATCCTGACTACTTGACTGCCCGTACAAATTTGAGCACCCAAGAGTTTATGGAAAACAAACAAAATAAACTCTGGGTCAGTCATGGGACTGGTGTGAGTAAACTCCAACCACTTGTTTAACTTTCAAAAAATCCTTTTCGAAAGAAAAGATAATAGTAAGACCAGCCCACACATAAACATGGACGGTTTTTACCTTACTATAACCCAAAACACTTTGATATCAAATCCAGTGATATTATAATAATGTCTACATCAAATAAATAACCAAATAGCAGAACGCTTGCATCTCACGCTCCACATATATAGTATAAAATCAAAAACCGCATGGCGCTTATTGGAGATTGGATTTCCAACATGACAAGGTATGGAACCACCTTCCGATGATGTATCTCTAGAGGCGAATACACCTGGGTTCAACAAGAACGTCTTGCAACCCGGCCCACACATGACCGACCACTCATTTCGCTTGAGTGTATCGAATGTATATCACCAACGGTTGGACTCAAACCACCGTTTCCCGAATGGGCAGAATCGATAGATTAAGAAACAAAAGGAATTTCTCTAGATAGGTGATTATACACCCTAATGGGTGCGACCCACATAGCCATGCTGCCTGCCCGATTTTTGTCCTTTCCCGGTTGTTGAGGCCTGAGGCTACGATTACTTACCATTCATCGATAACACAATCACTTTGAATGCCACATTGTCAGATCCGTTAATCACTAGTTGAGTTTGCACAAATATTCTGGATATTATGCTAAGGGATAAATCCGTTGCAACCATATATATTTATACAGACCAACCCTTTTTGATCATTGGAAATACTCTGTCAGACATTCGTCCATTTACGTTCGTTCTGGGGTTGAACGAAACCGAAGGCACTATTTCTATTTAATAGAAAAGCCCTTGCACTTTACTCCGTCTTCAATATATCCAGCATACTTGGTTCGCAACGCTTATGCCGATACGGAGTGGTTCTTCGGATAATAATCCAACCGGTCTCTCCATATTGACAACGATGGTCAAAAACTTCGATAGTCTGTGATTTAACTATCGAATAAAAACAAGTGTTCATCCAAACATATCAAACAAATCACTGGGCTCTTTAATTAATATTTCATTAATTAAATCTCTTCTCCATTTCCTTATCAATATTTGTTATCCAAATATTTCAATAACCATATTGGCCCCTTTCGCTATTTTTGATTTTGTTTCCTTATCGAATTCTATATATATCGATATATAGATTTCTAATTGTCAAATTTCTTAAAAATATTCTAACTCCTTAAATTTCCGGAAAATTTCGCCATAACCTCCCCTGTATCGGGAGCATCGGGAAATTTCAAATAGCTTCCCGGTATCTTCCCCAATCCAAAGAAAAAGGAAAAGCCAAGTGGCTAGCCGATACGGCGCATAAAATCTCATATATGAATTAAACATGTACCTTTTTGTTGGGCACACAAATTAAAATCTTCATATACTTCATCATGTGCCTGTCTAACACATGTTCACCTGTTTTCAATTCAATTCAACACTATCTAATCGTTTGAATTCAGTTCCGCCCATTTATTCTTTAAATCGGCCATTTTGCCTATTTTACTCCTTTGTTTGAACATAGCATTTTCAAACAAAATATTTAGCTTGCTCATAACCAAATTGCATTTCAATTTCAATTCTAGTTTCCTTTTTGATTTCGAATATAAATTTCAAATCGAATTTACTTATTCAAACCCCAATATCCCTTCGAAAACTCATTAACTAATTTCTATTCAATTTAGTTAATTCTATTCAATAAATCAAAATCTGGTTTCTGTTTCAAAAATCATATTCATTTACACAACTTGAATTCGCATATATTTTACAACTCAACTCTGAAATTTTCTAAATAGACAATTCGGATTTTTTCCGCTTAAAATCCTTTTATAACATTAAATAAACCATTATGGTTTTAAAACGATTCTGGCGTTGTTTTTCTGAAAATTTGATTTTGATATAACTCAAAATATATACGACGAAATCCAGATTTTTCTCCTTCATTAGAAAACTATTATCAAATCGGTCCTGACGTTTCTTGTTTCGAAGAATTCCGACCCCAATTGAGTTCGGTATACTTAATTGAAGTTCGAGTCGCCAATTTACGAACTGCAGCGCTGCGGCGAGTTCGTTTTAATTATATTTATATATATATACTTTTAAACTTCGTTTAAAATAAATTCAACTCCATTCTAATATATATATCCCAAATTCCATTTGAATCTTTTACATTTCAAATTCCATAGTTTAAATCTTGTATTCAAATTTCCTTTGAAATCCTTTATTCGAATTCCATTTCAAATCCTTTATTTAACTTCCACTTTAATTCAACTCCTTTTTGAATTTCTATATTGAAATTCATACTTGAATTTAGATATTCAAACTCCATTTTGAGTTCCCTTTTGAAATTCAAATATTCAAACTCCATTTGAATTTCTATGTCCAAATCTATTTCCAACTCCATTTGAATTAAAATATTCCGATTTTCTTTCAAACACCGTTTGAATTCTAAATTCGAATTCATTAGTTAAATTCCATATTTAATTTTCTTGAATTCCAATACCCTATTTTATTCCTTTGAATTAAATTCCACTTTAAATTCTATAATCAAATCCCTTTTGAATGGTTATTTTTGAAAATCATATTTGAATTTAAATATTTAAACTCCATTTAAATTTATATTTGAAATCTTATATTTAAATCCTCTTTATTTAAAACCCATTATTTAAATCCCATTTGAATTTCTCCATTCAAATCCATTTGAATTCCCTTGAATTCAAATTCCATTTCAAAACCATTTGGATTTCCTATTCTACTTTGAAATCCTATTTCAAAGTTTATTTCAAATTCTATTTTGAAATTCTATATTCAAATCCCTATTTGAATTTCTTTATTCAAATTCTATTTCAATTCTCTTATTCAAATTCCATTTTGAACTCTCTTATTCAAATGCTGTTTGAATCTCTTATTCAACTCTATATTTAAAATTCCATTTGAACTTCCATATTCAAATTTCTATATTTGAATTTCACTCGAACTCTATATCCAAATCTTCTATTTGAATTTTCTTTATTTGAATTCCTTCGAATTCAAATTCTATTTTTATCCCTTTGAACTCAAATTCTATTTTCCATTCTAATTTCGTCTATTCAAATTCTATTTGAACTTCTATTTGAATTTCTAATATTCAATCTCCTTTTTCTTTTATTTAAAATTCAAATATTTAAACTCCTTTTCTAATGCTACTATTCAAATGTTATACTCAAATTTCATTTGAGTTATATATTTAAAAATTTCCTTTCACATCCTATTTTGAAATTTCATTTCAAACTCCAATTTCACACTTGTATTTCTATTTCTGAATTATCAAATGATAATTCTTTTCACTTCATTTATAACTTCGTTATAAAAGAATTATTTATAAACTTCGCTTATAAAGAAACTACTTGTTTTATTTTTCAAAAACAAGTCTATATTTTTATTTCCATTAAAAATTCAAATTCTATTTAAAAATAGAATTTTTCCTTTTTAAATCTCAAATATCCTTCCACGATATTTTAAATATCATTACTTAAGCCCAGTGATAAAACACACAAAGCAACCAATTATTTATTTTTCTAACACATCATATATAACAATATATATGCAAACAAATAAACAAACAGATAATATATTTTTGAGGAATCCAGTTGGATTCCTCCAACCTGTTTTCCTGCATCCACAGATGTTAGCACATAAATAATACCCATTCTGCTTCGGGGCAGAATATCGCGGTATAGAAGGTCATCCACTAATCATAGCGTGGGGCGTATAGGGTAATCATCCGCTATGAAACTGCGGGCATCCGCTAATGAGACTGCGGGAATCCAACCAATCCATCAACCCAATATATATATATATATAGCCTAAATAACTAATATATATATAAAGCAAGCAGAAAAATCCAAACGAGCAACAACAATTATTTTAACGAAATAAAAATAATTATAAGTAAAAAGTGAGTGAGATTTACTCACTTGGTTTTCGTTTGTGGAATATCCATTTAAAATTCCTTATCGTTTTGGCCTTGAATCCAGTTAAATCATTTCATACCTACAATGATTTATTTTTATCGATAAATCGATTATTTATTTAGATTAACTTATTATAAATAAATAAAAACAAATAATTCTAAAAATTTTTAAATTACTAAACAACGTATACCTTGTTGTCTCCGCATATCACTCGACCAATTACCAACAACTCGGCCACCGATGACTGCAATCAGCCCCAAAACTGACTTCGACATTTCGTCGAACAACTCACAGTCAAGCTGCTATTCCCTACTAACACTCATTGTCAAAGCCTACTACCCGTTGCACCATCTACATTAGTCTTACCGCCATTCCTGTCTGGTCATCAACACGTTCAAATCCAACCAAAACAGCTACTACCGAATACTGCTCCTCCTGACCTCACACACTACTGTCGCTCCTCCCCTTGAAGGCTTCCCACAACTCATGATGACCGTAACCTCCTTTCCTTGAACAACAGAGCCGAATCCCCTATTTCCATCACTATCGCACTCTTCCCAAAACAGTTCGAACTCGCACCATACGCCGCTGATTAGATCCAGCACTAGGTCACTTCAAATCCCTAAACGGGAATCGCACCTAGTTCGAACGATTTGTGAATGGAGTAGAAGGCCATACGAGTTAAACGGATTTGATTTTGGGCTTGCGATTTCAACAGAAGGGTGCTTTGATTTTTCTGAAGGACGGAAAATAGAAGAGGAGCGGGTTATTGCGATGTATATATATATGTGATAAGGGAAACAAATTGTACACAGGCATTAAATCGATGTTTTCCTTAATAGTGAAGGTAGGAGACAAAGTTTTCTGCTCGAGAAAGAACCTACGCGATTTAAAACATTGGGTCGGCTTTACTAGGTCTGCGGAATGTTCTTGTTGGCATAAGTACCAACATAGATTTCCTCTTTTGGTTTGATTTGATAATTTACTTCGATTTGATTTCATTCTTATCTACTTAAAAATATCTCGTGGCTCCCTTACTTCGAAACCCCGAACTGCTTATTTTTAACTTTACGACCAATGTTCACAACAATATCTGTTAATCTCGACTGAACAGAACAGGTTTTAAAATTAAATTCAGTTGTATAGAGAAATGGCATATTTAAATCGACAACTAATTTAAATTTCAACTGGCTAAAATATTAGTTGATTTCAAAACAATTAAATCTATCGATTATACATAATTATTATTGTTCTAATTCAATACATAATTTTTTTTTATTAGTCGACTGAATTGTTTCAGTTCAGTTTCAAATCCTGAATTCACTTGTTACCACTCCTATTAATATATTCGATATTAAATCGTATATTGATTATTAAATCGACAACTAAAAAAAAAAAATCCATTTATCTTATCACTCAATATTTAAAAACCATACTAAATATTTAAAATAAATCGATAAAAATCCGGGTCGTTACATTCTTCCCCCCTTAAAACAATTTCGTCCTCGAAATTGCTAAGGTAGGAAAAATGGTACAAACTCATTACTTTTCAACAATTCACTTATGCTGAAACCCAACTCCTCATATTTGACAATTTTAGTCCCAACCAACTTTTGGTTTTCATATATATACTCACATTCATTTTTATCTGAATGATTTATAATCAATTCACATTCCATTCAAATTGATTTTGATCAATTTGTTTACTTTGATTGATTTAACTTAAGTTAAATTTTAAATTCCAGAATTCAAATCCCCGGATTTTTATTCCAAATTCTTTTGAAGTCACATAAATATATGTACATATATTTAGTTCTATTTTAAATTCAAAACATTTGAATTTTCAAACCAGTTTGTTTTCTTTCAAACAAATCTCCATCAAAATCTTTTCTAAGGTAGCAATCCATCACTTAGAAACTCGAAAATGAACACTGATGGTGTTGCAATCATCATCAGAATTATTTTCCAGCCACTGAAGTGAATTCAGTGCTTTATCACTTCTAAAATCCATTTAAATATGATTTCGATTCAAACGGTCTTTTCAAAACAAAGCTATATTCTTTTAATGTACTTCGAAAATATTTTCCAACTTCTCAGGATTTAAATTCCAAATCCTGGCTTGAATTTAATTTTAATTCATCTCATTTGTATATTTCATTTATATACAAATTCTATTTGGTTCTATATAACCATTTCATTTCTTATAATCTCATTTGATTATAATTACATCCATCAACACATCCATTATATTATAATAATTTCAAAATTTATTCTTCCTATATCAAAATATAGTTTTGGGTAAAATAATTTCACCCACTTTAAAACAATATCGTGTTCAATCTTCTGTTCAAGTGTTTAGAAATTCCTATCGACTTTGTGGCGTCCCACTATCCGACCAGAATCCATAAACCACTCAACAGACCAGCCAACACAATATAAAATAACTTTTATATCAGTTTACAAATACGCTCTCTCGTATATATACGCTCAACTCATTCTAGGGTACTACTGACCCTATCTCTAATGAGCACATGTCACACAAGCCTAGGTGTTCGCTCAACCTGGCTCTGACACCAACTGAAACGACCCGCAAATCCGTGCTATCTGAGTTGACTAAATACAACACACGTCCAACCCAAATAACACAGAAATACGAACCATTAATAGAAAGAAGATAGAGGATGAGAAATAGAAAGAAAGAAATATTAGAATAGAAGAAAACGAAGATCACAAACTCACAGCGGACCGAATAAAATATATTATATAACATAACTTTTGAAATACAAATCAGTAACTTGACATACATACCATCATCAGAGTACAACAGTCATTTCTGGAACAGTTATAAACACCTGTTTCCAGATACAAACAAGGTCCACAGCGGAATATATGATAGCCTATAGCTAACCGGTGAAGCCTCCTGCTTCCAGCTCCTCCAAATGAATCTGAAAAATCCTGACTACTTGACTGCCCGTACAAATTTGAGCACCCAAGAGTTTAGGGAAAACAAACAAAATAAACTCTGGGTCAGTCATGGGACTGGTGTGAGTAAACTCCAACCACTTGTTTAACTTTCAAAAAATCCTTTTCGAAAGAAAAGATAATAGTAAGACCAGCCCACACATAAACATGGACGGTTTTTACCTTACTATAACCCAAAACACTTTGATATCAAATCCAGTGATATTATAATAATGTCTACATCAAATAAATAACCAAATAGCAGAACGCTTGCATCTCACGCTCCACATATATAGTATAAAATCAAAAACCGCATGGCGCTTATTGGAGATTGGATTTCCAACATGACAAGGTATGGAACCACCTTCCGATGATGTATCTCTAGAGGCGAATACACCTGGGTTCAACAAGAACGTCTTGCAACCCGGCCCACACATGACCGACCACTCATTTCGCTTGAGTGTATCGAATGTATATCACCAACGGTTGGACTCAAATCACCGTTTCCCGAATGGGCAGAATCGATAGATTAAGAAACAAAAGGAATTTCTCTAGATAGGTGATTATACACCCTAATGGGTGCGACCCACATAGCCATGCTGCCTGCCCGATTTTTGTCCTTTCCCGGTTGTTGAGGCCTGAGGCTACGATTACTTACCATTCATCGATAACACAATCACTTTGAATGCCACATTGTCAGATCCGTTAATCACTAGTTGAGTTTGCACAAATATTCTGGATATTATGCTAAGGGATAAATCCGTTGCAACCATATATATTTATACAGACCAACCCTTTTTGATCATTGGAAATACTCTGTCAGACATTCGTCCATTTACGTTCGTTCTGGGGTTGAACGAAACCGAAGGCACTATTTCTATTTAATAGAAAAGCCCTTGCACTTTACTCCGTCTTCAATATATCCAGCATACTTGGTTCGCAACGCTTATGCCGATACGGAGTGGTTCTTCGGATAATAATCCAACCGGTCTCTCCATATTGACAACGATGGTCAAAAACTTCGATAGTCTGTGATTTAACTATCGAATAAAAACAAGTGTTCATCCAAACATATCAAACAAATCACTGGGCTCTTTAATTAATATTTCATTAATTAAATCTCTTCTCCATTTCCTTATCAATATTTGTTATCCAAATATTTCAATAACCATATTGGCCCCTTTCGCTATTTTTGATTTTGTTTCCTTATCGAATTCTATATATATCGATATATAGATTTCTAATTGTCAAATTTCTTAAAAATATTCTAACTCCTTAAATTTCCGGAAAATTTCGCCATAACCTCCCCTGTATCGGGAGCATCGGGAAATTTCAAATAGCTTCCCGGTATCTTCCCCAATCCAAAGAAAAAGGAAAAGCCAAGTGGCTAGCCGATACGGCGCATAAAATCTCATATATGAATTAAACATGTACCTTTTTGTTGGGCACACAAATTAAAATCTTCATATACTTCATCATGTGCCTGTCTAACACATGTTCACCTGTTTTCAATTCAATTCAACACTATCTAATCGTTTGAATTCAGTTCCGCCCATTTATTCTTTAAATCGGCCATTTTGCCTATTTTACTCCTTTGTTTGAACATAGCATTTTCAAACAAAATATTTAGCTTGCTCATAACCAAATTGCATTTCAATTTCAATTCTAGTTTCCTTTTTGATTTCGAATATAAATTTCAAATCGAATTTACTTATTCAAACCCCAATATCCCTTCGAAAACTCATTAACTAATTTCTATTCAATTTAGTTAATTCTATTCAATAAATCAAAATCTGGTTTCTGTTTCAAAAATCATATTCATTTACACAACTTGAATTCGCATATATTTTACAACTCAACTCTGAAATTTTCTAAATAGACAATTCGGATTTTTTCCGCTTAAAATCCTTTTATAAGATTAAATAAACCATTATGGTTTTAAAACGATTCTGGCGTTGTTTTTCTGAAAATTTGATTTTGATATAACTCAAAATATATACGACGAAATCCAGATTTTTCTCCTTCATTAGAAAACTATTATCAAATCGGTCCTGACGTTTCTTGTTTCGAAGAATTCCGACCCCAATTGAGTTCGGTATACTTAATTGAAGTTCGAGTCGCCAATTTACGAACTGCAGCGCTGCGGCGAGTTCGTTTTAATTATATTTATATATATATACTTTTAAACTTCGTTTAAAATAAATTCAACTCCATTCTAATATATATATCCCAAATTCCATTTGAATCTTTTACATTTCAAATTCCATAGTTTAAATCTTGTATTCAAATTTCCTTTGAAATCCTTTATTCGAATTCCATTTCAAATTCTTTATTTAACTTCCACTTTAATTCAACTCCTTTTTGAATTTCTATATTGAAATTCATACTTGAATTTAGATATTCAAACTCCATTTTGAGTTCCCTTTTGAAATTCAAATATTCAAACTCCATTTGAATTTCTATGTCCAAATCTATTTCCAACTCCATTTGAATTAAAATATTCCGATTTTCTTACAAACACCGTTTGAATTCTAAATTCGAATTCATTAGTTAAATTCCATATTTAATTTTCTTGAATTCCAATACCCTATTTTATTCCTTTGAATTAAATTCCACTTTAAATTCTATAATCAAATCCCTTTTGAATGGTTATTTTTGAAAATCATATTTGAATTTAAATATTTAAACTCCATTTAAATTTCTATTTGAAATCTTATATTTAAATCCTCTTTATTTAAAACCAATTATTTAAATCCCATTTGAATTTCTCCATTCAAATCCATTTGAATTCCCTTGAATTCAAATTCCATTTCAAAACCATTTGGATTTCCTATTCTACTTTGAAATCCTATTTCAAAGTTTATTTCAAATTCTATTTTGAAATTCTATATTCAAATCCCTATTTGAATTTCTTTATTCAAATTCTATTTCAATTCTCTTATTCAAATTCCATTTTGAACTCTCTTATTCAAATGCTGTTTGAATCTCTTATTCAACTCTATATTTAAAATTCCATTTGAACTTCCATATTCAAATTTCTATATTTGAATTTCACTCGAACTCTATATCCAAATCTTCTATTTGAATTTTCTTTATTTGAATTCCTTCGAATTCAAATTCTATTTTTATCCCTTTGAACTCAAATTCTATTTTCCATTCTAATTTCGTCTATTCAAATTCTATTTGAACTTCTATTTGAATTTCTAATATTCAATCTCCTTTTTCTTTTATTTAAAATTCAAATATTTAAACTCCTTTTCTAATGCTACTATTCAAATGTTATACTCAAATTTCATTTGAGTTATATATTTAAAAATTTCCTTTCACATCCTATTTTGAAATTTCATTTCAAACTCCAATTTCACACTTGTATTTCTATTTCTGAATTATCAAATGATAATTCTTTTCACTTCATTTATAACTTCGTTATAAAAGAATTATTTATAAACTTCGCTTATAAAGAAACTACTTATTTTATTTTTCAAAAACAAGTCTATATTTTTATTTCCATTAAAAATTCAAATTCTATTTAAAAATAGAATTTTTCCTTTTTAAATCTCAAATATCCTTCCACGATATTTTAAATATCATTACTTAAGCCCAGTGATAAAACACACAAAGCAACCAATTATTTATTATTCGCATTCACGTTAAAAATTATATTTTTAACGATAAAATATTTTATTCAGTTCATTTATTCAATAAAATGATATTTTTATTTTTCTAACATATTTTAGAAAATTTCGGCGGCATAACAGCACGATACTAGAAACGGGACGAGGCCTAGCCTTATCCCCGGTCTAGTGAAGGCCCACGCCATTCACACATCAATCAACATCACCAAACAATCAAATTCAAATCAAATCATATAACTAATCTATGCAACCAAACAAACAAGTCCATGGTCTGTGGACGATTGTGTCGGGTGCTACTAAGCACCGTCTGCATCCTAGTATATATATATTATTAGAAAAGAAATTGAAAGGTGAGAAATTCTCACAAATAGCTATCCAAGCTCCACGGCACTTCATTGATAGAAATCTTCATTGCTATCGCATCTTCGTCATCTTCGTTGCCCGTAGCCACTACATATGTAAAAATCAAATTTTTACTTCGCTATTCAATATATAAAAATCGAATTTTTATTATGCTATTCAATATATAAAAATCGAATTTTTACTTCGCTATTCAATATATAAAAATCGAATTTTTACTTCGCTATTCAATATATAAAAATCGAATTTTTACTTCGCTATTCAATTCTTTTCACACATAAAGATCAAATCTTTTAACATAAAAACCATCTTCTACCATATTAAAAATTCTATTTTCATTCCATGCTATTTATCCTTTCTTTTCTTTTTCTTTTATTCAAAACAACATTTCAAACAAACTTACTTATTTATTTATTTATTTTAAATCATGCCACTTATAAATAAGTAAATAAATAAAATATATTTTTAATTTGCAAAGCTTTATATCTTTTAAAAAAAACTGAAAATAAATGTAAGCTATTTCTATTTAAAACTAATGTTATTTTTATTAAAAGAAAACAATGCAAATTCCTATTTTAAAAACAATGCAACATATGTTACAGAATCAATGCAAAAATATATAAGAAACAATGTAATTTTATTTACAAAATTAATTAGAGTAATTAAAGAAAAGAAGGATGCTCACTGTTATTGAGTTCTGGATGTCTTCAAAGGGAGCCGCACCTAGGGTTAAGGGTTTTCCGCCGTTGGAGCCGCCCTGACGTCGATCGCCCAAGACCACGTCGAAGCCCCTCGACTAGCGCGCCTCCTCCCTGAACAGCGTCACGCGCGACGGCGAAGTGGGGTTCCTACTGACTGGCGGCGGCTTCAAGAAGGTGGGGTTCGTGGTGATGCGAACTGAAAAGGGGAGAGGGTGGAGTAGCGAGAAGCGGTCGGAGGTGAAGGGGAAGGGGTCGGCGACGTCGACAATCGCCCGCCGCGATTTGTGGATCTTCGTTTCGTTTTTTTTTTATTATTATTTTGAAAATTGTTGACTGAGTAATGAGAGAGAAAGGAAAGGAGAATATATAATATATATATATAAATATTATAATTTAATTTCAAAAAAGTAACTTTTACATTCGAACTCGAAACGAGGCCCACCGCCTGTCGTCCATAGCGTTTCACCCCCATTCTTAACCCAATGGGATATGTATAGTAGGTTGATTTGATCGTTTGAATCAGTTTCCGTTTAATTTACATTTAAATCACTATATTGAATTTTAAACGTACATTTCAAATTACCGGGGTCGCATACTAACTCGAAAAATTCCAGAAAAATATTTTCTAGCTTCGTATTGACGATACGGTCCTAACAAAACTGGTTTCGTCGAATTCTGAGACCGTTGGAAAAATGGCCAATTTCCAGTCGATTAAATTCTACTGAAATGGGTCAAACGCGTTTTCCTTTGCCACGCTCACATATTGATTCGAAAAATTATGAAATTTGGAATCTAGCAATAACTTTACATCACGGACCCAACAAAACTGGTTTCGTCGAAATCCGAGGTCATTTGCAAAATGTCCATTTTTAAGGGCCTGAATTCCATAGCGACTATTCAGAATTTTCAACTGGACATATCTTTTGATTCCCGCTATGAACTTTTGATTTTTCGGATTCGTTGGAAAGATATTATCTATTAGATCCTAATGTTTTTGGTTTCACTAAAATCCGGATTGTTTTGCACCCGGTACATTCAATTGAAGTTTGAAATCGAATTATCGAACTACCGCGCCATTTTCAATTCTATTTATAATTATATATAAATATTTATATTCTAACGACGACGCGTATAATATATACGTCGAATTATATTCGAAATAAATTTCTCGTCGATATTATTTAAAATAATTCATTTTAAATAATTAAAATTCGCTAAAATCGCCAAAATAAAAATTTTAAACTGGCCCAGATTTTCGGGTTGTTACAATCTCCCCCACTTAAAACTTTTCGTCCCCGAAAAGGAACAAAGTCGAAAGTGGTTTGATTAATCAACTCTACGCTCGATCTGGCTTCCATTCTCCAACTCTTTAGTTTCTGAGAATTTTCAAAATTTCAAAAATTTGGCTAACACCCTAAATTTTCGAAAAATTTCACCATAACCTCCCCTGCAATGGGAGCATCGGGGAATTTCAAATAGCTTCCCCGGTCCTTCAGATCTCAAAAAGAAAAAGAAAAAGCCAAGCGGCTAGCCAATAGGCTCATAAAATCATCATCACCCAAACGAAACAGTAAATTATGTAGTAAACATGTACCTATTTGTCGGGCAAACAAATTTTATTCTCTGCTCTAGCCTCCTTGCTATGACCTGTTCAATGATATATATGCATATGCAAGCAAATGCAACCAATTTTCAATACAATTCAATATTTGATACAATTAGGCTAAATGGCTAAGAATTAGCAAACAAATAAACAAACAACACAAACATCAATCAATTAGTGAATTTAACGTTTCAAATTGATAATTTTGATACATATACAAAAATCAAATTTTTGATGCCAAATCACAACAATAGGCCCTATCTAATTTTGGTTCTCACACCAGTCAATAGGAAATATATAGATATCACACCTTCGAAACACGAATACCAATTTTGATGATGTTCGAACTATCATCAGAATCATCTTCGGGCGACTAGAGTGTGATTCTATATCTATCCAGTATATTGAAATTTCAAATACACGTGGATCAGACGTATACGCAAAATCTTTATATACTGGACTGTCCAACTCAATATAAATAGATAATCAAATACGAATAGTTGATTTCAAAACAAAAATTGTTTTCATTTGAAAAATATACTCTTCACACTCGTTCTAGGATACTACTGATCCCATCTCTAACGAGTCATTCTCATTGGATACTACTAATCCAATATCTGATGAATTCTTTCGTATGGTTCTAATGTGCCTTATTCTCTGAGCTTTGTAAACCAAAGCTCTGATACCAACTGTGACGGCAAGGAATTTCGCTCGGTCCGAACCAGTCGCTAAACCGATCCTGGCCGTTCGAAACGCCCTATCGTTCGAGAACAAGACACAACAGAACGCATACAGAAGAACATTTCATTGTATATTACAACAATGCATGAGACTACAAGAATATACAGAGTATAAATGAATATTACACAGAAATATCAGAGATTTAAATTACATTTAAGTACATAGCAGCGGAAAATAATACAATACACAACTAGAAGGAGATATACGGATACAAAGCTTTCCGGATATCGTTCCAGCTGTAAACCAGGATCCTGTGAATATAAATCTGCAAAACCAAAACTACTAGCTGCCCGTGTCAAAATAAGGGCACCCAGAGTTTAGGTTAAAACAATAAACTCCAGGTCAGTCATGTGACTGGTGTGAGAACTAAAACAGTTATTATTCTTTATTTTAAAAGTTAGGTAAATCAAGGGACCACGCCGTATAACACGGAACGGGTTTCCTCCCAAGAACACCAGTGCATAAAACAACAGCGCAATGCTAAATAAAGAAAAATGAAGCTGTTATAAGACCCAGGTCCTATCACACAATGCAACGCAAGCCGGGGGATAGGGTTTTCCCTTATAACAGCCAAAGAATGCTTGATACGTTTAAAACAAATCACTTGATACTATTATAAGTGCATAGTGTATAAAACAACTTCAAATCATAAGTATCAATCATAGGCGGCATGAGCGTCCCATGCCACTATGTCGCCATATATAGGTTATACAATCAAAATCGCAAAGTCACGTATTTGGAAATTGGATTTCCGTCTATGAACCGAGGCAAAAGATAGTCCTCAACCGATTCGAGACTGCCTAGCCCGAGTCTCAGGCAAGCGCGCAGGCAAGCCTTGGATCGTCAGGGCCGGTCCACACGGAGTGGATTAAAATGCCTGAGCACTACGTTTCGCCGCCCTTTGGGGCGTAAGCGAGCCAACGAATGACTCCATCGGACCCGGATCGTCCGATCTAACCGAGGCGCCTCGCAACAGCAACAACCACATAAGTCAAACTCGTCAGGGCGTGTAAAACCACTGACGCCACTTTTAGCTAGGAGGAAACGTAGGCCCTCCCTGAGGTCCGTCTCCCGTTTTTGGTTCATACCGGGTGTGAAACTCGCGAAGTAAACGTTACACAAAGCTACGCCACAAAGGCCGTGCTTTGATCACCACCACAAGACTTTGCTTTTCAACAGAAGCCTCGATCAATTGCCACTTAGGCATGCCACACAGGCAATTCACTCCATGCGTTTGATATCCATCAATATATAACCCCTGAGCTCGTACGTCTCAGAGAAGGGCGTTAAGCAAGAGAATAAATTCTCCGCCGCCAAACAGATATATATTTAATAGAGATCAATCACACGGACTAAAATCCAATGTCAGACACACAGTCCATTTACAAGTTCGTTCTGGGTCTGAACGAAACCGGAGGCACCTAGTACCCCGCATATCCATCGATCTCCAAGTACGTCTGGACGATCACCAACTGTTTCCATCTTCTTGGGTGTACAGCCCAATCAAGATCGTCAGAAATCACCCAAACGACGTGAAGAACTCCGGTCTTCGACCATCGTCTTCATCTTCGACTTATCGTCGTATCAGTTATCCAGAATGGGATAAACCCGGTCTTTCCGAATAACTCGCGTATATTTTAAATAAGTGTTACACAAACACAACATACGCCTAATTCCAATTCATCAGTCACTAACCGTAAATTAATCAAGAGAATAATTCCCCAAATATTAACCCCGAAGGCCGAAACCAACATCAGATCAATATCCAGAAAACCATTCTGCTTGGCTAACCGACAGTTAGTTTCTAAATTTCACATTCATAGGGAAAGGTTCCCATTAATTTTATCCAAGACAAATTCCTTGGATTTATCCTTTATTCTATTTTTTGAATTTCGATTCAACTAGTCGGGATTAACGAACCTTACCGAAGTAATCATTTGTTTTAATTTCCCAATCCCAACCTATTCATCCCATGAAGTAAAACTGGTGATACTTCATATCTAACACCACGGTGTTATCGGTAAATTCAATTACCACTTCACGTTCAAATCTAATTAAAGATTCATCTATCGCCTGGAGCAAAACTGGTGATACTCCATTCTCGACCATTTCAATCTAATTAAAGATTCATTAAAACTCAACTTAGTTTTAATCGTTAACTGGGTTAAAGAATCCGTGTCATTTAAAAACACAGTTCACAATAAACCCAAAATCACCTTCATTAATTATCGGGTTAAAGAACGAGTGTTATTTAAAACACTGTCCACGATAAACCCAAAAATCAATACCAATTCAATTCCAATTAAATATCATTTAATTGGTACACTTCATTAAATCTAAATAAAAAGATTTAATTTTTTTCTCAACTGGGTTCAAGAACAGTGTTAGTGAAGACACCATTCGCGACAAACCCAAATCACATTTGATATTCAATATAAGGCTCTGAATAGAAAATATATCGGCTTATATTCAATATCAAATTCTACGATTAACAAATGTCGTATTGAAAATAACGATATAAATATATATCTTTCAAATTTCCATAACAACATCTGTATAATCACGAATTCCAACATCAAAATATTCCGAAGACACTTTCGATTCAAATCCACTCCAATGCAATCATTGGAAATTCTGGTTATTTTTAAAACCCTTTTCAAATTCAATTTATTTATTTAAAAATAAATAGAATTATATTTCTAGTTCAAAACTAGTTCATTTCGATAAAAATCTATTTTTATCTTTTCAAATATGGAGTTTTTCATCCCAAATCTTCACAAATCATTTCTTATGATTTTACACAAATTATTACTATTTTTAATAATTTTATCAAGGCCCGTACATTCGATTTCCATCAATGGCCATCGAACTGCACTTACATCGACCTTTTTCGAATTTGATTTGGACGTATCTCCAAATCCAACCGTTAGATTTTGAATTTCTAATATTCGTTAGAAAGCTCTTTTCGATACGAACCCAACGGTTCCGGTTTTAGGAGAATCCGACGGTCGGATCTCCCGTAATGTCCGTTTGAAATAAATGGTCAAAATTCACGAACTGCCGCGGCGCGGCGCGTTCTATTCAGGCCATTATATTATATATATAATATATATAATATATATTTCGTCGATTTCTATTTAAAACGAGTTATATAAATGGTTTTAAAATTCGTTTCAAAAGCAATTCCATTTCAATTCAAATCAAAATTGAATTCTTCTTTATAAATTCGTTTTAGAATTCATTTTTATTCAATTCAAATTTCAATTCAATTTGAATTCATTTCATTTCGAAATCGTTTTCAATTCATTTCATTTCGAAATCGTTTTCAATTCATTTCATTTCGAAATCGTTTTCAATTCAATTCATTTCGAAATCGTTTTCAATTCAATTCATTTCGAAATCGTTTTCAATTCAATTCATTTCGAAATCGTTTTCAACTCAATTCATTTCGAAATCGTTTTCAACTCAATTCATTTCGAAATCGTTTTCAACTCAATTCATTTCGAAATCGTTTTCAATTCATTTCATTTCGAAATCGTTTTCAATTCAATTCATTTCGAAATCGTTTTCAATTCATTTCATTTCGAAATCGTTTTCAATTCAATTCATTTCGAAATGAATAAAATCGATATAGATATCGATTCACGTCAAAATGGCGTCAATCTAATCAACACGGCTTCATAAATTTCTATTTTCAAATATTCTATTTCAAATATTTATTTTTTAAAATAGTTGTTATTATCAAAACATTTCGTTCAACACATGACCAATCTCAATGGATGAGTACTGTCAACACATGAACCTTTATTTTATATTATAAAGATGTAAATTTTATTACTAAAATATTTCGTTCAACACATGACCAATCTCAATGAATGAGTACTGTCAACACATGAACCTTTATTTTATAATATTCTTTATTTTTCAAATTGGAATGAGGCCCAATCAATTACCATATAAAGTTAATTATATGGATTTTCATACAACACATGTATATCATAGCATTGAAAAATAATCAACCATCAACCAAAGTGCACTACACTGTATAAGCATCAAATATAGATATTCAACGCTTATAACAGCCTGTCAATCAATCGATCGACATATTTAATCAATCAGGATGAGTGAACTTCAAATTTCATCCCAACACCCGTGTGGGGTTTTCAAACAATCAAACAAAGATTTTATTTGTGCAGTTGGGCGATGTGTAAAATTTATCGTCCCAATCAATGTCCTTCAAATAGGTGTACATAAACAAACCGTCTGGTTTATAAATGAATATTTTATTTATTCGCATTCACGTTAAAAATTATATTTTTAACGATAAAATATTTTATTCAGTTCATTTATTCAATAAAATGATATTTTTATTTTTCTAACATATTTTAGAAAATTTCGGCGGCATAACGGCACGATACTAGAAACGGGACGAGGCCTAGCCTTATCCCCGGTCTAGTGAAGGCCCACGCCATTCACACATCAATCAACATCACCAAAAAATCAAATTCAAATCAAATCATATAACTAATCTATGCAACCAAACAAACAAGTCCATGGTCTGTGGACGATTGTGTCGGGTGCTACTAAGCACCGTCTGCATCCTAGTATATATATATTATTAGAAAAGAAATTGAAAGGTGAGAAATTCTCACAAATAGCTATCCAAGCTCCACGGCACTTCATTGATAGAAATCTTCATTGCTATCGCATCTTCGTCATCTTCGTTGCCCGTAGCCACTACATATGTAAAAATCAAATTTTTACTTCGCTATTCAATATATAAAAATCGAATTTTTATTATGCTATTCAATATATAAAAATCGAATTTTTACTTCGCTATTCAATATATAAAAATCGAATTTTTACTTCGCTATTCAATATATAAAATTCGAATTTTTACTTCGCTATTCAATTCTTTTCACACATAAAGATCAAATCTTTTAACATAAAAACCATCTTCTACCATATTAAAAATTCTATTTTCATTCCATGCTATTTATCCTTTCTTTTCTTTTTCTTTTATTCAAAACAACATTTCAAACAAACTTACTTATTTATTTATTTATTTTAAATCATGCCACTTATAAATAAGTAAATAAATAAAATATATTTTTAATTTGCAAAGCTTTATATCTTTTAAAAAAAACTGAAAATAAATGTAAGCTATTTCTATTTAAAACTAATGTTATTTTTATTAAAAGAAAACAATGCAAATTCCTATTTTAAAAACAATGCAACATATGTTACAGAATCAATGCAAATATATATAAGAAACAATGTAATTTTATTTACAAAATTAATTAGAGTAATTAAAGAAAAGAAGGATGCTCACTGTTATTGAGTTCTGGATGTCTTCAAAGGGAGCCGCACCTAGGGTTAAGGGTTTTCCGCCGTTGGAGCCGCCCTGACGTCGATCGCCCAAGACCACGTCGAAGCCCCTCGACTAGCGCGCCTCCTCCCTGAACAGCGTCACGCGCGACGGCGAAGTGGGGTTCCTCCTGACTAGCGGCGGCTTCAAGAAGGTGGGGTTCGTGGTGATGCGAACTGAAAAGGGGAGAGGGTGGAGCAGCGAGAAGCGGTCGGAGGTGAAGGGGAAGAGGTCGGCGACGTCGACAATCGCCCGCAGCGATTTGTGGATCTTCGTTTCGTTTTTTTTTTTTTTTTGAAAATTGTTGACTGAGTAATGAGAGAGAAAGGAAAGGAGAATATATAATATATATATATATAAATATTATAATTTAATTTCAAAAAAGCAACTTTTACATTCGAACTCGAAACGAGGCCCACCGCCTGTCGTCCATAGCATTTCACCCCCATTCTTAACCCAATGGGATATGTATAGTAGGTTGATTTGATCGTTTGAATCAGTTTCCGTTTAATTTACATTTAAATCACTATATTGAATTTTAAACGTACATTTCAAATTACCGGGGTCGCATACTAACTCGAAAAATTCCAGAAAAATATTTTCTAGCTTCGTATTGACGATACGGTCCTAACAAAACTAGTTTCGTCGAATTCTGAGACCGTTGGAAAAATGGCCAATTTCCAGTCGATTAAATTCAACTGAAATGGGTCAAACGCGTTTTCCTTTGCCACGCTCACATATTGATTCGAAAAATTATGAAATTTGGAATCTAGCAATAACTTTACATCACGGACCCAACAAAACTGGTTTCGTCGAAATCCGAGGTCATTTGCAAAATGTCCATTTTTAAGGGCCTGAATTCCATAGCGACTATTCAGAATTTTCAACTGGACATATCTTTTGATTCCCGCTATGAACTTTTGATTTTTCGGATTCGTTGGAAAGATATTATCTATTAGATCCTAATGTTTTTGGTTTCACTAAAATCCGGATTGTTTTGCACCCGGTACATTCAATTGAAGTTTGAAATCGAATTATCGAACTACCGCGCCATTTTCAATTCTATTTATAATTATATATAAATATTTATATTCTAACGACGACGCGTATAATATATACGTCGAATTATATTCGAAATAAATTTCTCGTCGATATTATTTAAAATAATTCATTTTAAATAATTAAAATTCGCTAAAATCGCCAAAATAAAAATTTTAAACTGGCCCAGATTTTCGGGTTGTTACAGTTTAGCCATATCACATATTCCAATGGGGGCCACTTTTGAAAAGCTTGTTGATATGGCCCTAATGCATGAGGAGGACAAGGGAGAGAAGAAGGAAGCAAAGACTAAGGGGACATCGCATAATAGGAAGGTGTGGCCCAAAAAGGGGCATCAACAGCAGAAGAAAGGAGGGAAAGATAACAAAGGAAAGGATAAGAGAAAATATCACAATTGTGGAAAGGAGGGTTACTTGATCAAAGATTGTAAGAGAAGGAAGGCCAATTGCTTTAATTGTGGAGAAGTCGGACACTTCTCTAAAGAGTGCCCAAAGAAACAGGGATCACAGGGAAAAGGTCAAAGAACAGGGACTTATGGAGGCCAGGTGCATGCCATCACGATCAGTGCTTCTGAAAGAGGTAGAAAAATTTTCGTTGAAATTTTAGTTTCTCTTTCAAACCATCCAGTTAGAACACTTTTTGATTATGGTGCTTCACACTCGTTTATATCTAGTTCTATGGTTGAATCTCTACACTTAATTACTAGTATGGTAGTAGATCCCGTAGTTGTTTCAAACCCCATTGGTGGTTCGGCTCATTTATCGATGATTTGTCGAGGTTTGAAAATATCTATGTTAGGCGTCGAGTTTGAATGCGACGCGTATGTGCTCGGGATTATGGGCTATGGGTTGATTCTAGGAATAGATTGGCTTACCACGTATGGGGCCATTCTGGATTGTGAGAGGAGGGTTGTTGGACTCCTGACTTGTCATGGGAAGACCCTCGAAGTTTCTTGTGACCCCCAAGGGTTTGTTATGCTTAGCTTCCTAAAGTCTCTAGATGCATCCATAGATGATTTGCAATCTGTTCCAGTGGTTCAAGATTATTCCTATATTTTTGATGAGGTACGTGGTTTACCTCCAAGGCACAAGATCAACTTCTGCATATATCTGGTGGACAATGCAAAGCCAGTTGCATTACCAGTGCGCCACATGGCTCCAAGGGAAAGGATGGAACTGAGTAAGCAAGTAGGGGAGATACTTGAGAAAGGGTTTATCAGACGAAGCATATCTGAATGAGGCGCTCCAGTAGTATTCGCAACTAAAGCATATGGTTCACTTCGTTTGTGTGTTGACTATAGAGAATTAAATAAGCTCACCAAGAAGAATAGGCACCCACTTCTAAGGATTGATGATTTATTTGATCAGCTTGTTGGCGCATCGGTATTTTCTCAGTTGGACTTGGCTATAGGGTTTCATCAGTTGAGGGTGGCTAAGGACAACATAGGTAAGACTACTTTCAGAACTCCGGACGGTTTCTTTGAATGGCTAGTTATGCCTTTTGGGTTGACAAATGCACCCGCCTATTTTGTTGATTTGATGAGTAGGGTGTTTCGGGAGTTCCTAAACAAATTTGTCATAGTCTTCGTTGATGATATTTTGATCTTCTCTAAGAGTGAAGAAGAGCATGCCCAACATTTGGGAGAAGTTTTGAGAACTCTCTGTGACCATCAGCTAAAAGCAAAGTTCTCCAAATGCCATTTCTGGAGAAAGGAGGTGAGATTCTTGGGGCATGAAGTCCCCAAAGAAGGGATAACTGTAGATCCCGCGAAGGTGATTGCAGTGCAAGATTGGAAGATTCCTAAAAATGCAACTGAGGTGAGAAGCTTTCTTGGATTGGCAGGTTATTATAGGAAGTTCATTAAGGACTTCGCGAAGATATCAGCCCCTCTCACCAGACTGACAAAGATGAATTTGGCATTCTCATGGGACATAGACTGTGACGTTGCTTTCCAACGACTGAAAAGGGCTCTGACAACAGCCCTAGTCTTGGCCTTGCCTAATGGAAGTAAAGTATTTACAGTTTACACTGATGCGTGCGGTATAGGGCTTTGTGTGGTTCTGATGCAAGAAGGGAAAGTAATATGTTATGGGGGTAGACAGTTGAGAGTTCAGGAGAAGAACTACCCCACCCATGATCTAGAGCTAGCTACCATAGTATTCGCATTAAAGACGTGGCGTCATTATTTACTTGGAGAAAAGTTCGAGTTATACACGGATCATAAATCTCTCAAGTATCTATTCTCACAGAAGGATCTCAACTTAAGGAAACAACGGTGGATGAAGTTCTTAGCTTCATATGATTTTGAGATTGCTTATACCACTGACAAGGGTAATGTGGTGGCCGATGCACTAACTAGGCAGAGGGTGGCCCTGAATCCTCTGTTTGTGGAAAGAAAGAACTTGGAGTTCATAATAGCTTTTGATTTTAGACTCACCATCGAGATTTTGCCTGATTTGTTTGCATCCTTAGAGATACGACCAACTCTTATGGATCAGATAGGAGCTTCACAACAAGGTGACCCACAAATTCTAGTCATCATGGATAAGCTCAGAAGAGGGGAGACTTCTAGTCACCTCAGTAGGTATGCCATAGATGGAAAGGGGTGGTTGCGGCGAGATAGAAGGCTGTGTGTTCCTCAAACTGGAAGCTAGATAAAGGCAGTCCTAGAAGAAGCCCACCATTCTAAGATGACCATTCATTTAGGTGGTGATAAGATGTACAGGGACATGAAGAGGGTTTTCTTTTGGGCTGGGATGAAGAAAGATGTGGCCGAGTTTGTTTCTCAATGTTTAGTTTGCCAGCAAGTCAAAGCTGAACAAAAGAAGCCCTGTGGATTACTTCATTCGTTGGAAGTTCCGCAGTGGAAATGGGAGAGCGTCTCTGGGGATTTCATAGATGGTTTGCCTAGATCAAAGAAAGGTAACACTAATATTTGGGTGGTAGTGGATAGACTCACTAAGAGCGCTCACTTTATTCCAGTTAAGAGTAAGAGAACGGCATCATGGTTGGCAACAATTTATGTTCGTAAGATAGTTCGTCTTCATGGAATACCATCCAGCATCGTGAGCGGTTGTGACCCCATCTTTACCAGCGAATTTTGGAGGAGCTTGCAAGAAGCATTGGATACATAGTTGTGCTTGAGCACCGCTTATCATCCTCAGACCGATGGACGGACGGAGAGGGTGAACAGGATTCTTGAAGATCTTTTGAGGCTGTGTATCCTAGACTTCGGAGGGACTTGGGAAGAGCATCTTCCTTTAGTAGAGTTTTCCTATAATAACAGTTATCAAGCTAGCATCGACATGGCACCCTTCGAAGCATTGTACGGGCAACCCTATAGATCACCAACTTGTCGGTGGGAATCTACAGAAAGATTATTACTTGGACCAGATATGGTTAGGGAAACGTTCGAAAAGATTGACCTTATTCGACGGCTGATGAAGATAGCTCAAGATAGGCAGAAGTCCTATGCAGACAAGAGAAGGACTGACATCGAGTTTGAAGTGGGAGACTTAGTTTTTATCAAAGTATCGCCTTTAAAAAATGTGGTTCGCTTCGGATCAGTAGGGAAGTTGGCACCTAGGTTTATGGGACCAGTTCCCATAACCGAGAGGATTGGCCAAATGGCCTACCGAGTAAAGCTCCCAGAAAATCTGTCCGGTATTCATGACATTTTCCACGTCTCTCATCTGCAGAAGTGCCTGCATGACACCGCAGAAGTTGTTGAGCCGAGTGTGTTGGAATAAGTCGAAGTGGAACGGGAGGCGACAATCAGACAAGTCCCTACCCGTATTCTTGGGTCAGAAGTTAAGAGGCTGCGAATAAGGAGATCAAGTTGCTAAAGGTTCAATGGGGAGATAACCCAGTAGGTGCGACTTGGGAGACCGAAGACAAGATTCGTGCTTTGTACCCTTTTCTTTTCGAGGGTATGTTCTTAGCTCCTTTTCCTAAGTTTTATCAATGCTTATTTCTGTCAATAGAATATATCTTATCCATAGTATTTTCGACCTTTAGATAGGAATCCTATGGATGTAAACATGCGTTTGAAACATGTTCTGTTTGATGGATGCAAGTGTTTTCTAGTGGTTACCTGTGGATGCATATACACACACATTAGGCACTAAGATGTGCTCAATCACTTTCATATTGCATATGGATGTGTGTGCATTTTCTTTTCTTTTATGGATGGAAATGGATGAACTAGCATATGGATGTTGAATTTGGACGGATGAGTGTGCACACATATAGAACTTATAAGATACAACAGGTTTATTTGCATACATATATGATTCATGGAACTAACATACATTGCATTAAGGAGGTCAACTAAATCAGTAGACTGCCTGATCATCGCATTAGTGTTGGAACATATACACGCACCACGCATATATTTATATAAGCATTAGAAATCTTGAAGGATAATGGATGCCAGTGGTTTGTGGATGAGTAAATGGATGATGGATGGTAGGATATGCATTCTTCTCAACCTAGAGATTTCAGGATGAAATCCTTTGAGTAGGGGAGAATGTAACACCCCGAATTTTCAACGACATTAAAGAGAATAAATTAAATGATAATTAATTTAATATTCAGAATTAGAGGAAACGGACAACATGATTGCGTCCGGCTCGAAATTTTGGTCAAGATAGACATTTGGTTTGCGCAAAACGGATAGCGTATGAGGAAGTTATGAGGGTTTTAAGTTTGTATACGTGCAGAAAATTTATATATATACGCATGAGTCAGAGATGAGTCAGAATTTTATCCAGAATAATTCAAATTCGAAAAATTCGTTAGTGCGGCAAAATTCCCGCTCTAGGGGGTCGACCCCATTTAAGGGGTGTCGACCAAGGGGTCGACCCATCCACAGGGATGTCGACACCCCTAGGGCTGAGGTGGTAGTCGGTTTCAGAGGGTTCTGCAGCTATAAATATGTGGCTATTTCTCATATTTTCTTCATTGGAAGTCATGGAGGCCATACGCTGCTGGAGTGCGAACTGAACCATTTTCTACAACAACATACTTTGCAAATCAAATTCAAATTTTTTAGATTCGTGTTCTTTCTCAATTCTTTAAACCTACCGCTATGAGTTTCTATTTGTTTTTAGGTTTAGATAAATAAAAGTAAATTGTGAAAGACTGTGAATTGCATATGTTGTAAAGTATGATTCTGTGCTTGTGTTAAATCTTATACGGTTTCATGATAGATCTATTTCCCTAGATCTAATACAATTTTGGTTGTTCTATTATATTGCCTATGTGGATCTTGACTTGTAACAATATTATGGTAAATGTACATCTATTAAATTGGACCGTTGTAACATTGGCTAGATCTAGTACCTTATGTAAATCACCTTTCATTTGTCATATTGTTGTCGATCTAAATATGTTGTAAACTTGACATGTGAAGCCATTTTTAGATCTAAACATGTTGCTATGTCACCCTAATTATGCTAGATCTAAATAGTTGGACACAAAAAGGGTTAATTTAGATCTCATCATGCTTTCTTTGATATCATAGCAATTGCCACAAGTTATCAGCTTTATGTCCACCTTGTGATGATGTTAATTACATATCCATTCACCTTGTTATCATGCTAATTTATGCCAAGTTATGTTGAAATTATCACCTTTGTCATATTCCCTTTTCATTGTTATGGGGAGGCTGTTTTATAGCCTAGATGTTACCAAAATACGTGTGAATACTTTAGTTAGGAAACGGGGAAAAGTGATTTATAATTGGCATAATTTATGTAATATTTATATAAATTGGACATTTAAGTCAAATGGGGAAACATAGAAATAATTACCTATAATGACATAGGTAGATTTGGATAATAATGGAATATTTAGTAGTTAAAATTAGGAAATGTAATTGCACTTATGAGACGAGGTTAGGTTGCATTAGTGGCAGAAGTCTGCCCGGACCTGACCGGCATACCCAGCAGCCACTTATGATGAACCTAATGTGAGAGGTCTAAGTGCACAAATACGAATCGAGCTAAAACACGATGTTAGGCCCAACTGTGGAATAAGACTGCCCGGACCCGACCGATATATCTAGCATCTACACGTTGTAGGCCTAATGTGGGAGGTCTAGCCTATTATAACCATAATTGGACGTGGTAATGAATTGGACTACTTAACCTAATTTAATCCATAAGGATTGTATGATTATGAACTCAAGTTAGGGTTAAGTAAAATTGGATGGGTAGTGGGCGGGTTAAGTAAATTAGAGGGGGTGGGCAATATTTACAAATAGGCCCACGAACTTAACCCAATAAGGTTATGTAATTAAAGACACCTAGTGGTATACATAACCGGTTGAAAATATAATAAAGTTATGTAATTAAAGACACCCTTTAGGGTAAGCATAACTGACTTAGGGCTATGTAATTAAAGACACCTAAATATATACATAGTCAATGAAAACCTAGTGGGGATACAAGACAAAGGGGGGAGCTTGTATCATATTGTGTGGGACCCATTTCAGTCAGTAACTGGAGTAGGTATCAAATAAAGAACTCCGTACTAGGCGGAGAAGGTGCACGCTTACTGATTGATTATAAGAGATCCAAACGAAACGGACAGTGTGGGCGGCGCAAACCGACCGGACCATGTGCGTGCATGAGCCGGGCAGAAGGGGATAAGATGACCGTGACACCAGTAGATATGGTTGTGCACATCTTGGAAAATAATGGTTTCCACTTTAGGGATTGATACCTCCTACTGTGGGGCCAGTACATGATATCTATTGGTTAAGGAGCCGATCGATTAGGGTAGTGGTTAGGGTACACTCGAACATATTCACTAAGTCTACCAACTTATAGTGGAAGGGATCATCCCATTTTAGTTATTCTAGTAATAGTGCAAAGTAATCATTAGTGAGGCTCATACACCTTATCTTGCTCACATTGTCACGCCGGCCATTTATTTAGTGATCTCCCTCTCTTATCCACTTTATATGCCTATCATGTTACTTTTGTTTATTTACTGGCTAAAAGTAACTAGACTCGCTAGACTTTATGTCTGACCCTTTTGTTTCTCCTTCTTTCTTCCATTTCTCCCCTCCCCCAGGTTTTCAGGGAGGATACACTCAGGCTTAGTGAGGACTTAGATATCCTCTTGCTAGGATTTACTTCTGAAGTATGGCTCAAGTTCTTGTCTCTACTATGGCTTAACTCTTTCAATTGGGGAAATTATGTTTTTTATTTACTTATATACTCTGATGGTGCAAGACAGAAGTTATTTTATTGTATTGGTTTTTGTGACTTATGTTGTGGTCCACAGTATTGTGATTTATGTTTGAAATAAAAATTTAAAATTTCCACTGCTAATTTATTTATATCTATCTTGTAATTATTCTATGTTTGTTTACCTATAACGCTTCATGAAACTTAATGCATTCCCTTAGTGAGTGGCATTAACAGACGTGGGGTGTCACATTTTCTCCATAATCTTGCGAACCATTTCCGATATGCATTCCTCTTTGTTTTGTTGTTCCATGGGGCATACGCCATCCTCCTTACTAGATGTTTGCCTAAGCAAACGATCATGGTTCGGATTCAGGGCACTGTGCCTCCCTCTTAGGAAAGTGCCCTTTGGTGATGCCATGCACTTGTTGAGAGGTTGTTTTCTCAGAATGGTTGCCTGCAGGCAGTTTTGCCTCTTCATGGTGAGGATTATTAGGATCAGCAACCTCCTAAAAAAATTTGTCCTCCTTCATACTTGAAGAAGAAGAACCTGCATTTTCCATATGAGCAGGTTTAGAATGGGTGGCATTAACGGTAACTTTTGTTGTGGCGGCATGAATGGCAAACATGGCTTCAAGCTTATTCAACATAGCATTGGTCGAGATATCAATTTGACTTGTCAATCCCATGACAACCTCATCCAATTTTTTCCTAGTTACTGCAGCTCCAGCTTTAGAAGTCTTACCAACTTCAATGTGGTTAGTGGGTGGTGTAGTCTCATTGGCGAGATTGTCAGTCTCTTCAACGGTCTTACTAATGGTTTTCTTCAGTCTACCTATGATTTCAAGCAAGGTTTAACTTTGAAGAGAGTTTGTTGATTATCCCGAACTTTAAATTAGGAAGATATATAAGAGAAACGAGCTTCAAACTTTATATCCACAAATGACTTAGAGAAAGGAAGTGTGAACATGGCCCCACGGTGAGCACCAAATGTTTAAACCGAAATTAGTCCAAACACCAAATATACTTTAGAAGTACTTCACCAATCAGTAAGAAGTAGAAAATGGAGCCACAATCACTAAAAAGAAAGTAAGAACACAAGGATTTTATAATGGTTCGATCTAAGATAGATCTACGTCCACTTTGAGGGAAATTTTCATTATCACATGCGGATTTACAAGCTACGAACACTCTCTCATTACATTCATTTTATCTCTCATAATCTCTCTTTGATCTATTAGATTTTTCTAAGGAACTCGATATAATTCTCCAAATGTAGCAAGAAATGGTGTAGATCTATGATTCCTCGAACACTTGAGTGAATTTCATCGATTCCACGGTAAATTGGACGTTAGATCTTTGTTTAGAGATGATTGGAGATGTTTCAATCACTTGGAATTGTTGAAGAAATAGTTGGGCAGCCCTCCGGGATCATAAAGTTCGGTCCCCATTAAAGTGGGGTTCCTCTCCTATTTATAAGAATGAGGGGGAGCCAAAGTATAGTATACAGGACACCGATCGGCCTAAAACTTATTTTCGAACAATGCCACTGGCTAGTTGTGTCTAGTTGTCAACAGCTGTCTATAGGATCGATCGACCTTACGCAGAACTGATCGATCGGTACTCTTCCCTCGTTTGCCAACGTAACCGCCCATTCTGGAACTCTAGAACATGACCGATCAGTCTTTAGCCCCCCCTGACTGACCGATCGGTATGAACACTACTAGAAGTGCGCCACTCTTGAACTGAGCGATCGATATGATAACACCACCATATTGCACATGACCAGTGTACTTTCAACTTGACCAATCATTAGCTCAATGTCCGGCCGATTGGTCGCACTGAATGTAAATTGAACTAGGGGACTGTGAAGATGATATTGACCAACCGATGCTTACGCTCCAGACTGATCGGTCGTGCTGAGTATACGTGGAACTAAGGAGTTTCTAGCCTTATCCTGTGTTTCAATCCATCAATGCATGTACGATTTTAAGGAGTAAACACCAATTCAATTTCTTTCAATTTGCTTTTGTTATCAGTAAATTTGTCTGCAGTTGAGATCAACTTGAAATCTGATGAATATATTTGATAGTAGGTTTTTGGAACACCACCTCAAAGATGGATCATTAAACTGAAAACTATTATGAATTACTATCGGCAGTGTTTATGATATATCAGTAATTTATTATATTAATATCTATAGTTCTTTAGAATAATAGCAGATATATCAGCAATGTTTATGATAAGTTGCAATTATCATGCATTATTGGAAACTACTTATTATACAGATTATTACCATTAGAAGTTTCTTTATTTGATCTATTTTCTTCCCCACACTTTCCCATCCATGTTTCCCATCACCTTAGCCTTCTTTCTCTTTTTCCTCTTCCTGTTTTTTCCCTCCTTTTCTTGTTATGCATATCATTAACATCAAATCCTCTTTCTTCCACTTCCTTTTTTCCTCCTCTTCTTTTGTACCCTCATGTTCCTCCTTTTCCCCTTTTTCTTTCATTTCTTCCTTTTGTCAACCTCATAATCCTTATCATCATTCTGTTCCTGCATGTCATCAACCTTAACCTCCTCATGTACATTCATGTTGTCCTTATCATCATCACCCTTAGCATCCTCCTATACCTTATCATTATCCTTCACCTCCCCATTTATCTGCATGTCATCACCCTTATCATCATCAGCCTTATCATCACCCATATCCTTATTGCCATTGTCATCATCTTTCTTTTCCCAATCACGTTTTCCTCTTATTCCTCTTTTTCATCATCCTCTTTCATTTTGTCATCTTTGCATTCCTTGTCATTCATACATCCTTATTATCATCTTTTTCTTCTCTTCTTCGTCCTCATCATCATTGTTTTGTCTTTATTTCCCTCATTATCATCCTCATCATTCTTTTAAACATCCTCTTTCTTTTCATTACCTTCGTCAATCTCATCATCTTCATCACCATTTTCATTTCTCTTATTGTAACGACATGCCTTTCCGACCGCTCCAAGTCGGTCATTAAGTCAACTCAGAATGCTCAAAACGACAGATAATTATTTAGCTTACCGAGTTTAAATAGAATATCACACAGAATCACAACAAAAAAAAATATACAACAGTATATCTCACAAGTGGAATTTTATTTACAAAAATATCAGAGTTTTTTTTACAAAATAGATTTTTATTATACATCAAAAGAATTTATAAATACAATACATGATTTTAAATAAAATAAAACGGAAGAGCGATCGAAAGCAAGCACGTGTTCACGTGCTTCACGAACTCCTATCATCGTCAGCTTCAAATCTAAGCTGTAATTTCTCAGGTTTGAACCCACCCCGAGCAAAACAAAAACTCGGGTCAGGTTGTATTCAAGTAAAATAACTTCAAGAAAAACTGTATATGATAATCAATCCTAACATCAATATCATATGTAAAATAAACAGTTGTGTAGTATATGTTTCTTATCAATGTCCAATGTCCTTCTATACTAGCTTCAAGTGTAGTACCAATTCAAAATCATGTATAATATCTGTATTTATCAGTTTTTCCATATCTACATATACATAGAAAACTGTGGCACAAATGGGTACACACATATAGACAAGTAGCCAAGACAAACCAACAAACAACAAAAATCAGAACTGTTGCAGCAAAAACAATTTCAGCTTTCTGCTCTATTTTTTTTACTCGTCATGCATGTAAGCCACACACACATATAATACACACACCAACACATATATACATTCACCCACACAAACACAAGTCAAGCACGCACACACATATGTACTCACACACAGTTCACGTGAAGCAACAAAATGTCCAAAATTGCTAAGTATAAATTTAGTATAGGAACAAATAAGGCAATGCTTTCAGTTTAACAAAATAAGGCATGAGTGATAATGTATTAAAAAAATGAGGATAAAGTAAATAGCCTGACAAGCTTGGGTATATTTCTATTTTACAAAAAATAAACAGGGCATGTAGAGGGCATATTTGAACCAACGTGTGTTCAACTTTCTACCAAATAAAGCAAATAAATGGTGTAACATGATGTTCCAAAAAGGGCCATAGTCAGGTAAATACAAGCTCAGAGTGTTCGCTTCGGATTTTAAACAAAGGAACAACATGAATGAGCAGGGTAGCATGTAGATGGTGACATATAATATTTAGACTCAGGCAAGAATTGTGGTCAACATGAAGGGAAAATGGATAAGGCCAAGAGTAAGCAAACCAAGGCAACAATGCATAGGGTATTTTCCTAATGATGCTACAACATCATATAATAACATAAAATTAAATATTCATACCGCAAGGAAGTGAAAATATACACAAGCAAAGATACTCATGGCATGTTCAACTGAGATTGTTGCACTAATCTTAAACCAATTGTGTATAGCAATTAACATTTAATCCCATCAAAATATATATAAATCACAGTTTAATACGGTACCCAAATTTAGGTGAGGGAAGCACAACATATTCCAATAGCAAAGTAACAGACAACCAACATTTCATGTGATAGTGCAATAACCATAAAAAACCACAGTTAACACAACTAATATTTTCTGGCAACACAAGTTGAATAAATATCTTGAATTTAAAAGGGTAATCGTGGGGATAAACTCATCTGTACTTGGCACAAAAATAGAGCAGCAGCAGTGAGGCGGCCATGCGTGGCTAGCAAAACGTGGCGCAATGCTAAAAGGTGAGGGCGGTGGCTTTGAGAGGCCGAAGAATAACAAAGGGGGAGGCCAGCTGTGAATAAATGGGGAAAGGTGTTGTTTGATTTGACTTTGATGGGTGTCTCGGGCGTTGGGACTTCGTACCGTGGCTCCAGTCAGGCGCGGTGTGATGGCGGTGGTTGTGGATTCAGGTGTGGTGGACTTTTGTTGATGAAACTCGATTGGAGTGGGGAGGTGTTGTGGTGGATTGACTGAGGTAGCGCATTGCATGGCGAGGCGGAGTCTGGTCAGTGGAAGCTACGATCATCGGTTTGTGGGGTAAAGCAGCATGGGTTTTTCGTGGTGGCCATTATAATGATTTGGGATTTTGAGTTTTGGTTGGGGAAAATAAATGAAGACACAGTGAGAAAGGAAGAGGTGGTGAAAAGGTAAGTGGCACGGTAAAACGAAAGGACAGGTGTAAAAAGTGTTCAACAAATTTCAACAAGTGTCAAAAATATTCAGTAATTAGAACAGTGGCAACAACATTAAACGAATAATTTTCCAAGAGTATATACCATTTTTACTCTATGTATACATACCCAATTCCATATTTCAAATACATGTCTAAATTTTTAATCTAAAACCAAATTCAACTATAAAAGTTTATTGAAATTAAATATCCAGGTTAAATTAAAAATCAAATTATAATATCTCAAACAATCTAGTTTTTTGAAATATTAATATTGTTAAAAATTTAACCAAACAAATTTAGATTCGAAGATTAAAATTTAAATTCACACATATACAAATCAGTTAAAAAAACAATTTAATTAGGCTAAATTTCAAAATTGTAAACAAATATCCATTTCTTAAATATCCATTTGAATAAATTTCATATTTTACAACGTTAAAAATCTTGGATCATTACATTCTCCCCCCTTAAAAATTTTTGTCCTCAAAAGTAGAGATTGTTAAAACTTTATTTATAAACACAACAAAGCAATTACCAAATTCAAATTTAAACAAATAAACAATAGGATTTAAAACTTGACAATCAAAGCATGAAATATTTTCTTTGACCCAAAAATCCCGATTTTATTTTCAAATCATTTGAAATGCTATGCTTTCCTTTTCATATTGAATCATACTTGCTTTAGGATTTCAAAACCGAAACCAATTAGAAAATTCCAAATATTTTACGATAGAATGACATAACAACATTTATGTCTCAAGTCGAGAGGTTTCACCTAATGACAAGGCCACTAGGCATGGCCTATGCATGTATCGATATAAATAAATGATGCCTTTCCGGACCCCAAAGTAGACCATCAACCAGGGGCTTACACCCATGTCATACATTTTTTAGTCATGGGTTGCTCGAATCATAGTAACAAATCATTTTATTTCATATCCCGAAGTTATAAACCATTTAGCAATAATAATTTACATATACTTTCAAACAATATTAATATTTCTTATACCCTTCAAAATCACGGGATTCAAGTCATCAAAATTTCCTATGTTTATAACACACTTTATAAACTATTTTCACATTCCAAATAATTTTAAAATCAATTTTATTCAATCATTGGAAATCATAATTTAACCCATTTACAGTACAATTTAACTTAAAGCAAGTATTTTACAAATTCAAATTTTGCAAATACCTAAATCATAGGCTTTTATAAACCACTACAATTTATAATTCATATCAAGCTTCCATGAAAATAAATTTCAAATCATTTCAAAACATTCTTGAAATAAGATTTTCGACAATTACACATAAGATAACATTTTCCAAGAGATTCATATAGTCATTAACTTTTCTTTTTAAATTTCATTTCCAAAATTCTTTACACAAAATCATATAGGATTTTTATCCATTCAGGTATCAAATGTTTAAGTCTCATTTGAAAAGAAAAGTTACACCATTCGAATAGTCGGAAAATACCTTGAAACTATTTTATTCGAAAATACCTTCACGCTTTCAATGCGCTTAGAGAATATACAAATTTCAAACAATTTTTGTTTCGAAATATTAATTTAAAAATCGATTTAAAAGTATTAGGAACCAAATTCTCGAATAAATAGTTTCTTTTCAAAATCTAACTTGTCCATAGATTTATCAAAGCAATGCAAGGGATTTAGGGATCAGATTGGACAATAACAAAAATTCAAGCACGAATGGTTCGGATAAACGATTAGCAAAAGAGGATGATAGGTCAAGAGAAACAAAACACATCAACAAGCGAAGGTGTAGTAACCCGAAAATCCGAGGGAAATTTGAGCTGACCAAAAACACAAGTCCAACCCCAAATTACACTGGAAATTCAAGAAACTAATAGAAAGAAGGCAGAGGGTGAGGATAGATAAGATAGAAACTTAGAATAGAAGAAGAAGAAGAAGAAGAAGAACATACAACATCATCAGAGTAACACGAATCTCACAGCGGAACGAATAAAATATAACATAACTTTTGAAATACAGAGTTATAACTGTATATACATACCATTTCAGAGTACAACACATAACATCACAGCGGAATAAATAATAGCTATCGACTGCTGAAGCCTCCTGGTCCAAGCTCTTCAAGTATACCTGTAAATCCTGACTACTTGACTGCTCGTACAAATTTAGGCACCCAAGAGTTTAGGGAAAACAAAATAAACTCCGGGTCTGTCATGTGACTGGTGTGAATAAACTCAAATCATTTAAAACAGGTATATGATATCTCATAAGACCACGCCGTGAATACGGAACGGGTTTTTCCCTTATGAGAATCCAAATAACTTTGCAAAGCAATATCATTCTGATATTATAATAATGTCTAAATACAAATAAATATCAGTCTAGCAGAAACGCTTGCATCTCACGTTACTACATATATAGTATATAATCAAAACCGCAAGCACGTATTGGGTAATGGATTTCCAACTATGACAAGGTATGGAACCACCTTCCGATCAGTGTACTCTAGGAACGATACACTGGAGTTCAACAAGAACATCTTGCAACTCAGCCACACATGACCGACCACTCATTTCGCTTGAGTGTATCGAATGTACATCACCAACGGTTGGGATCAGCAACCGTTCCCGTATATATATATATATATATATGGGACAGCATTGATAGATTAAAGAAGCAAATGAATATTCTCTAGATAGGTGATTATACACCCTACTTCGGTGCGACCGACTTAGCCATGCTGCCTGCCCGATTTCTGTCATTTACCAGATGTGAGGCTAGAAGCTACGCATATCTTTTTCATATCATATCTTCATTTACTTGGAATACCACATCGTCATACCCGCCAAATCATTATCGATTTCCCTAACGGTATCACGGGTATGAAGCTAAGAGAAACGAATTCCTCCGCCACCAAACGTAATACGTTGAAGATCAACATATATGATTCGTTAGGAATACTCTATCAGACATTCGTCCATACAAGTTGTCCTGGGACTGGACAAACCGAAGACACTATTCAGTACATCCATCTTAGGCACTGTTATCTAAGACTTATACAATAGCCCTTGTACTTTTACTCCATCTTCAAATTTATTTTTTGGCATATATGATTCGCACGCTTATGCCAATACAGAGTGGTTCTTCGGATAATAATCCAACCGGTCTATCCATATTAACAACGTTAAAATGGTCAAAACATTGATAGTCTGTGATTTAACTATCAAAGAAAAACTCGTGTGCAAACAACGATATTATTTCCAGATGGAAATTATATCAATCAATCATTATTCAACATTTATCTCTTTAGTTCATTACTTTACTTATCTCCTATTTCCCTATATTCAACGTTTCTTATTTTCTAATTTTAGAAAATATACTTTATTAACAATGGAAAACATTTCCATTTCCTGTTTCCTATATTAGAAAACATTTCTGATTTCTTATTTGGAAAAACATTTCCAAAGTTCCTTCATTGTATTTAAACTGATGTTTAAATAAAATATCGCTATGCCAACTCAAACAATTTACTGAATTCACTTAACCATCAATCACTATCAAACCTCACCATTCCTTAGTTAAGAAGGAAGTCAATCAAGTTGGGGTATAATTACCTCTCAGACCTTAACTGAACAACGTTATAACTTCAAAATAGTAACAGTTTATCTTTTAAACTTTTAACAACTTCTTTACGTAACTCTCGGATTCAATTTTACGAATCCACTTCTTTATTGAAAACATTTATTATAACGATAACGTTAAAATCCCTACTTTCGCAATATCTAACTTCAATTATTACTTTTATTCTTTAATTCGAATAATTTAACCTACTCTAGCTTATTAGTGTAAACTCTTGATTTAAAAACCGGAAAGTAAATATTACTTTCCCGAATTCAATATAATTGAATTCGACGTATAATTCCCTTTCGAGTAATCTCTTATTTGATTAACTCTTCTTCGAATAACCTATATTTGATTATCTCTCTTCGAATAACTTATATTCGAAATCTCTCTCTTTCGAATAAACTATATTCGATCTCTTTCTTTCGAATATGCTATATTCGAAAATCTCCTTTCGATTTACTAATCGATAACTCCTTTCAATCAAACTAAAATCGATAACTCCTTTAACTCTATTCGAATAACTAATATTCGACTAACTCCTTTGGATCAACTCATTTGGATTGACTCAGTTTGATTAACTCCTTTTGACTAACTTAACTTAATTAACTCGACTTGATTAACTCCTATCGAATAACATATTCGATTTAACTCCATTCGCTTGACTCTAGATCGCAGCGATCACAATGGTTACGCCTGATTTCCTCAGGAAACATCCGACCGCCGTAGGCTATTTACAGCCCTGCGAATTTCGCTAGAAGATGTGCTAAATGGCAACCTATTTATTTTAACTCCGACTTATTAACCCTATTTCAATTTGACTTTATTTTCGAATAAACTAGATTCGATAACTTCTTGATTAACTCAAACTGATTAACTCTAACTGGTTAACTCGACTTACTTAACCCAACTGGTTAACCCTAACTGTTTAACTCTAACGGGTTAACTCTAAATGTTTAACTCTAACTGGTTAACTCTAAATGGTTAACTCTAACTGTTTAACTCTAATTCATTTACTCTATTTGATTAACTCTAATCGAATAACTAATATTCGATTAACTCATTTCGATTAACTCTGCTGAATTAACTCTTTTGATTTATTCCTTTGATTAATTCCTTTTCTATTTGATTTCTTAACAAATAAGTATTTCCTTTCCAATTCTATTTATTTAACAAATAAATATTTCTTTTATCTTTTCTATTTGATTTCACACATATTCTCCTTTATATTTGATTTCACAAATATTTTCCTTTATATTATGTTTATTCATTTTAGAAAGATTTGCTTTTAACAATGTTTATACATTTATAAAGATTTACTTCTAGTAACAGTTCTTCACTTCATAAATGATTTCCTTTATCTTTCTATTTATAAGTGCTTTACAAATATCTCCTATTTGATTTCATTTGTAAAGGCTTTACAAGTATTTCTCTTTTGCTTTCATTTGCAAATGTTTTACAAATATTTCTCTTTTGATTTCATTCTTAAAAATATTCTAACTCCTTAAATTCCCGGAAAAATTCGCCATAACCTCCTTTGTAACGGGAGCATCGGGAAAATCCCCAAACCGCTACACAAGCCTTTCCATTCAAAAAGAAAATGATTTGCCGTTATTTCCTTTTTAAATATCTCCTATTTATTTAATCAAATAAATATCTTATTTAATATCCCTTATTTATTTAACAAATAAATAACCCATTATCTTATCTTATTTATTTAACAAATACATAATTCACTTCTAATCTTATTTATTTAACAAATAAATAATTCACTTTATAAATATTCCATTTATAAAGATTTCCCTTTCATTTATAATTCCACTTAAATGTATTTTCTATTTATAAATAATCCATTTATAAATATTTCTATTTATAAATATTCTATTTATAAATATTCTCTTTTCAATATTCCGGTATGTCATGTTGTTTAACTTACAGTGTCCAACATCGTCCATACACATATAATCAACAACAGATTATAAATCATGTCATATATCACAATATATGAAAACAATAAAATAACTGTTAAGGAATCCAGTCGGATTCCTCCAACCTGTTTCCCTGCATCCACAGATGTTACAAAATAAAATCAATCATCACTTTCAGTTTCATTTGATATATTCTGATAAACAGAATCAATACGGAAATTTAACTAACTGACTAGCAGTACAATCAAACAATCAACACACAATCAAACAAACAATACTTAACAGTTCTAAGAATACAACATGAAATTATAAACTGTTCAGAGTTAGTGAGATTTACTCACATTTGCGCGTTAACCGATAAATATCAGTTTGCGTTCATTGATTCAGTCAAACAATTTATTTCGCCATAAATTGTAACAAGCTCGGATTGACTCGCGGTCAGTCCCATTGTGTTGCTCTCGTCCATACGATCTCGTTGGATCTTGTTTTCGCTGAATTTCGATATCATATGATAGAGATATCAATTTCCGAAGTTTATATATTGAATTTAAAATAAACATGGATATAAAATAATTAAATGGGCCTAACCCTCCTCTTTGACAAAGCCCACGCGTCCACTTTAAAGCCCAACACCCTCACTATTTCCTTCTTCCCCAATTCACAAAATCGGTCGCTCCTCCCGTATACCAATCCCTCCTTTGACTTCCTGTTTGACCGACCTTCGACACCTTCCTGTCCATCTATCCACTCCGCCACCACCATCATACGACTCAGCATCAAAATCTCCATCAATTCTACCCCAAGAACTCCAACTCGCACGTGTCCTCCCACTCGCGTCCCAAAGCTCCTCGTCACCTGCTGGTGATCGAGTTCCACCGAAATCACACCAATCCCTGCGCCTTGCTTCCCTGAACACAAATCCAACCTCAGAAATGCCTCTCGATGATCCTACCATTCGAGAGCATAAGTCCTAGGTCGACTGTGCCTTTTTGAGGGTCCTCAAAGCAGCGTCGCACAACCCAATACGGGTACTAGTATGAAGAGAAACGCAAGAGAAGTCCAAGCATATATAGAATAGGATTTATAGACTTTTATTTGATTTTCTCTTTGATTTATTTTGCTCACCATTGTTTTTGCTGAAGAACAAAAACCAACGGCGCATTTTTTTGGGAGGAAAGGGAAATTAGGTCTTAACACTTGGTAGAAGGGGTATTTATACCATTAGGATTTTTAGATATTTTTAGTTTAGATATTTTCCTTTTGATTATTTTATTCATTTAAAATCAATCGTTAATTATATTTGTTTCTAAAAATTCTACGACCACGTATAATACCCAAAAACCACAGAATTTGACTTACAGCTAGAGTTTGACATTACGGTCCCAACGAAACTAGTTTCGTCAAATTCCGACTCCGTATGCTCACACAGCGTATTTTTAACCTTCAAAATACTGACTGTTACTCACTCTAAAAATCCGTACGGCCACACAGTGACTCTAAAAATCACGAAACTTAACATATAGCAATAATTTGATATTGCGGATCCAACAAAATTAGTTTCGTCGAAAACGGAGGTCGTATGAAAAACTGGCTATTTTTCAAGCGCTGAACTAACCTTCTAAATATAAATATATTTAAATATTATTAAATTTAATATTAATAAATTAATATTCTCATATATATCCACAGATGATGTCGTACAGCTCCAGAATATCCTGCCAGAATTTATGACTTGATTTTCAGAAATTCCTATTTGATCGATATTCAGTTCGTATCGAAAAATCGATTTATAACGTATATAAAGCGTCGCAAAATATAAAGGAATTCCACAGCGACTTTTCTAAAATTTGATTTGGACGTAAATCAAAATCTACACGACGAAATCCAGATTTTTCTCTTCCATTAGAAAAATATACTCCACCAGCTCCACATGTTTCTTGTTTCATAGAAATCCGACTTAAAACGAATCCTGTACATTCAGTTGAAGTTCGAATCGCCAATTTACGAACTGCAGCGCCATTTCAAGCTCGATTTTAATTATAATATAATTATACGTTCAAACTGTCGTCGATTGAATATATTCGTCAATATAATTCAACTCTAAGCTGAATTACATCTTAGGGATGACCCCGTTCATAGAATATTGTGATGTCCAATATTTTTGATTATTTCTGGATTGAATATATTATTTAATTTATTATTTTAATTAAATATTCACTATTATTTAATTAACGGCCATTTAATTCCCTAAATCACTATTTATATAATTAAATTAATAAATTATTATCTTGCTAAAATACGGGTCACTACAATCTTCCCCCCTTAATAAAATTTCGTCCTCGAAATTGCTAAGCTAGGGGACGACCCTATCTACTGGGTAATTTTTTTTCTGTTTACCTCTTATCTCCGGTTTCAACTGAACCAATTAATATCGACTGAAATACTAATTTATTCTGACTAACTAAATTTTTAAAAATCCTGAAAATTTTCTAACGCCTTAGCTTTCCGAAAAAAATTTGGCCAGCACTTCCTTTGTACTGGTCAATATCTCAAACTCCAACTCGCCTCTCTGGGCCTTCTTTATCCCAAAAGAAAATCAAACAGCCAAGCGGCTTACCAATTCGGCTCATAAATTCCAAATTCATATAAAATATAAACTTGTACCTTTTTGTTGGGCATATCAACTCTACCACTTCCATATGCTATCAACTCAGCATATACCAGTGTTATCTCAATCAAATTCCAATCAGTTCATATCCTCAAATCCAAACCGAATTTTATTCGAACCCCAATATCAAATTTCAAATTCTTAACTCATCAACCCAATTCCATAACAGATTATTCTTTAGTCCAATTCAATTCTATTTAACTATGTTCAAGTTAAATTTCAATTTATTTTTACCATCTCATTTTATTTAACTTCATTAGTTAAATTTTAATTTCTAGAACTTGAATTCCTGGGTAAATTTCAAATCAATTTGAAATCATACTGCCAATTCAAAAACTTTGAATTTCTAAACACTTGTTTTCTCAAAACAATTCAAATCAAAATCTCTGGTATTAATCCACCACTTAGAACTCGAAAATCACACCGATGATACTGCGCAGTCATCATCGGAATTATTGACCAGCGACCCAAGTGATTTTCAATACTATATCATTTTCAAAACCATTACTAAATACTTCCATTTGAAAACATTTCAAAATCTCCCAGGAACTTAAGATTTCCTTATTTTAATTCCAAATCTGATTTAAATTCATATTTAATTCATCTTATTTCATATACCTTACTTATATGATTCTGATTGGTTATATACTTAACCATTTAATTTATAATCTTACTCGATTATAATAACAACAAATATATCCTACATATGATAATATATCACATATCCATACTGTGTCGGTCCATCGTATTCAAGTGTTTATTTACTCCTACCGATACAGTGGATCAAACTGATCGACCAGAACTCATAAACTACTCAACCGACGAATCTCCACAATATAAAACCATTTTTATATCAAATACAAATACGCACTCGTATATATACACTCAACTCAATCTAGGGTATTACTAAACCTATCTCTACCGAGTCACGCCACAGAGCCAAGTAATTCTTAACTTAAGCTCTGATACCAACTGTAGTAACCCGAAAATCCAAGGGAAATTTGAGCTGACCAAAAACACAAGTCCAACCCCAAATTACACTGGAAATTCAAGAAACTAATAGAAAGAAGGCAGAGGGTGAGGATAGATAAGATAGAAACTTAGAATAGAAGAAGAAGAAGAACATACAACATCATCAGAGTAACACGAATCTCACAGCGGAACGAATAAAATATAACATAACTTTTGAAATACAGAGTTATAACTGTATATACATACCATTTCAGAGTACAACACATAACATCACAGCGGAATAAATAATAGCTATCGACTGCTGAAGCCTCCTGGTCCAAGCTCTTCAAGTATACCTGTAAATCCTGACTACTTGACTGCCCGTACAAATTTAGGCACCCAAGAGTTTAGGGAAAACAAAATAAACTCCGGGTCAGTCATGTGACTGGTGTGAATAAACTCAAATCATTTAAAACAGGTATATGATATCTCATAAGACCACGCCGTGAATACGGAACGGGTTTTTCCCTTATGAGAATCCAAATAACTTTGCAAAGCAATATCATTCTGATATTATAATAATGTCTAAATACAAATAAATATCAGTCTAGCAGAAATGCTTGCATCTCACTTTACTACATATATAGTATATAATCAAAACCGCAAGCACGTATTGGGTAATGGATTTCCAACTATGACAAGGTATGGAATCACCTTCCGATCAGTGTACTCTAGGAACGATACACTGGAGTTCAACAAGAACATCTTGCAACTCAGCCACACATGACCGACCACTCATTTCGCTTGAGTGTATCGAATGTACATCACCAACGGTTGGGATCAGCAACCGTTCACGTATATATATATGGGACAGCATTGATAGATTAAAGAAGCAAATGAATATTCTCTAGATAGGTGATTATACACCCTACTTCGGTGCGACCGACTTAGCCATGCTGCCTGCCCAATTTCTGTCATTTACCAGATGTGAGGCTAGAAGCTACACATATCTTTTTCATATCATATCTTCATTTACTTGGAATACCACATCGTCATACCCGCCAAATCATTATCGATTTCCCTAACGGTATCACGGGTATGAAGCTAAGAGAAACGAATTCCTTCGCCACCAAACGTAATACGTTGAAGAGATCAACATATATGATTCGTTAGGAATAATCTGTCATACATTCGTCCATACAAGTTGTCCTGGGACTGGACAAACCGAAGACACTATTCAGTACATCCATCTTAGGCACTGTTATCTAAGACTTATACACTAGCCCTTGTACTTTTACTCCATGTTCAATTTTTTTTTTTTTTTGGCATATATGATTCGCACGCTTATGCCAATACAGAGTGGTTCTTCGGATAATAATCCAACCGGTCTCTCCATATTAACAACGTTAAAATGGTCAAAACATTGATAGTCTGTGATTTAACTATCAAAGAAAAACTCGTGTGCAAACAACGATATTATTTCCAGATGGAAATTATATCAATCAATCATCATTCAACATTTATCTCTTTAGTTCATTACTTTACTTATCTCCTATTTCCCTATATTCAACGTTTCTTATTTTCTAATTTTAGAAAATATACTTTATTAACAATGGAAAACATTTCCATTTCCTGTTTCCTATATTAGAAAACATTTCTGATTTCTTATTTGGAAAAACATTTCCAAAGTTCCTTCATTGTATTTAAACTGATGTTTAAATAAAATATCGCTATGCCAACTCAAACAATTTACTGAATTCACTTAACCATCAATCACTATCAAACCTTACCATTCCTTAGTTAAGAAGGAAGTCAATCAAGTTGGGGTATAATTACCTCTCAGACCTTAACTGAACAACGTTATAACTTCAAAATAGTAACAGTTTATCTTTTAAACTTTTAACAACTTCTTTACGTAACTCTCGGATTCAATTTTACGAATCCACTTCTTTATTGAAAACATTTATTATAACGATAACGTTAAAATCCCTACTTTCGCAATATCTAACTTCAATTATTACTTTTATTCTTTAATTCGAATAATTTAACCTACTCTAGCTTATTAGTGTAAACTCTTGATTTAAAAACCGGAAAGTAAATATTACTTTCCCAAATTCAATATAATTGAATTCGACGTATAATTCCCTTTCGAGTAATCTCTTATTTGATTAACTCTTCTTCGAATAACCTATATTCGATTATCTCTCTTCGAATAACTTATATTCGAAATCTCTCTCTTTCGAATAAACTATATTCAATCTCTTTCTTTCGAATATGCTATATTCGAAAATCTCCTTTCGATTTACTAATCGATAACTCCTTTCGATCAAACTAAAATCGATAACTCCTTTAACTCTATTCGAATAACTAATATTCGACTAACTCCTTTGGATCAACTCATTTGGATTAACTCAGTTTGATTAACTCCTTTTGACTAACTTAACTTAATTAACTCGACTTGATTAACTCCTATCGAATAACATATTCGATTTAACTCCATTCGCTTGACTCTAGATCGCAGCGATCACAATGGTTACGCCTGATTTCCTCAGGAAACATCCGACCGCCGTAGGCTATTTACAGCCCTGCGAATTTCGCTAGCAGTCGTGCTAAATGGCAACCTATTTATTTTAACTCCAACTTATTAACCCTATTTCAATTTGACTTTATTTTCGAATAAACTAGATTCGATAACTTCTTGATTAACTCAAACTGATTAACTCTAACTGGTTAACTCGACTTACTTAACCCAACTGGTTAACCCTAACTGTTTAACTCTAACAGGTTAACTCTAAATGTTTAACTCTAACTGGTTAACTCTAAATGGTTAACTCTAACTGTATAACTCTAATTCATTTACTCTATTTGATTAACTCTAATCGAATAACTAATATTCGATTAACTCATTTCGATTAACTCTGCTGAATTAACTCTTTTGATTTATTCCTTTGAATTATCTCCTTTGATTAATTCCTTTTCTATTTGATTTCTTAACAAATAAGTATTCCCTTTCCAATTCTATTTATTTAACAAATAAATATTTCTTTTATCTTTTCTATTTGATTTCACACATATTCTCCTTTATATTTGATTTCACAAATATTTTCCTTTATATTATGTTTATTCATTTTAGAAAGATTTGCTTTTAACAATGTTTATACATTTATAAAGATTTACTTCTAGTAACAGTTCTTCACTTCATAAATGATTTCCTTTATCTTTCTATTTATAAGTGCTTTACAAATATCTCCTATTCGATTTCATTTGTAAAGGCTTTACAAGTATTTCACTTTTGCTTTCATTTGCAAATGTTTTACAAATATTTCTCTTTTGCTTTCATTCTTAAAAATATTCTAACTCCTTAAATTCCCGGAAAAATTCGCTATAACCTCCTTTGTAACGGGAGCATCGGGAAAATCCCCAAACCGCTACACAAGCCTTTCCATTCAAAAAGAAAATGATTTGCCGTTATTTCCTTTTTAAATATCTCCTATTTATTTAATCAAATAAATATCTTATTTAATATCCCTTATTTATTTAACAAATAAATAACCCAATATGTTATCTTATTTATTTAACAAATACATAATTCACTTCTAATCTTATTTATTTAACAAATAAATAATTCACTTTATAAATATTCCATTTATTAAGATTTCCCTTTCATTTATAATTCCACTTAAACGTATTTTCTATTTATAAATAATCCATTTATAAATATTTCTATTTATAAATATTCTATTTATAAATATTCTCTTTTCAATATTCCGGTATGTCATGTTGTTTAACTTACAGTGTCCAACATCGTCCATACACATATAATCAACAACAGATTATAAATCATGTCATATATCACAATATATGAAAACAATAAAATAACTGTTGAGGAATCCAGTCGGATTCCTCCAACCTGTTTCCCTGCATCCACAGATGTTACAAAATAAAATCAATCATCATTTTCAGTTTCATTTGATATATTCTGATAAACAGAATCAATACGGAAATTTAACTAACTGACTAGCAGTTCAATCAAATAATCAACACACAATCAAACAAACAATACTTAACAGTTCTAAGAATACAACATGAAATTATAAACTGTTCAGAGTTAGTGAGATTTACTCACATTTGCGCGTTAACCGATAAATATCAGTTTGCGTTCATTGATTCAGTCGAACAATTTATTTCGCCATAAATTATAATGAGCTCGGATTGACTCGCGGTCAGTCCCATTGTGTTGCTCTCGTCCATACGATCCCGTCGGATCTTGTTTTCGCTGAATTTCGATATCGTATGATAGAGATATCAATTTCCGAAGTTTATATATTGAATTTAAAATAAACATGGATATAAAATAATTAAATGGGCCTAACCCTCCTCTTTGACAAAGCCCACGCGTCCACTTTAAAGCCCAACACCCTCACTATTTCCTTCTTCCCCAATTCACAAAATCGGTCGCTCCTCCCGTATACCAATCCCTCCTTTGACTTCCTGTTTGACCGACCATCGACACCTTCCTGTCCATCTATCCACTCCGCCACCACCACCATACGACTCAGCATCAAAATCTCCATCAATTCTACCCCAAGAACTCCAACTTGCACGTGCCCTCCCACTCACGTCCCAAAGCTCCTCGTCACCTGCTGGTGATCGAGTTCCACCGAAATCACACCAATCCCTGCGCCTTGCTTCCTTGAACACAAATCCAACCTCAGAAATGCCTCTCGATGATCCTACCATTCGAGAGCATAAGCCCTAGGTCGACTGTGCCTTTTTGAGGGTCCTCAAAGCAGCGTCGCATAACCCAATACGGGTACTAGTATGAAGAGAAACGCAAGAGAAGTCCAAGCATATATAGAATAGGATTTATAGACTTTTATTTGATTTTCTCTTTGATTTATTTTGCTCACCATTGTTTTTGCTGAAGAACAAAAACCGACGGCGCATTTTTTTGGGAGGAAAGGGAAATTAGGTCTTAACACTTGGTAGAAGGGGTATTTATACCATTAGGATTTTTAGATATTTTTAGTTTAGATATTTTGCTTTTGATTATTTTATTCATTTAAAATCAATCGTTAATTATATTTGTTTCTAAAAATTCGTACGACCACGTATAATACCCAAAAACCACAGAATTTGACTTACAGCTAGAGTTTGACATTACGGTCCCAACGAAACTGGTTTCGTCAAATTCCGACTCCGTATGCTCACACAGCGTATTTTTAACCTTTAAAATACTGACTGTTTCTCACTCTAAAAATCCGTACGGCCACACAGTGACTCTAAAAATCACGAAACTTAACATATAGCAATAATTTGATATTGCGGATCCAACAAAATTAGTTTCGTCGAAAACGGAGGTCGTATGAAAAACTGGCTATTTTTCAAGCGCTGAACTGACCTTCTAAATATAAATATATTTAAATATTATTAAATTTAATATTAATAAATTAATATTCTCGTATATATCCACAGATGATGTCGTACAGCTCCAGAATATCCTGCCAGAATTTATGACTTGATTTTCAGAAATTCCGATTTAATCGATATTCAGTTCGTATCGAAAAATCGATTTATAACGTATATAAAGCGTCGCAAAATATAAAGGAATTCCACAGCGACTTTTCTAAAATTTGATTTGGACGTAAATCAAAATCTAGACGACGAAATCCAGATTTTTCTCTTCCATTAGAAAAATATACTCCACCAGCTCCACACGTTTCTTATTTCATAGAAATCCGACTTAAAACGAATCCTGTACATTCAGTTGAAGTTCGAATCGCCAATTTACGAACTGCAGCACCATTTCAAGCTCGATTTTAATTATAATATAATTATACGTTCAAACTGTCGTCGATTGAATATATTCGTCAATATAATTCAACTCTAAGCTGAATTACATCTTAGGGATGACCCCGTTCATAGAATATTGTGATGTCCAATATTTTTTATTATTTCTGGATTGAATATATTATTTAATTTATTATTTTAATTAAATATTCACTATTATTTAATTAACGGCCATTTAATTCTCTAAATCACTATTTATATAATTTAATTAATAAATTATTATCTTGCTAAAATACGGGTCACTACAGAAGGGATAGTATTATACTTTCAAAACAATCATTACCATTCAAATTCTATTCAAATTATTTCAAATTTCATTTGATTCATTTGAAAATTCAATTTATACATTAAAAACAATGAATATGTCACATATTTAAATTCCGCTTATCTATTCCATTTCATATTAGTTTATCAAAACATTTTGTTTGAATTTATCCAAACAATTTTAAATGCTTATCTAAACAGTTTAAGGTATTTCTCGACTTTTCAATCAGAATCATATAGTCATCCTATTTTTGAAACTCGAAAATAATACTGATAATGATGATGCATCAATCACCAGAATCATCCCCAAGCGACTAGAATGTGATTCTATATCTATATAGTATATATTGGACTTCGTATATGCGTTGATCAAGCGTATATGCACAATCTTTATATACTTGACAGTCCAATATCGACATCCAATAATATACTCAAAACTCTTATCATAAGTTATATTTCAAAATAATTACGCTTTTCAAAACGATTCCTTTAATTTCAAAATAAATTATGTTTCCAAAATACGCTCTCTTGATAGTGATTCTAGTGATAATTCCGCTCATTCTATAGTATTGCTACTTTATCTCTAATGAGTTTTTATACCCGATAAGATGAGCTTTGTCAAACCAAAGCTCTGATACCAACTGTAGTGACCTGCCTTTTCAAACGCTCCAAGTCAGTAACTAAACCAAATCAGAACGCTCAAAACGACATATAATTATTTAGCTTACAGAGTTTAAATTGAATATCACATAAAATCACAACACAGAAAAATATACAATAGTATATCTCACAAGTGAGAATTTTATTTACAAAAATATCAAAGTTTACAAACTAGAATTTTATTATACAATGGAAGAATTTATAAATACAATACATGATTTTAAATAAAATAAAATGAAAGTGCGAACCAAAGCGAGCATTTCTTCATGTGATTCATGAATCTTTATCATCGTCAGCTTCAAATCTAAGCTGCAATTGCTCAGATCTGACCCCGACCCGAGCAAAACAAAAAAATTCGGGTCAGCTTATATTCATGTAAAATAACTTAAAGAAAAACTGAATATAATAATCAATCCTAATATCAATATCATATGTAAAATAAACAGTTGTGTAGTATTTGGTTCTTATCTATTAGATCGAAATTTGGACCTAACACCCAAATTGTTCTGAATGTTATAGAATTTCAAATGAAGAACGAGGAAAAAGAAAATAACACTCAGAATTTATAGTGGTTCGGCGTTAATGAGCCTACGTCCACTTTATATATTATTGATTATGCTTTGAAAGCTAATACAACAAGGATTTCTCTCAATATTTCAGTAGTTTGACAACAATGGCGGATTCGGTACTCAATATTGCCAAAAGGATCCCAAAAAATGCCAAGCTCCGGGCTATTTATAGCTGATTTTGTCAGGCGGATTGTGGACACGTGGCACGAATCCCGAGAACATCGGATCGCATCGCCACCGTTGAAGAAACAGTCAAATTAGCCGTTGTTGACAGGTGTCGTGATCTGCTTGAAAATCGGATCGTGCAGATGGGGAGAATCGGTCCAAGTGACGGTTAGGGACACGTGTCGCCAGATCCGTGCGATTCGGATCGCTGAAGACTAGCTCGCGCTTGAACAGGTCAGAGGGTTCGCCATGCACCAGGGGATCGGATCGGTTCGCTCGGGACAACAATATAAGTTTGGATCGGATCGCCCGAATGCGTCGTTCTCTGATGAGATGGGGCGATCCGTGGAGACGCGATTCGATATTGGGCGAGACGATGGTGCGCGATCCGATGTTCTCGGGATTCGTGCCACGTGTCCATGATCCGCCTGACAAAATCAGCTATAAATATCTCGGAGCTTGGCATTTTTTGGGATCCTTTTGGCAATATTGAGTACTGAATCCTCCATTGTTGTCAAACTACTGAAATATTGAGAGAAATCCTTGTTGTATTCTCTTTCAAAGCATAATCAATAATATATAAAGTGGACGTAGGCTCGTTAACGCCGAACCACTATAAATTCTGAGTGTTATTTTCTTTTTCCTCGTTCTTCATTTGAAATTCTATAACATTCATAACAATTTGGGTGTTAGGTCCAAATTTCGATCTAACATTTTTGGTGCTTTCACTGAGAACTCAGTCCTAAAGTTCCACTATTCGCTTCTTTGAAGATTCCAGCGATTCGGATATCATGGCTGGAAAAAGATCTAAAGCTTCACAGACCAACGAAACGATTGAAGAGAGTGTGCACGAACTGGCCAACGAAGAAACTCTGGATCACGGAGCGCAGGGGGCGAACCGATCCTATGAAGACACCGTGTTCCGAGTCGATGAGAACGAGACGATCCAGGCCACTGAAGGGGTTGTTACTCGATCCCGAGGTAACGCCTCACAGCCTCCGCGTACCACGACCACGAGTCGACCTCAGGGGGGCGCAGCGAGTCGCCATCCACGAACCGCAGCTATCCGAATTGATGATCAAACTACAACTCGACCTGGAAAGGAACCTATGACCCGCTCCTATCGTCCTGGAACCTCTGCTCAACCCGGTTCGAGCTCTTTGCGCATAAGGGAGAGTGATGATGGCCAATATGATCCTGCTGCTCCTGTCACTGAGGGGGATCTCTCTCGCTTCGCCGAAATGTGGGATAGGTTGTTTGATGAGTTGGCTGCCCAAAGGCAAGAAAATTCCATCCTGCGGCAAAATTTGACGGCTATGGATAGAAGACTTAGCAAGGCAAAGAACATCGCCGGTTCGTCCACTCACCCCAGTATATTCTTCTTCGTCTGAAGAATCGCCGAGACCTCCGCGACGACCGTATGAGAGAGCCGAAAACATAGAACAGCTTCGGTTCGGAACCCTGCCATCACAGGGAGAAGAAGCGCTAGGGGCGGGGCCCTCAAACCGTAATGTAAATGATCAAGCTACAGCTCTCAGGACTCGAGATGTGAACAGTCCTGTGCATAACAGACCACCTCAGCCCCGTCGCCGCACACATACTCATGATTATAGGGGCAGCGAAGCCCTGTCCGAGCCCCGGATTTTGTGACTGCTTCCCGAAGAGAGATCAGAGAACCTCGTCGGGCCAGAGGCACTGACCCTGAACCTCCTTTGACCAGTGCAAATGTTGCAGCCATGGTCCACCAGATTCTGGCAGACAGTCGTGGACAGCGGAATGAAGATTGGGGGATCGACCGTAGTCACACCCCTTTCACTGATGATATTTTGGATGCGACTTTTCCAAGGCGTTTCAATATGCCACAAATGAACCGATATGCGGGTAGATCTGATCCTGTCCAGCACCTAATGAGATACTCTTGGTCGATGACCGCTTCCGCAGCCTCTGACGCTGTTAAGTGCTAAGCGTTTCCCATATTCCTGGAGGACGTGGCTTTGTTATGGTTTACTCGCCTGCCGGCGAGATCGATTTCTAGCTTCAGGGAGCTGAGCGAGAAGTACGTGGAACAATTCCGTATCTACGCATAGAAGACAAAAAGTGTGATCGATTTATTCCTTGTCAAGCAGCGACCAGGCGAGAGTTTAAAGGTGTACCTGGATCGTTTCAATTTGGCCGCTACTGAGGTTAAAGATCCTCATGAACCGACCGTTGTCGCAGCACTGATTGACGGAGTAGATAAGGACACTGAATTCGGGAGGTACCTGGCAGGCAAACCGCCCCACACTAGAGAGTTATTTTACGAGAAAGCCAACGTACATTTACGCCGGGAAGAGGTATATGCTAACCGAAAGGCTAAAACAACTGATAAGGAGGAAATTCAGAGCAATGTCGCCATCAAACAGACTGGAGACAGCTCGGGGAAAGTTGAAGTTAACGTCGGAAATCAGAATCAGGGTGGACGCCAGCCAGGTAACAACAATAATAATGGTAACGGCAATAACCGGAAGAGGAACCGAGGGAACGACTCCCAGAGAAGGACTCGTCCCAGGGCCTTTGAAAGTTATACACCAATAAGTGATACTCTGGAAAATATCTTCATGGATGCGTACGAAGTTCTCCAGAATAAGAGGCCACCTCCCAGAGAGTCGACGGAAAAAGAGCGTGAAACAGGGAAGTTTTGCCTCTTTCATCAGATTCACGGCCATTCAACGAATGAATACCGTCACCTAAGGGATGTAGTCGAAAGGCTGCTTCGAGAAGGAAAGCTAGATGAATACAGAGTAACGCCCAGGGACAGGGGACAAGCAGTGCAGGCCCAGAATTAGAACCAAAATCAACTTGCTGCTAGGCCGACTGCTCAGCAAAAAGGAAAGAATATTGTTATTAATACCGTGATCGGAGGACTTTATCTTGCCGGGCACAGTTCCAAAGCATTAGATCAATACGTCAATGCGGCCAAACAACACCTCGAAGTAGGGGAGTGTAGCAACCCCGAGGATAGTACCCCGGTGAAGCAGCAGAAGATGATGACCGATGATGTTGTTTTCCGAGAACGAGAAAGCATCGGAGTCCATGCTCCAACTGAAGATCCACTTGTAAATACAGTACCCATTGGGCCAACCACTGTTCATAAGGTTTTGGTGGACAATGGGAGTTCCGTCAATATCCTTTTCAAAAAGGCCTTTGACCAGATGAATCTCGAAATAAAAGACTTGAAGCCCTGCCAAGGATGGATCCGTGGATTCAACGGAGCGTCCACCGCTCCAATGGGTTATGTAGAGTTACCAGTTACACTTGGGGAAGGAGAACGCCAGAGAGTGAGAATCCTTCCCTTTGTGGTTTTGGATGTTGAATCGCCCTACAATGCCTTCTTGGGCCGACCGGCCCTCGCAAAGTTCAGGGCCTGTATAGCCCCCTGGTGCTTGTTATTGAAATTCCCCACAGAAGCTGGCATTGGTATCGTCAGGGGGGATCAAGTTGCTGCGCGAGCGTGTTACATTGCCGAACTAAAGTTACTTCGCAATGGAGGGGATATCGAAACTAAAGGCAACTCTCCCCCTTCGGGGGCGGAGACCTTATAGCAACCAAAGAGGATAGGCGTTGGAGAGTCGCCCAAGGAGATGCCCGAGGATATAGATCCCAGAGAGGATCAAGAACCCGGAGGCAGAATGGCGACTCCCAACGAGACAACTGTGGATGTACCGATCGATGACAGTGACCCGGAGAAGGTCCTTAAGATTGGATCCCAGTTAAGTCCGAATCTTGCTAAAGAATTGACGGATTTCTTAAAGAACAATTTGGATGTATTTGCTTGGACCCACGCGGACATGTGTGGGATATCCCCATCAATCATGAGCCATTCCTTGAGCATTGACCCTAAACATCCTCAGTAAAGCAAAAAAGGCGAATGTTGGGCCCAGAGAGGTCCGCTGCCTTGAAAGAAGAGGTTGGAAAGCTAAAGAGTAATGGATTTATCAGAGACTCGACCTAGCCAGACTGGATTTCGAATCCAGTCCTGGTAAAGAAGGCCAACGGGAAGTGGCGAACGTGTATCGACTTCTCAGATTTGAACAAAGCCTGTCCAAAGGATAGTTTCCCGTTGCCCCGGATTGACCAGCTGGTAGACTCAACAGCAGGTCATGAGCTTCTCTCATTTATGGATGCTTATTCAGGATACAATCAGATTCCGATGCATGTTCCAGATCAAGAGCACACTAGTTTTATCACTGATCTGGGATTATATTGTTATGTGGTGATGCCCTTTGGCTTGAAGAATGCGGGCGCTACATATCAACGCTTAGTCAACAGAATGTTTTATAACCAGATCGGGAAAACAATGGAAGTATACGTCGACGATATGTTGGTTAAGTCCAGGCAGTCTTCTCAACACACTACTGACTTGGCAGAGATGTTCGGCATTCTTCGAAAGTATGGAATGAAACTCAATCCGACCAAATGTTCGTTCGGTGTTGCTTCTGGAAAATTCTTGGGATTCATTGTCAGTTCCCGTGGTATTGAGATTAATCCAGACCAGATCGCGGCAATCAGGAACATTCAGGAACCTAGGCAGATTAGGGATGTGCAAAGCCTTGCCGGAAAAGTGGCCGCGCTAAGCAGATTTATCTCCAGGGCTACGGATAAGTGCATCCCATTCTTTGAATTAATAAAGCGAGGAAAACGCCACTTTAAATGGACACCTGACTGTGTAGAAGCATTTTAGAATTTGCTCAGGCACTTGGAGAAACCTCCGATTTTATCTAAGCCAATAGATCACGAGGATTTATTCGTGTATTTGGCAGTGTCATCCCATGCGATCAGCTCAGCATTAGTAAGGGAAGAGGATAAGGTCCAAAGACCTGTGTATTATGTGAGCAAAAAATTGACAGCAGCAGAACGTAATTATCCACGGATAGAAAAGTTGGCGTATAGTTTACTGATTGCCTCTAGAAAACTTCGGCACTATTTTCAGGCACATCCTATCACCATATACACCGATCATCCACTCAAGCAAGTTCTACAGAGACCGGAGGCATCTGGAAGGTTACTCAAATGGAATATTGAGTTAAGTCAATTTGATTTGAACTTTCAACCCAGACGATCAATTCGGGGGCAAGTGATAGCTGACTTCATAGCAGAGTTCACTGTCCCTGAGGAAGGTATAGCAAACGAGGAAGTTGATCCTTCAAAGTTACTTTTCGATCCTAATGCCTGGGGATTGTATACTGATGGTGCTAGGAACGACGAAAGATCCGGTGCTGGAATAGTGCTTGAAACCCCCGAGAAATGATTGATAACCTATGCAATCCTAATGGAGTTCCACGCCACCAACAACGATTCCGAATATGAAGCTCTGATAGCCGGATTAAAGATTGCAAAGGAACTAGAAGTCACAAAGCTGAACATCTTCTGCGACTCCAAGTTAGTTGTGAATCAAGTCACTGGAAGATTCCAAGCTAAAAGTGCAAGGTTGATTTTATACTTGAAGAAAGTGAAAGAACTGCTGAATGATTTTGATCACTACAGCATATCTCATATTCCGCGGTCAGAGAATCAGCAGGCCGACAAGTTGGCAAAGATGGCTAGTTCTGACGACCCTGAAGTGACTGGGCTAGCCCCCGTTGAAGTACTTCGGTCCCCCAGCATAGATCAGATGGAAATTGATCTAGTACTGGAGACGGAACCAGAAAAGGAGTCCTGGATGACCCCTCTAAAGAATTTCCTGATGGATGGAACGCTTCCGACCATGAAAAGCGAGAGGCGTAAAGTGATTCGTAAAGCCGCCCGATACGTTCTGCAAGGCGGAATTCTTTACAGACAAGGATTTTCAATGCCACTCCTTCGGTGTGTAGCCCACGATGACATCAAACGTGTGTTGCAAGAAGTCCACGAAGGTGAATGTGGCGACCACACTGGAGGGCAAACTTTGGCAAAAAAGGTGTTGCGACATGGTTATTTCTGGCCTACTATAAACAAGGATGCGGCAAGATATGCACGACGGTGTGATGCGTGCCAAAGATTTTCAAAGATACCTAGAGCGCCTCCTAGTCAGTTGAAAACAATGATGAGTCCATGGCCTTTCGCTATGTGGGGAATTGATATCATTGGAAGCCTCCCCATAGCAAGGGGCGGAGCAAAGTTCGCTATTGTGGCCGTAGATTATTTCACTAAGTGGGTCGAGGCTGAACCACTAACTACAATCACAACCAAGCGAGTGATCAACTTTATCGTGAGAAACATCATCTGTCGATTTGGGATTCCAAAGATTGTAATTACAGACAACGGAACTCAGTTCGATAGTGCTGAATTCAGAAACTTCTGCCAAAAATACCGCATCGAGAATCGGTACACCTCTGTGGCACACCCACAATCGAACGGACAAGTCGAAGCGGCAAATAAAGTAATTATGTCCATTCTGAAAAGAAGAATGAAGCGGGCTAGAGCCATGTGGGCTGATGAATTGCCCTTAGCACTATGGGCCTACAGGACAACATATAAATCGGCAACAGGACATACCCCGTTCTCCCTTGCTTTTGGAACGGAAGCAGTCATCCCGGTTGAGATAAAGGTACCTTCCCATCGGGTGACTTATTATGATCCAATGACCAATAATGAATTGCTCCTTGAGTCCCTGGATATGATCGAAGAAAAGAGGGATGAAGCAGACCTGCGTGCCTTGAGATGTAAGCAGCAGGTCGCCCGATATTACAACAAGAAGGTTCGAGCCCGAACATGGGAACCCGGAGACTTGGTTCTGAAACGTGTCTTCCCACCCCCAACTCATATGGGAGCGAAGTGGGAAGGACCGTACTCCATTCTGAGCAAGCTTGATAATGGAACCTTCAAGCTAGCAACCGTAGATGGACAGGAAATCCCCAGAGTGTGGAATGCCCAACATTTACGGCCATATTTAACATGAAAGTTTCAAATTTACTCTTTTGCTTTGTTAAAAAACTATGTACAGGGCATGACTTACCTAGGATAGTCTGATTCCTTAAAGCAAGAGATTATAAAGTGGACGTAGGTCATGATTCGACCGAACCGCTATAAAATATTGTGTGTCGTTTACCTTTATTGCATCTTTACTTATCTGCCTATTTATTTTTGTGAAAATCGATATAATGATGCAGGCACCCGAAGTTTGTTGCCAACCATTCCTCCCATAGACTGTTCGGAGGAACTCAAAACCCTGGCAAATGCTCCAACTGTTTGTCCGACTAGTTTTAATCCTCGGAGCTTAGGTTTAAATGTAAACCTAGAACGGGATTGATGAGCGTGCATGATTGCAGGCCGCTTGATCCGTAACTCTAACTCTCCAGAGAGAGAGAGTATAAAAGCGTCTCCGATTGAGCGCTGAGAAAGAGCTCCTTCCCCGCTGAAGGATCGGGGAGCGAACGAATCGCTGAGCTCGAACTCCAACTCTCCAGAGAGAGAGAGAGTATAAAAGCGTCTCCGATTGAGAGCTGAGAAAGAGCTCCTTCCCCGCTGAAGGATCGGGGAGCGAACGAATCGCTGAGCTCGAACTCTAACTCTCCAGAGAGAGAGAGTATAAAAGCGTCTCCGATTGAGCGCTGAGAAAGATCTCCTTCCCCGCTAAAGGATCGGGGACCGACTGAACTACTGAATTCAAACTCTAACCTTGACAACCGTCAGGAGAGTACAATGAAGTCTATAATTAAGCACTGAGAAAGGTGTCAGGAATTCGGTCCCACAAGGACAATTATCCTATGAAATCTTCTAAGTCCCCCATATTCAGAAATAGGGGATAACCCGCCGACAAGGCTATTCGATTCTTAGTAAACCCCCGTCAGGCGCCATATACTCATATACATATACTTAACTTTGATACAGCAGTGTAACATAGCATGAAAATTCTTCTTCCTGTTGATTGACTGATTTGTAGTTATTATTAGTTAGCTAATGACTAAACATGGAAAGTTTATCTGGATACAGGTACACAATGATGCAAGGAGAGATAAACTTTTGTTTATATACTGCGAGTCAACAAAGTAAAAAAAAAACAACCTAGAAACAAAAGTGAGGACCAGTCTCACAATTACACTTCCTGGCCAGTGGAAAACCTAAAGACAAAATATCAACAAGCAACAAATATCCTATTTACGCTTTGACCTCTTCTCTTGCTTCTGCCTTTCCAGCTTCGCCTTGTCGGTATCAGACGGATCCCTTTTCTTCCTCTTCCTTTTGTCGATAAGAGGAACGTCCGACTCCTCTGAAGATTCCTCTTTCACCTCTTTTCTCTTCCTCCTATCAGAAAGAGAAGCCGGGAAGTCATCGGGGTTTGCAAAGTGAAGCTGTCGACTGATGGATTTGGGCTGAATCTTCACAATCATCCTAGTTTTGGGATCGAATTCTGCAAGAGGGACTACATCCAAAGCCTCATCTCCCACCTTCTTCGAAGCCGACTCTTTTTCCTGCCTGGCTTTTCGGCTGGCCAAGGTTTCCTCGTCATCATCATCGGCCTTATTGGCGCCGATAGTGTCTTCTTCGTCATCTACATGGCGCCCATCCATGTCTCTTAAGGCTTCGATGGTCTCAGCATCTTTGGGCGCATCAGTGCTAGGTGCCGGTATGTTTTTTTCTGCTGTTGTGACCTCTGCCTGCTTTGGTACATCAATACCAGCACCTGGCATGATAGCCTCCTTCTCCACTTCCTTTTCTTTTTCAGCACCCATGTCGACGGGCTCGCCACCTGTATTACAAGGAACACATGTTACTGACTCAAGTGGTTGTACCACCAAACGACGACAATTCACAATTGCTTTGACAAATTGTGGGGAGAAAAGGGAGATACCTTCCGCAGACCCTCCTTCTTGGATAGTCGTAGGAGCTCCAACAATAGCGGGAGTTAGGCCTAAAGGGATTAGCGGATCATCAGGATGGTACTCCTCAACTCCGGAGGTTTTAGGCCCCATGGCGGAACTGGAACCTTCATCAATTTTGCTTTTACCTTTAGCCAAGGTTTTCTCCTTTTCCATCTCCGCCAGAATCAGGCGACGACCCTCTGCCAGGTCCTCAGGTTCATTGTCTCTTAGGATGCTCTTCATCAGTTCATCCTCATCGATTTCTTCGACTCGCAATCTATGTTTTTCACCCTCCATAATGGCATCCCATAAGTTGGCCAAAGTAACATGGTAATCCGGGATCCACGAGATGTTGCGAGTCTTGAGAACCTGGCCAAGGAAATCGAAAATCATCTCTTCAAACCCCTCGATCTCTTTCTCTCTTTCGAGGAGCTTGTTGTTAGAAGCAGTGGCCAATTCAAGCACTTTCAACGTTCTTTCCGGCAAGGGCTGCCCTCCTCTCCGCATCCGAGACCTGGTCACCTTTTCTGCTTTAGCTAGAGCCAAACTCTCTTTTAAACTCGCTTTTTCTGCCTCCCAAGCAGCCTTCTCAGCTTCAAAATGGCCTTGAGCTGTTTTCAACTCGATGTTGGCCATTTTGAGATCTTCAACCTCCTTCTTTAAAGCCATTTTCTCTTGGCTATTGGAGTCCAGTTCTGAATGAAAGCGCTGCTTGGCATTCTCTAATTCAGTCTTATAATTCTCAGCGTCTCTCCGTGCTAAAGCAAGCTGGGTCTGAGCATCTTCCAGGTCCTTCTCTAATTTTGTCCTAGCCCTTTCGTTATTTTCGAGTTTCGCTTTAGATCTGTGTGCTTCTATTTCGAGTGATCGGATGACTTCTGAGAGGTTAACTGCGTGCTTTTTCATCATCTCATATTGCCTGGCCACATGGCGGATGTGCCCGATAACTTCATTATCCCAATTTTTAGGAACCGGCTCCAAGGCAGGAACAAACACCATCCTATCGAAGAATATGTCTGAGAATTGTTCCCGCAGCTTTCCCAGCCTACCTTGGATCTCGGGACCGTGGACGTAATCCCGTGACCCGGGGGTAGCTAACTCTGGTTGGCTGGTGGGGACAATATCACTTCTCTCCTTCTCAGTCTCTTTGGATGAATCTTTGTCCTTATCATTAGATTCGTGATGCCTTTTGGACGACCGGCTGTGGGAAGGCGCACTCTTTGGAGGAGTTAATTCTTTTGGAAGTTTCTTTCCCCCTGTCGGAATTGTCGGATGACTTGAAGGCCTGGTAGAGGTTGATTTTGGTGGAGATCGAGGTTGCGAGGAACTCGGCCTATGAGAAGGACCGCGAGAGCGCTCAGTATCCGGACGAAGGCTGGGTGTGCCCTCGCGAAGAGAACGATACGAGTAAGATTTCCTGCGAGACATCGTTCCTGCAAAAAAGAGAAGAGCATATTAAAACTTTGGATACCCATGATATAAGAGTGTAGGGTCAGACAGTGTGTGTGATGTGTGCATCCCATATAATTCCCCCTAACAGACCCGGGCCCGGAGACAGGCTCATCCGACCAGTTTCTCGTCCCCTAGTTGAAGCGATCGCCTCTTCGGAAGCAGAGAAGAAAGGCCCCTCTCCGAAGTTTTTCTCCGTATATACATCATCGGGTAGAGGGATTTTATTAAGCTCGTCAAATAACTGCTCTTCTGTCAAATCGTCGGCAGTAACAGTTTCTATTGGAGCAGAGATAGGAATTTTCTTCGACATGTCACCGCGGGCCTCATCCCCTCTGTATATGTTCAAGTCTTCATCGTCTTGGATGACTATCGGAGAAGGACTCTTGCGAAATTTAGTTGTTTCTACCGCTTGTGAAGTTCCCTCTCCTTCCGCTGGGGGCACATACTTATAAGGTTTGCCGCCGGTCCCAAGTCCAAATCTTCTGTCCAGAAGACGATGCTTATGAAGATTGTCATCAGTAATGCATTTTTTAATCCTTAAAAAGTCGGACCTGCTTTGTAAAAGAATGGACAACCGGTTGTTGTATAGTGGACCCTCTATTTTCGGGAAGACATGATCTGTTTAAGACAAAGGAAAAAGCGGAAGAATGTTAATACTTAGACTCCTTGAGCAAGATATTCGACTAGGTGATCAAAGTTTACTTGATTTGAGCCATCTTCGTGAGCATCCAGCCTGTTTCCTTATACAAAACCAGTCGGACTTAGGATCCCCAATGTTGCTGTATCCGTCGTACAGAACTTTCCTATTCGCAACCGATTCAAAGAAAGAGAAATTTGGAGTTGCCGAAGAACGGTGCTTGAAAAGAAAGAAGAACACCAGATCTCTGAATTTAAGTTTGGCGTGCAGGATCTCCGCATATGCAACATATAGAGAGTATAGAGATGCGTAGGCGTTTGGATGAAGCTGCATCGGAGCAATGCCCAGTCGTCTTAAAGTTTCGATGGCAATCGGAGGGAACGGAGGGATGGCCCCTACCAAACACATGGTTCGGCTAATCGCCATATATCCTTCTGGAGCTAGGTGGGGTCTATCTTCGCTTCCAGGCATTAAGACATCGTCCCAAGGAATTCCGTGTCTTAAGCAGATTCTTTTAAGTTTTATCTCGTCAAGCTTGGATGCTAAAGAATCAGAAAATTTATCTATCTCAAGTGCGCCTGGGATCTCGTCAGGAGCTCGCTCATCAGTCTCAAAATCGTTGCTGGATGAAGTACTTTCTGCCGGATCTGACTCTGTGGCTTCGTATTCGGATCCAGAATCTTCACCTCCCGGACTGATTGGAGGAATTTCAGGGTTGTATTGTTCAGGAGTCTCGGATTCCGCTTCTGCCACGGACCTTGAAAAAGAGTGATCATTCGACATTGCTGCTAGGACGAGAAAGCATGACCAATGAGATTAACACTACCCGTCCCCACAGTGTGCAAGTGCTGGTGTGTGTACTCGTGTGTGCATTAATAATAAAGCGTGAAAGCAATCAAGATCATTAAAACATTAGTCGTCGTATGCAGTCAAGTTATGAGGTCATTTAGTCCAGAAAGTCCAACGTCAAGGCTCTATCCTAACTGTTCAGAGTTTTATGGTGACAAGGCGTTGATTAAAGTCTGAAATTTCTTCGTATCGTCAGCTATGGGTCGGATCGCAAAGCAGAGGGATCGCCCCTTTCGGATCGCATGGCAGAGGGATCGCCCCTTTCGGATCGCAGGGTAGAGGAATCGCCCCCCCCCCCCCCATCGAGTCGCCGGGCGAAGGGATCGCTCCTTCACGAACTGTTGCGACCCCCACGATACGTCCCTTTGCTGGCACCACGATCTTTCGTCTCGCCACTCGCTTTCGTCTTCTCTTCTTGACCACGACCCGAACCGGCCTTCCTTCTTCTTTTTCTTCCTCCTTCGTTTTCCTCCTCTCCTTTCCATCCTCGAACTCCGAGCTCTACATCAGTTAGCCATGGCGTTTTGATGATTTCGTCAGAAAAGCACAAATTTTCATCGTTTCTAGTGGAGAAAGTTCATGAAAGAGCGGCGTTCACGAATAAGAATACTTTTTGTGGAGTTACCTTTCTAAAGATTGAGAGAATGCTCGGATTTTCGAAGGTTTTAGAAATTTGGGTTCGTTCTTCGATAATGCAGGCGAAACGATTCGGCAGAAAGAAAGAAGAAGGAGAATGAAGAGGAGAGAGTCGGCTTATATAGGCAAAGAGGGCGACCGTTTGTCTCCCTTTCTTTGTCCTATTCGGTCCACGAAACACCATGCAGGCCACGATCCAAAGCTTGTATCGCATAGAAGCTCACGGACCGCCTCAAACGATGGCCCACCAAGCTCGAAGCCCGACACGGCTCGAAGGAAAATCCGCCGCGTCTCGCACAAAAGCCTAGATACTCAGCTCGAGACGAGCACGTGACCACTCGAACCGTGGCGCTCTATGGCGATCCGATTCGTGCATACGTTGATTTGAACCAACGCGACTGTTGATTTGCGTCCCTTCAGGAAAAGGTAGATCAGAATCTTCGAAGCATGTTCCATCATCGATAAAACATACTTCGAGGGGGCAAAATGTTGGCTCGCTTTTTGACCAAGCCACCTAGGATCATTCGTAAGAGGAAAGCAGGAAACCACGATATCTAAGGACATGAAGGAATGGATCGCACCATCGTCTCGCCCAATATCGGATCGCGTACCATCGTCTCAACCACCGTCGGATCGCGCACCATCGTCTCGCCCAATATCGAATCGCGTCTCCACGGATCGCCCCATCTCATCAGAGAACGACGCATCCAGGCGATCCGATCCAAACTTATATTGTTGCACTGAGCGAACCTGTGACGTCCCGCCCCGCACCAGCCTGCATTTCCTCCAGAATTGCGCTGTACACATGCCCGACTAGCACGGAACGGTCACCAAAGAAAGGAAAGAAGAGGATGAACTAATCAAGGGACCTGTAGAATGTCTCACAGCGCATGGGATAAAATATAATAATAACATACTTGACATAAAACAGGTGAGACAGTGCATAAGCTGATAACTAAAACCAACATCAATCTCAAAGCAGCGGAAATCCAAATACAGCTTATTACAACTTTCCAAATTTACTGTCTCTAAACAAAAGAAAGCTAAAGTAGAAGATACACCAACAATGCCCAAGCAGTGATCTTCAACAACACAGGGAGAATATTATGTATATAGTACGTGGAAGCCTCCTGCTCGTCTCCGGATCATCTACCCGTGCATCACCAGCTAACCTGTCTCTAGTCTGCTCGTGTGAGCACCCAGAGTAATAAGAAGAGACATAAAACTCTGGGTCAGACATAAAGCCTGGTATGAGCGATAAGCATCTAAATAGAATAATAACAGGTATACTAAACCATACCTGAACCTAGACCTGCAACCAAAGAGTTAGTACCACATACCGTACAATGCTCTAAGGTGCCATAATAAATAGTGTAAGAATACGGGGGTGGGGTGTGCATGTCACAATGATAGCAAGCAAATCATCCATAGCAACCATCCTCACATCTCTCACTCAGTGCGTAAAGCGTACGACATCTACCACTTTGGAACACTAGACAAACTGAGGTAACGACGAATCCCGACTTGTAGAAACCCTGCTGTGACCAAGCCAAACACTTGGAGTCATGACCAAACATTTCAATGACCCACTTCATTGGTCGTAGCCCTTGGTTCTACCGATGCCATAATGGCCCTGAATCCGCCTTCGTACCTCCTACCATAGTGGTCCAAAGCTATAGACGTCGATAACTCCTTGGCACGCGTCCCGCAGCAAAGCCCAACCATGAAGCGAACTCGTTGATTCCCATCTGAATCTTAAGCTCTAACTTCTCATTTGGACTTCCTTTGCATCTCGGGTTTGGTCGAATTGGAGTGGGTCTTCAGAAAAGTTGTCGTGCAGTAGCAGCTCTAGAATTCGGTTCGGTTCGGTAGTCATCACCCTCGTCGGTTCGGTTCGGCCCTCCATCCTTGTCATCTTCCATTCGGTTCGGGTCGGGTACTTCACTCCGGGTCGGGTCGGTGTCCTCCTCCGGGTCGGGTCGGGTTGCTATCCTCCTTTCAGCTCATGCTCCTTCTCCGATCAGCTCCCTCGTTGCCATCTACTCCGATCCGATCCGATCACTTCGCCTTACTTCAGTCCGATCCGCTCCGCTCCCTAGCTTGCTCCGATCCGATCCCCTTGTCCACTCCAACTCTGAGTAAACAGCCTTCCTTTTTGCCAAATCTTTTACGTGCCAAACTCCAGTTCGGGTCGGGTTTCTTGCCCAGTTCACATTTCCGATCCGAGCCCCCCATCCGATCCGATCCGGTTAGGAGCCTGCACATTTCTGCAACTTTCCAGCGAGCTTTCTACGCCATTCGACGACGTTTTCGACCAATCTAACTATTTTAATCAATCATAAAACATACCATAGAGTCACAGCAACATGTAATAACAACCACAAACAGCAAACAACAATCCAAATGAATCAAAAGGGATCAAAAAGTGACTACAACTTCATATTTTCCCATAGTCCCTCTTAATCATGTTTAAGCATATACTTAGTAAAACTTAACCAAATCGTCTAAATTTTATAACAGAGGCATGAAATATTATTTAAGAATTTCTAAACATTTTTCCAGAATTTATTGGTGTATAAATTCGCTAATCCTCACTAATTACCCTTAATTAACTGTAATTAGTGTCAAAACGATGTTATCACTCACCTTGGCCACAACTAAAACCCCAAAACTGAAATATTCTCTGATTTGGTGCTGTTCCCAATCTTACACAGCAGCTCTACCTCGGTTCTCGTGCTAATACTCCTTGATTTGATGTTTGCTAAGCCTAATCTTCAATTAGAAAGTGATTTTTGGGTGTTTTAGAGAGATTTAGAGAATGGAGGCCATGGCTAGGTCAAGAGGAATGAAAGTGGCGGCTGGAAAATGTCTAAAGAAATGTTTTCTAACCCTAATCAGCCCCTACATACCCCTGAACCCGAAATTCCCCTTGGGCTTAGCTGTTAATCACCCGGTTAAGCCCAATTAAGCTGTTTTTCTCCATCTGAAACTTGTTTCAGCCATATCTCCCAAACGGTAAGCCCGTTTGGCTAATGTGACCACTCTACGGAAAGAGAAACCATCATCCGAAGCCAATGGAAGTGGTTTCAGGTCAAAATTCTTTTCCAGTCAAAAGTTATGGCCAAAACAGTGCCAACTAGGGGTAAAATGGTCATTTAAAAATCGAGAAAAATCATGAACATGGGAAATGACCCCAATAGTCGTCTCCCAAAGTTACATGACCATACGACTACGTATGTGAAAGAAATAAATATCCTACGATCCTATGATGCGTAGAATGCGGGTCGTTACACTCTCCCCCCCCCTTAAGAAATTTCGTCCCCGAAATTCCTTAACCCAAAACATACACAGGATCCCGCATGCCTAACAACCACATTCAACAATCAAACATGCGAAGCAAGCAAACAAGTCTATCCTAGCATGCGGAAAACTAAATCGCTAATAAAATCTTACCAGACAAAGAGTTCTGGATACTTCTTCCTTATGTCCTCCTCTGTTTCCCAAGTACAATCATTCTCGTCTTCGCTCCACTGTACCTTGACTAACTTCACCGCCTTTCTTCGAAGTTGCTTCATGTCGTGTGCGACAATACGGGCCGGCTTACGGTTCCCAACCGCCTCGGGTTCTACTTCGAAGTCCTCCAACTGATCAGGTGAAAGAGTCATGTCTGAGTCGTGAACGAACTTCCTTAGTTGGGAAACATGAAATACGTTATGAACTCCCGCCATCTTCTCCGGTAAGTCAATTCTATATGCCAAATTCCCGACTAGTTCAAGAACAGGGAATGGACCAACAAATCTTGGTGCTAATTTGCCTCTCCTGCCAAATCGTATTACGCTCTTCAACGGAGAAATCTTGACAAACACCAAGTCACCCACGGAGAATTTTAAGTCTCTTCTCCTCTTATCAGCATAACTCTTCTGCCTATCTTGGGCTGCCTTCATTCGATGTTGAATGATCTTGATCTTATCTGAAGTTTCCCTCACCACATCTGGTCCAAGCATAAACTTCTCGCCAGTCTCTATCCAACATGATGGTGAGTTACACGGCCTTCCGTACAAAGCTTCAAACGGAGCCATACCGATACTGGATTGGTAGCTATTATTATATGCAAACTCTACTAGATGCAAATGTTCATCCCATGATCCACCAAAATCCAATATACATGCTCTCAAGAGATCTTCCAAAATACGATTCACCCTTTCCGTCTGGCCGTCGGTCTGAGGATGATATGCGGTACTGAGATGTAACCCTGACCCTAGAGCCTCTTGTAAGCTCTTCCAAAACCCACTAGTGAACAACGGGTCTCGGTCGCTCACAATGCCTTTAGGTACTCCATGAAATCTCACTACCCACTTCATATACAATTCTGCTAACTTAGCTGCCGTTCTGGTCGATTTGACTGGTATAAACCTTGCACTTTTAGTCAGTCGATCTACAATTACCCAAATGCTATCATATCCCGATCTAGTTCTTGGTAAACCATCGATGAAATCCATCGAGACTTGCTCCCATTTCCATTCGGGAATTTCTAAGGGCTGTAACAACCCACTAGGCTTCTTTTGTTCGGCTTTAACTAGCTGGCAATTCATGCACTTGGATATAAACTTCCCAACGTCTCGTTTCATTCCTTCCCAGTAGTAGGTCTGCTTCATATCTCGATACATCTTATTACCACCGGGGTGTATGGTCAGCCTTGAGTGATGACATTCTCTAAGCACTTCATCTCTCAATCCATTGACATTGGGTACAACAAGCTTTCCATTCTTTCTAAGCCATCTATCTCGATCAAGCCCATACTTGTTCATCTCCTCATCGATACCCATCTCTAACTTGGAGATGATTTCCAATAGGTTAGGATCGTCCCTCTGACTAGAGCCGATCCGTTCAATCAAAGTGGGTCTGATCGTCAAACTTGCTAACATTTCTGGGTTCAATTCGCACTTTGGTCTGAAATCAAACCCCGCGAGAAACTCCAGTTGCTTCCATTCAAGGAACATAGCCCCTAAGCTGGCATGTCTTCTACTCAATGCATCAGCCACCGCATTGCCCTTTCCCGGTGTATATGCGATGTCAAAATCATAGGAAGCTAAGAACTCTAACCATCTCTGCTGACGGAGATTTAAATCCTTCTGGGAGAATAGATACTTCAACGACTTATGATCTGTAAACAGCTCAAATCTTTCTCCCAATAGATAGTGTCTCCACATCTTTAACGCGAACACGATCGCTGCCAATTCTAAATCATGGGTAGGGTATCTTCTCTCGTGCGGTTTCAATTGCCGACTTGCGTAAGCTACAACCCTACCGCCTTGCATCAATACAGCACCCAGTCCGGTACCACAGGCATCCGTGTATACCGTCATCTCTTCATCCCCCTTAGGAATGACTAACACTGGTGCGCTTGTCAACTTGTCCTTTAGGCTTTTAAATGCATTCTCGCACCTTTCATCCCAGACAAAAGCTTGATTCTTCTTGGTCAACTGGGTCAATGGTGCTGCTATCTTGGAGAAACCTTGGATAAACTTACGATAATATCCCGCTAACCCCAAGAAACTTCTTACTTCTGTTGCATTCTTCGGCGTAGGCCAATCTTGTACCGTAGCCACCTTTGCTGGGTCCACGGCAATACCACTCTCTGATACAACATGGCCCAAGAACCTCACTTCCCTCTTCCAGAAGTGACACTTAGAAAACTTTGCTTTCAATTGGTGTTTTCTCAACACCTCCATTGCTACTCTTAAATGTTCCTTGTGTTCTTCCTCTGTCCTCGAATAGACCAAAATATCATCAACGAACACAAGAACAAACTTATTCAACTGATCCCTGAATACCCTATTCATAAGGTCCACAAAATATGCTGGGGCATTGGTCAGCCCAAATGGCATAACCAACCACTCATAAAATCCAGACGGCGTTCGAAATGCCGTTTTAGCTATACTCTCAGCTTCCACTCTAAGCTGATGAAAACCTGTCGCGAGATCCAACTGAGAAAATATTCTCGCGCCACTCAACTGATCGAACAAACCATCTATCTGCGGTAGAGGATACTTGTTCTTCCTCGTCACTTTATTCAACTCGCGGTAGTCTACACACAAACGAAGGGAACCATCCGCCTTGGTAGCAAACACAACTGGTGCTCCCCATTCAGAAACACTCCTTCTGATAAATCCCTTCTTCAAAAGATCGCTGACTTGCACCCCGAGCTCTCGCTGCTCCCTTGGTGCCATACGACGAAGTGGCATCACTATAGGTCTGGCATCTTTTACCAAATCAATACGAAACTCAATCTCTCGGTGTGGTGGAAGTCCGGTCACTTCTTCGAAAACATCCGGATACTGGCCAACCACGGGCAAACCTGACAACTCACCATGCGGAATGTCGAGGGAGTTTAGAAAACTAGCCAATACCCCCTTACTGGGTAGACCACCAAACACTATCCTCCACCCATCATCCGCTCTAGCTGTCACTAAGAAGCCCTCACAGTCTACCACCACCCCGTATCTTTGGAGCCAATCTACTCCCAAAATAATGCCAAACCCAGTAAAGCCCAAAACAAAGCAATCACAAACAAACATGCATCCATGACTCGATAGAACCACATTACGACAAATCATGCTAAGGCTAGTCGAACCACCAATCGGGTTCGTCACTACTAAAGGTCTATCGACAATCTCGGGCTCCAATCCCAACCTATCTACCAGGTCACTAGATATGAAAGAACTGGAAGCTCCGGTATCAAACAAAACTCTAACAGGAACATCATAAACAGAAAGCATACCTTGAATGACGACATTCTTTCCCTTCTCCGCCGCAGTTGGGGCATTCGATGAAGAAGGAATAGCATTAAGGGCATATGCTTTTCTTTAGGGGGCTGTGGACACTTGTCCTTGTGATGTCCCAATTGGCCACAATTGAAGCACTTCCTATCCGCTGGCTTGGCCCGACAATTACTAGCATAATGGCCCTTCTTACCACAGCTGAAGCACTCAACATCTTGCTTATTCTTTTTCTTCTGGCCATCCTTAGCCTGATTCTGCTTTCTCTTATTCTGGGAACCACCTTTGCCTCCACCACTAGCTTGTGGCTTTGGCTCATCTGCGGATGCAACCTCAGTCTTCGACTTAGGGTAGAGACTTTCCGATCTTAACGCTTTCCCCACAATCGATTCAAACGTCTCATCGATGTGGTTAATAAGTTTTTCCCCCAAGTACTGATCCAAACTAGTTATGAACTTCTCATTCTTTTTCTCGGCAGTATCAATAAGAGATAACCCATATTTTGACAAAGTGTCAAATTCAGCAATATACTCCGAGACAGCCCTGCCATTCTGCTTGAGCTCCAAGAATTTCTTAAACAACATTGATGTAACGACCCAGAAAATCTGAACCAATTTAAAAATTTTAAATTGGCTAAAGTAATGGATTTTAAATATTTAAAATAAATATTTTAAGTAATGGCGATGAAAACTGAGTTGAATCGACATTTGAAAACCAATATAATTAAATATAATTATATATAGAATTGAAAATAGCGCGGTAGTTCGAAAATTCGATTTCTAATTTCAAATGAATATACAGAATTCAATATAAGTCAGAATTGAACGAAACAAGAAATATTTGAATCTGTATAACTATATCTTTATAACGAAGTTAACAAACTGAGATTTCATCTTAGAAATGATAAGATATGTCCAGTTTAAAATTAGAAATAGTCGCTATGGAATTTATATATATTTTTATATATATAAGGCCCTTAAAAATAGCAATTTTGCAAACGACCTCGGATTCCGACGAAACCAGTTTTGTTGGGTCCGTGATGTTAAGTTATTGCTAGATTCCAAATTTCATAATTTTTCGAATCAATATGTGAGCGTGGCAAAAGAAAACGCGTTTGACCAGTTTCTGTTGAATTTAATCGACGGGAAATTGACCATTTTTCAAACGGTCTCAGAATTCGACGAAACTAGTTTTGTTAGGACCGTATCGTCAATACGAAGCTAGAAAATATTTTTCTGGAATTTTTTCAGTTAGTATGTGACCCCGGTAATTTGAAAGGTGCGTTTAAAATTCAATATAGTGATTTAAATGTAAATTCAAACGGAAACTGATTGTAACGATCAAATCAGCTTGCGATACATATCCCATTGTGTTCGGAATGGGGGTAAAACGCTATGGACGACAGGCGGTGGGCCTCGTTTCGGGGTCGTATGTAAAAGCCAACCCTTTTGCAGATTTAAATAATAATAATAAAAAAAAAATATCTTTTAATTCCCTTTCCCTCCCTTTATCTTCACTGGCCCCCCCCGTTCCCTTTTATTTTCAGAAAAAAAAACAAAAACCCTAAAAACCTAAATCGGATCGCCGCCCCTCCCTCCAGTCATCGCCGCCGTACCTCGACCCCCCGCCCCTCGTTCGAACCCCGAAGCCCTGCATCGACGAAGACCCGAGGCCCCTCCCTCCATCGCGAACGATTCGAGACCCCCCCCAGTTCGCGACGCTGATTCGCGAGTCCCCCCCCCTCGAAGCTGCCTCCGACCATCGGCGAAGACCTTCCCCCCCCGCTCCTCTGTAAGTTTTAATTTAATTTTATTTTTATTTATTTTATTTTTATTAAATATATAAACTGATTTAGTTTAAAAATAAAAACAGAAATTATAAAAGGCAAACTGCATTTTAAAAAGAATAATTTAAAAACTGCATTTTTAAAAAGAATAAAAAAAAAACTGCATTTTGAAAAAGGCAAACTGCATTTTTAAAAATAAAGAAAAACTGTTTTAAAAATAAAGTAAAAAACTGTTTTATGTTTTTAAAGTTAAAAACTGTTTTGTGTTTTTAAAGTTAAAAACTGTTTTATGTTTTTAAAGTTAAAAACTGTTTTATGTTTAAAATAAAAACTGTTTTGTGTTTTTAAAGTTAAAAACTGTTTTATGTTTTTAAAGTTAAAAACTGTTTTAGGTTTAAAATAAAAACTGTTTTGTGTTTTTAAAGTTAAAAACTGTTTTATGTTTTTAAAGTTAAAAACTGATTTGTTTAAAATTTAAAAACCGATTTTGTTAAAGTTAAAACAGAAATTTTTATAAAGTTTAAAACTGAATTTTTAAAAAAGAAATAAAACTGTTTTTGAGGCAAAAGAAAAAAAAACATATTTTTATATGTTGAAAGCAAAAATAGAAAACATATTTTTATATGTTGAAAGCAAAAGTAAAAAATCATATTTTTATATATTGAATAGCGAAGTCAAAATTCGATTTTTATATATTGAATAGCATAGTAAAAAATTCTATTTTTACATATGCAGAGAATACGGGTGAAAGCGACAAAAAGGCGAAGATTTCTATTAAGGAAGTGTCAAGAAGTTGGATAGCTATTGGTGAGATTTCTGATTTAAAATTTATATATATATACGTGTGAAGTAAAAGTGAATTGCTATATATAAATATATATATATATATATACGCCCCTCGTCCACAAACCATGGACGATATTTATTGGTTGAAATTGTGGTGAAAATAGAATGATTGTTTGGGATTGTTTGTGATTGATATTGGTTGATTGTGGTTGAAAAATACCCATTGGTGGTTGTGAAATATTTGGTTGAAACCACATAGGATTAGTTTGTGGAAATGAATAAATATATATACATGCCGCCTGCGTGCGAACTAGATGCATGTTTCCCATTGTCAAAAACCGCGAGGTTTTAAGGTAGAGCGAGGAGCCGTACTAGGGACGGTGCCGGTGTAACTACCCTGCCGTTATGCTGCCGAAATTTTGAATAATATTTGTGTGTTTGAATTATTTTCATATGCATAAGCTATATTTATTCATTGTATTGAAAACATTCATGTGTTGAATTGATATTCATCCGTTGTTTAGAAATTCAAGTGTTGAATGGTATTCATATTTTGAAATAAAGTGTTCGATAATAAAAATCACATTTTTATCTATATATAAAAACTATAGAAAACATTCATGTGTTGAATTGATATTCATTCGTTGTTTAGAAATTCATGTGTTGAATGGTATTCATATTTTGAAATAAAGTGTTCGATAATAAAAATCACATTTTTATCTATATATAAAAACAATTGAAAACATTCATGTGTTGAATTGATATTCATTCGTTGTTTAGAAATTCATGTGTTGAATGGTATTCATATTTTGAAATAAACTGTTTGATAATAAAAATCACATTTTATCGACTATATGAACTATATAGAAAAATAGTGTTTTGAAATGAATCGTTTTACAATAAAAATCACATTTTTATTGTATGCATAAATCGTTAAAATGTGAAGAGTTGAAAATAGCCACTTGTTCAAAATAAACATATATGAGTTGAAATATTCATTAATTAGCTAATGAAATGATTTGCACCTATTTATGTAACATTAGAATGAATGGAGTTTTTAAACCAAATAGAAATCAAATATGAAGTTGAATAGAAAATGAAAAATGATATGAATTGTATATATATGTACATGCAATATTCATTGAACAGGTTATAGCAAAGGGGCTAGAGAAGAGGAATAAAATTTGTGCCCGACAAATAGGTACACGTTTACTGATTTGTTTGGGTGATGATTTTGAGCCTGTTGGCTAGCCGCTTGGCTTTTTCTTTTTCTTTTTGAGATTAGAAGGACCGGGACGCTATTTGCGATTTCCCGACGCTCCCGGTGCAGGGGAGGTTATGGCGAAATTTTTCCAAAATTTAAGGAGTTAGAAAATTTTTTTTGAAGTGAAAACGATATAGAAATCATTGAATGAACTATATTTATATAACTATATAAATATAAATAAAATTAAAACGAAACGAGGCCGTGCAGTTCGTATTTTGAAACCGTGATTTCAAACGACTAGTACGGGAAATCCGACCATTGGATTTTCCCGAAACCTCAACCGTCGGGTTCGCCTTGGAATAATCTTTCCAACGGCACCAACCTTGTAAAAATCCAACGGTTGGATTGTCCGGAATGTTTAATTCAAATTTGAAGAAAAACAGCGCCAGAATCGATTTTATTTATATATAAATATAAATAGAATTATATTTAATCGAATAACGACGCTGCAGTTCGTATTTTGAAATCGAAAATTCAAACGATTGTACCGGGAGATCCGACCGTCGGATTTTCCCGAAACTGGAACCGTTGGATTCGTTTTGAAAAGACCTTTCTAATGATGTAAATTTTGTGAAGATCCAACGGTTAGATTTTCAGATATGTGTAAATCAAATCTGAAGAAAAACAGCGCCACGGCCGCCTTATGGCCCGAAGCGTCGTTTTGAATAGAATGGCTATTTTAAAATAAATAAAAATAGCGATAAATAGTTATAAAATATCGTAAGCGATATGGAATGGAAATAAACTGAATTTGCTTGATTTATGTGATGTTTGATGGTTGAATGTGTTTGGTGTGAAAACTATATAAAGAACACAATTGGTGTTGTCGAATAATTTAACCATTGAAATAAATCGATTTGAAATTCTAAATATACGTGAATTATTTGAAAAGGCCGAGTTAATTCTCATTTCGAATAATCGACCGACGATTGAAATTCGAAGATGAAGACGATGGTCGAAGACCGGAGATCTTCACCTCGTTTGGATGGTAACCGAGGTCCTGATTGGGAGGCATCCCGAAATATGGATAATGAGTGGTGATCGTTCAGACGTACGTGTTGATCGATGGGTTTGCGAGGTATTTAGTGCCTCCGGTTTCGTTCAGACCCAGAACGGACTTGTAAATGGACTGTGTGTCTGACATAGGATTTATTCTGTGTGGCATGCTAAGATGCAGTGATCAGGGCTTCTGTTGAAAAGCAAAGTCTTGTGGTGATGATCAAAGCACCGCCTGTGTGGCGTAGCTTTGTGTGTAACGTGAATTCGCGAGCCTCACACCCCGGTAGGAACCTAAAACGGGAGGAAGGACCTCAGGGAGGGCATGCGTTTCTTTCTAGCTAGGGTGGTGTCAGTGACCTACCAGCCCTGACATTTATATACTTTTCACCTATGTGGTTGTTGCTGTTGCGAGGCGCCTCGGTTTGATCGGACGATCCGGGTCCGATGGAGTCATTCGTTGGCTCGTTTACGCCCCAAAGGGTGGGGAAACGTATTGTTCAGGAATTTTAATCCACATCGGTGGACCGGCCCTGTCGCTCCAAGGGTCGATGCGCTCTGACCCTGTGGCTCGGGCTAGAGAGTCACGAAGTCGGTGAGGACTATCTTTTGCCTTGGTTCATGACGGAAATCCAATTTCCAAATACGAGACGATGCGGTTTTGATTGTATATATATATGGCGACATGATATATGGTACCCATGCCGTCTATGATTGATAGTTATGATTTGAAAGTGTTTTCAAACATATAGACACTAGCAATAATATCAATTGCCTTTGTTTTATTCGTATCAAGCATATCTTAGCCGTTATAAGGTAAAAACTCTATCCTCCGGTTTGCGTTGCATTGTGTGATGGGAACTGAGTCTTATAACGGTTTCATTTTTATAAAAGGCATAGCGATATTTAAAAGAAAGATTTGTTTTAAAGCACTGGCAATCCAATGGAGTAAACCCGTTCCACGAAAGTGGCGTGGTCCTGTGATTAGCCAATTATATATGTGTTGAGTAGATTTCTCATACCAGTCCCATGACTGACTCGTAGTTTGTTTCACTCTCAAACTCGGGTGCCCTTTTTCTACACGGGCAGCCTTGTATTCAGGTTTAGCTGGTTCTTTCTGGATAGCTGGAGCTGAAGATGGATTCTATCATTTATTTCTTTTTATGCTGTTCAGCTCCTATTGTACATATTTTGTTTATTTCCGCTGTAGACATTTATGAATAGCTGAACTGTATTTGTACTAAGTAAGATCCTGTATACTGTGTAACTCTGATGATTACTTTTATCCAGTATATTTTGTTGTTCATTCTGGTGTATTTATTTAATTCTGTTCTGCTATTATCTGTTTCTGTGTTATATTCCAAAAGATAACCTTGTTTCCGTGAAAACGGGAAATCGGGTCGTCTCAACGTGGTATCAGAGCTTTGGTTAAGCTTAGTTCTGGAATATAACATTTGAACGAACTCGTCAGAAATAGAACCAGTAGTGTTCTAGGACGGGTAACTCTATACAGATAGGATCATTAATATCCTAGTATGAGTAAAGCAGAATGAAATTACACCTTGATAGACACATTTACATTTGAAGTATGTGTTTCTATATTTTAAAATACCTTTTCTGTGACCTGACACTTGATCTGCCATTTGCAGAAGTACTAGAAAAATGAGTGTCAGAAGCAGAAGGAATGCAGAACCGGATATTGAGGCCCTATTAATCAAATATCGAAATATGGGTGGAATACCGTTCTCTGGTGAAGAATCTATTATGAAGACACAAGCTTGGATTCGTTCGGCGGAGAAAATCTTCGAAGCATTAAAGCTGAGGGATGACCAGAAAAGATTACTGGCCTCCTGGGCATTCAAAGATGAAGCTTTGTTCTGGTGGGATTCAGTTATAGAGAATAATCCAGAAGGTGATATCACCTGGGATAGATTCAAAGTTATTTTCCTAGAGAGATTTACTCCTCCCGAAGCAACCGAGAGGTTATGTGAAGAATTTTCTTATTTGATTCAAGGTGATATGACCATCCCAGAATATCACAAGAAATTCAATGAACTTGCTCACTTTGCTCCCCATCTGATTCAGAATACAAAGAGAAAGAATCTGAGATTTATTCATGGACTTCAAAGGAAATACCAGAATAGAGTATTGGGGCATGTGAAGCTTCCTTTTCCAGAGATGATTTACATGGCTTATCAATATGAAGATCTTCATAAGAAAGGAATGTTACGCGACGAGGAAGAAGTCTATTCTAGTGATAAAACAGAGTCAGAAACTGATTATCCCGAGGCAAGTACAATGTCTGAGGTCAATAAGAAGCCCAGTGCCAAGAGAAAAAGGGCTGAATCTGGGAGCGAACGAACAACGACCGCTACTTGCTCTAACTGCAATAAGAAAGGACATTTGTCGATAAGTTGCAGATCTTTAAAGAAACAAAGAAAAGAAGGATATAGAGCAAATCGAAAGCAAAAGAAGAAAAGGTTCAGAACTGACGGGGAGTTCCAAGAGAATAGAGAGTGCAAACAGTGCCACGAAGCTGGTCATCTTGCAAAGGATTGCCCGCAGTTAAACAAGCCAGAAATGGTTCAAGTAAATGAAGTAGCAGAAACTTCTGAGCCCTCAGATAGGCAAGAAAGATCTGATGTTTTGGAAGGCATGCTCAATGTCAAAAACATCCCAGTTAAAGTACTGTTTGACACAGGCGCGTCACGAAGCTTTATTGCAAAGAGTGCAGTCAAGAAGTTGGATTTGAATTTGAAGAAGCTCAAAGAGCCAATGACCGTCCGAAATCCAGTTGGAGGTTCCATCAATCTCAGTTGGGTTTGTGCAGTACCTGTCTCTTTTTCTTGCTATAAATTCCCTGTTATCTCCGTCGTCATGAATTTTGATGAATTCGATCTTATTCTGGGATTGGATTGGCTAACCAAATATGAAGCAGAGGTTAGATGCGCCGAGAGAGTTGTAAAGGCAAAAGCACAATTGGGAAATTATATAACCATACCGTGTGAAGGCCCAACATCAAATAGAAAGGATTTCTGGTCAGCTCTCGATGTTTCTCCAGCCCAAATTGAAAATACCCCAGAAGTCATAGAAAATATTCCTGACCTCATCAAAGATATTCCTGTCGTCAAGAACTATGCGGATGTGTTCGAAGAAGTTGTTCGCTTACCTCCGCAGAGAGAAATAGATTTCAAGATTGCTTTGATTCCGAATGCAAGGCCGGTAGTTCACGCTATTCGAAGAATGTCCTTGAAAGAGAAGGAGGAATTAGACAATCAAACAAGACAACTAGTATGGAAAGGTCTGATAAGGCCTAGTTTCTCTGATTGGGGTGCAGCAGTGGTGTTTGTCCCAAAATCTGACGGTACTCTACGTCTATGTGTGGATTATCGTGATCTGAACAAACAGACAATAAAGAACAAGTATCCATTGCCGCGAATAGATGATTTGTTGGATCGATTAAATGGAGCACAAGTATTCTCAAGAATGGACCTAGCTACAGGCTTCCATCAACTTCGAATTGCCGAAGAGTGTGTTCCAATGACAGCGTTCAGAGGCCCCGACTTATTCTATGAGTGGTTAGTAATGTCGTTCGGCTTATGTAACGCTCCAGCCTATTTCGTCGATCTGATGAACAGAGTATTCAGAGGGGTTTTGAATAAATTTGTTCTGGTTTTTATTGATGATATTCTAATCTTCTCTAAATCAAAAGCCGAACATGAAAAGCATCTGGAACAAGTGTTAGAAATCCTCAGAAGAAATGTATTAAAAGCCAAGTTTTCCAAATGTATCTTCTGGCAAGATGAAGTGAAATTTCTGGGCCATGTCGTATCGAAAGATGGAATCGCTGTGGATCCAAGCAAAATCACAGCTATTCAGAATTGGAAACAGCCCAGTACTCCCACTGAAGTCCGCAGTTTTCTCGGATTGGCTAGCTATTATCGGAAGTTCGTTAAAGACTTTTCTAAGATATCTGGCCACTTAACGAAGCTTACAAAGAAACATTCTAAGTTCAAATGGACTCAAGAAAATGGGGAGGCTTTTGAAGAGCTAAAGTTGAGATTAACGACTGCCCCAGTGTTAACCATCATCGATGGCAACCAAGATTTAAAAGTATGGACTGATGCTTCTAGAGAAGGCCTTGGCGCAGTGTTAATGCAAAGAGGCCAGGTAATTGCTTATGCTAGCCGTCAACTGAAGCCACATGAGAAAAACTACGTAACTCATGATCTTGAGTTATTGGCTATCATATTCTCTTTGAAAATCTGGAGACACTATCTTCTGGGCGAGAGGTTTGAACTGTTTACAGACCACCAGTCGTTAAAGTATCTGTTCACTCAGAAGGACTTGAATCTGAGGCAACAGCGTTGGCTGGAGTTTCTTGCAGCATATGACTTCGAAATTATATATACTCCAGGAAAAGCCAATGTCGTGGCCGATGCGTTAAGCAGAAAGAATGTAATGATCGCCAGTTTTATTATCACGACTTCATTGCTAGATAAGATATCTGCTCTTCAGGAGGATGATCACTTCATTCAGAAGATCAGAAGGATAATTCAACGAGGCGAACCCTCGAGTTTTCAAGTTGATAATGAGGGGATTCTAAGGCTCAAAGGTCGAATATGCGTTCCTAACATTCCTGAACTTCGAAAGGAAGTACTGGATGAATGCCACAAGTCAAAACTCAGTATCCATCCGGGAGTAAACAAAATGTATAATGACATCAAACGCACTTTCTGGTGGAAGTCGATGAAAAGGGACATTTCTTTATATGTCAGCCGATGCCCTACTTGCCAGCTAGTTAAAAGCGACCAACAGAAATTGGCTGGACTATTACAACCACTAGAAGTTCCTGGTTGGAAGTGGGAGCATATCTCCATGGATTTCATTGATGGTTTGCCCAGAACCAGAAAAGGAAATGACAGTATTTGGGTGATCGTAGATCGCTTCACGAAGACCGCCCATTTCATACCTGTCAAATCAAATAGAACTGCTCAGAGTCTGGCGCAGATTTACTTCAGGGAAATAGTTAGACTACATGGAGTGCCACTCAGTATAGTAAGTGATAGAGATACGATTTTCACTAGCAAATTCTGGGAAGCATTTCAAGTCGAGCTGGGGACGAAGTTAAACTTGAGCACCGCTTATCATCCTCAGACAGACGGTCAGACTGAGAGGGTGAATCGCATTTTAGAAGATCTATTGCGGGCTTGTGTTATAGATTTCGGTGGATCATGGGAAGACCATCTGCATTTGGCTGAATTCTCTTATAACAACAGCTACCAGGCGAGTCTGACAATGTCGCCATTCGAAGCATTGTATGGTAGACCTTGCCGATCTCCTGCTTGCTGGGTCGAACCAGGAAATAGACTTGTGTTGGGTCCCGATATGATTCGAGAAGCTGCCGACAAAGTTGATTTTATCAAGAAGCGATTACTCGCCGCTCAAAGCCGACAAAAGAGCTATGCTGATAAAAGAAGAAGAGATATATCCTTTGAAGTTGGCGACTATGTATATTTGAAAGTATCGCCGATGAGAGGAGTTATCCGGTTCGGTAAAACAGGAAAGTTAGCGCCCAAATTCATTGGTCCGTTTCCTATTCTGGAACGGATTGGAACTCTCGCTTATAGGGTCAAACTGCCTGACTGGTTGCCTGGAGTTCATGATGTATTTCACATATCTCAACTTCGAAAGCACGTTCATGATCCAGACTTGATCGTGGAAGAAGCAGCTCAGCAGGATATTGAAATTACTCCAGAACTAGCTGTGAGGCGTGAGCCGCTAAAGATCATCGGCAAAGAAACCAAAGAGCTGAGGAACAAGAAGGTTCGCTTAGTCAAAGTGCAATGGAGTGGAGATCCGCGAGATTGTACTTGGGAAACCGAGGAGAGCATTCAGAAAGCTTATCCTAGATGCCGAGTAGATATCTCTGATTGACTCTGGTGCAAGGTACATTTAACCTACTTTGCATTACCTTTTAATTCTCTATTCTGTTGCTATTTTCTTCCCATGGATGTGCATTGTTTAATCTATACTCAGAATATTAAAAACAAATTGGTTGTTGTGATGTGTGATCGTAGATTTATCAAACCACTTTCGACTTTATTCCTTTTCGGGGACGAAAAGTTTTAAGTGGGGGAGATTGTAACGACCCAGAAAATCTGAACCAATTTAAAAATTTTAAATTGGCTAAAGTAATGGATTTTAAATATTTAAAATAAATATTTTAAGTAATGGCGATGAAAACTGAGTTGAATCGACATTTGAAAACCAATATAATTAAATATAATTATATATAGAATTGAAAATAGCGCGGTAGTTCGAAAATTCGATTTCTAATTTCAAATGAATATACAGAATTCAATATAAGTCAGAATTGAACGAAACAAGAAATATTTGAATCTGTATAACTATATCTTTATAACGAAGTTAACAAACTGAGATTTCATCTTAGAAATGATAAGATATGTCCAGTTTAAAATTAGAAATAGTCGCTGTGGAATTTATATATATTTTTATATATATAAGGCCCTTAAAAATAGCAATTTTGCAAACGACCTCGGATTCCGACGAAACCAGTTTTGTTGGGTCCGTGATGTTAAGTTATTGCTAGATTCCAAATTTCATAATTTTTCGAATCAATATGTGAGCGTGGCAAAAGAAAACGCGTTTGACCAGTTTCTGTTGAATTTAATCGACGGGAAATTGACCATTTTTCAAACGGTCTCAGAATTCGACGAAACTAGTTTTGTTAGGACCGTATCGTCAATACGAAGCTAGAAAATATTTTTCTGGAATTTTTTCAGTTAGTATGTGACCCCGGTAATTTGAAAGGTGCGTTTAAAATTCAATATAGTGATTTAAATGTAAATTCAAACGGAAACTGATTGTAACGATCAAATCAGCTTGCGATACATATCCCATTGTGTTCGGAATGGGGGTAAAACGCTATGGACGACAGGCGGTGGGCCTCGTTTCGGGGTCGTATGTAAAAGCCAACCCTTTTGCAGATTTAAATAATAAAAAAAAAATATATATCTTTTAATTCCCTTTCCCTCCCTTTATCTTCACTGCCCCCCCCCCCCCCCCGTTCCCTTTTATTTTCAGAAAAAAAACAAAAACCCTAAAAACCTAAATCGGATCGCCGCCCCTCCCTCCAGTCATCGCCGCCGTACCTCGACCCCCCGCCCCTCGTTCGAACCCCGAAGCCCTGCATCGACGAAGACCCGAGGCCCCTCCCTCCATCGCGAACGATTCGAGACCCCCCCCCAGTTCGCGACGCTGATTCGCGAGTCCCCCCCCCCCCCTCGAAGCTGCCTCCGACCATCGGCGAAGACCTTCCCCCCCCCCCCCCCCCCCCGCTCCTCTGTAAGTTTTAATTTAATTTTATTTTTATTTATTTTATTTTTATTAAATATATAAACTGATTTAGTTTAAAAATAAAAACAGAAATTATAAAAGGCAAACTGCATTTTAAAAAGAATAATTTAAAAACTGCATTTTTAAAAAGAATAAAAAAAAAACTGCATTTTGAAAAAGGCAAACTGCATTTTTAAAAATAAAGAAAAACTGTTTTAAAAATAAAGTAAAAAACTGTTTTATGTTTTTAAAGTTAAAAACTGTTTTGTGTTTTTAAAGTTAAAAACTGTTTTATGTTTTTAAAGTTAAAAACTGTTTTATGTTTAAAATAAAAACTGTTTTGTGTTTTTAAAGTTAAAAACTGTTTTATGTTTTTAAAGTTAAAAACTGTTTTAGGTTTAAAATAAAAACTGTTTTGTGTTTTTAAAGTTAAAAACTGTTTTATGTTTTTAAAGTTAAAAACTGTTTTATGTTTTTAAAGTTAAAAACTGATTTGTTTAAAATTTAAAAACCGATTTTGTTAAAGTTAAAACAGAAATTTTTATAAAGTTTAAAACTGAATTTTTAAAAAAGAAATAAAACTGTTTTTGAGGCAAAAGAAAAAAAACATATTTTTATATGTTGAAAGCAAAAATAGAAAACATATTTTTATATGTTGAAAGCAAAAGTAAAAAATCATATTTTTATATATTGAATAGCGAAGTCAAAATTCGATTTTTATATATTGAATAGCATAGTAAAAAATTCTATTTTTACATATGCAGAGAATACGGGTGAAAGCGACAAAAAGGCGAAGATTTCTATTAAGGAAGTGTCAAGAAGTTGGATAGCTATTGGTGAGATTTCTGATTTAAAATTTATATATATATACGTGTGAAGTAAAAGTGAATTGCTATATATATATATATATATATATATACGCCCCTCGTCCACAAACCATGGACGATATTTATTGGTTGAAATTGTGGTGAAAATAGAATGATTGTTTGGGATTGTTTGTGATTGATATTGGTTGATTGTGGTTGAAAAATACCCATTGGTGGTTGTGAAATATTTGGTTGAAACCACATAGGATTAGTTTGTGGAAATGAATAAATATATATACATGCCGCCTGCGTGCGAACTAGATGCATGTTTCCCATTGTCAAAAACCGCGAGGTTTTAAGGTAGAGCGAGGAGCCGTACTAGGGACGGTGCCGGTGTAACTACCCTGCCGTTATGCTGCCGAAATTTTGAATAATATTTGTGTGTTTGAATTATTTTCATATGCATAAGCTATATTTATTCATTGTATTGAAAACATTCATGTGTTGAATTGATATTCATCCGTTGTTTAGAAATTCAAGTGTTGAATGGTATTCATATTTTGAAATAAAGTGTTCGATAATAAAAATCACATTTTTATCTATATATAAAAACTATAGAAAACATTCATGTGTTGAATTGATATTCATTCGTTGTTTAGAAATTCATGTGTTGAATGGTATTCATATTTTGAAATAAAGTGTTCGATAATAAAAATCACATTTTTATCTATATATAAAAACTATTGAAAACATTCATGTGTTGAATTGATATTCATTCGTTGTTTAGAAATTCATGTGTTGAATGGTATTCATATTTTGAAATAAACTGTTTGATAATAAAAATCACATTTTATCGACTATATGAACTATATAGAAAAATAGTGTTTTGAAATGAATCGTTTTACAATAAAAATCACATTTTTATTGTATGCATAAATCGTTAAAATGTGAAGAGTTGAAAATAGCCACTTGTTCAAAATAAACATATATGAGTTGAAATATTCATTAATTAGCTAATGAAATGATTTGCACCTATTTATGTAACATTAGAATGAATGGAGTTTTTAAACCAAATAGAAATCAAATATGAAGTTGAATAGAAAATGAAAAATGATATGAATTGTATATATATGTACATGCAATATTCATTGAACAGGTTATAGCAAAGGGGCTAGAGAAGAGGAATAAAATTTGTGCCCGACAAATAGGTACACGTTTACTGATTTGTTTGGGTGATGATTTTGAGCCTGTTGGCTAGCCGCTTGGCTTTTTCTTTTTCTTTTTGAGATTAGAAGGACCGGGACGCTATTTGCGATTTCCCGACGCTCCCGGTGCAGGGGAGGTTATGGCGAAATTTTTCCAAAATTTAAGGAGTTAGAAAATTTTTTTTGAAGTGAAAACGATATAGAAATCATTGAATGAACTATATTTATATAACTATATAAATATAAATAAAATTAAAACGAAACGAGGCCGTGCAGTTCGTATTTTGAAACCGTGATTTCAAACGACTAGTACGGGAAATCCGACCATTGGATTTTCCCGAAACCTCAACCGTCGGGTTCGCCTTGGAATAATCTTTCCAACGGCACCAACCTTGTAAAAATCCAACGGTTGGATTGTCCGGAATGTTTAATTCAAATTTGAAGAAAAACAGCGCCAGAATCGATTTTATTTATATATAAATATAAATAGAATTATATTTAATCGAATAACGACGCTGAAGTTCGTATTTTGAAATCGAAAATTCAAACGATTGTACCGGGAGATCCGACCGTCGGATTTTCCCGAAACTGGAACCGTTGGATTCGTTTTGAAAAGACCTTTCTAATGATGTAAATTTTGTGAAGATCCAACGGTTAGATTTTCAGATATGTGTAAATCAAATCTGAAGAAAAACAGCGCCACGGCCGCCTTATGGCCCGAAGCGTCGTTTTGAATAGAATGGCTATTTTAAAATAAATAAAAATAGCGATAAATAGTTATAAAATATCGTAAGCGATATGGAATGGAAATAAACTGAATTTGCTTGATTTACGTGATGTTTGATGGTTGAATGTGTTTGGTGTGAAAACTATATAAAGAACACAATTGGTGTTGTCGAATAATTTAACCATTGAAATAAATCGATTTGAAATTCTAAATATACGTGAATTATTTGAAAAGGCCGAGTTAATTCTCATTTCGAATAATCGACCGACGATTGAAATTCGAAGATGAAGACGATGGTCGAAGACCGGAGATCTTCACCTCGTTTGGATGGTAACCGAGGTCCTGATTGGGAGGCATCCCGAAATATGGATAATGAGTGGTGATCGTTCAGACGTACGTGTTGATCGATGGGTTTGCGAGGTATTTAGTACCTCCGGTTTCGTTCAGACCCAGAACGGACTTGTAAATGGACTGTGTGTCTGACATAGGATTTATTCTGTGTGGCATGCTAAGATGCAGTGATCAGGGCTTCTGTTGAAAAGCAAAGTCTTGTGGTGATGATCAAAGCACCGCCTGTGTGGCGTAGCTTTGTGTGTAACGTGAATTCGCGAGCCTCACACCCCGGTAGGAACCTAAAACGGGAGGAAGGACCTCAGGGAGGGCATGCGTTTCTTTCTAGCTAGGGTGGTGTCAGTGACCTACCAGCCCTGACATTTATATACTTTTCACCTATGTGGTTGTTGCTGTTGCGAGGCGCCTCGGTTTGATCGGACGATCCGGGTCCGATGGAGTCATTCGTTGGCTCGTTTACGCCCCAAAGGGTGGGGAAACGTATTGTTCAGGAATTTTAATCCACATCGGTGGACCGGCCCTGTCGCTCCAAGGGTCGATGCGCTCTGACCCTGTGGCTCGGGCTAGAGAGTCACGAAGTCGGTGAGGACTATCTTTTGCCTTGGTTCATGACGGAAATCCAATTTCCAAATACGAGACGATGCGGTTTTGATTGTATATATATATGGCGACATGATATATGGTACCCATGCCGTCTATGATTGATAGTTATGATTTGAAAGTGTTTTCAAACATATAGACACTAGCAATAATATCAATTGCCTTTGTTTTATTCGTATCAAGCATATCTTAGCCGTTATAAGGTAAAAACTCTATCCTCCGGTTTGCGTTGCATTGTGTGATGGGAACTGAGTCTTATAACGGTTTCATTTTTATAAAAGGCATAGCGATATTTAAAAGAAAGATTTGTTTTAAAGCACTGGCAATCCAATGGAGTAAACCCGTTCCACGAAAGTGGCGTGGTCCTGTGATTAGCCAATTATATATGTGTTGAGTAGATTTCTCATACCAGTCCCATGACTGACTCGTAGTTTGTTTCACTCTCAAACTCGGGTGCCCTTTTTCTACACGGGCAGCCTTGTATTCAGGTTTAGCTGGTTCTTTCTGGATAGCTGGAGCTGAAGATGGATTCTATCATTTATTTCTTTTTATGCTGTTCAGCTCCTATTGTACATATTTTGTTTATTTCCGCTGTAGACATTTATGAATAGCTGAACTGTATTTGTACTAAGTAAGATCCTGTATACTGTGTAACTCTGATGATTACTTTTATCCAGTATATTTTGTTGTTCATTCTGGTGTATTTATTTAATTCTGTTCTGCTATTATCTGTTTCTGTGTTATATTCCAAAAGATAACCTTGTTTCCGTGAAAACGGGAAATCGGGTCGTCTCAATTGACTTCTGAGCAGCTGGAATGAACTTCTCACTAAAGCGAACCTTAAACTGCTCCCAAGTAATCTGATCTTCGGGAGTAGCTGCCTTTATAGCATTCCACCAATTCATTGCCCGCCCTTGCAGCTGACGGGACGCTAGCTTTCTCTTCATCGCATCCTTGATACCCAAATCCTCGAAGATACGTTCGCAACTATCCAACCAATCTTGAACATCCGTAGCCGACTCCGTTCCGTGGAACGGCTTCCCACCAAGGCTAGTATAATCCTTATTCAGCTTGGCGAAGTCGACTCTTGGCGCCTGCACTATTGGGCCACCACCATTTCCACCATTGGGAACTGCCCTCTGTACATCTCTAAGCATCTCTCTCATGAGGTCAGTAAACATCGTTCTCATGTCAGCAGCACTCCCATTATTGGCTCCCCTACCAGCACCTCTAGTATATCGGCTCATCGTCAATCTGAAAAAGGAAATGATTATCGACTCCATAGTGGTGCTAGTGCAGTACGACTTCATCCTTATACTACTAATAGTATATATATATATAGCTTTTAAAAACCAAAGTAATCACAAATACGCTCTCTCGTATACGTATATTATCTCTCCCTGATAACTTCCCTAGGTCAACTACGCAACCTAGAGCTCTGATACCAAGTGTGACGTCCCGCCCCGCACCAGCCTGCATTTCCTCCAGAATTGCGCTGTACACATGCCCGACTAGCACGGAACGGTCGCCAAAGAAAGGAAAGAAGAGGATGAACTAATCAAGGGACCTGTAGAATGTCTCACAGCGCATGGGATAAAATATAATAATAACATACTTGACATAAAACAGGCGAGACAGTGCATAAGCTGATAACTAAAACCAACATCAATCTCAAAGCAGCGGAAATCCAAATACAGCTTATTACAACTTTCCAAATTTACTGTCTCTAAACAAAAGAAAGCTAAAGTAGAAGATACACCAACAATGCCCAAGCAGTGATCTTCAACAACACAGGGAGAATATTATGTATATAGTACGTGGAAGCCTCCTGCTCGTCTCCGGATCATCTACCCGTGCATCACCAGCTAACCTGTCTCTAGTCTGCTCGTGTGAGCACCCAGAGTAATAAGAAGAGACATAAAACTCTGGGTCAGACATAAAGCCTGGTATGAGCGATAAGCATCTAAATAGAATAATAACAGGTATACTAAACCATACCTGAACCTGGACCTGCAACCAAAGAGTTAGTACCACATACCGTACAATGCTCTAAGGTGCCATAATAAATAGTGTAAGAATACGGGGGTGGGGTGTGCATGTCACAATGATAGCAAGCAAATCATCCATAGCAACCATCCTCACATCTCTCACTCAGTGCGTAAAGCGTACGACATCTACCACTTTGGAACACTAGACAAACTGAGGTAACGACGAATCCCGACTTGTAGAAACCCTGCTGTGACCAAGCCAAACACTTGGAGTCATGACCAAACATTTCAATGACCCACTTCATTGGTCGTAGCCCTTGGTTCTACCGATGCCATAATGGCCCTGAATCCGCCTTCGTACCTCCTACCATAGTGGTCCAAAGCTATAGACGTCGATAACTCCTTGGCACGCGTCCCGCAGCAAAGCCCAACCATGAAGCGAACTCGTTGATACCCATCTGAATCTTAAGCTCTAACTTCTCATTTGGACTTCCTTTGCATCTCGGGTTTGGTCGAATTGGAGTGGGTCTTCAGAAAAGTTGTCGTGCAGTAGCAGCTCTAGAATTCGGTTCGGTTCGGTAGTCATCACCCTCGTCGGTTCGGTTCGGCCCTCCATCCTTGTCATCTTCCATTCGGTTCGGGTCGGGTACTTCACTCCGGGTCGGGTCGGTGTCCTCCTCCGGGTCGGGTCGGGTTGCTATCCTCCTTTCAGCTCATGCTCCTTCTCCGATCAGCTCCCTCGTTCCCATCTACTCCGATCCGATCCGATCACTTCGCCTTACTTCAGTCCGATCCGCTCCGCTCCCTAGCTTGCTCCGATCCGATCCCCTTGTCCACTCCAACTCTGAGTAAACAGCCTTCCTTTTTGCCAAGTCTTTTATGTGCCAAACTCCAGTTCGGGTCGGGTTTCTTGCCCAGTTCACATTTCCGATCCGAGCCCCCCATCCGATCCGATCCGGTTAGGAGCCTGCACATTTCTGCAACTTTCCAGCGAGCTTTCTACGCCATTCGACGACGTTTTCGACCAATCTAACTATTTTAATCAATCATAAAACATACCATAGAGTCACAGCAACATGTAATAACAACCACAAACAGCAAACAACAATCCAAATGAATCAAAAGGGATCAAAAAGTGACTACAACTTCATATTTTCCCATAGTCCCTCTTAATCATGTTTAAGCATATACTTAGTAAAACTTAACCAAATCGTCTAAATTTTATAACAGAGGCATGAAATATTATTTAAGAATTTCTAAACATTTTTCCAGAATTTATTGGTGTATAAATTCGCTAATCCTCACTAATTACCCTTAATTAACTGTAATTAGTGTCAAAACGATGTTATCACTCACCTTGGCCACAACTAAAACCCCAAAACTGAAATATTCTCTGATTTGGTGCTGTTCCCAATCTTACACAGCAGCTCTACCTCGGTTCTCGTGCTAATACTCCTTGATTTGATGTTTGCTAAGCCTAATCTTCAATTAGAAAGTGATTTTTGGGTGTTTTAGAGAGATTTAGAGAATGGAGGCCATGGCTAGGTCAAGAGGAATGAAAGTGGCGGCTGGAAAATGTCTAAAGAAATGTTTTCTAACCCTAATCAGCCCCTACATACCCCTGAACCCGAAATTCCCCTTGGGCTTAGCTGTTAATCACCCGGTTAAGCCCAATTAAGCTGTTTTTCTCCATCTGAAACTTGTTTCAGCCATATCTCCCAAACGGTAAGCCCGTTTGGCTAATGTGACCACTCTACGGAAAGAGAAACCATCATCCGAAGCCAATGGAAGTGGTTTCAGGTCAAAATTCTTTTCCAGTCAAAAGTTATGGCCAAAACAGTGCCAACTAGGGGTAAAATGGTCATTTAAAAATCGAGAAAAATCATGAACATGGGAAATGACCCCAATAGTCGTCTCCCAAAGTTACATGACCATACGACTACGTATGTGAAAGAAATAAATATCCTACGATCCTATGATGCGTAGAATGCGGGTCGTTACAGAACCGATCTGATCCCCTGGTGCATGGCGAACCCTCTGACCTGTTCAAGCGCGAGCTAGTCTTCAGCGATCCGAATCGCACGGATCTGGTGACACGTGTCCCTAACCGTCACCTAGACCGATTCTCCCCATCTGCACGATCCGATTTTCAAGCAGATCACGACACCTGTCAACAACGGCTAATTTGACTGTTTCTTCAACGGTGGCGATGCGATCCGATGTTCTCGGGATTCGTGCCACGTGTCCACGATCCGCCTGACAAAATCAACTATAAATAGCCCGGAGCTTGGCATTTTTTGGGATCCTTTTGGCAATATTGAGTACTGAATCCGCCATTGTTGTCAAACTACTGAAATATTGAGAGAAATCCTTGTTGTATTAGCTTTCAAAGCATAATCAATAATATATAAAGTGGACGTAGGCTCGTTAACGCCGAACCACTATAAATTCTGAGTGTTATTTTCTTTTTCCTCGTTCTTCATTTGAAATTCTATAACATTCAGAATAATTTTGGTGTTAGGTCCAAATTTCGATCTAACATTATCAATGTCCAGTGTCCGTATGTATCAACTTCAAGTGTAGTATCAATTCAAAATCATGTATAATATCTATACTTATCAGTTTTTCCATATCTACATATACATACAAGATTGTGGCACAAATGGATACACACGTACAAACAAGGAGCTAAGACAAGCCAACAAACAACAATAAATCAAAACTATTGCAGTAGAAAAAATTTCAGCTTTCCTCTCAATTATTATTGTTTTTATTTATTTATATATTTACTCATCATGCATGCAATCCACACACAAATATAATACACACACCAACACATATACACATTCACGTGCACAAACATAGTTCATGCACGCACACACAGTTCACATGCAGCAACAAAATGTCCAAAATTTCCAAGTATAAATTTAGTACAGGAATAAATAAGGCAATGCTTCCAATTTTGAAAAATAAGGCATGAGTGATAGTGTATTAAAAAAATGAGGGTAAAGTAAATACCCTGACAAGGCTTGGGTAAATTTCTATTTTACAAAAAATAAACAGGGCATGTAGAGGACATATCTGAACCAATGTGTGTTCAAGTTTCTACCAAATAAAGCAAATAAATAGTGTAACATGGCGTTCTAAAAGGGTCCACAATCAGGTAAATACATGGTCGAAGTGTGCGCTTCAGATTTTAAACAAAGGAACAACATGAATGAGCATGGTAGCATGTTGATGGTGACACATAACATTTAGACTCAGGCCAGAACTGTGGTCAGCATGAGGTGAAAAATGGATAAAGCCAAGAGTAAGCAAGGAAAGGCAACAATGCATAGGGTATTTTCTTAATGATGCTACAACATTATATAATAATATAAAATCAAATATTCATACTGCATGGAAGCAAAAATATACAAAAGCAAAGATACTCATGGCATGTTCAAATGAGAGTGTTGCACTAATCTTAAACCAATTGTGTATGTCAATTAACATTTAATCCCATTAACATATATAGAAATAACAGTATAATACGGTACCCGAATTTAGGTGAGGGAAGCATAACATATTCCTATAATAAAGTAAAATAGAACCAATATTTTATGTGACAGTGCGATAAGCACATAAAACCACAGTCAACACAACTATTATTTTCTGGCGACACAAATTGAATAAATGTCTTGAATTTAAAAGGGTAATCATGGGAATAAACTCACCTGTACTCAGCGGAAAAACAGAGCGGCAGCAGCGAGGCGGTCCATGCATGGCTAGAAAAACGAGGTGCAATGCTGAAAGGTGAGGGCGGTGGCTTTGAGAGGTCGGAGAACAACAAAGGGGGAGGCTATTGTATTTTTTGATTCAAATATTTTATGAAGAGGATTTAGTCAATTCAATGATTGATTGATTAGATTGATTGATTAATTAATTGACTAATTGGTTGATTGATTGATTGGTTAATTGGTTGATTGATTTGATCATAGAAGGAAAGATATGAATGGTTATATTTTGGAGATATCTTGAATGGGCAACTTGGGTATTTTCTTAGGCATTCTATTCTCCCATATATGCAGCCTTCATGGTTAGATTGCGAAAATCGGTAGAAGAAACCATGTGAGAATATCTGGTGAGGCTGTGCGCCTCCATGGGCTTGTGCCCTGGAGAGGAAGATGTAGGAATTTAGGTTGAGGGTAACTATTCCTATTTACTACTGAAAGACGTAGTTGGCGCCTCTAGATTGTCCAAAGGTTTGTCGTCGTTCTTCATCGCTCTTCTGCTCCAACAATATTTGTAGTCATCTAGATATTCTTTGCCTATCTCAATAAGGTTATTGATTCATTGTATTTTATTTCCTTTTGGTTGTAATCCATTGAGTGTAAACAAATTTTTTTTATGATGAATCAATAAAGTGGGTGGTTGGGTGGAATATTAATGTACTGCTATTATTTCTTGTTTTTTATGTTGTTATTTTCAATCAAATTCATCTTCAAGTGATTGGGTGATAAAGATCCTATTTTTTGGCGTTTTGTCAAACTTCGGTTACGCACAAAAACACCAACAGTCTGGTATCAGAGCAATTTTTGCATAACAGTTTGATATCAGAGCTCAGTTCATCGCATAGCTTGGAGTGATTTTGGATTGAAGATTGTAGATGTCAGAGATGATGTTACTTTCGTGGATGACTATTTTTGATGGTAGATATTGAGGGGATTTGGAAGCCTATAATGGTGGATGTTCCATACCTCAATGGTCCAATTGATGGAGATGTGAAGAAGCCCTCTGATATGGATGAGGGAAGATGGAAGAAGACAAAGAAAAAGGCGGGTGACAGTTGAAGAACCTAGTCCACATCAAGGTGGAGAGGTTAATATGGTCACTGCTTATGGTCCTAAGTTGGAGGATCATGGTATCGACAAGGGTCTAAATGTTGATGATGCTCGAGGGATCAAGGAGATGAAGAGAACATGTCAAACTAAAGACGGATGTCGAGTTTTGAAATCCACAAAAACGTCGGAGATCTTATGGTGTTGCAACCACTTTTTTAGACCGTTGGTTCTTGCGTGGTGTAGCTTAGATGGTAGATGCATCTTTTAAAGGCGGTGGGTTGTGTTTGTAATTGAGGTGTGGTCGTTGTCCTTTCAAATCGACTGGGGTATATCTCGTTGCCTTGAAATTGATATTGGTTTTAATTTAGAGTAGGTGCTACTGAAAGAGCTAGGTTGACTTGTTTGTGGATTATTGGAGATATGTGATATTTGAATCAAGGTGGAGTGTTGAACTTTTTGATTCAAATATTTTATGAAGAGGATGTAATCAATTAAATGATTGATTGATTGATTAATTAATAGACTAATTGGTTGATTGATTGATTGATTGATTTATTGGTTAATTGATTGATTTGGTCATAGGAGGAAAGATATGAATGGTTATATTTTGGAGATATCTTAAAGGGGCAACTTGGATATTTGCCTAGGCTTTCTATTCTCCTATATATGCAGCCTTTGTGGTTAGTTGCGAAAATCCAAAGAAGAAACCACGTGAGAATATCTGGTGAGGTTGTGTGCCTCCATGGGCTTGCGCCCTGGAGAGGAAGACGTAGGAATTTGGGCTAAGGGTAGCTATTCCTATTTACTGCTGAAAGACGCAGTTGGTGCCTCCAGATTGTCTAAGGGTTTATCGTCGTTCTTCATCGCTCTTCTGCTCCAACAATATTTGTAGTCATCTAGATATTCTTTGCATATCTCAGTAAGGTTATTGATTCATTGTATTTTGTTTATTTTTTGGTTGTAATCCATTGAGTGTAAATAAAAATTCTTTTTGGTGAATCAATAAAGAGGGCGGTTGGGTGGAATATTAGTGTACTGCTATAATTTTCGATTTGTTATGTTGTTATTTTCAATCAAATTCATCTTCAAGTGATTGGTGATAAAGATCCTGTTTTTCAAGCGTTTTGTCAAACTTCCGTTGTGCACAAAACTCCAACAGAGGCCAATTGTGAAAATAAAGGGAAAGATGATGTTTGATTTGCCTTCGATGGGTGTCTCCGGCGTTGGGACTTCGTGTGGTGGGTCCAATCAGGCGCGATGTGATGGAGGCGGCTGTGGATTCAGGTGTGGTGGATGTTGATTACAGAAACTCGATTGGAGTGGGGAGGTGCTACGGTGGATTGGTCAATGAAAGCTACGGTCATCAGTTTGTGGAGTAGAGTTGTAACAACCTGGAAAATCAGAACCAATTTAAAATTTTATTTTGGCTATTTTATTTAATTTTAAATAGTTAAAATAATATATTTTAAATAATAACGATTAAAAATTTATTTAAATTGAAGTTTGAAAGAATATATTTATTTTAATTTTAAAAGGAGTTAGAAATAGTGTGATAGCATGAATATTTGAATTCGAACTATGACTTAATGTACAGGATGCAAAATAAATCGGATTTAGTCAAACCAAAAATATCAGAATCTGTTTAATAATATCTTTCCAACGAATCCGAAAAATTGAAATTTCATAGCAGGAATAAAAAGTTATGCCCAGTTTAAAATTCAGAATAGTCGCTATAGAATTTGATATAATATATAGCCCGTATATTTAGCCATTTTGCAAATGACCTCTGTTTTCGACGAAACCACCCTGGTTGGATCCGGAATGTCAAATTATTGCAGGATTCCAATTTTCATAATTTTTGGAATTAATATGTGAGCGTGGCAAAAGAAAATGTGTTTTGTCAATTTCAGTCAAATTTAATCGACTTGAAAATGGTCATTTTTCAAACGGTCTTTAAATTCGACGAAATTAATTTTGTTAGGACCGTATCGTCAAAACATAGCTAGAAATATTTTTTCTGTAATTTTTAAAATAAGTATGTGGCCCGGTGAATTTAAATGTTCGATCGAATTAAATAAATAAATGATTTGAATTTTAATTTAAATAAAACGGACTGAAAACGATCGATTGGGCTGATGGGACCTAGCCTATTTTGTCCAACACGAGGGCAATTGGGTAGGAACAACTTTCATTGGGCGGAAATTGGAGCTGAAAAGGATTAACGAGCTTAAAACTAGTAACTAAGAAATTAAATATTATTTTATTATAAATAACTCATTTCAAAACCCTAGCCCTAACTAAAACAACCGCCGCCAACTTTTCAATGGACAAAATACTCCTGATTTTAGATCTTAATTTCCTCCAATCCAATTCGAACTAGATTCCAACCTCAACACCAATTCGAAGAGCAAAGTAAGGCCTTTAATTCCATACGGATATGATCACTTTTCATTATCCGTACGAAGCGGATTTGGAGCTTGAACCGACCGACTTTAGGCGCGGATTCCAAGTAGGAGGGCCCATCGAGTTTCGCCGTACCCATGGTGGAGATGGAGTAGGCCGAGGCACCTCTCGTGGTAGTTCCCGATGGAAGTTCGGCCGACTCTAGTAGGAGCGACGATGTAACAACCCGTAAAATGCGAGCCAGTTTGAAATTTTTATTTTGGCAATTTTAGCGAATTTTGAATATTTAAAATGAATTATTTTAAATAATATCGACGAAAAATTTAGTTTAAATAGAATTCGACGTATATATTATATTACGTCGTCGTTAGAATATAAATAATTATATATAATTATAAATAGAATTGAAAATGGCGCGGTAGTTCGATAATTCGATTTCAAACTTCAATTGAATGTACCGGGTGCAAAACAATCCGGATTTTAGTGAAACCAAAAACATTAGGATCTAATTGATCATATCTTTCTAACGAAGCCAAGAAACTGAAATTTCACTTTAAAAGTTGAGAGATATGTCCAGTTTAAAATTCAGAAAAGTCGCTGTGGAATTTATATATATTTTAATATATATAAAGGCCCTTAGAAATGGAAATTTTGCAAATGACCTCGGATTTTGACGAAACCACTTTTGTTGGATCCGCAGTGTCAAGTTATTGCTAGGTTTCAAATTTCGTAATTTTCTGAGTCAATATGTGAGCGTGGCAAAGGAAAACGCGTTTGACCAGTTTCAGTTGATTTTAATCGACTGGAAAATGGCCATTTTTCAAACGGTCTCGGAATTTGATGAAATTAGTTTTGTTAGGACCGTATTGTCAATACGAAGCTAGAAATATCTTTCGGGAATTTTTAGAGTCCGTATGTGGTCCCGGTAAAATGAATTGTGCGTTTAAATTGAATATATAAAGATTTATATTTTAAATTCAACGGAAATTGTTCGAAACGATCGAATCAGCTTACCGGTTATATCCCATTGTGTCCGGAAGGGGGGTATTTAGCTAGGGATGACAATCGTTGGGTTTGATTTTGAATTCAGATCGATAAACAAACAATTGGAGAATTAATTAATAAGTAATTAAAATAAAATATATAAATAAGGGTCAAACTGGGTCAAACAAACCCTAAATCATTTTCAACGGTCAACCCTCCGTTTCAGCCGCCACTCAAGTCCAACGAGCGATTATCTGCTTCCTCCCTTTCCTCCGCAATAACCTCCGATCCACTTTGTCATTCGAAGAAATTTCAAAACAAATTTATTCATCTCCTTGAGATCGCCACCTTCAACGGCGATGATCTGCCACCATCGCCTAAGGAGGCGGATTTTCCATTTGAAACTCGCGATTTTCGAGTGGGATTTTCTGGCACTGGGGGCGTTCGAAGTCGCTGCCCTAACCGGCGATGGAAGAAGGTCCCAAGGCCTTCGAGGTGACGTGCGTTGATCGCCGTCCGGTGTCCTGTGGAGGCGGTTATTCAAAGCCCTAGCAGGTGATGGTTTTGGATGGCTGTTTCAGTATTCCGATGGAGTAGAAGATGAACTAACAGTGAAGGTAGCTTCCTTTTTATTTATTTACAATAGAATGATGTATAGAAAAATGTATATATAAATAAATATAAATAGTAGATGTGTATATATATATATAATTAGTTTAAAAATAGCAGATATATATGTAGATTTTAAAAGAAAAAAATAAATAAAGAAATAAACAAACATTAGTTTAAAAATAAGGTTTTTATTTTAAATATCATTGTAATAAAAGGTAATTTTTATAGAAAATACCTTAGGATAAAGATACGATTTTTAGATTATATAGCATTGTTTTAAAAATGTAAATTTTTAAATATGTATATAAAAATGTTGTCTTAAAATTAAAGTAACATGATTTTAAAATTGAATTTATATATATCTAGATTTGTTTGAAAATAAACATACCATTGTTTTGAAAGTATAAAAATATGGTCTTTTCTATACGCGAAGTGATAAAAAACAATGTGATTTTTAAAATGAACATCATATTAAAAATATGATTTTTACTATGAACAGCGTAAAAAGAAGTGAGATGGAACAGATTGAAATCAAAAAGGAATTCTGACGGTTCAGAAAATCAGAAATGAAACGGCGGAGTGGAACCCTCGGTGAGAATTTCTCACTCTTCAATTTATTTTCTAGTTATTTATATATATACTAGGATGCAGACGGTGCTTAGTAGCACCCGACACAATCGTCCACAGACCATGGACTTGTTTGTTTGATTGCAAAAATTAGTTAGATTATTTGATTGAAATTGAATTGTGTGGTGAAATGAATTGATTTGATTGATGAGTGAATGGCGTGGGCCTTCACTAGACCGGGGATAAGGCTAGGCCTCGTCCCGTTTCTAGTATCGTGCCGTTATGCCGCCGAAATTTTCTAAAATAAGTTAGAAAAATAAAAATATCATTTTATTTTGTAAATGAACTGAATAAAAATTCATGAGTTAAAATAAAATATTTTATCGTTAAAAATATAATTTTTAACGTAAATGAATAGTTATAAACAAATCGGCCGATTTGTTTATATATACACTGATTTGACTGATATTGATTGGGTCGATAAATTTTACACATCGCCCAACTGCACAAATAAAATCTGTGTTTGATTGTTGAAACCCCACATGGGTGTTGGGATGAGAATTGGCATACACTAATCCCAATAAATTAATTGTATGTTGACCGATTGGTCGACAGACTGTGTAAGCGTTGATTATATATATTTGATGCTTATGCAGTTGTGTTGTGCACGTCGGGTGATGGTTGATTATTTATGGTTGCTATTATATACATGTGTTGTATGGAATCCATATGATTAACATTATATGGTAATTGATTGGGCCTCATTCCAATTGTGAAAATAAAGAATATTTTAAAATAAAGAATAACGTGTTGACGGTACTCATTTGTTGAGATTAGTCATGTGGTGAAAGAAATATAGATTCATGTGTTGAATAGAATGAATATTCATTTGTTGAAAAGAATAACGAAGTTATTGAAAAATATAAAGCCGTTTTGATTAGAGATGCGCTATTTTGACGCGAACGATATTGATATCGATTATATTCGTTTTTGAATAGAAATTGAATTCAAATAGAATTGAAAACCAATGTGAATTGAATTGAATATAAAACCAATTTGAATTTGAATCAAATTGAAAACCAATGTGAATTGAATCAAATTGAAAACGAATTCGAATTGAATTGAAAACGAATTCGAATGGAATTTAAAAGAAAACGAATTCGAATTAACTGAAAAGAAAATGAATTCGAATCGAATTAAAATCGATTTGAATTAAAATCAAATAGAAGTGAAAGTAAGAAGAATTTATAATAGAAAATTCAATTTTGATTTGAATTTGAAATATAGGTTGAAATTGTTTTTGAAACGGATTCAAAACTATTTATATAATTCGTTTTAAATAGAAATCGACGAAGTATATATTATATATATAATATAATGGCCTGAATAGAACGCGCCGCGCCGCGGCAGTTCGTGAATTTCGACCATTTATTTCAAACGGACATTACAGGAGATCCGACCGTCGGATTCTCCTAAAACCGGAACCGTTGGGTTCGTATCGAAAAGAGCTTTCTAACGAATATTGGAAATTTGAAATCTAACGGTTGGATTTGGAGATACGTCCAAATCAAATTCGAAAAAGGTCGCTGTAAGTGCAGTTCGATGGCCATTGTTGGAAATCGATTGTACGGGCCTTAATAAAATTATTAAAAATAGTGATAATTTGTGTAAAATCATAAGAAATGATTTGGGAAAATTTGGGATGAAAAACTCCATATTTGAAAAGATAAAAATAGTTTTTTATCGAAATGAACTAGTTTTAAATAATCGGAATTTCTAATATATTTGATTGGATTTGAAATGGGTTTATCGTGAACGGTGTTTTAAATAACACTAGTTCTTTAACCCGATAATAAATAGAATGTGATTTGGGTTTGTCGTGAACTGTGTTTTAAATAACACCTAGTTCTTTAACCCAGTAAAAGGAGTTTTAATGAATCTGCAATTAAATTGAAATGTGAATTGATAATCTGAATTATCAAATTTAGAAATTGAGCGAGAATGGGGTATTACCAGTTTTGCTCCAAAGCGATAGTTAAATCTTTAATTAGATTTGAACGTGAAATGGTAATTAAATTTACCGATAACACCGTGGTGTTAGTTATGGGGTAATAACAGTTTTGCTCCATGGGATAAATAGGTTGGGATTGGGAAATAAAATAAATAATTACTTCGGTGTGGTTCGCTAATCCCGACTAGTTTGGAAAACCATGATATGGTTTGAAATGATATCCAAAGGAAGATTAAAGAATAAATTTAAAGAATTTATCTTTGATAAAATTAATGGGAACCTTTCCCTAGGAGTGTGAATATCTGAATTGGAATGAGGCATATGTTGTGTTTGTATGACAATTGTTTATTATATACGTGGGTTATTCAGAAAGGCCGGGTCTATACCCATTCTGAATAACCGATTCGACGATAAGTCGAAGAGATTGAAGACGGTGCAAGACCGACGATCTTCACATCGAATGGATGGGTGCTACTGACGCTCACGATGGGAGTAGCTACCTTGAAGGGGGCTGAAGTGGTAGCCGTCCGGACGTGCTTGGAGGTCGACGGATATGCGAGGAAAGTGCCTCCGGTTTCGTTCAGACCCAGAACGGACTTGTAAATGGATGGTGTGCCTGACATTGTATTCCTTTATATTGTATTCGTTGATCTCTGCTAAATATATATCTGTTTGGCGGCGGAGAATTTATTCTCTTGCTTAACGCCCTTCTCTGAGACATACGAGCTTAGAGGTTATATATTGGCAGAAATCAGTGGTACGATATGGATTGATAGTGTGGCATGCTGGGATGCAGTGATCCAGGCTTTTGTTGAAAAGCAAAGTTTGGTGGATGATGATCAAAGCGCAGCTTTAATATAGCACGGCTTTGTGTATAGCGTTGATTCGCGAGCCTCACACCCCGGTATGGTGGTAAACTGATGGTTTGATCAGTATGCTTTTTCGTGGATGGGCACCTTCGTGGTGTCGTGGATTCGGTCGACCGAGATTGAGCTTAGTGCTCAGAGGGATAGGGTAAGCGGTGTTTTCTCTCGCCGGGACGTAAGCCGTAGTGATACTCGATTTCCCAAAAATGCGGATGTGCATTACGGTGTTTTCTCTAGCCGAGACGTAAGCCGTGGAGATGGCACTACGCGATCGATCTTTCGAATCAGGAGCCACCATGATGGAAATCCAATTTCCAAATATGACATTTTGCGGTTTTGATTGTAGAGCCTAGTATTGGCGACATGATATATGGTACCCATGCCGTCTATGATTGATATATTTATATTTGAAGTTGTTTTCTTCACTTATAGTAATAATATAAGATGAAATTTCACGTATCAAGCATATTTGGCTATTATAAGGGAAAACCCTATCCTCCGGCTTGCGTTGCATTGTGTGATGGGACCTGGGTCTTATAATAGCTTCATTGTTCTTTATTTAGCATTGCGCTGTTTGTTTTCTGCACTAGTATTCTTGGGAGGAAACCCGTTCCGTGTTATATGGCTTGGTCCCTTGATTTACCTAACTTTAAAAACAAAGATTAATAACTGTTTTAGTTCTCACACCAGTCACATGACTGACCTGGAGTTTTTTTTTTAACCTAAACTCTGGGTGCCCCTATTTTCCACACGGGCAGCTAGTAGTTTTTGTTTTGCAGATTTATATTCACAGGATCCGGATTTACAGCTGGAACGATGTTCGGAAAGCTCTGTATCCGTGCATTATTTTCAGTTGTGTTTTATATTGTTTTTCCGCTGCTATGTAATTTAAATCTCTGATATTTTCTGTGTAATATTAATTCATACTCTATATATTCTTGTATTCTGATGGAATTGTTGTTATAAACAATGAAATGTTCTTCTATTTGTGTTCTATTTTGTCGTGTTCTCAAACAATCAGGCGTTTCGAAAGGTCTAGATCGGTTTTGCGACTGATTCAGATCGAGCGAAATTCCTTGTTGTCACAGTTGGTATCAAAGCTTTGGTTTACAGAGCTCGAGAACAAGACACATTAGAACCATACGAAAGAATTCATCAGATATTGGATTAGTAATATCCAATTAGAATGACTCGTTAGAGATAGGATCAGTAGTATCCTAGAACGAGTGTGAAGAGTATATTTTTCAATTGAAAACAATTTGGTTTTGAAAATTTAAATCATTTTAAACGTATTTGACTATTTATTTATTTTGAATATGGACAATCCAGTATATAAAAGATTTTGCATATACGCGTCATGAACGTATATTCGAAGTTTTAATATATTAGATAGATGTAGAAACACACTCTAGTCGCCCGGACCTGATTCTGATGATTGACGCGTCATCATCAGTAATTATTTTCGTGTGACGAAGGTGTGATATCTATATATTTCCATTGGACTGGTGTGAGAACCAAAACTTATATAGTTAGAACACATTGTTGTGATTTGGCATCAAAAACATGATTTTCTGTATATGTATCAAAATTATGATTTTGAAACCTTAATCCACTAATTGATTGATGTTTGTGTTGATTGTTTATTTGTTTGATAATTTTGAACCATTTTGCCTAATTGAACCAAATATTGAATTATATTGAAAATTGGTCGCATTTGCTTGCATATACATATACTTACATTGAACAGGTCATAGCAAGGAGGCTAGAGCAGAGAATAAAATTTGTTTGCCCGACAAATAGGTACATGTTTACTACATAATTTACTGTTTTGGTTGGGTGATGATGATTTTATGAGCCTATTGGCTAGCCGCTTGGCTTTTTCTTTTTCTTTTTGAGATCTGAAGGACCGGGGAAGCTATTTGAAATTCCCCGATGCTCCCATTGCAGGGGAGGTTATGGCGAAATTTTTCGAAAATTTAGGGTGTTAGCCAAATTTTTGAAAATTCTCAGAAACTGAAAAGTTGGAGAATGGAAGCCAGATCGAACATAGAGTTGATTAATCAAACCACTTTCGACTTTGTTCCTTTTCGGGGACGAAAAGTTTTAAGTGGGGGAGATTGTAACAACCCGTAAAATGCGAGCCAGTTTGAAATTTTTATTTTGGCAATTTTAGCGAATTTTGAATATTTAAAATGAATTATTTTAAATAATATCGACGAAAAATTTAGTTTAAATAGAATTCGACGTATATATTATATTACGTCGTCGTTAGAATATAAATAATTATATATAATTATAAATAGAATTGAAAATGGCGCGGTAGTTCGATAATTCGATTTCAAACTTCAATTGAATGTACCGGGTGCAAAACAATCCGGATTTTAGTGAAACCAAAAACATTAGGATCTAATTGATCGTATCTTTCTAACGAAGCCAAGAAACTGAAATTTCACTTTAAAAGTTGAGAGATATGTCCAGTTTAAAATTCAGAAAAGTCGCTGTGGAATTTATATATATTTTAATATATATAAAGGCCCTTAGAAATGGAAATTTTGCAAACGACCTCGAATTTTGACGAAACCACTTTTGTTGGATCCGCAGTGTCAAGTTATTGCTAGGTTTCAAATTTCGTAATTTTCTGAGTCAATATGTGAGCGTGGCAAAGGAAAACGCGTTTGACCAGTTTCAGTTGATTTTAATCGACTGGAAAATGGCCATTTTTCAAACGGTCTCGGAATTTGATGAAATTAGTTTTGTTAGGACCGTATTGTCAATACGAAGCTAGAAATATCTTTCGGGAATTTTTAGAGTCCGTATGTGGTCCCGGTAAAATGAATTGTGCGTTTAAATTGAATATATAAAGATTTATATTTTAAATTCAACGGAAATTGTTCGAAACGATCGAATCAGCTTACCGGTTATATCCCATTGTGTCCGGAAGGGGGGTATTTAGCTAGGGATGACAATCGTTGGGTTTGATTTTGAATTCAGATCGATAAACAAACAATTGGAGAATTAATTAATAAGTAATTAAAATAAAATATATAAATAAGGGTCAAACTGGGTCAAACAAACCCTAAATCATTTTCAACGGTCAACCCTCCGTTTCAGCCGCCACTCAAGTCCAACGAGCGATTATCTGCTTCCTCCCTTTCCTCCGCAATAACCTCCGATCCACTTTGTCATTCGAAGAAATTTCAAAACAAATTTATTCATCTCCTTGAGATCGCCACCTTCAACGGCGATGATCTGCCACCATCGCCTAAGGAGGCGGATTTTCCATTTGAAACTCGCGATTTTCGAGTGGGATTTTCTGGCACTGGGGGCGTTCGAAGTCGCTTCCCTAACCGGCGATGGAAGAAGGTCCCAAGGCCTTCGAGGTGACGTGCGTTGATCGCCGTCCGGTGTCCTGTGGAGGCGGTTATTCAAAGCCCTAGCAGGTGATGGTTTTGGATGGCTGTTTCAGTATTCCGATGGAGTAGAAGATGAACTAACAGTGAAGGTAGCTTCCTTTTTATTTATTTACAATAGAATGATGTATAGAAAAATGTATATATAAATAAATATAAAGAGTAGATGTGTATATATATATATATAATTAGTTTAAAAATAACAGATATATATGTAGATTTTAAAAGAAAAAAATAAATAAAGAAATAAACAAACATTAGTTTAAAAATAAGGTTTTTATTTTAAATATCATTGTAATAAAAGGTAATTTTTATAGAAAATACCTTAGGATAAAGATACGATTTTTAGATTATATAGCATTGTTTTAAAAATGTAAATTTTTAAATATGTATATAAAAATGTTGTCTTAAAATTAAAGTAACATGATTTTAAAATTGAATTTATATATATCTAGATTTGTTTGAAAATAAACATACCATTGTTTTGAAAGTATAAAAATATGGTCTTTTCTATACGCGAAGTGATAAAAAACAATGTGATTTTTAAAATGAACATCATATTAAAAATATGATTTTTACTATGAACAGCGTAAAAAGAAGTGAGATGGAACAGATTGAAATCAAAAAGGAATTCTGACGGTTCAGAAAATCAGAAATGAAACGGTGGAGTGGAACCCTCGGTGAGAATTTCTCACTCTTCAATTTATTTTCTAGTTATTTATATATATACTAGGATGCAGACGGTGCTTAGTAGCACCCGACACAATCGTCCACAGACCATGGACTTGTTTGTTTGATTGCAAAAATTAGTTAGATTATTTGATTGAAATTGAATTGTGTGGTGAAATGAATTGATTTGATTGATGAGTGAATGGCGTGGGCCTTCACTAGACCGGGGATAAGGCTAGGCCTCGTCCCTTTCTAGTATCGTGTCGTTATGCCGTCTAAATTTTCTAAAATAAGTTAGAAAAATAAAAATATCATTTTATTTTGTAAATGAACTGAATAAAAATTCATGAGTTAAAATAAAATATTTTATCGTTAAAAATATAATTTTTAACGTAAATGAATAGTTATAAACAAATCGGCCGATTTGTTTATATATACACTGATTTGACTGATATTGATTGGGTCGATAAATTTTACACATCGCCCAACTGCACAAATAAAATCTGTGTTTGATTGTTGAAACCCCACACGGGTGTTGGGATGAGAATTGGCATACACTAATCCCAATAAATTAATTGTATGTTGACCGATTGGTCGACAGACTGTGTAAGCGTTGATTATATATATTTGATGCTTATGCAGTTGTGTTGTGCACTTCGGGTGATGGTTGATTATTTATGGTTGCTATTATATACATGTGTTGTATGGAATCCATATGATTAACATTATATGGTAATTGATTGGGCCTCATTCCAATTGTGAAAATAAAGAATATTTTAAAATAAAGAATAACGTGTTGACGGTACTCATTTGTTGAGATTAGTCATGTGGTGAAAGAAATATAGATTCATGTGTTGAATAGAATGAATATTCATTTGTTGAAAAGAATAACGAAGTTATTGAAAAATATAAAGCCGTTTTGATTAGAGATGCGCTATTTTGACGCGAACGATATTGATATCGATTATATTCGTTTTTGAATAGAAATTGAATTCAAATAGAATTGAAAACCAATGTGAATTGAATTGAATATAAAACCAATTTGAATTTGAATCAAATTGAAAACCAATGTGAATTGAATCAAATTGAAAACGAATTCGAATTGAATTGAAAACGAATTCGAATGGAATTTAAAAGAAAACGAATTCGAATTAACTGAAAAGAAAATGAATTCGAATCGAATTAAAATCGATTTGAATTAAAATCAAATAGAAGTGAAAGTAAGAAGAATTTATAATAGAAAATTCAATTTTGATTTGAATTTGAAATATAGGTTGAAATTGTTTTTGAAACGGATTCAAAACTATTTATATAATTCATTTTAAATAGAAATCGACGAAGTATATATTATATATATAATATAATGGCCTGAATAGAACGCGCCGCGCCGCGGCAGTTCGTGAATTTCGACCATTTATTTCAAACGGACATTACAGGAGATCCGACCGTCGGATTCTCCTAAAACCGGAACCGTTGGGTTCGTATCGAAAAGAGCTTTCTAACGAATATTGGAAATTTGAAATCTAACGGTTGGATTTGGAGATACGTCCAAATCAAATTCGAAAAAGGTCGCTGTAAGTGCAGTTCGATGGCCATTGTTGGAAATCGATTGTACGGGCCTTAATAAAATTATTAAAAATAGTGATAATTTGTGTAAAATCATAAGAAATGATTTGGGAAAATTTGGGATGAAAAACTCCATATTTGAAAAGATAAAAATAGATTTTTATCGAAATGAACTAGTTTTAAATAATCGGAATTTCTAATATATTTGATTGGATTTGAAATGGGTTTATCATGAACGGTGTTTTAAATAACACTAGTTCTTTAACCCGATAATAAATAGAATGTGATTTGGGTTTGTCGTGAACTGTGTTTTAAATAACACCTAGTTCTTTAACCCAGTAAAAGGAGTTTTAATGAATCTGCAATTAAATTGAAATGTGAATTGATAATCTGAATTATCAAATTTAGAAATTGAGCGAGAATGGGGTATTACCAGTTTTGCTCCAAAGCGATAGTTAAATCTTTAATTAGATTTGAACGTGAAATGGTAATTAAATTTACCGATAACACCGTGGTGTTAGTTATGGGGTAATAACAGTTTTGCTCCATGGGATAAATAGGTTGGGATTGGGAAATAAAATAAATAATTACTTCGGTGTGGTTCGCTAATCCCGACTAGTTTGGAAAACCATGATATGGTTTGAAATGATATCCAAAGGAAGATTAAAGAATAAATTTAAAGAATTTATCTTTGATAAAATTAATGGGAACCTTTCCCTAGGAGTGTGAATATCTGAATTGGAATGAGGCATATGTTGTGTTTGTATGACAATTGTTTATTATATACGTGGGTTATTCAGAAAGGCCGGGTCTATACCCATTCTGAATAACCGATTCGACGATAAGTCGAAGAGATTGAAGACGGTGCAAGACCGACGATCTTCACATCGAATGGATGGGTGCTACTGACGCTCACGATGGGAGTAGCTACCTTGAAGGGGGCTGAAGTGGTAGCCGTCCGGACGTGCTTGGAGGTCGACGGATATGCGAGGAAAGTGCCTCCGGTTTCGTTCAGACCCAGAACGGACTTGTAAATGGATGGTGTGCCTGACATTGTATTCCTTTATATTGTATTCGTTGATCTCTGCTAAATATATATCTGTTTGGCGGCGGAGAATTTATTCTCTTGCTTAACGCCCTTCTCTGAGACATACGAGCTTAGAGGTTATATATTGGCAGAAATCAGTGGTACGATATGGATTGATAGTGTGGCATGCTGGGATGCAGTGATCCAGGCTTTTGTTGAAAAGCAAAGTTTGGTGGATGATGATCAAAGCACAGCTTTAATATAGCACGGCTTTGTGTATAGCGTTGATTCGCGAGCCTCACACCCCGGTATGGTGGTAAACTGATGGTTTGATCAGTATGCTTTTTCGTGGATGGGCACCTTCGTGGTGTCGTGGATTCGGTCGACCGAGATTGAGCTTAGTGCTCAGAGGGATAGGGTAAGCGGTGTTTTCTCTCGCCGGGACGTAAGCCGTAGTGATACTCGATTTCCCAAAAATGCGGATGTGCATTACGGTGTTTTCTCTAGCCGAGACGTAAGCCGTGGAGATGGCACTACGCGATCGATCTTTCGAATCAGGAGCCACCATGATGGAAATCCAATTTCCAAATATGACATTTTGCGGTTTTGATTGTAGAGCCTAGTATTGGCGACATAATATATGGTACCCATGCCGTCTATGATTGATATATTTATATTTGAAGTTGTTTTCTTCACTTATAGTAATAATATAAGATGAAATTTCACGTATCAAGCATATTTGGCTATTATAAGGGAAAACCCTATCCTCCGGCTTGCGTTGCATTGTGTGATGGGACCTGGGTCTTATAATAGCTTCATTGTTCTTTATTTAGCATTGCGCTGTTTGTTTTCTGCACTGGTATTCTTGGGAGGAAACCCGTTCCGTGTTATACGGCGTGGTCCCTTGATTTACCTAACTTTAAAAACAAAGATTAATAACTGTTTTAGTTCTCACACCAGTCACATGACTGACCTGGAGTTTATTGTTTTAACCTAAACTCTGGGTGCCCCTATTTTCCACACGGGCAGCTAGTAGTTTTGGTTTTGCAGATTTATATTCACATGATCCGGATTTACAGCTGGAACGATGTTCGGAAAGCTCTGTATCCGTGCATTATTTTCAGTTGTGTTTTATATTGTTTTTCCGCTACTATGTAATTTAAATCTCTGATATTTTCTGTGTAATATTAATTCATACTATGTATATTCTTGTATTCTGATGGAATTGTTGTTATAAACAATGAAATGTTCTTCTGTTTGTGTTCTATTTTGTCGTGTTCTCAAACAATCAGGCGTTTCGAAAGGTCTAGATCGGTTTAGCGACTGATTCGGATCGAGCGAAATTCCTTGTTGTCACAGACGACGAGGGTGTTTAGGCAGGTATGGGTTTCGGCTGAAGTCCGTAAGCAGCGAAGAAGAAAGGGATTAATTCTCTAATGAAGTAAACTAATTAATTATTTTAAATTATTTATCCAAAGTTTAAAATTATATAACTCATTCAATTCAAATCAGAAATCAGTGAAACAACTTTCTATGGATTCATAGCGATGAGATCTACAACATGGAATTGACTAGAGCTTAAACGGTGCACATTGAAAATTCAGACAAAAATGAATGTGAGATATATGATCTTATAATTAAAATTGAATTATTTATCATTACAAGAAATCCATATATGTATGTTATTATAAATCATATATGTGATGTATGGAATTAGAATTGGTTAATTTTGATTGCGATGTATGAATGGGTTGGATTTTGATATTCATGTCTGTAGATCTAATTTTATAATAAAGATTCTTTTTTTATTTGAATCCATGAATTATGATTTGGTTTTTGAAATAAAAATCTCATCTTTATCGAACCCATGAACTTTGATTTGGATTTTGAAATAATAAATTATTTTTTTTAAACTATGAACATGATTTTTGTTTAGATTTTGTTTAACAATAAAATATCATTTTTATTGAATCTATGAACATAGAATACATTAGATTTGTTCTATAATAAAAATATCCTTTTTATTGCATCCATGAACTTGTCACTTAACATGTTTCATTAGATTAGAAAGAATAACATTTTTATTATTGTCACCTTGTTTCAATTAAAAAGATTAAAATAAAAAGTTCACATTTTTGTTTTCATTTGGTTGCAATATAAAGAATGGAATAAAAAAAGTTAAAATAAAAGAACATATTTTTATTGCCATTTTGTCGCAATAAAAGATTAGTTATCAAAGATCCTATTTTTATCGTCACTTTGTTTCATTAAAAAATTAGAATAGGAAAATATCATTTTCATTGTTCATTGTTTTCAATAAAAAAATTGTACATTAAAAATTACATTTTTAATGTAGTTTAGTTTCTTAAAGATTGAATTATGAAAATGTTATGATAGATTAAGAATATCATTTATGTTAGAAATGTTACATTAGATTAAAATATCATTTATGTTAGAAATGTTACATTAGATTAAAATATCATTTATGTTAGAAATGTTACATTAGATTAAAATATCATTTATGTTAGAAATGTTACATTAGATTAGAATGTCATTTATGTTAGAAATGTTACATTAGATTAGAATATCATTTATGTTAGAAATGAATATCATTTATGTTAGAAATGTTACATTAGATTAAAATATCATTTATGTTAGAAATGTTACATTAGAGTAAAAATGTCATTTATGTTAGGGATAAAAATATTAAAACTTCAAAATTCATATTTTTAATGTAAAGATAAAATATATAAAATATTCATTGAATGGATAATAATGTTAAAACATTAAAATTTACATTTTTAATGTAAAGCATGATTTATGTAAAATGATCATTGGATAAAATATAAAAATGTTTAACAATAAAGAGTTTACATTTTAATTGTATATGAGAAAATATGAAAAATGAACATTTGTTTTAAAAGATTCAAGTTAATAAAATTTTGTTTACGTTAAAATTTACACTTTAATGTATGTGTGATCATGTTAAAAGATTCATTGTTTAAAAATTTGTTTTCACATTAAAATTTACATTGTTAATGTAAAAATGAATCATTAGAAAAAGGTTCATTGCTTGAAAAATGTTTTTACATTAAAATTTACATTTTTAACGTAAATGAATCATATGAAAATAAAAGATTCATTGAGTAATAAAAAAATATTTTGACATTGAAATTTACATTTTTAATGTAAATAAATCATTAGAAAAAGTTTCATTGTTTAATATATTATGTTAACATTAAAATTACATCTTTAATGTAATAATGGATTGATTAAAAAGATTAAATTTTGGTAAAAATGTGTTAACATAGGAAAGTACGTTTTTAATGTACAAATGGTTGTATAAAAATATTAAAATTTGATTATAATATGTTTACATTCAGAAGCTCATTTTTAATGCATAAAAGGATTCAATAAAAAGATCATTGTTTGATAAAAATGTTTTTACATAAAAAATTACATTTTTAACGTAAGTAGGAATAATTAAAATATGCATTGTTTAATATTAACATTTACATGCTATAGAAGTAGAAATGTTCATTTGTTTGATATCAACATTAACATGTTAAAGAAGTAGAAAAATGTACATTGGTAAAACATTATCATTATTATGTTAGCGATAATAGAAATAATTCAAACTGAATTATAATTGCTTAAATTTATTAACCAATGATTTATGTATGTAAACTGTTGTTGTTTGAAAACCCCACACGGGTATTGGGATGACATTTGTCAAACACTAGTCCCAATATTTAGTTGTATGTCAACTGATGGGTTGACAGTCTTTGATGAGCATTATTTATTTATTTGTTTTAATGATCACATAGTTATAATTTCACTCGGGATGTGAATGGATTGTTAATTGATTATTTCTCATTATTGTTATATACATGCGATGTATGAAATCCATATAACTGAAATTATATGGTAATTGATTGAGTCCCATTTCGATTCAGGATATTTTTAATGTAAAATATATTTAAAATAAAGAATCTTTTGAAATAAAGCATATTTTATAATTATGAATATTTTAAAATAATATTTAGTGTAAAATAAAATTATGATTTCTATGTCCCTTTTTAGACGAATATAAAAATGTGAAGCTGAATTAAGTAGCAAACGTTATTTTAACCTGAACGGGTTTAATGATCAATTTGATTTACTTTATAATGAACATTGAAAGAAGTGATTTATAAATCTAATATTTTGAAAACACCAATATTTAATATGATAAAAATATATAATGTTCAATTTTTATTTAAAATTAAAAATGAAGTTAAAATCGTTTTAAAACGAATTTATAAAATATGTTTTGAATAATAAACAACAATATATATATAATATATATATATATTATATATATATTTAATGGCCTGAATAGAACGCGCCGCCCAACGACCATTCGCGAATTTCGACCATTAAATTCAAATTGATGTAACGGGAGATCCGTCGTCGGATTCTCCTAAAACCACAACCATTGGGTTCGTATCGAAAAGGGATTTCCAATGAATATAAGAGATTTGAAATCTAACGGTTGGATTTGGAATTACGCTCAAACCAATTTCAGAAAAGTTCGCTATAAGTACAGTTCGATGACCGTTTATGGAAATCGACTGTAAAGGCCTTAATAAAATTATTAAAAATATGAAAAAATTATGTAAAATCATAATAAATGATTTAAAAAGATTTTGGTTGAAAAATTCCATGTTTGAAAAGATAAAAATATATTTTTGTCGATATGAACTAGTCATTAACTAGAATAAATCTTTAGATTAAGATTTAATGTAGTTTTCCATTAAATTAATATTTACTTGGAATTAAATAAGTAAATTGGATTTTTAGGTTTGTCATGAATGGTGTCTTCAATAACACCGTTCTTAAACCCAGTTGAGAAAAGAATAAATCTTTTAATTAAGATTATTAGAGTTTCTAATTATATTTAGTAATTATAATAAAATGAAATGTGAATTGGGTTTATCGTGAACTGTATTTTAAGCAACATTTGTTCTTTAACCCAATTAACAGTGAAAATATAATTTGGAAGTTATAAATCTTTTATTAATATTTAATGGAAATTCTCTAAAGAAAAGTTTTCCAATTTAATATAGTAAATTGGAATTGGGCGGGATTTGATTTAATAATAATCGAGATGAGATTCTGTAAAAGAAGACCATTATTATATATGGAATTTAAAAGGCTTTGTCGTTATTCCATTTATATTATTAATCTGATATGGAAATTTATATCGATTATATGTTGATTTGATTTCTGTGAAAATTCCATATTTAAGGGAAGATGATTTTGGGTTTACCATAAACAATGTTTTTAAATAACATTGGTTCTTTAACCCAGTTAAAGATAAGATTAATTTCTTCAATTTGAATAATCATAAAGTTATGATTTTTGATATTTAAAACCAAATTGGAGTTTTAATGAATCTTCAAAAAGAAGATCAAAGAATAGATTTAGAAGAATTTATCTTTGATAAAATTAATAGGAACCTTTCCCTAAAAGGTGAATATTTATTTAAAAGAATATTCTGAATTGGAATGAGGTGTATGATGTGTTTTTATAACACCTGATTATTGATTATAAAATACGCGAGTTATTCGAAAAGACTGGGATTAAACCAAACTGAATAATTACTACGACGTTTAAAAGTCGAAGATTAAGACGGTGGTTGAAGACCGGAGGTCTTCACATGTTGTGGATGATTACTGATGTCTTGATTGGGAGGCATCTCAAGACAAGGTAATAAGTGGTGATCGTCCAGAAGTACTTGGAGAACGATGGATATGCGAGAATCTCTCTCCTGTGTTGAACATATGGGACAAGGAACAAGGTGTCTCCGGTTTCGTTCAGACCCAGAACGAACTTGTAAATGGATGGTATGTCTGACGTTGTTGTAACGACCCGCATTTTCAGCAACAGAATAATTAATTAATTTAATTATTTGAATAGTGATTTAGATAATTAAAGGGTCGTTGAATTGAATTATAGTGAATATTTAATTAAATTAAATAATAGAATAATATATTTATTTCTGAAATAGTCAGAAATAGTTGAATTCACAATATTGTGTGAATGGGCAATGTAAAATATATATAATTCAGTTTATATTGGATTATATTGACGAATATATTTATAAACGCCATTTGAACGTATAATTTAAATTATAATTATAATAGAGCTCGAAATGGCGCAGCAGTTCGCTATTTGGCGATTCGAACTTCAACTGGTGATACAGGATTCGTTTTAACCCGGATTTCTGTGAAACAAGAAACGTGTGGAGCTGGTGGAGTATATCTTCCTAGTGGAAGAGAGAAATCAGGATTTCGTCGTGTAGATTTTGTTTTATGTCCAAATCAAATTTTAAAATAGTCGCTATGGAATTCCTTTATATTTTGCAACGCTTTATTTACGTTGTAAATGAATTTTCTATAAAAAATGAATATTGAATTAACACTGGGATTTGAATATCGAGCTATAAACTCTGATATGAATATTTTAGAGCTGGGATATATCGTATGTGAATATATACGATAATATTTATTTTTAAATATTTAATTTAAATGTTTTTAAATATATTTATATATTAAAAAGGGGCTATTTTGGGCTTTAAAAATAGCCAGTTTTGCAAACGACCTTCAAATTCGACGAAACCAATTTTGTTGGATCCGCAATGTCAAATTATTGCTAGGTTTCAAGTTTCGTGATTTTTAGAGTCCGTATGTGGCCGTACGGATTTTTAGACTGAAAAACAGTCGATATTTAGACAGTTAAAAATACGCCGTGTGAGCATACGGAGTCGGAATTCGACGAAACCAGTTTCGTTGGGACCGTAACATCGAACTCTAGCTACATGTCTAGTTTCATGATTTTTGGGTATTATGTGTGTTAGCAGGAAATTCAGAGGACAAGAAAAAGCAGCGATAGCTTAAAATAAATATAAAACTCGAATATAAAAATATATTTTCTTCCTATATATATATCCTTAACAATCACCAAACCCTACAACTTTCATTCCCTGGCCAATCTCACTTGCGCCGCCACCAAAGGACAATAAACATGGAAAAACCCACTTCAAAAATCAATATAAATTCAAATACAACCTTATAAAATCCAGAAGTAGAGTTTTTGAGTTCAGGAGTTGATTCTTTTCCATCCTGTATGATTTATTCTGAGTTCGATTTACGTTCTGGGTTGCCAACGTCTGAAGCGTGGGATTAGGGTTCATTGATTTGGGGTTTTTATTGAAGTAATGGTAGAATCAAGGTGATATTTGGATTCAGGGGATGAAGTCGCACTCGCTTGAATTTTTTTGGGGTATTTGGTCAGAACTGGTGTCGCACCTGGCATGGGGGAGGCCGTTCGACGCGGTCAGCGGAAGGAGGCCGAGGTGGAAGTCTTTGGTATTGGGAAGGAGAGCTTTGCAAGAGAAGAATTATGGTGTTCTTTGTTTTAGATTTCGTTGAGAGATGGAGTGGGAGTGGAGGCTTGAACGTGTGGCAAATGGTGAAGGAGCCGTGTTTTGCCTGGAGGAAGGAAATGATGAGCAGCGGGTTTAAGGGGTAACACGGGATTAAGAGGTGATTAGGATTAGTCTAATTAATTTATTATTTAAATGATAACCATAATATATATATAACTGGTAAAAATCATATCTTTGTCATACGTTATCAGAAATCGACAAAACAAGATCCGTTGGGATCGTATGGACGGCGGCTACAGCATGGCACTGACCGGGAATGAATTGGAGCCCATTTGGATTTACGGTGAAAATTTAACGTCTGAACCAAATCAATGACCGATTATCGTTATTCAACGGTCTCCGTCCAATGTGAGTAAATTTCACTAACTATGAACACTTTATATTTTTATAAAGTATTTTTAGAATTGATAAACATTGGTTGAATTGCTGTGTGTTGGCTGTTTGGTTGAACTGCTAGTCAGTTGATTGAAAACATCGATAACGATATATATAAATCGTATCGAAATATTGATTCTGCTTATCAGAATATTTTATACTCATGTCATTTATGTTGACTGACATCTGTGGATGCAGGGAAACAGGTCGGAGGGATCCAACTGGGTTCCTCAACATTTATTTACCGCTTTTCATATATTTTGATATATGATGTGTTATATCATCCGTTATTGATTCTATGTGTTTGGATGATGACCGATCAGTTGATTTGATATTTTTACACCATAAGTGATACGAGAAAGGGAAAGGGGAATTTTTCAAAGTATATTTTGAAAATCAGCAGATTTTATATATGAAAGGAAAAAGGGTTTTATAAAAGAAATCATTTTATAAAATCAAAGAAATAAAAAGAAAAATATTTGTAAAACATTTACAAATAGATTAAAAGGAAATATTTATCTAGAGAAATAAACTGAGGTATAAAGGAACTATTTATTTAGAAAATAAATAGAACCTTGGAATATTTGAAAATGAATAAGAAGGGTATAAAAAGAGAATTTTACACTAGGAAGAAATTAGGCCCGTGCTTCGTACACGGGTAAACAGAATATGAATTCGAAGTGAGAATTTAAGAGAGATCTGTTTTAACAGATAAAGTGAGAAGGTTAATTTATAAATAAAGTTTTTATAAATTAATTGAGTTATTTATCTTTGGGTAAATAGAGTATATAAGTCAAGACTTATATAGAGAAGTAAAAATCGATTTCCACATCGATATTTGAAACTGAATATGTATGAAAGAGAATTTATCGAATAAGAGTTACTCGAAGTAAAGTTATCGAATATCAGTTTATTCGAAAGGAAGTTTATTGAATATTAGTTATTCGAAATGGGTTGATCCAATAGAGTTAATCGAATAGAATAAATATATTGAGATCAACCGTTAGAGTTAAACTGTTAGAGTTGAACTGTTAGAGTTAAACCGTTAGTGTTAAACCGTAGAGTTAAACCGTTGGAGTAAACATTTAGAGTTAGTTAGTTAGAGTTAACCAATTAAAGTTAATTAGTTAGAGTTAATCGATTAGAGTCTAATCGAACTAGAGTTATCCAATATAGTAATCGAATGAGGGATGATGGAATATTAGTTGATCAATTAGATTTGCTTGAATTTAGTTATTTGAGATAGAGTTAAACAGAAGTAGTCATTTAAGATAAGCTACCAGTGAGCACGACTGCTAGCGAAATTCGCAGGGTTGCAGATAGCCTAAGGCGGTCGGATGTTTCCTGAGGGAATCAGGCGTAACCATTGTGATCGCTGCGATCTAGAGTCGAGCGAATGGTGTCAAGTCAAATATTAGTTAATTGATAGAAATAATTTAGTCGAGTTAATTAAGCTAAGTTAGTCCAGTTGAACTGATCAAGTAAGTGGGTCAAAATGAGTAAATCAGACCGAGTTATCTGAACAAGGGTTAGGCCAGTAAGAGTTAAATAGAATAAGAGTTAATTGAATAAGAGTTACAACTTAGAGTTAACCGAGTATGAGTTAATAATTTAGTTCGTTATTTATTCGAGTTAGAAAATCAAAGTATTTATAAAGTCATTATAATTCGGATGCAGGGAATTATAACACTATTGTTATAATCAAGTGTTTTTCCGTACGAGAAGCGGATTTGTAAATAAAACCGAGGATGTCGTAAAGAAGTGTTAAAGATTTAGAAAGATGAACTTTGCCTATTTCGAAGTTAGAAATGTTGTTCAGTTAAGGTCTGAGAGGTAACTATACCCCAACTTGATTGGCTTCGTTTTAACTAAGAAATGGTTAAGATTCGATGGTGAAAAGTGGTTAAGTGGAAACCAAATGAAGGAGATTTGGCATAGTGATGTTTATTCAAACATCTGTTTAATCAAATGAAAGAGATTTGGAAATGTTTTCCAAATGAGAAGCAGAATTGTTTTCTGAATATAGAAACAAGAGATGAATATGTTTCCAATGACAATGATATATATTTTCTAAATATAGTGAATAAGAAACATTAAACAACAGGAATAGGGAAACGAACGAATGAATGGAATGATGATTGATCGATAGAATTTCCATCTGGAAATAATATCGTTGTTTGCACACAGACATGTTTTCATTTGATAGTTAAATCACCGACTATCAAAGTTTTTGACCATTTTACGTTGTTAATATGGAGAGACCGGTTGGATTATTATCCAGAGAACCACTCCGTATTGGCATAAGCATTGCGAATCAAGTATGCTGAAATATTTTGAAGACGGAGTTGTGCAAGGGCTATCCTGTTTACAGAATAGTGCCTTCGGTTTGTCCAGTCCCAGGACAAACGTATATGGAAGGATGTCTGACAGAGTATATTCAAAGGATCGCGTAAGTTGATCTCTTCAAACGTACTTACGTTTGGTGGCGGAGGAATTCGTTTCTCTTAGCTTTATACCCGTGGTATTTTTGGTGAAATCAATTTGTGATTTGGCGGGTATGACAATGTGGCATTCAAAGTAATGGAGGTGTGATCTGTCAAAAGATACGTTATGACCTCAAGCCTCATCAACCGGGAAATGACAAAAATCGGGCAGGCAGCATGGCTAAGTCGGTCGCTCCGAAGTAGGGTGTATGATCACCTATCTAGAGAAATTCCTTTTGTTCTTAAATCTATCGATGCTGTCCCATTTCGGGAGGCGGTTGCTGATCCCAACCGTCGGTGATATACATTCGATACACTCAAGCGAAATGAGTGGTCGGTCATGTGTGGGCCGGGTTGCAAGATGTTCTTGTGGAACCCAGTGTATTTGCCTCTAGAGATACACGTTCGGAAGGTGGTCCCATACCTTGTCAAGTTGGAATCCAATCTCCAATAAGTGCCTGCGAGTTTGATTGTATATTATATATGTAGAGCGTGAGATGCAAACGTTCTACTAGATTTTAATTACTTGTGATTAGACATTATTATAATATCAGATAATATATGATTTCCAAAGTGTTTTGGGTTATCGTAAGGTAAAAGTCATCCGTATTTATGTGTGGATTGGTCTTACGATTATCTTTTCTTTTGAAAAGGATTTTGAAAAGTTAAACCAAATGATTTGAGTTTACTCACACCAGTCCCATGACTGACCCAGAGTTTATTTTGTTTTGTTTTCCCTAAACTCTTGGGTGCCCAAATTTGTACGGGCAGTCAAGTAGTCAGGATTTTACAGATATACTTGGAGAGCTTGGAGCAGGAGGCTTCAGGATTTATGTAGCTATTGTGTATTCCGCTGTATTGTAAGTGCTGTACTCTGATAATGTTGTAGCATACATATACTGCTTTTGATTTCAAGTTACGTTGTATATTATATTTTATTCGTTCCGCTGTGAGATTCGTGTTACTCTGATGTTGTGATTGTCTTCTTCTTCTTCTATTCTATTAGTTCTATCTTATCTATCCTCACCCTCTAATTTCTTTCTTGGACTATCCGGTAATTTCGACTTTTGATTGTTCGATAGGTGTTATATATCGGATAACCAAGGTCGTCTTTTCCCGGGTCGTTACAGGTGGTATCAGAGCTGAAGGTTAAGTATTACCTTGGCTCTGTGGCGTGATTCAGTAGAGATGGGGTTAGTAATACCCTAGACTGAGTTTGAGTGTATATATACGAGTGAACGTATTTGTTATTTGATATAAAATGATTTTATATTGTGGAGATTTATTGGTTGAGTTGTTTATGAATTCTGGTCGATCAGTTTGATCCACTGTATCGATAGGGGTTTCTAAACGCTTGAATACGATGGAACGACACAGTATGTTTTGAAAAAGGGGTAAATGAAATAATTTTACCCAAATTATATTTTGATATAAGCAAAGTATAGATCTTTGAAATTATTATAGTATATTGAATGTGTTGGTTGTGATTATAATCGAATAAGATTATAAAATGGGAAATGGTTATGTAAATAACAAATCAAAATTCATATAAGTGAAATATATGAAATAAGATGAATTAAATCTGAATTTAAGTTCAGAATTGGAATTAAAATTGCTAAAATTTGAATAAGCGTTGTAAATGGAATTAAATTGAATATATGTGAATTTTAAAATCCTGGGAGATTTTAAATTTGTTACAAGCATTGAAAAGGGATATTTTGAAATGAATTACAAAATGAAAATGTTTAAAAATGGGTTTTGAAAGTGCTATCGTATTGAACTCACTTCGATAGCTGGGAAATAAATTCCGATGTTGATCCGGACTTCATCGGTGCTCATTTTCGAGTTTGTAAGTGACGGATTACTACCAAAGATTTTGTTTTTGAATTGTTTTGAGAAACCGAGTTGTTTTGATATTCCAAAGGGATATTTGATTTTTGGAAAAGGCAAAGCTGTTTAAAACTCCCAGAAACAGATTATTTGAAATAAACACAAATTAAATAGAAATTTGTGAAAGCAAATTCGGAATTGAACTGAAGTTGAATTAGAATGGTATCAAGTAGAATTGGACTGAATTATAGATAATCTGGAATAGAAATGAATTGTTGAGTAATAATTTCGAATTGAGATTGGGATTGCAGTTTGAGTGGAATTTGGCTTGGTTATAAGCAAATGGTTGTGTTGGAGATAAAAATGGATTGGGAATTGATTGGGGATACATTGGTATATGCTAAACTGATAGCACAGTTGAATGCCCGACAAAAGGTACACATTTATATTCATATGAGTTTGATGAGATTTTGATGAGCCGAATTGGCAAGCCGCTTGGCTGTTTGATTTTCTTTTGGATTGGAGAGGCCTGTGTGGCGGTTTGGGGATTTTCCCGATGCTCCCGATACAAAGGAGGTGCTGGCGAAATTTTTGGAAATTTCGGGTGTTAGAAAATTTTCAGGAGTTTTGAAAAATTTCGTTTGTAGAAATGAAGTAATAATTTAATTGAAATAAATAAATTCAGTTGAAACTGAAATTAAAGAAGTAAACGAATAATTCGAAACCAGTTAATAGGGTTATTCTCTACCGTAGCAATTTCGAGGACGAAATTATTTTAAGGGGGGAAGAATGTAACGACCCGCATTTTCAGCAACAGAATAATTAATTAATTTAATTATTTGAATAGTGATTTAGATAATTAAAGGGTCGTTGAATTGAATTATAGTGAATATTTAATTAAATTAAATAATAGAATAATATATTTATTTCTGAAATAGTCAGAAATAGTTGAATTCACAATATTGTGTGAATGGGCAATGTAAAATATATATAATTCAGTTTATATTGGATTATATTGACGAATATATTTATAAACGCCATTTGAACGTATAATTTAAATTATAATTATAATAGAGCTCGAAATGGCGCAGCAGTTCGCTATTTGGCGATTCGAACTTCAACTGGTGATACAGGATTCGTTTTAACCCGGATTTCTGTGAAACAAGAAACGTGTGGAGCTGGTGGAGTATATCTTCCTAGTGGAAGAGAGAAATCAGGATTTCGTCGTGTAGATTTTGTTTTATGTCCAAATCAAATTTTAAAATAGTCGCTATGGAATTCCTTTATATTTTGCAACGCATTATTTACGTTGTAAATGAATTTTCTATAAAAAATGAATATTGAATTAACACTGGGATTTGAATATCGAGCTATAAACTCTGATATGAATATTTTAGAGCTGGGATATATCGTATGTGAATATATACGATAATATTTATTTTTAAATATTTAATTTAAATGTTTTTAAATATATTTATATATTAAAAAGGGGCTATTTTGGGCTTTAAAAATAGCCAGTTTTGCAAACGACCTTCAAATTCGACGAAACCAATTTTGTTGGATCCGCAATGTCAAATTATTGCTAGGTTTCAAGTTTCGTGATTTTTAGAGTCCGTATGTGGCCGTACGGATTTTTAGACTGAAAAACAGTCGATATTTAGACAGTTAAAAATACGCCGTGTGAGCATACGGAGTCGGAATTCGACGAAACCAGTTTCGTTGGGACCGTAACATCGAACTCTAGCTACATGTCTAGTTTCATGATTTTTGGGTATTATGTGTGTTAACAGGAAATTCAGAGGACAAGAAAAAGCAGCGATAGCTTAAAATAAATATAAAACTCGAATATAAAAATATATTTTCTTCCTATATATATATCCTTAACAATCACCAAACCCTACAACTTTCATTCCCTGGCCAATCTCACTTGCGCCGCCACCAAAGGACAATAAACATGGAAAAACCCACTTCAAAAATCAATATAAATTCAAATACAACCTTATAAAATCTAGAAGTAGAGTTTTTGAGTTCAGGAGTTGATTCTTTTCCATCCTGTATGATTTATTCTGAGTTCGATTTACGTTCTGGGTTGCCAACGTCTGAAGCGTGGGATTAGGGTTCATTGATTTGGGGTTTTTATTGAAGTAATGGTAGAATCAAGGTGATATTTGGATTCAGGGGATGAAGTCGCACTCGCTTGAATTTTTTTGGGGTATTTGGTCAGAACTGGTGTCGCACCTGGCATGGGGGAGGCCGTTCGACGCGGTCAGCGGAAGGAGGCCGAGGTGGAAGTCTTTGGTATTGGGAAGGAGAGCTTTGCAAGAGAAGAATTATGGTGTTCTTTGTTTTAGATTTCGTTGAGAGATGGAGTGGGAGTGGAGGCTTGAACGTGTGGCAAATGGTGAAGGAGCCGTGTTTTGCCTGGAGGAAGGAAATGATGAGCAGCGGGTTTAAGGGGTAACACGGGATTAAGAGGTGATTAGGATTAGTCTAATTAATTTATTATTTAAATGATAACCATAATATATATATAACTGGTAAAAATCATATCTTTGTCATACGTTATCAGAAATCGACAAAACAAGATCCGTTGGGATCGTATGGACGGCGGCTACAGCATGGCACTGACCGGGAATGAATTGGAGCCCATTTGGATTTACGGTGAAAATTTAACGTCTGAACCAAATCAATGACCGATTATCGTTATTCAACGGTCTCCGTCCAATGTGAGTAAATTTCACTAACTATGAACACTTTATATTTTTATAAAGTATTTTTAGAATTGATAAACATTGGTTGAATTGCTGTGTGTTGGCTGTTTGGTTGAACTGCTAGTCAGTTGATTGAAAACATCGATAACGATATATATAAATCGTATCGAAATATTGATTCTGCTTATCAGAATATTTTATACTCATGTCATTTATGTTGACTGACATCTGTGGATGCAGGGAAACAGGTCGGAGGGATCCAACTGGGTTCCTCAACATTTATTTACCGCTTTTCATATATTTTGATATATGATGTGTTATATCATCCGTTATTGATTCTATGTGTTTGGATGATGACCGATCAGTTGATTTGATATTTTTACACCATAAGTGATACGAGAAAGGGAAAGGGGAATTTTTCAAAGTATATTTTGAAAATCAGCAGATTTTATATATGAAAGGAAAAAGGGTTTTATAAAAGAAATCATTTTATAAAATCAAAGAAATAAAAAGAAAAATATTTGTAAAACATTTACAAATAGATTAAAAGGAAATATTTATCTAGAGAAATAAACTGAGGTATAAAGGAACTATTTATTTAGAAAATAAATAGAACCTTGGAATATTTGAAAATGAATAAGAAGGGTATAAAAAGAGAATTTTACACTAGGAAGAAATTAGGCCCGTGCTTCGTACACGGGTAAACAGAATATGAATTCGAAGTGAGAATTTAAGAGAGATCTGTTTTAACAGATAAAGTGAGAAGGTTAATTTATAAATAAAGTTTTTATAAATTAATTGAGTTATTTATCTTTGGGTAAATAGAGTATATAAGTCAAGACTTATATAGAGAAGTAAAAATCGATTTCCACATCGATATTTGAAACTGAATATGTATGAAAGAGAATTTATCGAATAAGAGTTACTCGAAGTAAAGTTATCGAATATCAGTTTATTCGAAAGGAAGTTTATTGAATATTAGTTATTCGAAATGGGTTGATCCAATAGAGTTAATCGAATAGAATAAATATATTGAGATCAACCGTTAGAGTTAAACTGTTAGAGTTGAACTGTTAGAGTTAAACCGTTAGTGTTAAACCGTAGAGTTAAACCGTTGGAGTAAACATTTAGAGTTAGTTAGTTAGAGTTAACCAATTAAAGTTAATTAGTTAGAGTTAATCGATTAGAGTCTAATCGAACTAGAGTTATCCAATATAGTAATCGAATGAGGGATGATGGAATATTAGTTGATCAATTAGATTTGCTTGAATTTAGTTATTTGAGATAGAGTTAAACAGAAGTAGTCATTTAAGATAAGCTACCAGTGAGCACGACTGCTAGCGAAATTCGCAGGGTTGCAGATAGCCTAAGGCGGTCGGATGTTTCCTGAGGGAATCAGGCGTAACCATTGTGATCGCTGCGATCTAGAGTCGAGCGAATGGTGTCAAGTCAAATATTAGTTAATTGATAGAAATAATTTAGTCGAGTTAATTAAGCTAAGTTAGTCCAGTTGAACTGATCAAGTAAGTGGGTCAAAATGAGTAAATCAGACCGAGTTATCTGAACAAGGGTTAGGCCAGTAAGAGTTAAATAGAATAAGAGTTAATTGAATAAGAGTTACAACTTAGAGTTAACCGAGTATGAGTTAATAATTTAGTTCGTTATTTATTCGAGTTAGAAAATCAAAGTATTTATAAAGTCATTATAATTCGGATGCAGGGAATTATAACACTATTGTTATAATCAAGTGTTTTTCCGTACGAGAAGCGGATTTGTAAATAAAACCGAGGATGTCGTAAAGAAGTGTTAAAGATTTAGAAAGATGAACTTTGCCTATTTCGAAGTTAGAAATGTTGTTCAGTTAAGGTCTGAGAGGTAACTATACCCCAACTTGATTGGCTTCGTTTTAACTAAGAAATGGTTAAGATTCGATGGTGAAAAGTGGTTAAGTGGAAACCAAATGAAGGAGATTTGGCATAGTGATGTTTATTCAAACATCTGTTTAATCAAATGAAAGAGATTTGGAAATGTTTTCCAAATGAGAAGCAGAATTGTTTTCTGAATATAGAAACAAGAGATGAATATGTTTCCAATGACAATGATATATATTTTCTAAATATAGTGAATAAGAAACATTAAACAACAGGAATAGGGAAACGAACGAATGAATGGAATGATGATTGATCGATAGAATTTCCATCTGGAAATAATATCGTTGTTTGCACACAGACATGTTTTCATTTGATAGTTAAATCACCGACTATCAAAGTTTTTGACCATTTTACGTTGTTAATATGGAGAGACCGGTTGGATTATTATCCAGAGAACCACTCCGTATTGGCATAAGCATTGCGAATCAAGTATGCTGAAATATTTTGAAGACGGAGTTGTGCAAGGGCTATCCTGTTTACAGAATAGTGCCTTCGGTTTGTCCAGTCCCAGGACAAACGTATATGGAAGGATGTCTGACAGAGTATATTCAAAGGATCGCGTAAGTTGATCTCTTCAAACGTACTTACGTTTGGTGGCGGAGGAATTCGTTTCTCTTAGCTTTATACCCGTGGTATTTTTGGTGAAATCAATTTGTGATTTGGCGGGTATGACAATGTGGCATTCAAAGTAATGGAGGTGTGATCTGTCAAAAGATACGTTATGACCTCAAGCCTCATCAACCGGGAAATGACAAAAATCGGGCAGGCAGCATGGCTAAGTCGGTCGCTCCGAAGTAGGGTGTATGATCACCTATCTAGAGAAATTCCTTTTGTTCTTAAATCTATCGATGCTGTCCCATTTCGGGAGGCGGTTGCTGATCCCAACCGTCGGTGATATACATTCGATACACTCAAGCGAAATGAGTGGTCGGTCATGTGTGGGCCGGGTTGCAAGATGTTCTTGTGGAACCCAGTGTATTTGCCTCTAGAGATACACGTTCGGAAGGTGGTCCCATACCTTGTCAAGTTGGAATCCAATCTCCAATAAGTGCCTGCGAGTTTGATTGTATATTATATATGTAGAGCGTGAGATGCAAACGTTCTACTAGATTTTAATTACTTGTGATTAGACATTATTATAATATCAGATAATATATGATTTCCAAAGTGTTTTGGGTTATCGTAAGGTAAAAGTCATCCGTATTTATGTGTGGATTGGTCTTACGATTATCTTTTCTTTTGAAAAGGATTTTGAAAAGTTAAACCAAATGATTTGAGTTTACTCACACCAGTCCCATGACTGACCCAGAGTTTATTTTGTTTTGTTTTCCCTAAACTCTTGGGTGCCCAAATTTGTACGGGCAGTCAAGTAGTCAGGATTTTACAGATATACTTGGAGAGCTTGGAGCAGGAGGCTTCAGGATTTATGTAGCTATTGTGTATTCCGCTGTATTGTAAGTGCTGTACTCTGATAATGTTGTAGTATACATATACTGCTTTTGATTTCAAGTTACGTTGTATATTATATTTTATTCGTTCCGCTGTGAGATTCGTGTTACTCTGATGTTGTGATTGTCTTCTTCTTCTTCTATTCTATTAGTTCTATCTTATCTATCCTCACCCTCTAATTTCTTTCTTGGACTATCCGGTAATTTCGACTTTTGATTGTTCGATAGGTGTTATATATCGGATAACCAAGGTCGTCTTTTCCCGGGTCGTTACAGTTGTATTCTTTATGCTATATTCGTTGATCTTTGCTAAATATATATATATTTGTTTGGTGGCAGAGAATTTATTCTCTTGCATAACACCCTTCTCTGAGACGTACGAGCTTAGAGGTTATATATTGGCAGAAATCAATGGTATGGTATGGATTGACAATGTGGCATGCTAAGGTACAAATGATCAAGGCTTTTGTTGAAAAGCAGAGCCTTGTGGTTGATGATCAAAGCACAGCCCATTTAGGCATAGCTTTGTTTATAGCGTCACTTCGCGAGTCTCACACCTCGTTAAGAGTCAGAAACGGGACAAGGGAACGCAGGGAGTGCACACGTTTCTTTCTAGCTAGAAGTGGTATCAGGGTTTTGCAAGCCCTGACATTTTACTTATGTGGATGATGGATTAGGAGGCCTCGGTTATATTGGCCGATAGTGACCAATTTATAGGTTCAATAGGACCGGAAAGCATGTGTTCAGGAATTTCCAATACACTAAAGTATTTGTGGACCGACCCTGCAGGATCCAAGGGTTCGCCAGGGTCCGAGTCCTGAGACATTTGCTAGAGTGTCTCGAATCAGTAAGGATATCGTCCTTAGCCTTAACTCATGATGGAAACCAAACTTCCAATACGACACCGTACGATTTTGATTGTAAAACTAGTATGGCGACATAGTAAGTTGGGGTACTATGCCATCTATGATTAATAAATTATGATTGAAATTGTTTTTGAAACATATATACACTAATAATAATATCAAATCTGTTATATCGAATCAAGCATTTTTGACCATTATAAGGTAAAACTCTATCCTCCGGCTTGCGTTGCATTGTGTGATGGGACTTGAGTCTTATAATGATTTCATTTTCCTAAAAAGCATTGCATTGTTTAACGATTTACTTTATTTATGCACTGGCAATCAAATGGAGTAAACCCGTTCCGCGTTAGCGGTGTGGTCTTATGATTAGCCTTATTATTAAATAGGTTAAGTAAGATTTCTCATACCAGTCCCATGACTGACTCATAGTTTGTTTCGCTTGCAAACCCGGGTGCCCATATTTTCCACACAGGCAGTCGAGTAGGTTATTTTGCAGATATTTTGAGCAGGATTCTGGATCGAAGCTTAAAGCTCTGTCTAGAGCATTGATGGTCTTCTGCTGTATTAGTTTATTTTTTCTGTTGCACAGTATTAAATTATTATAATTTAATCTTCTAATGTAATATAATTCGATGTACTCTGATATATTATGTACTCTGATGTAACATTATTATAATGTTTATAAAAGACTTATGTTATTTGTTCTGATGTGTTGTATGCCCAAAGTTAGCGTATTTGGGTTATGAACGGTCTTAGTTGATTTTGCGATCGATTAGGTCCAGGCAAAATCCAAATGGTTACAGTTGGTATCAAAGCTCTGGTTAGCTCAAATATTTGGGGTACAACTCATTAGAACTGAAAAAAAGGCTCATCAAAGGTAGAATTAGAAATATCCTATAAAAGAATACTCATTAGAGATAGGATCAGTACTATCCTAGAATGAGAAAACTCATTAGAGATGGGGTTAGAAATGCCCTAGAATGAGTTGAGAGTGACAAGTTTATGACTAACGTATTTGTGATTATATATATAATTCAATCTTAGAAAATATGATTTTTAAATATATAAAAGTTATATATATTTGAAAAGCTAATTAACTAATCGATTGATGATTGTGTTGTGCGATTATTAATCCAACCAATAAAATTATTGAAACCAATAAAAGAATGAAAATTAAATTGGTTAATTAAATAACTTTCAGCTCTATTCCTTTTCGAGGACGAAAAGATTTTAAGTGGGGCAGATTGTAACAAACCGGAAAATCAGAACCAATTTAAATTTTTTATTTTGTCTATTTAATTTAATTTTAAATTGTTAAAATAATTTATTTTAAATAATAACGATTAAAAATTTATTCAAATCGAAGTTTGAAAGAATATATTTATTTTAATTTTAAGAGGAGTTAGAAATAGCGCGGTAGTATGAAAATTTGAATTCGAACTTTGATTGAATGTACATGATGCAAAATAAATCGAATTTCAGTGAAACCAAAAAATATTAGAATCTGTTTAATAATATCTTTCCAATGAATCCGAAAAATTGAAATTTCATAGCGGGAATAAAAAATTATGCCCAGTTTAAAATTCAGAATAGTCGCTATAGAATTTAATATAATATATAGCCCGTATATATAACCATTTTGCAAATTACCTCTGTTTTCGACGAAACCACCCTGGTTGGATCTGGAATGTCAAATTATTGCAGGATTCTAATTTTCATAATTTTTGGAATTAATATGTGAGCGTGGCAAAAGAAAATGTGTTTTGTCAATTTCAGTCAAATTTAATCGACTTGAAAATGGCCATTTTTCAAACGGTCTCCAAATTCGATGAAATTAATTTTGTATAGTCAAAACATAGCTAGAAATAAATTTTCTGTAGTTTTTAGAATAAATATGTGGCCCCGGTGAATTTAAATGTTCGATCGAAATAAATAAATAAATGATTTAAATTTTAATTTAAAGAAACCGGACTAAATACGATCGATTGGGCTGATGGGACCTAGCCCATTGTGTCCGAAACGGGGGCAATTGGGTAGGAACAACTTTCGTTGGGCTGAAATTGGAGCTGAAAAGGATTAACGGGCTTAAAACTAGTAATTAAGAAATTAAATATTATTTTATTATAAATAACTCATTTCAAAACCCTAGCCCTAACTGAAACATCCACCACCAACTTTTCAATGGACAAAATACTCCTAATTTTAGACCTTAATTTCCTCCAATCTAATTCGCACTAGATTCCAACCCCAACACCAATTCGAAGAGCAAAGTAAGGCCTTTAATTCCATATGGATATGATCACTTTTCATTATCTGTACGAAGTGGATTTGGTGCTTGAACCGACCGACTTTAGGCACGGATTCCAAGGAGCTACGCGCATTGAGTTTCGTCGAACCCACGGTGGAGATGGAGCAGGCTGAGGCGCCTCTCGTGGCGGTTCCCGATCGAAGTCCGGCGGACTCTATGAGGAGCGGCGACGAGGGTGTTCAAGCGGGTATAGGTTTCAGATGAAGTCTATAAGCAGCGAAGAAGAAAGGGATTAATTCCCTAATGAAGTAATTAAACCAATTAATCATTTAATCATTTTAAATTATGTATCCAAAGTTTAAAATTCTATAACTCGTTCAATTCAAATCAGAAATCAGTGAAACAAGTTTCTATGGATTCGTAGCGATGAGATCTACAACATAGAATTGACTAGAGCTTAAACGGAGCACGTTGAAAATTCAGACATAAAACAACGTGAGATATCTGATCTTATAATTAAAATTGAATTATTTATTGTTATATGAAATCCATGTATGTACGTTATTATAAATCATATATGTAATGTATGGAATTAGAATTGGTTGATTTTAATTACGATGTATGAATAGGTTGGATTTTGATATTCATGTCAGTATATCTGATTTTATAATAAAGATTCTTCTTTTATTTGAATCCATGAATTCTGATTTGGTTTTTGAAATAAAAATCTCATCTTTATCAAACCCATGAACTTTGATTGGGGTTTTGAAATAATAAAAATATATTTTTTGAAACTATGAACATGGTTTTTGTTTAGATTTGGTTTAACAATAAAATATCATTTTTATTGAATATATGAACATAGAATACATTAGATTTGTTCTACAATAAAAATATCCTTTTTATTGAATCCATGAACTTGCCACTTAACATGTTTCATTAGATTAGAAAGAAGAACATTTTTTTGGTTATTGTCACCTTGTTTCAATTTAAAAGATTAAAATAAAAAGTTCACATTTTTATTTTCATTTGGTTGCAATTTAAAGAATGGAATAAAAAGAGCTAAAATAAAGGAACATATTTTTATTGCCATTTTGTTGCAATAAACGATTAGTTATCAAAGATCATATTTTTATCGTCACTTTGTTTCATTAAAAAGATTAGAATAGGAAAATATCATTTTCATTGTTCATTGTTTTCAATTAAAAGGTTGCACATCAAAAATTACATTTTTAATGTATTTTAGTTTCATAAAGATTGAATTATGAAAATGTCATGATAAATTAAGAATATAATTATGTTAGAAATGTTACATTAGATTGAAATATCATTTATGTTAGAAATGTAACATTAGACTAAAATATCATTTGTGTTAGAAATGTTACTTTAGATTAAAATATCATTTAATTAGAAATGTTACATTAGATTAGAATATCATTTATGTTAGAAATGTTACATTAGTTTAAAATATCATTTTTGTTAGAAATGTACATTAGATTAAAAATGTCATTTATGTTAGTGATAAAAATGTCATCTATGTTAGGGATAAAAATGTTAAAACTTCAAAGTTCATATTTTTTAATATAAAGATAAAATATATAAAATATTCATTGAATGGATAATAATGTTAAAACATTAAAATTTACATTTTTATTGTAAAGCATGATTTATGTAAAATGATCATTGGATGAAATATAAAAATGTTTAACAATAAAAAGTTCACATTTTTATTGTATATGAGAAAATATGAAAAATGAACATTTGTTTTAAAAGATTCAAGTTAATAGAATTTTGTTTACGTTAAAATTTACACTTTAATGTATGTATGATCATGTTAGAAGATTCATTGTTTGAAAATTTGTTTTCACATTAAAATTTATATTGTTAATGTATAAATATGCATTGTTTTATATTAACATTTACATGTTATTGAAGTAGAAATGTTATTGAAGTAGAAATGTTCATTTGTTTGATATCAACATTAACATGTTAGAGAAGTAGAAAAATGTACATTGGTAAAACATTATCATGATTATGTTGGCGATATTAAAAATAATTCAAACTGAATTATAATTGGTTAAATTTATTAACCAATGATTTATGTATGTAAACTGTTGTTGTTTGAAAACCACACACGGGTGTTGGGATGAAATTTGTCATATACTAATCCCAGTATTTAGTTGTATATCTACTAATGGATTGACAGTCTGTGATGAGCCTTATTTATTTATTTGTTTTAATGCTCACACAGTTATAAATTCCACTCTGGATGTGAATGGATTGTTTATTGATTATTTCTCATTATTGTTATATACATGCGATGTATGAAATCCATATAACTGAAATTATATGGTAACTGATTGAGTCGCATTCCGATTCAGGATATTTTTAATGTAAAATATATTTAAAATAAAGAATCTTTTGAAATAAAGCATATTTTAAAATTATGAATTTTTTAAAATAATATTCAGTGTAAAATAAAATTATGATTTCTATGTCCCTTTTTGGACGAATATAAAAATATAAAAATGTGAAGCCGAATTAAGTAGCAAACGTTATTTTAACCCGAACGGGTTTATCGATCGATTTGATCTACTTTATAATGAACATCAAAAGAAGTGATTTATAAATCTAATATTTCGAAAATATAAATATTTAATATGATGAAAATATAGAATGTTCAGTTTTTATTTAAAATTAAAAATGAAGTTAAAATCGTTTTAAAACGAATTTATAATGATTTATAAAATATGTTTTAAATAGTAAACGACGATATATATATATTATATATTCAATGGCCTGAATAGAATGCACCGCGCAGCGACCGTTCGCGAATTTCGAGCATTAACTTCAAATTTATGCAACGGGAGATCCAATAGTCGGATTCTCCTATACCCGGAACAGTTGGGTTTGTATCGAAAAGAGCTTTCCAATGAATATAAGAGATTTGAAATCAATGGTTGGATTTGGAATTATCCCTAAATCAATTTTAGAAAAGGCCGTTATAAGTGCAGTTCGATGACCGTTTATGGAAATCGACTGTAAAAGCCTTAATAAAATTATTAAAAATATGAAAAAAATTATGTAAAATCATAATAAATGATTTAAAATGATTTTGGATGAAAATTCCATATTTAAAACGATAAAAATATTTTTTTATCGATATGAACTAGTTATTAACTAGAATAAATCTTTAAATTAAAATTTAACATAGTTTTCTAATAAATTAATATTTACTTAGAATTAAATAAATAAATTGGATTTTTGAGTTTGTCATGAACGGTGTCTTTAATTGAATTGGGTTTATCGTGAACTGTGTTTTAAACGACATTTGTTCATTAACCCAATTAACGGTGAAAATATAATTTGGAAGTTATAAATCTTTTATTAAAATTTAATGGAAATTCTCAAAAGAAAAGTTTTGCAATTTAATATAGTAAATTGTAATTGAATGGGATTCGATTTAATAACAATTGAGATGAGATTCTGTAAAAGAAGACCATTACAATATATGGAATTTAAAAGGCTTTGTGGTTATTCCATTTATATTATTAGTTTGATACGGAAATTTATATCGATTATATATTGATTTGATTTCTGTGAAAATTCCATATTTAAGGGAAGATGATTTTGGGTTTATCGTGAACAATGTTTTCAAATAACATTGGTTCTTTAACCCAGTTGAAGATAAGATTAATTTCATCTATTTAAATAATCATAAAGATATGATTTTTGGATATTTAAAACCAAATTGGAGTTTTAATGAATCTTCAAAAAGAAGATAAAAGAATAGATTTAGAAGAATTTATCTTTGATAAAATTAATGGGTAACCTTTCCTAAAAGGGTGAATATTTATTTAAAAGAATATTCTGAATTGGAATGAGGCGTATGATGTGTTTTTATAGCACTTGATTATTGATTATAAAATACTAGAGTTATTCAAAAAGACCGAGATTAACCCATTCTGAGTAATTACTACAATGATCAAAAGTCGAAGATGAAGACGGTGGTTGAAAACTTCACATCGTGTGGATGATTACTGATGTCTTGATTGGGAGGCATCCCAAGACAAGGTAATAAGTGGTGATCGTCCAGACATACCTGGAGACCGATGGATATGCGAGAACCTCTCTCCTGTATTGGACATATGGGATGAGGAATAAGGTGTCTCCGGTTTCGTTCATACCCAGAAAGAACTTGTAAATGGATGGTATGTCTGACGTTGTATTCCTTTATGCTATATTCGTTGATCTCTACTAAATATATATCTATTTGGTAGCGGAGAATTTATTCTCTTGCATAACACCCTTCTCTGAGACGTACGAGCTTAGAAGTTATATATTGGCATAAATCAATGGTATGGTATGGATTGACAATGTGGCATTCTAAGATACAAATGATCAAGGCTTTTGTTAAAAAGCAGGGTCTTGTGGTCGATGATCAAAGCATAGCCCATTTAGGCATATCTTTGTGTATAGTGTTACTTCGCGAGCCTCAAACCCTGGTTAGAGTCAGAAACGGTACAAGGGAACGCAGGGAGTGCACGCGTCTCTTTCTAGCTAGAAGTGGTATCAGGGTTTTGCAAGCCCTGACATTTTACTTATGTGGATGATGGATTATGAGGCCTCGGTTATATTGGTCGATAGTGACCAATTTATAGATTCAGTAGGACCGGGAAGCATGTGTTCAGGAATTTTCAATCCCCTAAAGTATTTGTGGACCGGCTGTAACACCCCGCCTCCGCTAGGGTCACTCTCAAAGGAATGCACTAGCTTTAGAGGGGCATTATTGGTAAACATGCACAGAAATATCACAAGACAGAACATATAAAATAGCGGAAGTAAAATTGAACTTACATAAACATTAATAATTAAGGTCTACAGCCTTTTACATCAGAGTACATCAAAACCTGTCTTGCAATAATAAAGAAGCATAAAGACTTTTTCATAAATTATTCCCCAAGTAAAATCAATAAAGTAGCCATAGCCAAGAAAAATCCAAGCCATCCATGATGACCTTCAAGCAGAAGAAATCCGAACTGAACAGCAGTATTTCCTCCCTGTAACCTGGGGGGCGAAACGGAAGAAAAGAGGCGAAACAAAACGGGTCAGTCAAAAAGACTGAGTAAGCCCTATCTACTATCAGTATAAAAACTAGTAAAGTTAACTGACATGAGAAACTGAGATGAACATAAGCATGATGACAAGATAGATAAGCTAAATCAGAATAACGGGATGAACTACTGAACTCAGATAAACTAAGGTGTCATGATACATTACGCTGTCAAGATAAAACAAGGTATCCCATCGTCAAGTTCCTGTCAAATATAATATCCCCAAGATATCTATCACGTATAACATCCCACGGTATCTACCCTGTCTTTTAACTCTGCACCTACCGTACTAGTATCCCCACCGTATCATGTGTTAACCATGAATGACCCTTACTCAAAAGTCGTGTAATGGTCCGTGTCAACCTAATATATCGCATATATAGGTTACTCAACTCGTATGTTTTATTCCATGTAAATGTTCAGTCCCTTGCCGTAGACCATACGGGCTTTCCCATGAGATTCTATATTACTTTAACATAGCTCCATGATCCTTAAGATCGGTTTGGACTGTTACCCTAAACCTAGCTAGGGTCTTCCAACATGAATTATCGTTTGTACAACTAGGACATATGCTACCTAGGGCTACTAGGGATTACGCTTACCTATTGCACGCTTTCGTATCTCGGTTTTGGTTCAACAACCCAGGGCCACTAGGATTTACGCTAACCGTCAACCGCGCCCTTTTTCTCACGCATTCATCGTGAATCGTTTTTCCATGACTGTATGCACATGTATCACATCGTGCCATCCGAGTCCTGTCACAGGGCAGACCAGGAAATACAGGACTCGGTCGGGAGCTTTCGATTTATCTGCCGATGCAGATGCTAAGGTCTGTTTTTCTATACGTGGCTATGGTCCCACGCGACCCCTCCCTCAACTAGCGAAAGACAAGACAGGATAAATCCTGTACGAGAACACACTACTGGCCAACCCACAATCCTAGCCTTACCGCAACCATAATTAGATAGAAATCATGGTCTATTGGGTGTTCTCTGCCTTTCCGTACGTACACGCTTGACCAAAGATGGTAGGTAGCCTGACGAAAATGCTATCTAGGGTACGACCGTGTATCGTCGACTATACCCTATCCATCCCCGTCTTTAGGTCGCTCGTATAGCAACCAAGGCATACTCTTGGTTCTTCTAACGCAGACCTTAACCTCTCATGAGCCTAGTATAATTACCTGGCAGCTCACAGAGGGATACCAAGAATATCCTCCCGTTCCCCGAAGCCGCTGCTTCGTTACCCAGTTCGCTGGAGCCTTTATCTAAACCAGATACTTGCTCCTACTCGTATACTTAAACGATGACCTACCGTATCAGGTTACTCATCTATCTATGAACTGGTCTTAATTTCCCTGACTAAGAATCATTACTTAGTTATTCTTCAACTAAGGTTTACCACTTAGCCTTATTCTCGTTATCCTTGCTAACTACGGTTATCCACCTAATCCTCAGAACTAGGGTTTACACGATGGATTAAGTGTCACTTAAGCTCATGACTTAACCCGTCTACAAATCATGTCAAAATTGGCTAAGTATCCTAGTTCAAGACTTAACCCTACAAACCATGTGTCAAGTTGGTTAAGTATGTATTAACTTGACCCCATCTATTTACTTAGTCAAATCGGTCAAGTGTATTCAAGCGATTCATGACTTAGCCTTATCATGTTTTCACATTATATTGGTTAAGTATGGGTTAACTTAACCACATCAAATTAACGAGTTAGATTGGTTAAGTATAGGTCACTTAACCACATCATATCATCGTGTTAGATTAGTTAAGTGTTTAACTTAACCCCCATTAAACTACCAAGTGGGATTAATTAAGTCCAGGCTAACTTAACCCCATCAGATTATCATGTTTAGACTAGTTGAGTCTAATCTTAACCCCATCCATTAACTGTATCTTTCGGTTAAGTGTCATTAAGAAAACTTACTTAACCTTACCAAGTTATCGCGTTGGATTGATTAAGTGTTGGTTAAGAGTCATTAATCAAATTAACTTAACCCTATCATGTGGCATTAATTACTTAATGCACCTCAACCTCTCACATTAGACTTTGTTGTGGTTACTAGTTAAGCCGGTCGGTTCCGGGTAGCTTTACACCACAACTTGGTCTAACCTCGGGTCCAAGCACAACATGACCAACTTCTCACATTGGGTCCTATTGTTTGCAACTACTAGTTAGGCCGGTCGGTTCCGGGTAGTTTTACGTTGCAAACTCAACCCAACCTCGAGTTGGTCACTTTCATGTTTAGTCATGTTCATATTCAAGTTTTCAAGCAATTGGATAGACCTAACTTAATAGGTAAATTCCCAATGGGTAGACCTAACTTAATAGGTAAATTCCCAAGCTTATGTTTTTAAGCATACTTACATGTCAACTTCCATGTTATATTCCAAGTCATGTTTTCAAGTATAAACACATGTCATATTTAACGTTACATGTTGTCATGTTTATACCCATTTACCCAAATCATGTTCATGTCATTATGTTTTCCCATAATGTGACCCCAACGCTTTTAAACTCGCATATACGTTCGCAACAACGTAATGGATTAAAAGAATAGACTTGGCAAAGGCATGGCAAAAATGGATATTAAGCCACAAGTTAATCATGGTGGCAAATGAGGCACAAATGTGTTCATTAACTTGCATGTTACATTCTTAAGCCTCAAAAACATGCATAAACCCAAACTTGGCACATAAACGAATCATGGTGACAAAAGACATGGAATGATGACTAGAAACTCGCATATATCATCATATAAGGGTTATGACTTCATATGCAAGTTGACATAAAGATTATGAGTGTTCTCATGTTGCATAATGCAACATTTCAACATAAAGGTTGTAGCTTTTAGCTCATAAGATCAAGATAATGACTTCATAAACTTGCATGACATGATAGCATGTATCATTCTCAATGATCAAACCCAAACTTGCAACATGAACATTTAACTTCATAGTTAATATCTAAGAGTAGGGAAAGGGCTTACTTTGCTATGAAGGCACAAATCGATTTGAATTAATGATTGTGATGAAGCCTATGCATGCCATCACCCAAAACCAAAGATGAACACTCCATATAAATAAAAAACCCCATCTTTATGAACAAAGATCAAAGCTTTTGCCTTGAAATCAACTTGAGAAGCTCTCATACTAACATAGGGACTCTCTAACACTCTCATGATCATGAAACCTCTCATAGATGGAGGCCATGAGTGGAGCAATTTTGCCATTGTTTAGTTGCATGAGTGAATAATGAGGGTTTAGGGGTAGGTTAGGGGCTTATTTATAGAGATTAGGAGTGATTAGGACCTTAGGATTAACCCTAGGATCAACCTGAGCCGTCAGATTTCAAACCAGGCCCAAAAACCTAGCCAAGATAGAGAATAGGTGCACCAGGCAAAACTGCCCGGCCACCATAGGTCGACCCCCAAGTCGACAGGGCTGTCGACTTGGGTCAAGCATGTCGACTCCCAAGTCGACAGGGCTGTCGACTTGGGGTGCCTGGCGGGAATTTTTCCCGCCTGGTCTTCCAGCCCTAAAACTTGAAATTAGAACTCGTTTTTGAACTTGAATTTTCTGAAAACATCGTCGGACCATAACTTGGTCATACGGACTCCGATTCTCGAAAACTCGGACTCTATTTCGCGTATTTTTCCGAGACCAACGCAATGGCATAGCCCGTTTTACTTGATTCAGAATTTAAAATTAAATTCTGCTTTGATTCTCGTCTTTACATGTTATCGAAATACGGGTTGTTACATTCTCCCCACCTTTTTAGGATTTCCTCCCCGAAATCTCCAAGTTAGGAAGAACATATCCTACCATCCATCATCCATCTACTCAAAACATCATCCACAAGCGACCATTGTCCTTAGATGATTTCTAATGTTGTATGAATATATGCAAAACGTGTGTGTACATATTCCTTAGCTAATGCTAATGATCAGGCCTGAATAATCTTTCTAATGCAAAATATATATAGTGCCATGAATCCAACATGTATGCAAATAGTCCTAGTCATATAGATACTATATGCGTGCACAATCATTCATTCATATGCAACAACCGCATGATAATACATTCGATTTCGTCCATAAACAAGTATAAATACTCGTGCATATGCAATATGAAATGTGACCAAGTCGAGCTAGTATCTAATGTGTATTCGTGCATCCACGAGCAACCACTTGCATCCACTTGCAACCATATCAATCATATCATGTTTCAAATACATGTTTACATCCATAGGGTTCTACCTAGGATTCCCTGAAACAGGGTCGAGAAGAAAAACAAGACAAACTCCTTACGGGGTTTGTAACAGAAAATAGGACCGAGAGGATGTCCACCTACAAGTAAGCTCTACAGAAAACAAGGATCAAGGATATACTCCCAAAAGAGATATCATGCGCGTATATAGTCTTTGACCATCAGAGTCGTATTTCCTCGAGCTTAATTCCATTGTGCCTTGACCGTCTTTTGATTTCGTAGCTTCTTATTTCCTGTTTTCATAACATGAGCTGGAACTCATTTCTTCATCGCCTCTCGTTCCACTTGCACACTTGGCGCAAACATGACTGCGTACTCATGATCTCATACAAGCTTTCCAAAATTCACTAGTGAATCTTGGATCTCGTACCATAAGGTATTCCACGTAGAAGAACTTTCTCTTGAAAGTAAACAGATGTCAACCAGGTTATCAAGCGCACTTACTAGGGTGATCTCTATAACCCATGCATAAATGAAGTAAACCACCCGACTTATCGGCGAACACCACTCGATCGGGCTTCAAATTTCCAATAAAGGCACCAAGGGATTCTAGGTAACTAGTCATGACAGAACCTTAAAAAGGTTACACGATACTTCGAGGGTATTACCAAGGCTAGTCAAAAGGTCTAACTACCCTCCTATCAAAACCGAGAGTGGCATCCCCTACTGGATAACCACTTCATCCCTAGAACCCATCCATAGATTATAAACATAAGCATTATTTCCAAACTCAACACTTGGTATAGACATTCTTAAATCCAAACATGTCATGTATAAACGGACTGATTCTCCAATACTCTAGTACTTAAGGTGCAGAGACTCAACTATCAAAGCAGACTTAAATGATACGATGATCAAAACAAAGTCCTAACGGGATGATAGAGAAGAAAAGCTAAACCTTTAACAAGATCGTTACCCTCCTTTGGAGGTACTCTAGAAATGAGAGCATACTACTGCCCTCCCGATGATCTTGTCCTTGCCCCATGATACTTAACTATCATGCCAAAGGTACTCTCTTGTCATGGGTTTCATTGTTCATCTTTCTCCCTCCTTTGAGGACTAAGCCATACCAAGAAGTTGCTCATCCTTAAGCTCGTATTCTTTATCCTTTTTCTCACTATCCCTTCTTATAACGCGGCCACTAGTCTCTCGAGAAACACCTCCATCGTATGGAAAGCACTTCCGTAGATAGAAAAGACTAGTCGCAGTTAAAACCACTGTGACTACAGATGGAGGAAAGAAAGGAAAAGAGATTCGATTAAGGAAACAAGGATGGAGCTAATGGCCTTTGGGGAATAGCCTTTTTCTTTTAAAAGAAAATTCTCTTGAAAAATGCTTCTTTGTAAACGATTTTCAAATAGTTTTCAGAAGGTCTTTAAAAACTTTTGCCCAGTCTGGTAACCTTCTGCTCTGATACCAAATGTAACACCCCGCCTCTGCTAGGGTCACTCTCAAAGGAATGCACTAGCTTTAGAGGGGCATTATTGGTAAACATGCACAGAAATATCACAAGACAGAACATATAAAATAGCGGAAGTAAAATTGAACTTTCATAAACATTAATAATTAAGGTCTACAGCCTTTTACATCAGAGTACATCAAAACCTGTCTTGCAATAATAAAGAAGCATAAAGACTTTTTCATAAATTATTCCCCAAGTAAAATCAGTAAAGTAGCCAAAGCCAAGAAAAATCCAAGCCATCCATGATGACCTTCAAGCAGAAGAAATCCGAACTGAACAGCAGTATTTCCTCCCTGTAACCTGGGGGGAAACGGAAGAAAAGAGGCGAAACAAAACGGGTCAGTCAAAAAGACTGAGTAAGCCCTATCTACTATCAGTATAAAAACTAGTAAAGTTAACTGACATGAGAAACTGAGATGAACATAAGCATGATGACAAGATAGATAAGCTAAATCAGAATAATAGGATGAACTACTGAACTCAGATAAACTAAGGTGTCATGATACATTACGGTGTCAAGATAAAACAAGGTATCCCATCGTCAAGTTCCTGTCAAATATAATATCCCCAAGATATCTATCACGTATAACATCCCACGGTATCTATCCTGTCATTTAACTCTACACCTACCGTACTAGTATCCCCACTGTATCATGTGTTAACCATGAATGACCCTTACTCAAAAGTCGTGTAATGGTCCGTGTCAACCTAATATATCGCATATATAGGTTACTCAACTCGTATGTTTTATTCCATGTAAATGTTCAGTCCCTTGCCGTAGACCATACGGGCTTTCCCATGAGATTCTATATTACTTTAACATAGCTCCATGATCCTTAAGATCGGTTTGGACTGTTACCCTAAACCTAGCTAGGGTCTTCCAACATGAATTATCGTTTGTACAACTAGGACTTATGCTACCTAGGGCTACTAGGGATTACGCTTACCTATTGCACGCTTTCGTATCTCGGTTTTGGTTCAACCACCCAGGGCCACTAGGATTTACGCTAACCGTCAACCGCGCCCTTTTTCCCACGCATTCATCGTGAATCGTTTTTCCATGACTGTATGCACATGTATCACATCGTGCCATCCGAGTCCTGTCACAGGGCAGACCAGGAAATACAGGACTAGGTCGGGAGCTTTCGATTTATCTGCCGATGCAGATGCTAAGGTCTGTTTTTCTATACGTGGCTATGGTCCCACGCGACCCCTCCCTCAACTAGCGAAAGACAAGACAGGATAAATCCTGTACGAGAACACACTACTGGCCAACCCACAATCCTAGCCTTACCGCAACCATAATTAGATAGCAATCATGGTCTATTGGGTGTTCTCTGCCTTTCCGTACGTACACGCTTGACCAAAGATGGTAGGTAGCCTGACGAAAATGCTATCTAGGGTACGACCGTGTATCGTCGACTATACCCTATCCATCCCCGTCTTTAGGTCGCTCGTATAGCAACCAAGGCATACTCTTGGTTCTTCTAACGCAGACCTTAACCTCTCATGAGCCTAGTATAATTACCTGGCAGCTCACAGAGGGATACCAAGAATATCCTCCCGTTCCCCGAAGCCGCTGCTTCGTTACCCAGTTCGCTGGAGCCTTTATCTAAACCAGATACTTGCTCCTACTCGTATACTTAAACGATGACCTACCGTATCAGGTTACTCATCTATCTATGAACCGGTCTTAATTTCCCTGACTAAGAATCATTACTTAGTTATTCTTCAACTAAGGTTTACCACTTAGCCTTATTCTCGTTATCCTTGCTAACTACGGTTATCCACCTAATCCTCAGAACTAGGGTTTACACGATGGATTAAGTGTCACTTAAGCTCATGACTTAACCCGTCTACAAATCATGTCAAAATTGGCTAAGTATCCTAGTTCAAGACTTAACCCTACAAACCATGTGTCAAGTTGGTTAAGTATGTATTAACTTGAACCCATCTATTTACTTAGTCAAATCGGTCAAGTGTATTCAAGCGATTCATGACTTAGCCTTATCATGTTTTCACGTTATATTGGTTAAGTATGGGTTAACTTAACCACATCAAATTAACGAGTTAGATTGGTTAAGTATAGGTCACTTAACCACATCATATCATCGTGTTAGATTAGTTAAGTGTTTAACTTAACCCCCATTAAACTACCAATTGGGATTAATTAAGTCCAGGCTAACTTAACCCCATCAGATTATCATGTTTAGACTAGTTGAGTCTAATCTTAACCCCATCCATTAACTGTATCTTTCGGTTAAGTGTCATTAAGAAAACTTACTTAACCTTACCAAGTTATCGCGTTGGATTGATTAAGTGTTGGTTAAGAGTCATTAATCAAATTAACTTAACCCTATCATGTGGCATTAATTACTTAATGCACCTCAACCTCTCACATTAGACTTTGTTGTGGTTACTAGTTAAGCCGGTCGGTTCCGGGTAGCTTTACACCACAACTTGGTCTAACCTCGGGTCCAAGCACAACATGACCAACTTCTCACATTGGGTCCTATTGTTTGCAACTACTAGTTAGGCCGGTCGGTTCCGGGTAGTTTTACGTTGCAAACTCAACCCAACCTCGAGTTGGTCACTTTCATGTTTAGTCATGTTCATATTCAAGTTTTCAAGCAATTGGGTAGACCTAACTTAATAGGTAAATTCCCAATGGGTAGACCTAACTTAATAGGTAAATTCCCAAGCTTATGTTTTTAAGCATACTTACATGTCAACTTCCATGTTATATTTCAAGTCATGTTTTGAAGTATAAACACATGTCATATTTAACGTTACATGTTGTCATGTTTATACCCATTTACCCAAATCATGTTCATGCTATTATGTTTTCCCATAATGTGACCCCAACGCTTTTAAACTAGCATATACGTTCGCAACAACGTAATGGATTAAAAGAATAGACTTGGCAAAGGCATGGCAAAAATGGATATTAAGCCACAAGTTAATCATGGTGGCAAATGAGGCACAAATGTGTTCATTAACTTGCATGTTACATTCTTAAGCCTCAAAAACATGCATAAACCCAAACTTGGCACATAAACGAATCATGGTGACAAAAGACATGGAATGATGACTAGAAACTCGCATATATCATCATATAAGGGTTATGACTTCATATGCAAGTTGACATAAAGATTATGAGTGTTCTCATGTTGCATAATGCAACATTTCAACATAAAGGTTGTAGCTTTTAGCTCATAAGATCAAGATAATGACTTCATAAACTTGCATGACATGATAGCATGTATCATTCTCAATGATCAAACCCAAACTTGCAACATGAACATTTAACTTCATAGTTAATATCTAAGAGTAGGGAAAGGGCTTACTTTGCTATGAAGGCACAAATCGATTTGAATTAATGATTGTGATGAAGCCTATGCATGCCATCACCCAAAACCCAAAGATGAACACTCCATATAAATAAAAACACCATCTTTATGAACAAAGATCAAAGCTTTTGCCTTGAAATCAACTTGAGAAGCTCTCATACTAACACAGGGACTCTCTAACACTCTCATGATCATGAAACCTCTCATAGATGGAGGCCATGAGTGGAGCAATTTTGCCATAGTTTAGTTGCATGAGTGAATAATGAGGGTTTAGGGGTAGGTTAGGGGCTTATTTATAGAGATTAGGAGTGATTAGGACCTTAGGATTAACCCTAGGATCAACCTGAGCCGTCAGATTTCAAACCAGGCCCAAAAACCTAGCCAAGATAGAGAATAGGTGCACCAGGCAAAACTGCCCGGCCACCATAGGTCGACCCCCAAGTCGACAGGGCTGTCGACTTGGGTCAAGCATGTCGACTCCTAAGTCGATAGGGCTGTCGACTTGGGGTGCCTGGCGGGAATTTTTCCCGCCTGGTCTTCCAGCCCTAAAACTTGAAATTAGAACTCGTTTTTGAACTTGAATTTTCTGAAAACATCGTCGGACCATAACTTGGTCATATGGACTCCGATTCTCGAAAACTCGGACTCTATTTCGCGTATTTTTCCGAGACGAACGCAATGGCATAGCCCGTTTTACTTGATTCAGATTTTAAAATTAAATTCTGCTTTGATTCTCGTCTTTACATGTTATCGAAATACGGGTTGTTACACCGGCCCTGCAGGATCCAAGGGTTCGCCAACGTTCGAATCCTGAGACATTTGCTAGAGTGTCTCAAATCGGTAAGGCGATCGTCCTTAGTCTTGACTCATGATGGAAACTTAACTCCCAATACGACACCATACGGTTTTGAATGTAAAACTAGTATGGCGACATTGTAGGATGGGGTACTATGCCGTCTATGATTGATACATTATGATTGGAATTGTTTTTGAAACATACATACACTAATAATAATAATAATATCAAATCCGTTTTATCGTATCAAGCATTTTTGACCATTATAAGGTAAAACTCTATCCTCCGGTTTGCGTTGCATTGTGTGATTGGACTTGAGTCTTATAATGGTTTCATTTTTCTGAAAAGCATTGCGTTGTTTAACGATTTACTTTATTTATCCACTGGCAATCTAATGGAGTAAACCTGTTCTTCGTTAGTGGCGTGGTCCTATGATTAGCCTTATTATAAAATAGGTTAAGTAAGATTTCTCATACCAGTCCTATGACTGACTCGTATTTTGTTTCACTGGCAAACTCGGGTATCCATATTTTCCACAGGGGCAGTCGAGTAGCTTATTTTGCAGATATTTTGAGCAGGATTCTGGATCGAAGCTTAAAGCTGTGTCCAGAGCATTGATGGTCTGCCGCTGTATTAGTTTATTTGTTTCCTCTGCACAGTATTAAATTATTGTTATTTAATCTTCCGATGTAATATAATTCGATGCACTCTGATATATTTTGTACTCTGATGCAACATTATTATAATGTTTATAAAAGTCTTCTGTTATTTTTTCTCATGTGTTGTATGCCCAAAGTAATCATATTCGGGTTACGAACGGTCTTAGTCGATTTTCTGATCGATTAGGTCCGAACAAAATCCGAATCGTTACAAGAGCAGCGTAGGTTTTTCGTGGTGGTCATTCTAATGATTTGGGGATTTTTAGTTTCGGCTGGGGAAATAAAATGAAGACACAGTGAAAAAGGAAGAGGCAGCGAAAAGGTAAGTGGCATGATAAAACAAAAGGACAAATGTAAACAAATTTCAATAAGTGTCAAAAGTATTCAGCAATTAGAACAAGTGGCAACAACATTAAACAAATAATTTTCCAAGAGTATATACCATTTTTACTTTATGTATACATACCCAATTCTATATTTCAAATACATGTCTAAATTTTCAATTCAAAACCAAATTTAACTATACAAAATTTATTGAAATTGAATATCTAAGTTAAACTGAAAATCAAACTATAATTTCTCAAACAATCCAGTTTTTTGAAATATTAATACCTTTAAAAATTAAACCAAACAAATTTAGATTCAAATATTAAAATTTAAATTCACACATATAAAAATCAATCAAAAATCCAAGTTAAATAGACTAGACTTCAAAATTATAAACAAATATCCATTTCTTCAAAACCCATTCGAATAAATTTCATATTTTAAAACATCAAAAATCTTGGATCGTTACACTTATCGTCATCTTCATCTTCATTTCCCTTATCCTCATTATCATCCTCATCATCATGTCCACTAATTTCTTGAAGCGGTGTTTTTATTTGTGCAGAGTCTGATGATGAGGAGTCCTGAATAAGTTCCTGAAGTTGTCTTCTCAACATTAAATTCCTTTTTTGAAGTAGCCTATTGTCATGTTCCATCCTTATTATTATTTCTATGGATTTTTCTTCTCTTTTTTCGAAAACTGCTTCATAATATTTATCCTTTTCCATTGCTTCTTTCAGCAGGTTCAGTTCCTTACCTTGCAATTCCTGAAAATAAAGACAACAATTATTTCTAAAAATTGTAGTTTTCATGCAAATTTTTTGATTTGCTTCAAAATTTTAAATTCAAAACCTACACTTATTCAAACATCATAGTATCGTAGAAAAATCATCAAAAATGGAAAAACTGCATACAAATGAAAAATGTTTCATTTTCAAGAAAATTGCAGTAAAGGGAGTGAGACGACCCGAAATCCCGTTCTGACGGAAACCAGGGTTATCTTTGGAATATAACACAGAAACAGATAATAGCAGAACAAAATTAAATAAATACACCAGATATGAACAATAAAATATACTGGATAAAAGTAATCATCAGAGTTACACAGTATACAGGATCTTACTTAGTACAAATACAGTTCAGCTATACATAAATGTCTACAGCGGAAATAAACAAAATATGTACAATAGGAGCTGAACAACATAAAAAGGAATAAATGATAGAATCCATCTTCAGCTCCAGCTATCCAGAAAGAACCAGCTAAACCTGAATACAAGGCTGCCCGTGTAGAAAAAGGGGCACCCGAGTTTGAGAGTGAAACAAACTACGAGTCAGTCATGGGACTGGTATGAGAAATCTACTCAACACATATATAATATGGCTAATCACAGGACCACGCCACTTTCGTGGAACGGGTTTACTCCATTGGATTGCCAGTGCTTTAAAACAAATCTTTCTTTTAAACATCGCTATGCTTTTTATAAAAATGAAGCCGTTATAAGACTCAGTTCCCATCACACAATGCAACGCAAACCGGAGGATAGAGTTTTTACCTTATAACGGCCAAAATATGATTGATACGAATAAAACAAAGGCATTTGATATTATTGCTAGTGTTTATATGTTTTGAAAACAATATCAAATCATAACTATCAATCATAGACGGCATTAATGCCCCATACCACTATGTCGCCATATATAGGTATACAATCAAAACCGCACAGTCACGTATTTGGAAATTGGATTTCCATCATGAACCAAGGCAAAAGATAGTCCTTACCGAATTCGAGACGCTCTAGCTCGTGTCTCAGGCAAGCGCGCAGGCAAGCCTTGGATCGTCAGGGCCGGTCCACCGATGTGGATTATTATGCCTGAACAATACGTTTCCCCGCCCTTTGGGGCGTCAACGAGCCAACGAATGACTCCATCGGACCCGGATCGTCCGATCAAACCGAGGCGCCTCGCAACAGCAACAACCACATAGGTGAAAAGTATATAAATGTCAGGGCTGGTAGGTCACTGACACCACCCTAGCTAGAAAGAAACGCATGCCCTCCCTGATGTCCTTCTCCCGTTTTAGGTTCATACCGGGGTGTGAGGCTCGCGAATTCACGTTATACACAAAGCTACGCCACACAGGCGGTGCTTTGATCATCACCACAAGACTTTGCTTTTCAACAGAAGCCCTGATCACTGCATCTTAGCATGCCACACAGGCAATTCATGCCATGCGACTAATGTCCATCGATATACAACCTCTGAGCTCGTGCGTTTCAGAGAAGGGCGTTAAGCAAAAGAATAAATTCTCCGCCGCCAAATTGATGTATATTTAACAGAGATCAATCAACACAGAATAAAATCCAATGTCAGACACACAGTCCATTTACAAGTCCGTTCTGGGTCTGAACGAAACCGGAGGCACTAAATACCTCGCAAACCCTTCGATCACCACGTACGTCTGGACGATCACCACTCATTATCCATATTTCGGGATGCCTCCCAATCAGGACCTCGGTTACCATCCAAACGAGGTGAAGATCTCCGGTCTTCGACCATCGTCTTCATCTTCGACTTTTAATCGTCGGTCAATTATTCGAAATGAGAATTAACTCGGCCTTTTCAAATAATTCACGTATATTTAGAATTTCGAATCAATTTATTTCAATGGTTAAATTATTCGACAACACCAATATTGTTCTTTAATGTAATTTTCACACCAAACACACTCAACCATCAAATACAACATAAATCGAGCAAATTCAGTTTATTTCCACTCCATATTGTTTATGGTACTTTATAATGATTTATCACTATTTTTATTTATTTTAAAATAGCCAATTTATTCAAAACGACGCTTCGGGCCATAAAGCGGCCGTGGCGCTGTTTTTCTTCAGATTTGATTTACACATATCTGAAAATCCAACCGTTGGATCTTCACAAAATTTACATCATTAGAAAGGTCTTTTCAAAACGAATCCAACGGTTCCAGTTTCGGGAAAATCCGACGGTCGGATCTCCCGGTACAATCGTTTGAATTTTCGATTTCAAAATACGAACTGCAGCGTCGTTATTCGATTAAATATAATTATATTTATATATATATATATATATAAATATAATCGTTTCTAGCGCTGTTTTTCTTCAGATTTGAATTAAACATTCCAGACAATCCAACCGTTGGATCTTTACAAAGTTGGTGCCGTTGGAAAGATTTTTCCAAGGCGAACCCGACGGTTGTGGTTTCGGGAATATCCAATGGTCGGATTCCCCGTACTAGTTGTTTGAAATCACGGTTTCAAAATGCGAACTGCACGGCCATGTTTCGTTTTAATTTTATTTATATTTATATAATTATATAAATATAGTTCATTCAACAATTTCAATATCGTTTTCAATTCAAATATTTTACTAACGCCTTAAAATTTTGGAAAATTTCGCCATAACCTCCCCTGCACCGGGAGCATCGGGAAATCGCAAATAGCTTTCCCGGTCCTTCTAATCTCAAAAAGAAAAAGAAAAAGCCAAACGGCTAGCCAACAGGCTCATAAAATCATCACCCAAACAAAACAGTAAATGTGTACCTATTTGTCGGGCACAAAATTTTATTCCTCTTCTCTAGCCCCTTTGCTATAACCTGTTCAATGAATATGCATGTACATATATATACAGTTCTTATCATTTATCATTTTCTATTCAACTCCATATTTGATTTCTATTTGGTTTAAAAACACCATTCATTCTAATGTTACATACATAGGTGCAAATCACTTCATTAGCTAATTAATGAATATTTCAACTCATATAGGTTTATTTTGAACAAGTGGCTATTTTTAACACTTCACATTTCAACGATTTATGCATACAATAAAAATGTGATTTTTATTGTAAAACAATTCATTTCAAAACACTATTTTTCTATATAGTTCATATAGCTGACAAAAATAGGATTTTTATCATAAAACAATTTCTTTTAAAACGAGATTATTTTACACAGTTCATATAGTCGATAAAAGGTGATTTTTATTATCAAACAATTTATTTCAAAATATGAATGCCATTCAACACATGAATTTCTAATCAACGAATGAATATCAATTCAACACATGAATGTTTTCTATAGTTTTTATATATAGATAAAAGGTGATTTTTATTATCAAACAATTTATTTCAAAATATGAATACCATTCAACACATGAATTTCTAATCAACGAATGAATATCAATTCAACACATGAATGTTTTCTATAGTTTTTATATATAGATAAAAATGTGATTTTTATTATCAAACAATTTATTTCAAAATATGAATACCATTCAACACATGAATTTCTAATCAACGAATGAATATCAATTCAACACATGAATGTTTTCTATAGTTTTATATATAGATAAAAGGTGATTTTTATTATCAAACAATTTATTTCAAAATATGAATACCATTCAACACATGAATTTCTAATCAACGAATGAATATCAATTCAACACATGAATGTTTTCTATTCAATGAATAAATATAGTTTAAGCATATGAAAATAATTCAAACACACGAATATTATTCAAAATTTCGGCAGCATAACGGCAGGGTAGTTAAAACCGGGACCGTCCCTAGTACGGCTCCTCGCTCTACCTTAAAACCTCGCGGTTTTTGACAATGGGGATCATGCATCTAGTTCGCACGCAGGCGGCATGTATATATTTATTTCATTTCCACAAACTAATCCTATGTGGTTTCAACCAAATATTTCTCAATCACAAATGGGTATTTTTCAACCCCAATCAACCAATATCAACCGCAAACAATCCCAAACAATCATTCGCTATCAATCAATTTTCACAACAATTTCAATCAATAAATATCGTCCATGGTTTGTGGACGAGGGGGCGTATTTATATATATATATATATATATATATATATATATATATTATATATAGCAGTTCACTTTTATTTCAACACATATATATATATATATAGAAAAGAAATTGAAGAGTGAGAAATTCTCACCAATAGCTATCCAACTTCACGACACTTCACTTAGAGAAATCTTCGCCTTTCTCGCCTTTTGTCGCTTTCGTTGCCCGTATTCTCTACATATGTAAAAATCGAATTTTTACTATGTTATTCAATATATAAAAATCGAATTTCAATAATGTAGATTCCGCCTTTTCGAAAATAAAGATTATATTTTTAATATTCCTATGATGTAAAAATTATATTTTTATTACTTTAAAAATATAAAAATCATATCTTACTTCTTCTACTTAATAAAAATTCCGTCTTTTCTATTTTAAAAATATGATCTTTATTTTTCCAAGTTCAAATCCTTTTCTATTCAAAGTTCTAATCTTTTTCTATTTAAAGTTCAAATCTTTTTCTATTTTAAATCTTAAAATAAAATCAGTTTTTAAACCTTTTAAAAATCAGTTTTACATCCTTTTAAAAATCAGTTTTACATCCTTTTAAAAATCAGTTTTAAATTCTTTTAAAAATCAGTTTCTTTCTGTTTATATAAAATAAAAATAGAATAAATAAAAAAAGACTTATAGAGAGGGGGGGTTTCCGCAGTTCGTCGGAGGGGAGGCGGCTCGAGGGTGGGCGCTCGGGGTTCGCCGGTGGTGGCAGGCGGAGTAGGCGACGGCCTTCTGGTGGCGGCGTTGGGTTTTGTTCGATTGAATGGGGGTTTAGCTCGGGACTTCGATCTACGGAGGAGGGAGGAAGAAGGGGGATGTGCGGCTAGCGTGGGCGGCGGGGTGCCCTAGCTCCGGAGGCGCGACATCGAGCGACGACTGGGAGGAATCGCGATTTTTTTTTTATATCTATCTGTTATGAATAAAGAGGGGAGAGAGGGTGGGATATGAGTTGACCAAATTTCATAGTTTAATAATATTTTAATTCATCATTTAATTGTTTAACACCACAAACTCCTATCGAATCCCAACGACTGTCGCCCTAGCTAACTACCCCCATTCCGAACACAATGGAACATGTTTCACAAGCCAATTCGATTATTACGATCAGTTTTCATTTAAATTAAAATTTAAATCCTTATATTGAATTTTAAACGTACATTTCAAATTACCGGGGTCACATACTAACTAGAAAAATTCCAGAAAAATATTTTCTAGCTTCGTATTGACGATACGGTCCTAACAAAACTAGTTTCGTCGAATTCTGAGACCGTTTGAAAAATGGCCAATTTCCAGTCGATTAAAATCAACTGAAACCGGTCAAACGCGTTTTCCTTTGCCACGCTCACATATTGATTCGAAAAATTATGAAATTTGAAACCTAGCAATAATTTGACATCACGGATCCAACAAAAGTGGTTTCGTCGAAATCTGAGGTCGTTTGCAAAATGTCCATTTTTAAGGGCCTGAATTCCATAGCGACTATTCAGAATTTTCAACTGGACATATCTTTTGATTACCGCTATGAAATTTCGATTTTTCAGATTCGTTAGAAAGGTATTCACTAACAGATTTAAATATTTTTGGTTTCACTAAAATCCGGATTGTTTTGCACCCGGTATAGTCAGACAAAGTTTGAATTCAATTTTTGAAACTACAGCGCCATTTCAGGCCTTGTTTATAATTATAATTAATTATATTCGTTTTCAATTGTCGATTCAAACTCAGTTTTCATCGCCTTTATTTAAAATATTTATTTTAAATATTTAAAATCCATTATTTTACCCAATTTAAAAATTTTAAATTGGTTCAGATTTTCTGGGTCGTTACAATCTCCCCCACTTAAAACTTTTCGTCCCCGAAAAGGAACAAAGTCGAAAGTGGTTTGATAAATCTACAATCATACAACAACCAATTTGTTTTTACCCTTCAAAAATATACTAATCAAATCCTATACTCTTTAAAAATCTTCTCTGCAGAACGAATCCAAGCTTGTGTTTCCATAATGGACTCCTTGCCTAAGAATGGCGATCCACCAAGATTTCGAAATCTCTTGTATAGAACTTCTATATTGGATTCTGACTGCGGGAGCACAACTGGCTCATTAGCTGGTCGAGCCATACGATTACTTCTTCTGTTCCTGTCACTCATTTTCTAGTACGTCTGCAATTAGCAGACAAAGTGTCAGGTCAACGGAAAAGATATTTGAAAATATAGAGACAAATACTTGAATGTAAATGTGTCTATCGATGTGTTATTTCATTCTGCTACTCATACTAGGATATTACTGATCCTATCTGTATTGAGTTACCCGTCCTAGAACACTACTGGTTCTATTTCTGACGAGTTCGTTCAAATGTTATATTCCAGAACTAAGCTTAACCAAAGCTCTGATACCACGTTGAGACGACCTGAAATCCCGTTCTGACGGAAACCAGGGTTATCTTTGGAATATAACACAGAAACAGATAATAGCAGAACAAAATTAAATAAATACACCAGATATGAACAATAAAATATACTGGATAAAAGTAATCATCAGAGTTACACAGTATACAGGATCTTACTTAGTACAAATACAGTTCAGCTATACATAAATGTCTACAGCGGAAATAAACAAAATATGTACAATAGGAGCTGAACAGCATAAAAAGGAATAAATGATAGAATCCATCTTCAGCTCCAGCTATCCAGAAAGAACCAGCTAAACCTGAATACAAGGCTGCCCGTGTAGAAAAAGGGGCACCTGAGTTTGAGAGTGAAACAAACTACGAGTCAGTCATGGGACTGGTATGAGAAATCTACTCAACACATATATAATATGGCTAATCACAGGACCACGCCACTTTCGTGGAACGGGTTTACTCCATTGGATTGCCAGTGCTTTAAAACAAATCTTTCTTTTAAACATCGTTATGCTTTTTATAAAAATGAAGCCGTTATAAGACTCAGTTCCCATCACACAATGCAACGCAAACCGGAGGATAGAGTTTTTACCTTATAACGGCCAAAATATGATTGATACGAATAAAACAAAGGCATTTGATATTATTGCTAGTGTTTATATGTTTTGAAAACAATTTCAAATCATAACTATCAATCATAGACTGCATTAATGCCCCATACCACTATGTCGCCATATATAGGTATACAATCAAAACCGCACAGTCACGTATTTGGAAATTGGATTTCCGTCATGAACCAAGGCAAAAGATAGTCCTTACCGAATTCGAGACGCTCTAGCCCGTGTCTCAGGCAAGCGCGCAGGCAAGCCTTGGATCGTCAGGGCCGGTCCACCGATGTGGATTATTATGCCTGAACAATACGTTTCCCCGCCCTTTGGGGCGTCAACGAGCCAACGAATGACTCCATCGGACCCGGATCGTCCGATCAAACCGAGGCGCCTTGCAACAGCAATAACCACATAGGTGAAAAGTATATAAATGTCAGGGCTGGTAGGTCACTGACACCACCCTAGCTAGAAAGAAACGCATGCCCTCCCTGATGTCCTTCTCCCGTTTTAGGTTCATACCGGGGTGTGAGGCTCGCGAATTCACGTTATACACAAAGCTATGCCACACAGGCGGTGCTTTGATCATCACCACAAGACTTTGCTTTTCAACAGAAGCCCTGATCACTGCATCTTAGCATGCCACACAGGCAATTCATGCCATGCGACTAATGTCCATCGATATACAACCTCTGAGCTCGTGCGTTTCAGAGAAGGGCGTTAAGCAAAAGAATAAATTCTCCGCCGCCAAACAGATGTATATTTAACAGAGATCAATCAACATAGAATAAAATCCAATGTCAGACACACAGTCCATTTACAAGTCCGTTCTGGGTCTGAACGAAACCGGAGGCACTAAATACCTCGCAAACCCTTCGATCACCACGTACGTCTGGACGATCACCACTCATTATCCATATTTCGGGATGCCTCCCAATCAGGACCTCGGTTACCATCCAAACGAGGTGAAGATCTCCGGTCTTCGACCATCGTCTTCATCTTCGACTTTTAATCGTCGGTCAATTATTAGAAATGAGAATTAACTCGGCCTTTTCAAATAATTCACGTATATTTAGAATTTCAAATCAATTTATTTCAATGGTTAAATTATTCGACAACACCAATATTGTTCTTTAATGTAATTTTCACACCAAACACACTCAACCATCAAATACAACATAAATCGAGCAAATTCAGTTTATTTCCACTCCATATTGTTTATGGTACTTTATAATGATTTATCACTATTTTTATTTATTTTAAAATAGCCAATTTATTCAAAACGACGCTTCGGGCCATAAAGCGGCCGTGGCACTGTTTTTCTTCTGATTTGATTTACACATATCTGAAAATCCAACCGTTGGATCTTCACAAAATTTACATCATTAGAAAGGTCTTTTCAAAACGAATCCAACGGTTCCAGTTTCGGGAAAATCCGACGGTCGGATCTCCCGGTACAATCGTTTGAATTTTCGATTTCAAAATACGAATTGCAGCGTCGTTATTCGATTAAATATAATTATATTTATATATATATATATAAATATAATCGTTTCTGGCGCTGTTTTTCTTCAGATTTGAATTAAACAATCCAGACAATCCAACCGTTGGATCTTTACAAAGTTGGTGCCGTTGGAAAGATTTTTCCAAGGCGAACCCGACGGTTGTGGTTTCGGGAAAATCCAATGGTCGGATTCCCCGTACTAGTTGTTCTAAATCACGGTTTCAAAATGCGAACTGCGCGGCCACGTTTCGTTTTAATTTTATTTATATTTATATAATTATATAAATATAGTTCATTCAACAATTTCAATATCGTTTTCAATTCAAATATTTTACTAACGCCTTAAAATTTTGGAAAATTTCGCCATAACCTCCCCTGCACCGGGAGCATCGGGAAATCGCAAATAGCTTTCCCGGTCCTTCTAATCTCAAAAAGAAAAAGAAAAAGCCAAGCGGCTAGCCAACAGGCTCATAAAATCATCACCCAAACAAAACAGTAAATGTGTACCTATTTGTCGGGCACAAAATTTTATTCCTCTTCTCTAGCCCCTTTGCTATAACCTGTTCAATGAATATGCATGTACATATATATACAGTTCTTATCATTTATCATTTTCTATTCAACTCCATATTTTATTTCTATTTGGTTTAAAAACACCATTCATTCTAATGTTACATACATAGGCGCAAATCACTTCATTAGCTAATTAATGAATATTTCAACTCATATAGGTTTATTTTGAACAAGTGGCTATTTTTAACACTTCACATTTCAATGATTTATGCATACAATAAAAATGTGATTTTTATTGTAAAACAATTCATTTCAAAACACTATTTTTCTATATAGTTCATATAGCTGACAAAAATAGGATTTTTATCATAAAACAATTTCTTTTAAAACGAGATTATTTTACACAGTTCATATAGTCGATAAAAGGTGATTTTTATTATCAAACAATTTATTTCAAAATATGAATGCCATTCAACACATGAATTTCTAATCAACGAATGAATATCAATTCAACACATGAATGTTTTCTATAGTTTTTATATATAGATAAAAGGTGATTTTTATTATCAAACAATTTATTTCAAAATATGAATACCATTCAACACATGAATTTCTAATCAACGAATGAATATCAATTCAACACATGAATGTTTTCTATAGTTTCTATATATAGATAAAAATGTGATTTTTATTATCAAACAATTTATTTCAAAATATGAATACCATTCAACACATGAATTTCTAATCAACGAATGAATATCAATTCAACACATGAATGTTTTCTATAGTTTTATATATAGATAAAAGGTGATTTTTATTATCAAACAATTTATTTCAAAATATGAATACCATTCAACACATGAATTTCTAATCAACGAATGAATATCAATTCAACACATGAATATTTTCTATTCAATGAATAAATATAGTTTAAGCATATGAAAATAATTCAAACACACGAATATTATTCAAAATTTCGGCAGCATAACGGCAGGGTAGTTAAAACCGGGGCCGTCCCTAGTACGGCTCCTCGCTCTACCTTAAAACCTCGCGGTTTTTGACAATGGGAATCATGCATCTAGTTCGCACGCAGGCGGCATGTATATATTTATTTCAGTTCCACAAACTAATCCTATGTGGTTTCAACCAAATATTTCTCAATCACAAATGGGTATTTTTCAACCCCAATCAACCAATATCAACTGCAAACAATCCCAAACAATCATTCGCTATCAATCAATTTTCACAACAATTTCAATCAATAAATATCGTCCACGGTTTGTGGACGAGGGGGCGTATTTATATATATATATATATATATATAATATATAGCAGTTCACTTTTATTTCAACACATATATATATATATATAGAAAAGAAATTGAAGAGTGAGAAATTCTCACCAATAGCTATCCAACTTCACGACACTTCACTTAGAGAAATCTTCGCCTTTCTCGCCTTTTGTCGCTTTCGTTGCCCGTATTCTCTACATATGTAAAAATCGAATTTTTACTATGTTATTCAATATATAAAAATCGAATTTCAATAATGTAGATTCCGCCTTTTCGAAAATAAAGATTATATTTTTAATATTCCTATGATGTAAAAATTATATTTTTATTACTTTAAAAATATAAAAATCATATCTTACTTCTTCTACTTAATAAAAATTCCGTCTTTTCTATTTTAAAAATATGATCTTTATTTTTCCAAGTTCAAATCTTTTTCTATTCAAAGTTCTAATCTTTTTCTATTTAAAGTTCAAATCTTTTTCTATTTTAAATCTTAAAATAAAATCAGTTTTTAAACCTTTTAAAAATCAGTTTTACATCCTTTTAAAAATCAGTTTTACATCCTTTTAAAAATCAGTTTTAAATTCTTTTAAAAATCAGTTTCTTTCTGTTTATATAAAATAAAAATAGAATAAATAAATAAAAAGAGACTTACAGAGAGGGGGGGTTTCCGTAGTTCGTCGGAGGGGAGGCGGCTCGAGGGTGGGCGCTCGGGGTTCGCCGGTGGTGGCAGGCGGAGTAGGCGACGACCTTCTGGTGGCGGCGTTGGGTTTTGTTCGATTGAATGGGGGTTTAGCTCGGGACTTCGATCTATGGAGGAGGGAGGAAGAAGGGGGATGTGCGGCTAGCGTGGGCGGCGGGGTGCCCTAGCTCCGGAGGCGCGACATCGAGCGGCGACTGGGAGGAATCGCGATTTTTTTTATATCTATCTGTTATGAATAAAGAGGGGAGAGAGGGTGGGATATGAGTTGACCAAATTTCATAGTTTAATAATATTTTAATTCATCATTTAATTGTTTAACACCACAAACTCCTATCGAATCCCAACGACTGTCGCCCCTAGCTAATTACCCCCATTCCGAACACAATGGAACATGTTTCACAAGCCAATTCGATTGTTACAATAAGTTTTCATTCAAATTAAAATTTAAATCCTTATATTGAATTTTAAACGTACATTTCAAATTACCGGGGTCACATACTAACTAGAAAAATTCCAGAAAAATATTTTCTAGCTTCGTATTGACGATACGGTCCTAACAAAACTAGTTTCGTCGAATTCTGAGACCGTTTGAAAAATGGCCAATTTCCAGTCGATTAAAATCAACTGAAACCGGTCAAACGCGTTTTCCTTTGCCACGCTCACATATTGATTCGAAAAATTATGAAATTTGAAACCTAGCAATAATTTGACATCACGGATCCAACAAAAGTGGTTTCGTCGAAATCTGAGGTCGTTTGCAAAATGTCCATTTTTAAGGGCCTGAATTCCATAGCGACTATTCAGAATTTTCAACTGGACATATCTTTTGATTCCCGCTATGAAATTTCGATTTTTGAGATTCGTTAGAAAGGTATTCACTAACAGATTTAAATATTTTTTGTTTCACTAAAATCCGGATTGTTTTGCACCCGGTATAGTCAGACAAAGTTTGAATTCAATTTTTGAAACTACAGCGCCATTTCAGGCCTTGTTTATAATTATAATTAATTATATTCGTTTTCAATTGTCGATTCAAACTCAGTTTTCATCGCCTTTATTTAAAATATTATTTTAAATATTTAAAATCCATTATTTTAGCCAATTTAAAATTTTTAAATTGGTTCAGATTTTCTGGGTCGTTACAATCTCCCCCACTTAAAACTTTTCGTCCCCGAAAAGGAACAAAGTCGAATGTGGTTTGATAAATCTACAATCATACAACAACCAATTTGTTTTTACCCTTCAAAAATATACTAATCAAATCCTATACTCTTTAAAAATCTTCTCTGCAGAACGAATCCAAGCTTGTGTTTCCATAATGGACTCCTTGCCTAAGAATGGCGATCCACCAAGATTTCGAAATCTCTTGTATAGAACTTCTATATTGGATTCTGGCTGCGGGAGCACAACTGGCTCATTAGCTGGTCGAGCCATACGATTACTTCTTCTATTCCTGTCACTCATTTTCTAGTATGTCTGCAATTAGCAGACAAAGTGTCAGGTCAACGGAAAAGATATTTGAAAATATAGAGACAAATACTTGAATGTAAATGTGTCTATCGATGTGTTATTTCATTCTGCTACTCATACTAGGATATTACTGATCCTATCTGTATTGAGTTACCCGTCCTAGAACACTACTGGTTCTATTTCTGACGAGTTCGTTCAAATGTTATATTCCAGAACTAAGCTTAACCAAAGCTCTGATACCACGTTGAGACGACCCGAAATCCCGTTCTAACGGAAACCAGGGTTATCTTTGGAATATAACAAAGAAACAGATAATAGCAGAACAAAATTAAATAAATACACCAGATATAAACAATAAAATATACTGGATAAAAGTAATCATCAGAGTTACACAGTATACAGGATCTTACTTAGTACAAATACAGTTCAGCTATACATAAATGTCTACAGCGGAAATAAACAAAATATGTACAATTGGAGCTGAACAGCATAAAAAGGAATAAATGATAGAATCCATCTTCAGCTCCAGCTATCCAGAAAGAACCAGCTAAACCTGAATACAAGGCTGCCCGTGTAGAAAAAGGGGCACCCGAGTTTGAGAGTGAAACAAACTACGAGTCAGTCATGGGACTGGTATGAGAAATCTACTCAACACATATATAATATGGCTAATCACAGGACCACGCCACTTTCGTGGAACGGGTTTACTCCATTGGATTGCCAGTGCTTTAAAACAAATCTTTCTTTTAAACATCGCTATGCTTTTTATAAAAATGAAGCCGTTATAAGACTCAGTTCCCATCACACAATGCAACGCAAACCGGAGGATAGAGTTTTTACCTTATAACGGCCAAAATATGATTGATACGAATAAAACAAAGGCATTTGATATTATTGCTAGTGTTTATATGTTTTGAAAACAATTTCAAATCATAACTATCAATCATAGACGGCATTAATGCACCATACCACTATGTCGCCATATATAGGTATACAATCAAAACCGCACAGTCACGTATTTGGAAATTGGATTTCCGTCATGAACCAAGGCAAAAGATAGTCCTTACCGAATTCGAGACGCTCTAGCCCGTGTCTCAGGCAAGCGCGCAGGCAAGCCTTGGATCGTCAGGGCCGGTCCACCGATGTGGATTATTATGCCTGAACAATACGTTTCCCCGCCCTTTGGGGCGTCAACGAGCCAACGAATGACTCCATCGGACCCGGATCGTCCGATCAAACCGAGGCGCCTCGCAACAGCAACAACCACATAGGTGAAAAGTATATAAATGTCAGGGCTGGTAGGTTACTGACACCACCCTAGCTAGAAAGAAACGCATGCCCTCCCTGATGTCCTTCTCCCGTTTTAGGTTCATACCGGGGTGTAAGGCTCGCGAATTCACGTTATACACAAAGCTACGCCACACAGGCGGTGCTTTGATCATCACCACAAGACTTTGCTTTTCAACAGAAGCCCTGATCACTGCATCTTAGCATGCCACACAGGCAATTCATGCCATGCGACTAATGTCCATCGATATACAACCTCTGAGCTCGTGCGTTTCAGAGAAGGGCGTTAAGCAAAAGAATAAATTCTCCGCCGCCAAACAGATGTATATTTAACAGAGATCAATCAACACAGAATAAAATCCAATGTCAGACACACAGTCCATTTACAAGTCCGTTCTGGGTCTGAACGAAACCGGAGGCACTAAATACCTCGCAAACCCTTCGATCACCACGTACGTCTGGACGATCACCACTCATTATCCATATTTCGGGATGCCTCCCAATCAGGACCTCGGTTACCATCCAAACGAGGTGAAGATCTCCGGTCTTCGACCATCGTCTTCATCTTCGACTTTTAATCGTCGGTCAATTATTCGAAATGAGAATTAACTCGGCCTTTTCAAATAATTCACGTATATTTAGAATTTCAAATCAATTTATTTCAATGGTTAAATTATTCGACAACACCAATATTGTTCTTTAATGTAATTTTCACACCAAACACACTCAACCATCAAATACAACATAAATCGAGCAAATTCAGTTTATTTCCACTCTATATTGTTTATGGTACTTTATAATGATTTATCACTATTTTTATTTATTTTAAAATAGCCAATTTATTCAAAACGACGCTTCGGGCCATAAAGCGGCCGTGGCGCTGTTTTTCTTCAGATTTGATTTACACATATCTGAAAATCCAACCGTTGGATCTTCACAAAATTTACATCATTAGAAAGGTCTTTTCAAAACGAATCCAACGGTTCCAGTTTCGGGAAAATCCGACGGTCGGATCTCCCAGTACAATCGTTTGAATTTTCGATTTCAAAATACGAACTGCAGCGTCGTTATTCGATTAAATATAATTATATTTATATATATATATATAAATATAATCGTTTCTGGCGCTGTTTTTCTTCAGATTTGAATTAAACATTCCAGACAATCCAACCGTTGGATCTTTACAAAGTTGGTGCCGTTGGAAAGATTTTTCCAAGGCGAACCCGACGGTTGTGGTTTCGGGAAAATCCAATGGTCGGATTCCCCGTACTAGTTGTTTGAAATCACGGTTTCAAAATGCGAACTGCACGGCCACGTTTCGTTTTAATTTTATTTATATTTATATAATTATATAAATATAGTTCATTCAACAATTTCAATATCGTTTTCAATTCAAATATTTTACTAACGCCTTAAAATTTTGGAAAATTTCGCCATAACCTCCCCTGCACCGGGAGCATCGGGAAATCGCAAATAGCTTTCCCGGTCCTTCTAATCTCAAAAAGAAAAAGAAAAGGCCAAGCGGCTAGCCAACAGGCTCATAAATCATCACCCAAACAAAATAGTAAATGTGTACCTATTTGTCGGGCACAAAATTTTATTCCTCTTCTCTAGCCCCTTTGCTATAACCTGTTCAATGAATATGCATGTACATATATATACAGTTCTTATCATTTATCATTTTCTATTCAACTCCATATTTGATTTCTATTTGGTTTAAAAACACCATTCATTCTAATGTTACATACATAGGTGCAAATCCCTTCATTAGCTAATTAATGAATATTTCAACTCATATAGGTTTATTTTGAACAAGTGGCTATTTTTAACACTTCACATTTCAACGATTTATGCATACAATAAAAATGTGATTTTCATTGTAAAACAATTCATTTCAAAACACTATTTTTCTATATAGTTCATATAGCGGACAAAAATAGGATTTTTATCATAAAACAATTTCTTTTAAAACGAGATTATTTTACACAGTTCATATAGTCGATAAAAGGTGATTTTTATTATCAAACAATTTATTTCAAAATATGAATGCCATTCAACACATGAATTTCTAATCAACGAATGAATATCAATTCAACACATGAATGTTTTATATAGTTTTTATATATAGATAAAAGGTGATTTTTATTATCAAACAATTTATTTCAAAATATGAATACCATTCAACACATGAATTTCTAATCAACGAATGAATATCAATTCAACACATGAATGTTTTCTATAGTTTCTATATATAGATAAAAATGTGATTTTTATTATCAAACAATTTATTTCAAAATATGAATACCATTCAACACATGAATTTCTAATTAACGAATGAATATCAATTCAACACATGAATGTTTTCTATAGTTTTATATATAGATAAAAGGTGATTTTTATTATCAAACAATTTATTTCAAAATATGAATAACATTCAACACATGAATTTCTAATCAACGAATGAATATCAATTCAACACATGAATGTTTTCTATTCAATGAATAAATATAGTTTAAGCATATGAAAATAATTCAAACACACGAATATTATTCAAAATTTCGGCAGCATAACGGCAGGGTAGTTAAAACCGGGACCGTCCCTAGTACGGCTCCTCGCTCTACCTTAAAACCTCGCGGTTTTTGACAATGGGGATCATGCATCTAGTTCGCACGCAGGCGACATGTATATATTTATTTCATTTCCACAAACTAATCCTATGTGGTTTCAACCAAATATTTCTCAATCACAAATGGGTATTTTTCAACCCCAATCAACCAATATCAACCGCAAACAATCCAATACAATCATTCGCTATCAATCAATTTTCACAACAATTTCAATCAATAAATATCGTCCATGGTTTGTGGACGAGGGGGCATATTTATATATATATATATTATATATAGCAGTTCACTTTTATTTCAACACACATATATATATATAGAAAAGAAATTGAAGAGTGAGAAATTCTCACCAATAGCTATCCAACTTCACGACACTTCACTTAGAGAAATCTTCGCCTTTCTCGCCTTTTGTCGCTTTCGTTGCCCGTATTCTCTATATATGTAAAAATCGAATTTTTACTATGTTATTCAATATATAAAAATCGAATTTCAATAATGTAGATTCCGCCTTTTCGAAAATAAAGATTATATTTTTAATATTCCTATGATGTAAAAATTATATTTTTATTACTTTAAAAATATAAAAATCATATCTTACTTCTTCTACTTAATAAAAATTCTGTCTTTTCTATTTTAAAAATATGATCTTTATTTTTCCAAGTTCAAATCTTTTTCTATTTTAAATCTTAAAATAAAATCAGTTTTTAAACCTTTTAAAAATAAGTTTTACATCCTTTTAAAAATCAGTTTTACATCCTTTTAAAAATCAGTTTTAAATTCTTTTAAAAATCAGTTTCTTTCTGTTTATATAAAATAAAAATAGAATAAATAAAAAAAAGACTTACAGAGAGGGGGGGTTTCCGCAGTTCGTCGGAGGGGAGGCGGCTCGAGGGTGGGCGCTCGGGGTTTGCCGGTGGTGGCAGGCGGAGTAGGCGACGGCCTTCTGGTGGCGGCGTCGGGTTTTGTTCGATTGAATGGGGGTTTGGCTCGGGACTTCGATCTATGGAGGAGGGAGGAAGAAGGGGGATGTGCAGCTAGCGTGGGCGGCGGGGTGCCCTTGCTCCGGAGGCGCGACATCGAGCGGCGACTAGGAGGAATCGCGATTTTTTTTATATCTATCTGTTATGAATAAAGAGGGGAGAGAGGGTGGGATATGAGTTGACCAAATTTCATAGTTTAATAATATTTTAATTCATCATTTAATTGTTTAACACCACAAACTCCTATCGAATCCCAACGACTGTCGCCCCTAGCTAATTACCCCCATTCCGAACACAATGGAACATGTTTCACAAGCCAATTCGATTGTTACGACCAGTTTTCATTCAAATTAAAATTTAAATCCTTATATTGAATTTTAAACGTACATTTCAAATTACCGGGGTCACATACTAACTAGAAAAATTCCAGAAAAATATTTTCTAGCTTCGTATTGACGATACGGTCCTAACAAAATTAGTTTCGTCGAATTCTGAGACCGTTTGAAAAATGGCCAATTTCCAGTCGATTAAAATCAACTAAAACCCGTCAAACGCGTTTTCCTTTGCCACGCTCACATATTGATTCGAAAAATTATAAAATTTGAAACCTAGCAATAATTTGACATCACGGATCCAACAAAAGTGGTTTCGTCGAAATCCGAGGTCGTTTGCAAAATGTCCATTTTTAAGGGCCTGAATTCCATAGCGACTATTCAGAATTTTCAACTGGACATATCTTTTGATTCCCGCTATGAAATTTCGATTTTTCAGATTCGTTAGAAAGGTATTCACTAACAGATTTAAATATTTTTGGTTTTACTAAAATCCGGATTGTTTTGCACCCGGTATAGTCAGACAAAGTTTGAATTCAATTTTTGAAACTACAGTGCCATTTCAGGCCTTGTTTATAATTATAATTAATTATATTCGTTTTCAATTGTCGATTCAAACTCAGTTTTCATCGCCTTTATTTAAAATATTTATTTTAAATATTTAAAATCCATTTAGCCAATTTAAAATTTTTAAATTGGTTCAGATTTTCTGGGTCGTTACAGGGAGCCATTATTTGCAATAATGGCTGATATTTCTACAATTTTTCACACAATAACACATATATACAATACACTGTAAGGTAGGAGCAAATATGTTAGCATTTATTCAGAATAATTGTAGACATTGGTGCAAATTTTTTTCCATTTTTATTACCAGTGATACACTGTGTGATCAATTGCTGAAATATCAGTAATTTTTCACGAAAATAAATTTGATTTTTCAAGTTTTTTCAGAATACCTCGTTGAACTTTTACAATTTTCCATTTTTTTCTTTCTTTATATACATTAAGTACTGGTAAAAGATTCCAATATAGTTGCAAATATGGAATACTCTTGCAGTGTTGTATGCAAATTTGCATATTGCTTACAGAGTTGTATTTGATGTCTGATAAAATTTTTGGCGTCAGTTTTATAATGTCCCATTTTTCGGCTAAAAGGTATATGTTTCTTTTTCCACTTTGTCGAGTTTAGTACATGAGTTTTTCCACGTATCCACCACTACAAGAAACAACCTTAAGTATTAGAAAAAATAATAAATTAATTAGAATATATTTATGTAAGTGTAAAAACAGTACCATTAACAGTGTCACACAAGCGTTAATCTTCCTTGGCGTTTGAATATATTTTTCTAGTTGACTTGGTTGATGTCCGTGTAATGTTTTATAGCCAAGATATCTTCAATAATTTGTCTTAACAAACACAATATGGTATCATATTCCATGATATACTCGAATTTGGGTTGGACACGAGAAATGTAGCTGTTAGGTATAAAAGTAGAAGCTTAGTTGCACCAAATTTTGCCATTTTAGATGTGTCTCGAATTGTTGAGAATATTTGTCGCTCTATGTTTTTTGTTGACTAAAGTTTCTCCATCAAAATGTCTGGCAATAAAAGTTGAATATTCTCCATCACTTTACTTTGCTTTTTTCGTATGGCCGGTTGTTATCTCCGGTAGTTGGAACAACCAATAGTTCAGTAATGTCATTTTCAGTAAAAGATATAATCATATATCCAAATTAAAAGTATTTAAAGTTTTTTTTGTAACTTTTGATTATGATATCGATATTCATTGAGTTCTTTGATGTTTCATTTCCAAGATTAACACCATCAAATATCATATCCATGAATTTGTATAGAGGTGGGTTTCTTAGATACTTTGAGTGGCTTTGTTTTAGCAGCTCTTCTTTATTTTATCAACAAGTTTATGAATGGTCTCAATTTGTTTTTCTAGTTGACTTCTTGTTAACGATTTCTTCTTCTCTTCTCCTTTTCTTGCTGATTTACTTTGATAGTGATCCATTATCTGTTAAAAATAAAGCTGTAGCTTGCATGTTGTTGTTATCTTCTTCTTCTTGTTCAACAATATTTTTCTACAATAATATGGTACAAAATTGTTAAATAAGTTTTTAACATACTGAAAAGTGAAGATAAAGATGCAATTATGTAGAATTATTATAGCAATTTTTATGCCTATACCATAAGTGAATATAAGTCAGCACTTTTAACAAATAGTTGCTTATTTTTAAGCAATATTTTTTTGCTTAAAACCAAGTTGACTATGCTAATTTAAATTATTGCTGATAAGTATGCAATTAATCCAAATAAATGCAGAATTATGTGATATTTTTGGTAATGGTTGAAGAAAAATGCTTAGTTACTTGTATTAATATACTAGTACTATAGACATGTACATTAATATTTCACATAGTCGGATGTTATTACTGAAAAATAACATTTAGTTTTATAATTGACAATAGCAAACTGATTTCTATAAAACTTACAACAATTATTGAAGTTATTTCTGTAGTTTAGTGGTAAATTTGCTGAGAAGTAAGTAATTATTCCTATTTGTTGTGCTTTTTAAAGTTAATAGTCCTCATGCCCTAAAATTGGTCAAATACAATAACCATTGCAGTTATTTCAACAGTTTAATCGTAGACATGTTGAGAAGTAAATAATTATTGTTATAAAATAAAACAGAACAGATATAAAAGAGAAGCCATTAGAGAGAACAGAAAGATAGGGGAGAGATTTTTATTTCTATTGCTTCAAGTGTCTACAATTTCTCTTACATTGGCTCCTTTATATATAGGCTTTGGAGCTGATGTTAGACTTATTCCCATGATGTGGGACTAAATAGAATATGACAAGAGCATATTCACTCATATATATTACAACACTCCCTCTTGAATATGCATTTTCAAAATCTTGAATGCTCTGCTAACTTGAAGTTGTAACACCCCATAATTTTAAAATATTAAAATTAACAAATTTAAGAACACTAAATTTTTAGGAGAAGAATTAAGGGAATTGGGTTATGCCATTGCGTTCGTCACGAAATTCTGCTTGGAATAGAGTCCAAGTTTTCGTAAATCAGACTTCATATGAGGAAGTTATGGCCTTTAGAAGTTTCAGGAATTTAAATAAATTAAAACAGCTCGAATTCAAATTCAAAATTCAAATAAAAACAAAGAAGCAGGCTAGGCGGGATTTTTCCCACCCCAGGCCAGGACGCCAAGGAGGTCGACCAGGGGGTCGACCTCCCCTATACAGGTCGACCTGGGGGTCGACCTACCCCCCGGGCAGATCCGAACTGTGATGATTTTTGACTTGTGGCTGAGTCACTAGGGCATAGGTGGTGGTTTCTGGATAGCTCTGATTGATCTGAATGGTTCTAATTGCTCCTATGCTAATCTAACGGCTTATATTGATCTAAACTTCTATATAAGCACGCATAGACTCAAGCTCTAAACCTAAACTAAATTAATCTCTTGGCCTCCATGCTGCTGATGGAATTAGTTCTTCTTCTTCTTAAAGCTTAGGAATTGCAAGTCAAGATTCTAATACAAACGACGAACGAATTATTCTCTTCTCTAATCCGTCTTTGTGAGTACAATTTCTTTCACAAAATAATTAATAAATTAATTATGATGAGTTATAATTTGGATTATGAGAACATGCCTGTTGAATCATGTGACGTTACTTAATTTTGTTATCGTTTGTTTGTAAACATATGACAGATTTGTTAACTTATGTTAGTAGATCTATTTCATTTGTCCAATCACATATGTTTAACTTGATTCATTTTATGACATCGGTTTATATGCAAGTTGGGATGTAAATCATATGCTAGTTTGTATGTGAATCATATGCAAGTCTGTATGCGAATTATGCCGAAGTTTATATGTGAATCAAGTATGTATATATGTATTCTAGTTTATATGTAAAACATGTGATATTAGTTTACATGTTTAAATTCATATGCAAGTTTCTATGGAACCCATTTGCAAGTTTAGGTGAAAACCATAGTCATATATGCAAGTTCACCATTTTATGTTTAGATCTATATTTAGATCCATGGCAGTACATAGTTTATGCAAATTTATGTTCTATATGTCCATTGTCTATGCAATTTATTGGAGATGCAAAATTATGTTATAATTCTTATTTGCAAGTTAAATCTATTTTGTGCGTTATGCAAGTTGTGATGTTTCTTTTCTTTTTATGAGTTATACTATTTGCGAGTCTAACATATTTCATATTAAACGTATGAACGGCGTGGGGACATTGGGAAAATATTAAATATACATATTGTGAATTGGCATAAAATTGTTTTAAAGGCATATAATTAAATTGAGACATTAATTGGTATAATTTATATACCTGAATTATGGACATAATTTATGTGACAATTATGGACGTAGATTAATTTGGAAATTATTGACAATTTGAATAGGGATATTAATTCAAACTGGGGTTAAATAATTATGTGCAATAATAAACGCCTAAGACACGAGGTTAGGCTCGTTTGTGGTATAAGACTGCCCGGACCCATCCGGCTAATCCAGTAACCACAAACATTAGTCTAATGAGAGAGGTCAAAGGCATAAATTAAATGCGTACCAATTGTAAAGACACGAGGTTAGGCTCGTATGCGGTATAAGACTGCCCGGGCCCGCCCGGCAAATCCAGCAACCGCAAACAGTAGTCTAATGTGGGAGATCTTACAAGGTTACAGTTATAATGAATTAAGTAACACTTAACCAAGATAAACATGTAGTGGGAAATGGGGTTAAGTGGGTGACATGGGTGGCATGTGAAATACAAATAGAAACACTCAACTAAATTGAAACATATAAGAAGACATGAATAAGAAGGGGTTAAGTGGGAAATCATAGTGGGGACCAAGCATAGGTGGAAAGCTTGTGTCAAGCATGGGGACCCTTTTCAAACCAGTAACCCATTAAGTATCTTTGTGAGCTCAAGCTAGTCGAGGATGGGACACGCTTACTGGGTTTGATTGTAAGAGGTCAAAACGGGTTAGCGGTGGCAACACAAGTCAAACGGGGTCATGTGCGTGCGTGGGACCGGGCTGGTAGGTAAGACGTTGTTGGATCGTGTAGATATAAGCCGTGCATCTTTGAGTAGTATCGGGTTGCAACTTGGGGAGTGATACACCCCACTGTGGGACCAACACGGGTATCAACGAGTTAGGGAGCTGATCGCATGGGGGTAGTAGGTACAACTAGTGGAGATAAGGGCAGGCGACAACCTATGAAGATAGCTAGGGGTATATGGGACTACCATTATCATTATTATGATTATTATGTTCAGTAGGCGGGATCAACTTTTAGGGTGACTAGTATTGGTGCAGTATAGTAATTATCCTATAGTGTTGGAGGCGCAATTGACGTTATCTTATTCCTCTTATTTTGTCATGCCTATTTGTTTCACAGCCATTCCTTATTTACTAGTTTATGTCTTATCCTAATTACTTTAATAATTATATTGTTAAAGTTATTGGACTCACCAGACTTTATGTCTAACCCCCTTTGTTTTCGCCTCTTTTCTTCCTCCCCTCCCCAGGTTCTCAGGGTGGGACTAGTGCTAGTGGAGCTTGATTTGGATCTCTGTCTCTCTCTTTTGGAAGTGCTTGGATTGCTGAAAGTAAAGTTCAGCTTATCTCTTTTATGACTACTTATGTTGGGGTTATGCTTTTTTACTTTATGTACTTAGAAAACAATTTGCCAAGATGGATATTAAGTGTACTTGGTTTAATTATTGGTTTTTGATGTTGTTGTAACCAAACTATTTCTCCACTGTAATAAATTTTTTTTTAAAATTTTCAAGTACCAATATATGTATCTGTCTTGTTATATTACGTTCTATACAGCAATAATACTCCATGAAAGTTAATGCATTCTCTTTGTGAGTGACATTAATGGATGTGGGGTGTTACACGTGGTACTAGAGCTGAAGGTTACCAGAACAGATAAGAGATTTTGAAAAACAGTTTTTCAATAGCATTTTATAAAGAAATACTTTCAAAAATATGTTTTAAGGAGAGTATTTTCAAGAGAAAGGTTTATTTCAAAAACATAACCCCCAAGAGCCATACATCATTCCTTCGATTCTCCATTTTGAATCTCTTCCTTTTTCTTTTTTAGCATGTCTGGGAAACCTGAGATACCCGAGGGCATGCCGATACCAGCGTGGTCCAGAAGGTATCTGGAGGCTAGGGCCACCGCCGCAAGCCCAGCAGATATTCCTCCTCCCCCAGCTGCAGCCGCTCCTCCTCCTCCCCCTCACTGCGTTTATACTTTTTCGAAGATATGCAAGGACTTTCGGGCAATGGGCAGGAAACCTTTTCAAGGGTCAGAGACGTTTGTTAAAGCTCGAAATTGTCTTAAGGAGGTGTAAGATTTGTTTGGTATATTCGAGATAGTAGATGGAAGGAAGGTCCAATTAGCTGCTTGGTTAATGAAGGACGAAGCCTCGTTTTGGTGGGAGGTCACGAATGGAGAGCGTCCGATGGAGACATGGATGGATTTCAGGCATAGATTCGAGATGAAATTTCTCTCACGAGCAAAAGAGAATTTATACATGGAGAGGTTCTTGGCATTAAAGCAGGGGAATTTACCAATAAAGGAGTATGTCAACAAGTTCAATCAGTTGGCGAGATTTGGCTTAGACTTGGTGAGCACACCTGATAAGAAGGCCCTGAGGTTCATTAAAGGTTTGAATGAGCCGCTACACAGGTTGGCTATGACCCACATTCCTATGGGGGCTACCTTTGAGGAACTGGTTGACATGGCGCTTATGCATGAAGAGGAGAAAGGTGCTAATGTTAATAAGGCACCGGAGAAGAAAGGGGATCCAAAGAAATCACAACATCATCCTAAGAAAGGTGGTAAAGATAACAATAGCAAAGGAAAGAAAAGGTGCTTTAATTGTGTAACACCAGACCATCTGAGCAAGGACTGTAGGAAGAAGAAGAAGACTGGTTGTTTCAACTGTGGTGAGGTAGGACATCTGATTAAAGACTGCCCGAGAAGACAAGGGCAAGGGCAGAGACAGGGTCTACTTCTGGAGGGCAGGTTCAGGCTCTCATGGCACCATGGCAGGCAAGAGGGTAGGTTCATGCTCTCATGGAACCAGGACAGGAGTGAGGTAGAAACATTTCCGTTGAAAATTTGGTTTTTCTGTTTGATCATCTTGTTTGTACTTTGTTTGATTCTGGCGCTTCACACTCATTTGTATCTACTTCGTTAGTTGAAAAACTGCACCTAAATACTAGTCTAGTTGCGGATCCCATAGTATCTCAAATCCTATTGGTGGCTTGGTTCATCTTTCAATGATTTGTCGGGATTTGAGAGTGTCTATCTTGGGCATTGGGTTTGAATGCAGCGCCTTCGTTCTTGGCTTCATGGGCTACGGCTTGATTCTAGGCATGGATTGGCTAGCCAGATACGGTGCCATCCTAGACTGTGAAAGAAGGGTAGTTAGATTGTTAACTCGTTGAGGAAATACCCTCGATATTTCTTGTGACCCTAGAGGTCTGGTGATGCTTAGCTACCTAGAATCTCTTGACGCGTCCAACGATGACTTGGAGTATGTTCGTGTGGTCCATGAATATGGTGACGTCTTCGAAGAAGTTTGGGGTTTACCCCGAGGCGCGAGATAGACTTTCTTATATACTTAGTAGAAAATGCAAAGCCAGTTGCATTACCAGTGCGCCACATGGCTCCGAGGGAGAGAAGAGAACTCAGTAAGCAAGTGAAAGAGTTTCTTGAGAAGGGGTTCATAAGAAGAAGTATTTCGGAATGGGGTTCTCCAGTTGTTTTTGCTACAAAGGCTGATGGTTCACTTAGATTGTGTGTGGACTATAGAGAGCTGAATAAGCTCACAAAGAAGAACAAACACCCATTGCTGAAGATAGATGATTTATTCGATTAGTTGGTTGGTGCTTTGATTTTCTCGCAGTTGGATTTGTTTATAGGATTTCATCAGCTAAGGGTGGCTGAAGACAGCATAGATAAGACTGCATTTAGAACTCCCGACGGTTTCTTCGAGTGGCTCGTCATGTCTTTTGGTTTGACGAATGCACCCGCATACTTCATTGACTTAATGAGTAGGATGTTTAGGGAGTTTCTAAACAAGTTTGTGGTAGTCTTTGTGGACGATGTCTTGATTTTCTCTAGAAGCGAGGAATAGCATGCCCTACATCTTAGGGAAGTCTTTGAGACCCTATGAGCGCATCAACTCAAAGCTAAGTTCTCCAAATGCCACTTTTGGAGAAAAGAAGTGAGGTTCTTAGGACACGTGGTCTCTAAGGAAGGGATAGCTGTGGATCCCGCGAAGGTGGTAGCAATCCAAGATTGGAAGATTTCTAAGAATGCAACAGAATTAAGAAGTTTTTTAGGGCTGGCTGGTTATTATAGGAAGTTCATTAAGGACTTTGCGAAGATATCAGCCCCACTTACTCGGTTGATGAAGAAGAACTTGACTTTTTCATAGGATGTTGACTGTGACGATGCTTTCCAACATTTGAAGAGGGCTTTGACGACAACACCAGTTTTAGTTTTGCTAGATAGGAGTAAGCCATTCACAGTATATATTGATGCTTGCGGGACAGGGCTTGGCATAGTTTTAATGCAAGAGGGAAGGGTGATATGCTATGGTGGAAGGCAGTTGAAAGTCCATGAGAAGAATTACCCTACCCACGACTTAGAGTTGGCCGCCATAGTTTTCACACTTAAGTCTTGGCGTCGTTATTTGCTTGGCGAGAAGTTTGAGTTGTATACATACCATAAGTCGCTAAAGTACTTGTTCTCTCAGAAAATCTAAACTTGAGGAAACAGAGGTGGATGGAGTTTTTGGCATCCTACGATTTTGAGATCGCATATTCCCCTGGCAAGGGTAACATTGTAGCCGATGCCTTAAGTAGAAAGAAGTTGACTTTGAGTCCCTTGTTTGTAAAGTGACAGAGTTTGGATTATATATCTACCTTTGACTTTAGACACTCAATCGATTATGTACCCGGATTGTTGGCGTCGCTAGAGGTGCAACCTACACTTTTGGGTTGGGTTGGAGAGGCATAGCGAGATGAACCATAGTTGGTTGAGATAGTAGGCAAGCTTATAGAAGGGGAGTCTTCGAGTCATCTTAATAGATATGCTATAGATGAGAGAGGCTGGTTGCGTAGAGACAAGAGACTTTGCATACCGCAAGACGAGAGCTTGAGGAAGATGATTCTTGAAGACTCACACCTCTCCAAGATGACCATACATCCTGGTGGTGACAAAATGTATAGGGATATGAAGCGATTTTTCTTTTGGGCCGGAATGAAGAAGGATGTGGCTGAGTTCGTTTCTAGATGCTTGGTGCACCAGAAAGTCAAGGCGGAGCAAAAGAACCCCAGTGATTTGCTCCACCCTTTAGAGATTCCGCTGTGGAAATGGGAAAGTGTTTCCACGAATTTTTTGGACAGGTTGCCAATATCGAGAAAGGGTAATACGGGGATTTGGGTAGTTGTCGACAGACTTACCAAAAGTGCCCATTTTATTCCCGTTAAAAGTAGGAGGACCGCCACATGGTTAGCATCTGTTTACCTTCGAGAGATAGTTCGTCTTCACGGAATACCTCCTAGCATTGTAAGCGATAGAGATCCCAATTTCAATAGCGAGTTTTGGAAGAGTTTACAAGAGGCGGCTGGAACACAATTGTGCTTAAGTACCGCTTATCACCCTCAGACGAACGGCCAGACCGATAGAGTAAATCGGATTCTAGAAGACCTTTTAAGGCTATGCATCTTAGACTTTGGGGGAACATGGGAAGAACATCTTCCATTAGTGGAGTTCGCCTATAATAACAGCTTTCAGGCTAGCCTTGGCATGGCACCTTTTGAGCCTCTTTATGGACGACCATGTCGATCACCTACTTGTTGGTGGGAATCTACGGATAACATTTTGCTTGGACCCGACATGATTAGGGAGACTTCGGAGAAGACAGACTTGATTCGATGGCGAATGAAGATGGCATAGGACCGACAGAAGTCATATGCTGATAAGAGACGAACAATCTTAAGTTCGTTGTTGGGGACATGGTTTTTATTAAGGTGTCACCGTTGAGAAACGTATTCCGTTTTGGATCAGCAGGAAAGTTGGCACCGAGGTTCGTAGGACCCTTTCTAATTATAGAGAGGATTATACAGATGGCATATAGAGTAAACTTGCCAGAGAAGCTCAGTGGTGTTCATGACGTGTTTCACATTTCGAATTTGCGTAAGTGTTTACATGATATGGCGGAAGTGGTGGAGTCGAGAATGCTTAAAGAAGTGGAAGTAGAGCGAAGAGCTACGGTTAGACGAGCTACTACACGCATTCTCGGATCGAAGGTCAAAAAGCTACGCAAAATAGAGGTCAAGTTGGTCAAAGTGCAATGGGAAGATGATCAAGGAGACGCGACTTGGGAGACGGAAGACAAGATGCGTACGCTGTACCCTTTCCTTTTTAAGGGTATGTTTTTAACGTCTCCTTTTTCTACCACTTTATTGATACTTGTTCTATCGTTCAATATGTCTTTGCGATGATATCCTCGATCTTTAGTTAGGAAAAACCATATGGTTTTAAACATGTGTTCGAGACATGTTATGTTTGGTGGATGCAAGTGGTTGCTCGTGGATGCATGTACACACACATTAGGCACTAGATCGGCTCAATCACTTTCATATTGCATATAAATATGTGCGCATATTTAAATTAATGGATGTATAATGGTTGTGTTATCATATGGATGCTGCATTTTAATGAATGGTTCTGTACACATGTAGAAATAATATGTATCATTAGGATTCTTTTGCATACATAATGGATGCATGACACTATCATGATTTGCATTAAGGAGGTCAACTGAATCAGTAGACCGCCTGATTTTGTATTGGATAAGGAAAATATACACACACTTTTTGCATATTTTCATACGACATTAGAAATCTTGTAAGGACAATGGATGCCTGTGTTTGATGGTTGAGTAGATGGATGATTGGATGCTAGGATATACATTCTCCTTATCTTGGAGATTTCGGGGGCGAAATCCTTTAAGGAAGGTAGAATGTAACACCCCGTAATTTTAAAATATTAAAATTATCAAATTTAAGAACACTAAATTTTAGGAGAAGAATTAAGGGAAATAGGTTACGCCATTGCGTTCGTCCAAGACTTCTGCTTGGGATAGAGTCTAAGTTTTCATAAATCGGACTTCGTATGAGGAAGTTATGGACTTCACAAGTTTCAGGAAATTAAATAAATTAAAACAACTCGAATTCAAATTCAAAATTCAAATAAAAACAAAGAAGCGGGCTAGGCGGGATTTTTCCCGCCCCGGGCCAGGTCGACCAGGGGGTCAACCTCCCCTATACAGGTCGACCTGGGTGTCGACCTACCCCCTCGGGAAGATCCGAACTGTGACGATTTCTGACTTGTGGCTGAGTCACTAAGGCATAGATGGCGGTTTCTGGATAGCTCTGATTGATCTGAATGGTTCTGATTCCTCCTGTGTTAATCTAACGGATTATAATGATCTACACTTCTATATAAGCACGCATAGACTCAAGCTCTAAACCTAAACTAAATTAATCTCTTGGCCTCCATGTTGTTGATGGAATAGTTCTTCTTCTTAAAGCTTAGGAATTGCAAGTCAGGATTCTAATACAAATGACGAACGAATTATTCTCTTCTCTAATCCGTCTTTGTGAGTACAATTTCTTTCACAAAATAATTAATAAATTAATTATGATGAGTTATAATTTCGATTATGAGAACATGCCTGTTGAACCATGTGACATTACTTGATTTTGTTTTCGTCTATTTGTGAACATATGACAGTTTTGTAAACTTATGTTAGTAGATCTATTTCATATGTCCAATCACACATGTTTAACTTGATTCATTTTATGACATTGGTTTATATGCAAGTTGGGATGTAAATCATATGCTAGTTTTTATGTGAATCATATTGTAACGAACTGGGGTTTTCGACTCCGAAAATCAACATCAAACTACCATGTTGACCATTCAGACATCAAACATTCCAGATCATTAATAGAAAGAAGTTAGAGGGTGAGATAAGAAAGAAAGAAATATTAGAATAGAAGAAGAAGAAGAAACACCACACAGAGTCTCACATCGCAGCGGAACAAAATATAATACAGAAATAATCTTTATTGAAAGCTTTAAAATACATACAGTATCAGAGTACATCATACCATGGGACAGTTATAATAGCCTGTTCCCATATACAACACACAGCGGAATAGTAGTAATATCATACGTCTGGACTCTTCCAGCTCGTCTCTTCATAGCAGTCGATAACCTGAACCTGTACAACCCGGTCTAACCCGAGCATTTACAAAACACCGGGTCAGTCTGGTGAACCAGAGTGAGATAAACTCGCACAGTATAAGGGTAAATCCTCCCATCATGATTTTAAAGTTCAAAATCTTTTCAAAGAAAAAGATAATCGTAAGACCAAATCCACACATAAATACGGACGGTTTTTACCTTACGATAACCCAAAATAGTTTGAAACCAATATCTTACCTGATATTATAATAATGTCTAAACACAAGTAAATAGAAATCTAGTGGAACGCTTGCATCTCACGCTCCACATATATAGTATACAATCAAAACCCGCAGGCGCTTATTGGATATTGGATTCCGACCTTGACAAGGTATGGGACCACCTGCCGATCGTGTATCTCTAGAGACGAATACACTGGGTTCAACAAGAACTTCTTGCAACCCGGCCCTCACATGACCGACCACCCATTTCGCTTGAGTGTATCGAATGTATATCACCGACGGTTGGGATCAGCAACCACCTCCCGATAAGGGATAGCATCGAACATAGATTAAAGAAGCAAATAGCATTTTCTCTAGTTAGGTGGTTATACACCCTAATGGGAGCGACCCACATAGCCATGCTGCCTGCCCGATTTTTGTCATTTCCTGGTTGATGAGGCTTGAGGCCAGAATTTATCTTTGAACATCTGGTCGTCATTCACTTTGAATGCCACATCGTCAAATCCATCAGATATCACTAATTGATATCCACAAAAATACTCTAGCTGGAAGCTAAGAGAGCGGCAATTCTCCGCCAACAACCATAGCATGTTTGAAGAAATCAACGTACGTGATCCTTTGGAAATACTCTGTCAGACATTCGTCCATATACGTCATCCAGGAACAGGATGAACCGAAGGCACTCTCCTACTTCATCCAATATAGGAATCACCCCATGGATCAGTAGCGAGAAGTCCTTGCAACCCGTAGATTCCAACTACGACAGAATCACAGCTTATCTCTGCTTGCCAGGCAGAGAATATTAGTGGTTCTTCCGTTTGTGAAAAATCCACGGTCTTCACAGCACCATCTCGATCATCTTCTGATATCTTCACGTATTTGTTGGTCGGAATGGTTTTCGAATAAATTCGATCCCGGTCTTTCCGTACCAACAATCGTATTGGACAGATTTGATAGTCGGTGTTTTAACTATCAAAATATACAGTGTTTCAATCATGACACTCCAATGAGTTCACTGGTTAAGTATTCAGCATTACCTGGCCTTTTAACACTTGATTTACTTTGTTAAATCAAAACTTCTAACTCTTTAATATTGAAAATACGATATTTGAATAATTCTAATTCGATTTAACCCTAATGGATTAACTCAAACTGATTAACTCTAACTGGTTAACTCTAATTGATTAACTCGACTTATTTAACTCCTATCGATTAACTAATACTTGACTTAAATCCATTCGCTTGACTCTAGATCACAGCGATCACAATGGTTACGCCTGATTCCCTCAGGAAACATCCGACCGCCGTAGGCTATCTGCAGCCCTGCGAATTTCGCTAGCAGTCGTACGAAATGGCAACTCCTCCGGAATAACTATGTTTTACTAATTTTATCTCGAATAACTATATCCTTACATACTGATTTACTTTACTTTGGATCTCTTGTTATATATATATATATATATATATATATATATATATTCTCCAAGATTCCACCAATGTTGCTTCATTATTTCACAAATGGAAATAATCGATTATCGCTAATCTCTCTTACGATTACCAACTAATACCATCTTCAGATAATCCCGATGTTGTTCAAGTTGGGGTATTTTAGTTACCTCTCAGACCTTGATCAACAACGTTCAAATCTTCAGATAAATATAAGTTGTAATCAGGAACCCAACATTCCATTCAAATCTCAAAACAAACTCCATTTAACTCTAATTTGGTTATACAACCCTATGACCCCTTATTTAACCCCAGTTCATCTTTTCCAATCTTCTTTCAATTATATTCAACTATTCTTACTTTGGAAAACTTATTTTGATTCCCTCCTTTACTCGATCCAAATGTCTGGTAACGTTAATTTTAAATCAACGATATAACACTTCAAACTTCTTTTATATAGATCCTGGTTTATCTTAAGCCCTTTATTCGAATCTCCTTTTTAAAACACTTATAAAAACTAAAACCATATTGTTCAAAACTATGTTATTTGATTAATTCGACACAACTAATTTAGAAATCAGTTCCAGTTTAAAAATGTTAACTTAGTCAACCCAAAACTCGATTTTCTCGATAATCGATTCCAATTAGTTCTCACTTTAAATTAATTAAAAATATAATTAATTTAAATAATTCCATAAATTGTTTTCTTTACAAAACAATTATCAAATTAAAATCTTTCGACTCAATTCCTATTCTCCTACTCGTAATCTGATTGACATCAGCATTTTACGTTGTAAAATAAATTAATAACCAATCAAAGTCTTAAATAAATAAAATATTTATTTATTTCTCTTTAATGACTTTATTCAAAATGATATATTCAAAATCCAATTCAAGTTATAAAATAAATTTTATAACTTCATCTTTATCGATTCACCTGACGGTGAATCAATATTTATAACCTGATTGATTTTATAGGCCATACTCTGCCAAATACCCAACCAATATTACCCATTGGTTTAAACTAACAGATGTTGAACATTCAATAATCAACCATCAAATCAATCAACCCAAACAGGACAGTTCATATATGGTAATATGAAAATAAATAATATATTTGGGGAATCCGGTTGGATCCCTCCAACCTGTTCTTCCCTGTATTCAAATGGTTTTTCTCAAATCAAACTGTTCAGTTTTGTTTAACTGATAAATTAAATAACGACCATTTAACATCAACCATAAGAGATGCAAACAATTCAACACTTTAGACATGCTTATAAATAAACGTGACCAACAGGGTGAGTTACCTCCGTTGGGTCCAATCGTTAAAATAACGATTAGGTATTCCACTGAAATTAAACACAGTTTAATTTCATCGGTTAAATCAATAGTTAAATAGATAACTAGCAAGGCAGTCAACCATTGGCAAGAAGAGCACACAAAATAAAAATACCCAATTTATATAAAATATAAAAAGGGTAACTGAGTGAGTTTAACTCACCTTGAGTTGCGTTGTTACAATAACAACTGATTTGATTAAATTAAATTCGCGTTTAATTTAACTGGGATTTCCAGCTGCATTCTACTGCGTTCGTTTCTGTTCCAGAATGTAAATCTCATTCATACAGTCCCGGCACCGCTTGTTGTGTTCCATTGTTGATTTAGGGAAATTAAACAAGGCCGACTATTCACTGCTTCAGACAAAAACGAGGCCGGCTCCCTTTCACATTTTGATTTTCTTCCTTGTCAATTACTTTCGTTTCCGAGACCGCATGCTTCGACCTTTCCCAACACGCCTCCTCCTTGAACCAACAGACTCCGGCGAACCACCCTCGCATCCAACAGAACCCATCAGCAACCAAATACCGTACCCCTTCTCTCCTCTTGTCATTTTCTTCTGTTCTTGCGTTAAACAGTAACCATTTGCCTTCGTACATTCTTGAACCCGCCCTCCCTCTTTACTGAAGCTCGCCCGGCCTACAGCTCAACAACGGAAACCCCCATGCTTCGTCCTCTGCCTTACTGACACCGACCCGTGCCCCGTTCTTCTTCCCATCGGCCTGCGTTTTCTCCTCCAACGCCACTCTTAAACAAACATCCCTCCACTTCCTACCCGCGCCTCATGTTTCCACCACCTTAAGCATGAAACAACACCCCATCACGTTCCCATATAATAACCGAGACATGTACTGCTTCTTCCTTAGAGTTCACCTCTCCTCACGGCACTTGCTGTTTTCTATATTATATATATATATATATACATATATATATATTATTATTTTTCGGTGGAATGGAGCTTTCATAATAAGTGAACCAGTGGGGCTTACGGTTAGTTTGTTGAGCTGGGATGGTTTTGTTTGTTGTTTTCGTGGAGAGCTTAATGGAGCAGGTTGCTTTTTATAGTGGAAAACTGTCGTGGGAAGCAAGGCATTTGGATAGGTCTGCTATGAAGGGTAGGTAGCTGTATGCTTGGATTCTCGAGACAACTTTGTCGGCACGGATCATATAAATGCCATACAGAGATCACATAACTTGGTTGGCACGGTTAAAATATTTTGAAAGAAAATACATGGAACAGAACAGGTGGGCTACATAGGAATGTACACGTTAGGATAGCAATTTTGTCAGTCATGCATGTAGGCATGTACATAGACCGAAATAGGGTAGGTTGCGGCATGAAACAGCTGTGCCAGGTGAGGTCCTTTTCAATTTTTTTCTCAGCGTGTTTTCTTTTCCTACTATAAGGTAGTCTCTGCCTACTTGTGTAGGTATGCCGGAAAATGAGTTTTCATTTCGAAAATAGGATGTATGCAGTGATAGGGTAGGATAGGATGTGTCTGCTAGGCTTAAAAAGGAAGAAATAATAAGGTGGACAGCACTTTTATATACATATAGATAGGATTTTTAAAATTATAATAATTTACGAAATTTCGCCGTGAAGTATCACATAAAACTAAAAATAATCGATTCCTGTTTACTGATAAAAAGGTTGTTCTTGATGTAAAACGATATTCCGGACCCAATGGGACAGGTTTCGTCGCAATCCGAGGTCGTATGAAAATTTTTCCTTTATGAAACCGGAAATAAACACGCATTTAATTTTTCCACGATCACCAGATAAATCAAATCAACTCGAAACTGCGAAGTCTGACAATAACTTTTCGATACGAACCCAACGACACTAATTTCGTCGCATTCTGAGACTGTTTGCCCGATAGGCTGTTTTTACCCTGAACCGCCCTACCCTTTTTAACGCCAAATTTCTCGATCTCTAAAAATAACAAACTATATACCTATCCTGACTATAATCGACGCTACGAACTCAACGGAACTGGTTTCGTCGAAAACAGAGTCCGTTTGCAAAACGGCTACTTTAAAGGCCTATAATTTAATAACGATTTTCCATAGCGACTATTTCAAAATTTGATTTGGCCATAACTATCAAACTATAACACGAAATCTAGATTTTTCTCTTTTATATGAAAATTATCGTCAATACGGTTCCAACGTGTCTTGTTTCACAGAAATCCGACTTAGATCAGATCCTGTATTCTCAATTGAAGTTCAAAACTCCAATTCACGAACTGCAGCGCTATTTCGAGCTCGATTTATAATTATATAAATATATTACGTTCGAACTTCATTCAAATAACGAATTAAATATTGAATTCCATCGATATTCCAAATATAACATTTAAATTAAATAAATTAATTTACATATTCGAGTGCCAAAAACACGGGTCGTTACATTCTTCCCCCCTTAAAATAATTTCGTCCTCGAAATTGCTACGGTAAGAAAGAATGTTATAAACTCATTAATTTCAAATCTAATTTTATATTAAATTAGAAACCAATTCAATACTATGAATAAATATTTTCAAATATATCGAAAATTTTCTAACACCTTAAATTTCCGAAAAATTTCGCCAGCGCCTCCTTTGTACGGCTCAATCGGTACAACCACAACTCGCCTTTCTAGGCCTTCTTCAATCCAAAAGAAAATAAAATAGCCAAACGGCTTGCCAAATAGACTCAAAAATCATCAACCTCATATAAAAATAAACGTGTACCTTTTTGTCGGGCATATCCTTATATCCTTTCCATCTGCTACCCTGTCAGCATATACAAATGCATTCCCAAACAAAATTACAAAATTCCAATTTTATCCTCAGAACCAAATCCTTTACGCGTCCAACCCAAATCCCATTCTTAACTCAATCTCCATCCATTATCAATTTCACCTCTTAGCTTACCAGTCCAACACCATTTCAGATTCCTGTCTCACAATTCAAAATCTGATTCTTCCTGGTACATTATATCCCGATTCAATTTCCATTTAATTGGTTTTATTCAATTCATATTCTTTTTCACAAATTTCTATTTAATTTTGTTTTTGTTCCAACAATTTCCCTGAGAGTTTTTAAACAGTTTAGCTCTTTCAAGAAAATCAAATATTCCTTTTACAGGATTCAAAACAACTTGTTTTTCTCAAAGCAATTCAAAACAAAATCTTTGGTAGTAATCCGTCACTTACCACTTGAAAATGAACACCGATGATGTCCGGATCATCATCGGAATCTATTTTCCAGCTACCGAAGTGAGTTCAATACTATGTCACTTTCAAAACCAGTTCTAAACACTTTCATTTTGAAATCCATTTCAAAATATCCCTTTCAATGCTTGTAACAAAATTAAAATCTCCCAGGATTTTAAAATTCTCATATATTCAATTCAAGTTCATTTGCAATCATTATCCCACTTTAAAGGATTTTAATTCCTATTCTGATTTAGATTTCAGATTTAATTCATCTGATTCCATATTATACGAATTTTAATTGGTTATTTATATAACCATTCCAATTATAATCAACCAACACATCCAATATACTATAATACTTCAAATATATATCATTCTTTTATATTAAAATATAATTTGGGTAAAATTATTTCATTTACCCCCTTTCAAAACATACTGCGTCGGTTTATCATACTTGAGTGTTTAGAAACCCCTATCGATACAGTGGATCAAACTGATCGACCAGAATTCACAAACAACCCAACCCGATAAATCTCCACAATATAAAACAATTTTTTTATAAAATCTACAAATACGTTCACTCATATATATACACTCAAACTCAATCTAGGGTATTGCTAACCCCATCTCTACTGAGTCACGCCACAGAGCCAAGGTAATCACTTAACCTTCAGCTCTGATACCACTGTAACGAACTGGGTTTTCGACTCCGAAAATCAACATCAAACTACCATGTTGACCATTCAGACATCGAACATTCCAGATCATTAATAGAAAGAAGTTAGAGGGTGAGATAAGAAAGAAAGAAATATTAGAATAGAAGAAGAAGAAGAAACACCACACAGAGTCTCACATCGCAGCGGAACAAAATATAATACAGAAATAATCTTTATTGAAAGCTTTAAAATACTTACAGTATCAGAGTACATCATACCATGGGACAGTTATAATAGCCTGTTCCCATATACAACACACAGCGGAATAGTAGTAATATCATACGTCTGGACTCTTCCAGCTCGTCTCTTCATAGCAGTCGATAACCTGAACCTGTACAACCCGGTCTAACCCGAGCATTTACAAAACACCGGGTCAGTCTGGTGAACCAGAGTGAGATAAACTCGCACAGTATAAGGGTAAATCCTCCCATCATGATTTTAAAGTTCAAAATCTTTTCAAAGAAAAAGATAATCGTAAGACCAAATCCACACATAAATACAGACGGTTTTTACCTTACGATAATCCAAAATAGTTTGAAACCAATATCTTATCTGATATTATAATAATGTCTAAACACAAGTAAATAGAAATCTAGTGGAACGCTTGCATCTCACGCTCCACATATATAGTATACAATCAAAACCCGCAGGCGCTTATTGGATATTGGATTCCGACCTTGACAAGGTATGGGACCACCTGCCGATCGTGTATCTCTAGAGACGAATACACTGGGTTCAACAAGAACTTCTTGCAACCCGGCCCTCACATGACCGACCACCCATTTCGCTTGAGTGTATCGAATGTATATCACCGACGGTTGGGATGAGCAACCGCCTCCCGATAAGGGATAGCATCGAACATAGATTAAAGAAGCAAATAGCATTTTCTCTAGATAGGTGGTTATACACCCTAATGGGAGCGACCCACATAGCCATGCTGCCTGCCCGATTTTTTTCATTTCCTGGTTGATGAGGCTTGAGGCCAGAATTTATCTTTGAACATCTGGTCGTCATTCACTTTGAATGCCACATCGTCAAATCCATCAGATATCACTAATTGATATCCACAAAAATACTCTAGCTGGAAGCTAAGAGAGCGGCAATTCTCCGCCAACAACCATAGCACGTTTGAAGAAATCAACGTACGTGATCCTTTGGAAATACTCTGTCAGACATTCGTCCATATACGTCATCCAGGAACAGGATGAACCGAAGGCACTCTCCTACTTCATCCAATATAGGAATCACCCCATGGATCAGTAGCGAGAAGTCCTTGCAACCCGTAGATTCCAACTACGACAGAATCACAGCTTATCTCTGCTTGCCAGGCAGAGAATATTAGTGGTTCTTCCGTTTGTGAAAAATCCATGGTCTTCACAGCACCATCTCGATCATCTTCTGATATCTTCACGTATTTGTTGGTCGGAATGGTTTTCGAATAAATTCGATCCCGGTCTTTCCGTACCAACAATCGTATTGGACAGATTTGATAGTCGGTGTTTTAACTATCAAAATATACAGTGTTTCAATCATGACACTCCAATGAGTTCACTGGTTAAGTATTCAGCATTACCTGGCCTTTTAACACTTGATTTACTTTGTTAAATCAAAACTTCTAACTCTTTAATATTGAAAATACGATATTTGAATAATTCTAATTCGATTTAACCCTAATGGATTAACTCAAACTGATTAACTCTAACTGGTTAACTCTAATTGATTAACTCGACTTATTTAACTCCTATCGATTAACTAATACTTGACTTAAATCCATTCGCTTGACTCTAGATCACAGCGATCACAATGGTTACGCCTGATTCCCTCAGGAAACATCCGACCGCCGTAGGCTATCTGCAGCCCTGCGAATTTCGCTAGCAGTCGTACGAAATGGCAACTCCTCCGGAATAACTATGTTTTACTAATTTTATCTCGAATAACTATATCCTTACATACTGATTTACTTTACTTTGGATCTCTTGTCATATATATATATATATATATATATATATTCTCCAAGATTCCACCAATGTTGCTTCATTATTTCACAAATGGAAATAATCGATTATCGCTAATCTCTCTTACGATTACCAACTAATACCATCTTCAGATAATCCCGATGTTGTTCAAGTTGGGGTATTTTAGTTACCTCTCAGACCTTGATCAACAATGTTCAAATCTTCAGATAAATATAAGTTGTAATCAGGAACCCAACATTCCATTCAAATCTCAAAACAAACTCCATTTAACTCTAATTTGGTTATACAACCCTATGACCCCTTATTTAACCCCAGTTCATCTTTTCCAATCTCCTTTCAATTATATTCAACTATTCTTACTTTGGAAAACTTATTTTGATTCCCTCCTTTACTCGATCCAAATGTCTGGTAACGTTAATTTTAAATCAACGATATAACACTTCAAACTTCTTTTATATAGATCCTGGTTTATCTTAAGCCCTTTATTCGAATCTCCTTTTTAAAACACTTATAAAAACTAAAACCATATTGTTCAAAACTATGTTATTTGATTAATTCGACACAACTAATTTAGAAATCAGTTCCAGTTTAAAAATGTTAACTTAGTCAACCCAAAACTCGATTTTCTCGATAATCGATTCCAATTAGTTCTCACTTTAAATTAATTAAAAATATAATTAATTTAAATAATTCCATAAATTGTTTTCTTTACAAAACAATTATCAAATTAAAATCTTTCGACTCAATTCCTATTCTCCTACTCGTAATCTGATTGACATCAGCATTTTACGTTGTAAAATAAATTAATAACCAATCAAAGTCTTAAATAAATAAAATATTTATTTATTTCTCTTTAATGACTTTATTCAAAATGATATATTCAAAATCCAATTCAAGTTATAAAATAAATTTTATAACTTCATCTTTATCGATTCACCTGACGGTGAATCAATATTTATAACCTGATTGATTTTATAGGCCATACTCTGCCAAATACCCAACCAATATTACCCATTGGTTTAAACTAACAGATGTTGAACATTCAATAATCAACCATCAAATCAATCAACCCAAACAGGACAGTTCATATATGGTAATATGAAAATAAATAATATAATTGAGGAATCCGGTTGGATCCCTCCAACCTGTTCTTCCCTGTATTCAAATGGTTTTTCTCAAATCAAACTGTTCAGTTTTGTTTAACTGATAAATTAAATAACGACCATTTAACATCAACCATAAGAAATGCAAACAATTCAACACTTTAGACATGCTTATAAATAAACGTGACCAATAGGGTGAGTTACCTCCGTTGGGTCCAATCGTTAAAATAACGATTAGGTATTCCACTGAAATTAAACACAGTTTAATTTCATCGGTTAAATCAATAGTTAAATAGATAACTAGCAAGGCAGTCAACCATTGGCAAGCAGAGCACACAAAATAAAAATACCCAATTTATATAAAATATAAAAAGGGTAACTGAGTGAGTTTAACTCACCTTGAGTTGCGTTGTTACAATAACAACTGATTTGATTAAATTAAACTCGCGTTTAATTTAACTGGGATTTCCAGCTGCATTCTACTGCGTTCGTTTCTGTTCCAGAATGTAAATCTCATTCATACAGTCCCGGCACCGCTTGTTGTGTTCCATTGTTGATTTAGGGAAATTAAACAAGGCCGACTATTCACTGCTTCAGACAAAAACGAGGCCGGCTCCCTTTCACATTTTGATTTTCTTCCTTGTCAATTACTTTCGTTTCCGAGACCGCATGCTTCGACCTTTCCCAACACGTCTCCTCCTTGAACCAACAGACTCCGGCGAACCACCCTCGCATCCAACAGAACCCATCAGCAACCAAATACCGTACCCCTTCTCTCCTCTTGTCATTTTCTTCTGTTCTTGCGTTAAACAGTAACCATTTGCCTTCGTACATTCTTGAACCCGCCCTCCCTCTTTACTGAAGCTCGCCCGGCCTACAGCTCAACAACGGAAACCCACATGCTTCGTCCTCTGCCTTACTGACACCGACCCGTGCCCCGTTCTTCTTCCCATCGGCCTGCGTTTTCTCCTCCAACGCCACTCTTAAACAAACATCCCTCCACTTCCTACCCGCGCCTCATGTTTCCACCACCTTAAGCATGAAACTACACCCCATCACGTTCCCATATAATAACCAAGACATGTACTGCTTCTTCCTTAGAGTTCACCTCTCCTCACGTCACTTGCTGTTTTCTATACTATATATATATACATATATATATATTATTATTTTTCGGTGGAATGGAGCTTTCATAATAAGTGAACCAGTGGGGCTTACGGTTAGTTTGTTGAGCTGGGATGGTTTTGTTTGTTGTTTTCGTGGAGAGCTTAATGGAGCAGGTTGCTTTTTATAGTGGAAAACTGTCGTGGGAAGCAAGGCATTTGTATAGGTCTGCTATGAAGGGTAGGTAGCTGTATGCTTGGATTCTCGAGACAACTTTGTCGGCACGGATCATATAAATGCCATACATAGATCACATAACTTGGTTGGCACGGTTAAAATATTTTGAAAGAAAATACATGGAACAGAACAGGTGGGCTACATAGGAATGTACACGTTAGGATAGCAATTTTATCAGTCATGCATGTAGGCATGTACATAGACCGAAATAGGGTAGGTTGCGGCATGAAACAGCTGTGCCAGGTGAGGTCCTTTTCAATTTTTTCTCAGCGTGTTTTCTTTTCCTACTATAAGGAAGTCTCTGCCTACTTGTGTAGGTATGCCGGAAAATGTGTTTTCATTTCGAAAATAGGATGTATGCAGTGATAGGGTAGGATAGGATGTGTCTGCTAGGCTTAAAAAGGAAGAAATAATAAGGTGGACAGCACTTTTATATACATATAGATAGGATTTTTAATATTACAATAATTTACGAAATTTCGCCGTGAAGTATCACATAAAACTAAAAATAATCGATTCCTGTTTACTGATAAAAAGGTTGTTCTTGATGTAAAACGATATTCCGGACCCAATGGGACAGGTTTCGTCGCAATCTGAGGTCGTATGAAAATTTTTCCTTTATGAAACCGGAAATAAACACGCATTTAATTTTTCCACGATCACCAGATAAATCAAATCAACTCGAAACTGCGAAGTCTGACAATAACTTTTCGATACGAACCCAACGACACTAATTTCGTCGCATTCTGAGACTGTTTGCCCGATAGGCTGTTTTTACCCTGAACCGCCCTACCCTTTTTAACGCCAAATTTCTCGATCTCTAAAAATAACAAACTATATACCTATCCTGACTATAATCGACGCTACGAACTCAACGGAACTGGTTTCGTCGAAAACAGAGTCCGTTTGCAAAACGGCTACTTTAAAGGCCTATAATTTAATAACGATTTTCCATAGCGACTATTTCAAAATTTGATTTGGCCATAACTATCAAACTATAACACGAAATCTAGATTTTTCTCTTTCATATGAAAATTATCGTCAATACGGTTCCAACGTGTCTTGTTTCACAGAAATCCGACTTAGATCAGATCCTGTATTCTCAATTGAAGTTCAAAACTCCAATTCACGAACTGTAGCGTTATTTCGAGCTCGATTTATAATTATATAAATATATTACGTTCGAACTTCGTTCAAATTACGAATTAAATATTGAATTCCATCGATATTCCAAATATAACATTTAAATTAAATAAATTAATTTACATATTCGAGTGCCAAAAACACGGGTCGTTACACATATGCAAGTCTGTATGCGGATTATACCCAAATTTATATGTGAATCAAGTATATATATGTATGCGAGTTTATATGTAAAACATGTGATATTAGTTTACATGTTTAAATTCATATGCAAGTTTCTATGGAACTCATTTTCATGTTTAGGTGAAAACCATAGTCATATATGCAAGTTCACCATTTTATGTTTAGATCTATATTTAGATCCATGGCAGTACATAGTTTATGCAAATTTATGTTCTATATGTCCATTGCCTATGCAAAATTATGTTATAATTCTTATTTGCAAGTTAAATCTATTTTGTGTGTTATGCAAGTTGTGATGTTTCTTTTCTTTTTATGAGTTAGAGTATTTGCGAGTCTAGCATATTTCATATTAAACGTACGAACGACGTGGGGACATTAGGAAAATATTAAATTTACATATTGTGAATTGGCATAAAATGGCTTTAAAGGCATATAATTAAATTGAGACATTAATTGGTATAATTTATATACCTGAATTGTGGACATAATTCATGTGACAATTATGGACATAAATTAATTTGGAAATTATTGACAATTTTGATAGGGATATTAATTCAAATTGGTGTTAAATAATTATGTGTAATAATAAACGCCTAAGACACAAGGTTAGGCTCGTTTGTGGTATAAGACTACCCGGACCCGCGCGGCAAATCCAGCAACCACAAACGTTAGTCTAATGTGAGAGGTTAAAGGCATAAATTAAATGCATAACAATTGTAAAGACACGAGGTTAGGCTCGTTTACGGTATAAGACTGCCCAGACCCGCCCGGCAAAGCCAGCAACAACAAACGGTAGTCTAATGTGGGAGGTCTTACAAGGTTACAGTTATAATGAATTAAGTAACACTTAACCAAGATAAACATGTAGTGGGACATGGGGTTAAGTGGGTGACATGGGTGGCATGTGAAATACGAGTAGAAAAACTTAACCAAATTGAAACATGTAAGAAGATATGAATAAGAAGGGGTTTAGTAGGAAATCATAGTGGGGACCAAGCATAGGTGGAAAGCTTGTGTCAAGCATGGGGACCCTTTTTAAACCAGTAACCCATTAAGTATCTTTATGAGCTTGAGCTAGGTCGAGGATGGGACACGCTTACTGGGTTTGATTGTAAGAGGTCAAATCGGGTTAGCGGTGGCAACGCAAGTCCAACGGGGTCATGTGTGTGCGTGGGCCCGGGCTGGTAGGTAAGACGTTGTTGCATCGTGTAGATATAAGCCGTGCATCTTTGAGTAGTATCGGGTTGCCACTTGGGGAGTGATACACCCCACTGTGGAACCAGCATGGGTATCTACGAGTTAGGGAGCCAATCGCATGGGGGTAGTGGGTACAACTAGTGGAGATAGAGGCAGGAAGCACCTATGAAGACAGCTAGGGGTACACAAGACTACCATTATCATTATTATAATTATTATGTTCAGTAGGTGGGATCAACTTTTAGGGTGACTAGTATTGGTGCAGTATAGTAATTATCATATAGTGTTGGAGGCACGGTTGATGTTATCTTATTCCTCTTGTTTGTTTTGTCATGCCCATTGGTTTCACAGTCATTCCTTATTTACTAGTTTATGTCTTATCCTAATTACTTTAATAATTATATTGTTAAAGTTATTGGACTCGCCAGACTTTATGTCTGACCCCTTTGTTTTCGCCTGTTTTCTTCCTTTCCCCCCTAGGTTCTCTGTGTGGTACTAGTGCTAGTGAAGCTTGATTTGGATCTCTCTCTCTCTTTTGGAAGTGCTTGGATTGCTGAAAGTAAAGTTCAACTTATCTCGTTTATGGCTACTTATGTTGGGGTTATGCTTTTTTACTTTACGTACTTAGATAACAATTTGTCAAGATGGGTATTAAGTGTACTTGGTTTAATTGTTGGTTTTTGATGTTGTTGTAACCAAACTATTTCTCCGCTGCAATAAAAGTTGTTTTAAAATTTTCAAGTACCAATATATGTGTTTGTCTTGTTATATTCCATTCTGTACACCAATAATACTCCATGAAAGTTAATGCATTCCCTTTGTGAGTGACATTAATGGACGTGGGGTGTTACAGAAGTTGTCCCTTTTAAAACATATATGATGATTGCACCCCCTTATAATTATGTTGCATGCATATATCCGTTTAGTCGAGACAACTTGTTGCCTTCAAAACTCTATCAGGAAAACCCAATGGGAAAATCTTGAACGAGGAAAAGAATACAACATCTGACATTATGAATATCATATTAAAATGATATTCCTTAAAAGAGTTTGATGCTTCAGGATCAAAGCAATGCCTCATTTAAAAACTTTTTATGAAAAACCTTGTGGGAAAAACCATAAACAAGGAAAAAAGTGCAAATTTATTTCATCTTTAGGTAACATGTTTTACAATGTTACAGTAAGGGTTGATACATCAGGATCAAGATAATGCCTCATTAAAAACCTTACTTACAAAACCTAATGGGAAAAATATTAGTGGAAAAGAAGAGTACATTATAGCATAATTTTATACGCTCCCTTTTATTTAGAACTCATTATTCAATTAGTCTATTGATGTAGTCGACGCATGCCAATTTTGTACATCATCTTCTGGATTGTTGATTTGGAAATTGCCTTTGAGAACAGATCTACCCTCTTTTCTTGAATTAAATTTGTTTCTCCACTTTCTTGTTATCCATTCATTCATGTGTGAAGAGAAATTTAGAAGTAATGTGCTCTAACCTATCACCCGTGAAATAATTCACTTGAATCTGAGCCATGCAAACTGCCTTGTCTTCTTCATGAATAATAGTTTACTGCATCAAAAGATGTTTAATAACTGGATCAAAATGTTGCCTCGTCAAAAACTTACTAAGAAACACCTGATGGGAAAATTCTTAGTGAAGGAAAAAGAGTACAATACACAATGTCATATTTACTACGTCGAAAGTAGTATGATACTTCTAGATCAATGTAATGCCTTGTTAAAACCTTAATAAGAAAATCCAGTGGAATAAATCTTAAATAAGGAAAAAGTGTGCATTATAACTTATTTTTGTATATTACTTTTGGGTTGGTACTTTTGGATCATGACAATGCCTTATTGAAACCTTACTAAGAAAACCCAGTGGGGAAAAACTTAGTTAAGGAAAAAGAGTGCTCTATAACATACTTATGGATGCTCCCCCTGATTTAATACTTTCCTCTGAATTCGTATTCTTCTTTCAATAACTCAAATTTCTTATGAATACTTATTAATGAAGTTTTTCTTTTAAAAACTTCATGCGCATTTCCATGCTTCAGGCATGTTTTCTTATTTAAAATGCCTTCCTTTTGTGATTTGTATGTTACTAATATTAGATTATGAATACACTACAGATGCTTATAATTTTATTTTTTAATCGGGCTTGCATATTGCAATACATATCTGATGAATAAAACAACTTTCATTAATAAGCAGGAAGTAATCTACTCGTCTTGAAATATATCAAGATTTTCATTATAACAATACTTAAAAGAATGAAGTATATTAAGATTTTCATTACAACAACACTAAGCAGAAAGTAATCTACTCACCTTGAAGTATATCAAGATTTTCATTACAATAATACTTAGAAGAATGTTGTAATCTATCACCCATGTTCTTGGTATTCTTTATAATATTATTTATTGTTACTATCCACTTCAATGGATAATAACAATTCTTGAAAGCAGGAAGTGATCTACTCATCATGAATTATATCAAGAATTTCATCACAACAATACATAAAGGAATGTTGTAATCTACATTTCTTGCACTTTGCATTATTTATCACTGACAACGTAATTTACATTCTTTCGGAATTTGTATACTTTCATCGTGTATACCTTCAGGGTATTGTAAGCGTTTTAAACACTTTCACCACTTTAATCAATTCAATTATATCTGAAAATAAAATTTTCATGGCACTTGACACTCTTTGGTGTTTCAGTAACTTCCATGTGCTTTTGTCATTATATATATCTCTATTTTTATCTTATGAACTAAAGGTTCATATCTTATGGACTACAGGTCCATATATCTTATTTAGGAGAATTTCATGATGGCCAATCATGTTTATCCCTAATATGGGATTTTTTATCCATTTATAAATAAGCGCTTCATTATTTATTAATTTATCATCGATGATTATCTTTTGTCAGTTCTATACATGATTTATTGAGATCTCAAAAATTATCATGCTTTAGGTACCTAAACCACTTCTAGGGTTATTTTGACAACCATGTCATAGTTTCTTTCAAAGCACCCTTAAGTCTTTCTTCAGGAACACTCACCTCCTTTATTTTGCATCTTTAAGACTTACTCCAAAAATGTTTTGAACTGACTTTTATACTACATTTTCAGCTGTGATTTACACCTTTAGATCCTTCGGGGATTCAAATGTATATTGGAGAAAGTCTTTTATGGACATAATTGATAATTTATGCAAGTTACTTAATACTTTGCATAATTCTATATGTTAGAAAATATTTAACATTGATTATTCCTTTATCCTTCCCCTCAATGTTGACAAACATTATCACTTTAGATAATAAACTTCTTTGGATTCTCATTTTTGAACCATTATAGCTAGCAAATACATTAGATGTAATTCAAAGTAGGAGGATAATTCTCTTACTAGTTGATAAGATGCATTCATATTGCATTGCTTACTCCCTTTCATTGATCTGATGACTTGGAGGAATTTTCTATCATTTGAATATGCACATGACTTCAGGTCAATCAATATTGATGTCAATCGATTTTTCGAAATATTAAATAATATATGCATAATTTATAATATGAGCTCATGACAGCTTCAGGTTGTTAATTAAATATTCGCATATATGTGTATATACGTGTGCCCACGTATTCCATATGTAATTGATTTGCATATTCTTTTTTATTCGAGTTACCTATTTTAGAACAAATTGTTCATAAGGTTCCAATCATTAATTTTTGCTTATCAAGCAATGTCAATGATGCGAATCTTAAAGATTGTTTCATAATATCCAAAATATTTGATTTAGAACTGTATTGAACTTCTGGTTCAAATGAAATATATGAACAACTTCGAGTTGTTAATCCATATTGAACTTCTGGTTCAATAATATATAAACAATTTCAAGTTTGTTAAACTGTATTGAACTTCAGTGTAACAACCCGGAATTTCAAAACTAATTTAAAATTTTTATTTTAGCAATTTTAATGGATTTTGAATATTTAAAATGATTTATTTTAAATAATAACGAATAAAAATTTATTTTAATCGAAGTTTGAACGTATAAATTTATTTTAATTATAAATAGAGTTTGAAAATTCAATTTTAATTTTCAAATGAATGTACAGGATTCAAAATAAATCGGATTTCAGTAAAACCAGAAATATTTGAATCTATTTAACAATATCTTTCTAACAGATGTAAGAAATTCAGATTTCATAATATAAATCGAAATTTATGTCCAGTTTAAAATTAGATATAGTCGCTATGGAATTTATATATATTTTATATAATATATGGCCCTTAAAAATAATCATTTTACAAATGACCTCCATTTTCAATGAAACCACTTTGGTTGGATCCAGAATGTTAAATTGTTGCCAGATTCCAATTTTTGGAATCGATATGTGAGCGTGGCAAAAGAAAACGTGTTTTGTCAATTTCAGTCAAATTGGATCAACCAGAAAATGGCCATTTTTCATTGGTCTCCAAATTTGACGAAATTAGTTTTATTAGGACCGTATCATCAAAACATAGCTAGATTTATTTTTCTGTACTTTTTGGAGTCGGTATGTGGCCCCGGTAAATTAAAATGTACGTTTAAATTCAATATATATTGATTTATATTTTAATTTTGATGAAAACTGAGCGAAGCAGTTGAATTGGCTTATGAAACATATCCCAATGTGTTCGGAAAGCGGGTAATTAGCTAGGAACGATAGTCGTTGGGTTTGATTTGGAGTTTGTACTATAAACATGTATTTTTGAAATTTAAAAGAATTAAATAATAATAAAATAATAGTATATATACTCTTCTATCAAACCCTAGGGAGCTCCATCGTTCTCAGCCGCCATTCCGAAATGAATGGCTACGGCCATTCGAAATTCATTTTCAAATTTTCACTAAATCCGTGCAATGATTTTTGAATCGTCCTGAAGCGAAATCGAAGGGCTAGGCGAGCTCTTCACTTTGAACGGTCATGATCGAGATTGGTTAAGCAAAATTCGCGAATTCCAGCGTCAAAGGCATCGATTTTCGAACAAGATTGGGGATGAACAGTGGGCACGCATTGGCGGCGGCGCCAGGCACAGGGAGGCGGCGGTCGTCCCTTCGAGATGGCAGCATCAAATGGGGCCCACGATCATCGTTGAGCGTGCAGTAGTGAACATTAATGGGTTGAAGGGGGGTTCGGTAATTCCTGAAGCAACGGTGGAGATGGATTAGGTGGATGATGAATGTAATTAGGGATTTTTAATATTAATTATTTATCAATGTAATTAATGGTTAAAATTGTATCACTTCTTCATACGGTTATAGAATTTAACAAACCAAGATCCGTCGAAATCGTAAAATCAAGATCTTCACAATGGAACTGACCAGAGTGGAAACATGAGAAATTTGAAATTATGACTGAATTAAACATACAGTTTAATTCAGTAAAATAATCGTTATTCAACGATTCCAAAACCAGTCAAGGTGAGAACTCCTTCTCACTCAAGATTATTTTATCATGTTATTATATTCATGTATAAAAATATATAAAATTACGAGTGTAGATTTCTATCAGTTTTAATCACTATAAATTGTATACAGTGCCTGTTAGTTCACCTCTCTCGTCCACAAACCATGGATGATTTAATTGGCTGTATTGTGTGTTGATTTGGCTATTGAAATGTTTAACATATTAAAAATAATGTTAATAGTAATGTGATAGTAAGATTAAATTATAAAATTCATTTATAATTTCAACAGTGAAAATTGGTTAAATAGAAAATAATTCAAACCAAATTGAATTGGTTAAATTTATTAACCAATGATTTATTTAAATAAACTGTTGTTGTTTGAAATCCCCACACGGGTATTGGGACGATATTTGACATACACTAGTCCTATTATTTAGTTGTATGTCAATCGATGGATTGGCAGTCTATGATGAGCGTTATTTATTTATTTTAATGCTCACAAAGTTGTAAATTTCACTCTGGATGTGAATGGATTGTTTAATGATTATTCATCATTATTGTTGAATATATGCAATGTATGAAATCCTATAATTAAAATTATATGGTAATTGACTGAGTCGCATTCCGATTCAGAAATAAAAAATATTTTGAAATAAAAAATATCTTTAAAATAAAGAATCTTTTAAAATAAAGAGTATTTTAAAATAAAATGTTTTAACAATAAAAATTACAATTTTATTAGATAAATAAAAATGTTTTAACAATAAAAATTACAATTTTATTAGATAAAATGTTTTAACAATAAAAATACATTTTTGTTAGATAAATAAAAATGTCATCTTTAACGTGTTAATGTAAAAGAAAAAGAATCATATGTTAAAATACTTTTGTTAGATAAAATTATTATTTTTAACATGTTAATGAAGTGAATTAAATAGTCATGTGTTGAATAAAATATTTGTACAATAAAAATATCATTTTTATTGAATGTATAAACCATACAAAATATTCATGTATTGAATAAAATATTTAAACAATAAATATATTATTTTTATTATATGTATAAACCATTACAAATATTCATGTGTGGAATAAAATATTTAAACAATATTTTAAAATAATATTCAGTGAAGAATAAAATTATGATTTTGATGTCCGATTTTGGATGGATACAAAATATTGAAATGTGAAGCCGAGTTAAGTAGCAAACGCCATTTTAACCCGAATGGGTTTATAGATTGATTTATTCATTTTATAATGAATATAAAAAAGAAGTGATTTCAAAATCTAATATTTTGAAAATATTATCATTTTAAAATTATAATGATATAAAATATTCAATTTGGATTTAAAAGTGAAAATGAAGTTGAAATCGTTTTAAAACGAATTTATAAAATACCTTTTAAATGGAAATCGACGAAATATATATTCTATAAATTACATATATTTAATGGCCTGAATAGAACGCACCGCGCAGCGACCGTTCGCGAATATCGACCATTAACTTCAAATTGATGTAATGGGAGATCCGACCGTCGGATTCTCCTAAAACAGGAACCGTTGGGTTCGTATCGAAAAGAGCTTTCCAATGAATATAAGAGTTTCAAAATATAATAGTTGGATTTGGAAATATGTCCAATTCAATTTTGGAAAAGGTCGTTGTAAATGCAGTTCGGTGGCTGTTATTGGAAACCAACTGTAAGCGCCTTAATAAAATTATTAAAAATAGGGAAAAATTATGTAATATCATAATAAATGATTTGAAAAGATTTTGGATGAAAAATTCCAAGTTTGAAAAGATTAAAATATATTTTTACCGAAATGAACTAGTTGATAACTAGAATAATAATCCAATGTTTCTAAATAAATAAATTGGATTTGTAAATGGTTTTAGCATAACCAGAATTTTCCAAAGCTTGAATTGGAATGGAAATTATCTTCGGAATATTTCAATATTGGATTCTGTGATTATACAGATATTGTTGAGGAATTTGGAAGATATATAAGTATCGTTATTCCCAATACGATATTTGTTGATTTCAGAATTTGATATTGAATATAAGCCGATATAATTTCTATTCAGACATTTATTTAATGTCAAGTTGGATTTTTGGGTTCGTCATGAATGGTGTCTTAAATAACACTGTTCTTAAACCCAGTTGAGAAAAGAATAAATCTTTAAATTAAGATTTAATGAAGTTTTCCAATTAATTAACATTTAATTGGAATAAAATAAAATAAATTAGATTTTTGGTTTTGTCGTGAATGGTGTCTTAAATAACACTGTTCTTAAACCCAGTTGAGAAAAGAATAAATCTTTTAATTAAGATTTAGAGAGGTTTACCAATTATTTAATATTTAATTGAAATTGAAATGAAAGTTGATTGTGGGTTTATCGTGAATTGTGTTTTAAACGACATTTGTTGTTTAACCTAGTTAAGAGTGAAAAATATAATTTGGAATTTATAAATCTTTTAATAATATTTAAATGGAAATTTTCTAAAGGAAAGTTTTCCAATTTAATATATTAAATTGGAATTGAATGGAATTCGATCTAGTAATAATCGAGATGAGCTTCTAGAATGAAGACTGCTACTACGTATGGAATTTAAAAGGCCTTGCCGCTATTCCATTTATATTATTAGTCTGACACGGGAATTTATATCGATAATGTACTGTTATGATTTGTGTAGATTCCATTTTGATGGAAGATGATTTTGGGTTTATTGTGAAATGTATTTTAAATAACATTGGTTCTTTAACCCAGTTAAGATAAGATATGACAAGATTAATTTCTTAAAGTTGAATAATCATAAAGTAATGATTTTCGATATTAAAACCAAATTGGAGTCTTAATAAATTTTTAATTGGATTGAAATGGGAATAAGATAAATAAGATTTAACGAATTCATGAAATGATTGAGAATGGACACCAGTTTTACTCCAGGCGATAGTTAAATCTTTAATTAGATTTGAATGTGAAATGGTAATTAATTTTACAGATAACACCTTGGTGTTAGATATAGAGTATTACCAGTTTTTCTCCATGGGATGAATAGGTTGGGATTGGGATAATAAATAATAAATGATTACTTTGGTAAGGTTCGCTAATCCCGACTAATGGATAAACCTTAATTTGGTTTAGAATTGATAAAGGATATAAAATAAAATCTTGTGAAATCGAGATCCAAAGGAAGATTAAAGGAATAAATTTAAAAGAATTTATCTTTGATAAAATTGATTGGAACCTTTCCCTAATAATTTGAATATCTTATTAAAAGAATAATCTGAATTGGAATGAGGCATATGATGTGTTTTTATAGCACTTGATTATTGATTATAAAATACGCGAGTTATTCGAAAAGACCGAGTTTAACCCATTCTGAATAATTAATACAACGACCAAAAGTCGACGATGAAGATGGTGGTTGAAGACCGGAGTTCTTCACATCATTTGGATGATTTCTGATGTCTAGATTGGGTTGTAGACCCAAGACAAGGTAATAAGTGGTGATCTGTAACGACCCGTAAATTCTAGGCCAGTTTAAAAATTTTATTTTGACAATTTTAGTGAATTTTGAACATTTAAAATGAATTATTTTAAATAATATCGACGATAAATTTATTTTGAATGGAATTCGAACGTATATATTATATACGTCGTCGTTAGAATATAAATAATTATATATAATTATAAATAGAATTGAAGATGGCGCGGTAGTTCGATAATTCGATTTCAAACTTCAATTGAATGTACCGGGTGCAAAATAAACCGAATTTTAGTGAAACCAAAAATAATGGAACCTATTTGAGAATATCTTTCCAACGAATCCGAAAAATTGAAATTTCATAGCGGGAATCAAAAGATATATCCAGTTGAAAATTCTGAATAGTCGCTATGGAATTCAGGCCCTTAAAAATAGACATTTTGCAAACGACCTCGGATTTCGACGAAACCACTTTTGTTGGGTCCGTGATGTCAAATTATTGCTAGATTTCAAATTTCATAATTTTTCGAATCAATATGTGAGCGTGGCAAAAGAAAACGTGTTTGACCAGTTTCAGTTGATTTTAATCGACTGGAAAATGGCCATTTTTCCAGCGGTCTCAGAATTCGACGAAATTAGTTTTGTTAGGACCGTATCTTCAATACGAAGCTAGAAAATATTTTTCTGCAATTTATAGAGTTCGTATGTGACCCCGATAAATTGAAATGCGCGTTCAAATTCAATATATAGAGTTATATGTTGATTTTGACGAAAACTGATTGTAACGATCGAATCAGCCTACGATACATATCCCATTGTGTTCGGAATAGGGGTAAAACGCTAGGGACGACAGGCGGTGGGCCTCGTTTAGAGGTCAAATGAAAAAGTACCATTTTGAAATATAAATAAATAAATAAATTAAAATTTAAAATCTCTCTCCTCTCTTCCTTAATCACTCGCTGGCCCCCCTTCTTTCATCGTTTTATTCAAAAAAAAGAAAGAAAAAAGAAAGAAAGAGGAGTGCGACGAGGGGGGGAGCTGCCGCCGCAATCGCCCCCCCCCCCCCCTCTAATCGCCGCCGCCGCTCAGGGCAGGGCTCCCCGCCTCCATCCGCCGCCCCTCCTTCCCGCGTTCCCCTTCTCTTCCCCCTCAGCCTATCGAACGGCCACCGCACCCCTCCCCTAGCCCCTCCTCATCACGCCGCTTCTTCTCCTCCAACCTCTCCCTCCTCGAATACCTACGACACCCCAATGCTAAAACCGATTGTAAGTTTTTTTTATTTTTTTTATTTATTATTTAATTTTATTTAGTTATTTATGTTAATTAATTTAAAGTAATTATTTGGAAAAGAGATAAAAGGGAATTTTTATATGTTGAATAGTGAAGTAAAAATTAGATTTTTACTCTTTGAATGTTAAAATTAGATTTTTATTCGTTGAAGGTTAAAGTAAAAATATAATTTTTATTTATAAAAATATAATTTTTATAATATAGAAAGGTTAAAAGTATAATTTTTATAATATAGAAAGGTTAAAAATGCGATTTTTATATAGTAGAAATAATAAAAATGCGATTTTTATATAGTAGAAATAATAAAGATGCGATTTTTATATAGTAGAGTAATAAAGATGTGATCTTTATAGTAACAGCAATGTAAAGATACGATTTTTTATGAAGTAGAAAGAATAAAAATCTGATTTTTATTATATATATAGTGATGTAAGGAAAAGGCGAAATCTTTATATAGAGTATAACGCGATTAAAATATAATCTCTATTATATGAACATCGATGTAAAAATAGAATTTTTATCTATATAGTAGCGATGTAAAAATAGAATTTTTATCTATATAGTAGCGTTGAAAAAATAGAATTTTTATCTATATAATAGCATGGTAAAAATAGAATTTTTATCTATATAGTAGCGATGTAAAAATAGAATTTTTATCTATATAGTAAGGATGTAAAAATAGAATTTTTATCTATGTAGTAGTAGTATAAAAATATAATTTTTATATACATAGCAACAATATAAAAATTAGATTTTTATATATGTAGTGGCTACGGTCAACGAAAGTGACAAAAAGCGAGAATGGCGAAGACTTCTACTTTTGAAGTGTCGTGGAGTTGGGATAGCTATCGGTGAGAACTTCTCACTTTAAATTTCCTTTTCTAGTTATATATATACTAGGATGCAGACGGTGCTTAGCAGCACCCGTCATCCACAGACCATGGATGGCTTGTATGCTTGTTTGATGTGTTGTGAAATTAGTTTGTGTTGTTGATGTGAAATCGATAATAAAATGTAGATGGTTGAAATAAATTAATTATCGTTAAAAATATATATTTTTAACGTGAAAGTGAATAAATAAATATTTATAAACAAATCGGCCGAATTGTTTACATACACTGATTTGACTGATATTGATTGGGATGATAAATTTTACACATCGCCCAACTGCACAAATAAAAATCCGTGTTGGTTGATTTGAAACCCCACACGGGTGTTGGGATGGTATTTGAGTACACTAATCCCAATTATTTAATTGTATGTCGATCGATTGGTCGACAGACTGTGTAAGCGTTGATTATTTATATTTGATGCTTATGCAGTTGTGTGGTGCACTTTGGATGATGGTTGATTGGTTATCGTTGCTATTATATACATGTGTTGTATGGAATCCATATAATTAACATTATATGGTGATTGATTGGGCCTCATTCCAATCGGGAAAACGATGAATATTATAAAATAAGATTCATGTGTTGACAGTACTCATTTTTTGAGATTAGTCAAGTGTTGAAAGAAATATAGATTCATGTGTTGAATATAATAAATATTCATTTGTTGAATAGAATAAAGAAGTTTTTGAAAAATATAAAGCCGTATTGATTAGAGATGCGTTATTTTGACACAAACGATATTTATATCGATTTTATTCGTTTTATAATGAATATTGAAAAGTGATTTCAAAATTTAATATTTTGAAATGAAATTCAAATTAAATTAGATTAAAATTCAAATTGAAATTTTATTGAATCAATTTGAAATGAATTCGAATCGAATAGTAAATGGATTCGATTCGAATTGAAAAGAAAGTGAATTTGAATTCAAATCAATTAGAAATGAATTCAAATTGAATTAAATTGAAATTGAGTTAAAAACGAATTGAAATCGTTTTGAATGAAATTTAAAACGAACTGAAATTGAATTGAAATCAATTTGAAATGAATTCTAATTGAATTAAATAGAAGGTAAATTCAAATTGAATTGAATGGAAACGAATTAGAATTTGAATTGAATTGAAACGAATTTGAATTCGAATTAAATAAAATGGAAATGAATTCGAATTGAATTGAAATCAAATCGATTTGAAATTGAATATAGAGTTGAAATGGTTTTGAAAACGAATTTAAAACGATTTATAAAATCCGTTTTAAAAGGAAATCGACGAAATATATATAATATATATATATTATATATATATAATGGCCTGAATAGAATGCGCCGCGCCACGGCAGTTCGTGAATTTCGACCATTGACTTCGAATTGACGTTGCGGGAGATCCAACCGTCGAATTCTCCTAAAACCGGAACCGTTGGGTTCGTATCGAAAAGAGCTTTCCAATGAATATTAGAAATTTGAAATCTAACGGTTGGATTTGGAATTATGTCCAAATCAATTTCAGAAAAGGTCGCTGTAAGTGCAGTTCGATGGCCGTTGTTGGAAATCGACTGTACGGGCCTTGATAAAATTATTAAAAATACTAATAATTTGTGTAAAATCATAATATATGAATTGGAAAGAACTGGGATGAAAAACTTCACATTTGAAAAGATAAAAATAGTTTTTTATCGAAATGATCTAGTTTTGAACAAGAATTAAAATTAATTTATTTTTGAAATAAATAAATTGAATTTGAAAGTGATTTTAAAAATAATCAATATTCCTAATACGTGAATTGGACTGGAGTTGAATCGAAATTATCTTCGGAATATTTCGATGTTGGATTTCGTGACTATACAGATATTGTTATGGGAATTTGAAAGATATATTTTATATCGTTATATCCAATACGATATTTGTTGGTTTCAAGATTTGATATTGAATATAAGCAGGTATATTTTCTATTCAGAGCCTTGTATTTAATATCAAATGTGATTTGGGTTTGTCGTGAATGGTGTCTTCATTAACACTGTTCTTAAGCCCAATAGAGAAAAAGATTAAATCTTTCTATTTAAATTTAATGAAGTGTATCAATTAAACAATATTTAATTGGAATTGAATTTGAATTGGTTTTTGGGTTTATCGTGAGCGGTGTTTTGAATAACACATGTTCTTTAACCCGATTAACAATAGAGTGTGATTTTGGGTTTATCGTGAATCGTGTTTTAGATGACATTGGTTCTTTAACCCAGTTAAAGGCAGGATGTTGATTTTTGAAAAGATTAAAACTAAGTAGAGTTTTAATGAATCTTTAATTAGATTGAAATGTGAATTGATAAGTTAAATTATCAAATCTGAAAGGTGATCGAGAATGGAGTACCACCAGTTTTGCTCCAAAGCGATAGTTAAATCTTTAATTAGATTTGAACGTGAAATGGTAATTAATTTTACCGATAGCATCGTGGTGTTAGATATGGAGTATTACCAGTTTTGCTCCATGGGATGAATAGGTTGGGATTGGGAAATAAAATAAATAATGACTTCGGTGTGGTTCGCTTCTAACACCCTAAATTTCGCCAACACCTCCTTTGTACGGCTCAATTTGTACAACTGCAACTCGACTCTCTAGGCCTTCTCCAATCCAAAAAGAAAATCAAACAGCCAAGCGGCTTGCCAATTCGGCTCATAAATCTCATACCCAACAGAAATATGTACTTGTACCTTTTTGTCTAGTATATCATTATATCCTTTGCATCTGTTACCAATTCAACATAAACCAATGTCATTCCAATCAATCTCCAACCAATTTTATCCTCAACCCAATCATTTGCTTATCCAAGCCAAATTCCATTCTAAATCTCAAGTGTCATTCTTGATTCCAAATCATTACTTATCATTCCAATATAATTCCATATTCCTATTCTACATTCTAATTTTATTTGATACCCTTCTATTTTAATATAATTTCCACTTAACTGGTTTCAATTCAATTTCAATTTGCTTTCATACTTTTCAATTTAATTTTTGTTAATTCAAACAATCTGGTTCTAGGAGTTTTAAACAACATACCTTTTTCAGAAATCAAATATTTATTTTGGAGTATCAAAAAACTTGTTTTTATCAAAACAATTCAAAAACAAAATCTTTGTTAGTAATTCGTCACTTAGAAACTCGAAAATGAACACTAATGATGCAACTATCATCATCAGAATCTATTTTCCAGCGATCGAAGTGAGTTCAATATTATATTACTTTCAAAACCATATTTAAACATTTTCACTTTGAAATACATTTCAAAGTATCATTCACAATGCTTGTAAACAATTTAAAATCTCCCAGGATTTTAAAATTCACGTATATTTAATCTAGATTTAGTTCATAAACACTTTTTCCAAATGTCTAGGGTTTTAAATTTCAATTCTGATTTAAATTCAGATTTAATTCATCTAATTTCATATACTACACTTATATAAATCCTAATTGGCTATTTACATAACCATTCAATTTATAGCCTTCTCTGATTATAATCACAACTAACATATCAATATGCTATAATAATTCCAATATTAATCATTCTTTTGTACGAAAATACAATTTGGGTAAAATTAGTTCATTTACCCTCATTTCAAAACATACTGTGTCAGTCCATCGTATTCAAGTATTTATAAACTCATACCGATACAGTGGATCAAACTGATCGATCAGAACCCATAAACAACTCAACCAATAAATCTCTACAATATAAACCCATTTTATATTAAATAACAAATACGCACTCATATATATATACACCCTCAACTCAATCTAGGGTATTACTAACCCTATCTCTACTGAGTTACGCCACAGAGCCAAGGTAATTACTTAACCTTTAGCTCTGATACAACTGTAATGGCCTGGGGAAAATTAGGATCCTGATTATCGACTAAATACGGTCGACTAACCAAGCACCCAAAATTTACCGGAACATTAATGAAAGAAAATAGAGGGTGAGAATAGATAAGATAGAAAATTAGAATAGAAGAAGAAGAAGAACATACAAAACATCAAAGTAACACGAATCTCGCAGCGGAACGAATAAAATGTAACATAACTTTGAAACAAAATGGTGTATATATATACAATAACATTATCATAGTACAACACTTACAACACAACGGAAATAACAATACTAGATAACGCTGAAGCCTCCTACTCCAAGCTCCTTTAATGATATCTGAAAATACCTGAACTACTAGACTGCGCGTACAAATTTGGGCACCCAAGAGTTTAGGGTAAAAACAAAACAAAATAAACTTTGGGTCAGTCATGGGACTGGTGTGATTAAACTCCAACCACTTGGTATAACTTTCAAAGTCGTTTTTAAAAGAAAGGATAATCGTAAGTCCGATCCGCACATAACACGAATGGTTTTTACCTTATGATAACTCAAAGCATTCTTTGAAATCAATGTTCGTCTGATATTATAGTAGTTTCTAAAACAAGTAAATAATAATCTAGCAGAACGCTTGCATCTCACTCTCTACATATATAGTATACAATCAAAACCATGGTCTCTTATTGGATAATGGATTCCAACTGGCAAGGTATGGGACCACCTTCCGACAGTGTACCTCTTGAGAGAAATACACCGGGTTCAACAAGAACATCTTGCAACCCAGGCTAAACATGACCGACCCCTCACTTCGATTGAGAGTACAAAATGTATTATCACCAATGGTTGGGATCAGCAATCGTTTCCCGAAAGGGACAACATTGATAGATTTAAGAAGCAAAAGGAATTTCTTTAAATCAGGTGACAATACACCCTAATTGGCAGCTAACCACTTAGCCATGCGACCTACCCGATTTTATACCATTTCTCAATTGTGAGGCAAGAGGTCATAACGTATCTTTTGATCTTCATTCACTTTGAATGTCACATTGTCATACCCACCAAATCACAAATTGATTTCCCCAAACATATCACGGGTATACAGCTAAGAGAAACGAATTTTTCCACCACCAAACATAAATATGTTTGAAGAGATAAACTTATGCAATCCATTAGATATACTCTGTCAGACATTCTTCCATATAAGTTGTCCTAGGACTGGTCAAACCAAAGGCACTGTTCTGTAAAGAGGACAACCCTTGCAGAACTCTGTCTTCAATTATCTTCATCATATTTGATCGCAATGCTAATGACCATACAGAGTGGTTTTCAGATAATGAATCTGATCCCGGTCTCTCCGTATTGATGATGAAAAAATGGTCAAAAATTTTGATAGTCGGTGATTTAACTATCAAAGAAAAACATGTGTACAACCAGCGATCTTATTTCCAAATAGAAATTCGATCGATCAATCATCAATCAACATTTGTCTCTTTACATTAAATTACCATTAATTTATCCATTTACCCATTTCCTGTTTCCATATACAAACATTCTATCTTTCTAAATTTAGAAAATATACCTTATTAATATTGGAAATCATTTCCATTTCTTATTTTCGTGTCATTGTCATTCCAGTATTGCTTAACAACAAAACATTTCATTTTCTATACTTAGATAATATTTTTGATTATATTTGGAAAATGTTTCCCAAACTCATTTATATGGATTTCAAACGAATGTTGTATAAAATGTCATTACGACTACTCAATCCATTCATCGCTTATTACTTTATGTATTTTTAATCAATCTTCGCCATCGAACTTCAACTATTCCTTAGTTAATTTCGAAGTCAATTAAGTTGGGGTATAATTACCTCTCAGACGTAAACTGAACAATGTCCTTAACATCGCAACAGTAAAGCTCAACATTCTCATTTTTACAACCATTGCTTATGCAAATTCTCGGATTTATATTCACTTCGAATAACTTATATTTGATTAACTTACTTCGAATAAACTATATTCGATTATAAAATATTGGTTTCCAACCAAATGCTAATTATCTTGTCAAATTTCTGATGTTATTCAATATATAATTTCTTAAATAAATTATTTTATAAAATTTGGCCCAGTTGAATTCTAATTACTAATCTTTATGTATTTTATTTAATTCTATTCATAGTTCGAATCATCGAAATACATTCCATCCTTTCCTTTTTCAAACAACTCTAACTTTCCCATTTTACATTCACTGTTGAATTTGCAATCTCAATTATACACTGATAATTATATTTTAATTCATTTATAAACATTGTTTATAAATCACAATACTTGTTTTCATTATTAAACAAGTTATTTATTTCTAGCCATTCGAAATTCCATTTCTGTTTAAATTCCTGTTTCAAAAATCCAATTTCCTTTACAAATGCTTTTATATACAAAATCTTTACTTAATTCCATTATTCACATTGAATGTGAATAATATTTTCTTTTATGTAATCCATTTAGTTTGATTTCGTGTTTTAAAACAATATCCAAATTCCAACCTCTTTTTATAGATCTATTCATATGAAATCTTCTTTTCATTTCTAACACTTAACTCTCATTTATAAATTCTTTATAAATGTTGAGTTCACATTCTATTTAAAATATCAGTGTTAAAACCAATTTCTACATCTCTATATAAGTTCGGACTTATATATTCCATTTATCAAATGAAATATTTTATTTAATTTATAAAACATTATTTCTAAATTTATCTTCTCCATTTTTCTGTTAAAACAAATTTCTATTTAAAATCTACTTTAAATCCATCTTCTCGTTGTTGGTTTATATCTTGTCAATCCCCTTTTATAATTCTATTTATTTCCTAAATATTTACCTTTTATAATATCTTATTATTTTTCGAAATATTTCATTTTAATATTCTATTTGATTTGCAAATATTTCATTTTAATATTCTATTTGATTTACAAATATTTCATTTTAATATTCTACTTGATTTTAAAGAAAAAACATTTCCTTTTATAATATTCTATTCCTGTTTCCCTTTATAGAATCTATTCATTTTATAAATGTTCTCTTTTTATAATGTCAATTTATTAATATAAATATTTTATTTTCAGTCTATACTTTAAAAATTCTCTTTTTACATTCTGGTATTCCTAATGGTATTTAACCTACCATATAACAATTATCAATATCATCAAAACACACATAATCAACAACAGATTATATATTACATCATACATCACAATATATGAAAAACAATAAAATAAATGTTGAGGAGTCCAGTTGGATCCCTCCAACCTGTTTCCCTGCGTCAACAGATGTTACACAATATAATTCACATCAATTTCATTTTAGTATGTACTATTCGGATAAACAGAATCAATGTTTGTTTAATGATATGTGTATATATCGTTATCGGTAATTCCAAACAGTAAATCAGCAATTCAACCAAATAATCAACACACAACAATCAATCATCATTTATCAATTCTAAAAATACGTTATAAAAATATAAACTAAGAAGAATTAGTTAGATTTACTCACATTGGAAAGTTATCGTTAAATTACGATAACTGTCGTTGATTTAGATCAGACAATTTATTTTGCTATAAATTGTAATGAGCTCCAATTTACTCCCAGTCACTTCTATGGTGTAGCCCTCGTCCATATGATCCCAACGGAACTTCTTTCAATGAAATCTAATTGTGTATGTGTAAGATTTTAATTTTCCAAGTTTATACACTTATTTATATTAACACAACTTAATTTAAATAAAAAAATTGGGCTTTACATACCCATGTCGGCCCATTGCCACTATTACATACCCGCATCCAGTATACCCCATCCATCTTCTTCTAGGATTTATACATCCTGCATCTTCTTCTCACGAAAACACCACCATAGCCGCATCTTTAGGTTTTCATTCCTCTTCCAATTCAAAACCGAACTGAATGCCACCACCTCCATTGTGCTCCTCTACTCTTCCTTTCTGTCCTAGTATTATTCAGCTCCAACTCATGCTTCAAAAAAGGATCGTGACTCCAGGACTTAGCACGACGTCAGTACAAAAAGTGCGACAAAAATCTTCATTAAAATCCACAAAAATTCACCACTACAAGTCACTAGACCTCCTCTAACCTAATACGACTCTCAAAGCTTGATTCAATGCACTAGAATCACAAAATTGATAACCCTAGCATCGTTGGAGAAAGACGCAACACCCCAAAATGGTTCACACCTCTCAAAAACAGTACAGAAATGTAGACGAACCCTCCATGAATCCAAATGTACAAGCTGCTTGGTTTATGGAATTTTATTTGTATTTGTTTTGATTTATTTGCTTACTATTTTCTTGTGAAGAGAGAACGGCGAAAAAATGTTTGACCAGAGAAAATGTAAAGTTTAGGGTTAGGAAGTTATGTGGTATATTTATAGGATAAATTTTGGCTCCCATTAGAAGCTTCATTCAATTTTATATTAATTAATATAGTCAACACTACTCATATTTATCTTCTAAAAATCCGTATGACCACATAGGTTATCCAAAAATCATGAAAATGGGCATGCAGCTACAGTTCGACATTATGGACCCAACGAAACTTGTTTCGTTGAATTCCGAGTCCTTCTGCTCACATAGTGTATTTTTAAAGTCAAATTATCGACTGTTTTTCACATAAAATCTCGTGCGGCTACATACTGCTCCAAAAGTCATGAAAATTGGAATCTAACAATAATTTAATATTCCAGATCCAAGAAAATTAGTTTCATCACTATTTTTAAAGCTCTAAATAAACCCTTTTAATTATTAATATATTTAAAAATATTTAAATTTAATATTAATAAATATATTATCGTATATATTCAAAATAGAATATCATATAGCTCCAGAATATTCCTATCTGAATTTATAACTCGACATTTCAAATCTAGATTAAATCACTATTCAATTTATATTGAAAATCCATTTATAATATATATAAATCGTTATAAATTATTAAGGAATTCCATAACGACTTTTCAAAAATTTGATTTGGAAACAACTCACAATCTATACTACGAAATCTCAATTTTTCTCTTCCATTAGAAAAATATACTTCACCAGCTCCGAACGTTTCTTATTTGAGAGAATTCCAACTTAAAACGGATTCTATACATTCGTTTGAAGTTCGAATCGACAAATTACGAACTGCCACGCCATTTCGAGCTCGATTATAATTACAATATAAATTATACATTCAGCTGACATTTATAAATAAATTCATCAATATAATTCAATTCTAAACTGAATTATATTTTTTAAATTGTCCAATTCACACAATATTGTGAATTCTGTTATTTCCGATTATATAAGAAATAATATATTATTCTATTATTTATATTAATTAAATATTCAATATTATTTAATTTAAACCATTTAAAATTACTAAACCATTATTTAATAATTAAATTAATTAATTATTTAACCGTTAAAAATACGAGACGTTACACTAAGGATCCAGGCTGGTTCAGCATAGCATGTGATGTTTAGAGTTCTTCGATGTCCCTACCTGAGGTGATGTCAGGAGGATCTACAATAGCGTTTTCACTCGCTCTGGTAAGAACTGGTATAGTAGGGTGGTCTCCCTGGTTCGAAAGGAAGGACGTGCCAACTCTTCATTGAAGGAGAAGAGTGGTTAGATTAGACTACGGTAAGATTCCTGGTTGTAATGGAAATGGCATAGATTATGATGGGCCCGGTAGTCGGTCAACTGGTCTGGGGGGTCGAGCTATTCCTAAGAGTGGAGGCAAAGTGGTCGAACGACCTAGGTCCTGATCCTGAGCCTCCTACGAATTTGTAGTTGCGGCTGCACTAGTCACTACAAGTGATACACCTGGCTGTGATTTGGTCGGGAAGTGGACCTGAGCAAGGAGGAAGCAAAGGTAGGACTTGATTAGTGGCCTGATTCTGTGCAGACCGAAGATCAGTTATTGCCCGTCTCAGTTGGTGGTGGAATTGATGTTGAAGGGTTTAGCCCTATCTCCACTGTGCCGAGAAGGTGATCCATCAACGGCTGCTGTTGTTCGAGGAGCTTACCCTGAGATGTCATATGGTTTCTGAATTCGGCCTTGATTTTATCCATATCGTCCCTGGTAAGATATCAGGGAACGTTTTCATGAGAGGAAACTTCCTGACTTGCTTCTGCAGCATTTGTATTGGTTGCATCGGCATTAGTGGGACGAGAAGATGTTGCATCTTTCTTCTGTTTGTTCTCCATGGATTGAAACTAGCAGAAGGTCATGGGTTCGTCGCCCCTACCTAGCACGCCAAAGTGTTGACGTCAAAAGTTAATCACTAGTGACAATCAACCCTCGATCGTGCGAATGATACACGAATAAAAATTATAGAATGCAGAAAAGTAAACAGAACAGGGAACACACACAGGATTTTTATAGTGGTTCGGCAAAAGTCAGTGCCTACGTCAACTTTATATATATTGACTATCTTTTGATTACAAATACAAAGCTTTTTCTTTCGGGAATGAAGAAGAAAAAGAATGGCTATTTCCTGAATTAGCCGTGAGAATCGGTAGTCTTAAGGGGAGAGTAGAGTATCCAAAAGGAAGCTTTAAGGGAAGGGTATAGTATCCAAAAAATCTTCCTTTCTTCTTTGAGATTTGTGATACTTATAGGCGAAGTGCTGGGCTAAGCGGGCCGCTACATGGCCTTCCTCTTTTTCGGAGCTCGGACACGTGGAACTCGTTCAATGGTAGTAATCGCGGCGGTAAGACCCATTCCATTGCTCATTAATAGTACCCTCAAAAATAGCGACCTACGTGGCACTCGAGGTGAGGTGTATCAAAAGTAGAGCTCTGTCCATATACGGTCGACCGCCTTTATCGCCTTGAAAGTTGGGTGTAGCATTTAAAAGACTCAGCTGGATATTTTCATGCAGATCCGAGATACTCGGTCGATGCGCCTTTTATGGGAGCGATTTACTCAGCCGATGGGGGAGAGCGAATCTTCTGGAGTTAGCGAGTTATTAGCTGGAGGGAACTGGCTCGAGCCGGTGCCTGAAGAGGTCCTGTTTGGACTGAGATTTTGTTGGGCCTTCTGGGGCACGAACTGTCCGAATTGGCTGGTTGTGCATTGCTGAAGGGCACATTTCTAGATATTGGGCTTCGATTTGATCCATGACTGTTTTTGCCAAAAAGTGGGTTAACAAAACCGTATCATCTTCCCGGCTCCATCGACAATCTCGTTTTGACTTCCACCGTTTGTCAAGTCAAGAAATAATTTCCCCAGCGCTACTTATCCTCCTTCGAACAGTTGTGACCATCAAATGAATGAACGAATTCTCCAATAAATGATTCAGCTGGAAATTCGAAATAAATTTAAAACAGATTTTCCCCTTACCTAGATGACAAATGAGTCGAACGATTTACTTAAATTAAATACCCCAAGGAGAACAAAAAAATTTCCTTAACCTTTTTTGAGAGAAAATTTTTCAAAATTAATTTTATTCATAAACTAAGGGTCTTGTATTATAAATATATTCTATTAATTTATATTCCAGTTTATGTTACTGGCTGTAACAACTTTTTCATGTTCTTGATTGTTGATATTTTTAAATCTCAAAAAGGTTAATTGTGATAATTTCTGTAAGTCATCAAAAATATCCAAAAAGAAGAATATTAAAAATCACAAGGAATGAGTAATTATAGTTTTTGAATTATGAGGTTTATTCTTTGTCATTTTCAAATTCCTTCGTTTTACCACGATGGATTATTTATTAAAATTACACAAAACCCAACAATCTGGAACATGGTCAGATTTAAATTCTAAAAATTTATTTATTTTCATAAATCTTTATTTATGAAATAATTTCTCAAAAACCATAGTTTAGAATTTCTAAAACCCTAATTTCTTTTCCAAAATAGTTTTAAAAATTTGGATTTTCTCTAAATGTAAGTCCAAGGATTCAAATGAATGATTCTATCAAAAGATTATCCGGATTTACACAACGAAATATCAATCGGACATAGGGTTGTCAGTGGATACCTGAAATATTCGAAATTTGAAAATCGTTTGCATCCATATCCAAAAAGCGGATAAATACCAATATCAGAGAAAGCAGATGTGAATACGGGTACAAAGATATCCTCATCAAAAAATTATCTGTCCGATTTCTTTAATATTATGCCCAAAATTATATGTATTTTCATACAATGATGCAAACATTCTAAAATATACTAGCAGTTCTATATGAATGCAAATTTTTGAAAATGTTTTTCATCCATAACCCTCACACGACTATGAATAGAAGTGTGAAACAAACAATTTTGCATCCAAACCCTTACCACCCAACACGTCAACGCATCTAAATCGTTTCCTATTAATTTCTCCTAAGTCGAAAAAATGATATCAAAGCAGATAAATTCAGTGTTTTCCTTTTATAAATGTTCCAATTCCCTTCCTACAACGCAATTTTACAACAATTGCCCTAAAATACTCCAAAAATTTATGTTGGTAGACTTCAAAGGAGGCTTAGAACAATCTCTAATCGTAAAACGAGTTAACTAGCAATTCACGCGCATCATCAACAAGGTATAAAAATAATATTTCCATAGCTAAAACAGCTTTTTCCTTGTTATTGTTAACATCTTTAACGCATCGTGTTCCTAATGCACTGCTGAAAAGCAAAAAGAAAAGAAATACTTACACTATACATGTGGCCATAAAATTGAAATTTTCAACAAAAATAAAATTTTGCTTTAAAAATTCTTATGTAAATTTTGGAATTCCTTTTTGGTATTGCGTTATTTTACATATCGGGTTCACATAACAACAAAATTTTGGTAACATGCTTTTTACTACATTTAAACCATCTATTTTTGCCCACAACAAATGTTTAAACATACGTAAACTACCATACCCAAATTCATGCTTTTACACAAATCGGGACAAAAAAAGTAATTTAGACCAAATATTAAAATTAATTATTTCTCTTTTTTTCCAAACAACATTGGTAAAGAGTTTCAAATTATATTGCGTGGAAACTTAGATGATTCAAGCCATATGTTGGTGTGGAAGGTAGTTTGTCACTCAGAAAAATTCGAAAATCGAAACCATACACAAAATTCAAAAATAAATTTTAGCTGAAAAAGGAGCAAATGACAAATAATAAATATACCCATGATGAAACAATGCAAAAGACTTGCTCTTCGCTAAAATTTATCTACCGTAGAATTCTATACTTGCCAGCTCTTAATAAACTATTAGTTAGATATGAAAAATGAGATTTCATTCCTAATTCAAATACAACTGAGAGCAAAAAATAAACATAATTGAAATCCCAATGCATCATCATGTGGTTTACAGGAACGACAACACTAACAGTTACATACCAACTACTACAAACAACAAAGATATTATTCTACAGGAAAGAGAAAGATACATAAGACGTCGTCTTTTGAGAAGGCCAAGCGTCGTGACTGGAACTCCATCCATTACCACGTACATGCCAAGAACGTAGCAAAGAAGAAATGCATCCAATCATGTGGACTTGTCGATGCTGCTCCTTACGAGTAGCGTAGAGCTTGGCCTAGATCTGATAGAGGGTGGCAAGCTCAGGGTTATTCTGGCCTGCTCCACCCAACATTGTTGCTGCTGCTCGACTGGAGTGGGGGGTGGGGGTGGGGGGGTGCAGGAACTGGAGCGGGAGCTGCGGGAAGCAGGATGCTCATTTTCTTGAGAGAGGCGTGATCAATGACGGTCAGGGTCTTTTTGACTAGGCATGTCAATGGGGGTGGGGCGGGCACAAGTAGTAACCCCCTGCCACCCACCATGTTAGGTAATTTTTTGCTCCGTGCCCGCCTCGTACCCGCACGGGTACCAATTAAATGGATTTATAAAAGTTGCGGGTATTCACGGGTACCCATGATATTTTATTCAGTTTATTTTTTAACTATCTACTGAAATTGTTTAAGAATACGTACATTTGGTTAAAAAGCAAATTAGACTAGACATGAACTTTGGTAGCGGTTTGTTTGGATTTGGCTACGTATTGATATAAACCAGTGAAGAGGAGTTGAGTAAGAACTTTGGCAGGATGTTTTGAATTTGCTAACGCGAGCAGAAGGTTTGGAGAGAAGAAAAGGCGCATTGCTTGCTATATTGGAATTTGAAAAAATTAATGAGAAATTTGAGAATTTCTAACTAGGTATATATAGGATTCAAATTAGTAGCTTGATTATCAGCAGCTACTTATAAATTGTTGAGTAAGAGCATGAACACAAATACCCAACAACCAACACTAATGATTTTTGCATTGGCAATAAATCACACTTAACACGGGCATAGGTACCCATGGATATAGATATCTTAATATCCATACCCACCCCCATTAATTAATGAATATTAAAAAACCCGTTTATTTTACCCATAAGTACCCATTTAGCTATTTGTTTCATGCCCATGATGGATTTTATTCACGGGTAACCACGGGTGTAAGTTTTTTCCATCCCTATTCTTGATCACATATCGCCCCCGAAGATTCACCTGAAAGTGTCAAAAGACATGGGTGAGAAGATGATTGTACGTGAAGGGTCAATGTGCTTGAGGCTCCCCGTCTTGGGAATAATGTTGTGCTAAGTGATGCATACAACAAGACAGACTATATGTCATAAATTATCGGTGTCTTAAACGCTGGTAGCTCTAAGAAAGAAAGGATCTGAGGGTCGGTCAACTCTATATCGTCCAAATTCACTCCGACTGCAAAAATATCCAAGATCTCTGCCAAATCCTAGTCGGTAAGCTCAATGGGGGCACCCTTTACCTTAAACCGAATCAGACTAGAACCATCATCAAATTTAACGGTCATGTGGGAGTCGAAAAGGCAAATGTAGGGCATATAACTCTTGTGCTTGATGGCGTCATGGTGTCAGATTAGTGCTAGGCTTGCGGCGACAAATTGCTCTTGCTTTTGGAAAAGGGAGAAATCAACAAATTTCACTGGATGCCTTTTGGTGAAACTCGTAATTCGTTGTTTACAAATAGACGTCAATATTCCTCGGGTTGTGGTCAAGCCATGCGACCTCTTGATGGTGAGACCAGCATGCTGCACAATGATGTTGGGATCTCGAGGAGGGGATAGATTTGCGATGCAGGAATTTTGGTTGCAATTGGAGGAGGAACTGAGCTTAAGGCTCGATTTTTAGGCTTGGTGGAGGCAGTGGAATGGGTTTCGACTGTTGAGAATTTGGGAGGATGAAGGAAATGAACAACTCGACCTGGAAGCGTATTATATATCGCTTCTTAGGTTTAGGTCAAGCCCGATAGAGGGACATGGGAAGGAGGGCAGTCGACCGCCCGATCGACAACTAGGGGTCGACGGATTTCCCCATTTGGGGAGAGGTCTGAGCCTGGACCTAAATAAATGGTTCGACTCCAAATAATAAAAATAAAAATGTAATAAAATCTTAATGTCTTCCCAACTCTACCAGCAATCTCGTGCTGACGTCCATCTCTGTCAAGTTGAGATATAATTTCCCTGATACTACTTATCCATTGAACTGTTATGACCATCAAAAGAATGAACGGACCCATAAATAGGAAATTCAGCTGGAAATCTAAAATAAATTTAAAATAGTTTTCCCTCTCGCCTAGTTGATAAACGACCAGAGCGATTTACAAAATCACATACCCCAAGCTAAATAAAAAAAATCCTTAGCCTTTTTCGAGAGAAAACATTGAAAACTTTTGAAAATTAATTTTATTTATAAATTGAGGGTCTTATATTATATTTCTTTTCTGTTAATTTATATTCCAATTCATATTACTAACCGGAACAAACTTTCCATGTTCTGGATTGTCGATATTCTTAAATCTCAAAAAAATTAATTGTTATAATTTCTATAAGTCATCCAAAATATCCAAAAAGAGGAATATTAAAAATAACAAGGAATGGCTAATTATAGTTTCTGAATTTTGAGGTTTATTCTTTGTCATTTTCTAATTCCTTCTTTTTACCAAGATGGATTATTTATTAAAATTACACAAAACCCAATAATCTAAAACATGATTAGAATTGAAATTCTAAATTCAATTTCTCAAAAACCATGGCTTAGAATTTGTGAAACCCTTTATTTCTTTTCCAAAAAAGTTTAAAAGTTTTGGATTTTCTCTAAATGTAAGGCCAAGGGTTCAAATGAATTATTCTATCAAAAGATTATCTGAATTTACACAACAAAATATCAATTGGATATATTTCATAATTATATTACCGAACTATAACGACACATAAACATGAATTTCCCCTTTTAAGACCAAAAAAGGTCACTGACTGGAACTCCCAAACGAAACCAAAAATAAGAAATCATGACTTTATCATTTGTAAATAGCTCTATGTCCAGTCACCAAGCTCAAATTCACGGGATTCATCATATGTCATTGTTGACCCGCCTTTTGGCAAGGCTATCACCATATAAGCTGCCATGGACACGGCCAATGTAACAACCCTGATTTTTGGAACCAATTAAAAATTTATTTTTAATTGATTTTAATGGATTTTAAATATTTAAAATGATTTTTTAGAATAAATGACTTAGAATTGATTTCAAAACGAACTTGAATGTAAGAATTCAAAATTTAACTAAAATGAACTCGTAACGTCGCGGTAGTTGAAAATTTAGTTTTGAACTTTATTTGAATGAATAGATCTCAATATAAGATGGATTTTAGTAAAACAAGAAACATTAGAATCTGTTAAATAACATCTTTCTAACGAATATAAGAAATTGAGTTTTCATATTATAAATTGTAAGTTATGTCCAAATTTAAAATACTTTTTGTGGAAATTTATTAATATCTTAATATTATATAAGGCCTTAAATATGATCATTTTGCAAACGACCTCCGTTTTCGACAAAACCAATTTTTTTTATCCGGAATGTCAAATTATTGTCAGATTTAAAATTTCTAGTCAATTGGAATTAGTATGTAAGCGTAGTAAATTTAAACGCGTGTTGTAAATTTAGTTGAATTTAATAAGCTAGTTAAAATGCAATTTTTTAAATGGTCTCCAAATTCGATGAAATTAGTTTTGTAAGAACAGTATTTGTAAAACATAACAAGATTTCAATTTTCGTAATTTTTGGAGTCAGTATGTGGTCGTAGTAAATCAAAATGTACGTTTAATTTTAATATTTAAAGTTATATTGATTTATACTTTAATTTTGATAAAAACTAATCAAAATGATCGAACTGGCTTACGAAACATATCCCGTAGTGTTGAGAATGGGGGTATTTATTTAGGGGTGAAAGTCGTTGGGGTTCGTTAGGAGTTCGAAGGTTAAACAAGTAAAAAATGAATTTAATATTAAACTAATATATATATATATAGCCTTTATAAAATTAGAAACCCTAATCTAATTCCCTTATTACATTCTCTGTCGTCGCCACAAAGTTTTAACGGCCATCATCTTATGGATTTTGATCCTTACTTTCAATCCACAAAATAATTTGCTAAACTTCCAACACAAAAATTGTTGAGATTTTTATCCTATATAATTCCATATAGTGATGATTAGGTTTAATCGAGTGTGCAGCAAGAATCGTGGGCTCAAAACTAGCTCGTTTGCACATGTTTTTAGATTGGAAGGGGGTTCAAATCAGCTGTCATGGCCAACGGTGGGGGGAGGCGACCGGGGCTTCGTCGTGGAACACTCCGATGGTAGTTTGGCCCCTCCGATGTGCATGCGTGAGGATGAAGGGCGAGGCCGGGATGGGTTTGATTTTGTCTTGGATTTAATTGTATGTTAACCACTTGTTTGACAGATCGTTATAAGCGTTATTTAATTATTTAATGCTTATACAGTTGTAAATGTACTCTGGACATGAATTGGGTGTTTAATAATTGTTTATAATTACTATCGAATACATGTGATGTACAAAATCCATATAAACAAGATCATATGTTAATTGATTGAGTCTCATTTTAATTCGTAAATAACGAATATTTTAATATAATATTCAGTGAAGAATCAAAATATGATTTGATGTCTGATTTTGGATGGACATAGAAATTATAAAATTATAATGGATATCGAGAAGATTTGATTTCAAAATATGATATTTCGAAAATATTATCTTTGTAATATTATAATAATATAGGATGTTCAATTTTATTTCAAAATTAAAATGGAAGTTGAAATCGTTATTAAACGAAATTATAAACGTTTTGTAAAATATGTTTTGAATAGAAATCCATTATAAATAATTTTATGATAATTTAGTATTGAGATATTTGATTTTGAAAAGAAAAAGATTTTAATTAAATTTCAAATGATAGTTGTAAATAATTTATAATATTTATAAGTTATTTTTGTAAATGTTTTTGATTTTATTTTTAATTTGAATAGAACGCATTGCATAGTGACTGTTCACGAAGGTCAACCGGTAACTTTGAATTGACGTAGCGAGACAACCGACCGACGGATTCTCCTAAAGTCGGATTCTTTGGGTCTGCATCGTAAAGATCTTTCAACGGATTATAAGTGATTCAAATTCCAACAGTTAGAATCTAACTCAGTTTTGGAAAAGGTCGCTATGGGTGCAGTTCGGTGGCCGATATTTGGAAACCGACTACAAGGGCCTTAATAAAATTATTAAAAATATGAATAAATTGTGTAAAATCATAATAAATGATTTGTAAAGATTTTGGATGAAATACACCAAGTTTGAAAAGAAATTTTTATCTGAATGAACTAGTTAACAACTAGAATAAAGAAATGAAAGGAATTGAAAGGGTTTTGATATAACCTGAATTTTCCAATATATTTAAATTGGATGGGAATTGAATGGAAATTATCTTCATATATTCCAATATTGGATTTCATGATTATATAGATATCGTTGAGGAATTAGGAAGGTATAGACATCGTTATTCCCAATATTTTATCTATCGGTATCAGAATTTGATGTTGAATATAAGATGATATGATTTCTATTCAGAGTCTTGTATTTGATATCAAATTAGATTTTGGGTTTGTCATGAATGGTATTTTCATTAATATTGTTCTTAAAACCAGAATGGAATATAATAAATCTTTCAACTAAGATTTTGTAGAAGCCCGCGTTTTACATATCGGAGGAACATAAAATACTTTTATTTTATTCCCTGAGGGTTGTATCGTTCTCATATTTTAATATGTTTCTTATGAGGATGTGAGACATGTCCATAATTTTTACCAATTTTGTTTGTGATCTTTTTGCCCCTGTCAGTCTTTTACAGGGCATAACTTTTGACTCAGGTCAAATCGGGTGGTGAGACTTGTGCCATTTGAAAGGAAATGATGATCATCTTTCCGTAGAATGGTTACATTAAAGATTTGGCTCAGCGGTTTGGGAGGAATCGCTATTTTAAAGTTTTTCAGTTGCCTGTTCTGGTTTTGGGAGCCTTAATGGGATGATTTGTAGAGGCCCATTGTGGGTCGATGGAGTTATAAATGGGGGTGAGAGATATGGGAAAGGGTTTAGTTTCTCTATTCTCTCATTTGGTGGCCCATGTTCCTCCTTCCTCTAACAACTTTCCACCATTAAAAATCAAAATCTAAGGAAGGAAATCGAATATCTACACCATTGGAGGCTAGATCTACATCATTTGAAGTGATAATTCATCGGACCAAGGGGTTTGGTTCGAGCTGTTTGTTGTCCGGAATCTTAATACATTGATTTTGGCTTGATTTGGAGAATCAATGAGTGATTTGCATCTCTCACATGGATTCAATGAAGTATATGAATGTTTGAACATGTTTTTCATCAAATTCAAGTGTTTTATCATAGATCTATACCATGGTAAGTCCATTTTCATATTAAACACCCTATGATTTAAGTTAGCATGTTTAAACCGGAAATTCCTATACCATTTCATATGTTTATGCAAGTTAGATCCGCAATTTAGATCATATGTTCATTTAGCATGATTTTTGATGAAATTATATAATTTGAGTGATAATTGTCGTATTCATGTTGTTAATGATTCCATAAAGTGCTTATGATTGTGTTAATTGAATTAGTTGAGCATAATATGTTGATTTGGTCGTTTTGAGGAGTTTTGCTCGAAATTGGAGTTGCACTGGAGTGGTACAGGTTTTGGATCGGTCCTGACCTGGTCGACCATGAAGTACTATGTAGTACAAGGGTAGTTTAAGTGGAAGTACACACGGTCGGTCACAATACTTGAGTTTGAGTTGGGTCAGTCTCGACTGAGTCGGCCAATCTTGGGTCAGTCGATCACAACAGTGTCGGTTGGCCATAAGAAGAAGCAGAGTCCATATTTTGGGGAGCAAGCCAATTGGGTCGGTCGGGCGCAAGTTGTATAGCTGGGTCAGTCGAGATGGAGTCGCATGGGTCGGTCAGCTGGCTCCAAGATGTTGGGTCAATCAAGACAAAGGTGGTTGGTTCGGTCGGGTAGGCATGGATTCGGGTCGGTCCAAGATGGGGTCAGTAACTCGTACTTCTGATGAGGGTTTGGGTCGGTCGGCTCCATGAGGATGGGTCGGTCGCACATGGTCAGTTCTGAAAAATTATAACTTTTTTGGTACGACCCAGATTTGAACAAAAGAGCATAAAAAAAATCGAGGGCAACCCCCTGAACACTAGCCGCAACGCGGTGATGTAATTTGGCTCGGTGATTGTGTGACTTCGAAGGAAATTCAAGTAGGAAGGTTCGAAGTGTTGAAAGGTGTTCGTTGGACGGTGTAAAACAATGAATGAGGTGACAACTCAAAGGTCGTGAGTTGCTGGATAATGATAGCTCGAGAAGGTTGCTTGAGTTAAGAAAAGTCGTCGGGTTGGATGACTAGATATACGAAGGCCGAGAGATTATCATTATCGTAGGTTCTAGCAGGCTCGAAGCAGGCGTATAATAGATATGTCTAAAAGACTGATTGTAGGTCAAGTACCCTGGGTATCATTGAAAGGTCATGTTGTCAAGGTTGGACAAACATACGTATCATTGAAAGGCATATGGAGTTTATGCTAGAACTAGGTTGCCATTAGCCCTTGACGTATGGCAAGGTTGGCCATCATACGATTTACGATGGTTTCGAAGCAGGATTGGCGGTGTTAGCCAGAGTCTGTCATAGTGATTAATTTCCTCGTTTGAACCATCTCATGTAGATTGTCCAACGTCGAAGGAGATGTTCCTTGGGGGCTTGTAGGTTTAGGCCTCTAGGGCTTGTGCTTGAGGGATGTTGAGTTCGATTAGGATGGTTTACAGAAGATATATAATTTGGATATCATGAGTGCTTTTCCATGATCGAATGGGTGTTCTGGTTTCCATGGATGTGTGGTTGAAATGTTGTTGTAAAGGCTATCATTGTCCGATGTGGGGAAGTTAGGGTTGAGTTCTTCTCTGGTGTTATGGGTAGATTAGTATGTTTATCCATCCCTTCTCATATACTTTATTGTTGATTTTTATTAGCTGTTTTATCGCTCACTAAGACTATTGTCTAGTCAAGGTTTTATGTTTCCTTCTTATTACCTTGGGTTGTTTATCCGGTTGTGGATGAGCAGTCTAGGTGGCAGATGTTAGCTTATTTAGGACGATGTTGCAGTTCGGAGGCGAGCTGGAGGCTTACGTACCAGTTTTATTACTATATATTATTTCTGCTTCTGCTATTTGAGTTGCTCTATGAGTGTTGTAGTGAGGATTTACGTACAGACTTTGATATTTCCTATGATCCTTGGATAATCTTTCAGGATGTTGTGAAAGTTTCAAAAGCTTGTTATATGATGCTTCACTATTATTACCTGTTGTATATTTTCTACTATTTTTTATCCTTGCGCTGTGAGTTCTACGATAGGTATCGATTTTGTTTACTTACCTATGATGATCGTCTACAACTGCCTATCACACCTTTCAGTGCATTATTCCTCTTATTTAGTGCAGGGGTTATGGGCGGTTGTCACATTTAGTATCAGAGCTCTGGTTAATGATTTTAGTCAAAGTTTAAAGACGTAATTATGTATAAGAGACGTATTTGTAGATTTCAATTGGACGCTTACTATATATATTAGCATATATGTTAGTAGTGGTTGTATTACTTTAGCGGTTTTCTTAAAAGTGTCTAATTATTCTAAATTACAGATTTAGAATGAGTAGATGAACAACAAGACACACTGCTAGGGGAGCTAATACTGGACGTGGAAATGGTGGTGAACTAGACCCCTACCATGTTTGAAGCCATGATGGAGGCATTCATGTGAAGGGTGCCCGCTCCAGTGGCAGCTACGGTAGATGTAGGTGTTCAATTGTCTAGGGTTGTGGATTTTGTGAAGCTGTGCAAGGATTATACATCTCTAGGAGGGAAACCATTCAAAGGAAATGAGCAGCTGAAGAGGTTTCAAGGTGGATCGATTCTTGTGTCCATATGTTTGGAGACTTGGGATTGGAAGATGCAACTAAGAGAAAGCTCATCAAGGCAGCTGCAAGGCAGGGCCCTGGGATGGTAGAATTCAGTTACATTTGAGACTCCAGAGGATGAGATTTCATAGGAGCAATTCCAGGCTATGTTTCAAGCAAAGTTTATCTCCACTTCTCAGAAGTCATCTTTGTTCAAGAAGTTCATAGAGCTGAAACAAAATGGTTGTTCTGTGCTTGACTATGTTTCTGACTTCGAGGCCTTGTCCAGATATGCTCATTCATACATTGACACACCCTATTACAAGAACGAGAAGTTTGTTTTAGGTCTGGATACCTATATAGGAAGATCATTGGTGGAACATCTTGATGATTCATTCGAGAAGATTGTGGAAAAAGCTGTTCGCCATGAAAGCTTGTTTCCTAAGGAAGCAAATGTTGTTGCTGCAACGAAGGAAGTTCAAAAACCACAGCAAGGTAATAATAATAAGAAGAGGAAGTAGCAATAACAGAAAGGAAAGGATGGCCAGAAGAAGCCAAAGAGTGAGGTAGTTAGCTTTAACCGCCAACAAAAGGGTCATTTTGCTAATGAGTGCAAGAATCCCAAAGCTGAGAAGAAGTGCTTCAGGTGTGGAAAGCCTAGGCATGAGAAGAAAGATCGTCCAAAATCAGCTGAGGGAAAGTAGTTTGTGAAGGCATATGCTTTGAAAGTCGTTCCATCTTCTTCAAGAGCTCCTACTACAGAGGAGAAGGGAAAAGGTGTCGTCATTCAAGGTACTCTTTCTGATCGATGTGTTTCAGTTCGAGTTTTATTTGATACTGGAGCATCGCATTCTTTCATTTGCAATAAACTTGTGTTCCTCTTGGGTATGGAACCCGAGATTTGTGATAGACCTTTTGTAGTGACTAATCCAGTTAGGGCTCGTCCAATCTTTGCACGATTTGTCGTGGTCTAGTATTGTCGAGTCATGGTTGCTCTTTTGTGTGTGATTGCTTTGTTCTTAACTTCGCTGCGTTTGGGATCATCTTGGGCATGAATTGGCTCAAGAGGTATGCAACAAAAGTGAATTGCGAGAAGCTAGAGGTGATGGTCGGGGATGTGGAAGGGCGAAAGGTGTTGATTAGATGTAAGCCCGAAGACGGGGTCTTCGTAAGCTATCTATATTCGCTTGTGATTCCACATGAAGACTTGTCATCTGTGCTGATCGCTAATGAGTATGAAGATGTCTTTGACGAGGTCAAAGGGTTGCCGCCGCATTGTGAGATCGAGTTTAGAATTAATTTGGTCGAGGGTGCTAGACCAATCGTTATGCATCTAGGAGGATGGTACCTAAGGAACAGGGAGAGTTGGAGGTGCAAGTTTGTAACCTTCTAGGAAAGGGATTTATTCAGAGAAGTGTTTTCGAATGGGGTGCACAGGTCTTGTTTGCAACCAAGGAAGATGGCTCGTTAAGATTGTGTGTGGACTATCATGAGTGGAACAAGGTGACCAAGAAGAACAAGTATCCATTGCCAAGGATTGATGACTTGTTCAGTCAGCTTCACAAGGCCAAAGAGTTTTCTTAGATGGATTTGGCAACGGGATTTAATCAGTTGAGGGTGGATAAGGATAGTGTGCCAAAGACTGCTTTTAGGACACTATCCAGTTTCTTCGAATGGTTGGTGATGCCATTTGGGCTGACTAACGCACCAACGTATTTTGTGGATCTTATGAATAGTGTTTTCATAGATTAGTTGAACAAGTTCGTGCTTGTGTTCATGGATGATTTTCTGGTTTACTCTCGGAATGAGGTAGAGCACAAGACGCACTTGAGAGTTTTTTTGGAAATCTAAGCATTAGCTAAGAGCTAAGTTATCAAAGTGTCACTTGTGGAAGAAGGAAGTGAGGTTCTTAGGCCATGTTGTTTCTGGAAATGGGATAGCGGTTGACCCTGCTAAGGTGGCAGCAGTCCAAGACTAGGATCGACCTTAGAATGCGATGGATGTTTGGAGTTTCCTTGGGTTAGCTGGTTATTACCGACGGTTTATCAAGGATTTCTCCAAGGTAGCTACACCCTTGACAGGTTTGACGAAGAAGAACAAGATGTTCACATGGGATGCAAAGTGTGAACAAATGTTCAGCATGCCTAAGGAGAGACTGACGAGTGCTCCTATTTTGACCATTCCAAGTGGGAATAAAGAAATGATTGTGTATACCGATGCATGTGGTACTGAACTTGGAGCAGTGCTAATGCAGAAGGATAAGGTTGTGGACAACGCGGATCGACAGCTAAAGCCGCATGAAAGGAATTATCCAACTCATGATTTGGAGTTGGCGGCAATTATGTTTGCTCTGAAAATATGGAGACATTACCTATAGGGAGTTTGATTCGAGTTGTTCACGAATCACAAGTTGTTGAAGTATCTTTTCTCCCAAAAGGATTTGAATCTTTGGCAACAACGGTGGTTAGAGTTTCTGGCATCATATGATTTTGGTAGAGCCTATACTTCTGGCAAAGGCAACGCAGTGGCAGATGCGTTGAGCCGAAGACATGCAAATTTGGGAGCGATGTTTCAGAATGGAAGAGCCTCGAGTACTTGGCGGGGTTTGATTTTAGGCCAAGTTGTGAATTGGAACCTGAAATATTGGCAAGCTTATCGATAAGACCTACTCTCTTCGAAAGGATTTGCGAGAGCCAAAAGCGAGATGCTAAGCTTGTCGAATTTATCCAGAAACTGAAACCAAAAGATAAAGAGTTCGAAGTCGATCAAGAAGGTTGGCTTTGAAAGCAAGGGAGATTAGTTGTTAGTAATATTGACAGATTGAGGGATGAAGTTCTGAGGGAATGTCATCACTCGAAGTTGACGATACATCCCGTGGTTATAAGATATATCTGGATATGAAGCGAGTATACTACTGGGAAGGGATGAAGCAAGATATTGGAAAGTTCATTTCCGAATGCATGAACTATCAGTTGGTAAAAGCCAAACAGAAGAAGCCAAGTGGTTTTCTTCAACCATTAAAAATTCCTACATGGAAGTGGGAGCAGATATCGATGGATTTTATTGATGGACTACCCAGAACCAGGGCAGGAAATGAAGGGATTTGGGTCAATGTGGATCATTTGACCAAAAGTGCAAGGTTCATTCCTATCAAGTCAACTAGGACGACATCAAAGTTGGCTGAACTTTATGTGAAACAGATAGTTCGATTCCATGGTATCCCAAAGAGTATAGTGAGTGACCGAGATCCATTGTTTAGTAGTGGATTTTGGAAAAGTTTGTAAGAAGCTTTGGGATCCGAGTTATGTTTGAGTACGGCTTATCATTCCCAAACTGATGGTTAGACCGAGAGAGTCAATCAAGTTTTGGAGGTTCTCCTGAGGGCTTGTGTGTTTGACTTCGGAGGATCATGGGAAGGCCATTTACATTTAGTTGAGTTTGCATATAACAACACCTACCAGTCGACCATTGCGATGGCCCCATACGAGGCGTTTTATGAAAGGCCGTGCAATTCTCCATCTTGTTGGTCAAAGACTGGAGATAAGTTGATACTTAGGCTTGAGATGATTTAAGAGACCTTGGATCGTATCGAGATCATTCGGCAATGAATGAAGGCAGCCCAAGATCGTCAGAAGAGTTATGCTGATAGTCGTCGAAAAGATTTGGAATTCGATATAGGCGACATGGTTTTTGTGAAGATTTCGCCATTGAAGCATGTGGTTCGATTCCGAAGTAAAGGAAAGTTGGCTCTTGGGTTCATTGGACCATTTTCGATAGTCAAGCGAACTGGAAAGCTCACATGTAGATTGGAGTTACCTGAGAAGATTTCGAGTGTGCATAATGTTTTCCATGTGTCGTTTCTATGGAAGTTTGTGCATGAATCTATTGTGGTGGTATCTCCAGAGTAGTACGAAGACCTAGAAGTAGAAACCGCAGTTGCGAAACCTCGTAAGCTGCTTCATGTTGTAGGGGAATGACACGAAACAACTTAGGAGGAAGATGGTTAAGCTAGTCATGGTACAATGGAGTGAATATGGCGACAATTGTACATGGAAGATGGAAGAGAGCATGAGGGTGACTCATCCAGAACTCTTCGTCGGTAGGACACTTTGATATTGTATCATCGTTATATCTTTGTATCTTGTTATTGTTTGATAGAACTCTGCATGCTAGGATAAGGCTATGGATGCATGGCTTGATGGTTGCTAGTTGGAATCTTGCATATCGAGGATCGTAAAATATTTTTATTTTATTCCCTGAGGGTTGGATCATTCTCATATTTTAATATATTGCTTATGGGATGTGAGATATGTCCAAAATTTTTACCAACTTTATTTGTAACCATTTTGCCCCTGTTATTCTTGTACAGGGAATAACTTTTGATTCAGGTTGAATCAAGTGGTAAGACCTGTGCCATTAGAAAGGAAATGATGATTGCCTTTCCGTATAATGGTTACAATAAAGATTTTGCTTAGTGGTTTGGGAGGAATAGCTGTTTTAAGGTTTTTTCGGTCGGTTGTTTAGGTTTTAGGAGCCTTAATGAGCTGAATTGTAGAGGCCCATTGGTTGGTTGGTGGAGGCTATAAATAGGGGGTAAGAGATATGGGAAAGGGTTTAGTTTCTTTATTCTCTCATTTGGTGGCCTATGTTCATCCTTCCTCTAACACCTTTCCACCATTAAAAATCAAAATCTAAGGAAGGAAATCGAAGATCTACATCATTGGAGGCTAGATCTGCATCATTTGAAGTGAGAATTCATTGGATCAAGGGGTTTGGTTCGAGTTGCTTTCTGTCCAGAATCTTAATACATTGATTTTAGCTTGATTTGTAGAATCAGTGAGTGATTTGCATCTCTCACATGGATTCAATGAAGTATATGAATGTTTGATCATGTTTTTCTTCAAATTCAAGTATTTTATCATAGATCTATACCTTGGTAAGTCTATTTTCATATGAAACACCCTATGATTTAAGTTAGTATGTTTAAACCAGAAATTCCTATGCCATTTCATATGTTTACGCAAGTTAGATCCATAATTTAGATCATATGTTCATTTAGCATGATTTTGGTGAAATCATACAATTTGAGTGATAATTGTCATATTCATGTTGTTGTGTTGAATGGATTAGTTGAGCATATTGTGTCGATTTGGTCGTTTATAGGAGTTTTGGTCGAAATTGGAGTTGCATTAGAAAGGTACAGGTTTTGGGTCGGTCCTGACCTGGTCGGCCATAAAGTACGGTGTAGTACGAAGGCAATACAAGTGGAAGCACACACGGTCGGTCGCAATACTTGAGTTTGGGTCGGTTCGATCTCGACTGGGTCGGCCAGTCTTGGGTCAGTCGGTCACAACAGAGTCGGTCAACAATAAGAGGAAGCGGGGTCCATGTTGGGAGCAAGCCAATTGGGTTGGTCGGTCTGAACTGGGTCGGTCAGGCATGAGTTGTAGGACCGGGTCGGTCGAGATGAAGTCGCACGGGTCGATCAGGTGGCTCCAAGATGTTGGGTTGGTTATGAAAAATGTGGTTGGGTCGGTCCGAAGTGGTCAGGTCGATTGGGTAGGCATGAATTCGTGTCGGTAAAAGATGGGGTCGATCATGATATTAGGTCGGTCGTGCTTCTGATGAAGGTTTGGGTCGGTCGGCTCCAGGAGGATGGGTCGGTCGCACATGGTCATTTCTTAAAAATTATATTTTTTTCAGGTACAACCCAGATTTGAACAAAAGTGCTTAAAAAAAATCGAGGGCAACCACCCAAACTCTAGCCGCAGCGCAGTGATGTAATTTGGCTCGGTAATGGTGTGACTTCGAAGGAAATTCAAGTAGGAAGGTTCGAAGTGTTGAAAGTTGTTCATTGGATGGTGTAGAATAGCAAATGAGGTGACAACTAAAAGGTCGTGAGTTGGTGGATAATGGTGGCTCAAGAAGGTTGCTTGAGTTAAGAAAAGTCATCGGGTTGGATGACTAGAGATATAAAGGCTGAGAGATTATCGTTATCGTAAGTTCTAGCAGGCTCGAAGCAGGGGTACAATAGAGACATCTAAAAGTCCTGTTGTAGGTCAAGTACCCTGGGTATAGTTGAAAGGCCTAGTTGTCAAGCTTGGACAAACATATATGTCGTTGAAAGGCATATGGAGTTTATGCTAGAACTGGGGTTTCCATTAGCCCTTGATATACGATAAGGTTGGTCGTTATACAATTAACGATGCTTTCGAAGCAGGATTGATGGTGATAGCCAAAGTTTGTCATAGTTGATTAGTTGCCTTGTTTGAACCATCTCATGTAGATTGTCCAACGTCGAAGGAGATGTTCCATGGGTATTTGTCTGATATTGGTTTAGGCCTCTAGGGCTTGTGCTTGAGGGATGTTGAATTCGATTAGGAAGGTTTACATAAGATATATAATTTTGATGTCATGAGTGCTTTGCCATGGTCAAATGGCTGTTCTGGTTTCCATGGATATGTGGTTGAAATGTTGTTGTAAAGGCTATCACTATCCGATGTAGGGAAGATAGGGTTGAGTTCTTCTCTAGTGTTGTGGGTAGATTGGTTTGTTTATCTATCCCTTCTCATATACTCTATTTTTGATGTTTGTTTGCTATTTTATCGCTCACTAAGACTATTGTCTGACTCAAGGTTTTATGTTTCCTTCTTATTACCTTGGGGTGTTCATCCGGTTGTGGATGGGCAGACAAGGTGGCAGGTGACATTGTTAGCTTAGTGAGGTCGATGTTGTAGTTCAGAGGCGAGCTGGAGGCTTACATACCAATTTTATTACTATCTAGTATTTCTGTTTCCGCTGTTTGAGTTGCTCTATGAGTGTTGTAGTGAGGCTTTGTGTATAGGCTTTGATATTTCCTATGATGCTTGGATAATCTTTCAGGATGTTGTGAAAGTTTCAAAAGTTTTTTATATGATGCTTCACTATTATTACCAATTGCTTATTTTCTATTATATTTTATTCTTGCGCTGTGAGTTCTATGACAGGTATCGATTTTGTTTACTTACCTATGATGATCGTCCACAGCTGCCTGGCACACATTTCAGTGCATTATTCCTCTTGTTTAGTGCAGGGATTATGGGCGGTTGTCACATATTTAGTGAAGTTTTCCAATTTAATACATTTAATTGGAATTAAATCGAAATTGGATTTTGGATTTATCGGGAGCGATTTTTATAATAACATTAGTTCTTTAACCCAATTTACAGTGAAATGATGATTTGGAATTTATAAATCTTTTAACTAAGATGTAATGAAATTTTCTGAAGTATAGTTTTCCAATTTAATATATAAATTGGAATGAATGGAATTTGATTACTAATAATTGAGATGAGCTTCTGTAAAGTAAAATCGTTACTATTTATGGAATTTAAAAGGCTTTGCCGTTATTCCACTAATAGTATTAGTTTGATACGGAAATTTATATTTATTGCGACTGATTTGATTTCCGTGAAGGTTCCATATGAAATAGAAGTTGATTTTGGGTTTATCGTGAACTGTGTTTTAAATGACATTTGTTCTTCAACCCAGTTAAAGATATGATTTATTTCCTGAATTTGAATAATCATTAAGTAATGATTTTTAAAGATTAAGACTAAGTAAAGTTTTAATGAAATTTTAATTAGATTGAAATGTAAATGAGGGAATTAAATGTACCGAATTCAAGAAATATTCCAGATGGAGTACCACCAATTTTACTCCATGCGATAGTTAAATCTTTAATTAGATTTGAAACGTTATATGGTAATTAAATTTACCGATAACACAATGGGTGTTAGATATGGAGCACTACTAGTTTTGCTCCATGGAATAAATAGGTTGGATTGGGATAAGAAAATGAATGATTACTTCGGTAAGGCTTGCTAATCCCGACTAGTTTTAAACCTTATTTTCGTTTATATTGTGAAAAATATGATAAAATATTTTGAAATGATTTCCAAGGATTGGATTAAATAATAAGTTTAAAAGAGATAACCTTTGATACCGTTCCCGGGATTAAAAATATTTAAATAAAAGAATATCATGGACTGGAATGAGGCGTATGATGTGTTTTTATATCACTTGATTATATGATGATACGCGAATTATTCGAAAAGACCGGGTTTAACCCATTCTGAATAACTGATACAGTGATTAAAAGTCAGAGATTTGAAGATGATGGTTGAAGACCGGAGATCTTCACATTGTTAGGATGATTACTGATGTCTTGATTGGGTTGTACGCCCAAGATGAGGTAACATGGGCTGTTCATTCAGATGTACTTGGAGATCAACCAGATATACGATGGCTTCTCTCCTGTGTTGGACATATGAGATGGGAAATAAGGTGCCTCCAGTTTCGTTCAGACCTAGAACAGACTTGCAAAAGTATTGTATGTCTGACATTGTAATTCACACTGTATTCGTTGATCTCTGCTAAATATAAATTTGTTTGGTGGTGGAGAATTTATTCTTATGCTTAACACTCTTCTCTGAGATGTACGGGCCTAGAGTTTATATATTGGCGGATATCAATGGTATGGTATGGATTGACAATGTGACATGCTAAGATGCTATGATCAAAGCTTTTATTGAAAAGAAGAGCTTTGTGGATGATGATCAAAGCACAACTTTAATGTAGCACAACTTTGTGGAGCGTTAATTCGCGAGCTTCACACCTCGGCATAAACCAAAAGCAGCATGATGATAACAGGGAAATGGACATACATTGCTTTCTACCTACGAGTGATGTCATGGTATGGAGCCTGGACATTTTACTTATGCGGATCTTGAATGATGCATAGCGAGGTACCTCGGATTTGATTTAGTCGCACAAGGCCCTTGATGGTCGACATACTGATCAAGATGGTCGACGTACTGACCACGTAACAGGTCCGATAGTGTAATCCTAATCAGCAACGGCTGGCCGACCCTGCTGCTAACCTAGGGTCACTTGTGAGTGATCCTAAGGCATGTGCTAGAGTGTCTCGAATCAGAAAGTAAAATCGCTTTCCTTGGTTCATAGATGGAAACCCAATTTTCAGTACGTGATTTTACCATTTTAGTTGTATACCTATGTGGCGATATAATATATGGTACTTTTGTCATCTATGATTGATCTCATATTTGAAGTGGATTTCTTCACTACGAACTAATAATCATAAAAGATAAATTTTGTGTATCAAGCATATTTGGCCATTACAAGGTAAAACACTATCGCCTGGTTAATGTTGCATTGTGTGACGGGACCTGAGTCTTATAACGACTTCATTTTTCCTTTTGGCATTGCGTTGTTTGTTTTATGGTATTATTAGGAAAAAACACGTTCCGTGTCATACGGCCTGGTCCCTTAATTTACCCAACATTAAAATAGAAGCTAATTACTGTTTTTAGTTCTCACATCAGTTCCATGACTGACTCGGAGTTTATTGTTTCCTACCTAAACTCTGGATGACCATATTTTCCACACAGGAAGGTAGTAGTTTTGGATTGTAGATATTTCTTTTCACAGGATCTTGGATTACGGCTGGAGCTATACTCTGGAATGCTTTGTATCCCGTGTATTTCCTTCAGTTGTGGTAGTTGATGTTTTCCGCTGTACATTATATTCATATATTATATTTTCACTGTTTTGTAATTTAAATCTCTGATATTTTTCCATTGTAAATTATTTATTTGTATTCTAATGTAAATTGTTGTAATAGCAATGAAGTGTTCTATGGTTCTGTGTTCTGATGAGTCATGTTCTCCAAGCAATCTGCCTTCTTGTTCGGTTTAGGTCGGTCGGGAAGTTCAGGTCGTCACATTGGCTAATCAGGGCCCAAGCATGGGTCTGGACAAGCTTGGACACCACTGACTCAACCCTCGGTTCAATCACCTTTGGGCTCATCTAAGCCCGGTAATAACAAGAGCATACCAGGGTCGAAGAAAAGGGTAAACGAAGTCTCGAATCGAAGGAGATCCTTCTTGCTTATCTTAGCTTGAATAAGGTTCTAGCTTGGATCGAATGAAGCCCCAGCTCGGGTCGAATACCACATTTTAGTAAATACGGAGCTTCGGGTCGAGTGGAACCTAGGTCGGGTCAAGTGGAACCCGGGTCGGGTCGAGTGTTCGGGTCGGTTTGAATGGGACCCGGACCTGAAACTGCGCTAACAACCTACTTCCACTACTCCCCCCACTATCTCTTGAGGACTCGCGGGTGCCGCTACATGTTCATGTTCGAACCGGTTGGCCACTAACTAACACAACACTCCATTGTAACTATTGTTACTATCTCCGAAAAGCATTGCCCGAGTGCCACGGGTTCGACCCGAACAGATCTGTAATAGCCCCTATAAATACAACGACTTGAAGATTTTTTGGGGACTTTTTGGCCATGTGAAGCTCTGCATTATGGAGCCATTGCTTCCAACCACTGTACTTTCGAAATATAAGTTATTATCATGATTGTAATTCAAGATAAACACTACTACAAATCATATTTGTTACTACACTTCTATTTTTTGGAAATTGGGTACATTACACTACTACAAATCATATCTATTACTTCGTCTCATTTGCACTGGTTATGTCAACAACCAGTGTAAATACTATTTTTTACTCCAATTTTAGAATAACAACCAATGCACTAGTATAGAAAAGCAATAAAATAGAGAAAAAAATTGCTTTAGTTTTGATTGAAAAACGGTGCAAATAAAGAAAGAAAATACCTTTATTTGCACCGGTTATATTAACCGGTGCTAATATTATGATTGCGCTGGCTTTTCACTTGATTTCAGCCAGCCGGTGCAAATAAGGTTGACGTGTGATACTCAAAACCTCAAATTCCTCGGTTACAATATTTTCTGTTGTTCTCACCTGTTTTTTCTTTTCAATTAGCTAAATCAAATTGATTCCATCTATCCACCGGACGATTGCTCCTTCCGTTGCAAACAAATTCTTCCAACAACCAATGGTTTTCATACATTCTTTTCCCCAATCCGATTTATTATTCATCTTCCTCTTCCTAATTTTTTTCACAACGTATTGTACGTAATCCCCAACTAATATTCTTCCATTCGACATGATTACGTTTGTTTCAACTAGTTTCTGAAAGTTGTTCGGGTTTATCTCAAATGTTCAGCTATCTCCATCCATCACTACTGTCGCGTCTAACACAACGCTAAATTTTCTATCACTAACCATCTCTTATGTAATAAGCCGGAAATCCGAGCCAATTTAAAATTTTTATTTTGGCAATTTTAGCTAATTTTGATTATTTAAAATGAATTATTTTAAATAATAATGACGAGAAATTTATTTTCAATAGAATTTGAACGTATATATTTATATAGATCATCGTTTGAATATAAATATTTATTTTAAATTATAAAAGGAATTGAAATTGGCGCGGTAGTTTGAAATTTTGATTTCAAAGTTCAAATGAACGTACAAGATGCAAAATAAACCGGATTTTGGCAAAACCAAAAATCTTGGAATTTATGTGAGAATATCTTTTCAACGAATCTGAAAAATCAAAATTTCATAGCGGGGATAAAAAGTTGTGCCCAGTTGAAATTTCAGAATAGTCGCTATGGAATTCTAGCCCTTAAATATGGAAATTTTGCAAACGTCCTCGGTTTTCGACGAAACCACTTTTGTTGGATCCACGATGTCAAGTAATTGCTAGATTCCAAAATTCGTAATTTTTTGAATCAATATGTGAGCATGGAGAACTTAAACGTGTTTTAATAGTTTCAGTCTATTTCGATCGACCAGAAAATGGCCATTTTTCAAACGGTCTCAGAATTCGATGAAATTAGTTTAGTTAGGGCCGTATCGTCAATACGAAGCTATAAATAATTTTTCTAGAATTTTTAGAGTTAGCATGTGGCCCCGGTAAATTGAAATGTGCGTTCAAATTCAACATACATTGATTTATATTTTAATTTGAACGAAAACTGATCGTAACGGCCGAATTGGCTTACGCAACATATCCCACTGTGTTCGGAATGGGGGTAATTAGCTAGGCACGACAGTCGTTGGGCCTCATTTGAAGTTCAAATGAAAATTCAACTCTTTTTGGAATTAAATAATAAAATAATAATATAATATATATAAACTTCCAATTAAACCCCTTTCCCCATTCAGTTTCCCAAACCAGAAAGGAAATCGAAAATAAAAAAATGGCCACACTCGATCGTGCTCAGCACCCACCTCCACCCTCCGGCGATTGATGATGACCCCCTCCTCCCCTCTACCTCGTGACGGCGCCCCCCTTCTCCAATGCGTGACCGAGACCCCAAGTCCTCCAGCACCTAAACCGCGCTCGACCTCGTCGCTCAAGACAGCAACGACCACTACGCCAACCCCGGACACACCGCCGGAGCCACCCCCATGTCTGATGCCACCTCCAACACCTTCCCAGCAGTCACCGCGAGTCTCCCTCCTCCTCTAATTGAAATCCACACCGAACCCTAAACCGCAAAGCACCAGACCTTCCTTTCTCTTCTTCACTTCGACGCATAGCACTCCAGACCAACGACATCTCCAAACACAAACCGTAAATCAAAGTAAGTCATTCACTGATTTTCTTTTTCTTCTTCTAGCTAGAAAAACATGATTTTTCTTAACTTGAAAAATAAGATTTTTTATATGATAAAGTAAGGATTTTTAATGAGAAAGAAAATTAGATTTTTATATAGTATGAAAGATACGATTTTTATTTTTATAAAGATAAGATTTTTAACTTAAAAATATAATTTTTATATATGTTATGAAAGAAAAATATAATTTTTATAAGATAGAGAATAAAAAAATACAATTTTTATATATGTAGCATAATAAAAATATAATTTTTATTATATGAGAAGTGAAATAAAAATATAATCTTTACAGTTATGAAGTGAAATAAAAATATAAACCTTATTTTATCATGAAGTAGTGAGGATAAAGATTAGATTTTTATATGAGTAGCGGATTAAAAATAGAATTTTTATATAATAGAGAATATAAAAATATGATTTTTATATATGTAGCGAAATAAAAATGGGAATTTTATAGCATTGAAATAAAAATGTGATTTTTAATCTGAATAGCGTGAAAAGGAGTGAGATGGAACGGGCTGAAATCAAAACAAGATTCAAAAATTCAGAAATGAAATGGAGTGGAACCCTAAGGGGAGAACTCCTCACTTTTATTTTAATTTCTAGTTGAAATATATACTAGGATGCAGACGGTGCTTAGCAGCACCCGGCACCCGTCGTCCACAGACCATGGATGGCTTGTTTGATTGATTGATGTGTTGTGAAAAATGATTGTGTGTAGTGAATTGAATAAATATTTTATAGTTAAAAATATAATTTTTAACGTGTATATAAAATAAATATTTATAACAAATCGGACGATTTTTTTATGTACACCCATTTGACTGATATTGATTGGGACGATAAATTTTACACATCGCCCAACTGCACAAATAAAAATCTGTGTTTGTAGATTTGAAACCCCACACGGGTATTGGGATGATATTTAACGTACACTAATCCCGATTGTTAGTTGTATGTCAATCGATGGGTTAACAGACTGTGTAAGCGTTAATTATTTATATTTAATGCTTATGCAGTTGTGTGGTGCACTCTGGATGATGGTTGATGATTTATCGTTGCTATTATATACATGGGTTGTAGGGAATCCATATAATTAACATTGTAGGTTAATTGATTGGGCCTCATTCCAATTGGGAAAATAAAGAATATTCATGTGTTGAATAAAATATATATTTATGTGTTGAATAGAATAAATAATATTCATGTGTTGAATAAAATATATATTCATTTGTTGAATAAAAAAATATATTCATGTGTTGAGTAAAATATTTTAAACAGTAAAATTTACATCTTTATCATAATTTTATAAAATATATTAAATAACAAAAATAGTCATGTGTTGAAGATACTCATGTGTTGAGAATATTCATGCGTTGAAAGAAATATAGATTCATGTGTTGAATAGGATAAATATTCATTTGTTGAATAGAATAACGAAGTTATTGAAATATATAAAGCCGTGTTGATTAGAGATGCGCCATTTTGACACGAACGATATTTATATCGATTATATTCATTTTAAAATGAATATAGAAAAGGAAGTGATTTCAAAATATAACGTTTTGAAAATATTATCATTTGTATATCGATGATGTGGAATATTCAATTTTGATTCGAAATTGAATATGAAGTTGAAATCGTTTCGAAAACGAATTTAAAACAATTTATAAAATGTTTTAAAAGGAAATCGACAGAATATATATAATATACATATACATATACATATATATATATATATATATATATATATATATATATATATATATATATAATGGCCCGAGTAGAACGCGCCACGCTGCGGCAGCTCGTGAATTTCGAGCATTGACTTCGAATGGATATTACGGGAGATCCGACCGTCGGATTCTCCTAAAACCAGAACCATTGGGTTCGTATCGAAAAGAGCTTTCTAACGAATATTAGAAATTAGAAATGTAATGGTTGGATTTGTAATTATGTCCAAATAAAATTTGGAAAAGGTCGTTGTAAGTGCAGTTCAATGGACGTTGATGGAAATTGACTGTACGGGCCTTGATAAAATTGTCAAAAATAGTAATAATTTGTGTAAAATCATAAGAAATGATTTGTGAAGAATTGGGATGAAAAATTCTAAATTTGAAAAGATAAAAATAGATTTTTATCGAAATGAACTAGTTTTGAACTAGAATTATAATCCCATTTATTTTAAAAATAAATAAAGTGGGTTTGAAATGGTTTTGAAAATAACCAGAATTTCCAATATATAAATTGGAATGGAATTGAATCGAAATTGTCTTTGGAATATTTCGATGTTGGATTTCGTGATTATACAGATATTGTTATGGAAATTTGAAAGATATATTTATATCGTTATTTCCAATACGATATTTGTTGGTCGTAGAATTTGATATTGAATATAAGCCGATGTATTTTCTATTTAGAGCCTTATATTTAATATCAAATGGGATTTTGGGTTTATCGTGAATGGTGTTTTAAATTACATTGATTCTTTGACCCAGTTAAAGACAGAATATTGATTTTTGGGAAGATTAAAACTAAGTGGACTTTTAATAAATCTTTAATTAGATTGAAATAATCGACAATGGAGTATCACCAGTCTTGCTCCAGGCGATAGTTAAATCTTTAATTAGATTTGAACGTGAAATGGTAATTAAATTTACCAATAACACCATGGTGTTAGATATGAAGTATGACGAGTTTCACTTCATGGGATGAATAGGTTGGGATTGGGAAGTAAAATAAATGATTACTTCAGTGTGGTTCGCTAATCCCGACTAATTTGAATTGATATTCAAAAGAAGATTAAAGAATACATTTAAAGAATTTATCTTTGATAAAATTAATGGGAACTTTCCCAAAGTATAAGAATATTTGAATAGAAGAATATTCTGAATTGGAATGAAGCATATGTTGTATTTGTGTAACACTTGTTTATTATATACGCGAGTTATTCAGAAAGACCGGGTTTATCCCATTCTGAATAACTGATTCGACGATGTGTCGAGGATGAAGACGGTGGTCGAAGACCGGAGGTCTTCACATCGTTTGGGTGATTACTGATGATCTTGATTGGGATGTACACCCAAGAGGAGGGAATCAGTTGGTGATCGTCCAGACGTAATTGGAGATCGATGGATATGCGAGGTACAAGGTGCCTCCGGTTTCGTTCAGACCCAGAATGAACTTGTAAATGGACTGTGTGTCTGACATTGGATTTTATTCTGTGTGATTGATTTCTATTAAATATATATATCTGTTTGGCGGCGGAGAATTTATTCTCTTTCTTAACGCCTTTCTCTGAGACGTACAAGCTCAGAGGTTATATATTGATGGATATCAATCGCATGGAGTGCATTGCCTGTGTGGCATGCCTAATTGGCAATTGATCAAGGCTTCTGTTGAAAAGCAAAGTCTTGTGGTTGATGATCAAAGCACCGCCTGTGTGGCATAGCTTTGTGTAACGTTGATTCGCGAGGCTCACACCCTAGTTGTGAACCAGAAACGGGAGAGGATCCAGGGAGAACATGCGATCTTTCTAGCTAAGGTGGTGTCAGTGACCAACCAGCCCTGACATTTATATTATTTTCACCTGTGTGGTTGTTGGATTGCGAGGCGCCTAGGATATATCGGTGACTGTGTGGAGCCGATGGAGTCATTTGGCTCATTTACGCCCCAAAAGGCTGGGAAACGCAGTGTTCAGGGTTTTATTTAATCCACATCGAGTGGACCGGCTCTGTGGCTCCTAGATGCAGTTGCGGCTGTAGCCTGAGGCTCGGGCTAGACAGTCTCGAATTCGGTAGAGGGCGATCCCTTGCCTCGGTTCATAGATGGAAACCCAACTTCCAATACGTGACTTTGCGGTTTTTGATTATAAAGCCTAGTATGGCGACATAGTGGTATGGAGCACTTATGCCGTCTATGATTGATACTTATGATTGAAATTGTTTTGACACTATACACGTATAGTAATAATAAAACATGAAATTTCATGTACCAAGCATTCTTGGCATTATAAGGTAAAAACCCTATCCTCTGGCTTGCGTTGGACTTGGGTCTTATAATAGCTTCATTGTTCTTTATTTAGCATTGCGTTGTTGTTTAATGCACTGGTATTCCTAGGAGGAAACCCGTTCCATGTCATATGGCGTGGTCCCTTGATTTACCGAACTTTAAAATAAAGATTAGTAACTGTTTTAGTTCTCAAACCAGTCCCATGACTGACTTGGAGTTTATTGTTGTAACCTAAACTCTGGGTGCCCTTATTTTGACACGGGCAGCTAGTAGTTTTGGTTTTGCAGATTTATATTCACAGGATCCTGGTTTACAGCTGGAACGATACTCGGAAAGCTCTGTATCCATGTATTTCTTTCAGTTGTGCTTTGTATTATTTTTCCACTGCTATGTATTTAAATGTATTGTAATCTCTGATATTTAGTGAATGTGTAATATTTATTCATACTCTGTATATTCTTGTATTCTGATGGAATTGTTGTAATTAACAATGAAATGTTCTTCTGTTTGCGTTTCGATTTGTCGTGTTCTCAAAACAATCAGGGGTTTCGAACGGTCTTGGTCGGTTTAGCGATCGATTCAGATCGAGCGAAATTCCTTTTCGTTACATCTTATTTTGTTCTTCTTTCGTTTAATTGTCTTCTCTAATACCGTTCACAGTTACACAGATTTCATTTCTATCAAATTCATAGAAACCAAAATAATCCTCTTTACACCATCATTGAGTCATTTTATGGTTAGATCCAAGTTTCATTCTTACTTCCAATATGTCAACTTTAATTTCTACCCGATGAAATATTAAATTAGTAAAATTTTGCTTCCATTTGATTTTATATGGAACAAAGTTGATCTTTTATTCTATTTGATTTGATATTAACCATGTTACATGCATTTATATTTTTTAACTCCATTTGTCCTGTAACAATCCTGCATTTGCATCGTGATTCCACTTCTACATGATTTTATGCGTGAAAATTGTTTGTTTTATCGACTCGTTTATGTTGATTAGTGTAATAAGCAGGATAGACTTATTTAGTTTGTAAACCAATGTTTACAACTGATTCCTTAATCCACAATGGATATTATTGTAACATTAAAACCAAGAGAACCACCATTTTCATGTACCTATTTTACTTTTTTTCTTCTTAAAATTGAGCTTTGCTAATTCTTAGTTCTATTAAAATGTATTCCAACTATAATATAGCATGAAGATGAAGATCAACATATATACAATTTTTGATATACCTGTTTGCTTCTCCAATTCTTAAAATTGGAATATGAATAAGGAAGGAGAATCATATAAAATTATCTCACTAGGAATTCTTGTTGAATGAGTACTTCATTTAAATTGATCTTTTTGGATCTTAGTGGATTCATCATTATGAAATGGTAGGTAAGGGTCATATTTGCGTGCGTACAACTTTAACAAGCTAGTAATAACCTTCCCAAACTGTACCTTATAACATTGTTGGCAAACACGTTATTCGAAATATTACAATAACACAGGTTATATTTCTTCAATTACTAATACATTATTCTAAAATTATATAGGTTCTCTAAACAGAAGCATCGGATTGGGTATAACACAAAAAATATGGCAGCAACTGAAATTCAAGAAATATCTTCTTTATACTATTTGTTCTATGGATTAACAAATTTCACCTATGTCTTATGACGTTATCAAATGAAATAATAATGACGAATGATGCATCATGCTTAGCCATTTTTATGTACATAGTGAAGTGACTCAAATATTGGCTTTAGGATTCTAATGGCTACCCAAGGGAGTCCAACCTTTTTAACACATCAAATTTTTATCATCTTCAAATGTCAAAACGATATCCGAGTTCTTTTTTCTCATTTCATCGTGATCCTCTAAGTTATTATCAAATTTCACCTATGGTATTTCTTTCTTTGTTGCTTCTTATCACAGACTATTGACTGCGTTTTTATCTTTATTTTCGAATTTAGTGTTTGTGTGCCCATATAATACATTATGAAGTGAAAGGTAAACTTCATTACCACTGTTCGTGCTAACATCTCTTAACCCAAAGGTTTGGCACCAACAATGTTAATAGCCATAACAATATTACGACAAAGTGGGCATTTCGAATTTGACATGAATTGGATGTCAATGCTTTCAACATGAAATCCTTGGTTGCATTTAGGTAATAATATTACATTTTATCCATCTTTTATATTTGATAAACAAACTGCATGTTCATCAACTTTGTCCTTTTGGCTGAAATCTCTGGAACAAAACACAACGACGGGTATTGATTTGAAGATGTTTGAATCAAGGGGTTCCTTTGTAACATTAGGTTGAGACTGGGCTAAGACAAGATTGTGATGAGAAGACCTCAATGTTTCCATGGTTCCTGAATATCTTTTTGCACGAAGATAAAGGACTAATGCAACTATAAAGAGTAAGAAGATTGCAACCACTAAATCCAACACAAGTTCTCCAATTAAACTTGTTGAAAGACCAGAGTTTGTTTATGGAAAATTTGAGGAATCAGACATATTGAAATGAATACATTGGTAATAGTTGCATGGTGTATGTGTGTTTATATAGGTGTCCAAACTGTCAAATTTTTTGCTTAATTTGAATGCTTGAGGGAATTGAGTAAGGGTCTGACTGTTTGTTCAACATTGTAATATAGCGATATCTTTTTAATCCACTTGACGATTTGTTAGGTACACCTTATCTTCCTTTTCCTTTGTTCGAATGGCTGATCGTCCTTCACATTATTTTATTGTAGTACAAACCAAGTTGCAAAATTGAAAGCTGAACGATTTGGGAGGTTGTTTGGGCGTGCAGACATTTGTTTTCCCTATGAAAATTGAACGTATATCCATCTAGCAACCTATAATTTGTATGATGACAGGGTGCTTCCAAGGTTATGTCTTTAAACTCTATAAATATAATACTCATTTTAAATGTATTCGCAATGTTGCCTCAGATTTAGATTTTATTGATGTATATGCTTTTGTGTATCAACCTATTAACCACATTGACAACTTCTGATTAAGGTCATTTTCAACTTAGTGTTAATTTGTATTTTTACATGGCAATTAACATGCTGTTTAGTGTTGAAGTATTTTAGATAGATCTATCACTCAAGGGCACAGATAAATCACTGTCTTTCAAGAATTATTCCCCTTCTTTATCATAACTGGTTGACCGAAAACAATTTTTTAGGATACCTTGGAGATTATCTGTGCAAGTTGTGGTTACTTGCACAAATCAGAAAGGCACTCTAAAATTTAACTAATGATGCTTACTATTTTGTAACTTTGAAAATGAAATTGAAAGTGAAGTGTTTATGTTACCGGAATGTATGTTTATATATTTCCTGATGTGCAAATTATAATTTTAATGTAATCTATAAGGTACTACATTTATCAAGTTGAAAAAAATAATAACATAAACATGGTGACTTAGTAAATAGGAAAAAAGCTAATATTTTCTTACTAAATGTTGAAGTTTCAAACACGTCCAGAACAACGATATTATGTTATTTTCTTTTTCGCCTTAATGGTCTTAAATGAATACCGCCTAACAAAATTGGCTACTGCCGATACTTAGATTCCTTAATTATTGTTAATGACCACTATCTTAAGTGGTAAGATAATACCAGACTGGTTCCTTCACTTAATTTATACAGCACTCCTGATATTAAAATCAAAAATATATTCCTTTCTTATTTATTTTAAAATATTTTTGCTTTCTTTTATAGGTGAAAGTTGGAGAAGCTTTTAATTATGTTAAAAAGACATGTCATGAGGTAGTGATTTAAGTCCATGATTTTTCTTGCTTTAACATGAAATTATTTAGAATGTATTTAATAGGTTGATAAATAATTTTCCTGCTTTAGGTAAGTCATAAATCATTAATAACTGTTCTACATTTTAAGATAAAACTTCCATTCAACAGGAATAAAAACTTCTAATGATATGCCATCACCTTATTACATCACCTTGGCTTCATATATGCAAACAATCCCTATTATAGCATGCAATCTTGATACCATTTATATTCAGAAGTCTTATATTTTATTAGAAAACTAGAATGTGCCTTATAAAATGATAAATATTGTTGTACCAGTTGCTTATGACTTTCTTCATATTTATCAAACATAAGATATTGTTGTTCGAATAGGTGAGTGGAATATTTGCTCACTTCTATTTTGTTTTTAATATAGTAGTTTTGTAACACCCCATAATTTAATACACCATAATTATATAATAAAGATAATAAAATGAATATGAATTAATCAAATATTCAGAACTAAGTAAAATGGAGTTAACAGTTGCGTTCGTTACGAAATTTAGGTTCAGATAGACTCTTGTTTTTCGTAAATCGGATTAAATATATGAAGAAGTTATGAAAAAAGAGGATTGAACCATATAATATATAATAATTCAAACTGAAACAGCACAGAAAAGAAACGGTGAGTGGGTTACCCAGCCCCTTCTCTAGGTCGACATAGGGGTCAACCTAGGTCTAAGGCGGGTCGACCCATGTGTCAACCTAGGTAATAGGTAGGTCGACCCACCTGCATGCAAGCCTAGTTCCTGTATTTGAATCTAGACTGTTTTGTTTGCTACATTCACACGCTGACTCAGCTTGTGGTGTACGGTCTGATTTATAAACCTAATATCTAATGGTTTAGAATTATCCAAGCTAATCTATAACTAGGCTAGTAGCCTCACCATTTTCCTACACACAAACATTCTTCATTCTTCTTTCTCCAAGCTATTTTCTAAATAAAAATAAGAAGATGGCGAGGTGCTGCCAAAATTAGACTAAAGGGGATTATTCTAGTTTTTTTACAACAACAAATCTAAAGAGACATTTTTCTGGACCTTAATCAAATTACTGTGAGTTCTAGTTATTTTGAGATCTGCTATTTAAACTGTATTTTGATAGTAAATTATTTTAATCTAAAAAGTAACAATGTTTATATGTGTATATGGTATTGTTTTACTATCAATTATCTATTCAGTTTACAGTTATTATATTTTCATATATACACCTTTCTTCCTTATCCCATTTTCTATCTTTTATTTATTTACAAATTTTCCTACGCCTATTTATTCAGTTTGAGTTTGGATTTGTGTTTTCCTTTTCCTTTTTAATTTACTTTGAGCCTAGGCCATTCCCATTAGAATTGCGTATAATTTGGGATAAATTGGAATAACTTGTATTGACAATAAGGAGAATTGGGGATATTATAACTTGATAACCTTTGACCGTAAATTTGGGGTAATTACAAAAAGGAATAATATGCAGACATGTTAATCTAAATTGACTGGACTTAATTTAATATAAGCAAAACATGTTAGGGAAGAATGTGTGGATCAGATGTGATAAAGTAAAATTGGTTACTGTAATATATATATATATAAACACACACACACAAACACACACACACATTTGAGTAGGTGTTTGTCTTTTTTGGGGGAGGGGTTGTACACAAAATAGCATTTATAGGAAATGTCATTTAGAACCATGCTTATTAATGAACTTAAACCTGCTAAGTTAAACCTGTTAATTAATAATCTAAGAGGTCCCACGTCTTGCTGTTTATATCTAGTTTTGGGACTCTTAAAATCCTGGTTACTTAGGGGCACATGCCTAAGGGATGGTTTGTGTCAATCTTGCTGTGCGGAACACGTATCAGTCAATATCCCTATTGATATTATAGAGGGGCCTTATACTACGTAGAGGCTAGGGCACGCTTTACTAATCTGGATTGTAAGAGGTTCAAAGGATGAAATGTGGGAACGGGCGTGTTCCAACGGAGTCATGAGCGTGCATGGGTCCAATTAGGGGAAACTAAGACGTTGTAACACCAGCGAATAGGTTTGTGTCTTATAAGTTGATGGGTTAGGGACTTATATCCCCTACTGTCATAGCTGGCACAAGCTAGTCCATTTATTCTAGTAGTTGATGGGTAGTAATTAGGGTAAAACCTAGTCCATTTATTCTAGTACTTGGTGCAGAAACTTGTTCTTGGGATATGAATGAGAAACTTACTTGATCTTTACCTTGCCTTGTTATCTCGTTTACTTTGTACTTGTATATTTTGCAGTATTTTCATATCCAGTACCATTTATCTGTCTTGATACATTTATCTTACGCTTATAATGAAAATCACTGGGACTGTGGGCCCCCGAAAACCCATTGGCGCTGAGCCTGGACCCGCTTCTCAGCTCGTCTTCGACTTGGCATATATTTGTCAGTGTTAGTATCTATATAAATTGAAACTGCATATGTAATGAGTGAACTGAGTGATGTAGTGAGGAATATCTGTATACATGATTGACTATGTTATTAACAGTGAATTGTAAATGGTGGAGTTAGAAATATGTATTATTTCAAATGTTAAAATAAAATATTTATTTGAATAAAAACACTGTTTGAATATTTAATTCCGTGTAGTAGCATTTAATCCACCTTTTTGTTATATTATATATTTCTTTAAAAAATTAATATAAATATCTATAGCAACAATTTTGGAATGTTGCTACAGACACCTAAGGATATTGCTATAGACCTAAATAGTGGTCTATTGTAACAATATTTATTATGTTGCTGTAGATAGTCAAAATGTTGCCTTTGAGGTCTACAGCAACGGTGAAAATTGCATCACCCAAAAAATGTTGCCAAAGACCTATGCCAACATTTTTTGAGCCAGTGTCTATAAATTTTTTTGTTGCGTAAGGCCTTTTATGGTGTAGTTTGTACACCAAAAAAGGGTAACATGGTTGCAGCAGTGTTGAGTAGGCAAAGGATGAACTTGAGTCCTTTATTTGTAGAGAGGCAGAGCTTGGAGTTTATCATGACCTTTGATTTTAGGCCATCTACGGATTTTACGCTTGGTTTATTAGCATCGTTAGAGGTGCGACCTACTCTTATAGAACGCTTTGAATCCATGCAACGAGAGGACCTGCAGTTATGGACATCTTGGATAAACTTAGTGGAGGAGAGACCTATAGTCACTTAGCTAGGTATTCAGTGGACGGAAAAGGGTGGCTAAGATGAGAAGGGAGATTGTGTGTTCCAAGAGTAAGAGATTTGCTGAGATCGGTTCTTGAGGAGGCTCATCACTCTCAGATGACTATCCATCCAGGTAGTGACAAAATGTACCGAGACATGAAGCGAGTTTTTCATTGGACTGGAATAAAGAAGGATGTTGCGAAATTTGTGGCCTGATGTTTGACTTTCCACCAAGTCAAAGCTGAACAAAGGAAACTTGGTGGATTGTTTTAGCCCTTGGGAGCTTGCAAGAGGCACTAGGTACACAGTTACAATTAAGCAAAACTTATCACCCTCAGACCGATGGACAGACTAAGAGGGTCAGTAGGGTTCTCGAGGATTTACTGAGGCTGTGTATACTAGACTTCAGAGGAACTTGGGAGGAGCATGTCTCACTGGTTGAGTTTGCACAGAATAATAATTATCAGTCAAGCATAAGGATGGCGCCCTACGAGGCACTTTATGGACAACCTTTGCTGATCGCCAACATGTTGGTGGGAGTCTACGGACAGACTTCCACTAGGGCTTGAGATGATTAGGAAGACTTCTGAGAAGATAGACCTTACTCGCAAACGGATGAAAGAAGCTCAAGAAAGGCATAAGTCATATGCCGATAGGAGGAGGAATGGCTTGGAATTTGAGGTAGGAGATATGGACTTTATCAAGGTATCTCCACTAAGAAACGTTGTTCGCTTTGGCTCAGTAGGAAAGTTGGCACCAAGGTTTGTAGGACCATTCCCCATAGTTGTAGGATAGGCTAAATGGCCTATAGATTTAGACTACCAGAAAGTATGGCAGGAGTTCACGATGTGTTCCATGTTTCCCACTTAATGAAATGTCTAGATGATTCAGCAGAAGTGGTCGAGCCAAGTACTGTCGAGGAGGTTGAAGTTAAGAAGGAGGCATCAGTTAGGAAAGTTATATCCATATTCATGGATCGAAAGTTAGGAGACTATGCAACAAGGAGATCAAGTTAGTGAATATGCAATGGGGAGAAGATCGAGATGGTGCGACATGGGAACCAAAAGACAAGATTCACGCTTCTTACCCTTTTCTCTTTAAGAGTACATTCTTAGTTTCCTTTTTAAACTTTTTGAATTTTTTATTTCTATCCTTTAAGTATGTTTGTCCTTTCATTCGAATCTCGATCCTTACGTAGAAGCCTAAGTTTGGAAACATGTGTTTGAGACATGTTATGTTTGTTGGTTGCAAGTGGATGCAAGTGTTTGCTAGCGGATGCAAGTTGATACATATATACACATTAGGAACTATATCGGCTCAAGCACTTACATATTGCATATGGATGTGTGTGTATTTTTTTTCAACGGATGAAAATGGTTGAATCATCACATGAACGTAGCATTTTGGTGAATGAATGTGCACACATATAGAACTTATATGTACTATTATGATTCTTTTGCACACATATTGGATACACGACACAAACATATACTGCATTAAGGAGGTCAACTGAATCAGTCAACCGCCTGATTTTTGCATTAGCGTAGGGACATATACACACAACACCTTTGCATATGTTTATACAAAGCACTAAAAATTTAAGGACAATGGATATCAGTGGTTGATGGATGAGTAGATGAGTGTAGGTGGTTGCTAAATAATAACATTCTTCTTGATTTGAAGATTTCGGGGACGAAATCCTTTAAGGAGGGGAAATGTAATACCCCATAATTTAATACACCAAAAATATATAATAAAAATAATAAAATGAATATTAATTAATAAAATATTTAGAACTGAGTAAAATAGACTTTACCATTGCTTTCGTTACGAAATTTTGGTTTGGATAGACTCTTGATTTTTGTAAATCGAATTAAATATGAAGAAGTTATAAACAAAAGAAGATCAAACCAAATAATATATAACATATAATAACTTAGAATAAAACAGAGGAGAAAAGAAACAGTAAGTGGGCGACCCAGCCCCTTATCTGGGTCGACACAGGAGACGACGCAGGTCTAAGGCGGGTCGACCCATGTGTCGACCAAGGTATTAGGTGGGTCGACCCACCTGCATACAGGAGGTCCTATATTTGAATCTAGATTATTATGTTTGCTACATTCACACGCTGACTCAGCTTGAGGTGTACGATCTGATTTATAAACCTAATATCTAGTGGTTTAGAATTATCTTAGCTAATCTAGAAACAGGCCAGCAACCTTATCATTTTCCTACACACGAACATTCTTCATTCTTCTTCCTCCAAGCTATTTTCTAATAGAAAATAAGAAGATGTCGAAGTGTGCCAAAAAATAGACTAAAGGGGATAATTCTAGTTCTTCTACAACAACAAATCTAAAGAGTCATTTTTTTGGACCTTACTCGAATCACTTTGAGTCCTAATTATTTTTGGATCTGTTATTTAAATAGTATTTTGACAGTAAATGATTAGGATATAAAAAGTAACAATGTTTATATGTTTAAAAGTTATTGTTTTACTTTCAATTGTTTATTCAGTTACAGTTATTATATGTTCATATATATACACCTTTCTTCCTTATCCCCTTTTCTGTCTTTTATTTATTTAAAGTCTTTCCTATGCCTATTTATTCAATTTGAGTTTGGATCTGTTTTCTTCTTTTCCTTTTTATTTTACGCTGAGCCTAGGCCATTTCCGTTAGAATTGCGTATAATTTGGGATAAATTGGAATAACTTGTATTAACAATAAGGAGAATTGGGCATATTATAACTTGATAACCTTTGGTTGTAAATTTGGGGTAATTACAAAAGGGAAGAATATGCAAACGTGTTAATCTAAATAGACTGGAATTAATCTAATATTAAGTAAAACATGTTAGGGAAAAATATGTGCATCAAATGTAATTAAATAAAGCTGGTTACTATAATACACACACACACACACATCTAAGCTGGTGTTTGTCTGTTTTGGAGGAGGGGTTATATGTCGAATAACATTTATAAGAAATGTCATTTACAACCATGCTTATTAATGAGCTTAAACCTGCTGAGTTAAACTTGTTAATTAATAATCTAAGAGGTCCTACGTCTGACTGTTTATATCTAGATTTAGGGCTCTTAAAATCCTAGTTATTTGGGAGCACAAGCCTAGGGTATGGCTTGTGTCAATCTTGTTGCGTGGAACCCGTATCAGTCAGTATCCCTGTTGGAATCATGGTGGGGTCTCGTACTAGGTAGGGGCCACTGAATTCTTTACTGATCTGGATTGTAAGAGGTTCAAAGGATGGATGGTGGGTACGTGCGCATTCGGTGGAGTCATGAGCGTACATGGGTCCGATTAGGGGAAACTAAGATGTTGTAACACCATCGAATAGGGATGTGTCTTATAAGTTGACAGGTTAAGGACTGATTTCCACTACTATTATGGCTGACACAGGCTATTTGCGTTTTAGGGAGCCGATAGCATGGGTAGTAATTAGGGTAAAACCTAATTCTGTATTCTAGTAGTAAGTGTAGAAACTTGTTTTTGGGATATGAATGAGAAGTTTACTTGATCTTTACCTTACCTTGTTATCTTGTTTACTTCATACTTGTATATTTTACTTTATTTTCATATCCAGTACCATATATTTGTCTTGATACTTCTTATCTTATGCTTATGCTGAAAATCGTTGGAACTCGTCAGACTTTATGTCTGACCTATTTTACTTTTCATTCTCTCTCTCCCCCTTTCCCTCCCCCTTAGGTTTTCAGAGTGGGGGGGGGGACAGTAGTTGTGATCATGATTCTATTCAGCTTGGATTTGGAATATTTCTCTTTCCACGTATTACTTTAGTTTTTTTTTTATATTTATTGTTATGACATGTGAGATAATATTATTTTATGGTTTTGTACTTTGATGATTTATGAGACAGATGTTTATGACTTTATGCCATTGATAGTTCATTTGAAAATGTAATTTTGAATTTGGTTTGAAATAAAATTTTAAAGTTTTTACGCTGCATTTTTATATTCTGTCTTGTTACAATTAGCCTCCGTATTAACATTGCGCTTCACTGAACTTAATGAATCCTCATATGGGTGACATTAAGCGAAATGGGGTGTCAAAAATTTGTATGTCAGTGATATAACTAAGTTTTGATCTTTCTTAGCTGTTGTTTTTCTACTAAAATATTGTTCTGGTATTCCTTTCTTGCGTATAATAAAATTACATCAAAACAACTATTGCAGATGAAATTATCTAAACAATTATTTTATAGTTTTTACATCCTTCTCAAGTATTTAAATTGCTCTGCCTATTCCAGTTTAATAAAGTTGTTGATATGTTTTTTTAATTCTTGTTAGGAATAATTGAAATGTGCGAATGATTTCTACCTTGTTGTACAGTGCAACTTGATCATCAATGTAGTAAGATACACTAACTACCTCAATATATTTACATAAAGAAATTTCATTAAACCGCTACTGCTCAACCATATAACGACTTCTCTACCAGCTTCCAATAGTAACGGTCATCTACACATCCATATAAATGTTTAACAAGGTATATGAGGGTCATATCCAACTGTGTGACCCAGTTTTTTGTCCATTCCAAAGGAAGATCTTTTTTAAGGTACGAAATATGCTAAATATTGGTCGCATAGACAATCCTACATGAAATTCATGACAAATATAAATGGCTCAACCAGATAAATAATTTGGACACTATATTGGATGGAGCAGTTATGCTTCCTTCAACTCCTTTCATTAAAACATGGAGGATGCGCAACAGCAGCACTGCCCGCTGGCCCTATGAGACCCAACTAGTGTGGGTTGGTGCTCATCAACTGGGTCATAGATCATCCTTTACTTTAGAACAAATTCTAGCATGTGAAGTTCCAGATAGTGCAAAATTCGATGTAGTCGTTAGTTCTAGTGCCCCTTCAAAACCAGGGATCTATGTTTCATATTGGGGACTACAGTGCCTAAGTTTGTGCAAGTTTGGCCAAAGAGTTTCAGTCGCTATTGAGGTGGAAAACTACAATTGTTCTAGTTTCAACAACTTCAACCTTAACCTGTCCAACTGGTAAGGAAAATGATGGTGTAAACCTTAATGCTCATCCAGTTGCCAAAGTAGGTATCGCTGAAGCAACCAAAAAGGATACCAGTTACAATGAACTGACCGTTGATACTGGTAATTATGAAGGAGTTGTGAAGTATGATTCTGTTGATCCAACTCTAGTTGTAGATGCTCTTGCTAATGAGAATGATAATAGCAAGGTCAGATATGAAAACTCTATTGAGGAAAATTGTTTGAATGAGTTGAAAGAGATGTGGTTTAAGCAGGCTAAGTTGAACAGGGAAGTTCTCAGGCGTAGTAAGAATAACCTCAATTTGACCATAGAGAATCTTTGTGGGTTTGGATAGTGTGATTCACTTCTTGCTTAGTTGGATAACATGGGATCTGAACAATAAAACGCTGGTGAAAAATGACGGAAGCTTTAAGAGAACTGTTGTATCTTTTGTTTGAAATAAAGAATTGAGATGTTATTTTAGTGTTCTAAATAAAAGTTGTTAATACTTGCAGTAGGTTGTTTATGGTTATACACCTTGTGTGGTCAAGACTTGCATAGTTAACAGTTCTACACATTGGAGTCTTTGCATATGTGTGCAGCAGTGAACCTATGTGTTATCTGGACTAAATTTTAGCTAATGTTATTAATATGATTTTCTTGGTTAAAAAGGTGAATTATATATATGTATGTATGTGCTTTAACGTTATGCTTAATTTGTTTATCATTCGATTATATTTTAAATGATTATTATGATGTTTATGTGTAATTGTGTTAATAGCGTGTTTTAGAATTTTGACAAATAACGAGTAGTTTTCTACAAAAGATCATCATTTTGCACCGGTTGTTAGGAGCAAACGATGCAGAAAAAACATTTTAAGGACAACGTTACTTTTTTGCCGTCGGTTATTTTTAACAACCAACAATCGGTGCTACACTATATCTCTTGCACCAGTTGTATAAAACGGCCGGTGCAAAAAATAAGCTTTTGTTAGAGTACAGAGCATTTTTTGCACTGGTTTTTAGTAAAAACCAATGCAGAAAACTCATCTTTCGCACTGGTTGTTACTTACAACCGGTACAAAAAACCTTTCTTGCATCGGTTCTAAAACTGGTGCAGAAGAGAACGCTTTTTGCATCATCTGACTTTGCACCGATTGTAGAACCGAAGCAATAGGGGGTAAACAACCAATGCAAATGACATGTTTTGTAGTAGTGTAATATAAGTCTAAGTAGTCAACATACCATATGTTACTATAAGTTCGAATCACACTACGCAAGTTTCGAACATGTTGCCTCTTGCACTCAAGTCGAAGTATCTAACCACTAGAACAAGGGTATTGGTCCTCCATTCTTGACCTTATTTTCATTTATTCATTTCACTCTCCATTTTTGGTTGCTCCTTTTTACTAAGATCCTAAGATATGTTAATGACTTCTGGTTTTCTTTACAAAATTTAAAAGCCTTAACTTATGTCTTTTTGGCAACGTCAGCCAATTTTTATAGTGGACTATTGCACTTTTTCATTATAACAAGTAATTAGTACATAATATAATAGGAGATAGGATGATCGCCTATCTGCTACGGACATGCTGCCCTAACTACAACCTAAACATTAGCTATCACCATGCAGGGTGAGAATAGTCCAAGTAAATAACTAGAAGGCGTAACATATATATACACATGAAACACATTAAGTTACACCTTTTGATTACAGGATGCACCACACTTTTGTAACGGCTATGGCCAGGAACTAGAATACAACAACAAGGAACATGAGATGCAGAGAATAGAATGGCGTGGTGAAGAGGACCGAAACTTCTCATCTTAGAAACCTACTCCGACACTATTACATCTCCAATATTTGACACTATAAATATGCTGCACCACAAGACAGTATGGCTTAGTACAACATACACTAGTAGGCTTACTTGACCAATTTATGAAGAGAGCTTCAAGCCAAAGAACTCAATAGTAAAATAAAGATTGGTATTAAACAGATTTGCATGCCAAGCCAGCATAACACTTACATCAGCCTTACCAGTAAAGCAGTGAATGAAACTGAGAAGCAAAGAATTAAAAATATAAGGATGCACAGGATTGAAAAGAAAATCTCAGATCGACACCAACCAGCAACAAGAAAAATGCACTATACTAGCAAAGAAACAACCCAAAGATCTACATTGGCACTATGTAGTATTTTTTTCCAATATAGAAACCGAACAAAAATAAACTATAAAGAACAGAAAACTTACAGGAAACTAGAAATAAAACCATACCACCATGCTGTAAATATCACACTAGGACAACAAACTACCTTACCGAAACAATGCACCCACAAAGGATCCAAGACTAGCATCAACCCAAACACCACCAACAAAACTAAGCAAACTATCAAACCCAAATCTTACCATAGGGAGGGAAGAAGCCAATCAGCTTGTCACTAGTAACTAAGCCAACCCGCAAAGAAGGCAGCCTTAAAGAGAAGCTGGTAGGACAATAACAACCTATATAATGTCACTAGCAATGAGGCAAATTATAGAATGAACAACCATAAGGAGGACCTAAAAATAGACAGAAGAGGGGGTCGTAGCTAGAGTAAAATTTGAAGGAAGTAAGGGGACATGACACAACACGACACAGGCAAATCAAAATATGGAATGTTAGAAAATAGTGAGTGAAATAGTGGAGAATAGGGGAAGCAAGGCTGTAACTGATTCAACAAATTGAAGCTGAAGGGAAGCACCAAGTTCTGGATCAGCGGTAGAGCTCCTAAGTCACGATGGAGAAAGCTAGGGTTTATAGGGGTTAAGGGAGGAGATAGGTGATGACAACGAGGGTTCGAAGTGGAAAACAGAACAGAAGAAGGGCAGATCTGAAATGGTAGAAAGCGAAGGAAAACCTAGTCACCATACGAGATTAGGAAGCTCATCCCTTTTAAATTTAATTTCCTCTCACCCAAAACTAATCCACTTCCACCCGCTCTGTGCATAGCCTAGCTCATTTAATTTATGGTCGAACCCTGTAGCAACTTAGGCCATCCAAAATCACATCTTTGCCAAAGGAAATTAGGCTGCTAGGACTAATTTTAGGAGTAATGGATGTTCGTGTCATTTTGGATAAGCATTTTAGTGAGTTAAAAAACTCCAACTTCACTCATGTTTCAATTTCTTATGATGTAATATTTTTGTTCATTTCTTGTATGATTAATAAATAAACATGACGCTATTTATGATGAAACAAATACTGATTTATGGCTATATACATGTGCTTGGATGTGAAAACAGCACCATACCATAATTTTAAAAGATAATGTAAGTGATTCAGATTAATCCAGCACCTCTGTGTATTTTTCTCATAATTTTTTAAATACAAATATGATTTTACTTTCATCTAACGTTTTGGAAGGTTATCAATGTCCGAGAACTTCTACTAGTGATGTTTCTCTAGTTCATCCAATTTTAGGTTGAAAATTGGTTAAAATATCAGTTATAGTTTAGGTATGTGTTTAGTGAATATCCAAAACTAAAACCACTTATAGTATTTCTAGTAATACTTCCACTCGACCTAGCTATAGTTATCTGATGGACACATTGCCATGATTTAACTATGGTCAAAGTGAAGCTTCCATATTGAAGATCAACAATATTCTCAAGTCAAGAGAACTATGTAAATTAGTCACATCGATATTTTTTGCTTGACCTTAGTTATATTAACCAACAGAAAACTAGCAAGTGAGTCATTCCATAGCTATCCAATAATTACCAGTCTGCAACCTCTTAGTACCCCCAGTTGCCATGAATAATATGCTACCCAATGTTCGGAGGGTATTGCATACTCTAGTCTTAACGAATACATCTTGACGAGGAATGTTAAAAAATATTTTTTTATTGAAATAGATTAATAATGATTATACAACTTTGCAACTACTATCACAAAACATATCATTTGTTTATTTTCTGTTAAATGCACAATTAATTAAATTAATTAATATAACATATTATATCAAGTACGTAATAAGAAAAAAATAACTTTTATTTTGAACACAATCGGTTAACAAATTATATTTATGCTACAAATTACATAATTGCTGTAGCGGCATGCGGGATTTTCGACCTTAAAAATCGACATAAATACTAAGTCAATTAGTCAAGTATCAAAAATACCGGGTCATTAATAAAAAGAGTTTGGGTGAGAAATAGAAAGAAAGAAAATTAGAATAGAAGAAGAAGAACACAACAAAACAGAATCAAAGTAAACACGAATCTCACAGCGGAACGAATAAAATATATTATATAACATAACTTTGAAATACAAAACTGTATTTGTACTTACATGTATCATCATAGTACATCACACACACACACACACACAGATATATATATATATATATATATATCACAGTGGAAATAACTCTAAATAACTAATGGTGAAGCCTTCTGCTTCAAGCTTCTCTAAGTGTATCTGTAAAAGCCTGAAACACTTGTCTGCCTGTAAAAATTTGGACACCCACGAGTTTAGGGTAAAAAACAAATAAACTCTGGTTTAGTCATGGGACTGGTGCGAGTAAACTCCAACCATATTGTTTAACTTTGAAATACTCTTTGAAACAAAAGGATAATAGTAAGACCATCCCACGCATAAACATGGACGATTTTTATCTTACTATAACCCAAAACATTTTTGACATGAAATCCAGTGATATTATAATAATGTCTAACCAAATAAATAACCATCTAGTAGAACGCTTGCATTTCACGCTCTACATATATAGTATAAAATCAAAAACCGTAGGGAGCTTATTCGAGATTGGATTCCAACTATGATAAGACATGGGACCACCTTCCGATCAGTGTACTCTAGAGGGGATACACTGGGGTTTAACAAGAACATATTGCAACTCGGCCACACATGACCAGTCACTCATTCAACATAAGTGTACCAAATGTATTGTCTCCTGGTTGTCGGCCATCCAACCATACTCCGTAAGATATAGAACCGATAGAAGAAGAATAAATGAAATTTCTCTATATTAGTGGCAATACACCCTACTTAGGGGAGACCAAATTAGCCATGCTACCTGCTTGATTTTTGTCATTTACCAGTTGTGAGGCTTGAGGCAACGTTTGCTTTTTAGAACATCTGGTCACCATTCACTTTGAATGCCACATCGTCAAACCCATTAAATCACTACACTACAAAAAAACACCATATTACAACTTTAATTTTACAACTGTGCGAAAAGCACAGTTTTAATAAATGCTTTTTTACAACTGTGCAAAATGCACTGTTGTAATAAATGTTTTTTACAACTGTCAAAAAGTCATTATTGTAATAAACATATATTTAATAAATTGTTGCGGTTAATTATTAATAGCTTGTAAAGTGCAATCAATATTTTACACATTAAGGATACATTAATAAAAAAAATTATTTAATATTATATAATTACTTGTTAATAGTAAATAATGCCATTAATATTTAATAATTAACTCTAAGTGATTAATATTCAATTATTACACTTAAATATTTCACATTTTACTTATTTATTATAATTTAGCATCAAATAAATAAAAATATTATTAATATACTATTTAATACTATACAAAATAATTAACAAATTATAATTATTACTGATAACCACTAACATACAAATAACAATTTATGCTTAATAATTAATTAATATTCGAAAACAATTAAGAATAATAAGTAATGACTGATAATTAATAATTTATAAAGTAAAATTTAATAATTATTCTTTAATGATAAATAAGTATAAATTACTTTTAAATAATTAAAACCCTGAATTAAGACTATTGTTTAATAATTAGGAATTAATATTTATTACTTATTATTTGATAATTAATAGTCATATCTAGTTAGTTAAAAAAATTGAAATAAACTTAAGAATACTTGATAATTAATACGGATATGACATTATTTGTATCTGTAAAAATATCCATCGGTTGTGGAATAAAATATCCATTTTTATTTTCAGATTTTACTTAAGTCTTTAGCCTTAACCAATTGTAAACCTAATTAAATAATCATAAAACCACTAAATATTTTCTAATCATTAGATCTGTAGTTCCAACCAACATCCTACCGCTCTTCTGTACTAGACCCTAGATATAATCGCTATCCACTCACTCCAACAGCTGCCTTTTTTATTTTCATTCATAGCTAATTGCTTAGAAAAAAACTGCCATGTCAATCTGTCGATAATCATCGATTCATCCTAACTTTCTGAAGTTCGGATCTGGGAGGTTGCTTCATCAATTCGATTTTAAAAGGTTGACTCACCCAATGTTTCGCTGTTTATCAAATTCGGTTCTTCTACAAATTGGATTGGGAGCGCTGTTTGTTGGACAAGATATGCCATCAGTGAATCGGATTTTTGGTGAATATCGATCTCACATTTTCACATCATATGCTGAATTCCTGGGTTCTTACAACCAATCTTTATACTACTGGATTTAGAGACAACTTCTGTTTGATCAATGAAGGGTAGAATTAGATTCAAGGTATGTGTTTGGGTGTTACTTATTCTGTTATAAAGGACGAAAAGTACACATTATCTGGGTTGTTTTGATTTTTATGGTAAAAAATACGTTTCAATTATCAAAGTTCTTGCCGAAAAAATGTACAAGAACTAGCAGTTCTACAAAATCACAAAGCTTTGTTAAGTAAGATGGGGTTACTGCTCTAAGTCTGACCCCTAAACCTCGGTTTAATTGGGAAGTTTAATGGTGATATTTTCTAAATTGGATCCCAAGTTTTAAATTTCATACTGCTGGCCTACTGCAATTCACTGCTCATCATGGTGATATTTTCTTATAATTGAATTTATGTTGGATAGAGATGCTTATGATTGATATTATATTGGGTAGAACGCTCCTGATTTTCCCTCTTCAATCATGTTGCTTAACTTCTTTATTGTGTATACAAATAGAATTTCCAGATTGTTAGTTATATGCTTCAACTACATAATATAATATATAGAAGTCACTCACTATTTAATTTAAAATCCCAACTTAGTTGATATTCATAATTTCAACCTTATCTCTGTGCGATGCATGAGTAAGTACTTCATACACGAGACAGTTATAGTAGCAGCTTCTTCCCATCTATATGTGCAAACAAAAAAGGAAATTTTACTGCCAACTTCTTATCCCTTTTTCAGGATGGGAATAAAGATATATATAGTAATGCAGCAGTTCCATTTGATTACAAGAATTGGGAGATGAGGCAGAAGAATTAGTTTCTACAACATTATCAACTCATATTATCTTTCTACTATGCCTGCTCTTTAACAATGTTCACAGTTTACCCAGTTATATTTATTTTTATTATCACTTTGTACTTCTTGATGGTTATGGAAAACTCATCTACTTTGAATTCTCATATAATAGGTGTATGTATGTTCATTTTTCTGCACCTTTGTTTCACACACAATATATTTGTGCATATATGCTACTATTTATGCTATTGGATTGCAGGCCATATTATTAGCAGCACGATAATCCGTTGATTCCCATTTACAGTTTTGCAATATTATGTTAAACTGCAAATAGAAGTGCCTTATAGATTCAGTTGACTTATTTAAAGGGCTGTTACTACTCATTATTGATTTGGGTCAAAATTTATACTTTGTGTTATGATTTATAGCTAGCAAGCAGTCTGCTTCCTCTCGCCTACATAAATGCCTTGGATTTCAAAGATTACTACAACTTGGAAATGTTCAAATAAAAGAAGGGATCAAGTAGAAAAGTTGATGGCAGTGGATGAACTCAAAGATAATGCTATTGGAGTTGATATTCTTGAAGGTTTTGCACTCTTCCATAGAGAAATAGACAAGGTTCAATATCTTTATAAATTTCTCTAAGTATTAAAGATTCTCGATTTGTTTAACTCAAAGATAATGCTACTGGAGTGTATATTCTTGAACGTTTTTGCACTCTTCCATAGAGAAATAGACAAGGTTCATTATCTTTATAAATTTCTCTAAGTATTAAAGATTCTCGATTTGTTTAAGCATTCCTTTCATTATTAGCACAACTGAACTTAAATTCGTAAGTCATAACCTTAGTCAAACATGTCGATGTTGCTCTTTCTAATGCTTACATTCATGCCCAAGTAATGTGATGAATTATGTATAACAGTATTTTAGTTACTGCCCAAGTAATGTGATGAATTATGTATAACAGTATTTTAGTTACTGGAGCTGTAGTGACAAATTTGGTATTGTTGGCTTAAAAAACACTTTTTGTTCTTTTCCTAACAACAGACGTATTCTTATGCAACAGGTTTCATATCACTGTAGTGAACTTGCAGGAAAAAGATAAATGGCGTAAAGATTTTGTTGTCTTCGACTTGTGTACTCCCGTAGGATATGCAATTTTTCTGGATAACTTGTGCTTGTACTAAATTTCCTTGTAACGGTCAAGTATGTAAAATGCACGAAATGTTTTCTAAAACTTATTGTTTGTAATACTGAAAATTTGAGTATTTTAATAAATTGGTTTGCATATAATTTTAATATCCGATTTGCTTATGGAGTATTAATACATTTAGTGTATTGTTCATTTCAGTTGCAAATGGTCTATTTTTAAAAAAAAATGCAACTATCAATCACAACGGTGCATAACAGTTGTAGTAGACATTATTACAACGATGCATAACTATTGTAATAAAGTTTATTACAACGGTGGAAAAAGTTGTAAAATATACATATTACAACAGTGTTGCCACGTTGCAAAAAAGTTGTAAAAGATTTTAGTCTATTACAACTTCTTAATACACGATGGTTAGTCCACTATTGTAAAATGTATATTACAACAGTGTTCCACCGTTGTAATAGGGTCATTTTGTTGTAGTGCTAGTTGACCTTCCCATGAATATTACGGGTATAAAAAGCTAAGAGAAATGAATTCCTCCGCCACCAAACGTAATACCTTGAAAAGATTGTCTTATGTGATCTGCTAGGAGTATTCTGTCAGACATTCGTCCATACAAGTTGTCCTGGGACTGGACAAACTGAAGGCACTATTCCATCAATCCATCTTAGGAAATTTCTACCTAGGATTAATAGAACAGCCCTTGCACTTTACTCTCTCTTCAATTATCTTCTATATAATCTGATTCGCAACGCTTATGCCAATACAGAGTGGTTTTCTAATAATAAATCCAACCAGTCTCTCCATGTTGACAACGATGGTTAAAAAAATTTGATGGCCGGTGATTAAACTATCAAAGGAAAACATCCATACATACAATGATCATATTTTCAAGTGGTAATTCTACCGATCAGTCATCAAGAAACAGTGGACCATTTTAATTCAAATTCTTATTAAATTGTCTTTTCCCAATTTCTTATCTTTTGCCAAATATTTCATATACTTATTTGGCCTCTCATATTCTTGGAAAAAATATTTTTAAATATTACAGATTATTTAATTTCCATAGTCCAGCAAATATACCATTAACGTCCAGAAACATTTCCATCTTTTCATATTCCTTATTTTCTATATTTATAAAATATACTTTTTTACATTGGAAAACATTTCCAATCCCATTACTTAATTTCCCATTAACTAAACCACTTCCTTTTCTATGCTTATAAACATCTTTGATTTCCTTTGGAAACGTTTCCATACTCCTTTTATTTGATTAAACCGATTTATATAAAACATTATTATTATAACTCAAGCTATTAATAATTCATTAACTAACCATATTACTAACTAATCCCCACTACCGAACCTTAACTATTCCTCAGTTAATCGGGAATTCAATCAAATTGGGGTATAACTACCTCTCAGACCTTAATTGAATAGCATTCTCGACTTCGGAATAGATAAAATTCATAATTTAAATTTTACAAACATTGCTTATGAAATTCTCGGATTCAATTTAAGAATCCATTTCTTTTACGGAAACATTGATTATAACGATAGCTTTATAATTCCTGCTTCCGAAATAATTAACTTCAAATTATAACCTTTATTCATTAATTTGAATAATTAATTAATAGAAATAAGTAAATGAATAAATCTTGATTAAATTAGAAAGTAAATAATACTTTATTGAATTCGATAAATTCAAATTTCACTTATAACTTTCTTTTGAAAAATCAAAATTCGATTAACGTTTCGAACGTCAAAGTAAATTCACCGTTTCCCTTTTTTAAAATGATTCCCATTTATAATATCGTTTAATTCTTTAAACTACTTGTTTTTAATAAAAACAAGTTATTATATTATAGCCAACTCAAAATTCAATTTCTATTTAAAAATAGATTTTTCCTTTTTAAAACTCGAATTCCTTTTCTAATATATTTTTAAGGTATTAAATACTAGTTGTTTCAGGGTTAATGTTATTCAAACATTCCAAACACACAATAATCAATACCAGATTATTTGTCACAACATATAATGCATTATATGAAAAACAACAATATAATTGTTGAGAAATCCAGTTGGATCCCTCCAACCTGTTTCCCTGCATCCACGGATGTTAATCAACATAAACAACATTAATTGTATGTCAATATAAATAAGATCAATATTTGACCAACGTTTCATATATATGACTATATCTATGATTTTAATTAATTTATAAGCAATTCATCCAAACAATCATCACATAGCATTCTATCATTACGTATCAATATCAAATAACATTTATAATATTATAAAATTGGACAGAGTTAGCGAGTTTACTCACCTTGATCGTTAATCATTAATAATGATTAACGTCGGTTGATTCGGATCAGGCATTTTAATTTTTCTAAAATTGTAACGGCCTCCAAATGGTTCCAAGCTAGCTTCACCATGTAGCCTGCGATCACACGACTCCAATGTGACAAACCGTTCGAAATTCTGGCATCGTAAGGATGAGATATTAAATTAACAAGTTAACACATTATTTTATTTACTTAAAACATAAATTTATTTAATTACTTGGGCTTACCTTTCAACCCGGCTCAAAATCACTTCCGTCTACCAAGACAGTAACTTCTCTCCATCTGTTTGAAAATTGATAACATATGAGTGCATTAACAAGTTGATAAGTATATAAGCTTTTAAAACTAAACTTAAATTAATTTAAATTAAATTAAAACTAACGTTGTCTGGTGTGGGCCTCACCATTTGTTCACAGCCCACACCTTCACTTTGTGTGAACCAGCTTCTTCTTTTTGTCAAAATAAATCTGTGTCACCTACTGTATCCACGTCCCCTTCTTTGTGGGCTTTCCTTCATTTTTTTGGGCTTACCCAATACTCAGCCCACCAAAATTCTTTAAACCTCTACTTTTGTAGCCTCTTCTTCCCATTTACATTACATGCAAAACATCCCACTCTAGTTCATTCGAATGACCAACAACTCCATTCTTTCATGACATTATCGTGACCCACATATATCCCTGTCACCACCATACCAACATCATGCCAAAACCTCCAGCCATCCACTCACTGACCGAAATTATCTGCTCCTCTTTTGTCTTTTCCTTTCTCCCAAACTCCCCTCTCTCCATTTACATACAAACAAAACACAATTTTTCCGCTCTTGCATGCATCGCTAGCTACCCTACAGTCATGCATATACAAAACCGTGTGTTCCACTTATGAGCCACACTCTAATATTTTTGCTACAGTGACGAAACTAGGATTTTTGTTTGCGTTGGACGGAACTATGTAAGTGATTACATATTTGATGAGAAAATATTAAGTTTTAAGGCATTGCTAAAGCACGATAGTTTGTACCGCAGGCTATCATGCTTTGGTCGGTCATTTACTGACAAACCCGTATTTTCATCGTCCGGTGGCGAAAGTCAGTTGTAGATAACGAATGATGGTCGGCAGTTGACCACCGTATGGTAGCCTCAAGCTTTCAATAGTTTAGGAAGTTGACCAGCGTATGCTATGCTACATGGAGATTAGATAAAGAAACTTCAGTGAAATTTCTGTTATGTTATAAATTGAAATTATGTTATTCTCATGTTGTCTCATCTGGTATGGAATCCCATTGTTTGTTTGGAAATCAATCGCTTATCATGATAAATTTTATGTTTGAATTCATTGCAATAACCACTGCATAAAATGCAGTTTAAATCACCAATGATATGGACATTTGGAATTAGCAAATATATGTTATCACATGGTACATATTAAAATCATTTATTATGCAGTAAAATTTTTAACTTTGTCTCTTCTTACAAAATACTATTACTTGGTTGTATGGTTCTTTGCTACTCTATTTTACTTTAAACTTAAAGTCACATCATTGCTTAATGATGATAAAGATGAAAAAAAGAAGAAAAAACAAGAAGGCAAGGTTGAGGAGATATGTAACGAACCGGGATTTTCGACTCCGAAAATCAACATCAAACTACCGTGTTGACCATTCAGACATCGAACATTCCAGATCATTAATAGAAAGAAGTTAGAGGGTGAGAATAGATAAGATAGAAATATTAGAATAGAAGAAGAAGAAGAAACACCACACAGAGTCTCACATCGCAGCGGAACAAAATATAATACAGAAATAATCTTTATTGAAAGCTTTAAAATACTTACAGTATCAGAGTACATCATACCATGGGACAGTTATAATAGCCTGTTCCCATATACAACACACAGCGGAATAGTAGTAATACCATACGTCCGAACAACTCCAGCTCGTCTCTTCATAGCAGTCGATAACCTGAACCTGTACAACCCGGTCTAACCCGAGCATTTACAAAACACCGGGTCAGTCTGGTGAACCAGAGTGAGAAAAACTCGCACAGTATTAAGGGTGAACCATCCAATCATGATTTTAAAGTTCAAAATCTTTTCAAAAGAAAAGGATAATCGTAAGAGCAAATCCACACATAAACACGGACGGTTTTTACCTTACGATAACCCAAAACAGTTTTAAAACCAATATCTTGTCTGATATTATGATAATGTCTAAATACAAGTAATTAACAATCTAGTGGAACGCTTGCATCTCACGCTCCACATATATGGTATACAATCAAAACCGCAGGCGCTTATTGGGAATTGGATTCCGACTTGACAAGGTATGGGTCCACCTTCCGATAGTGTATCTCTAGAGACGAATACACTGGGTTCAACAAGAACTTCTTGCAACCTGGCCCTCACATGACCGACCACTCATTTCGCTTGAGTGTATCGAATGTATATCACCGACGGTTGGGATCAGCAACCGTCTCCCGACAAGGGACAGCATCGAAACATAGATTAAAGAAGCAAATAGGATTTCCTCTAGATAGGTGATTATACACCCTAACGGGAGCGACCCACATAGCCATGCTGCCTGCCCGATTTTTGTCATTTCCCGGTTGATGAGGCTTGAGGTCAGAATACTTCTGAACATCTGGTCGTCATTCTCTTTGAATGCCACATCGTCAGATCCGCCAGGCATCACTAATTGACGACCCCAAAAATACTCTAGCAGAAGCTAAGAGAATGGCAATTCTCCGCCAACACTATAGTACGTTTGAAGAAATCAACGTATGTGATCTTTTGGAAATACTCTGTCAGACATCCGTCCATACAGGTCATCCAGGAACAGGATGAACCGAAGGCACTCTCCTACCGCATCCAATATAGGAATCACCCCATGGATCAGTAGCGAGAAGTCCTTGCAACCCGTAGAATCCAACCACGACAGAATCACAACTTATCTCTGCTTGCCAGGCAGAGAATATTAGTGGTTCTTCCGTTTATGAAAATCCACGGTCTTCAATGCTCCATCTCGAACATCTTCTGAGATCTTCACGTATTTGTTGGTCGGAATGGTTTTCGAATATAAATTCGATCCCGGTCTTTCCGTACCAACAATCGTATTGGACAGATTTGATAGTCGGTGTTTTAACTATCAAAATAGACAGTGTTTCAATCATGACACTCCAATGAGTTCACTGGTTCAGTATCCAGCATCACTTGGCCTTTAACAAACTAATTTACTTTTTGTTAAATTTAAACTTCCAATTCTTTTAATATTCAAAAATACGATATTTGAATAACTCTAATTGATTAATTAACATTCGTCTTAACTCCATTCGCTTGACTCTAGATCACAGCGATCACAATGGTTACGCCTGATTCCCTCAGGAAACATCCGACCGCCGTAGGCTATCTGCTGCCCTGCGAATTACGCTAGCAGTCGTACGAAATGGCGCTCATCTTGAAAAACTATGTTTGACTAACTCTAGCTCGAATAACTATATTCAATTTCCCACTTAATTCTTCCTTCAAATCATCTTTTAAATTCGGAAATCCATTAGTTTTAACAAAGAAATTTATAGCACATATGTTATAACAATAGCATTATAATTACTATTTAGATTTACAAAACAACAGCGCTATAATCGCTGTTTAGGTTTACAATCCATTTACTATAGCAAAAGCGCTACAATCGCTATATTAGATTTACAAAACATATATTATAACAACAGCGCTAAAATCGCTGTTTAGATTTTCAAAACATATCAACTAACGTCTCTTACGATTACCAACTAATACTATCTTCGGATAATCCCGATGTTGTTCAAGTTGGGGTATTTTAATTACCTCTCAGACCTTGATCAAACAACGTTCTTATCCTCAGATGAATATAAGTTGTAATCACAAAATCAATATTCCCATTTCAGTCTCGAAATACATTCCATTATAACTTGGGTTTAGTTATACAACCCTATAACCCACTTCTTTAACCAGATTCATTTATTTCTAATCTTCTTCCAAATCTGTTCGACCATTCCCCACTTTTGAAATCTTATTTCAAATTTCCCTTTGACTTGATCTCATTTTTCAAATAACGTTAATTCAATATTAACGATTTACACCTTGAAACTCATTGATATATTCTGGTTCATCTTAAACCCTTTTTAAAACCTTATCTAAATTTAAACGATATTTAACCCAAAACACATTAATTTTATAATCAATTCAAATTCAAAATGGTCGATTTAATTCACTCAACTCGATAATCTCGTTAGTCGATTCCAAATAAATTTTCTCTTTAAATTAATTAAAAATAATACTTAATTTAAATAATTCCATTAATGGTTTTCTTAACAAAACGATTATCCAATTCTAACTATGCGATTTTATTTCCTATCTCGTACTTATCAATCTGATTTACATCGGAACTTGCTTTATAAAATCAATTAAAAATAATTTAAAGTCTTACATAAATAAAATATTTATTTCTTTCTCTTGAATAACTTTTATTCAAAATAATATGTTCAAAAATCTATCTCCAGTTATAAAATACATTTTATAACTTCATCTCTATTGACTCACCTGACGGTGAATCAATATCTATAAAACGGTTGATTTTCTAGGCCATATGCCGCTAAATACCCAACCAATATCACCCGTTGGTTTAAACTAACAGATGTTGAACATTCAATAATCAACCATCAAATCAAACACTACAAACAGGGTAGTTCATATATGATGATATGAAGTAAATAATATAGTTGAGGAATCCGGTTGGATCCCTCCAACCTGTTCTTCCCTGTATTCAAATGGTTATCTCAAATCAGACCATTCAGTTTTGTTTAACTGATAACACTAAATAGCAACCATTCAACATCAACCACAAGCAATTCAAACAATTCAACCATTTAAACACGTTTATAAATAAACGTGACCAACCAAGGTGAGTTACCTTTATTGGAACCAATCGTTAAAAATAACGGTTTGGTATTCACTGAAATTAAACACAGTTTAATTTCATCAGTTAAATCAACAAACAAATGTATAATTTAGCAAACATGCAACCATCAGCCAGCAGAGCACACAAAATAAAAATACCCAATTTATATAAAATATAAAAAAGGTAACTGAGTGAGTTTAACTCACCTTGATTTGATTTCGTTAAGGTGATATGATTTCAGTTAAATTAAACAGATGTCTAATTTTACTGAAAACTCCAGTTAGTTCCAGCTTTGCCCGAAATATTCATCACAATGTAGTGCTTGACAGTACGATTCCAATGGTACCTTATTTGTCAAATTCTGATAACATGATATAATGTTAATCACGGTTTAGTTCATGAATTAATTAAAATTATAAATTTCTTAATCAAATGATTTTTAAAATTAATTACTCTTGTTAAGAAAACCCAAGGCCGATAATCCACTCGTTCATTTCCTCATTCATTCTATCGCCTGTATCGTTCAAGACATAGTTTTAATTAACAAAACAAAACCCTTAATTTTATTTAAATTAACTGAATTATTAAGTTCATACCCTTAATTATACTGCAAACAAACTCGGCCATCCAAATTTGGTTTTGTTTACTGTGCCGGAAACCTCTTGCTCTTCTTTTCTCACGGTTCTGTCCCTTGTCCCGGATGCTTTCATCTTCAACAACACGCAGGAGTCCTGGACCTGCTCTCCATTTCATTCCACAAAATTTCACGTACAACTTTGCACCACACATACCAAAACATCCACAGCTCCATGCGGCCTCCCCCACTTGCGGCAATTCAAATGTCATCATTTTTTTTTCTTTCTTAATAGGACCGAAGTCCATACAGGCGGTTCCCTTCTTACTGTTGTTCCGATCCCTTCTTTACTTCCTCACGTTCTGTCTCCTTCCAGCCATACTCGGCTCCGCCACAACCCCTCACCACGGCTCCTCCTCTAGGCCGCTGGCGGACCATCAAACCCCATCAATCCAAACGCCAACGCGCCCTCAAGCTTCACCAGACCCTCATCCAGTTCGGTCGCTCCAAGGAGGAGCAACGGCCATCCAAAACCAGCGTCTTTCCAGGCCAGTTTCGATCCACATAGACAACGAAATCAGATCATCCTCGTTGGACTTGGAGAACTTGAGATGCTGAACAATTTATTTGTTGAAAGTTTGGTGAAAAACTTGTGGATTAAAAGAAAAAGGGTGAAAAACGATCGAAGAAACCAGCCATTGGTTTGTTATGAAGTGGCGGCGCAAATATGGTTGGCCGAGAACTAGGGTTCTGTCATTAGTTGAATGTATATATAGTAAAAGAAAGTGTGGGGGTTACGCTACTGTAAATTATATTTTATTGATTATCTTGATGGCCACAGTTTCATTTTACTGTGCATTGTTTGGCCATCACGGCATTCGAATTTGTTTGGCCGACAAGTAATGTACAGTAACAAGTAGGGTAGATTTTATTACTATTTTAATACAACGAAACTTCGCAGTGAGAATTCGTGTTAAAACCCACCACATATAATTTCTGTCTACTGATAAAAAGGCTGTTCTTGCTGTAAAACGATATTCCGGACCCAATGGGACATGTTTCGTCGCAATCCGAGGTCGTATGAAAAAATTTCCTTTATGAAACCGGAAATAAACACGCATTTAATTTTTCCACGATCACCAGATAAATCAAATCAACTCGAAACTGCGAAGTCTGACAATAACTTTTCGATACGAACCCAACGACACTAATTTCGTCGCATTCTGAGACTGTTGCCCCGATAGGCTGTTTTTACCCCGAACCGCAATACCCCTTTTAACACCAAATTTTCCGGTCTCTAAAAATAACAAACTATATACCTATCCTGACTATAATCGACGCTACGAACTCAACGGAACTGGTTTCGTCGAAAACAGAGTCCGTTTACAAAACGGCTACTTTAAAGGCCTATAATTTAATAACGATTTTCCATAGCGACTATTTCAAAATTTGATTTGGCCATAACTTGCTATCTATAACACGGAATCTGGATTTTTCTCTTTCATATGAAAATTATCATCAATACGGTCCCAACGTGTCTTGTTTCACAGAAATCCGACTTATATCAAATCCTGTATTCTCAGTTGAAGTTCAAAATTCAAATTTACGAACTGCACGCTATTTTCAAGCTCGATTTATAACTATATAAATATATAACGTTCGAACTTCGTTTAAATAACGAATTCCGTATTAATTCCCATCGATATTCCAAATATAGTATTTAAATTAAATAAATTGAATTAAATATTTGACGGCCAAAACACGGGTCGTTACATTCTTCCCCCCTTAAAATAATTTCGTCCTCGAAATTGCTAAGGTAAGAAAGAACGTTATAAACTCATTAATTTCAAATCTAATTTTATATTAAATTAGAAACCAATTCAATACCATAAATAAATATTTTCAAAAATATCAAAAATTTTCTAACACTTTAAATTTTCGAAAAATTTCGCCAGCACCTCCTCTATACGGCTCAATCGGTACAACCACAACTCGCCTCTCTAGGCCTTCTTCAATCCAAAAGAAAATAAAACAGCCCAGCGGCTTGCCAAATAGGCTCATAAATCACCAAACCCATATAAAAATAAACGTGTACCTTTTTGTCGGGCATATCATTATATCCTTTCCATCTGCTACCCTGTCAGCATATACAAATGCATTTCCAAACAAAATTCCAATTTTTAACCTCAAATCCAAATCCTTCATGCGTCCAAGCCAAAATCCATTCTTAACTCAATTTCCATCCATTACCGATTTCAACTCTTAACTTACTAGTGCAACACCATTTCAGATTCCTGTCTCGCAATTCAGAATCTGGTTCTGCTCGATATAATATATCTCGATTCAATTTCCAGTTAATTGGTTCCAATTCAATTCATATTTGCTTTCCCAAATTTCTTTTAAATTTTTGTTTTTGTTCAAACAATTCCCCTGGGAGTTTTTAAACAGTAGCTCTTTCAAAAGTCAAATATTCCTTTTCACGATTCAAAACAACTTGTTTTTCTCAAAGCAATTCAAAACAAGATTTTTGGTAGTAATCCGTCACTTAAAACTCGGAAATGAACACTGATGATGTGGCCAGCATCATCAGAGTTATTTCCCAGCTATCAAAGTGAGTTCAGTACTATATAACCATTCAAAATCATATTTAAACATTTCCATTTTGAAATCTTTTCAAAATACCCACCTCAAAGTTTGTAAAACAAATTTAAAATATCCCAGGATCTTAAATTTCTCATATATTAAGTCCAATTCCATTTTCAACCACTTGTTCGAATTTCCAAAGTTTTAATTTCAATTCTGATTTAAATTCAGATTTAATTCATCTGATTTCATATATTTCACTTATATGAATTCTGATTGGTTATATATAACTATTTCACATATAATCAACCAACACATCCAATATATTATAATACTTCAAATAATAATCATTCTTTTATATCAAAATATAATTTGGGTAAAATTATTTCATTTACCCTCTTTCAAAAACATACTGTGTCGAATTATTCTATTCAAGAGTTTAGAAACACTTATCGACACAGTTTGCATTACTGTATCGACCAGAATTCATAAACTACTCGACAAACCAATCAACACAATATAAACAGTTTTTATATCAATTTACAAATACGCGCTCATATATATACACTCAAACTCAATCTAGGGTATTACTAACCCCATCTCTACTGAGTCACGCCACAGAGCCAAGGTAATTACTTAACCTTCAGCTCTGATACCACTGTAACGAACCGGGATTTTCGACTCCGAAAATCAACATCAAACTACCGTGTTGACCATTCAGACATCGAACATTCCAGATCATTAATAGAAAGAAGTTAGAGGGTGAGAATAGATAAGATAGAAATATTAGAATAGAAGAAGAAGAAGAAACACCACACAGAGTCTCACATCGCAGCGGAACAAAATATAATACAGAAATAATCTTTATTGAAAGCTTTAAAATACTTACAGTATCAGAGTACATCATACCATGGGACAGTTATAATAGCCTGTTCCCATATACAACACACAGCGGAATAGTAGTAATACCATACGTCCGAACAACTCCAGCTCGTCTCTTCATAGCAGTCGATAACCTGAACCTGTACAACCCGGTCTAACCCGAGCATTTACAAAACACCGGGTCAGTCTGGTGAACCAGAGTGAGAAAAACTCGCACAGTATTAAGGGTGAACCATCCAATCATGATTTTAAAGTTCAAAATCTTTTCAAAAGAAAAGGATAATCGTAAGACCAAATCCACACATAAACACGGACGGTTTTTACCTTACGATATCCCAAAACAGTTTTAAAACCAATATCTTGTCTGATATTATGATAATGTCTAAATACAAGTAATTAACAATCTAGTGGAACGCTTGCATCTCACGCTCCACATATGTGGTATACAATCAAAACCGCAGGCGCTTATTGGGAATTGGATTCCGACTTGACAAGGTATGGGTCCACCTTCCGATAGTGTATCTCTAGAGACGAATACACTGTGTTCAACAAGAACTTCTTGCAACCCGGCCCTCACATGACCGACCACTCATTTCGCTTGAGTGTATCGAATGTATATCACCGACGGTTGGGATCAGCAACCGTCTCCCGACAAGGGACAGCATCGAAACATAGATTAAAGAAGTAAATAGGATTTCCTCTAGATAGGTGATTATACACCCTAACGGGAGCGACCCACATAGCCATGCTGCCTGCCCGATTTTTGTCATTTCCCGGTTGATGAGGCTTGAGGTCAGAATACTTCTGAACATCTGGTCGTCATTCACTTTGAATGCCACATCGTCAGATCCGCCAGGCATCACTAATTGACGACCCCAAAAATACTCTAGCAGAAGCTAAGAGAATGGCAATTCTCCGCCAACACTATAGTACGTTTGAAGAAATCAACGTATGTGATCTTTTGGAAATACTCTGTCAGACATCCGTCCATACAGGTCATCCAGGAACAGGATGAACCGAAGGCACTCTCCTACCGCATCCAATATAGGAATCACCCCATGGATCAGTAGCGAGAAGTCCTTGCAACCCGTAGAATCCAACCACGACAGAATCACAACTTATCTCTGCTTGCCAGGCAGAGAATATTAGTGGTTCTTCCGTTTATGAAAATCCACGGTCTTCAATGCTCCATCTCGAACATCTTCTGAGATCTTCACGTATTTGTTGGTCGGAATGGTTTTCGAATATAAATTCGATCCCGGTCTTTCCGTACCAACAATCGTATTGGACAGATTTGATAGTCGGTGTTTTAACTATCAAAATAGACAGTGTTTCAATCATGACACTCCAATGAGTTCACTGGTTCAGTATCCAGCATCACTTGGCCTTTAACAAACTAATTTACTTTTTGTTAAATTTAAACTTCCAATTCTTTTAATATTCAAAAATACGATATTTGAATAACTCTAATTGATTAATTAACATTCGTCTTAACTCCATTCGCTTGACTCTAGATCACAGCGATCACAATGGTTACGCCTGATTCCCTCAGGAAACATCCGACCGCCGTAGGCTATCTGCTGCCCTGCGAATTACGCTAGCAGTCGTACGAAATGGCGCTCATCTTGAAAAACTATGTTTGACTAACTCTAGCTCGAATAACTATATTCAATTTCCCACTTAATTCTTCCTTCAAATCATCTTTTAAATTCGGAAATCCATTAGTTTTAACAAAGAAATTTATAGCACATATGTTATAACAATAGCATTATAATTACTATTTAGATTTACAAAACAACAGCGCTATAATCGCTGTTTAGGTTTACAATCCATTTACTATAGCAAAAGCGCTACAATCGCTATATTAGATTTACAAAACATATATTATAACAACATCGCTAAAATCGCTGTTTATATTTTCAAAACATATCAACTAACGTCTCTTACGATTACCAACTAATACTATCTTCAGATAATCCCGATGTTGTTCAAGTTGGGGTATTTTAATTACCTCTCAGACCTTGATCAAACAACGTTCTTATCCTCAGATGAATATAAGTTGTAATCACAAAATCAATATTCCCATTTCAGTCTCGAAATACATTCCATTATAACTTGGGTTTAGTTATACAACCCTATAACCCACTTCTTTAACCAGATTCAATTATTTCTAATCTTCTTCCAAATCTGTTCGACCATTCCCCACTTTTGAAATCTTATTTCAAATTTCCCTTTGACTTGATCTCATTTTTCAAATAACGTTAATTCAATATTAACGATTTACACCTTGAAACTCATTGATATATTCTGGTTCATCTTAAACCCTTTTTAAAACCTTATCTAAATTTAAACGATATTTAACCCAAAACACATTAATTTTATAATCAATTCAAATTCAAAATGGTCGATTTAATTCACTCAACTCGATAATCTCGTTAGTCGATTCCAAATAAATTTTCTCTTTAAATTAATTAAAAATAATACTTAATTTAAATAATTCCATTAATGGTTTTCTTAACAAAACGATTATCCAATTCTAACTATGCGATTTTATTTCCTATCTCGTACTTATCAATCTGATTTACATCGGAACTTGCTTTATAAAATCAATTAAAAATAATTTAAAGTCTTACATAAATAAAATTTTTATTTCTTTCTCTTGAATAACTTTTATTCAAAATAATATGTTCAAAAATCTATCTCCAGTTATAAAATACATTTTATAACTTCATCTCTATTGACTCACCTGACGGTGAATCAATATCTATAAAACGGTTGATTTTCTAGGCCATATGCCGCTAAATACCCAACCAATATCACCCGTTGGTTTAAACTAACAGATGTTGAACATTCAATAATCAACCATCAAATCAAACACTACAAACAGGGTAGTTCATATATGATGATATGAAGTAAATAATATAGTTGAGGAATCCGGTTGGATCCCTCCAACCTGTTCTTCCCTGTATTCAAATGGTTATCTCAAATCAGACCATTCAGTTTTGTTTAACTGATAACACTAAATAGCAACCATTCAACATCAACCACAAGCAATTCAAACAATTCAACCATTTAAACACGTTTATAAATAAACGTGACCAACCAAGGTGAGTTACCTTTATTGGAACCAATCGTTAAAAATAACGGTTTGGTATTCACTGAAATTAAACACAGTTTAATTTCATCAGTTAAATCAACAAACAAATGTATAATTTAGCAAACATGCAACCATCAGCCAGCAGAGCACACAAAATAAAAATACCCAATTTATATAAAATATAAAAAGGGTAACTGAGTGAGTTTAACTCACCTTGATTTGATTTCGTTAAGGTGATATGATTTCAGTTAAATTAAACAGATGTCTAATTTTACTGAAAACTCCAGTTAGTTCCAGCTTTGCCCGAAATATTCATCACAATGTAGTGCTTGACAGTACGATTCCAATGGTACCTTATTTGTCAAATTCTGATAACATGATATAATGTTAATCACGGTTTAGTTCATGAATTAATTAAAATTATAAATTTCTTAATCAAATGATTTTTAAAATTAATTACTCTTGTTAAGAAAACCCAAGGCCGATAATCCACTCGTTCATTTCCTCATTCATTCTATCGCCTGTATCGTTCAAGACATAGTTTTAATTAACAAAACAAAACCCTTAATTTTATTTAAATTAACTCAATTATTAAGTTCATACCCTTAATTATACTGCAAACAAACTCGGCCATCCAAATTTGGTTTTGTTTACTGTGCCGGAAACCTCTTGCTCTTCTTTTCTCACGGTTCTGTCCCTTGTCCCGGATGCTTTCATCTTCAACAACACGCAGGAGTCCTGGACCTGCTCTCCATTTCATTCCACAAAATTTCACGTACAACTTTGCACCACACATACCAAAACATCCACAGCTCCATGCGGCCTCCCCCACTTGCGGCAATTCAAATGTCATCATTTTTTTTTCTTTCTTAATAGGACCGAAGTCCATACAGGCGGTTCCCTTCTTACTGTTGTTCCGATCCCTTCTTTACTTCCTCACGTTCTGTCTCCTTCCAGCCATACTCGGCTCCGCCACAACCCCTCACCACGGCTCCTCCTCTAGGCCGCTAGCGGACCATCAAACCCCATCAATCCAAACGCCAACGCGCCCTCAAGCTTCACCAGACCCTCATCCAGTTCGGTCGCTCCAAGGAGGAGCAACGGCCATCCAAAACCAGCGTCTTTCCAGGCCAGTTTCGATCCACATAGACAACGAAATCAGATCATCCTCGTTGGACTTGGAGAACTTGAGATGCTGAACAATTTATTTGTTGAAAGTTTGGTGAAAAACTTGTGGATTAAAAGAAAAAGGGTGAAAAACGATCGAAGAAACCAGCCATTGGTTTGTTATGAAGTGGCGGCGCAAATATGGTTGGCCGAGAACTAGGGTTCTGTCATTAGTTGAATGTATATATAGTAAAAGAAAGTGTGGGGGTTACGCTACTGTAAATTATATTTTATTGATTATCTTGATGGCCACGGTTTCATTTTACTGTGCATTGTTTGGCCATCACGGCATTCGAATTTGTTTGGCCGACAAGTAATGTACAGTAACAAGTAGGGTAGATTTTATTACTATTTTAATACAACGAAACTTCGCAGTGAGAATTCGTGTTAAAACCCACCACATATAATTTCTGTCTACTGATAAAAAGGCTGTTCTTGCTGTAAAACGATATTCCGGACCCAATGGGACATGTTTCGTCGCAATCCGAGGTCGTATGAAAAATTTTCCTTTATGAAACCGGAAATAAACACGCATTTAATTTTTCCACGATCACCAGATAAATCAAATCAACTCGAAACTGCGAAGTCTGACAATAACTTTTCGATACGAACCCAACGACACTAATTTCGTCGCATTCTGAGACTGTTGCCCCGGTAGGCTGTTTTTACCCCGAACCGCAATACCCCTTTTAACACCAAATTTTCCGGTCTCTAAAAATAACAAACTATATACCTATCCTGACTATAATCGACGCTACGAACTCAACGGAACTGGTTTCGTCGAAAACAGAGTCCGTTTACAAAACGGCTACTTTAAAGGCCTATAATTTAATAACGATTTTCCATAGCGACTATTTCAAAATTTGATTTGGCCATAACTTGCTATCTATAACACGGAATCTGGATTTTTCTCTTTCATATGAAAATTATCATCAATACGGTCCCAACGTGTCTTGTTTCACAGAAATCCGACTTATATCAAATCCTGTATTCTCAATTGAAGTTCAAAATTCAAATTTACGAACTGCACGCTATTTTCAAGCTCGATTTATAACTATATAAATATATAACGTTCGAACTTCGTTTAAATAACGAATTCCATATTAATTCCCATCGATATTCCAAATATAGTATTTAAATTAAATAAATTGAATTAAATATTTGACGGCCAAAACACGGGTCGTTACAAGATAGATGAACATAACGAAAGGACATCAAAGATTATTATTTTTGAAAGTGAACGATATTATAAATGAACTCAAAATCAACAAGCAAAATAAAATTTAGTTGCACAAACCTGAAGAAATCACTAAAGAGGATTATACTTCATTCCCGAAAAGTTTAACTATCTATTAGAAAGATCATCTTGCTATCAAGCACTTCATATTTGAGGTCAACTCGAGTTTAAGGTGATTTTATATTGGTAATTTTTATTCTTATCCACCATATTAGTAAGTTAATCCACCCAATTTAATAGGATCTTTGACTTTTACTGAAATTCAAATTTTAATCAGTACACCCACCAAAAAAAGAAAACCGTACGTATTCTCCTTTTCTTAATCTATTTTGCGTTTTCTTCTTCCATGCGTTTTCGTTTTCCTTGCTTTTTCCGTTATCTTCTCGACTCTGGAATCCTAGCGTCTAAATCCAAGCTTAAGCGTTAAGCGGAGTAATTCAACATAATAGTAAGTAGTTTTTTTTTTTTTTGAAGTTGATTAATTTTATACAAAATTGTATTTTTTTTAATATCACCATTATCAAATAAGTTATTTTCTGAAATCTTGAAAATTTGATAGAAATATGTATGAGAAGAGAAGCCATTTATATCTTGATGAGGGAGATGGTTGTGACAGGACTAAGGAAATTGTAGAAAATCAAGGGTTTTATTCAAAATTAATAAATAATGATGATGATGACGAATGACTAGTTGAAGCCGTGAAAGAAGAAAACAAAAAATGATGGATGATTTAGAACAACCTTCGGACAATCCTGAAAAATCAAATTTTGATATGGTAATCAAGAAATATATATGACTTTCACATTTTTTCCATAGTAAAAATAATGGGCTGTAGGTACTTAAATTGCTAAAGTGACTTGTTTATTGTTAGCTTCATTTTTGATGAACCTATTAATGTTTTGCTCCATGATCTGTTTATTTATAGAAAAGATTTCTTATTTTTCCCTCACCACTTCATTTGGATTTTTATGCATATGTATACTAGCATGTATGAATGACTAGCATGAGCGGCTGCACAAGTTAACATATACAGCAAGAGAACTTGAATACCAAATGAAAATCTTATAATTGACATGTCGGTATAATTTATATAAAAAACATGTTGCATACAATAGATTTATAATGTGTATTTTTTTTCATATAATTATCTAGTATGAGATCTTGATTTTGGGCTAGTTGAATTATTATTATTAATTTGATATTAGAATTGTGAAATAACGCAGAATTATGAAACAAGAAGCACAAAATCGATTGTTAGATATATAATAGGGTGAAATATGTAAGTTAATCCACTCGTGGATTAACTTACAAAATAGTTGTGGATTAACTTATTAAAGTAAAATAGTGGACTAGCTTATTAAAACTGTGGATTAGAATAAAAATTACCTTTTATATTTGGACAAAAGAGCATATTTTATCTTTTTCAACGCAAGGAAAAGGCTTAACACATAAAAATCTAGAACATATTTTATATTTGTACAAAAGAACATATTTTACCTTGGCTCAGGTTTGTACATTTCTGAATTTGTTGGGTAGAGCAGTTGTCCAACCTACCCTCAAGCTGGATACGTTACTGCTTTGCTACTGTCTCCCCTCTCCATTTTGATGCATATTCTCCTCTTCACGTAACACAGCGATATGCTATTCATCATACTCACGAAACAAGTTTGCAACCTATTCACGACTCCATATGTGAACATATTTCTTCACGCCACCCTTTTCAGTTCGAGCAGCAGCTCACTCTATCCACCTTGTCAGACCCACCAATGTACCCCAACTCTTCGCAAAAACAGGTCGTGCCCAGCCCTAGGCTGTTGCTCTAAAACTTAGCGAAGCAAAACATGTCGAACACTCCAATATAGACATACACACACACACACACACACACACACACATATATATATATATATATATATATATATATAGGCGAGCGTTCAATGGCACCCGGAATAGTGCAACACCCCTAAATGCCCCTGATTTCCACCACATATCCTGTTTCTCTCTCCCTCCACTCATTCTCTCACCTTCCACTAACTTAAACTACAATAAGTACTTGGTTTCTATTAAGGGGCATTTGGGGTGCTCACTATTTGGGGTGCCATTGAATACTCCTCATATATATATATATATATATATATATATATGGGGCAGGTTCGAGTGGCTATTGTTCGGTGCAAATGGTGGGCTGAAATTCAGGGGTGCTCCCTGATCCTATCCCTATACATACATACGTACATAGATATATATATATATATATATATATGAGGAGAGTTCAATGGCACCCCAAATAGTGAGCACCCGATTTGTCTCTCTATATAAACCAAGCATTTATACTGGAATAAGTGAGTGGGAGGAGAGAGAATGAGTGGGAGGAGAGAGAGGGAAATACTTGGTGGAAATCAGAAGGCAAATGGGGTGATACACTATTTGGGATGCCATTGAACTCATATTTGGGAAATCAGACATCAATGGCACCCCAAATAGTGAGCACCCCATTTGCCCCCCATATAAACCAAGCATTTATATTAGAATAAGTGAGTGGGAGGTTAGAGAATGTGGAGGGAGAGAGAAATGGAATATGGGGTCGAAATCAGGGGGCATTTAGGGGTGCTGCACTATTTGGGGTGCCATTGAACGCTCGCTATATATATATATATATATATATATAGGGAAAGTCTATTTAGACACAAAATGTTGACACAAATTTAGACACAAGCAATCTCAGCCACAAGATCTCCCCCTGAATTCCACCTCACACATAAAGACAAACAAATCCTACAGTTCAGATTTTGTGTCTCTAATTCTGTGTTTAATTTTGTGTCCCAATAGCTACTCCCATATATATATGTATGTGTATATATATATATATGAGTTCGAAGAATATATTTATTTTAATATTTTTAATGCAGTAAGTACGTCGAAAACATGGAAAGCTTCGTCTAAATTGAAGAAGGAACATAAGGTGAGGACCAGGAGTAGTGTATTTATAATATTGTAAAGTCGTGGGTGTGAAGTAATAGGTTACGGTAGAATACAGGTAGGTTGACAGAGTTTAAGGGGGCAAGTATTTTTTCTAATTCCTTTGTCTGTAAGGTTTTGATAATAGGATGGCATGTTTTTCGTGGTTGGCGCATCTTATTGCATTGCATTTAATTTTTGATAAAGACTTTTAAAGAAAAGGACAGCGTACACGTCGGCTGTTGAAACATAGGTTAGATTTTTGGTTATATAGTTAAATGTATTCCTCTATGAAAAATTCCGTTCATGTACGATCCTCTATGGACAAAACTAAAATTACTATCGTATAAGCGATGTTCCTCAATCCCAAAGATATAATAAAATAGACAAATTAACTTATTTTGTGAAACCCCAAAAATGCTGATATAGGGTGTAAAACATTCAAAATAAAAAGTTACTTATTTTTAAAATAAAAATTACAATAAAATTCTGAAAATTATATTATAACTACATTTCAAAAAATTCAAAACCAATATTTAATTATATTAAATAGTCGTTATGGTTTATAAACTATTCCATAGCGACATTCTGAGATTTTGATTTGGACATAACTCACAATCTATAACACGAAATCTTGATTTTCCACTTCAATTAGAAAAATATAATTCAACGGATTTAGACGTTTCCTGTTTCGAAGAAATCCGGCATATAATGAACCATGTATACTCGTTTAAAGTTGGAAACGTAATATTACGAACTACCGCGACGTTAAGAGTTCGTTTATAATTATATTATAATTATGCGTTCAAACTTCATTTATTAATAAATACGTTATTATAATTCAGTTCTAAATTCAATTAAATATCATATATTATCCAAATTACGTAATATTGTCAATTCAATTATTTTCGACTATTTCGGGAATTAAATTTATTATTCCACTATCTATATTAAATAAAAAATTCAATATATTTGAATTCGAACCATTTAAATTATCAAATTGCTATATTAAAACAATTAAATTAATCATCTATTATAATGCTAAAATTCTGTGATGTTACAACTGCTCCTAAGGTATATCCCTACCTCTATCAATCCAGTTGTTGTACTAAGTAAGAGTAATAGCATGATAGATTTGATGGTAACGGGAGTTCGCTTCACAGTTGAAAGTATCAGATGGCTTGTAAGCTTCACTGTTAACTCATACCTTGGGTTAAAGGGGTGGGTAGCTTAATCGTATGTTCAATGCTAGGTTGAATTGATTAACCTAAAAATATAGATGTACGGTTGAATGAAAACTAGTCGGTACATATTTTTGATATGGGGAACATAGATTTTTCATTACAAAAATGTTGTTTTGACTCTCTCCTCATTACAACTCACAAGACAAATTTATATGAACATGTTACTAGAGCTGTACGAGATTGGTTGTTGAAGAAGTCTTCTTTTTGTCATGCTCAATATTAATGTACCGACTTGTATCCACTAATTCTATGCTTATAGGCATAGTCTGTATTATTCTTATCCTATCTTATTTTACGCAATGAGTCTACACTTATAAATCTATTATTACGCTCATGCTTATTTGTGGGTACCAAATCCAACAATCTGTGCTTTGATCGACATAAGTATTGGTTTTTTTCGAGATTTGGGTCCACTAAATGTCAGTTCTTACAAGCCGATCATCCACCTTGCATTGTTAATTCATTAGTTCTTTCTTAACGCATCATTCTCTATATTGTTTTGGAAAAAGAAAAATAAATATTGCAAAAATCGTTGTGGCCTTAAAATCTAAGCTGCCAACCCTACCACGTCGTTCTTCGTCACTACAATCTCCTCCTAGACCATTACAAACTCTATTAAGCTTGGTGTCACTAAGATTTTGATATTGTGCACTACTACCGTGTGCATAATAATATTCGTATTGATGCAGTTATGCAACTTCAATAGTACACAAATGCTTCAATTGTGCACTATAATAGGTATTGAAGACTCCCTATGGTCGATTTACTTAACATTTTTTCTATTAATTTACATAAAGGCACATGCAAGCCTGTCTAATGCGAGTTAGAACCCAAACTACACCAAATGCTTAATAAAAAATACAAACCATTATACTAATCGTTTAAACGGTTCATTCGTGGTTTGGTTTTGATGTCATATGGTCTGAATTTGATCTGATCTGGTTTGACCTCGTATTAAATATAAAATAAGAGAACTACTTCCATCAATAATCAATTTACGAAGTGCAATGCTCACAAGTTATCCTGAATCGAAAGATTGGTTTCTAATTATACGAATACTTAAATTTTACAATTAATGACGAGTAATATTGTTTTAGTAAATTAACCAAGCATCAATATTAATACACGTAAGAATTAAGTAAGATATCTCAAATAAAATTATAATTATAATTTATCCCAAAAAATGATAAGGAAACTATTACACTACAACTATAATTTTCTTCCATTTTGATAACGATTGTTGTTAACATAACAACATACTGAAAATAGAGTACGCATCGTTAAAATAAAAAACTATAAAAGAATTAGTTATATTTTTATCATAAGATTACTAATGCAAATATTCAGTTCGGTTTAGTTTTGCTGAGTCGACAGTACAAACCGCTACTGAACTGCATCATTGTTAGTCAGTTTAGTTTGATTATTTGCTTTAAAGAGATGATTCAGTATGATTTTCCACACCAGTTTTGTGGTTCCACCGGTTTTACAGTTCGATGTGGTCGGTTTTCGTATGGTGGTGCGGTTTATGTCCACCCTGAATTTTACATATAATTTTCATTTATATGCATAAAATTTTAAAACGTGAAAAATGCGATGTTCGAATGGTTTAACCAATTGGAATATCAAATTTATAATGGTTCAATTTGTAGTCCGATCATTATAATTATGCTTTACTCAGTAGTTTACATAACCTTTCGATTGATTTCCTCATAAACATTTTTCTCTTAACAGTTACTTTTCATTTGTACTATTGATAAATAGAATTCAACGAACATGATATTCATGGAATTTTCAAAGTTTTTGAAATACACCATTCATCAATGGAATCTCACATTTTACTAATCATTAACGGTATTTTACTATTAATTTTCATCGATTCCACCAATAAAATAGCTTAAAATAAAATTGTTCTATTCACTAAAACATTTGCACCAACACCACAAGCCTACTCTTTATAAGGATAACCTTATAAAACATAGGGTGACAAACACGTTGAACACAAATAATTGAATATGAAAATCCAAATAATTTAGCTTGCGCTAACCATATGATTAATACGAGCATTGAGCAAGGGCCATATACACGGACCATGAAATTTATTGGTTGATTTAATTTCTTGGCACACATATCAAAGAAATAAAAAACAACACATTGTTGATTTCAAATTTTACACTTTAAAGATTTCAAATAGTATGATAGGAGATCAAATCTTTCATTGCCTAGTACGAACATGTACCCGCACATGATCACCATTACCTATTCCAATCCAATTGGTTAAATTAACCGTTCAACCAAATGAAATTAAGGTGTTGGATTGCACATAGAAAAAACACACAAAATTTGAGGATGAATGTATTCTTTTGGTAGATAAAGAACTGGGAACGTTAGCGTAACATCCTTATTGTGTTTCATAACACAAAACATATCCTTCCGTTAAAACATATGAAAATTAGGTCCTTATTTTTAAATGTGGCACTGAAAATTTAATTTATACCCTTACCGTCATTTCAAAACACTCTATGCATGAAAAATCCATCTTTTTCATAATTTCTGCTATCAAATCCTTCTCCCTCATTGACGATCGAGCAAATAAATAAATCAAACAATGATTTTCAATATTTTCAAACACATACTTAAGAAATCTGCTACAAAATCGCCATTTTCAACAGAATGTAGCTTGCGATGGCAAGAACAAAGGTATCACTTCAATCTTCTTGTTTCATCTTTCTGCATTGCCAATGCATATTAGGGTTTCTAGTAAAATGTATTCGACATGTTTTAGGGTTCATCGTAACGTAGTTGACAAATTTTAGGGCATGCAAACGATTAATAAAAAAACACTATAAATAGGAATAATTGTTGTAATATATATGAGTGAATATTCTCTTGTCATATTCTATTTAGTCCCACATCATGGGAATAAGTCTAACATCAACTCTAAAGCCTATATATAAAGGAGCCAACGTAATAGAAATTGTAGACACTTGAAGCAACAGAAATAAAAGTCTCTCCCTATCTTTCTTTTCTCTCTAATGGCTTCTCTTTTATATATGTTCTGTTTTATTTTATAACACATTATCGACACGAGATTCCACTAGAGCTAAAAAATTTATGTTTTGAAATCATTTAGATCTACATCTATGTTTTTGTATCTTCTGCTTAAATGTGATTCATACTTCTAGATCTCTTTTTTTTTTCAGTTTTTGTAGATTTAGATTCTATTTTAGTGGATCTAACTTTTTAGATCTAATTATCTATATTGATCCTAAATATGTGTTGATATATTCTTTCAATTCTTTGCGGATCTAATTTTGAGTGTTCCAAATCCAAATGGAGGTTTAATTATATATGTATTGTTTACATTATTGATGATGTAGAGGTAGATCTAGTTTTATCCTTTTCGATCTACCATTACTTTTCATATGTAATTTTTTTTGGATAGACTAAAGACAAAATATCTCTTGAAAAAAAAACAATTCTTTCAATTGAGGAACCTAAAGTTCTTATGTAAATGACCTGAAGTTCATATACAATTTTTTTTTTCAAATGAGGAACCTGAAGTTCATATGCAAATGAGGAACCTAAAGTTTATAAACAAATGAAAAATCATAAAGTATATTAATTCTTTGGAATATGAAATAATATGAACCTGAAGTTCATATGTTGAAGAAGAAAAAATTGAAGCCTGAAGTTTTCTTAAAAGTTGTGACATAAAAAGATTGTACTTCCAGAAGAACTTAAAAGAGACACATACATTATAATATGTGACAACAACATTGGATTCAATAGAAAATCTCTAAATGGGTTTCATCTAACTGACATCTTTCATGTACAATTTATACTAACTGAATATCCTGAAGATATAGTATGCATATTAATCTCTTGAAGAGAAATTTTAGAGATTTAATTTTAGGTAGCAAATCCAACATCCTAGAAGAGATGTTAGAGATTTTTTTGTTGCATTGCAATTACATAAATAAAAGATATGTTCCCTGAAGAAATATCATACACTCCAGAAGTAGTTATTTCTTTTCTCTCTTAAATCTTATTATTTTTTTAATGCAAGTTTATGGAATTATTCATATTAAAGAATATAAAATCTCAATTCTATAATTATGCATTTCTACTCAATTCTGGATAAGATATTACATATATATATATATATATATGGTATTTTAGAAAATTTGATTATTGAGAAATTGTAACAACCCAAAAATCTGGGCCAGTTTAAAATTTTTATTTTGGCAATTTTAGCGAATTTTGATTATTTAAAATGAATTATTTTAAATAATATCGACGAGAAATTTATTTTGAATATAATTCGAACGTATATATTTATACGCGTCGTCGTTAGAATATAAATAATTATATATAATTATAAAAGGAATTGAAAATGGCGCGGTAGTTCGATAATTCGATTTCAAACTTCAATTGAATGTACCGGGTGCAAAACAATCCGGATTTTAGTGAAACCAAAAATAATGGAATCTAATAGTGAATATCTTTCCAACGAATCCGAATAATCGAGATTTCATAGCGGGAATCAAAAGATATGTCCAGTTGAAAATTCTGAATAGTCGCTATGGAATTCAGGCCCTTAAAAATGGACATTTTGCAAACGACCTCGGATTTCGACGAAACCAGTTTTGTTGGGTCCGTGATGTTAAATTATTGCTAGGTTTCAAATTTCATAATTTTTCGAATCAATATGTGAGCGTGGCAAAGGAAAACGCGTTTGACCAGTTTCAGTTGATTTTAATCGACTGGGAATTGGCCATTTTTCAAACGGTCTCAGAATTGGATGAAATTAGTTTTGTTAGGACCGTATCGTCGATACGAAGCTAGAAAATATTTTTCAGGAATTTTTCTAGTTAGTATGTGACCCCGGTAATTTGAAATGTACGTTTAAAATTCAATATAGTGATTTAAATATAAATTCAACGGAAACTGATCGAAACAGTCGAATCAGCTTGCGATACATATCCCATTGTGTTCGGAATGGGGGTAAAACGTTAGGGACGACAGGCGGTGGACCTCGTTTCGAGGTCATATGGAAAAGTACCTTTTTTGAAATTAAAATAATAATAAAAAAAAAACCCCAGGCCCTTATCCTTATCATGCCCGGTCAAACACCCCCCCCTTTTTTATCGTTCATTCACGAAAAAAAAAAAAAGAGAAACTGACGAAATCACGATCGATGGCGCCTCCACCTCGTCGACGAGAGCCGCCCCATCGCGCCGCCTGACCCCGCCTCCTCCAGTTCACCTCGCGACAGCTTTCCCCTCCCCCCCTCGACGTGAAGAACCGCAGCCACCCTCCCCCTTTTCTTTTCCCCGTCCGATTCCCCTAACCCTAGCCGCCATCCCCTGGACCCCCGACCACCGCCTACGCCAGTCCCCACCCCCACGGCCTCCTCTCCGATCCCCTCCAACTATGGTGCAGCAGCCCCTCCCCAAATCCGAAAGGTGATTGTTATATATATTTAAATTCAGTTTTAATTATAGTTTTTTTTATTTAAAATATATATCATTAACATGAAAAGTTTGATTTTCATAAGTAGGGAGGTTTATTTTTATAGATATGAATGGCTATAAAAAAGATTAGAATTTTAAAGCAAGGAAAGATTTGATCTTTACCCTTGTAAAGATATGATTTTTTATATTGAACATAGAGAAATAAAAATATGATTTTTATATTTTTAAAGAATTAAAAATATAATTTTTACATGTTAGGAATATTAAAAATATCATCTTTTTATAGGTAGCAAAATAAAATGCGATTTCCATAGGGATAGAATTGGAAAGGTAAAATCTTTAAAAATAAAAAGGCAATATTTTAACAATAGAAAAGGCGAAAACTTTATTTTTATAAAGGCGAAAACTTTATTTTTATAAAGGCGAAAACTTTATTTTTATAAAGGCGAAAACATTATTTTTATAAAGGCGAAAACTTTATTTTTATAAAGGCGAAAACTTTATTTTTAAAAGGGCGAAATCTTTATATTGAAAAGGGCGAAATCTTAATATTGAAAAGGCGAAATCTATATTTTTGAAATGGATTTTTATATATTGAATAGCAAAGTAAAAATATGATTTTTATATATTGAACTTCGAAATAAAAATATGATTTTTATATATTGAACTTCGAAGTAAAAATATGATTTTTATATATTGAACTTCGAAATAAAAATATGATTTTTATATATTGAACTTCGAAATAAAAATATGATTTTTATATATGGAATACCAGTAAAAATTCGATTTTTACATATGTAGTGGCTACGGGCAACGAAGATGACGAAGATGCGATAGCGATGAAGATTTCTATCAATGAAGTGCCATGGAGCTAGGATAGCTATAGGTGAGAATTTCTCACCTTTCCATTTCATTTCTATTTATATATATATACTAGGATGCAGACGGTGCTTAGTAGCACCCGACACAATCGTCCACAGACCATGGACTTGTTTGTTTGGTTGCATAGATTAGTTATATGATTTGATTTGAATTTGGTTGTTTGGTGATTTTGATTGATGTGTGAATGGCGTGGGCCTTCACTAGACCGGGGATAAGGCTAGGCCTTGTCCCGTTTCTAGTATCGTGCCGTTATGCCGCCGAAATTTTCTAAAATAAGTTAGAAAAATAAAATATCATTTTATTTAAGAGAATGAACTGAATAGAAATTCATATATTAAAATAAAATGTTTTATCATTAAAAATATAATTTTTAACGTGAAGTGAATAGAATAAAATATTCATTTACAAACCGGACGGTTTGTTTATGTACACCTATTTGAAGGACATTGATTGGGTCGATAAATTTTACACATCGCCGAACTGCACAAATAAAATCTGTGTTTAATTGTTTGAAACCCCACACGGGTGTTAGGATGAAATTTGAAGTTCACTCATCCTGATTGATTAAATATGTCGATCGATCGATTGACAGGCTGTTATAAGCGTTAGATATCTATATTTGATGCTTATACAGTGTAGTGCACTTTGGTTGATGGTTGATTATTTTTCAATGCTATTATATACATGTGTTGTATGAAAATCCATATAATTAACTTTATATGGTAATTGATTGGGCCTCATTCCAATTTGAAAAATAAAGAATAATATAAAATAAAGGTTCATGTGTTGACAGTACTCATCCATTGAGATTGGTCATGTGTTGAACGAAATATTTTAATAATAAAGTTTACATCTTTATCAATATAAAAAAAAAAGGTTCATGTGTTGATAGTTTCATCCATTGAGATTGGTCATGTGTTGAACGAAATATTTTAATAATAAAGTTTACATCTTTATCAATATAAAATAAAGGTTCATGTGTTGACAATTTCATCCATTGAGATTGGTCATGTGTTGAACGAAATATTTTAATAATAAAGTTTACATCTTTATCAATATAAAATAAAGGTTCATGTGTTGACAGTACTCATCCATTGAGATTGGTCATGTGTTGAACGAAATATTTTGATAATAACAACTATTTTGAAAAAGAAATATTTGAAATAGAATATTTGAAAATAGAAATGAAATGAATTGAAAACGATTTCGAAATGAATTGAATTCAAAACGATTTCGAAATGAAATGAATTGAAAACGATTTCGAAATGAAATGAATTGAAAACGATTTCGAAATGAAATGAATTGAAAACGATTTCGAAATGAAATGAATTGAAAACGATTTTGAAATAAATTGAATATAAAACGAATTCAAATTGAATTGAAAGCAAATTGAAATGAATTCAAATTGAATTGAAATTTGAATTGAATAGAAATGAATTTTAAAACGAATTTATAAAGAAGAATTCAATTTTGATTTGAATTGAAATGGAAGTTGAAATTGCTTTTGAAACGAATTTAAAACTATTTATATAATTCGTTTTAAATAGAGATCGACGAAATATATATTATATATATTATATATATAATATAATGGCCTGAATAGAACGCGCCGCACCGTGGCAGTTCGTGAATTTCAACCATTTATTTCAAACGGACATTACGGGAGATCCGACCGTCGGATTCTCCTAAAATCGGAACCGTTGGGTTCGTATCGAAAAGAGCTTTCTAACGAATATGAGAAATTAGAAATCTAACGGTTGGATTTGGAATTATGTCCAAATCAAATTTGAAAAAGGTCGCTGTAAGTGCAGTTCGATGGCCATTGATGGAAATCGACTGTACGGGCCTTGATAAAATTATTAAAAATAGTAATAATTTGTGTAAGATCATAAGAAATGATTTAGAAAGGATTGGGATGAAAAACTCCATATTTGAAAAGATAAAAATAGATTTTTATCGAAATGAACTAGCTTTGAACTAGAACTATAATTCTATTTATTTTTAAATAAATAAATTGAATTTGAAAAGGGTTTTAAAAATAACCAGAATTTCCAATAATTATATTGGAATGGATTTGAATCGAAATTGTCTTCGGAATATTTCGATATTGGATTTCGTGATGATACAGATATTGTTATGGGAATTTGAAAGATATAGATATATATATCGTTATTTCCAATACGATATTTGTTGGTCGTAGAATTTGATATTGAATATAAGCCGATATATTTTCTATTCAGAGCCTTGTATTTAATATCAAATATGATTTGGGTTTGTCGTGAATGGTGTCTTCACTAACACTGTTCTTGAACCCAGTTGAGAAAAGATTAAATCTTTTATTTAGATTTAATGAAGTGTACCAATTAAATAATATTTAATTGGAATGAATTGATATTGATTTTTGGGTTTATCGTGAACAGTGTTTTAAAATAACATTCGTTCTTTAACCCGATAATTAATGGAATGTGACTTTGGGTTTATCGTGAACCGTGTTTTAAATGACACGGATTCTTTAACACAGTTAACGATTAAAACTAAGTGGAGTTTTAATGAATCTTTAATTAGATTGAAATGATCGAAAATGGAGTATCACCAGTTTTGCTCCAGGCGATAGTTAAATCTTTAATTAGATTTGAACGAGAAATGGTAATTGAATTTACCGATAACACTGTGGTGTTAGATATGAAGTATTACCAGTTTTACTTCATGGGATGAATAGGTTGGGATGGGGAAATTAAAATAAATGATTACTTCGGTAAGGTTCGCTAATTCCGACTAGTTTTGAATTGATATTCAAAAGATAGATTAAAGAATAAATTCAGGAATTTATCTTGGATAAAATTAATGGGAACCTTTCCCTATGAATGTGAAATTTAGAAACTAACTGTCGGTTAGCTAAGCAGAATGGTTTTCTGGATATTGATCTGATGTTGGTTTCGGCCTTCGGGGTTAATATTTGGGGAATTATTCTCTTGATTAATTTACGGTTAGTGACTAATGAATTGGAATGAGGCGTATGTTGTGTTTGTGTAACACTTTTATAATATATACGCGAGTTATTCGGAAAGACCGGGTTTATCCCATTCTGAATAACTGATACGGCGATAAGTCGAAGATGAAGACGGTGGTCGAAGACCGGAGGTCTTCACGTCGTTTGGGTAATTACCGATGATCTTGATTGGGCTGTACACCCAAGAAGATGGAAACAGTTAGTGATCGTCCAGACGTACTTGGAGATCGATGGATATGCGGGGTACTAGGTGCCTCCGGTTTCGTTCAGACCCAGAACGGACTTGTAAATGGATTGTGTGTCTGACATTGGATTTTAGTCCGTGTGATTGATCTCTATTAAATATATATCTGTTTTGCGGCGGAGAATTTATTCTCTTGCTTAACGCCCTTCTCTGAGACGTACGAGCTCAGGGGTTATATATTGATGGATATAAATCGCATGGAGTGAATTGCCTGTGTGGCATGCTAAGATGCAAATGATCAAAGCTTCTGTTGAAAAGCAAAGTCTTGTGGTTGATGATCGAAGCATGGCCTTTGTGGCGTAGCTTTGTGTAACGTTGATTCGCGAGTATCACACCCGGTATGAATCAAAAACGGGAGACGGACCTCAGGGAGGGCCTACGTTTCCTCCTAGCTAAAAGTGGCGTCAGTGGTTTTACACGCCCTGACGAGTTTGACTTATGTGGTTGTTGCTGTTGCGAGGCGCCTCGGACTGATCGGTCGTTCTCGAACCGATGGAGTCATTTAGTTGGCTCGCTTACGCCCCAAAGGGCGGCGAAACGTAGTGCTCAGGTATAATAATCCACATCGGTGGACCGGCCCTGTCGCTCCAAGGCTTGCCTGCGCGCTTGCCTGAGACTCGGGCTAGGCAGTCTCGAATCATTGAGGATCTTGGCCCTAGCCTCGGTTCATACCATAAATGATAACCCAACTTCCAATACGACATTTGCGGTTTTGATTGTAAACTTATATATGGCGACATAGTGTTATGGGCCATTCATGCCGCCTATGATTGATACTTATGATTTGAAGTGTTTTATACACTATGCACTTATAATAGTATCAAATGATTTGTTTTAAACGTATCAAGCATTCTTTGGCTGTTATAAGGGAAAACCCTATCCTCGGCTGCGTTGCATTATGTGATGGGACCTGGGTCTTATAACAGCTTCATTTTTCTTTATTTAGCATTGCGCTATTTGTTTTATGCACTGGTATTCTTGGGAGGAAACCCGTTCCGTGTTATACGGCGTGGTCCCTTGATTTACCTAACTTTGAAAATAAAGATTAATAACTGTTTTAGTTCTCACACCAGTCCCATGACTGACCTGGAGTTTATTGTTTTAACCTAAACTCTGGGTGCCCCTATTTTGACACGGGCAGCTAGTAGTTTTGGTTTTGCAGATTTATATTCGCAGGATCCTGGTTTACAGCTGGAACGATATCCGGAAAGCTTTGTATCCGTATATCTCCTTCAGTTGTGTATTGTATTATTTTCCGCTGCTATGTATTTAAATGTAATTTAAATCTCTGATATTTCTGTGTAATATTTATTTGTTTATATTCTTGTAATCTGATGCATTGTTGTAATATACAATGAAATGTTCTTCTATATGTGTTCTGTTGTGGCTTGTTTCTCGAACTATCCGACACTTTCCTTTACGGGGAAGTTACGGGTTTTCACAGTTGGTATCAGAGCTTTGGTTTACAAAGCTCAGAGAACAAGGCACATTAGAATCATACGAAAGAATTCATCAGATATTGGATTAGTAATATCCAATGAGAATGACTCGTTAGAGATAGGATCAGTAGTATCCTAGAACGAGTGTGAAGAGTATATTTTTAAAAATGAAAACAAATTTTGTTTTGAAAATTTAAATCAATTGTTCGTATTTGATTATTTATTTTATATTGATTAGGACAATCCAAAATATAAAGATTTTTGCGTATGCGCCTAGCTAGCGTGTATTCGAAGTTTTAATATATTGGATAGATATAGCATCACACCCTAGTCGCCCGGAGATGATGTTGATAATGACCATGGCATCATCAATATTTATGTTCGTGCTCCGAAGGTGTGATTTCTATATATTTCCTATTGACTGGTGTGAGAACCAAAATTAGATAGGGCTTATTGTTGTGATTTGGCATCAAAAATCTGATTTTTGACTATGTATCAAAATTATGAATTTGAAACTCTAATTCACTAATTGATTGATGTTTGTGTTGTTTGTTTAGTTGTTTGCTAATTTTGAAACATTTAGCCTAATTGAACCAAACATTGAATTGTATTTAAAATCGGTCGCATTTGCTTGCATATACATATACTTACATTGGACAGGTCATAGCAAGGAGGCTAGAGCTGAGAATAAAATTTGTTTGCCCGACAAATAGGTACATGTTTACTGCATAATTTACTGTTTTGTTTGGGTGATGATGATTTTATGAGCCTATTGGCTAGCCGCTTGGCTTTTTCTTTTTCTTTTTGAGATCTGAAGGACCGGGGAAGCTATTTGAAATTCCCCGATGCTCCCGGTGCAGGGGAGGTTATGGCGAAATTTTTCGAAAATTTAGGGTGTTAGCCAAATTTTTGAATTTTTTTGAAAATTCTCAGAAACTGAAAAGTTGGAGAAGGGAAGCCAGATCGAATGTAGTGTTGAATGATCAAACCACTTTCGACTTTGTTCCTTTTCGGGGACGAAAAGTTTTAAGTGGGGGAGATTGTAACAACCCGAAAATCTGGGCCAGTTTAAAATTTATATTTTGGCAATTTTAGCGAATTTTGATTATTTAAAATGAATTATTTTAAATAATATTGACGAGAAATTTATTTTGAATATAATTCGAATGTATATATTTATACGCGTCGTCGTTAGAATATAAATAATTATATATAATTATAAAAGGAATTGAAAATGGCGCGGTAGTTCGATAATTCGATTTCAAACTTCAATTGAATGTACCGGGTGCAAAACAATCCGGATTTTAGTGAAACCAAAAATAATGGAATTTAATAGTGAATATCTTTCCAACGAATCCGAATAATCGAGATTTCATAGCGGGAATCAAAAGATATGTCCAGTCGAAAATTCTGAATAGTCGCTATGGAATTCAGGCCCTTAAAAATGGACATTTTGCAAACGACCTCGGATTTCGACGAAACCAGTTTTGTTGGGTCCGTGATGTTAAATTATTGTTAGGTTTCAAATTTCATAATTTTTCGAATCAATATGTGAGCGTGGCAAAGGAAAACGCGTTTGACCAGTTTCAGTTGATTTTAATCGACTGGGAATTGGCCATTTTTCAAACGGTCTCAGAATTGGATGAAATTAGTTTTGTTAGGACCGTATCGTCGATACGAAGCTAGAAAATATTTTTCAGGAATTTTTCTAGTTAGTATGTGACCCCGGTAATTTGAAATGTACGTTTAAAATTCAATATAGTGATTTAAATATAAATTCAACAGAAACTGATCGAAACAGTCGAATCAGCTTGCGATACATATCCCATTGTGTTCGGAATGGGGGTAAAACGTTAGGGACGACAGGCGGTGGACCTCGTTTCGAGGTCATATGGAAAAGTACCTTTTTTGAAATTAAAATAATAATAAAAAAAAAATAAAACCCCAGGCCCTTATCCTTATCATGCCCGGTCAAACACCCCCCCTTTTTTATCGTTCATTCACGAAAAAAAAAGAGAAACTGACGAAATCACGATCGATGGCGCCTCCACCTTGTCGACGAGAGCCGCCCCATCGCGCCGCCTGACCCCGCCTCCTCCAGTTCACCTCGCGACAGCTTTCCCCTCCCCCCCTCGACGTGAAGAACCGCAGCCACCCTCCCCCTTTTCTTTTTCCCCGTCCGATTCCCCTAACCCTAGCCGCCATCCCCTGGACCCCCGACCACCGCCTACGCCAGTCCCCACCCTTACGGCCTCCTCTCCGATCCCCTCCAACTATGGTGCAGCAGCCCCTCCCCAAATCCGAAAGGTGATTGTTATATATATTTAAATTCAGTTTTAATTATAGTTTTTTATTTAAAATATATATCATTAACATGAAAAGTTTGATTTTCATAAGTAGGGAGGTTTATTTTTATAGATATGAATGGCTATAAAAAAGATTAGAATTTTAAAGCAAGGAAAGATTTGATCTTTACCCTTGTAAAGATATGATTTTTATATTGAACATAGAGAAATAAAAATATGATTTTTATATTTTTAAAGAATTAAAAATATAATTTTTACATGTTAGGAATATTAAAAATATCATCTTCTTATAGGTAGCAAAATAAAATGCGATTTCCATAGGGATGGAATTGGAAAGGTAAAATCTTTAAAAATAAAAAGGCGATATTTTAACAATAGAAAAGGCGAAAACTTTATTTTTATAAAGGCGAAAACTTTATTTTTATAAAGGCGAAAACTTTATTTTTATAAAGGCGAAAACTTTATTTTTAAAAGGGCGAAATCTTTATATTGAAAAGGGCGAAATCTTTATATTGAAAAGGGCGAAATCTTTATATTGAAAAGGCGAAATCTATATTTTTGAAATGGATTTTTATATATTGAATAGCAAAGTAAAAATATGATTTTTATATATTGAACTTCGAAATAAAAATATGATTTTTATATATTGAACTTCGAAGTAAAAATATGATTTTTATATATTGAACTTCGAAATAAAAATATGATTTTTATATATTGAACTTCGAAATAAAAATATGATTTTTATATATGGAATACCAGTAAAAATTCGATTTTTACATATGTAGTGGCTACGGGCAACGAAGATGACGAAGATGCGATAGCGATGAAGATTTCTATCAATGAAGTGCCGTGGAGCTAGGATAGCTATAGGTGAGAATTTCTCACCTTTCCATTTCATTTCTATTTATATATATATACTAGGATGCAGACGGTGCTTAGTAGCACCCGACACAATCGTCCACAGACCATGGACTTGTTTGTTTGGTTGCATAGATTAGTTATATGATTTGATTTGAATTTGGTTGTTTGGTGATTTTGATTGATGTGTGAATGGCGTGGGCCTTCACTAGACCGGGGATAAGGCTAGGCCTTGTCCCGTTTCTAGTATCGTGCCGTTATGCCGCCGAAATTTTCTAAAATAAGTTAGAAAAATAAAATATCATTTTATTTAAGAGAATGAACTGAATAGAAATTCATATATTAAAATAAAATGTTTTATCGTTAAAAATATAATTTTTAACATGAAGTGAATAGAATAAAATATTCATTTACAAACCGGACGGTTTGTTTATGTACACCTATTTGAAGGACATTGATTGGGTCGATAAATTTTACACATCGCCCAACTGCACAAATAAAATCTGTGTTTAATTGTTTGAAACCCCACACGGGTGTTAGGATGAAATTTGAAGTTCACTCATCCTGATTGATTAAATATGTCGATCGATCGATTGACAGGCTGTTATAAGCGTTAGATATCTATATTTGATGCTTATACAGTGTAGTGCACTTTGGTTGATGGTTGATTATTTTTCAATGCTATTATATACATGTGTTGTATGAAAATCCATATAATTAACTTTATATGGTAATTGATTGGGCCTCATTCCAATTTGAAAAATAAAGAATAATATAAAATAAAGGTTCATGTGTTGACAGTACTCATCCATTGAGATTGGTCATGTGTTGAACGAAATATTTTAATAATAAAGTTTACATCTTTATCAATATAAAATAAAGGTTCATGTGTTGACAGTTTCATCCATTGAGATTGGTCATGTGTTGAACGAAATATTTTAATAATAAAGTTTACATCTTTATCATTATAAAATAAAGGTTCATGTGTTGACAGTTTCATCCATTGAGATTGGTCATGTGTTGAACGAAATATTTTAATAATAAAGTTTACATCTTTATCAATATAAAATAAAGGTTCATGTGTTGACAGTACTCATCCATTGAGATTGGTCATGTGTTGAACGAAATATTTTGATAATAACAACTATTTTGAAAAAGAAATATTTGAAATAGAATATTTGAAAATAGAAATGAAATGAATTGAAAACGATTTCGAAATGAATTGAATTGAAAACGATTTCGAAATGAAATGAATTGAAAACGATTTCGAAATGAAATGAATTGAAAACGATTTCGAAATGAAATGAATTGAAAACGATTTCGAAATAAATTAAATATAAAACGAATTCAAATTGAATTGAAAGCAAATTGAAATGAATTCAAATTGAATTGAAATTTGAATTGAATAGAAATAAATTTTAAAACGAATTTATAAAGAAGAATTCAATTTTGATTTGAATTGAAATGGAAGTTGAAATTGCTTTTGAAACGAATTTAAAACTATTTATATAATTCGTTTTAAATAGAGATCGACGAAATATATATTATATATATATATATTATATATATAATATAATGGCCTGAATAGAACGCGCCGCGCCGCGGCAGTTCGTGAATTTCGACCATTTATTTCAAACGGACATTACGGGAGATCCGACCGTCGGATTCTCCTAAAATCGGAACCGTTGGGTTCGTATCGAAAAGAGCTTTCTAACGAATATGAGAAATTAGAAATCTAACGGTTGGATTTGGAATTATGTCCAAATCAAATTTGAAAAAGGTCGCTGTAAGTGCAGTTCGATGGCCATTGATGGAAATCGACTGTACGGGCCTTGATAAAACTATTAAAAATAGTAATAATTTGTGTAAAATCATAAGAAATGATTTAGAAAGGATTGGGATGAAAAACTCCATATTTGAAAAGATAAAAATAGATTTTTATCGAAATGAACTAGCTTTGAACTAGAACTATAATTCTATTTATTTTTAAATAAATAAATTGAATTTGAAAAGGGTTTTAAAAATAACCAGAATTTCCAATAATTATATTGGAATGGATTTGAATCGAAATTGTCTTCGGAATATTTCGATATTGGATTTCGTGATGATACAGATATTGTTATGGGAATTTGAAAGATATAGATATATATATCGTTATTTCCAATACGATATTTGTTGGTCGTAGAATTTGATATTGAATATAAGCCGATATATTTTCTATTCAGAGCCTTGTATTTGATATCAAATATGATTTGGGTTTGTCGTGAATGGTGTCTTCACTAACACTGTTCTTGAACCCAGTTGAGAAAAGATTAAATCTTTTATTTAGATTTAATGAAGTGTACCAATTAAATAATATTTAATTGGAATGAATTGATATTGATTTTTGGGTTTATCGTGAACAGTGTTTTAAAATAACATTCGTTCTTTAACCCGATAATTAATGGAATGTGACTTTGGGTTTATCGTGAACCGTGTTTTAAATGACACGGATTCTTTAACACAGTTAACGATTGAAACTAAGTGGAGTTTTAATGAATCTTTAATTAGATTGAAATGATCGAAAATGGAGTATCACCAGTTTTGCTCCAGGCGATAGTTAAATCTTTAATTAGATTTGAACGAGAAATGGTAATTGAATTTACCGATAACACTGTGGTGTTAGATATGATGAAACGACCCGAACTTCCCCGTTAAGGAAAGCACGGATAGAATTGAGTACAAGACAAAATAGAACGCAGACGGAAGAACATTTCATTGTTATTACAACAATTCCATCAGATACAAGAATATACAGAGTATGAATGAATAAATTACATTCGACAAATATCAGAGATTACAATAAATTACATAGCAGCGGAAAAATATACAAAACACAACTAGAAGTGATACACGGATACAGAGCTTTCCGAGCATCGTTCCAGCTGTAAATCAGGACCCTGTGAATATAAATCTGCAAAACCAAAACTACTAGCTGCCCGTGCGGAAAATATGGGGCACCCAGAGTTTAGGTCAAAACAATAAACTCCAGGTCAGTCATGTGACTGGTGTGAGAACTAAAACAGTTATTGATATTGGTTTTAAAGTTAGGTAAATCAAGGGACCACGCCGTATAACACGGAACGGGTTTCCTCCCAAGAATACCAGTGCATAGAACAAACAGCGCAATGCTAAATAAAGAAAAATGAAGCTGTTATAAGACCCAGGTCCCATCACACAATGCAACGCAAGCCGGAGGATAGGGTTTTCCCTTATAACAGCCAAAGCATGCTTGATACGTTTAAATCACATTATTTGATACTATTATAAGTGTATAGTGTCAAAACAATTTTCAATCATAAATATCAATCATAGGCGGCATGGGTACCATCTATCATGTCGCCATACTAGTTCTACAATTAAAACCGCAATACACGTATTGGAAATTGGATTCCGTCATGAGCCGAGGCAAGGGGCAAGCTCCTCTCCGATTCGAGACACTCTAGCAAATGTCTCAGGACCCCACTATGATCCTTGGATCTTCAGGGCCGGTCCTCTCTTACTTTTGAGGATTGGCAATTCCTGAACACACGTTTCCCGGTCCTTACAGACCTATATCCGAGGCGCCTCGCATTCCAACAACCACACAGGTGAAAAGTATATAAATGTCAGGGCTGGTAGGTCACTGACACCACCCTAGCTAGAAAGAAACGTCGTGCTCTCCCTGCAGTCACTATCCCGTTTTTGACTCATACCGAGGTGTGAGGCTCGCGAATCCACGTTATACACAAAGCTATGCCACACAGGCCGTGCTTTGATCATCAACCACAAGACTTTGCTTTTCAACAAAAGCCTTGATCAATTGCCACTTACGCGTGCCACATTGGCAATTCACTCCATGCGACTGATGTCCATCGATATACAACCTCTGAGCTCGTACGTCTCAGAGAAGGGCGTTAAGCAAGAGAATAAATTCTCCGCCGCCAAACAGATGTATATTTAATAGAGATCAATCAACACAGAATAAAATCCAATGTCAGACACACAATCCATTTACAAGTTCGTTCTGGGTCTGAACGAAACCGGAGGCACTTTCCTCGCATATCCATCCATCTCCAAGTACGTCTGGACGATCACCAACTGATTCCCTCATCCTGGGTGTACAGCCCAATCAAGATCATCAGTAATCACCCAAACGATGTGAAGACTTCCGGTCTTCAACCACCGTCTTCATCTTCGACATCTCGTCGAATCGGTTATTCAGAATGGGTATAAACCCGGCCTTTCTGAATAACCCACGTATATAATAAACGAATGTTACACAAACACCACAAACGCCTCATTCCAATTCAGAATATTCCTTTATTCACAAAATCACATTCTTAGGGAAAGGTTCCCATAAATTTTATCAAAGATAAATTCTTCTAAATTTATTCTTCAATCCTCCTTTGGATATCGTCTCAAACTAGTCGGGATTAACGAACCACACCGAAGTAATTATTTAGTTTATTTCCCAATCCCAACCTATATATCCCATGGAGCAAAACTGGTGATACTCCATATCTAACACCACGGTGTTATCGGTAAAATTAATTACCATTTCACGTTCAAATCTAATTAAAGATTTAACTATCGCTTTGGAGCAAAACTGGTGGTACTCCATTCTCGATCACCTTTCAGATTTGATAATTTAAATTATCAATTCACTTTTTAATCTAATTAAAGATTCATTAAAACTCCACTTAGTTTTAATCTTTTCAAAATTCAATATCCTGCCTTTAACTGGGTTAAAGAACCAATGTCATCAAAAACACGATTCACGACAAACCAAATCACATTTGATATTAAATACAAGGCTCTGAATAGAAAATATATCGGCTTATATTCAATATCAAATTCTGAAACCAACAAATATCGTATTGGAAATAACGATATAAAATATCTTTCAAATCCCCATAACAATATTTGTATAGTCACGAAATCCAACATCGAAATATTCCGAAGATAATTTCGATTCAACTCCGGTCCAATTCACGTATTGGAAATTATCGATTATTTTCAAAATCACTTTCAAATTCAATTTATTTATTTTAAAAATAAATTGATTTCAATTCTAGTTCAAAACTAGTTCATTTCGATAAAAATCTATTTTTACCTATTCAAATGTGGAATTTTCCAGCCCAATTCTTTCCAATTCACATATTATAATTTTACACAAATTATAGATATTTTTAATAATTTTATCAAGGCCCGTACAGTCAATTTCCATCCACGGCCATCGAACTGCACTTACAGCGACCTTTTTCGAATTTGATTTGGACATAATTCCAAATCCAACCGTTAGATTTCAAATTTCTAATTTTCATTGGAAAGCTCTTTTCGATACGAACCCAACGGTTCCGGTTTTAGGAGAATCCGACGGTCGGATCTCCCGCAATGTCCGTTTGAAATAAATGGTCGAAATTCACGAACTGCCGCGGCGCGGCGCGTTCTATTCAGGCCATTATATTATATATATAATATATATAATATATATTTCGTCGATTTCCTTTTAAAACGTATTTTAAAAATCGTTTTAAATTCGTTTTCAAAACCATTTCAACACTACATTCAATTTCAAATCGATTTGATTTCAATTCAATTCCAATTCTAACTCGCTTCAATTCAATTCAATTTGAATTCATTTTTATTCAATTCGAATTCAAATTCACTTTCTATTCAATTCGAATCGAATTCATTTACTATTTGATTCGAATTCATTTTAAATCGATTCCAATTCAATTTCAGTTCGTTTTATATTTCAATTTCAATTCAATTCAATTTGAATTCATTTCTATTTTATTCAAATTCAAATTTGCTTCCTATTCAATTCGAATTTTAATCTAATTCAATTTGAATTTCATTTCAAAATATTTAATTTTGAAATCACTTTTCAATATTCATTATAAAACGAATAAAATCGATATAAATATCGTTCGCGTCAAAATAACGCATCTCTAATCAACACGGCTTTATATTTTTCAATAAATTCGTTATTCTATTCAACAAATGAATATTTATCCCATTCAACACATGAATCTATATTTCTTTCAACACACGACTAATCTCAACACATGAGTACTGTCAACACATCACTATTTTTGTTATGTAAAATATTTTATAAAACTAAGGTATCTATCATTTGAATTTTAATTAGACTTCTACTGAGAAGTAGTTCTAATTTTAAATATGATAAAGATGTAAATTTCATTGTATAAAATATTTCACTCAACACATGAACATCGTCAACACATGACTATTTTTATATTCAACACATGAATTTTCTTTTATAATATTCCTTATTTTCCCGATTGGAATGAGGCCCAATCAATCACCATATAACGTTAATTATATGGATTTTCAGACATCACACGTATATAATAGCATTGAAAAATAATCAACCATCAACCAAAGTGCACTACACTGTACAAGCATCAAATATAGATATCTAACGCTTATAACAGCCTGTCAATCGATCGATCGACATATTTAATCAATCAGGATGAGTGAACTTCAAATTTCATCCCAACACCCGTGTGGGGTTTCAAACAATCAAACACAGATTTTATTTGTGCAATTGGGCGACGTGTAAAATTTATCGACCCAATCGATATCAGTCAAATCAGTGTATATAAACAAATCGGCCGATTTGTTTATAAATATTCCTTTATTCACTTTCACATTAAAAATTATATTTTTAACGATAAACATTTTATTTTAACACTTGAATTTCTATTCAATTCATTTACACAATAAAATGATATTTTTATTTTTCTAACTTATTTTAGAAAATTTCGGCGGCATAACGGCACGATACTAGAAACGGGACAAGGCCTAGCCTTATCCCCGGTCTAGTGAAGGCCCACGCCATTCACACATCAATCAAATCAATTTCAATTCACCAAACAATTCAAATTTCAATCAATTAGACTAACCAACTACACAACCAAACAATTTAACAAACAAGCCATCCATGGTCTGTGGATGACGGGTGTCGGGTGCTACTAAGCACCGTCTGCATCCTAGTATATATATATAACTAGAAAAAGAATTTTGAGTGAGAAGTTCTCACATATTGCTATCCAAACATCCTGACTCCACTTCGATATAGATCTTCTTCGCTCTCGCCTTTTCGACATCTTCGTTGTCCGCTTTCACTACATATGTAAAAACCGAATTTTACTTCGCTACTCAATATATTAAAATCGTATTTTTATAACTTTAACTTCATATTAAAAATCGTATTTTTACTTCACATTCATATCGATAAAAATCGTATTTTTACTTCACATCCCTATTCGTAAAGGTTATATTTTTATTACTCTAATTAAATAAAAATCATATTTTTATTATTCTAAAAATATAAAAACCATATTTTTAATACTCTACATAAGTAAAAATCATATTTTTTTATTATGCCACTAGTATAAAAATTATATTTTTATTATCGCTACTATATGAAAATCATATTTTTATTCTCTACGTATTTTATACTTCTTATAAAAGTATGACATTTTCATATTCAAAAATCTCGACTTTTCTATTTAATAATATCGTCTTCTTTATCTACTAAAAACCTTATCTCGTCAACTTCACATATGAAATAAAATCAAATCTTTTCTATGTTACTATAAAAATCCTTGCTTTATATATTTTTAAAAACTGATTTTATTCCTAATTTATATACTCTAATTATCTCATAATAAAGGAAAAGAACAAGAAAAAGTAATCACTCACCTTTTTAATTCAGTTTTTAACTGGAAGAAAATAAATAAATTCATGAAAATAAAACTCACCTTTCTTCGAACTAGGGATCACTGTCGAAGAGGGGGGGTTTCTTGCGAGATTGGAGGCTGCCGGGGGTTGCTGCGCCGGAGTGGGGCCCTCCCTTGGTGGTCGGCGGAGTCAGGGTTTAAGGGTTGCGGGCTAGGGCATTGGGGGAAATTAGGTCGCGCTGGATCTTCGGGGAGGAGCTGAGCAGGGTCGCCGGCGTTCGGGGGGGGGGGGGGAGTCTGAAGGCACGGCGGAGTTGAGGGAGGAGGGCTGGACTCGCGGTGGTGATTTCGAGCTTGGGGTTTGAGGTGCGAGGCTGGTCAAGGCAGAAGACGGGGCGGGGAATCTCGAGCAGGCGGAGGGCTTGGCGGCGTGGGGTTTGGCGAGGTTAGAGGCGACGATCGCCACTGGCGAGGGGGCGACGGGAATTCTGGGTGGGGAGCGATTTTCCCTTTTTTTTGTATTCGATTTCTGAGAAAAGGGGGATCGGGGAAAGGGTATACGAGGAGGGGGTTGACTTTTCTATTTTAATTAATTAATTTATTTAATTAATTTATCCTCCCGAAAAGTTATCTTCTCATTCGAACTCCAATCGAGGCCCAACGACTGTCGCCCCTAGCTAATTACCCTCATTCTGAACACAATGGGATATGTATCGCAAGCTGATTTGATCGTTACAATCAGTTTCCGTTTAATTTGCATTTAAATCACTATATTGAATTTTAAACGTACATTTCAAATTTACCGGGGTCACATACTAACTCTATAAATCCCAAAAAATATTTTCTAGCTTCTTATTGACGATACGGTCCTAACAAAACTAGTTTCGACGAATTCTGAGACCGTTAGAAAAATGGCCAATTTCCAGTCGATTAAAATCAACTGAAACTGGTCAAACGCGTTTTCCTTTGCCACGCTCACATATTGATTCGAAAAATTATGAAATTTGAAACCTAGCAATAATTTGACATCACGGACCCAACAAAAGTGGTTTCGTCGAAATCCGAGGTCATTTGCAAAATGTCCATTTTTAAGGGCCTGAATTCCATAGCGACTATTCAGAATTTTCAACTGGACATATCTCTCAATTTTTATAGTGAAATCTCAGTTTCTTACATCCGTTAGAAAGATATTATCAATTAGATCCTAATGTTTTTGGTTTCACTAAAATCCGGTTTGTTTTGCACCCGGTACATTCAATTGAAGTTTGAAATCGAATTATCGAACTACCGCGCCATTTTCAATTCTATTTATAATTATATATAAATATTTATATTCTAACGACGACGCGTATAATATATACGTCGAATTCTATTCAAAAATAAATTTCTCGTCGATATTATTTAAAATAATCTATTTTAAATATAGAAAATTCGTTATATTTGCAAAAATAAAAATTTTAAACTGGCCCAGATTTTCGGGTTATTACAATCTCCCCCACTTAAAACTTTTCGTCCCCGAAAAGGAACAAAGTAGAAAGTGGTTTGATTAATTAACTCTTCGTTCGATTTGGCTTCCATTCCCCAACTTTTCAGTTTCTGAGAATTTCCAAAAATTTCAAAAATTTGGCTAACACCCTAAATTTTCGAAAAATTTCGCCATAACCTCCCCTGCACCGGGAGCATCGGGGAATTTCAAATAGCTTCCCCGGTCCTTCAGATCTCAAAAAGAAAAAGAAAAAGCCAAGCGGCTAGCCAATAGGCTCACAAAATCATCATCACCCAAACAAAACAGGAAATTATGTAGTAAACATGCACCTATTTGTCGGGCAAACAAATTTTATTCTCTGGCTCTAGCCTCCTTGCTATGACCTGTTCAATGTAAGTACATATATATGCAAGCAAATGCGACCAATTTTCAATACAATTCAATATTCGTTTCAATTAGGCTAAATGGCTAAAAATTGGCAAACAATTAAACAAACAACACAAACATCAATCAATTAGTGAATTAGAGTTTCAAATTCATAATTTTGATATATATACAGAAATCATGTTTTTGATGCCAATTCACAACAATGTATTCTAGCTATATTAGTTTTGGTTCTCACACCAGTCTAATGGAAATATATAGATATCATACCTTCGTCACTCGAAAATAAATACTGGTGATGGTATACTTCATCATCAGGACCATGTCCGGGTGACTAGAGTGTGACTCTATATCTATCTAATATATTAAAACTTCGAATATACGTTCATGACGCGTATATGCAAAACCTTTATATACTAGATTGTCCACATTCAAAATAAATAAAAGTTCAAATACGTATAAAATGGTTTAAATTTTCAAAACAAAATTGTTTTCAATTGAAAAATATACTCTTCACACTCGTTCTAGGATACTACTGATCCTATTTCTAACGAGTCACTCTAATTGGATGTTGCTAATCCAATATCTGATGAATTCTTTCGTATGGTTCTAATGTGCCTTGTTCTCGAGCTCTGTAAACCAAAGCTCTGATACCAAAATGAAACGACCCGAACTTCCCCGTTAAGGAAAGCACGGATAGAATTGAGTACAAGACAAAATAGAACGCAGACGGAAGAACATTTCATTGTTATTACAACAATTCCATCAGATACAAGAATATACAGAGTATGAATGAATAAATTACATTCGACAAATATCAGAGATTACAATAAATTACATAGCAGCGGAAAAATATACAAAACACAACTAGAAGTGATACACGGATACAGAGCTTTCCGAGCATCGTTCCAGCTGTAAATCAGGACCCTGTGAATATAAATCTGCAAAACCAAAACTACTAGCTGCCCGTGCGGAAAATATGGGGCACCCAGAGTTTAGGTCAAAACAATAAACTCCAGGTCAGTCATGTGACTGGTGTGAGAACTAAAACAGTTATTGATATTGGTTTTAAAGTTAGGTAAATCAAGGGACCACGCCGTATAACACGGAACGGGTTTCCTCCCAAGAATACCAGTGCATAGAACAAACAGCGCAATGCTAAATAAAGAAAAATGAAGCTGTTATAAGACCCAGGTCCCATCACACAATGCAACGCAAGCCGGAGGATAGGGTTTTCCCTTATAACAGCCAAAGCATGCTTGATACGTTTAAATCACATTATTTGATACTATTATAAGTGTATAGTGTCAAAACAATTTTCAATCATAAATATCAATCATAGGCGGCATGGGTACCATCTATCATGTCGCCATACTAGTTCTACAATTAAAACCGCAATACACGTATTGGAAATTGGATTCCGTCATGAGCCGAGGCAAGGGGCAAGCTCCTCTCCGATTCGAGACACTTTAGCAAATGTCTCAGGACCCCACTATGATCCTTGGATCTTCAGGGCCGGTCCTCTCTTACTTTTGAGGATTGGCAATTCCTGAACACACGTTTCCCGGTCCTTACAGACCTATATCCGAGGCGCCTCGCATTCCAACAACCACACAGGTGAAAAGTATATAAATGTCAGGGCTGGTAGGTCATTGACACCACCCTAGCTAGAAAGAAACGTCGTGCTCTCCCTGCAGTCACTATCCCGTTTTTGACTCATACCGAGGTGTGAGGCTCGCGAATCCACGTTATACACAAAGCTATGCCACACAGGCCGTGCTTTGATCATCAACCACAAGACTTTGCTTTTCAACAAAAGCCTTGATCAATTGCCACTTACGCGTGCCACATTGGCAATTCACTCCATGCGACTGATGTCCATCGATATACAACCTCTGAGCTCGTACGTCTCAGAGAAGGGCGTTAAGCAAGAGAATAAATTCTCCGCCGCCAAACAGATGTATATTTAATAGAGATCAATCAACACAGAATAAAATCCAATGTCAGACACACAATCCATTTACAAGTTCGTTCTGGGTCTGAACGAAACCGGAGGCACTTTCCTCGCATATCCATCCATCTCCAAGTACGTCTGGACGATCACCAACTGATTCCCTCATCCTGGGTGTACAGCCCAATCAAGATCATCAGTAATCACCCAAACGATGTGAAGACTTCCGGTCTTCAACCACCGTCTTCATCTTCGACATCTCGTCGAATCGGTTATTCAGAATGGGTATAAACCCGGCCTTTCTGAATAACCCACGTATATAATAAACGAATGTTACACAAACACCACAAACGCCTCATTCCAATTCAGAATATTCCTTTATTCACAAAATCACATTCTTAGGGAAAGGTTCCCATAAATTTTATCAAAGATAAATTCTTCTAAATTTATTCTTCAATCCTCCTTTGGATATCGTCTCAAACTAGTCGGGATTAACGAACCACACCGAAGTAATTATTTAGTTTATTTCCCAATCCCAACCTATATATCCCATGGAGCAAAACTGGTGATACTCCATATCTAACACCACGGTGTTATCGGTAAAATTAATTACCATTTCACGTTCAAATCTAATTAAAGATTTAACTATCGCTTTGGAGCAAAACTGGTGGTACTCCATTCTCGATCACCTTTCAGATTTGATAATTTAAATTATCAATTCACTTTTTAATCTAATTAAAGATTCATTAAAACTCCACTTAGTTTTAATCTTTTCAAAATTCAATATCCTGCCTTTAACTGGGTTAAAGAACCAATGTCATCAAAAACACGATTCACGACAAACCAAATCACATTTGATATTAAATACAAGGCTCTGAATAGAAAATATATCGGCTTATATTCAATATCAAATTCTGAAACCAACAAATATCGTATTGGAAATAACAATATAAAATATCTTTCAAATCCCCATAACAATATTTGTATAGTCACGAAATCCAACATTGAAATATTCCGAAGGTAATTTCGATTCAACTCCGGTCCAATTCACGTATTGGAAATTATCGATTATTTTCAAAATCACTTTCAAATTCAATTTATTTATTTTAAAAATAAATTGATTTCAATTCTAGTTCAAAACTAGTTCATTTCGATAAAAATCTATTTTTACCTATTCAAATGTGGAATTTTCCAGCCCAATTCTTTCCAATTCACATATTATAATTTTACACAAATTATAATTATTTTTAATAATTTTATCAAGGCCCGTACAGTCGATTTCCATCCACGGCCATCGAACTGCACTTACAGCGACCTTTTTCGAATTTGATTTGGACATAATTCCAAATCCAACCGTTAGATTTCAAATTTCTAATTTTCATTGGAAAGCTCTTTTCGATACGAACCCAACGGTTCCGGTTTTAGGAGAATCCGACGGTCGGATCTCCCGCAATGTCCGTTTGAAATAAATGGTCGAAATTCACGAACTGCCGCGGCGCGGCGCGTTCTATTCAGGCCATTATATTATATATATAATATATATAATATATATTTCGTCGATTTCCTTTTAAAACGTATTTTAAAAATCGTTTTAAATTCGTTTTCAAAACCATTTCAACACTACATTCAATTTCAAATCGATTTGATTTCAATTCAATTCCAATTCTAACTCGCTTCAATTCAATTCAATTTGAATTCATTTTTATTCAATTCAAATTCAAATTCACTTTCTATTCAATTCGAATCGAATTCATTTACTATTTGATTCGAATTCATTTTAAATCGATTCCAATTCAATTTCAGTTCGTTTTATATTTCAATTTCAATTCAATTCAATTTGAATTCATTTCTATTTTATTCAAATTCAAATTTGCTTCCTATTCAATTCGAATTTTAATCTAATTCAATTTGAATTTCATTTCAAAATATTTAATTTTGAAATCACTTTTCAATATTCATTATAAAACGAATAAAATCGATATAAATATCGTTCGCGTCAAAATAACGCATCTCTAATCAACACGGCTTTATATTTTTCAATAAATTCGTTATTCTATTCAACAAATGAATATTTATCCCATTCAACACATGAATCTATATTTCTTTCAACACACGACTAATCTCAACACATGAGTACTGTCAACACATCACTATTTTTGTTATGTAAAATATTTTATAAAACTAAGGTATCTATCATTTGAATTTTAATTAGACTTCTACTGAGAAGTAGTTCTAATTTTAAATATGATAAAGATGTAAATTTCATTGTATAAAATATTTCACTCAACACATGAACATCGTCAACACATGACTATTTTTATATTCAACACATGAATTTTCTTTTATAATATTCCTTATTTTCCCGATTGGAATGAGGCCCAATCAATCACCATATAACGTTAATTATATGGATTTTCAGACATCACACGTATATAATAGCATTGAAAAATAATCAACCATCAACCAAAGTGCACTACACTGTACAAGCATCAAATATAGATATCTAACGCTTATAACAGCCTGTCAATCGATCGATCGACATATTTAATCAATCAGGATGAGTGAACTTCAAATTTCATCCCAACACCCGTGTGGGGTTTCAAACAATCAAACACAGATTTTATTTGTGCAATTGGGCGACGTGTAAAATTTATCGACCCAATCGATATCAGTCAAATCAGTGTATATAAACAAATCGGCCGATTTGTTTATAAATATTCCTTTATTCACTTTCACGTTAAAAATTATATTTTTAACGATAAACATTTTATTTTAACACTTGAATTTCTATTCAATTCATTTACACAATAAAATGATATTTTTATTTTTCTAACATATTTTAGAAAATTTCGGCGGCATAACGGCACGATACTAGAAACGGGACAAGGCCTAGCCTTATCCCCGGTCTAGTGAAGGCCCACGCCATTCACACATCAATCAAATCAATTTCAATTCACCAAACAATTCAAATTTCAATCAATTAGACTAACCAACTACACAACCAAACAATTTAACAAACAAGCCATCCATGGTCTGTGGATGACGGGTGTCGGGTGCTACTAAGCACCGTCTGCATCCTAGTATATATATATAACTAGAAAAAGAATTTTGAGTGAGAAGTTCTCACATATTGCTATCCAAACATCCTGACTCCACTTCGATATAGATCTTCTTCGCTCTCGCCTTTTCGACATCTTCGTTGTCGGCTTTCACTACATATGTAAAAACCGAATTTTACTTCGCTACTCAATATATTAAAATCGTATTTTTATAACTTTAACTTCATATTAAAAATCGTATTTTTACTTCACATTCATATCGATAAAAATCGTATTTTTACTTCACATCCCTATTCGTAAAGGTTATATTTTTATTACTCTAATTAAATAAAAATCATATTTTTATTATTCTAAAAATATAAAAACCATATTTTTAATACTCTACATAAGTAAAAATCATATTTTTTTATTATGCCACTAGTATAAAAATTATATTTTTATTATCGCTACTATATGAAAATCATATTTTTATTCTCTACGTATTTTATACTTCTTATAAAAGTATGACATTTTCATATTCAAAAATCTCGACTTTTCTATTTAATAATATCGTCTTCTTTATCTACTAAAAACCTTATCTCGTCAACTTCACATATGAAATAAAATCAAATCTTTTCTATGTTACTATAAAAATCCTTGCTTTATATATTTTTAAAAACTGATTTTATTCCTAATTTATATACTCTAATTATCTCATAATAAAGGAAAAGAACAAGAAAAAGTAATCACTCACCTTTTTAATTCAGTTTTTAACTGGAAGAAAATAAATAAATTCATGAAAATAAAACTCACCTTTCTTCGAACTAGGGATCACTGTCGAAGAGGGGGGGGTTTCTTGCGAGATTGGAGGCTGCCGGGGGTTGCTGCGCCGGAGTGGGGCCCTCCCTTGGTGGTCGGCGGAGTCAGGGTTTAAGGGTTGCGGGCTAGGGCATTGGGGGAAATTAGGTCGCGCTGGATCTTCGGGGAGGAGCTGAGCAGGGTCACCGGCGTTCGGGGGGGGGGGAGTCTGAAGGCACGGCGGAGTTGAGGGAGGAGGGCTGGACTTGCGGTGGTGATTTCGAGCTTGGGGTTTGAGGTGCGAGGCTGGTCGAGGCAGAAGACGGGGCGGGGAATCTCGAGCAGGCGGAGGGCTTGGCGGCGTGGGGTTTGGCGAGGTTAGAGGCGACGATCGCCACTGGCGAGGGGGCGACGGGAATTCTGGGTGGGGAGCGATTTTCCCTTTTTTTTTGTATTCGATTTCTGAGAAAAGGGGGATCGGGGAAAGGGTATACGAGGAGGGGGTTGACTTTTCTATTTTAATTAATTAATTTATTTAATTAATTTATCCTCCCGAAAAGTTATCTTCTCATTCGAACTCCAATCGAGGCCCAACGACTGTCGCCCCTAGCTAATTACCCCCATTCTGAACACAATGGGATATGTATCGCAAGCTGATTTGATCGTTACAATCAGTTTCCGTTTAATTTGCATTTAAATCACTATATTGAATTTTAAACGTACATTTCAAATTTACCGGGGTCACATACTAACTCTATAAATCCCAAAAAATATTTTCTAGCTTCTTATTGACGATACGGTCCTAACAAAACTAGTTTCGACGAATTCTGAGACCGTTAGAAAAATGGCCAATTTCCAGTCGATTAAAATCAACTGAAACTGGTCAAACGCGTTTTCCTTTGCCACGCTCACATATTGATTCGAAAAATTATGAAATTTGAAACCTAGCAATAATTTGACATCACGGACCCAACAAAAGTGGTTTCGTCGAAATCCGAGGTCATTTGCAAAATGTCCATTTTTAAGGGCCTGAATTCCATAGCGACTATTCAGAATTTTCAACTGGACATATCTCTCAATTTTTAAAGTGAAATCTCAGTTTCTTACATCCGTTAGAAAGATATTATCAATTAGATCCTAATGTTTTTGGTTTCACTAAAATCCGGTTTGTTTTGCACCCGGTACATTCAATTGAAGTTTGAAATCGAATTATCGAACTACCGCGCCATTTTCAATTCTATTTATAATTATATATAAATATTTATATTCTAACGACGACGCGTATAATATATACGTCGAATTCTATTCAAAAATAAATTTCTCGTCGATATTATTTAAAATAATCTATTTTAAATATAGAAAATTCGTTATATTTGCAAAAATAAAAATTTTAAACTGGCCCAGATTTTCGGGTTATTACATATGAAGTATTACCAATTTTACTTCATGGGATGAATAGGTTGGGATGGGGAAATTAAAATAAATGATTACTTCGGTAAGGTTCGCTAATTCCGACTAGTTTTGAATTGATATTCAAAAGATAGATTAAAGAATAAATTCAGGAATTTATCTTGGATAAAATTAATGGGAACCTTTCCCTATGAATGTGAAATTTAGAAACTAACTGTCGGTTAGCTAAGCAGAATGGTTTTCTGGATATTGATCTGATGTTGGTTTCGGCCTTCGGGGTTAATATTTGGGGAATTATTCTCTTGATTAATTTACGGTTAGTGACTAATGAATTGGAATGAGGCGTATGTTGTGTTTGTGTAACACTTTTATAATATATACGCGAGTTATTCGGAAAGACCGGGTTTATCCCATTCTGAATAACTGATACGGCGATAAGTCGAAGATGAAGACGGTGGTCGAAGACCGGAGGTCTTCACGTCGTTTGGGTAATTACTGATGATCTTGATTGGGCTGTATACCCAAGAAGATGGAAACAGTTAGTGATCGTCCAGACGTACTTGGAGATCGATGGATATGCGGGGTACTAGGTGCCTCCGGTTTCGTTCAGACCCAGAACGGACTTGTAAATGGATTGTGTGTCTGACATTGGATTTTAGTCCGTGTGATTGATCTCTATTAAATATATATCTGTTTGGCGGCGGAGAATTTATTCTCTTGCTTAACGCCCTTCTCTGAGACGTACGAGCTCAGGGGTTATATATTGATGGATATAAATCGCATGGAGTGAATTGCCTGTGTGGCATGCTAAGATGCAAATGATCAAGGCTTCTGTTGAAAAGCAAAGTCTTGTGGTTGATGATCAAAGCATGGCCTTTGTGGCGTAGCTTTGTGTAACGTTGATTCGCGAGTATCACACCCGGTATGAATCAAAAACGGGAGACGGACCTCAGGGAGGGCCTACGTTTCCTCCTAGCTAAAAGTGGCGTCAGTGGTTTTACACGCCCTGACGAGTTTGACTTATGTGGTTGTTGCTGTTGCGAGGCGCCTCGGATTGATCGGTCGTTCTCGAACCGATGGAGTCATTTAGTTGGCTCGCTTACGCCCCAAAGGGCGGCGAAACGTAGTGCTCAGGTATAATAATCCACATCGGTGGACCGACCCTGTCGCTCCAAGGCTTGCCTGCGCGCTTGCCTGAGACTCGGGCTAGGCAGTCTCGAATCATTGAGGATCTTGCCCCTAGCCTCGGTTCATACCATAAATGATAACCCAACTTCCAATACGACATTTGCGGTTTTGATTGTAAACTTATATATGGCGACATAGTGTTATGGGCCATTCATGCCGCCTATGATTGATACTTATGATTTGAAGTGTTTTATACACTATGCACTTATAATAGTATCAAATGATTTGTTTTAAACGTATCAAGCATTCTTTGGCTGTTATAAGGGAAAACCCTATCCTCGGCTGCGTTGCATTGTGTGATGGGACCTGGGTCTTATAACAGCTTCATTTTTCTTTATTTAGCATTGCGCTATTTGTTTTATGCACTGGTATTCTTGGGAGGAAACCCGTTCCGTGTTATACGGCGTGGTCCCTTGATTTACCTAACTTTGAAAATAAAGATTAATAACTGTTTTAGTTCTCACACCAGTCCCATGACTGACCTGGAGTTTATTGTTTTAACCTAAACTCTGGGTGCCCCTATTTTGAAACGGGCAGCTAGTAGTTTTGGTTTTGCAGATTTATATTCGCAGGATCCTGGTTTACAGCTGGAACGATATCCGGAAAGCTTTGTATCCGTATTTCTTCTTCAGTTGTGTATTGTATTATTTTCCGCTGCTATGTATTTAAATGTAATTTAAATCTCTGATATTTCTGTGTAATATTTATTTGTTTATATTCTTGTAATCTGATGCATTGTTGTAATATACAATGAAATGTTCTTCTATATGTGTTCTGTTGTGGCTTGTTTCTCGAACTATCCGACACTTTCCTTTACGGGGAAGTTACGGGTTTTCACAGAAATGCAATACAACTATAAGTTGTTTATTTCAGTTTTGTCGTTGATTAATACTATAGCTAGATCAAAATTTTATTCTGTTAATTTATGTAAAAAAATTATTTGATTCATATATTTAGACCGTAAATGGTTATCTCCGTTACTTTTCCAATAAATGCATTAAATGTACCATTATGTTAATATATATATATATTGTATTACCGTATTATTATAAATGTATCAAAAGCATTGTTATGTAAGTTAAATGATGTATGTTTATGCTTGGAATAAGAATAGTCATACGTATTATTATTCGATGTATTTGGCAACTAATATCTAATGTAATGGAAGAAGTTGTATAACTCAGATCGGAGACCTGAAGTCTTGAATTATGAAAAAAGATTTTTTTTGATGAAATTTACAAGTTTGAAATCTTGACAATTATCAAAAATGTAAAAGGTTCTAAAATAGAAGTATGTTAAAAGATTAAGAACCAGAAGTTCATCATAAATTTATAAAATTGATATACATATGTATGTGTATATATATGCACAGGAACTCGAAGTTCCTCAATCAATGAATTTGAAATACTTCGTAATTTAAAAGCCTGAAGCTTTATTCAAACCATATGAAATAATAACATTACACTTCTTAAAGAAGTTAAATCATATGCGACAATGATAATGCATCCAAATATTGCACAATTTTCAAAATGAGCTGTATCATGCTTATATATTTATATTTACATATTGTATTGAAGAATGAATTTTAATAACTTGAAGTTGAACCAGATGTTCAATACAGTGGAACCAGAATGAAACGAGCCAAACTCGCCCTTATGGGAAAGCTCGGATTGAGTTGAGAACACGACGTATCAAAACACAAACAGTAGCACATTTCATTGCTATTACGACAATTTACATCAGAGTACAAGAATATAACAGAGTATAAATACATATTACACATTGGAAATACAATATCAGTGATTTAATAAATTACAAAGCAACGGAAAATATAATACAATGCGTAACGGAAAATAAATCACTAGCACAACTGAAAGAAATACGCGGATACAAAGCTTTCTGAATATAGCTTCAGCAGTAACCCAGGATCCTGGAAAAATAAATATCTGCAAAACCAAAACTAGTGACTGCCCGTGTGGAAAATAGGGGCATCCAGAGTTTAGTTAAAACAATAAACTCCAGGTCAGTCACGGGATTGGTGTGAGAACTCAAAACAATTATTTAAGCTTTACTTTGAAATAAAGTAAATCACAGGACCATGCCGTATAATACGGAACGAGTTTACTCCACGTGAATCTTTTTTTAAAATAAAACAACGCAATGCTTTTTGGAAAATGAAGCTACTATAAGACTCAAGTCCCATCACACAATGCAACGCAAGCCGGAGGATAGAGTTTTCGCTTATAATAGCTAAATATTCTTGATACGTATAAAATAAAATTATTTTTATATTATCATAAGTGCATAGTGTTTAAAAATAACTTCAAATATAAATGTATCAATCATAGACGGCATGGGTACAATATATCATGTCTCCATACTAGTTCTACAATCAAAACCGCATGATGTCGTATTGGAAGTTTGATTTCCATCTATGAACCAAGGTAAGGGATCGTCCTTACCGAATTCGAGACAATCTAGCCCATGTTTCAGGCTTAGAGCTCGAGTGCTCCTTGGAGCCACAGGGTCGGTCCACAATTTACGTTAGTGGATTATATATAATTCCTGAACAATACGTTTCCCCGCCCTTTGAGGCGTAAATAAAAAGCCACTAGGGACTGAAATCTGAGGTACCTCTCTTTCCATCATCCACATAAGTAAAACTATCTGGGCTCCCTACCATGACACCAGTTCTAGCTAGAAAGAAACACATGTTCTCCTTGGATCCTTCTCCCGTTTCTGGTTCATACCAAGGTGGGAGGCTTGCAAATTAACGCTTTACACAAAGCTATGCTAATTAAAGTTGTGCTTTGATCATCATCCACAAGGCTTTGCTTTTCAACAATATGCCTTGATCATTTGCATCTTGGCATGCCACACTGACAATTCACGCCATACAACTGATGACTACCAATATATAACCTTTAAGCTCGTACGTCTCAGAGAAGGGTGTTAAGAAAGAGAATAAATTCTCCGCCACCAAGCAGATATATATTTAATAAAAATCAATTAGCACAGAATAAAATCCAGTGTCAGACACACACATCCATTTACAAGTCCGTTCTGGGTCTGAACGAAACCGGAGGCACCTTATTCCTCGTCCCATATGTCCAATATAGGAGAGAGGTACTCGCATATCCATCGATCTCCAAGTACGTCTGAAGATCACCACTTATTACCTTGTCTTGGGTGTACAGCCCAATCAAGACATCAGTGATCATCCAAAATATGTGAAGAACTCCGGTCTTCAACCACCGTCTTCATCGTCGTCTTTTGGTTGTCGTATTAATTGTTCAGAATGGGTTAAACCCGGTCTTTCCGAATAATTCGCGTATTTTATAATCAATAATTAAGTGCTATAAAAATACATCATATGCCTCATTCCAATTCATAATATTCTTTAATTAAAATATTAACATTATTAGGGAAAGGTTCCCATTAATTTTATCAAAGATAAATTCTTTTGAATTTATTCTTTTAATCTACCTTTAGATCTCAATTTCAAAAGATTTTATTTTATCCTTTATCAATTCTAAACCAAATTAAGGTTTATCCATTAGTCGGTATTAGCGAACCTTACCGAAGTAATTATTTATTATTTATTATCTCAATCCCAATGTAACGACTTGCAAATCCGTACTATCTGAGTTGACTAAAAACACCACACGTCCAACCCAAATTGCACAGAAATACAAATCATTATTAGAAAGAAGTTAGAGGATGAGAAATAGAAAGAAAGAAAAGTTAGAATAGAAGAAAAATGAAGAACACATATCTCACAGCGGAACGAATAAAATATACTAAACAACATAACTTTTGAAATACAAATCAGTAACTGTATATACATACCATTATCAAATCACATCAGCTATTCCTGGAACAGTTATAAACATCTGTTTCCAGATACAACATAGTACACAGCAGAAATATGATAGTTTGTAGCTAATTGTTGAAGCCTCCTGCTTCCAGCTCCTCCAAATGAATCTGTAAAATCCCGACTACTTGACAGCCCGTACAAATTTGGGCACCCAAGAGTTTAGGGAAAACAAAACAAAATAAACTCTGGGTCAGTCATGGGACTGGTGTGAGTACCATTTGTTTAACTTTCAAAATCCTTTCAAAAGATATGATAATCGTAAGTCCAATCCACACATAAACACGGATGGTTTTTACCTTACGATAACCCAAAATATTTTGATATCAAATCCAGTAATATTATAATAATGTCTACATCAAATAAATAACAATCTAGAGGAACGCTTGCATCTCACGCTCCATATATAATATAAAATCAAAAACCGCATGGCGCTTATTGGAGATTGGATTTCCAACATAAGAAGGTTTGGAACCACCTTCCGATTAGTGTAATCTAGAGGGGATACACTGGGGTTCAACAAGAACATCTTGCAACCCGGCCCATACATGACCGACCACTCATTTCGCTTGAGTGTATCGAATGTATATCACCAACGGTTGGGATCAGCAACCGTTTCCCGAATGGGACAGCATCTAACAGAATAAGGAATTAAATGAATCTCTAGATAGGTGATAATACACCCTAATGGGAGCAACCCACATAGCCATGTTGCCTGCCCGATTTTTGTCATTTCCCGGTTGTTGAGGCCTGAGGCTAGGATTACTTTCCATTCATTGATAGCACAATCACTTTGAATGCCACATTGTCAGATCCGTTAATCACTAGTTGATTTGCACAAATATATTCTGGATATTATCCTAATGGAATAAATCCGTTGCCATCATATATACATTTTTACAGACCAACATATTTGATCATTGGAAATACTTTGTCAGACATTCGTCCATTTACGTTCGTTCTGGGATTTGAACGAAACCGAAGGCACAATTTCTATTAATGGAAAAAGCCCTTGCACTTTACTCCGTCTTTGATTATCTTCATATAATCTGATTCGCAACGTTACTGCCAAAGCAAAGTGGTTCTCAGATAATAATCCAACCGATCTCTCCATATTGACAACGATATTTGCAAATACTTCGATAGTCGGTTATTTAACCATCGAAGAAAAATAAAAAAACATCCATTCAAAACATCAAACAACCACTAGGCCTGTTAATTAATATTTCATTAATTAATTAACTTCTCAATTTCTTTATCAATATTTTGTTAACCAAATATTTTCAGTAATCTTATTGATCTCTTACGCTAGTTGGAAAAACATTTCCCTATATCACCTTCTTTTATTTTCTATACTTAGAAAATATATTCTATTTGCAATCGAAAACAAATTCAATCACTTATCTCTTTCCCGACTACTTTAATTATACTCAGAAAATGTTTACTTTTATATTTCCAAAATTCCACCACTTGGGTTAAAACGAATGCTGTGTAAAACATCGTTACAATAACCCAAAATATTTTATTCAACTAACTCTTATTCAAACACTTCTCTCGAGACTGAATCTTGCTATTTATCGGTAAAAATGAAATCAATCAAGTTGGGGTATAATTACCTCTCAGACCTTGACTGAAAACATCCTTAACTTCAAACAGACAAAACCACTTCTCCTTGAATAATCAACATCACAAGACTAATTATTCATTTTTACCTGTATACGCTCATCTTTCTAATTTTACCAGATTTGGTTATAGATTTTCTATTTGTTTATTATATTCTATTTCAATTTCGTTTCCTTATCGAATTTTATATATATTGATACATCGATTTCTAACTACCAAATTTTCTTAAAAATATTCTAACTCCTTAAATTTCTGAAAAATTTCGCCATAACCTCCTTTGTACCGGGAGCATCGGGATATTTCAAATAGTCTCCCATGGCCCTCACCAATCCAAAAGAAAAAGAAAAAGCCAAGAGGCTAGCCGATTTGGTGCATAAAATCTCATATGGAATTTAAACGTGTACCTTTTTGTTGGGCATTTCAATATATCTCTTCATATACTTCACTCCATACCTGTCTAAAACATATCTATCCATTCTCAATTTATTACAACTCAATCCAGTCATATTTAAACTTAATTTGCTAATTTATTCTATAATAAACTCTTTTGCCTATTTCACTTCTTATTTGAACATAATATATTCAAATAAAATATTTAACTTGCTTATAACCAAATTGAATTCCAATTTCAGTTCTAATTTCCTTTTCGATTTCGAATATAAATTTCCAAATCGAATTCACTTATTCAAAGTCCAATATCAATTCAAAATCTCATTGACCAATTACTATTCAAATTAGTTAGTTCTATTCAACAATTAAAAATCTGATTTCCATTTCAAAAATCAATTCATTACTCCACTTGAGTTCACATATAATTTACCACTCAAAATATGAAATTTTCTAAATAGAAATTCGGATTTTATTCGCTTAAAATCCTTTTATAAAATTAAATAAACCGTTATGGTTTTTAAATGGTCATGGCGCTGTTTTTCTGAAAATTTGATTTTGACATAACTCAATATCTATTCGACGAAATCCAGATTTTTCTCCTCCATTAGAAAACTATTATCAAATCGGTCCTGACGTTTCTTGTTTCAAAGAATTCCGACTTCAATTGAGTTCTGTATACTCAATTAAAGTTCGAAACGCCAATTTACGAACTACCACGCTGCGGCGAGTTCGTTTTAATTATATTTATATATATAAACGTTTGAACTTCATTTATATATAAATTCTAACTCCATTCTAATATATTTTTAATATATATCAAATCCATTTTTCCAATTCAACATAACATTTTCGATTATCTATGATTGTCGATTTTCCCTAACTCGGAAATAAATTTATTTATACTTCGATCTTCTATATTCAAATTCCATTCAATTCTATTTGAATTCTATATTCAAATTCTATTCTCAACACGTTTTCCCATTTCACTTTTCAAATTTCTCCTTGAATTTAAATTTCTAAATTATCCAACGATAATTTATCTCCTTAAATTATAAACATTGTTTATAATTTAACTTCCTTGTTTTATAAAGTTAATACAAGTTTCCATTTCGAAATCTATTTGAATTTCCTATATTCCATTTCCATATTAAAGTTTCTTTATTCGAATTCCATTTCACTTTCTATATTCAAATTCTATATTTGAATTTCCTTTATATTTTCTATATTCAAATTCTATATTGGAATTCCATTTGAATTTCTATATTCAACTCCATTTGAATTTCTATATTCAATTTCTATTTGAATTTTCTTTATTTAAATTCTATATTCAATTCTATTCAAACTCCATTTGAAATTCTATATTCATTCTTAAACAAGTCTCGATTTCAATTTCTTTTGAAATCGATATTTCTACTTTTTTGGAAAATAGATTTACCTTTTCAATTTCACATTTGTATTTTTTATTTCTGAATTATCCAATGATAATTCTTTTCCTATCATTTATAAACTTCGTTTATAAAAGAACTACTTGTTTTTATTCTTTTCAAACAAGTTAATATTTTTATTCTATTCAAATTTCAAATTGTATTTTAGAAAAAATAGAATTTCCCCTTTCAACTCTGGAAATTTCCTTTTTCGATATTTTAAAATATCAACATTTAAGCCCAGTGATATTTAAACACCACACAACCAATTATTTATTTTTCTAACACGTCATATATGACAGTATATGTGCAAACAAATAAACAAACGTATAATATATTTTTGAGGAATCCAGTTGGATCCCTCCAACCTGTTTTTCCTGCATCCACAGACGTTAGTCAACATAAATGATACCCATCCTGCTTCGAGGCAGGATATCGCGGTATAGAAGGTCATCCACTATCATAGCGTGGGGCGTATAGGGTAATCATCCGCTAATGATACTCCAGGCATCCGCTAATGGTACTGCGGGAATCCAACCACCAATATATATATAATAGCAACCACCAAGCCTAAATAACTAATATATTTAAGATGCACAAAAATATTGAATGCAACCAAACAAGCAACAACACAATTATTTTTAACTGATAAAAATAATTTTAAATAAAAGGTGAGTTAGATTTACTCACCAGGATTTTTAATTTGCACTTGTACCAATTTTAATTCCTATTCATCGATTTCCGTGTCTTCGAACTTCATACGGATGATTTCGTTCGATTTATCTTCGCCTAAGAAAAATATGTATTTTATGAGTTAGCTACTGAATTTCCTTAACAAGTTTTTATACTAAAAATATATTAAAATTAAATTTTCTAAACTTCCTGATGTTATACAGCTAATGATTTTATGTTTAAATATTTCACTCTTCTAATTTAAAGTTGATATAATAATACTCTAACAAAAAATTTCCTTTCTGTTTCCAAATTCAAATTAGATGAAAATGATATTTCTTTTCCAACAGAGTACTAATATTTTTATATGATACACTAATCAAATTTAAAACAGAAATTACCTTAATACCCTGAAATTAATAATCTCCTTCCTTATAGCTAGCCGAAACCATAGCCAAACCTTCTTCACTTAAACAGTTTGAACCCACTCAAGCCTTCTTCCCAAACTCAAACTGGCCATTCCCAGTAAACAACCCAAGTTCAAAACGCAATGTAATTAAGCCTCAAAACCCACAAAAATTTCTCAGATCGATCATCATCTGAATAGTGACTTCGATCCGAACACTACAGGTTACGACAATATTCAACTTCGAATCCCACCCCACTTCCTTAATCGAAACGCCCACATCCTGTAATCTCGACGCCACCTTCGAATCCAACAAACCACAGCTCCAAACCCCTTAAGAATCAATACCCTGACTCACGCTATATAAAATCATGCTTTAGAAGTAAGGTTCGAATCCAAAAAGAAGAGTTCGAACGTGTAGCCCTCACTCACTGGAGTTGAACAGATCTAGAATCGCGATGTCCTCTTTCACTGTTCGAGGTCGATTATCCCAGATTGCATCAAAAATAGAACCGTCGAATATTCTAACAATTGAATCGCGAGCTCCAGACTGCAATCGAACCCCCAAAACATCTATCGCAATTTACAACTTTGAAATGAAATGGGTTTAAACTCCGAACTCTCTCTCGCGTTCGATTTGAGGGAGAATGAGTTGCGGTTTGATTTTGCTGAGGACCAAATGAAATGAATAGAAAAGAGTGTCGCTGTTTTTATAAAGAAGTGGAGATGGGACCAGAAGTACACAACAAATCTTTGTATTTATTTTAAAATGATTTTCTAATTAATTTGATTTGATTTTGATTTGATATAAAGAGATCCTTTATTCTTTTTAAACAGATATCGATTTGATTTCGAACCTATCCACAATCAAATATCTCGGGGCCATTAATTTGAATCACGAACCGCTATTATAGCGTACCGACCGACATTTCAATATAATAACCCTATTCTGAACTCAATAGTAAATATTCTGAATTTTTATTTGAACATATATACTATATTAAATTAATATAATATAATTTAAATTCGAAAACCACAAATTCTTTGATAATAAATTATTTTTTATTATCGTATATATCAAATAAAATTCCACTTATCATCTGAATCATTTTGATTTAGTTTTAAACTTCGATTTTAATTATATACCATATTACGATAATTATATATATATATATATCCGAAATAAATCGTATTTCGATAATTAAATTGATAACTCATTATGAAATTCGATTTATATTATCAACTCAATAATTAAAACTATATTAAATATTTCAATTAGATCAATCACAAATCTAGGTCGTTACATTCTTCCCTCCTTAAAATAATTTCGTCCTCGAAATTGCTAAGGTAGGAAAAATGGTACAAATCCATTACTTTTTAGATTCCCACTTATGTTGAAACTCAACTCCTCATATTTCAACAAATTTAGTTCTCCAAAAACTTTTGGTCTTCCTTATTTTAATTCGAATGATCTATTATCAATCCATTTATATCCAATCTATATTCTATTAGACCTATTCAAATTGATTCTAGTCAATTGATTCACTTCTACCCATTTAACTAGCTTAAGGTAAATTCCAATTCCATAATCCAAATCTCAGGGTTTTCATTTCAAATCCTTTTGAAATCACTTAAACATGTACATATATTTATAATCTCTTCAAATTCAAAATATTTGAATTTTCCAACTAAACTTGTTTTTTTTCAAACAAATTCCCATCAAAACTTTTCTAAGGGAGCAACCCATCACTTAGAAACTCGAAAATGAACACTGATGAAGCTGCAGTCATCATCAGAATTATTTTCTAGCCACTGAAGTGAGTTCAGTGCTTAACCAATTTCAAATCCCATTCAAAATCCTTTTAAAAAAAGCTATATTGTTCTAATATACTTCCAAAAATATTTCAAACTTCCTAGGGTTTAGATTTCAAATTCTGGTTTGAATTCAATTTTAATTCATCTCATTTGTATATTTCATTCATATACAAATTCTATTTCATTAGATGTAACCATTTCAATTTTATAATCTCATTTGATTATAATATTTATCAACCAACACATCCAATAATTTTCAAAAATTATTATTTCTATATATAAATAGAATTTTGGGTAAAATTATTTCATTTACCCACTTAAAAACAATACTATGTTAATTTATCTGTTCAAGTGTTTAGAAATTCCTATCGACTTCGTGGCGTCCCACGATTCGATCAAAATTCATAAACCACTCAACAGACTGGCCAACACAATATAAAACAATTTTTATATCAATTAACAAATACGCTCTCTCGTATATATATACACTCGAATAATTCTATGATACTACTGACCCTATCTCTAATGAGCACATGCCACCCAAGCCTATGTATTCGCTCAACCTAAGCTCTGATACCAACTGTAACGACCCGTAAATCTGTACTATCTGAGTTGACTAATAACACCACACGTCCAACCCAAATTGCAAAGAAATATGAATAATTATTAGAAAAAAGTTAGCGGATGAGAAATAGAAAGAAAGAAAAGTTAGAATAGAAGAAAAACGAAGAACACAAATCTCACAACAGAACGAATAAAATATATTAAACAACATAACTTTTGAAATACAAATCAGTAACTATACATACCATTATCAGAGCACAACATTTATTCCTGGAACAGTTATAAACATCTGTTTCCATATACAACATAGTACACAGCGGAAATATGATAGTCTGTAGCTAACTGGTGAAGCCTCTTGCTTCCAGCTCCTCCAAATGAAAATGTAAAATCCCAACTACTTGACTGCCCGTACAAATTTGGGCACCCAAGAGTTTAGGGAAAACAAAACAAAATAAACTCTGGGTCAGTCATGGGACTGGTGTGAGTAAACTCCAACCATCTATTTAACTTTCAAAATCCTTTCAAAAGAAATGATAATCGTAAGACCGATCCACACATAAACACAGATGGTTTTTACCTTACGATAACCCAAAATATTTTGATATCAAATCCAGTGATATTATAATAATGTCTACATCAAATAAATAATAATTTAGAGGAACGCTTGCATCTCACGCTCCATTTATAATATAAAATCAAAAACCGCATGGTGCATATTGGAGATTGGATTTCCAACATGACAAGGTATGGAACCACCTTCCGATCAGTGTACTCTAGGGGGGATACACAGGGGTTCAACAAGAACATCTTGCCACCCGGCCCACACATGACCGTCCACTCATTTTGCATGAGTGTATCGAATGTATATCACCAACAGTTGGGATCAGCAACCGTGTCCCAAATGGGACAACATCGGACAGAATAGGGAATTAGATGAATCTCTAGATAGGTGATAATACACCCTAATGGGAGCGACCCACATAGCCATGCTGCTTGCCTGATTTTTGTCATTTCCTGGTTGTTGAGGCCTGATGCTACGATTACTTTCCATTCATTGATAGCACAATCACTTTGAATGCCACATTGTCAGATCCGTTAATCACTAGTTGATTTGCATAAATATATTCTAGATATTATCCTAAGGGAATAAATCTGTTGCCATCATATATACATTTATACATACCAACATATTCGATCATTGGAAATACTTTGTCAGACATTCGTCCATTTACGTTCGTTCTAGGATTTGAACGAAACCGAGGGCACAATTTCTATTAATAGAAAAAGCCCTTGCACTTTACTCCGTCTTTGATTATCTTCATATAATATGATTCGCAATGTTACTGCCAATACAGAGTGGTTCTCGGATAATAATCCAACCGGTCTTTCCATATTGACAACGATATTGGCAAATACTTCGATAGTCGGTTATTTAACCATTGAAGAAAAATAAACAAACATCCATTCAAAACATCAAACAACCACTGGGCCTGTTAATTAATGTTTCATTAATTAATTCGCTTCTCTATTTCCTTATCAATATTTGTTAACCAAATATTTTCAGTAATCTTATTGATCTCTTATGCTAGTTGGAAAAACATTTCCCTATATCACTGTAACAACCCAGAATTTTAGGACTAAAATAAAATATTATTTTTGATTAATTTAATGAGTTTTGGACATTTAAAAACAAGTTTATTTAAAAATAAAAATAAAAAGTTAAACATGGATAATACATCAAGACGCTTGACCAATGAATTCAGCACAACAAAACGGATATGCATTCAAGTTTAACATGGATTTTGTGGATCGTTCGAATTATATGTTTGTTGCTATCAAATAAAACAAATAATAATGATTGAAGTGGAAGAAGAAAAAATAAGAGGAAGGGAGCAACATGGGTAGATTTTAGGAAGGAAGCGACATCTGTTGCTTTGAGGTCTAATTAACATACAAGTGTTCATTTCTATATATGTTTAATTAGATAGGTGCTTAATTAATTTCTATTAATGCGCATTTAATAATTTTCTTCTTTTATATGATGATAAAAGGAATCCATCAATTTGTGGAATACAAGGAAAATACGAACCATATTTACAAACAATTGTTGTTCCCCTTTTGTGTGTTTCTAGCATGAAATTAAAGATTCGGGCCCACGGATGATCAAATTTTCTAAAACGAAAAATGGTGTTCTACTTAGAATACCATCTAGTAATTTAGGCAAGATTCGCCTGAATTCCGACGTCATTCCATCTTGTAATCATTTATTAAATGTCAAATTAAATGACACGCACAAAACGAACTTATTTATTTTTCTACAAAATTAATTCTCTTGCTATATCCAGCTAGATGCATCTCAAAATAAAGGACAAAGGGCGTAATCCTATATATGATTTTTTTTAGTAACTATGTTAATTAAATACGCAAAAGGGTAATAAAAAGGGAATTTAATATAACCTAATTTGGAAAGTTAGTAATATTTTGGATGGTTGGAAAAGAATAGATTTTCATATTACAATTTTTATTAAAATGCAATGGATGTCATTACAAGGATAATGTTAAAAGAAGAAAGATTAATACAAAATAGAGATGTTAATGTATTTTGTACTACCTAACAAAAAAGAAAGAAAACAGAAAAGGTGTTTTCTAATTATGAATCGCGGAAGGAATTATTCTATAATAAATATGGATATAGATTTTAGAAGTGTTTCCATAGCCAACCCAGTAGAATATGACTAGCTCCCTAAAGAAAAAATTTATTATAGTAGCAAGGATTAAAGAATAACAATTAAGATAAAGGTAAAAAGGAAAAATGACACTAATCAAGTTAAATACCTCGTAGACTGAAAAAGAAAAATCCTGAATGGTAAAAGATATAAAAGACAAATAAAGGAAAGAATTAATGTATTTCTTTAAGACACATTCCATTTACTCTCTCTTCTCTCATTCCATTTATTCTTGTTTTCTCATTCCATTATTTTTCAAATATATATTATATGTATTCCACTTAGAATAGCAACATGTAGGTTTAAATAACCTAGGGGTCTAATTAAAAAAAAATTACCTACTTCTATATAATATCATATTCCCCAACCCTAACCTATTCTCTAAACCTAAAGCTACGCTCTTTCTACTTCCTCTCAACAATGGCTGCTCTCTTCTCCATCAAAAACATGTTAAAATCCAAATCTCTCCAAACCCTAACAAATTATATGTCAACACGAAGGTATCTACGATACGAAGCTACTGGTGTCGTCGGTTTCGTCAAACAACGCCCGGATTTGTCAAAATTTCCGATCAAAAGTTCAGATTTTCGGATTTTAAAAGCTCAAAAAAAAAACCGCCCATTTAAACCCATTAAGGAGAGAACTCCTTTCACTCTAATTATTTTACAGTTAAATTTATATTAGAATATAAACGGTGCTTAGCAGCATCCGACACTATTGATTGTACAAAACCATGATGGTTTGTTGGGATTGTGATTTGGTTTGTTATTGTGTGATATTGTTGTACATGAAAATTATTTATATAAAATATATATATAAATTATCGTGAAATAAAAACTTCATTTTGTTATATAAAAAGTTAGCATAACAAAAACTTCATTTTTGTTATATGAAATGTAACATGATCAAAAACTTCATTTTTTTTATTGTATAAAAATGTTAACATAGAAAAGATTCATTTTTATTGCGTAAAAATGTTAACATAGGAAAATTCCATTTTCTACATTTTAATGCATAGGATGAATCAATTAAAAGATTAAATGTTGACCAAAATGTCCCTTTAACATATTAGTTTAGAATAAGATAATTATATGTTAATCATATGTCTACTTAACCAAAATGTCACCTTATCATATTAGTTTAGAATAAAAGAATTATTTGTTAACATATGTTTTATTGGAACAAATGTCATTTGTATCTTGACAATGTAGAATGAAAGGATTATTTGTTAAAATATTATTTGTTAATAAAATTGTCATCTTTGACAAAATAGAATGGTTGATTTATAACCATCATTTATGTTAGAGTTGTCATATCTGAATAAAACCATCACTTATGTTAGAATTGTCATTTAGTTATGGCTTGTTATGTCAAATAGAATGTGAGAACTCTTTTCTCACTCATTCTTTATTTCAGTAATTAATTATTTATTTATTTTATAAATAAATTTTTTTAAATGCTTGAGATGATTGTTTGTGGTTTAATTTCATATTATACATGAATGGTTGTGGATTGATGTTGTTAATTGGTGTTATGAATTAATGCGATGTTTTGAAAATTGAAACCACGAAACTGAATAATTAATGTCGAGTGTTACTTATGTTAAATTATATATGTTACACTTCCGTACATAAGTGACCTGACTTATGTACGTTGATTGGGTAAATATTTGCACACAATTTCCCAAGTGCACAATTAAAAGTGTTGTTATTTGGTTGTTTTATTGTTAAAGATAATTGTGTGATGGTTGATATGTCAAATTTAATGTATGCTGTTTGAAAGTCATTTACATAAATTAATGAATGTTATCGAATGTAAGGTGAATTGAGCAATGTAGGAAAATGTTGTAAATGCAATATTTGAAGTATCATTTATGTTATTATGTGGGTCTCATTCCAAATAAGAGAATTTGAACATTTTCAAAAGGTTATCTCGTTAAAAGAAATTATTGTGGTTTTAAATGTCGTTTAATGTCATTTAATTAATACAAAGCCGTTTAGATAGTTTCACGTTATTTTTGGCAAAAATGGTCAATACCATTTATTTCATTCATTAAATATAAATGATTTAAGTTTTGAAATTTGAAAATTTTCAATTTTACGTTTATTTTAATATAATTAAAATGAATAGATTCTGGTTGACCCGAGGTTAGATTGAGTTGTGGTATAAGACTGCCCGGACCCGCCCGGCATATCCAGCCACCACAACAATATATATCTAATGTGAGAGGTTAATGCAGTATTAAATAATTAATTAATATTAAAGTTTGAAATTTAAAACTATATAATTTTGAAAATATAATAATTAATACAGAACTAATTAATTAATTAATATAGGAGATTTTGAAATCCCAAGTAACATTTTGGGAAACGTAATAATTAACGCAGAATTTATTAATTTGTTAATATGGAGATTTGAAATTCAAAATATGTATTTTTGAAAAGTTAATATTTCTTTTAATATTATAAACATAAATGCATCATTAATGAATGATTAATTCTGAAAGTTGAATTTCAAAAGTGAACGCTGTGAAACATTAATATTATATCAATATAGTATTAAAGGAAGTTGAAAAGTCAAAACTTGTTTATTATTTAAATCTAAGTTTGCAATTATTATTAATAATTTAATTTATACTAAATAGGAAACGTTTTGAATGAAAATTAATTAAATAATATTAATATATTATTTATTATTATTCAATGGCTTAAATAGAACGTTTCGCGTAGCGACCGTTCGCGAATTTCAACCGTTAACTTTGAATGAACGTAAGGTTAGGAATAAAAGATTATTTTCTTTTATTTAGAATGAACGCTAATGTTAATTAATAAAAGATTATTTCTTTTATGCAACTATGAATGCTAATATTAACAAATAAAAGATTATTTCTTTTATAAAACTAGGAATGCTAATACTAAATATATATATATATATAAATACTTCTTTACATGGGTTAATGAACGTTAATGTTTATTAATAAATGATACTTCTTTTGTATGAGTTAATGAATTCTAAATAAGTCTCGTTAATGGAAGTTTTCTTTTATTTATAGTTAAAGAAAGCCAAAAAGGTTTTGTAAACAAAAGCAATTCTTTTATTTAAGATTTAGAACGGCGAATATGTTTTGTTTTTTTAAAAAGTAATTTTTTATTTAAGATTAGAGCGTCGAATATGCTTTGTTCATAAAGGTTATTCTTTTATTAAGATTAGGAATGCTAAATATATTTTGCTAATAAAGGTCATTCTTTTATGTATGTTAAAGAACCGTCAAACATGTTTTAATGAAACAAAGTAGGATAATAAAAGTTTAATCTTTTATTTTGAAAAAGGAATATGAAACAAAGTGTGAAATAAAGTTTATCTTTTATTTATGAATGAATATGAAATAAGAATTATAAATAAAAGTTTATCTTTTATTTATGGATTGAATATAAAATAAGAATGGTAAACAAAGGATTATCTTTTAATTATGAAATGAATATGAAATACAACACGTAAACAAAGGTTATCCTTTTATTTATTGAATTAAACAGGTAATATGAAATGAGAAATAAAGGTTATTCTTTTATCAATGATATGAACATGAAAATGAAGGTTTTACTTTATTTAAGTTATGACAATGAAATAATATTTGACAATAAAAGTTAATTTTTACTTGAATTCTAAACATGAAAAATGTCTCATTAATTAATGATTTAGAAGATTGAATCTAATTAGAATTTTGAGAAATCTTAAATTAGATTAAAGAAGAGAGTTTCCAATGAAAAGAATTTTTAAATAAACAAATTTTCTTAATGGGAATGAGGCGTTGGTTGTGTTTTAGACACATGATTTTAAATAGCGCAAATTATTTAGGAAGACCGGGTTTACCCATTCTGAATGATTCATACGACGATTGAAGACCGACGATGGAGACGGTTGTTGAAGACCTGGAAATTTCCATATCGAATGAATGATTATTGATATCTTGATTGGACGTACACCCAAGATGAGGGAAAATTGATGATCATTCAGACGTATTAGGAGATCTACTGGATATGGTTTCGTTCAGGCCCAAAACGGACTAATAAATGGATTGTGTGTCTGACATTGTATTCATTTATATTGTACTCGTTGATCTCTGTCTAATATATAGCTGTTTGGTGGTGGAGAATTTATTCTCTTGCCTAACACCCTGTTATATATTGGTAGATGATTGATGATATAGTATGGTCTGACAATGTGACATGCTAAGATGCATATGATCAAGGCTTTTGTTGAAAAGCAGGGCCTTGTGGATGATGATCGAAGCACAGCTTTAATTAGCATAGCTTTGTGTACAGCGTTACTTCGCGAGCCTCACACCCCAGTATGAGTCAAAAACGGGATACGGACCGTAGGGAGTGCACACGTTTCTTTCTAGCTAGAGTGATGTCAGGGACCTACCAGCGCTGACATTTTACTTATGTGGATGATGGATTTTGAGGCGCCTCGTTATTTTTATAGGCCGTTGGTGGTCATACTATAGGTCCAAAAGGACTGGGAAACGTGTGTTCAGGCATAACTAATCCACTGCCCATAGGCGGGGACCGGCCCTACCGCTTCCAAGGGTTCACTGCGGGGGATCCTGAGGCATTTGCTAGAGTGTCTCGAATCGGAGAGGAGCTTGCCCCTAGCCTCGACTCATGATGGAATCCAAAACTCCAATACGACACCATCGGTTTTGATTGTAGAACTAATATTGGCGACATGCTATATGGTAACCATGCCGTCTAGGATTGATACATTATGATTCAAATTGTTTTAAAACATATATATACACACTAATAGTATCAAAACCCGTTTTTATACGTATCAAGCATCTTTTGACCATTATAAGGTAAAACCCTATCCTCTGGTGTGCATTGCATTGTGTGATGGGACCTGGGTCTTATAATGGTTTCATTTTTCCAAAAATCATTGCGTTGTTTAAACGATTTACTTTAATTTATGCACCGACAATCCATTGGAACAAAACCCGTTCCGCATTAGCGGCGTGGTCCTTGGATTTGTCTTATTAGTTAAATTAGTTTTGAGTTCTCATACCAGTCCCATGACTGACCTGGAGTTTATTCTTTTAACCTAAACTCTGGGTGCCCATATTTTCCACACGGGCAGCTAGTAGTTTTGGTTTTGCAGATATTACATTCACAGGATCCTGGTCTACAGCTGAAGCAATATTCGGAAAGCTCTGTATCCGTGTATCTCTTTTAGTTGTATTTTGTATTATATTTTCCGCTGCTGTATTTAAATGTAATTTAAACTTTGGTATTGTATTTCCAATGTAAGGTATTTATCTGTACTCTGGAATACTCTTGTACTCTGATGTAATTGTGTTAATAGCAATAAAAATGTTCTTCTGTTTGTGTTCTGATGAGTATTGTTCTCAAAGCAATCCGGGCTTTCCTTTACGGGGAAGTTTGGGTCGTTTCAATCACCTTCTTTTATTTTCTGTAGACAATATATTCTATTTGCAATCGAAAATAATTTCAATCACTTATCTCTTTCCCTACTACTTTAATTATACTCAGAAAATATTTACTTTATATCTCCAAAATTCCACCACTTGGGTTAAAACGAATGTTGTGTAAAACATCATTACAACAACCCAAAATATTTTATTCAACTAACTCTTATTCAAACACTTCTCTTCGAGACTGGATCTTGCTATTTACTGGTAAAAATGAAATCAATCAAGTTGGGGTATAATTACCTCTCAGACCTTGACTGAAAACATCCTTAACTTCAAACAGACAAAACCACTTCTCCTCGAATAATCAACATCACAAAACTAATTATTCATTTTTACCTGAATATGCTCCCCTTTCTAATTTTACCAGGTTTGGTTATAGATTTTCTATTTGCTTATAATATTCTATTTCAATTTCGTTTCCTTATCGAATTTTATATATATTGACACATCGATTTCTAACTATCAAATTTTCTTAAAAATATTCTAAGTCCTTAAATTTCCGGAAAATTTCGCCATAACCTCCTTTGTACCGGGAGCATCGGGATATTTCAAATAGCCTCCCATGGCCCTCACCAATCCAAAAGAAAAAGAAAAATCCAAGCGGCTAGCCGATTCGGTGCATAAAATCTCATATGGAATTTAAACATGTACCTTTTTGTTAGGCATTTCAATATATCTCTTCATATACTTCATTCCATACCTATCTAACGCATATCTGTCCATTCTCAATTTATTACAACTCAATCCAGTCATTTTTAAACTCGATTCGCTAATTTATTCTATAATTAACTCTTTTGCCTATTTCACTTCTTATTTGAACATAACATATTCAAATAAAATATTTAACTTGCTTATAACCAAATTGAATTCCAGTTTCAATTCTAATTTCCTTTTCGATTTCGAATATAAATTTCCAAATCGAATTCACTTATTCAAAGTCCAATATCAATTCAAAATCTCATTGACCAATTACTATTCAAATTAGTTAGTTCTATTCAATAATTAATAATCTGATTTCCGTTTCAAAAATCAATTCATTACTCCACTTGAGTTCACATATAATTTACCACTCAAAATCTGAAATTTTCTAAATAGAAATTCGGATTTTATTCGCTTAAAATCCTTTTATAAAATTAAATAAACCATTATGGTTTTTGAATGGTTATGGCGCTGTTTTTTCGAAAATTTGATTTTGGCATAACTCAAAATCTATTCGACGAAATCCATATTTTTCTCCTCCATTAGAAAACTATTATCAAATCGGTCCTGGCATTTCTTGTTTCAAAGAATTCCGACTTCAATTGAGTTCTGTATACTCAATTGAAGTTCGAAACGCCAATTTACGAACTACCGTGCTGCGGCGAGTTCGTTTTGATTATATTTATATATATAAACGTTTGAACTTCATTTATATATAAATTCTAACTCCATTCTAGTATATTTTTAATATATATCAAATACATTTTTCCAATTTAACATAACATTTTCGATTATCTATGATTGTCGATTTTCCCTAACTCGGAAATAAATTTATTTATACTTCGATCTTCTATATTCAAACTCCATTTCAATTCTATTTGAATTCTATATTCAAATTCTATTTTCAACACGTTTTCCCATTTCTCCTTGAATTTAAATTTCTAAATTATCCAATGATAATTTATCTCCCTAAATTATAAATATTGTTTATAATTTAACTTCCTTGTTTTATAAAGTTAAAACAAGTTTCCATTTCGAAATCTATTTGAATGTCCTATATTCCATTTCCATATTAAAATTTCTTTATTCAAATTCCATTTCACTTTCTATATTCAAATTCTATATTTGAATTTCCTTTATATTTTCTATATTCAAATTCTATATTTAAATTCCATTTGAATTTCTATATTCAACTCCATTTGAATTTCTTTATTCAATTTCTATTTGAATTTTCTTTATTTAAATTATATATTCAATTCTATTGAGTTTTATATATTCAAACTCCATTTGAAATTCTATATTCATTCTTAAACAAGTCTCGATTTCAATTTCTTTTGAAATCGATATTTCTACTTTTTGGAAAATAAATTTCCCTTTTCAATTTCACATTTGAAATTTTTTTATTTCTGAATTATCCAATGATAATTCTTTTCCCTTCATTTATAAACTTCGTTTATAAAAGAACTACTTGTTTTTATTCTTTTCAAACAAGTTAATATTTTTATTCTATTCAAATTTCAAATTCTATTTTAGAAAAAATAGAATTTCCCCTTTTAACTCTGGAAATTTCCTTTTTCGATATTTTAAAATGCCAATATTTAAGCCCAATGATATGTAAACAACACACAACCAATTATTTATTTTTCTAACACATCATATATGATAGAATATGTGCAAACAAATAAACAAGCAGATAATATATTTTTGAGGAATCTAGTTGGATCCCTCCAACCTGTTTTTCCTGCATCCACAGACGTTAGTCAACATAAATAATACCCATCCTGATTCGAGGCAGGATATCGCGGTATAGAAGGTCATCCACTGTCATAGCATGGGGCGTATAGGGTAATCATCTGCTAATGATACTGTGGGCATCCACTAATGGTACTGCGGGAATCCAACCACCAATATATATATAATAGCAACCACCAAGCCTAAATAACTAATATATTTAAGCTGCACAAAAATATTGAATGCAACCAAACAAGCAACCACACAATTATTTTTAACTGATAAATTAATTTTAAATAAAAGGTGAGTGAGATTTACTCACCAGGATTTTTAATTTGCACTTGTACCAATTTTAATTCCTATTCATCGATTTCCGAGTCTTCGAACTTCATACGGATGATTCCGTTCGATTTATCTTCACCTAAGAAAAATATGTATTTTATAAGTTAGCTACCGAATTTCCTTAACAAGTTTTTATACTAAAAATATACTAAAATTAAATTTTCTAAGCTTCCTGATGTTATACAACTAATGATTTTATGTTTAAATATTTCACTCTTCTAATTTAAAGTTTATATAATAATACTCTAACTAAATTTTTCCTTTTAGTTTCCAATTCAAATTAGCTGAAAATGATATTTCTTTTCCAACAGAGTACTAATTATTTTAGATGATATACTAATCAAATTTAAAACAGAAATTACCTTAATACCCTAACAATCTCCTTCCTTATATCTAGCCGAAACCATAACCAAACCTTCTTCACAACTTCACTTAAACAGTTTGAACCCACTCAAGCCTTCTTCCCAGTAAACAACCCAAGTTCAAAACGCAATGTAATTAAGCCTCAAAACCCACAAAAATTTCTCAGATCAATCATCATCTGAATAGCGACTTCGATCCAAACACTACAGGTTACGACAATATTCAACTTCGAATCCCACCCCACTTCCTTAATCGAAACGCCCACATCCTGTAATCTCGACGCCACCTTCGAATCCAACAAATCATAGCTCCAAACCCCCTTAAGATTCAATACCCTGACTCGCGCTATATAAAATCATGCTTTAGAAGTAAGGTTCGAATCCAAAACGAAGAGTTCGAACGTGTAGCACTCACTCACTGGAGTTGAACGGATCTAGAATCGCGATTTCCTCTTTCGCTGTTAGAGGTCGATTATCCCATATCGCATCAAGAATAGAACCGTCGAACACTCTAACAATTGAATCGCGAGCTCCAGACTGTTATTGAACCCCCAAAACATCTATCGCGATTTAGAACTTTGAAATGAAATGGGTTTAAACACCGAACTCTCTCTCGCGTTCGATTTGAGGGAGAATGAATTGCGGTTTGATTTTGCTAAGGACCAAATTAAATGAATGTAACACCCCACGCCCGCTATGGTCACTCTCAATGGGAATGCCATGGCATCGGTGGAGTATTTTAGTGAATATAGAACAGAAAAATTACAACAAGACAGATATAAATGGTACTTGAAATTTTAAAACATCATCTCATAACAGCGGAAGTTAAAACATGTCTGGTTACATCACAAAACAATACAAGAGTCAAGTACAAAATATCCATCTTGATAAAAATAAGTACATAATCCCACTAAGTAAACAATAGCCATAAAAGGATAGATGAACTGAGCTTTACTTCAACGGTCCAAACTCCAAAGGATAGATACATCAATCTGATCAAAGCCCACTAGCACTAGGCCCACTCTGATAACCTGGGGTTTGGGGAAAAAGATAAACAACAACGGGGTCAGACATAAGTCTGAGTGAGTCCTATAACTTTAACAATACAATCATTAAAGTAACCAGAGAAGACATAAGTTGATATACGGTAATGCCTGGGGATGAATGGCTACACTAAGCAGCTTGGCAAACTTAGGATAAACTAAGATAACCGTAAAGACGCATTTATCCACCCAAGGATAATTACTAGATTACACCGCCCCAGACCTATCCACCCAAGGATACTTTCTACACTGCACCACACCAGTTCTACCCACCAAGAGTAATTCCTACTTAAAGGTTGATCCCACTAAGTGTACTTAGTAATTTAGTAGTTTCGTGTACTCCTAGCCCACTACATAGGTGCCGTCTGCCCCTATCTCCACTAGGTGTACCCACTACTCCCCATCGATCGGCTCCCTACCGTAGATACCCGTGCTGGTCCCACAATTGGGGTGTATCATTCCCCAACGTGGCCACCTGATAATATCAACGGTGCACGGCTTTATATCTACACGATGCAACAACGACTTACCAACCAGCCCGGGTCCACACACGCATATGAAACCCGTTGGTCCCGCGTTGCCACCGTTAACCCGGTTTGGCCTCTTATAGTCAAGCCCAATATGCGTGTCCCGTCACTCGACTTGAGTCGAGCCTACAAAGATACGTTTGGGATATTGGTTGAAATGGGCCCCCACAAGCTACCACCTAAGCTTGCAAATTATCTAGTGCATCCCACTTAACCCCCTTTTTTTTTTATAATCATGCCCACTTACATGTTAAGTTTTGGTTAAGTCATCTAATCATATTTCAATTGCCCCTTAAGGCACCCACTAGATTTCTACATGCCACCTAAGGCACTTACTTAACCCTTTAATCATGTTTACTTACATGTCCCACTTTGGTTAAGTATTCTAATCGTATTTTCACATGCCACCCATGGCACTTACTTAACCCTTTAATCATGTTTAATTACATGTTCCACTTTGGTTAAGTATTCTAATCGTATTTTTCTATTGCCACCCAAGGCAACCCACTAGATTCCACATGCCACCCAAGGCAACCACTGAATTTCCACATGCCACCCAAGGCACCCACTTAACCCCTCATGTCCCACTACATGCTAATATGGTTAAGTGTTTCTTAATTAATTAAGACCGTGATCTCCCATAAAGACCTCCCACATTATACTGACTGTTATGACCGCCTGGTTAAGCCGGTAGAGTCCGGGCAGTCTTACGTCATAACAGAGCCTAACCTCGTGTCTTTACTTTAATCACGTATTTAATTTATGGCTAAGACCTCTCACATTGGGCTGACATTTGTAGCAACTGGTTAAGCCGGTCGGGTCCGGGCAGTTTTACACTACAAATGAGTCCAACCTCGTGTCTTAGTCGATTAATTACACCTAATTAATCACCCCCATATTAATTATCCCTAATTAATATCAAGTTTTCCATAACATGGGTAGACCTAACTCAATAGGTAAATTCCCATGGGATAGACCTAACTCAATAGGTAAATTCCCACTTATGGTAATTTATTTTTATGGTATGCTTAATCATACCCAATCATACATTTATTAACCTATTTTCCAACCCCATCGTTCCCCACGTAAATCGTTCTCACTTCATGGCATAATAAAGGGGAAGATCCATCACAAATATCATGGGTTTAACCAAATCTTAGCATATAACTTTGTCATGGGTTAAGAGGATGTCAACTTGCATATATGAGCATATATTAACCCAACTACACTTAACCCAAACTTGCATATTATCACACATGACTTGCATAACATATTGCATATGAACTTGCATATTATCATACACATATCTTGCATAACATGTTGAACTTGCATATAAGCATTCACATGACTTGCATAACATGTTAAATTTGCATATAAGCATCCTCACAACTTGCATAATATGTTAAACATGCATTTAAGCATACACATAACTTGCATAAGCATTCATATTCTTGCATAAGCATTCACATTCTTGCATAAGCATTCACATACTTGCATATTAACTCTTAAACTTGCATAATGTGTCATCATGAACTTGCATATTAACAAACATGTAACTTGCATAGCATATCTTGCATATTAACATACATGTAACTTTCATAGCATATCTTGCATATTAACATACATGTAACTTGCATAGCATATCTTCATGAACTTGCATAACATGTATATGATCACATAGCCCACAACTTGCATATTTAGCATCATGTAAACATAACATACATCATACTAAACTTGCATAAACTTACATACTCAACATGCATAAACCCACTTGTTAAACATGCATAAACCAACTTATTAATCATGCATAAATCCACTTATCAAGTATGCATAAACCCACTTATTAAATATACATAAACCAACTTATTAAATATGCATAAACCAACTTATTCAATATGCATAAGCATAGAAAAACATAGAGTAACATATCATTACAAATGATTCAAACTCACTAATCCGCATTCAAGACCATAAGTCTCATTACACCTAATCTACTTGCTTTAACAATTGATGTTAAAGTGATAGAAACTCACTACTAGCAATTTGCACTCCAAATGAAGAAGATTAAGATGCTTAGAATGGATTAGAGGTTGATTAGAGAGGTTGATTAGCTTGCTTTCCTCTTCATTGATTTGTGGAGGCCATGATTGTAATGACCCGGATATTCCGCCGGTTAAATTTGAATATTTAATACGGTTTTAAATATTTAGGTGGTATAATAAATGGAAATTTATATTAAGTTATCAATTTAAAAAAAAAAATCGAACACGATTTAATTTAAATTATCGAATTCAAAGTTAATTAAATTCAGATTTAATTCTGAATTAAATTACAGTTCAGATGATCAATACAAATGTCGGTTTGAATTGGAATAATAATATTAATTTAGTGTCGAAGAAATAAGTTGATTTAAATTCAATTTATATTGATTTAAATTTATATCATCTCCAGATGATCGAATATGGGTTTGAAACCCGTACCAGTGTGTTTAGCATAATGGTTTAACCCTAGACGGACTTATTTTTGTGTTCGAATAGAAGTTTGAAATCAACAGAATAATTTAATTTATTTAATCATATCGGTTAATTAAAAATTAAAACAAATATAAATAAATTAAAGAAAATTCCTTTTCTTTTGTGTGGACCAAAACCAAACCACAAGGAGGAAAATAATGGCCGGACAAATCAAAAGGGGGAAAGAAGAACACATCCCTCTCTTTATCTTCACACAAATCAAATGGCCACTCTGTATAATAGCCGATAGCCTCCCACTCTCCTTTTCTATTTTTCTTCTTTTCGTTCATTTCCTCAGGCAAGAAAATCGAATCCTCCAAAAATCAACCAAACCTAATCTGTTCATTTCTTGTTCGCGCTACTATGTAATGAAGTGCGGTTCATCCTCGAGCCTTGTCTCGAGCTAGTGTTTCAGATCTGGGATGCGCGAGCGAGGGTCACGATGTGTTTGGGAAGGGGAAAGTGTGTCGCTAGTTCGAATGATACAGTGAGACTCGATTTCAATAGTAGGGCTTACTGTTGTTTCGTCGTGAGGTTATCGAAGGACCAGGGAGGCAAGGGATGAACTACAGGAGTCAAGACGCACGTTTGAGGGTGTTTTAGGGGTCGGAGTAGCAGTGGAATCAGGATCGAACCTTTTCTTCTTCTTTCGATTCAAGGGTAGCATCGCGATGGGATTAGGGCAGAGGGCGACTTCGAACTGATGACATCAGAGGTCGTTGTCAGGCCTGCGAGCTGTTCTAGTGCGAGATGGTTTCCAAGATGAGGTGGAAGGGTTGAGTTGGAGTATACTATCGATGAACGGAGGCCATGTCTGGATGGTGTTAAGGTTGATGGATGTGAGATGTAGAAGGGGCGAGCTGATGGTAGAATTGTGGTTCAAAGGTGAAGATAGTCGACTGCAAGGTGTTTGATGAAATGCCTTAAAGGAATGGCTGAAGCTTTTGGGGCTGATTGAAATAGAGATGGATCGAGGTCTGTTCGTCTATCTGTCAAGATATTGGCGAAGCCTTAAGGTATATAGTTCTAAACATTTAAATACACCTAAAAGAATTTATTTAATTATGTTTTTTATAAATTTGAATTCATAGAATAGTTAATTTATTTGTTAAGTAAATTTAAATAAATCATGTTTAATCGTTAAATTTAAAATAAAATATTGTAGGAATAAATTCATGCACGACAAACTCGAGATGATTTATGGCTTAGACGAGTTGAATTTTAATTGGATATCAGCAAAGGAAAAACCCTGGTGAGTAAATCTCACTCACCTGTTTAATTAGAAATATTTTTATTCGTTAAAAATATTTGTGTGTTGATTGTTGGATGCTTTAAATATTTATTTATTGTTGTTAAAAATATATTAGTTATTTAGGACTATTATATATATATTGGGTTGATTGATTAGTTGGATTCCCGCAGTTTCATTAGCGGATGCCCGCAGTACCATAGCGGATGATTACCCTATACGCCCCACGCTATGATTAGTGGATGACCTTCATACCGCGATATCCTGCCTCGAAGCAGGATGGGTATTATTTATGTGCTAACGTCTGTGGATGCAGGAAAAACAGGTTGGAGGAATCCAACTGGATTCCTCAAAAATATATTATCTGTTGTTGTTGGTTTGATTTCATATATATACATATATGATGTGTTAAAAATCAAATGATTGAAAATTGGTTGATTTGATTGTTTAAATATCACTGGGGCTTGGGATATTGATTTATAAAAATATCGAATAAGGGTATTTGAAATTAAAAGGGGAATTCTATTTTTATAAATAGAATTTGAATTTTAAATAAGACTATAGAAAATATTTAACTTGTTCGAAGGTATATAAAACAAGTAATTGAATTTATAAAGTTGTTTATAAATGAAAGGATGGAATTTGAATCGAATTTATAAAGTTGTTTATAAATGGAAAGGTGGGATTTGAATTGAAGTTATAAACATTGTTTATAAATGAATGCAGAGAATTCAAATGGACTTTAAACTATATATTTGAATATAGAAATTCAAATGGACTTGAAACTATATATTTGAATATAGAAATTCAAATGGACTTGAAACTATATATTTGAATATAGAAATTCAAATGGACTTGAAACTATATATTTGAATATAGAAATTCAAATGGACTTTAAACTATATATTTGAATATAGAAATTCAAATGGACTTTAAACTATATATTTGAATATAGAAATTCAAATGGACTTTTAAACTATAGAATTTGAAATAGGATTCAAATGAAGTTTAAATAAAGAAAATTCAAATAGAATTGAATTGGAATTTGAATAAGAAGTCGATAAGGAAACGAGAGTATGAGTATAATTAGAATGTGTAATATGAAGTTAAAATATATTTGAACATGTCATGTTCAAATATGAAGGTGAAATAGACTGAAAAGTTAAGTAACAGATTTAATTAACAAATTGAGTTAAAACGATTGGTATAGTTAAAATAGATTGGACAGGTATAAAGATACAGGAGACAGGTATGGAATAAAGTATAGAAGTGAAATAAATAGAATGCCCGACAAAAAGGTACGTATTTAATTTCCATATGAGATTTTATGCGCCGTATCGGCTAGCCGCTTGGCTTTTTCTTTTTCTTTTTGAGATAAGAAGGACCGGGAAAGCTATTTGAAATTTCCCGATGCTCCCGGTACAAAGGAGGTTATGGCGAATTTTTCCGGGAATTTAAGGAGATAGAATATTTTTAAGATAATTTGATAGTTAGAAATCAACGTATCGATATACATAGAAGTCGATAAGGAAACAAACTTAGAAATAGAATAGTATAATCAAAAAGGAAGTATAAGAATAAAATCTAGTAAGAATAGAAAAGGGAAGTGTATACGTGGTTAAAAGTAAATCAGTAGTTGTATGGAGTTGATTTGTTCGAGTAAGTAGTCTTGTCTGTTTTGACGTTAAATGTTATTCAGTCAAGGTCTGAGAGGTAATTATACCCCAACTTGGTTGATTTCATGATATACCGATAAGCAGCAAGATTCAGGCTCGAAGATCAATGTGGAATAAGAATTCGTTAAATAATGTATTTGGGTTGTCGTAACGATGTTTTACACAACATCTGTTTTAACCCAAATATGTGCAAAGCTTGGAAATAGAATAATGAATATTTTCTAAAGTTTAGAAAATAAAAGAAGGCGATATATGGAAATGTTTTCCAAATAACGTATAAGGCCAATATGGTTATTGAAAATATTTGGTTAACAAATATTGATAAAGAAATAGAGAAGTGATTTAATTAATGGAATATTAATTAAAGGCTCAGTGATTGTTGGATGTTTGGTTGAACACTTGTTTTATTCGATAGTTAAATCATCGACTATCGAAACACTTGTTTTTATTCGATAGTTAAATCACAGACTATCGAAGTTTTGACCATCGTTGTCGATATGGAGAGACCGGTTGGATTATTATCCAAAGAACCACTCCGTATTGGCAATAGCGTGCGAATCAGATTATATAAAGAAAATCGAAGACGGAGTAGAGTGCAAGGACTTTTTCTATAAATAGAAATAGTGCCTTCAGTTCATCCTGTTCCTGGGTGACTTGTATGGATGAATGTCTGACAGAGTATTTCCAGAATGGTCACGTACATTGATTTCTTCAACTGTACCAAGAGTGGAAGCGGAGGAGGAAACTTCTTTTAGCTAACACGTAATGTACTGTTGAGGACGTCAATCGGTGATTTGATGGATTTGACGATGTGACGTTCGAAGTGAATCTGGTGTGATGATAAAGCGTAGCTTCTAGCCTCATCATCCGGTAAATGACAGAAATCGGGCAAGTAGCATGGCTATGTAGGTCGCACCTATTAGGGTTTATAATCACCTGATCTAGAGTTTCATTTACTTCTAAAAATCTATTGTCGATGCTGTCCCATTCGGGAAACGGTTGCTGATCCCAATCGTTGGTGATATACATTCGATACACTCAAGCGAAATGAGTGGTCGGTCATGTGTGGCTGAGTTGCAAGATGTTCTTGTTGAACTCGGTGTATTCTCCTCTAGAGATATACCAGCGGAAGGTGATTCCATACCTTGTCATAGTTGGAAATCCATTACCCAATACGTGCTTGCGGTTTTGATTGTATATTATATATGTGGAATGTGAGATGCAAGCGTTCCACTAGATTGTTATCTACTTGATTTAGACATTATTATAATATCAAAAGAGTTTTGATATAAAGATAAGTCAAGTGTTTAGATTCTCATAAGGGAAAAACCCGTTCCGTGTTATACGGCGTGGTCTTATGAGATATCATTTAGTTTTCTGAAACTGTTTTAAACTGTTTACTCATACCAGTCCCATGACTGACCCGGAGTTTACTTTGTTGTTTTCCCTAAACTCTTGGGTGCCTAAATTTGTACGGGCAGTCAAGTAGTCGGGAATTTACAGATATACTGGAAGAGCTTGGAGCAGGAGGCTTCAGGATCATATAGCTATAGTTATTTCTGCTGTGTTGTAAGTGATGTACTGTGATATTGATGTATATTCAAGTACAGATGTATATTTCAAGTTATGTTATATATATTATATGTTATTCGTTCCGCTGTGAGATTCGTGTTACTCTGATGTTGTGTTCTTCTTCTTCTTCTATTCTAAGTTTCTATCTTATCTATCCTCACCCTCTAACTTCTTTCAATTAATGGTTCGAATTTCCGTGATATTTGGGGTTGGACTTGTGTTTTTGGTCAGCTCAAATTCTACCGGATTTTTGGGTCATTACAGTTGGTATCAGAGCTTAGGTTGAGCGAATACCTAGGCTGTGTGGAAATGTGCTCATTAGAGATAGGATCAGTAGTATCCTAGAATGAGTTGAGCGTATATATATACGAGAGAGCGTATTTGTTATTTGATATAAAAACTGTTTTATATTGTGTTGACTAGTCTGTTGAGTGGATTATAAATTTTGGTCGAATCGTGGGACGCCACGATGTCGATAGGAGTTTATAAACACTTGAACAAAAAATTGGACATGATATTGTTTTTAAATAGTTAAGTTGATTGTTAGGATTATAATCAAATTAGAAAATAAAACTGAAATAGTTATATATATATAACCAATAGGATTTGTATATGAAATCAAATATACAAATGAGATAAATTGAAATTGAATTCCAACCAGAATTAAGAATTTAAAATCCTGGGAGTTTGGAAAATATTTTTTTCTAAATGGAGTTTGAAAGAAATAAAGCACTGAACTCATTCAGTAGCTGGGAAATAATTCTGATGATGGTCGCAACATCACCAGTGTTCATTTTCGAGTTTCTAAGTGACGAATTGCTGCCTTAGAGGAATTTTGATGGAAATTTGTTTGAAAAGAAACAAGTTGTTTGAAAATTCAAATGTTTTGAATTTGAGATAGATATAAATATATGTATATATTTATATTACTTCAGAGGAATTTTGAAATGTGAAATGGGAATATAGATTTCAAATAGAAGTAAAATAAAGGAATTTGAATATATATATAATTCAAATAGAAGTAAAATAGAATTTGAATTCAAAGGAATTCAAATGAGTTTGAATAAAGAAAATTCAAATAGAAATTGTATAAGAAAAATTGAAATGGAATTTGAATTCAAAGGAATTCAAATGGATTTGAATAAAGAAAAATCAAATAGAGATTTGAATATTAGAATTCAAATGGAATTTGGTTAAATAGAGTTTCAAAGAGAATATAAAGTGGAGGTTGAATATTAGAATTCAAAGAAAATATAAAGTTTGAAATAGAATTTTAAATAAAAAGAGTTTAAATAGAATTTGAATTCAAAGTGAAATTAAATAGAATTTGAATTCAAAGGAGTTAAAATAGAACTTAAATTCAACGGATTTCAAATAGAAATTGAACAAAGGAATTTAAATAGAAATTGAATAGAAGGAAATTCAAATATAGAGTTTGAATAAAGAAATTCAAATGGAATTTGAATATTGTAGATGTAGAGGACTTGAATATTTGAAGAGAAATAGATCGGGGATATTATGTTGAAATGGATTTGATATATATTGAAAATATATCAAAATGGAGTTGAATTTATTATAAACGAAGTTAAAACGTTTATATTTATAAATATAATTAAAACGAGCTCGCCATAGTGCGGTAGTTCGTAAATTGGCGACTCGAACTTCAATCGAGTATACAGGACTCAAATTAAGTCGGAATCCTTTGAAACAAGAATCGTCGGGACCGGTTGAATAATAGTTTTCTAATGAAAGAGAAAAATCTGGATTTCGTCGTATAGATTTTGAGTTATGTCAAAATCAAATTTTTAGAAAAGCAGCGCCAGAAACCATTAAAAACCACAATGGTTTATATATATAAGTAAAAGGATTTTTAAAGTAAATAAAATCCGAATGGCCATGAGGAAATTATAGACTTGAGTTATAAAATAAATATGAACTTCAGTGAAGTAAGTGAAATGATTTTTAAGACAAAAATCATATTTTAAATGGTTAAATAGAATTAACTAAATTGGAGAATAATTAGTTAAGGGAAATTTGAGTCGAAATTGGGTTTTTGATAAGTGAAAGAGATGGAGAATTTATATTCGAAATCGAATATATAACTCGAGTTGAAAATATAATTAGATTGGTTATAATTAAGTTGACATACTTTTGGACAAGTTATATTCAAATAAAAATGGTGAAATAGGCAAAACGATTAATTAGCAACTAGTTAATGGGAATTTGAATGATTGAAATTAAATTTAACTTAAGTAAGTTAAATGGATTGAAATGAATAAATTGAGTAAAATCAATGTGAATATGAATTGGGTGTGAATTAAGGAAAAACCCAAAAGAGTTAAAAAGAAAATATATTTGTAAATCAAATATAAAGGAAATATATTTGTAACACAAATACAAAGGAAGTTATGTGCAAACAAATAAAATTCAAAGGGAAATATTTGTAAAACATTTACAAATAGATTAAATGGGAATTTATTTATAGTAAATAAATTGAATGTTATAAATGAGATATTTATTTGTTAAATAAATAGAAATTAATCAAAGGAATATTTAGAAGATGAATAGAAAGTGGAAATCTGTTTTTAACAGATAAATAGAAAAGATTTATTTATAAATAACAGTTTATAAATTAAATTAAATATTTATCATTCGATAAATGGAATATATAAGTCTGAACTTATATAGAGAAGAGATATTGGTTTTTAACACCAATAGTTTTAAATAGAAGGGGTACGCAACACTTGTATAAGTGAAGTAACGTTATTAAAGAGAACATTTATAAAGTTAAGGACCGTTACTAAAAGTAAATCTTTTTAAATGAATAAATGTTATCCAATAGGAGTATTCGAAGAGGAGAAGTCGATTAGAGTTTGGATAAATCGATTAGAGTAAGAATTAACCAGTTAGAGTTAATCAGTTAGGGTTAATCCGTAGAGTTGATTGAATGTTAGTTATTCAATTAGAATTTATCGAATATTTGTTATTCAAATTAAGAGTTAACAGGATATAGTAAATTGAACATGGTAAATCGAATTAGGATTTAATTGAATGTTGGTTATCCAATTAAAGTTAATCGAATATTGTTATTGAGATAGAATTAGTCAAACATAGTTACTCAGGATACATTGCCATTTCGTACGACTGCTAGCGTAATTCGCAAGGCTGCAGATAGCCTTGGGCGGTCGGATGTTTCCTGGGGGAAATCAGGCGTAACCATTGTGATCGCTGCGATCTAGAGTCAAGCGAATGAAGTTAAATCAAATATTAGTTTATTCGAATAGAACTGAACGAGTTATCGAATATAGTTTATTCGAAAGGAATTATCGAATTTGGTTATTCGAAAGGAGTTATCGATTATTTGTTAATCGAAATGAGTTATCGATTATAGTTTAATCGAAATGAGTTATCGATTATAGTTTAATTGAAAAGAGTTATCGATTAGTTTAATCGAAGTGAGTTATAGGATATTGGTTATTCGAAGGAGTTATCGAATTTAGTTATTCGATAGGGTTAATCGATAAGACTTAAATCCAATAGAGTAAATTGATAGAGTAAATCGAATATAATTTATTCGAAGAAAGGTTTTCGAATCTAGTTATTCGAAAGAGAGATTACCGAATATAGTTATTCGAAGGGAGGAGTTATCGAATAGGGATTTATTCGAAAGAGAGTTACGTAAGGAAGTTTGAAATGTTGAGTACAACATAAATATGTTTTGAAAGGTTAATGGGTTTGTAGCACTTTTTCTACCTTAGCAATTTCGAGGACGAAATTATTTTTAAGTGGGGAAGAATGTAATGACCCGGATATTCCGCCGGTTAAATTTGAATATTTAATACGGTTTTAAATATTTAGGTGGTATAATAAATGGAAATTTATATTAAGTTATCAATTTAAAAAAAAAAATCGAACACGATTTAATTTAAATTATCGAATTCAAAGTTAATTAAATTCAGATTTAATTCTGAATTAAATTACAGTTCAGATGATCAATACAAATGTCGGTTTGAATTGGAATAATAATATTAATTTAGTGTCGAAGAAATAAGTTGATTTAAATTCAATTTATATTGATTTAAATTTATATCATCTCCAGATGATCGAATATGGGTTTGAAACCCGTACCAGTGTGTTTAGCATAATGGTTTAACCCTAGACGGACTTATTTTTGTGTTCGAATAGAAGTTTGAAATCAACAGAATAATTTAATTTATTTAATCATATCGGTTAATTAAAAATTAAAACAAATATAAATAAATTAAAGAAAATTCCTTTTCTTTTGTGTGGACCAAAACCAAACCACAAGGAGGAAAATAATGGCCGGACAAATCAAAAGGGGGAAAGAAGAACACATCCCTCTCTTTATCTTCACACAAATCAAATGGCCACTCTGTATAATAGCCGATAGCCTCCCACTCTCCTTTTCTATTTTTCTTCTTTTCGTTCATTTCCTCAGGCAAGAAAATCGAATCCTCCAAAAATCAACCAAACCTAATCTGTTCATTTCTTGTTCGCGCTACTATGTAATGAAGTGCGGTTCATCCTCGAGCCTTGTCTCGAGCTAGTGTTTCAGATCTGGGATGCGCGAGCGAGGGTCACGATGTGTTTGGGAAGGGGAAAGTGTGTCGCTAGTTCGAATGATACAGTGAGACTCGATTTCAATAGTAGGGCTTACTGTTGTTTCGTCGTGAGGTTATCGAAGGACCAGGGAGGCAAGGGATGAACTACAGGAGTCAAGACGCACGTTTGAGGGTGTTTTAGGGGTCGGAGTAGCAGTGGAATCAGGATCGAACCTTTTCTTCTTCTTTCGATTCAAGGGTAGCATCGCGATGGGATTAGGGCAGAGGGCGACTTCGAACTGATGACATCGGAGGTCGTTGTCAGGCCTGCGAGCTGTTCTAGTGCGAGATGGTTTCCAAGATGAGGTGGAAGGGTTGAGTTGGAGTATACTATCGATGAACGGAGGCCATGTCTGGATGGTGTTAAGGTTGATGGATGTGAGATGTAGAAGGGGCGAGCTGATGGTAGAATTGTGGTTCAAAGGTGAAGATAGTCGACTGCAAGGTGTTTGATGAAATGCCTTAAAGGAATGGCTGAAGCTTTTGGGGCTGATTGAAATAGAGATGGATCGAGGTCTGTTCGTCTATCTGTCAAGATATTGGCGAAGCCTTAAGGTATATAGTTCTAAACATTTAAATACACCTAAAAGAATTTATTTAATTATGTTTTTTATAAATTTGAATTCATAGAATAGTTAATTTATTTGTTAAGTAAATTTAAATAAATCATGTTTAATCGTTAAATTTAAAATAAAATATTGTAGGAATAAATTCATGCACGACAAACTCGAGATGATTTATGGCTTAGACGAGTTGAATTTTAATTGGATATCAGCAAAGGAAAAACCCTGGTGAGTAAATCTCACTCACCTGTTTAATTAGAAATATTTTTATTCGTTAAAAATATTTGTGTGTTGATTGTTGGATGCTTTAAATATTTATTTATTGTTGTTAAAAATATATTAGTTATTTAGGACTATTATATATATATTGGGTTGATTGATTAGTTGGATTCCCGCAGTTTCATTAGCGGATGCCCGCAGTACCATAGCGGATGATTACCCTATACGCCCCACGCTATGATTAGTGGATGACCTTCATACCGCGATATCCTGCCTCGAAGCAGGATGGGTATTATTTATGTGCTAACGTCTGTGGATGCAGGAAAAACAGGTTGGAGGAATCCAACTGGATTCCTCAAAAATATATTATCTGTTGTTGTTGGTTTGATTTCATATATATACATATATGATGTGTTAAAAATCAAATGATTGAAAATTGGTTGATTTGATTGTTTAAATATCACTGGGGCTTGGGATATTGATTTATAAAAATATCGAATAAGGGTATTTGAAATTAAAAGGGGAATTCTATTTTTATAAATAGAATTTGAATTTTAAATAAGACTATAGAAAATATTTAACTTGTTCGAAGGTATATAAAACAAGTAATTGAATTTATAAAGTTGTTTATAAATGAAAGGATGGAATTTGAATCGAATTTATAAAGTTGTTTATAAATGGAAAGGTGGGATTTGAATTGAAGTTATAAACATTGTTTATAAATGAATGCAGAGAATTCAAATGGACTTTAAACTATATATTTGAATATAGAAATTCAAATGGACTTGAAACTATATATTTGAATATAGAAATTCAAATGGACTTGAAACTATATATTTGAATATAGAAATTCAAATGGACTTGAAACTATATATTTGAATATAGAAATTCAAATGGACTTTAAACTATATATTTGAATATAGAAATTCAAATGGACTTTAAACTATATATTTGAATATAGAAATTCAAATGGACTTTTAAACTATAGAATTTGAAATAGGATTCAAATGAAGTTTAAATAAAGAAAATTCAAATAGAATTGAATTGGAATTTGAATAAGAAGTCGATAAGGAAACGAGAGTATGAGTATAATTAGAATGTGTAATATGAAGTTAAAATATATTTGAACATGTCATGTTCAAATATGAAGGTGAAATAGACTGAAAAGTTAAGTAACAGATTTAATTAACAAATTGAGTTAAAACGATTGGTATAGTTAAAATAGATTGGACAGGTATAAAGATACAGGAGACAGGTATGGAATAAAGTATAGAAGTGAAATAAATAGAATGCCCGACAAAAAGGTACGTATTTAATTTCCATATGAGATTTTATGCGCCGTATCGGCTAGCCGCTTGGCTTTTTCTTTTTCTTTTTGAGATAAGAAGGACCGGGAAAGCTATTTGAAATTTCCCGATGCTCCCGGTACAAAGGAGGTTATGGCGAATTTTTCCGGGAATTTAAGGAGATAGAATATTTTTAAGATAATTTGATAGTTAGAAATCAACGTATCGATATACATAGAAGTCGATAAGGAAACAAACTTAGAAATAGAATAGTATAATCAAAAAGGAAGTATAAGAATAAAATCTAGTAAGAATAGAAAAGGGAAGTGTATACGTGGTTAAAAGTAAATCAGTAGTTGTATGGAATTGATTTGTTCGAGTAAGTAGTCTTGTCTGTTTTGACGTTAAATGTTATTCAGTCAAGGTCTGAGAGGTAATTATACCCCAACTTGGTTGATTTCATGATATACCGATAAGCAGCAAGATTCAGGCTCGAAGATCAATGTGGAATAAGAATTCGTTAAATAATGTATTTGGGTTGTCGTAACGATGTTTTACACAACATCTGTTTTAACCCAAATATGTGCAAAGCTTGGAAATAGAATAATGAATATTTTCTAAAGTTTAGAAAATAAAAGAAGGCGATATATGGAAATGTTTTCCAAATAACGTATAAGGCCAATATGGTTATTGAAAATATTTGGTTAACAAATATTGATAAAGAAATAGAGAAGTGATTTAATTAATGGAATATTAATTAAAGGCTCAGTGATTGTTGGATGTTTGGTTGAACACTTGTTTTATTCGATAGTTAAATCATCGACTATCGAAACACTTGTTTTTATTCGATAGTTAAATCACAGACTATCGAAGTTTTGACCATCGTTGTCGATATGGAGAGACCGGTTGGATTATTATCCAAAGAACCACTCCGTATTGGCAATAGCGTGCGAATCAGATTATATAAAGAAAATCGAAGACGGAGTAGAGTGCAAGGACTTTTTCTATAAATAGAAATAGTGCCTTCAGTTCATCCTGTTCCTGGGTGACTTGTATGGATGAATGTCTGACAGAGTATTTCCAGAATGGTCACGTACATTGATTTCTTCAACTGTACCAAGAGTGGAAGCGGAGGAGGAAACTTCTTTTAGCTAACACGTAATGTACTGTTGAGGACGTCAATCGGTGATTTGATGGATTTGACGATGTGACGTTCGAAGTGAATCTGGTGTGATGATAAAGCGTAGCTTCTAGCCTCATCATCCGGTAAATGACAGAAATCGGGCAAGTAGCATGGCTATGTAGGTCGCACCTATTAGGGTTTATAATCACCTGATCTAGAGTTTCATTTACTTCTAAAAATCTATTGTCGATGCTGTCCCATTCGGGAAACGGTTGCTGATCCCAATCGTTGGTGATATACATTCGATACACTCAAGCGAAATGAGTGGTCGGTCATGTGTGGCTGAGTTGCAAGATGTTCTTGTTGAACTCGGTGTATTCTCCTCTAGAGATATACCAGCGGAAGGTGATTCCATACCTTGTCATAGTTGGAAATCCATTACCCAATACGTGCTTGCGGTTTTGATTGTATATTATATATGTGGAATGTGAGATGCAAGCGTTCCACTAGATTGTTATCTACTTGATTTAGACATTATTATAATATCAAAAGAGTTTTGATATAAAGATAAGTCAAGTGTTTAGATTCTCATAAGGGAAAAACCCGTTCCGTGTTATACGGCGTGGTCTTATGAGATATCATTTAGTTTTCTGAAACTGTTTTAAACTGTTTACTCATACCAGTCCCATGACTGACCCGGAGTTTACTTTGTTGTTTTCCCTAAACTCTTGGGTGCCTAAATTTGTACGGGCAGTCAAGTAGTCGGGAATTTACAGATATACTGGAAGAGCTTGGAGCAGGAGGCTTCAGGATCATATAGCTATAGTTATTTCTGCTGTGTTGTAAGTGATGTACTGTGATATTGATGTATATTCAAGTACAGATGTATATTTCAAGTTATGTTATATATATTATATGTTATTCGTTCCGCTGTGAGATTCGTGTTACTCTGATGTTGTGTTCTTCTTCTTCTTCTATTCTAAGTTTCTATCTTATCTATCCTCACCCTCTAACTTCTTTCTATTAATGGTTCGAATTTCCGTGATATTTGGGGTTGGACTTGTGTTTTTGGTCAGCTCAAATTCTACCGGATTTTTGGGTCATTACAATGATCAAGTTTCATTTTGCCATAGTTTAGTTACAAGATCTAATTAGGTATGAATTAGGGTAGGGTTAGGGTCTTATTTATAGGATTAGGTTGCATTTTAGACCCTTAGATTAACCCTAGATTGGTTTGGACCCGTCAGATCCAAGAAGCTTCCAGAACTAGCCCTCCAAGCCAGCCCAAGAACCTAAACTGGTGCACCCAGTTTTACTGGGCGTCGCCCCCCTGTCGACAGGCAAGTCGACAGGCAAGTCGACACCCCTGTCGACATGGGTAGGGCGGGAATCTTCCCGCCTGGCCCCGCTTGCTCTATTTTAAAATCTGGTTTTAAATTATTAAATCTGTTTTTATCTTTGAATTTTCTGCAAACTTCATCGGGCCATAACTGAGCCATACGGACTCCGATTTTCGAAAACTCGGACTCTATTTCGCGTATTTTTCCAAGATGAAGGCAATGACGCAGCTCGTTTCCCCTAATTCCCACATCTGAGATTATTTATTCTGTAATTAGTGAATTTTAGCATTAACCGAAATTCGGGGTGTTACATTCTCCCCTCCTTAAAGGATTTCGTCCCCGAAATCTCTAAGCTAAGGAGAATGCATATCCTACCATCCAAACAACCATCTACTCAATCCATCAAACACGGGCATCCATTGTCCTTAAAACAATTTCTAATGATGTATGCGTATATGCAAAAAGTGTGTGTATATGTTCCCTATCTAAGGTATGAACATATGCAAACCATGATAGTGCCATGCATCCATTATGTATGCGAGAGAACCCTATCGACCCATACAATATCTATATGAGTGCACAATCATTCACCAAAATGCATCATCCATATGATAACACAATCATTAAACATCCATAAATATAGCTTCCTACACACAATTTTATGCAATATGCAATATGAAGTGATTGAGCCGATCTAGTGCCTAGAGTGTGTATATATGCATCCACGAGCAACCACTAGCAAACACTTGCATCCACATGCATCCATCAATCATAACATGTCTCAAACACATGTTTCAACCATAGGTTTACCCTATCTAAAGGTCAAAAGTACTAACGAGAGGACATACTAAGGATAAGATAAGTACAAGATATGTGATGAAGGAGAAGCAAAAGGACATACCCTCCGAAAGAAAAAGGGTACCTCGAATGCATCTTCGCTTCCGTCTCCCAGGTAGCATCGCTCTCTTCATCTCCCTTTTTGTACTTTGACTAGTTGAACCTCTCTGTTTTCTCAGCTTCCAAATCTCTGACCCAAGGATGCAAGTAGGAGCTCGTCGAATCGTCGCATCACACTCTATTTCCACTTCTCTAAGCGAACTCGGCTCTACCACCTCTGCGGTCTCATGTAGGCACTTCCTCCTATGGAATACATCATGTACACTACTAAGTCTGTCGGGTAACTCCACCAATGGAAGATGCTCCTCCCGTGTACCTCCAAAATCCAAGATACATAGCCTCAAAAGGTCTTCTAAAATATGATTCACCCTCTCGGTCTGGCCGTCTATCTGAGGATGATATGCGGTACTCAATTACAACTGAGTCCCTACCGCCTCTTGGAAACTCTTCCAAAACTCTCTAGACTCTCTAGTGAAGATAGGATCTCGATCGCTCACCATACTGGAGGGTACACCATGCAATCTAATAATCTTTCGAATATAAACTGAGGCTAGACATGGAATAGTGCTCTTGCTCTTCCCGGGTATGAAATGGGCACACTTAGTAAGTTTATCAACCATAAGCCCAATCCCCGTATTACCCTTCCTTGATTTCGGTAATCCATCGAGACACTATCCCACTTCCTATTACGGAACTCCCAACGGGTGAAGCAACCCTCCGGGTTTCTTTTACTTCGCTTCCACTTGTTAGCCCACCAAGCATCGAGCGACATACTCGGCCACATCTTTCTTCTTACCGGTCCAGAAAAACCCTCTTCATGTCTTGTACATCTTGTCCCCACCGGGATGAATGGTCATCCTAGAACGGTGTGCATCATCAAGAATAACCTTCCTCAAACCCTCGTCTTTCGGTACACAAAGTCTACCGTCTCTACGCAAGCACCCCCTATCGTCTAGGGTGTACCTACTCAAATGGCTGGACGACTCCCTCCTTATGAGCTTCCCCACCAACTCAACCAACTGTGGGTCGTCCCTCTGTGCTTCTCCAATCCGCCCCAAAAGAGTAGGTCTAACCTCAAAAGAAGCTAGCAATCCGAGTACAAAGTCAACGGAAGGTCTAAAGTCAAACATAGAAATAAACTCTAAGCTCCGTCGTTCAACGAACAATGAACTTAAGGACAACCTTTCTCTACTTAAGGCGTCCGCCACCACATTACCCTTGCCTTGGGTATACGCTATCTCAAACTCATAGGATGCTAAGAATCCCATCCCAAAATTATCACAATTGTCCATCTCTCACGCAGACCACCCTAGTCGAACTCGACATCCCCCAAATGCAAGCCCCAAAGGCCTAAACCAATATCAGACAAACACCCAAGGGATATCTCCTTCGAGTTCAGGCGACCTACGTGAGATGATACTAGTAAAAATGGCTAAACAATTAAGCCTTTGACCAACTTTGGATGTCCTCGCCAGTCCCGCTCCAAAACCACTGTTTGTTCCATAACTGGCTTTGCTCACCCTATTGAGCACATACAAAAACTTATTTCGTTCCCAGAAAAGACCAAGGTGTCATTTACAAAGACCATTACGAACTTATTTAAGTACTCCCTGAACACCCTCCTCATCAAACCAATATGCGGGGGCGTTCGTCAAACCAAATGGCATCGCTAGCCACTCATAAAATCTATCCGGAGTCCTAAAGGCAGTCTTCTCTATACTATCCTCAGCCACTCTCAACTGACGAAACCCCGTGGCTAAGTCTAACTGCGCGAATACTGAGGCGCCCACTAACTGATCAAAGAGATCATAAATCCTCGGCAATGGGTGTCGATTCTTCTTTGTGAGTTTATTCAGTTCTCTTTAGCCTACACAAAGTCTGAGAGACCCATCCGTCTTCGCAGCAAAAACTACTGGAGCACCCCACTCCGATATACTTCGTCTTATGAACCCTTTCTTAAGCAAACCACCTACTTGCTTATTGAGTTCCCTCCTCTCACGAGGAGCCGTGTGGCACACTGGCCAAGATACTGGGTTGGCATTATCTACCAGATATTTTCGGAAGTCAATCTCCCGCTCCGGAGGTAAGCCCTTCACCTCCCTCAAACACATCCGAGTATTCCCGGACTGCTCTAACAGATCGCAAACTCTAGACCGTCGTGTCAAGGATTCTAAATAACTTAGCATAACAGATTCTATGGGATTACAAGAGATCTCGAGAGTGTTACCCAAGCGGGTCATAAGCCTACAACTCTCCCTTCAAAATTAAGAACGGTACCCCTACTGGATAACCAGTCCGTGCCCAAAACTAACCCATAGCCCGTGAAGCCCAACAAGCATCACATCTAAACTCAATGCTAAGTATAGCAACTTTCAAACCCAAACACATCGTGGAGCCCCAATTGGGTTTGAAACAACTAAGGGATCATCAACCAAACTGGTGTTTATGTGCAGTGACTCAACTAACGATGAGATAAACGAACTCAATGCGTCAGAATCAAATAAAGTACGGACATGATAGTCAAACAGAAAAACTAGACTTTCCACGGAAATAGTTCTGCCTCTTTCTCGAATCGGTGGAGCTGCGAGAGCCTGAACTTGCCCCCTTGCCTGAGCTGGTGCCCCAAGAGCTTGCACCCGTCCTCCTGAGGTAGACCCCGTCCTTTGCCCTTTCTTAGGACAGTCTTTCACTAGATGCCCTGCTTCGTCACAGTGGAAGCAGCCAGTCTTCTTCTTCTTGCGACAATCCTTGCTTAGGTGGCCTAGTGTTCCACAACTGAAACACTTCTTCTTTCCCTTGCCACCGTTGCCTTTCCCACCCTTGTTTTGCTGTTGCTGTTGAGGTCTCTTCTGATCTCCTTTCTTCTCGTGTGCTTTATTAGCATTGGGACCCTTCTCTTCCTCATGCATATTTTCTTCCGCTTTTGAGAGAAACTTTGCCTCAAACCTATGCCTGAAATCCACCCAAGAGTCAATCGGGCGTTCTCCATTAGTGACCTCCCATCAGAACGAGGCCTCTCCTTCCATTAACCAAGCGACCAACCTGACTTTCTTTCCCTCTTCTACTTCCAAGATTTCCATCAATTCTTCCGTCTCATTAAGCCAATCCCTAGCTCCCATAAAAGGTTTTCCTCCCATAGCCTTAAACTTCCTACAAGTCATAGCAAAAGTATCTGCGCGAGGAGGAACGAGTGCAACGGGTGGAGGAGGAACATTTGCTGGACCTGCAGCGGCGGCCCTAGCCTCTAACGACCTCCTATACCATACTGGTACCGCTACACTATCCGGAAGATAAAGATCTTCAGCCATGCTGAGACGAAAAAGGGAAAGATTCAAAACGGAGAATTCGAAAGATAAAGATATGGCTATCGGGGATTATGCTTTTCTTTCAAAAACTTTTCTCTTTAAAGACATGTTTTTGAAAATATTTCTTCCAAAAATGTTTTTAGAAAAATAGTTTACTAAAACTTTTATCTGTTCTGGTAACCTTTGCTCTGATACCACGTGTAACACCCCACGCCCGCTATGGTCACTCTCAATGGTAATGCCATGGCATCGGTGGAGTATTTTAGTGAATATAGAACAGAAAAATTACAACAAGACAGATATAAATGGTACTTGAAATTTTAAAACATCATCTCATAACAGCGGAAGTTAAAACATGTCTGGTTACATCACAAAACGATACAAGAGTCAAGTACAAAATATCCATCTTGATAAAAATAAGTACATAATCTCACTAAGTAAACAATAGCCATAAAAGGATAGATGAACTGAGCTTTACTTCAACGGTCCAAACTCCAAAGGATAGATACAGCAATCTGATCAAACTAGGCCCACTCTGATAACCTGGGGTTTGGGGAAAAAGATAAACAACAACGGGGTCAGACATAAGTCTGAGTGAGTCCTATAACTTTAACAATACAATCATTAAAGTAACCAGAGAAGACATAAGTTGATATACGGTAATGCCTGGGGATGAATGGCTACACTAAGCAGCTTGGCAAACTTAGGATAAACTAAGATAACCGTAAAGACGCATTTATCCACCCAAGGATAATTACTAGATTACACCGCCCCAGACCTATCCACCCAAGGATACTTTCTACACTGCACCACACCAGTTCTACCCACCAAGAGTAATTCCTACTTAAAGGTTGATCCCACTAAGTGTACTTAGTAATTTAGTAGTTTCGTGTACTCCTAGCCCACTACATAGGTGCCGTCTGCCCCTATCTCCACTAAGTGTACCCACTACTCCCCATCGATCGGCTCCCTACCGTAGATTCCCGTGCTGGTCCCACAATTGGGGTGTATCATTCCCCAACGTGGCCACCTGATAATATCAACGGTGCACGGCTTTATATCTACACGATGCAACAACGACTTACCAACCAGCCCGGGTCCACACACGCATATGAAACCCGTTGGTCCCGCGTTGCCACCGTTAACCCGGTTTGGCCTCTTATAGTCAAGCCCAATATGCGTGTCCCGTCACTCGACTTGAGTCGAGCCTACAAAGATACGTTTGGGATATTGGTTGAAATGGGCCCCCACAAGCTACCACCTAAGCTTGCAAATTATCTAGTGCATCCCACTTAACCCCCTTTTTTTTTATAATCATGCCCACTTACATGTTAAGTTTTGGTTAAGTCATCTAATCATATTTCAATTGCCCCTTAAGGCACCCACTAGATTTCTACATGCCACCTAAGGCACTTACTTAACCCTTTAATCATGTTTACTTACATGTCCCACTTTGGTTAAGTATTCTAATCGTATTTTCACATGCCACCCATGGCACTTACTTAACCCTTTAATCATGTTTAATTACATGTTCCACTTTGGTTAAGTATTCTAATCGTATTTTTCTATTGCCACCCAAGGCAACCCACTAGATTCCACATGCCACCCAAGGCAACCACTGAATTTCCACATGCCACCCAAGGCACCCACTTAACCCCTCATGTCCCACTACATGCTAATATGGTTAAGTGTTTCTTAATTAATTAAGACCGTGATCTCCCATAAAGACCTCCCACATTAGACTGACTGTTATGACCGCCTGGTTAAGCCGGTAGAGTCCGGGCAGTCTTACGTCATAACAGAGCCTAACCTCGTGTCTTTACTTTAATCACGTATTTAATTTATGGCTAAGACCTCTCACATTGGGCTGACATTTGTAGCAACTGGTTAAGCCGGTCGGGTCCGGGCAGTTTTACACTACAAATGAGTCCAACCTCGTGTCTTAGTCGATTAATTACACCTAATTAATCACCCCCATATTAATTATCCCTAATTAATATCAAGTTTTCCATAACATGGGTAGACCTAACTCAATAGGTAAATTCCCATGGGGTAGACCTAACTCAATATGTAAATTCCCACTTATGGTAATTTATTTTTATGGTATGCTTAATCATACCCAATCATACATTTATTAACCTATTTTCCAACCCCATCGTTCCCCACGTAAATCGTTCTCACTTCATGGCATAATAAAGGGGAAGATCCATCACAAATATCATGGGTTTAACCAAATCTTAGCATATAACTTTGTCATGGGTTAAGAGGATGTCAACTTGCATATATGAGCATATATTAACCCAACCACACTTAACCCAAACTTGCATATTATCACACATGACTTGCATAACATATTGCATATGAACTTGCATATTATCATACACATATCTTGCATAACATGTTGAACTTGCATATAAGCATTCACATGACTTGCATAACATGTTAAATTTGCATATAAGCATCCTCACAACTTGCATAATATGTTAAACATGCATTTAAGCATACACATAACTTGCATAAGCATTCATATTCTTGCATAAGCATTCACATTCTTGCATAAGCATTCACATACTTGCATATTAACTCTTAAACTTGCATAATGTGTCATCATGAACTTGCATATTAACAAACATGTAACTTGCATAGCATATCTTGCATATTAACATACATGTAACTTTCATAGCATATCTTGCATATTAACATACATGTAACTTGCATAGCATATCTTCATGAACTTGCATAACATGTATATGATCACATAGCCCACAACTTGCATATTTAGCATCATGTAAACATAACATACATCATACTAAACTTGCATAAACTTACATACTCAACATGCATAAACCCACTTGTTAAACATGCATAAACCAACTTATTAATCATGCATAAATCCACTTATCAAGTATGCATAAACCCACTTATTAAATATACATAAACAAACTTATTAAATATGCATAAACCAACTTATTCAATATGCATAAGCATAGAAAAACATAGAGTAACATATCATTACAAATGATTCAAACTCACTAATCCGCATTCAAGACCATAAGTCTCATTACACCTAATCTACTTGCTTTAACAATTGATGTTAAAGTGATAGAAACTCACTACTAGCAATTTGCACTCCAAATGAAGAAGATTAAGATGCTTAGAATGGATTAGAGGTTGATTAGAGAGGTTGATTAGCTTGCTTTCCTCTTCATTGATTTGTGGAGGCCATGATCAAGTTTCATTTTGCCATAGTTTAGTTACAAGATCTAATTAGGTATGAATTAGGGTAGGGTTAGGGTCTTATTTATAGGATTAGGTTGCATTTTAGACCCTTAGATTAACCCTAGATTGGTTTGGACCCGTCAGATCCAAGAAGCTTCCAGAACCAGCCCTCCAAGCCAGCCCAAGAACCTAAACTGGTGCACCCAGTTTTACTGGGCGTCGCCCCCCTGTCGACAGGCAAGTCGACAGGCAAGTCGACACCCCTGTCGACAGGCCTGTCGACAGCCCTGTCGACATGGGTAGGGCGGGAATCTTCCCGCCTGGCCCCGCTTGCTCTATTTTAAAATCTGGTTTTAAATTATTAAATCTGTTTTTATCTTTGAATTTTCTGCAAACTTCATCGGGCCATAACTGAGCCATACGGACTCCGATTTTCGAAAACTCGGACTCTATTTCGCGTATTTTTCCGAGACGAAGGCAATGACGCAGCTCGTTTCCCCTAATTCCCACATCTGAGATTATTTATTCTGTAATTAGTGAATTTTAGCATTAACCGAAATTCGGGGTGTTACAATGAACAGAAAGGAGTGTCGCTGTTTTTATAAAGAAGTGGAGATGGGACCAGAAGTACACAACAAATCTTTGTATTTATTTTAAAATGATTTTCTAATTAATTTGATTTGATTTTGATTCGATATAAAGAGATCCTTTTTTTAAAACAGATATCGATTTGATTTCGAACCTATCTACAATCAAATATCTCGGGGCCCATTAATTTGAATCACGAACCGCTATTATAGCGTACCGACCGACATTTCAATATAATAACCCTATTCTGAACTCAATAGTAAATATTCTGATTTTTTTTTTCAACATATATACTATATTATATTAATATAATATAATTAAAATTCGAAAACCACAAATTCTTTGATAATAAATTATTTTTTATTATCGTATATATCAAATAAAATTCCACTTATCATCTGAATCATTTTGATTTAGTTTTTAACTTCGATTTTAATTATATACCATATTACGATAATTATATATATATATATATATATCTGAAATAAATTGTATTTCGATTATTAAATCGATATCTCATTACGAAATTTGATTTATATTATCAACTCAATAACTAAAACTATATTAAATATTTCAATTAGATTAATTGCAAATCTGGGTCATTACAACCAACATATTCATCCTATGGAGCAAAACTGGTAATACTCTATATCTAACACCACGGTGTTATCGGTAAAATTAATTACTATTTCACGTTCAAAACTAATTAAAGATTTAACTATCACTTGGAGTAAAACTAATGGTACTCCATTCTCGATCATTACATGAACTCGGTTAATCTTATTTATTTTATTCCCATTTCAATCCAATTAAATTTTTATTAAAACTCCAATTTGGTTTTAATATCAAAAATCAATACTTTATGATTATTCAACTTTAAGAAATTAATCTTGTCTTATCTTATCTTAACTGGGTTAAAGAACCAATGTTATTTAAAAGACAGTTCTCGATAAACCCAAAATCATCTTCCATCAAAAATGGAATCTACACGGAAATCATAACAGTACATAATCGATATAAATTCCTGTGCCTGACTAATAATATAAATGGAATAGTAGCAAGGCCTTTTAAATTCCATATATAGTAGCGGTCTTCATCCACAGAAGCTCATCTCGATTATTACCAAATCGAATCCATTTAATTCCAATTTAATATATTAAATTGGAAAACTTTACTTTGGAAAATTTCCATTTAAATCTTATTAAAAGATTTGTTAATTCCAAATTAAATTTTTCAATGTTAATTGGGTTAAAGAACAAATGTCGTTTAAAATACAGTTTACGATAAACTCGCAATCAACTTTCATTTCAATTCCAATTAAATATTAATTAATTGGTAAACCTCTCTAAATCTTAATTAAAAGATTTATTCTTTTCTCATCTGGGTTTAAGAAATGTGTTATTTAAGACACCATTCACGACAAACCCAAAAATCCAATTTATTTTATTTAATTCCAATTAAATATTAATTAATTGTAAAACTTCATTAAATCTTAATTTAAAGATTTATTCTTTTCTCAGCTAGGTCTAAGAGCAATGTTATTTAAGACACCACACATGACAAACCCAAAAATCTAACTTGACATTAAATAAAGGCTTTAAATAGAAATTATATCGGCTTATATTCAATAACAAATTCTAAAATCAACTAATATTGTATTGGGAATAACGATACTTATATATCTTCCAAATTCCTCAACAATATCCATATAATCACGGAATCCAATATCGAAATATTCCGAAGATAATTTCCATTCCAATTCATACTTTGGAAAATTCTGGTTATGCTAAAACCATTTACAAATTCAATTTATTTATTTAGAAACATTGGATTATTATTCTAGTCAATAACTAGTTCATTTCAATAAAAATATATTTTAATATTTTCAAACTTGGTTTTTTCATCCAAAATCTTTCCAATCATTTATTATGATTTTACATAATTTTTCCATATTTTTAATAATTTTATTAAGCTGCTTACAATCGGTTTCCAATAACGGTCACCGAACTGCATTTACAGCGACCTTTTCCAAAATTGATTTGGACATATTTCCAAATCCAACCGTTAGATTTGAAATCTCTTATACTTACTGGAAAGCTCTTTCGATACGAACCCAACGTTTCTGGTTTTAGGAGAATCCGACGGTCGGATCTCCCGTTACATTAATTTGAAGTTAATGGTCGAAATTCGCGAATGGTCGCTGCGCGGCGTTCTATTCAGGCCATTAAATATATATAATTTATAGAATACATATATTTCGTCGATTTCCATTTAAAACGTATTTTATAAATTATTTATAAATTCGTTTTGAAACGATTTCAACTTCATTTTCACTTTTAAATCCAAATTGAATATTCTATATCATTATAATTTTAAAATGATAATATTTTAAAAATATTAGATTTTGAAATCACTTCTTTTCGACATTCATTATAAAATGAATAAAATCGATTGATAAACCCGTTTAGGTTAAAATGGCGTTGGCTACTTAACTCGGCTTCACATTTCAATATTTTTGTATCCATCCAAAATCGGACATCAAAATCATAATTTTATTCTTCACTGAATATTATTTTAAAATATTGTTTAAATATTTTATTCCACACATGAATATTTGTAATGGTTTATACATTCAATAAAAATGATATTTTTATTGTTTACATATTTTATTCAACATATGAATATTTTATATGGTTTATACATTCAATAAAAATGATATTTTTATTGTTTAAATATTTTATTCAACACATGACTATTTAATTCACTTCATTAACATGCTAAAAATAATATTTTTATCTAACAAAAATATTTTAACATATTATTCGTTTTCTTTTTCATTAACATGTTAAAGATGACATTTTTATTTATCTAACAAAAATGTATTTGAACATATGCTTCTTTTATTTGTTTATACATACAATAAAAATGTGATTTTTATTTTTAAAACATTTTATTTTAAAATATTATTTATTTTAAAAGATTATTTATTTTAAAGATATTCTTTAATTCAAAATATTCTTTATTTCTGAATCGGAATGGGACTCAATCAATTACCATATAATTTCAGTTATATGGATTTCATACATCGTATGTATTCAACAATAATGATGAATAATCATTAAACAGTCCATTCACATCCAGAGTGAAATTTACAACTGTGTGAGCATTAAAATAAATAAATAACGCTCATCACAAAATGTTAATCCATCGATTGACATACAACTAAATATTGGGACTAACATATGTCAAATATCATCCCAATACCCATGTGGGGTTTTCAAACAACAACAGTTTATTTAAATAAATCATTGGTTAATAAATTTAACCAATTCTAATTCGGTTTGAATAATTTTCTATTTAACCCATTTTCACTGTTCAAATTACAAATGAATATTTATAATTTAATTTCACTATCACATTACTATTAACATTATTTTTAATATGTTAAACATTTCAACAGCCAAATCAACACACAATACAGCCAATTAAATCGTCCATGGTTTGTGGATGAGAGAGGTGAACTAGCAGACACCGTACACAATTTATAGTGATTAAAACTGATAGAAATCTACACTCACAATTTTATATATTTTTATACATGAATATAATAACATGATAAAATAATCTTGAGTGAGAAGGAGTTCTCACCTTGATTGGTTTTGGAATCGTTGAATAACGATTATTTTACTGAATTAGAATGTACGTTTAATTCAGTCAAAATTTCCAATTGCTCATGTTTCCACTCTGGTCAGTTCCATTGTGAAGATATCGGTTTTATGATTTCGACGGATCTTTTTTTGTTAAATTCTATAACCATATGAAGAAGTTATATAATTTTAACCATTAATTACATTAATAAATAATTAATTAATATTAAAAATCCATAATTACATTCATCATCCACTTAATCCATCTTCCCCGTTGCTTCAGGAATTAACGAAACCCCTTCAACCCATTAGGGTTCACAACCGTGCGCTCCACGATGATCGTGGGCCCCATTTGACGCTGCCATCTTGAAAGGACGACCGCCGCCTCCTTGTGCCTGGCACTGCCGCCAGTGTGCGCCCACCGTTCATCCCCAATCTTGTTCGAAAATCGATGCCTTTGATATTGGAATTCGCGAATTTTGCTTGACTAATCTCGATTATGACCATTCAAGGTGAAAAGCTCGCCTAGCCCTTCGATTTAGCTTCAGGACTATTAAAAAATCATTGCACGGATTTAGTGAAAATTTGAAAATGAATTTTGAACGGCCGTAGCCATTCATTTCAAAATGGCGGCTAAGAATGATGGAGCTCCCTGGGGTTTGATAGAAGAGTATATATACTATTATTTTATTATTATTTAATTCTTTTAAATTTCAAAAATACATGTTTATAGTAAGAACTCCAAATCCAACCCAATGACTGTCGTTCCTAGCTAATTACCCCCGTTCCAAACACAATGGGATATGTTTCGTAAGCCAATTCAACTGTTTTGCTCAGTTTTCAACAAAATAAAAAATATAAATCAATATATATTGAATTTAAACGTACATTTTAATTTACCGGGGCTATATACTAACTACAAAAATTACTGAAAAATAAATCAAGCCATATTTTGATGATATGGTTCTAACAAAGATAATTTTGTCGAATTCGGAGACCGTTTGAAAAATGGCCATTTTCTATTTGATCCAATTTGATTGAAATTGACAAAACACGTTTTCTTTTGCCACGCTTACATATCGATTCCAAAAATTATGAAAATTTGAATCTAGCAACAATTTGACATTCCGGATCCAACTAAAGTGATTTCATCGAAAATGGAGGTCATTTGCAAAATGGCTATTTTTAAGGGCCATATATTATATATATATTCCAAAGCGACTATTTATAATTTTAAACTGGACACAACTTTCAATTTATATTATGAAATATGAATTTCTTACATCCGTTAGAAAGATATTGTTAAACAGATTCAAATACTTCTAGTTTTACTGAAATTCGATTTATTTTGAATCCTGTACATTCAGTTGAAAATTAAAATTGAATTTTCAAACTGTCGCGCCATTTCAAACTCTATTTATAATTAAAATAAATTTATTTGTTATAACTTCGATTAAAATAAATTTTTAGTCATTATTATTTAAAATAGATCATTTTAAATATTCAAAATCCATTAAAATTGCTAAAATAAAAATTTTAATTGGTTCTGAAATTCTGGGTTGTTACATCTCCCCCACTTAAAATCTTTTCGTCTTCGAAAAGGAATAGAGCGGAAAGTTGTTTAACTAACCAACTCAATTTTCATTCTGGCTTTCATTCTTCAACTTTTCAATTTCTAAGAATTTTCTAATGTTTTCAAAAATTTGGCTAACACCCTAAATTTTCGAAAAATTTCGCCATAACCTCCTTTGTACGGGTTGATACTTAAAACCGCAACTTGCCTTGCAGGGCCCTCATCGTCTAAAATAAAAATAAAAGGCCAAGCAGCTCATAAAATCATCAAACCCAACGAATATGGTAAACATGAACCTATTTGTTGGGTATACAAGTTTATTCCTCTTCTTAGCTTCCATGCTATGACCTGTTCATTATATATATGTATATATATGCAATTTCAATTAATTTTCAATTCAGTTCAATATTTTACTCGATTTGGCTTTATTTCTTATTCATTCACATATGGGTTAAATTAATTATCATTCCAATATATTTATTAGTTAAACTTATAATCACACATCACAACTAGCAATCAATTGGTTGATTACTTTTTTATACATATATATATATTAAAAAAACTTTATATATAGTCAAAAATCATATTTTTAGTGCAAATCACAGCAATAAACTCTGACTAAGTTTTGGTTCTCACACTAGTCAATTGGAAATATATAGATATCTCACTTTAAAAACTCGAACATAAATGCTGATGATGGAGCTCCATCATCACAATCATCCTCGGGTGACTAGAGTGTGATTCTATGTTTATCAAGTATATTTGAGACTTCGTATATACACTAGCTAGGCGTATATGCAAAATCTTCATATACTCGATTGTCCAAATTTAATATAAAATAAAATAGTCAAATACGTATAATAAGGTATAATTTTCAAAAATAAATTTTGTTTTCATTTTTATTTTAAAAATAACACTCTTTGAAACCAGCTCTAGGAGACTACTGATCCCATCTCTAATGAGTCATTCTCATTGGATATTACTAATCCAATCTCTGATGAATTCTTTTGTTTGGTTCTAACGTGTCTTGTTCTCTAGCTCTGTAAACCAAAGCTCTGATACCATGCTGAAACGACTCAAACTCTCCCTTATGGGAAAGCCCGGATTAAGTTGAGAACACGACGCATCAGAACATAAACAATAGAACATTTCATTGCTATTACAACAATTTACATCATAGTACAAGAATATAACAGAGTATAAATAAATATTAAACATTGGAAATACAATATCATAGATTTAATAAATTACAAAGCAGCGGAAAATATAATACAATGCGTAGCGGAAAATACATCACTAGCACAACTGAAAGAAACACATGGATACAAAGCTTTCTTAATATAGCTTCAGCTGTAATCCAGGATCCTGTGAAAATAAATATTTGCAAAACCGAAACTATTGACTGCCCGTGTGGAAAATAGGGGCACCCAGAGTTTAGGTTAAAACAATAAACTCCAGGTCAGTCATGGGACTGGTGTGAGAACTCAAAACAGTTATTTAAACTTTACTTTAAAATAAAGTAAATCACGGGACCACGCCGTATAATACGGAATGGGTTTAATCCACGTGAATATTAGTTTAAAATAAAATAACGCAATGATTTTTGGAAAATGAAGCTACTATAAGACTCAGGTCCCATCACACAATGCAACGCAAGCCGGAGGATAGAGTTTCACGTATAATAGCCAAATATGCTTGATACGTATAAAACAAAATTATTTTGATATTATTATAAGTGCATAGTGTTTAAAAATAACTTCAAATATAAATGTATCAATCATAGACGACATGGGTACCATATATCATGTCACCATACTATTTCTACAATCAAAACTGCATGATGTCATATTGGAAGTTGGATTTCCATCTATGAATCAAGGAAAGGGATTGTCCTTACCGAATTCGAGACAATCTAGCCCATGTCTCAGGCTTAGAGCTCGAATGCGCCTTGGAGCCACAGGGCCAGTCCACAACTTACATTAGTGAATTATATATAATTCCTGAATAATACGTTTCCCCGCCTATGTGGCGTAAATCAAGAGCCACTAGGGACTCAAATCGAGGTACCTCGCTTTCCATCATCCACATAAGTAAAAATGTCTGGGCTCAATACCATGACACCACTTCTAGCTAGAAAGAAACGCATGTTCTACCTGGATCCTTCTCTCATTTCTGGTTCATACTGGGGTGTGAGGCTCGTGAATTAACGTTATATACAAAGCTAAGCTAATTAAAGTTGTGCTTTGATCATCATCCATAAGGCTTTGCTTTTCAACAATAAGCCTTGATCATTTGCATCTTGGCATCCACACTGACAATTCACGCCATACAACTGATGTCTATCAATATGTAACCTCTAAGCTCATACGTCTCAGAGAAGGGTGTTAAGCAAGAGTATAAATTCTCCGCCACCAAACAGATATATATATATATATATATATATATATATATTTATTTAATAGAAATCAATTAACACAGAATGAAGTCCAATGTCAGACACACATCCATTTACAAGTCTGTTCTGGTCTGAACGAAACCAGAGGCACCTTATTCCTCGTCCCATATGTCCAATACATGAGAGAGGTCCTCGCATATCGGTCGATCTCCAAGTACGTCTGAACGATCATGACACGACCCGAACTTCCCCGTGAAGGAAAGCACGGATTGCGTTGAGGACAAGACAAAATAGAACGCAGACAGAAGAACATTTCATTGTTATAACAACAATTCCATCAGATACATGAATATACAGAGTATAAATGAATAAATTACATTCGACAAACATCAGAGATTTAAATTACATTTAAATACATTGCAGCGGAAAATAATACAAAAGCACAACTAGAAGTAATGCACGGATACAGAGCTTTCCGAGCATCGTTCCAGGTGTAAATTAGGATTCTGTGAATATAAATCTGCAAAACCAAAACTACTAGCTGCCCGTGTCGAAAATAAGGGCACCCAGAGTTTAGGTTAAAACAATAAACTCCAGGTTAGTCATGTGACTGGTGTGAGAACTAAAACAGTTATTAATCTTTATTTTTAAAGTTAGGTAAATCAAGGGACCACGCTGTATAACTTGGAATGGGTTTCCTCCCAAGAATACCAATGCATAGAACAAACAACGCAATGTTAAATAAAGAAAAATGAAGCTGTTATAAGTCCCAGGTCCCATCACACAATGCAACGAAGCTGGAGGATAGGGTTTTTACCTTATAATAGCCAAAGCATGCTTGATACGTTTAAAACACATTATTTGATACTATTATAGGTGTATAGTGTCAAAACAATTTCAATCATAAATATCAATCATAGGCGGCATGAATGACCCATACCACTATGTCGCCATACTAGGTTCTACAAATAAAACCGAATTATCACGTATTGGAAATTGGATTCCATCATGAGTCGAGGCAAGGGGCAAGCTCCTCTCCGATTCGAGACACTCTAGCAAATGTCCCAGGACCCCACTATGATCCTTGGATCTTCAGGGCCGGCCCTCTCTTACTTTTGAGGATTAATTATTCCTGAACACACGTTTCCCGGTCCTTACAGACCTATATCCGAGGCGCCTCGTATCCAACAACCACACAGGTGAAAAGTATATAAATGTCAGGGCTGGTAGGTCATTGACACCACCCTATCAAGAAAGAAACGTCGTGCTCTCCCTGCAGTCACTATCCTGTTTTTGACTCATACCGAGGTGTGAGGCTCGCGAATTCAGGTTATACACAAAGCTACGCCACACAGGCCGTGCTTTGATCATCAACCACAAGACTTTGCTTTTCAACAGAAGCCCTGATCAATTGCCACTTAGGCGTGCCACACTGGCAATTCACTCCATGCGACTGATGTCCATCGATATACAACCTCTGAGCTCGTACGTCTCAGGGAAGGGCGTTAAGCAAGAGAATAAATTCTCCGCCGCCAAACAGATGTATATTTAATAGAGATCAATCAACACGGAATAAAATCCAATGTAAGACACACAATCCATTTACAAGTTCGTTCTGGGTCTGAACGAAACCGGAGGCACTTTCCTCGAATATCCATCCATCTCCAAGTACGTCTGGACGATCACCAACTGTTTCCCTCATCTCGGGTGTATAGCCCAATCAAGATCATCAGTAATCACCCAAATGATGTGAAGACTTCCGGTCTTCAACCACCGTCTTCCTCTTCGACATCTGGTCGAATCAGTTATTTAGAATGGGTATAAACCCGGCCTTTCTGAATAACCCACGTATATAGTAAACAAATGTTACACAAACACAACGAACGCCTCATTCCAATTCAAAATATTCTTTTATTCACAAAATCACATTTTTAGGGAAAGGTTCCCATTAATTTTATCCAAAATAAATTCTTCTAAATTTATTCTATAATCTTCCTTTGGATATCATTTCTTATTAGTTGGGATTAGCGAACCACACCGAAGTCATTATTTATTTTATTTCCCAATCCCAACCTATTCATCCCATGGAGCAAAACTGGTAATACTCCATATCTAACACCACGATGCTATCGGTAAAATTAATTACCATTTCACGTTCAAATCTAATTAAAGATTTAACTATCGCTTTGGAGCAAAACTGGTGGTACTCCATTCTCGATCACCTTTCAGATTTGATAATTTAACTTATCAATTCACATTTCAATCTAATTAAAGATTCATTAAAACTCTACTTAGTTTTAATCTTTTCAAAAATCAACATCCTGCCTTTAACTGGGTTAAAGAACCAATGTCATCTAAAACACGATTCACGATAAACCCAAAATCACACTCTATTGTTAATCGGGTTAAATAACAGGTGTTATTCAAAACACCGCTCACGATAAACACAAAAACCAATTCAAATTCAATTCCAATTAAATATTATTTAATTGATACACTTCATTAAATTTAAATAGAAAGATTTAATCTTTTTCTCTATTGGGCTTAAGAACAGTGTTAATGAAGACACCATTCATGACAAACCCAAATCACATTTGATATTAAATACAAGGCCCTGAATAGAAAATATACCAGCTTATATTCAATATCAAATCTTGAAACCAACAAATATCGTATTGGAAATAACGATATAAAATATATCTTTCAAATTCCCATAACAATATCTGTATAGTCACGAAATCCAACATCGAAATATTCCGAAGATAATTTTGATTCAACTCCAGTCCAATTCACGTATTGGGAATATTGATTATTTTTAAAATCACTTTCAAATTCAATTTATTTATTTCAAAAATAAATTGATTTTAATTCTAGTTCAAAACTAGTTCATTTCGATAAAAATCTATTTTTATCTTTTCAAATGTGGAGTTTTTCATCCCAGTTCTTTCCAATTCATATATTATGATTTTACACAAATTATTAGTATTTTTAATAATTTTATCAAGGCCCGTACAGTCGATTTCCAATAACGGCCATCGAACTGAACTTACAGCGACCTTTTCTGAAATTGATTTGGACATAATTCCAAATCCAACCGTTAGATTTAAATTTCTAATATTCATTGGAAAGCTCTTTTTGATATGAACCCAACGGTTCCGGTTTTAGTACAATTCGACGGTCGGATCTCCCGCAACTTCAATTCGAAGTCAATGGTCGAAATTCACGAAATGCCGCGGCGCGCCGCGTTCTATTCAGGCCATTATATATATATATATATATATATAATATATATATATATTATATATTTCGTCGATTTCCTTTTAAAACGTATTTTTTAAATCGTTTTAAATTCGTTTTCAAAACCATTTCAACTCTATATTCAATTTCAAATCGATTTGATTTCAATTCAATTCGAATTCATTTCCATTTTATTTAATTCGAATTCAAATTCGTTTCAATTCAATTCAAATTCTAATTCGTTTCCATTCAATTCAATTTGAATTTACCTTCTATTTAATTCAATTCGAATTCATTTCAAATTGATTTCAATTCAATTTCAGTTCGGTTTAAATTTCATTCAAAACGATTTCAATTCGTTTTTAACTCAATTTCAATTTAATTCAATTTGAATTCATTTCTAATTGATTTGAATTCAAATTCACTTTCTATTCAATTCGAATCGAATCCATTTACTATTCGATTCGAATTCATTTCAAATTGATTCAATAAAATTTCAAATTGAATTTTAATCTAATTTAATTTGAATTTCATTTCAAAATATTAAATTTTGAAATCACTTTTCAATATTCATTATAAAACGAATAAAATCGATATAAATATCGTTCGCGTCAAAATAACGCATCTCTAATCAACACAGCTTTATATTTTTCAAAAACTTCTTTATTCGATTCAACAAATGAATATTTATTCTATTCAACACATGAATCTATATTTCTTTCAACACTTGACTAATCTCAACAAATGAGTACTGTCAACACATGAATCTTATTTTATAATATTCATCATTTTCCCGATTGGAATGAGGCCCAATCAATCACCATATAATATTAATTATATGGATTCCATACAACACATGTATATAATAGCAACGATAACCAATCAACTATCATCCAAAGTGCACCACACAACTGCATAAGCATCAAATATAAATAATCAATGCTTACACAGTCTGTCGACCAATCGATCGACATACAATTAAATAATTGGGATTAGTGTACTCAAATATCATCCCAACACCCATGTGGGGTTTCAAATCAACCAACACAGATTTTTATTTGTGCAGTTGGGCGAAGTGTAAAATTTATCATCCCAATCAATATCAGTCAAATCAGTGTATGTAAACAAATCGGCTGATTTGTTTGTAAATATTTATTTATTCACTTTCACGTTAAAAATTATATTTTTAACGATAATTAATTTATTTCAACCATCTACATTTTATTATCGATTTCACATCAACAACACAAACTAATTTCACAACACATCAAACAAGCATACAAGCCATCCATGGTCTGTGGATGACGGGTGTCGGGTGCTGCTAAGCACCGTCTGCATCCTAGTATATATATATAACTAGAAAAAGAAATTTAAAGTGAGAAGTTCTCACCGATAGCTATCCCAACTCCACGACACTTCGAAAGTAGAAGTCTTCGCCATTCTCGCTTTTTGTCACTTTCGTTGACCGTAGCCACTACATATATAAAAATCACATTTTTATATTGTTGCTATGTATATTAAAAATATATTTTTATACTACTACTACATAGATAAAAATTCTATTTTACATCCTTACTATATAGATAAAAATTCTATTTTTACATCGCTACTATATAGATAAAAATTCTATTTTTACCATGCTATTATATAGATAAAAATTCTATTTTTACAACGCTACTATATAGATAAAAATTCTATTTTTACATCGATGTTCATATAATAGAGATTATATTTTTATCGCGCTATACTCTATATAAAGATTTCGCCTTTTCCTTACATCACTATATATATAATAAAAATCAGATTTTTATTCTTTCTACTTCATAAAAAATCGTATCTTTACATTGCTGTTACTATAAAGATCACATCTTTATTACTCTACTATATAAAAATCGTATCTTTATTATTTCTACTACATAAAAATCGCATTTTTATTATTTCTATTATATAAAAATTGCATTTTTAACCTTTCTATATTATAAAAATTATATTTTTAACCTTTCTATATTATAAAAATTATATTTTTATAAATAAAAATTATATTTTTACTTTAACCTTCAATGAATAAAAATCTAATTTTAACATTCAAAGAGTAAAAATCTAATTTTTACTTCACTATTCAACATATAAAAATTGCCTTTTATCTCTTTTCCAAATAATTACTTTAAATTAATTAACATAAATAATTAAATAAAATTAAATAATAAATAAATAAATAAAAAACTTACAGTCGGTTTTGGCATTGGGGTGTCGTAGGTATTCGAGGAGGGAGAGGTTGGAGGAGAAGAAGCGGCGTGATGAGGAGGGGCTAGGGGAGGGGTGCGGTGGTCGTTCGATAGGCTGAGGGGGAAGAGAAGGGGAACGCGGGGAAGGAGGGGCGGCGGATGGAGGCGGGGCGCCCTGCCCTGAGCGGCGGCGTCGATTAGAGGGGGGCGATTGCGGCGGCGGCTCCCCCCCTCCCCCGTCGCTCGCCTCTTTTTTTTTTTTTGACTAAAACGATGAAAGAAGGGGGGGCCAGTGAGTGATTAATGAAGAGAGGAGAGAGATTTTAAATTTTAATTAATTAATTTATTTATATTTCAAAAAGGTACTTTTTCATTTGACCTCTAAACGAGGCCCACCGCCTGTCGTCCCTAGCGTTTTACCCCTAATCCGAACACAATGGGATATGTATCGTAGGCTGATTCGATTGTTACAATCAGTTTTCATCAAAATCAACATATAACTCTATATATTGAATTTGAACGCTCATTTCAATTTACCGGGGTCACATACGAACTCTATAAATTGCAGAAAAATATTTTCTAGCTTCGTATTGACGATACGGTCCTAACAAAACTTATTTCGTCGATTTCTGAGACCGTTGGAAAATTGGCCATTTTCCAGTCGATTAAAATCAACTGAAACTGGTCAAACACGTTTTCTTTTGCCACGCTCACATATTGATTCAAAAAATTATGAAATTTGAAATCTAGCAATAATTTGACATCACAGACCCAACAAAAGTGGTTTCGTCGAAATCCGAGGTCGTTTGTAAAATGTCTATTTTTAAGGGCCTGAATTCCATAGCGACTATTCAGAATTTTCAACTGGACATATCTTTTGATTCCCGCTATGAAATTTCAATTTTTCGGATTCGTTGGAAAGATATTCTCAAATAGGTTCCATTATTTTTGGTTTCACTAAAATCCGGTTTATTTTGCACCCGGTGCATTCAATTGAAGTTTGAAATCGAATTATCGAACTACCGCGCCATCTTCAATTCTATTTATAATTATATATAATTATTTATATTCTAATGATGACGTATATAATATATACGTTCGAATTCCATTCAAAATAAATTTATCGTCGATATTATTTAAAATAATTAATTTTAAATGTTCAAAATTCACTAAAATTGTCAAAATAAAAATTTTAAACTGGCCCAGAATTTACGGATCGTTACAATCTCCCCCACTTAAAAAATTTCATCCCCGAAAAGGAACAAAGTCGGAAGTGGTTTGATTAATCAACTCTACGTTCGATTTGGCTTCCATTCTCCAAATTTTCAGTTTCTGAGAATTTTCAAATTCTTCAAAAATTTGGCTAACACCCGGAATTTTCGAAAAAATTCGCCATAACCTCCTTTGTACGGGGAGAGGTTTGGAAATTTATTGGGCCGTATTAGGTACCCAATAAATCCTAATAAGCATACACATATTTATAGTGATATATTCTTGTGTTTATAGGGGAGCGTGTATTGATAATAACTCCAGAGAATAAATTCTCGTCACCCTGTCAAAGCCTGAGGGAGTGTGTATTTTAAATGCTCCAGAGGATAAATCCTCGTCACCTCATCCCGTGTGGGAAATAAATAGTCCATGTGCCGTATCTAATAACTAGAGAGACGTGATTATTGTCAACTCTAGACCCGTGTGGGGTTTTTATTAATCTGGCAATTTTATCGTTACAATTTTATATTGTCCATATCAGTCATCAGTTCAACCTGTAAAATATAGCCATCGCCATACAAGCCTCTTGCTCGTATGGTAAATCTTCCACCTCGTCACACAAGCTCCAAATGCTTATGTGGTATATGATGAAGTATGCCTATCTTCCAGAAGTATGCTATGTAATGTAGTTCAAAATTAATTATTGCTATCCTATGGCGATGTTTATTATTTCACACAGAATAACCAGCACTCCGCATCCAATGGCATTCACAGGAGTTGATATAATAATATTTCGCATCCAACTCATTAAGGTTTACCTATTTGTCGGGCACGCAAATAAAATCTTTACTCAACAGCTATCCAATTTCCTGTTCAAATATATATAATGCACAAGTATATATTTCTAACTATTTTCTAATCAGTTCAATGTGTGATTTAATTGAATAAATTTGTTCTGGTTTTTATTGATGATATTCTAATCTTCTCTAAATCAAAGGCTGGAAAGGAACATAACAATGGAAGCCGAAAAGGAACGAAGCCGAAAGTTGTTTAACAATTCAACTCAACTTCCATTATTTTGACTACGGCTTAAGTTCTTCAACCTTTCAGTTTCTAAGAACTTTTCAAATTTTTCAAAAATTTGGCTAACACCATAAATTTTTGAAAAATTTCGCCATAACCTCCCCTGCACCGGGAGCCACGGGAAAATCCCGAAATTGCCATATAGGCCTTCTGATCTCAAAAAGAAAAAGAAAAAGCCAAGCGGCTAGCCAATAGGCTCATAAAATCATCATCACCCAAACAAAACATTAAATTATCAAATAATTAAACAAAAAACACAAGCATCAATCAATTTGTGAATTAGAGTTTCAAATTCATAATTTTGATATATATACAGAAAATCATGTTTTTGATGCCAATTCACAACAAATAATCCTATATAAGTTTTGGTTCTCACACCAGTCTAATGGAAATATATAGAAATCACACCTTCGTCACTCGAATATGAATACCGATGATGATGCACCATCATCAGAATCATCCCCGGAAGTCTAGAATGTGATTCTATATCTATCCAGTATATTAAAACTTTGAATATACGTTCATGACGCGTATATGCAAAATCTTTATATACTCGATTGTCCAAATTCAAAATAAATAAATTTTCAAATACGTATAAAGCGATTTAAATTTCAAAACAAAATTGTTTTCATTTGAAAAATATACTCTTCACACTCGTTCTAGGATACTACTGATCCTATCTCTAACGAGTCATTCTAATTGGATATTACTAATCCAATATCTGATGAATTCTTCCATATGGTTCTAACGTGTCTTGTTCTCGAGCTCTGTAAACCAAAGCTCTGATACCAAACTGACACGACCCGATCTTCCCCGTGAAGGAAAGCACGGATTGCGTTGAGGACAAGACAAAATAGAACGCAGACGGAAGAACATTTCATTGTTATTACAACAATTCCATCAGATACAAGAATATACAGAGTATAAATGAATAAATTACATTCGACAAATATCAGAGATTTAAATTACATTTAAATACATTGCAGCGGAAAATAATACAAAAGCACAACTAGAAGTAATGCACGGATACAGAGCTTTCCGAGCATCGTTCCAGATGTAAATCAGGATTCTGTGAATATAAATCTGCAAAACCAAAACTACTAGCTGCCCGTGTCGAAAATAAAGGCACCCAGAGTTTAGGTTAAAACAATAAACTCGAGGTCAGTCATGTGACTGGTGTGAGAACAAAAACAGTTATTAATCTTTATTTTTAAAGTTAGGTAAATCAAGGGACCACACCGTATAACATGGAACGGGTTTCCTCCCAAGAATACCAGTGCATAGAACAAACAGCGCAATGTTAAATAAAGAAAAATGAAGCTGTTATGAAACCCAGGTTCCATCACACAATGCAACGCAAGCCAGAGGATAGGGTTTTTACCTTATAACAGCCAAAGCATGCTTGATACGTTTAAAACACATTATTTGATACTATTATAGGTGTATAGTGTCAAAACAATTTCAATCATAAATATCAATCATAGGCGGCATGAATGACCCATACCACTATGTCACCATACTAGGTTCTACAAATAAAACCGAATTATCACGTATTGGAAATTGGATTCCATCATGAGTTGAGGCAAGGGGCAAGCTCCTCTCCGATTCGAGACACTCTAGAAAATGTCCCAGGACCCCACTATGATCCTTGGATCTTCAGGGTCGGTCCTCTCTTACTTTTGAGGATTAATTATTCCTGAACACACGTTTCTCGGTTCTTACAGACCTATATTCGAGGCGCCTCGTATCCAACAACCACACAGGTGAAAAGTATATAAATGTCAGGGCTGGTAGGTCACTGACACCACCCTAGCTAGAAAGAAACGTCGTGCTCTCCCTGCAGTCACTATCCCGTTTTTGACTCATACCGAGGTGTGAGGCTCGCGAATTCACGTTATACACAAAGCTATGCCACATAGGCCGTGCTTTGATCATCAACCACAAGACTTTGCTTTTCAACAGAAGCCCTGATCAATTGCCACTTAGGCGTGCCACACTGGCAATTCACTCCATGCGACTGATGTCCATCGATATACAACCTCTGAGCTCGTACGTCTCAGGGAAGGGCGTTAAGCAAGAGAATAAATTCTCCGCCGCCAAAAAGATGTATATTTAATAGAGATCAATCAACACAGAATAAATTCCAATGTCAGACACACAATCCATTTACAAGTTCGTTTTGGGTCTGAACGAAACCGGAGGCACTTTCCTCGAATATCCATCCATCTCCAAGTACGTCTGGACGATCACCAACTGTTTCCCTCATCTTGGGTGTACAGCCCAATCAAGATCATCAGTAATCACCCAAACGATGTGAAGACTTCCGGTCTTCAACCACCATCTTCCTCTTCGACATCTCGTCGAATCGGTTATTCAGAATGTGTATAAACCCGGCCTTTCTGAATAACCCACGTATATAGTAAACAAATGTTACACAAACACAACGAACGCCTCAATCCAATTCAGAATATTCTTTTATTCACAAAATCACATTTTTAGGGAAAGGTTCCCATTAATTTTATCCAAGATAAATTCTTCTAAATTTATTCTATAATCTTCCTTTGGATATCATTTCTTATTAGTCGGGATTTTCAGAATTTTGAAATTTTTTATTAATAAAAATGAATTAATAATTTAGTTAAAATAAATTGGTTTGGTGAAACTGGAGTTGAGAGGTAAAGAAATAATTTTTACCCAGTTAATAGGGTTTGTTTTCTACCTTAGCAATTTCGAGGATGAAATTATTTTAAGGGGGGAAGAATGTAACGTCCTGTATTTTTAACGATTAAATAATTAATTAATTTAATTATTAAATAATGGTTTAGTAATTTTAAATGGTTTAAATTAAATAATATTGAATATTTAATTAATATAAATAATATATTTATTTTCGATATAATCAGAAATAACAGAATTCAAAATACTGTGTGAATTGGATAATTTAAAATATATAATTCAGTTTAGAATTGAATTATATTAACGAATTTATTTATAAATGGCAGTTGAACGTATAATTTATATTATAATTATAATCGAGCTTGAAATGGCGCAGTAGTTCGTAATTTGGAAATTCGAACTTTAAACGAATATATAAAATCCGTTTTAAGTCGGATTTCTGTGAAACAAGAAACGTTCGGAGCTGACGAAGTATATTTTTCTAATGGAAGAGAAAAATCGAGATTTCATCGTATAGATTGTGAGTTGTGTCCAAATCAAATTTTTGAAAAGTCGCTATGGAATTCCTTTATAATTTATAACGATTTATATATATTATAAATGGATTTTCAATATAAATTGAATATTGATTTAATCTGGATTTGAAATGTCGAGTTATGAATTCAGATAGGAATATTCTGGAGCTGTATGGTATTCTATTGGGAATATATATGATAATATTAATTTATTAATATTAAATGTAAATACATTAATATTTAAAAGGGTTTATTTAGAGCTTTAAAATAGCCAGTTATGCAGATGATTTCCGTTTTCGACGAAACTAATTTTGTTGGATCCAGAATATTAAATTATTGTTAGATTCCAATTTTCGTGATTTTTGGAGTTTGTATGTAGCCGTACGAAATTTTAATGTGAAAAGCAGTCGATAATTTGACTTTAAAAATACACTATGTGAGCAAAAGGACTCTGTAACACCCCGCATGTTGAATAACTTGCTATAATATAAAACAGGGCAGAATTAAATTTAAAAAAACTGAATCAGGGGAAACGGGCTATGCCATTGCATTCGTCTCGGAAAAATACGTGAAATAGAGTCCGAGTTTTCGAAAATTGGAGTCTATATGACCCAGATAAGGCCCAAAGAAGTTTTCAGAAATTTAAATTCAGATTTAAAAACAAAATTTTCAATTTCCAGAAGTGGCGGGAAAAATCCTGCCAGACCCAGGGGGTCGACCTGGGGGTTGACTGGGGAGTCGACCTCCTTTCCCCCCCCCCCCCCCAGATCGACTGGGGAGTCTACCCTAGGGTCGACCTCGGAGTCGACCTCCCTGGTCGAGCCCAGGTGACCTGGGTGCATCAGTTTGGCTTTTAGGCTGGGTCTGGTGGCTTGTGACGAGATCTGATGGCTCTAATCTAATTTAGGGTTAATCTAAGGGCCTAAAACACCTAACTAATCTATAAATACACCCAAAGACTACCCTAATTCATACTAAAAATAGTTACAACACCGTTATGCCGTCAAAATGCAACTTGAAGGAGCCTCCATCAATTTGTAGAAGAAGATAGCATCTCAAATCAATCTCTAATCAACTTTAGCAACTTAATCTTCTTCTTAGGAGTGCTAATCAACAAGTTGTGAGTTTTCTATAGCCTTAATGACCAATTATTGAAATGATTATGATAGGACATAATGAGGTTATGGCTATGAATGTGGATCAATGCATGTTATGCAAGTTATATGCTATGTATTAATGATGTTATGCATGTTATGCAAGTTATATGCTATGTGTTAATGATGTTATGCATGTTATGCAAGTTGTATGCTATGTGTTAATGATGTTATGCAAGTTATGCAAGTCATATGCTACATGTTCATGATGTTATGCAAGTTATGCAAGTCCTATGCTACATGTTCATGATGTTATGCAAGTCATATGCTATGTGTTTGTGATGTTATGCAAGTTATGCAAGTCATATGAGAAACATTGATCCATTATGACACCATGATATGCAAGTTTGGTGTATATTTATATGCAAGTTCATATATGATACGTTATGCAAGTTTGGTGTATGATTATATGCAAGTTCATATATGATACGTTATGCAAGTTTGGTGTATGATTATATGCAAGTTCACAAATGACATGTTATGCAAGTTTGGTGTTTGATGATATGCAAGTAACATGTGCAAGTTTTCATGTAACGGCGCGATTTTCCATGCCTGGGAAACCGTGTCATTATTGAAAGAATTTAGAAGATGAGATAGAAAAGGTAGAACTTTTAGAATAGAAGAGTAAGAAGTTATCAGAATCTCACAGCGGAATTTCACAAAATACTTATATATTACATCACAAAGCCTGATACATCAGAGTACATAACATATTACATCATCATGGTTCATACAATACCATATTACAATACATAGATACTCCAACTGATAATTAAAAATCACATGCTACTGGGTCTTGAACTGGTTCAGCATCATGTTCCACTTGCCTTACCTGAACCTACTTGTCTACTCATAATAATATTATGAGTACCCAAGAGTTTTAAGAAACACAAAAATAAACTCTGGGTCAGTCAGGGGACTGGTGTGAGGAAACATAACTAAATGGTATAAACAGGGAATAGGTGTCAAGGTGTTTATATTGAACCCTGTTTTTACTTTAAAAATCATTAGATCCATCCATGTCTAATATCTGGAATTGATCTAATCTCTTTATATCAAAACATTTGATATTATAATAGTTCGTAACAGATAATTAAAAATCTAGTGAAACGCTTGCATCTCACGTTCACATATACAGTATACAACTTTAAAGGTCGCAGAGCGCGTATTGGAGTTTGGATTCCAACATACAGGGTATGGGAGCACCCGCCGATCAGTGTACTCTAGAGAAGGTACACTGGGGTTCAACAAGAACGTCTTGTAACCCGGCCACACATGACCGTCCACTCATTCAGCTTGAGTGTGACGAATATATTATCACTCCTACGGTTGAGCTCGATTTACCGTTTCCGAATACAACAGCAGCGAATTAGATTTAAGAAGTGAAATAAGGAAGTCCTCTAGATGGTGATAATATACCCTGCTTGGGTATGACCCAACTAGCCATGCTGCCTAGCCCAACTTTTGTTACTTCCGGGTTGTGAAGTTTTGAGGTCACGTTCACTTCTGACAGATTTTTTCTTTACATTCTTGGAATGCCACATCGTCCTATCCGCCAGAAAATACCTGTTCGATTACCCAAACATATTACGGGTAATAAAGCTAAGAGAAACGAATTCCTCCGCTACCAACGTAATATACTTACGTAAAACCGATGTATAAAATCTGACTGACACACGTTGTCAGACACTCGTCCATTCGGGTATGTTCTGGGTTTGAACAGACCAAAAATCTCTTTTTCAAATAACGCTTGCATCTCGTTGTCTTTAGTACTTTGATATGCGTCGTACACTTCGAATCGAAGTGGAATTGGTTATTCCGGACTCTTCGAACGATGTACGAAACCTTTTATAGTCGATAATGTTTATCGATTAAATTATGAGTATTGTTTAGTTACAGATCAATTATCAGTTTATACTGCGTTTGGTTACCTGGCTTATGTCAGAATAATTTAATTAAAACAATCAGTTGAAGTTGTAAATGTTTTACACAGATGTTTTATCATTATCTGGTAATGAATATGAAAAGCCCATGCTCTGCACACGCGTTTCCATTTCTTTTATTCTTTTAGTTCGAATGACACTTGAACTCTTTTTCCTTTTGGTTTTATTCTTTTGTTGATTATTTACCTCAAAATTAATTCAAATAATTTATTTAAATTATTTATTCTTGTCAAATTTATATTTCAACTTGATTGAACTTTCCCCGTCGAACTTGTGGTTCGAAATCTCGGTTTCTACTTCTCCACTTGTTGTCTATTTAATTAAATAAAAATACTTCTTTATTTAATTAATTAATTTATTTATACTTTAAATTTAAAACAAATTTTAAATTTAAAAACTCATGTTCATTTTGAAAAAGAACACCGGACTTTGGCATTGCCAGAGTACCGGATTTGGCAAGTGCCAGAACTGGACTTTGGCACTGCCAAAGTACCATAACTTGGCACTACCAAAGTGCCAGGTCTGGCACTGCCAAAATTCCAAGCTCTTTGGCATTTGCCAAAGTACCTGGACTTGGCATTTGCCAAGTACCAGGTCTTGGTACTTTACACCGCTGAAACACAGTGCACGGTGGTGCACGTGCACACCACCACGGCACAGCGAGAGGCCACCGCACTGACTCCGACAAGTCGTACTCCATCCCCAGGTCAACGTCCGCCGACCCCATCACCAAATCTATGATGATACAGTGTTTTGGGTGTTCGAGCACTCCAACGTCAGAAAGCATCATCGGGGAAAACGCCTCGTGCTCCCACCTCAGACCGAACGACGCCGAACCCTTTCGACCACAGCACCGCCACCTCCTAACGCCGCCATCCCCCCATACCGCGACTTCAAAACTTCACCGACGATGAGCAATTCCGATCCATACAGTCGAACCCATTTTACTCATTAAAATCCTAAATTTGATTCATTCGCAAAATCCATGCATTTGAAAAATATGTTTGTATTTTTCCCCGACCCCCTGGTCCCCGACGCTCCTTCCCTCACGATCGCCTGACCTCTCGCTTCTCCGATGATCGGAATTTGGTCGAAGACCATTTTTAGTTCATGTCAAAAATTCTCATGATATACATAACTAAAAATCACGAAATTCATCTTAAAAATCATTATTTACATTCGTGATTCAATTCATATCATCCAAACGGGTTTTTATCACTTTTGAATTTCCACTTTGATTTTCACTTTACAGAGAACTTCCTGTATTTCTGTTTTTAACAAAACTTGATTTTTCTTTGATCTTATATGAAGATGTATGGTATGTTTATACTTAGATTTATACTCTTTCATAATTCAAATGTGAATCAACTTAGTTTGTTTGTCACATACACATGTTCTGTAATTTCTAGAACACTTCTACAGGTTCTAGCAGAGGTGTTAAATCATCAATCAAATTGAACACACACATTTAGGGAGGTATGCTATCTAGTTGATCCATCTATAGTGATGAAATCAAAGTGATCTACCATCATGATCTATAGGTTGACAACAATGAACAGAAATCAAATAAACAAGGTTGTTCAACTTAACCAAAAACTGTTTTACAGCAGTAATTTAAAACTCAGGAAAATTTAAGTGTTTCACTCACCAAATGCTCTCCAATTTAATCCAGAAAAATGCTTCAGATCTGAGAAGAAAGTAAAGATTTGTTTGTGTGGAGAATGTGAAGGGAATGAGTGGTATATATAGGTAAACTCATGCATTAAAATATGAATTTCTGTGCACAAGTTCCAACAGTAAAACTCTTCTAGCCTCACCCCTCTCTCCTTAGTCCCTACGGCCAGAAAATGAGTAGTACATGGATTCAAATTTGGTCTTACTAAGGGTTTGTAGCTAATGACATGCTCCTAGGTAGTGTTTCTAGAAGCTTGAACCATTCTTGCATTAAATGCAAGGACCATCCCTTTGGATTTTAAAACCTTAACTAATGTTCTCATTTGTTTTCTTCTTTGCTGAGCTATTTCTCCTATACTATAACATGTACACGCTAACTATACTATAGGATTTTTAGGCAAGGGTTTTACAAATCCTAGGTTACTATTCCAAGTATGTTTCATTTAATGCTTTGTCTCTTCTCTTGAGATATTTATTCATTCATGGTCAAAGACGACAAATGTTTTTATATGTCATATGATTCATATTCTTGCCGACTTGTTCATGTTGTAGACAAACATATTGTGGTGTTTTTATCCATAAGTCCCTTTTTCTTTAAATGGAAGAATGCTCTTTTTATTTTGTTTATGTTCTAGTCCTTTTGTTTTCAACTCCATGTTTTATCACTATGATACTATGAAGTGTTATATCTTCATATGATTTATTTTCCATATGAACTTCTATTTTAATATCATATACTTGTTTTGAATTTCAAGATAATTCAAGTATATGTAAAATTATACTTTTATATACATATGCTTATACATATATATCTATATATAAAAAAACCTCTTTAGCTTTTCTTTTAACTAGTAAACTCATTTTAATTACTCATTAAGAAGTTTTTAAAAAGGGTCAAAAAGTAGGGACATTACATTTCACCTTAGAATGATATGCATACATATGCAAGTTAACCCCTTTGTATGTCATACATACATATGCAAGTTTACCCCTTTGTATGACATAAATAACTTATGCAAGTTAACCTCCTTATGACATATGTGATTCATGCAAGTTTGGGTTGATTATTTATGCTAGTTAGGTTGATGCTATATGCATGTTGACACCTTTAAACCCACGTTGATGCTAATGCTATGCAAGTTGAACCCATTATATTTATGATGAATCTTCCCTTTTATGTCATGTTAGCGAATTACGTGGGGAACGATGGGGTTAATAAACATGCTAATGAAATTGTGTGAAGTTGGTATGATTATGCATACCACAAAGTGGATGGACATAATTGAGTCAATTATGTACATCGTTAAAATTGGAATTAATCAGGGAAAATTAATTCGGGGGTGATTAATTAGGTGTAATTAATCGACTAAGACACGAGGTTGGACCCTTTTGTAGCGTAAGACTGCCCGGAACCGACAAGCAAATCCAGCGGCTACAAATGATTGGCCCAATGTGAGAGGTCTTAGGCACAAACCAAATACGTGACAAGTGTATAGACACGAGGTTAGACTCGGTTATGGCGTAAGGCTGCCCGAACCCGACTGGCAAATCCAGCTGCCATAAGAGATAGTCTAATGTGAGAGGTCTCTAAAACGGTTACGTTCTTAATCAATTAAGAAACACTTAACCATGTTAGCATGTAGAGGGACATGAGGGGTTAAGTGGGTGCCTTGGGTGGCATGTGGAAATCAAGTGGGTGCCTTGGGTGGCATGTGGAAAAATTTAGTGGGTTGCCTTGGGTGGCAATAGAGAATACGACTAGAATACTTAACCAAAGTGGAACATGTAACTAAACATGATTAAAGGGTTAAGTGGGTGCCTTGGGTGGCATGTGGAAATCAAGTGGGTGCCTTGGGTGGCATGTAGAAATCTAGTGGGTGCCTTGAGTGGCAATTGAAATATGATTAGATGACTTAACCAAACCTTAACATGTAGGTGGGCATGATTATGAAAAAGGGGTTAAGTGGGATGCACTAGATTAAATGACAAGCTTAAGTAGTAGCTTGTGGGGGCCTTGAGTGGCAATTGAAATATGATTAGATGACTTAACCAAACCTTAACATGTAAGTGGGCATGATTATGAAAAGGGGTTAAGTGGGATGCACTAGATAAAATGACAAGCTTAAGTAGTAGCTTGTGGGGGCCTTGAGTGGCAATTGAAATATGATTAGATGACTTAACCAAACCTTAACATGTAAGTGGGCATGATTATGAAAAGGGGTTAAGTGGGATGCACTAGATAAAATGACAAGCTTAAGTAGTAGCTTGTGGGGGCCCATTTCAACCAGTAACCCATATGTATCTTATTGGGCTCGACCCATGTCGAGGACGTGACACGCGTACTGGGCTTGACTATAAGAGGCCAAAACGGGGTAGCGGTGGCAACGCGAGTCCAACGAGTTTCATATGCGTGTCTGGACCCGGGCTGGTAGGTAAGACGTTGTTGCATCGTGTAGATATAAGCCGTGCACCATTGATATTATCGGGTTGCCACTTTGGGGAGTGATACACCCCCATTGTGGGGCCAGCACGGGTATCTACGGTAGGGAGCCGATCGCTTGGGGAGTAGTGGGTACACCTAGTGGAGATAGGGGCAGACGGCACCTATGTAGTCAGCTAGGGGTACACGAGACTACTAATAAAATTACTAAGTTGTGGGTACACCTAGTGGAGATAGGGGCAGACGGCACCTTTGTAGTCAGCTAGGGGTACACGAAACTACTATAAAAAATTACTAAGTACACTTAGTGGGATCAACCTTTAAGTAGGAATTACCCTTGGGTGGGTAGAACTGGTGTGGTGCAGTGTAGGAATTACCCTTGGGTTGGTAGATCTGGGGTGGTGCAGTGTAGTATTTGTCCTTGGGTGGATAGGCGCGTCTTTACCGTTACCTTAGTTTATCCTGAGTCTAGTTGGCTACTTAGTGTAGTCATTTATCCCCAGTCGTACCGTACCAGGTTTATATCATACCCTAATTACTTTAATGATTGTATTGTTAAGGTTATAGGGCTCACTCAAACTTATGTCTGACCCCGTTGTTTTTATCTTTTTCCCCAACCCTCAGGTTCTCAGAGTGGGCCTAGCACTAGTGGGCTTTGATCAGATTGCTTCATCTATGTTTTGGAGCTTGGACTCTTGAAGAAAAGCTCGGTTATCTTTTCTATTATGGCTATTAGTATGTAGTGGGATTATGTACTTATGTTTTAACGAGATGGATATTTTGTACTTGACTCTTGTTGGTTTTTGAGATGTAACCAAACATGTTTACCTTCTGCTGCAATGAAATGGTGTTTTCAAATTTCAAGTATTATTTATATCTGTCTTGTGTAATTTTTCTGTTCTATATTCACTTAAAATGCTCCACCGAAGTTAAGGCATTCCCTAAGTGAGTGACCTTAACGGGTGTGTGGTGTTACACGTGGTATCAGAGCTTAAGGTTACCAGAACAGATAAAATTTTTAGAAAACTATTTTTCTAAAAACATTTTCGGAAGAAGTATTTTCAAAAAAAAACATGTCTTTTAAGAAAAAAGTTTTTGAAAGAAAAGCATAATCCCCAAATAGCCATATCTTTATCCTTCAGACTCTCCGTTTTGAATCTCTTCCTCTTTCTCTTTTTTGAACTTCCCCTCCGCGTATGGATGTCTTTTTAAGATAAATAAGGACTTCCGTATGAAGGTCGGAAGAACCACTTCAAGGGACAAAGACGTTTTCCAGGCCAAGAAGTTAGTCCAAGGAAGTAGAGGGCTTAGAGGTACCTTTAAGATGGACGAGAGAGAGGAAGGTTCAAATAGCTATTAGGTAAATAAAGGACGAAACCTCATCGTGGTAAGAAGGCCGCGAAAGGAGAATGTGAAGGGGAAGGCTAGTTGTTTTGGAGAAATAGGACACCTTGGGGTTGTCCAAAGAGGTAAGGACAAAGTACAGGATCTTCTGGAGGGTAGATGTATTCCCTCACGATGGGTATACCTGATGGGGGTAGGACCGTCTAAGTTGAAATTTGGTTCTCTCGATCATTCTGTTTGAACTTTATTCGACTCTAGTGCACCACATTCGTTTATCTCATCATCATTAGTTGAGTCACTGCACCTAGACACCAGTTTGGTAGATGATCCCGTGGTTGTTTCAAACCCAATTGGGGGGCTCCACTTATTTTTCCATGATATGTTTGGGTTTGAGGATTTCCATACTTAGCGTTGAGTTTAGAGGTGATGTTTTTGTTTGGGCTTCACGGGCTATGGGTTGATTTTGGGCATGGACTGGTTACCCAGTAATGGTGCCGTTCTTGATTGTGAAAGGAGAGTTGTTAGGCTTATGACCTGCTTGGGTAACACTCTCGAGATCTTTTGAAATCCCATAGATTCTGTTATGCTAAGTTATCTTGAATCGCTTGACGCTTCGGTCGAGAGTTTGCGATCTGTTAGAGTAGTCTGGGAATACTCGGATGTGTTTGGGGAGGTGAAGGGCTTACCTCCGAAGCGGGAGATAGACCTCCGAATATATCTGGTAGATGATGCTAAACCAGTATCTTTGTCAGTGCGCCACATGGCTCCTCGTGAGAGGAGGGAACTCCATAAGCAAGTAGGGGAGTTGTTTGAGAAGGGGTTCATAAGACGAAGTATATCGGAGTGGGGTGCTCCAGTAGTTTTTGCCACGAAGGCGGATGGGTCCCTCAGACTTTGTGTAGACTATAGAGAACTCAACAAGCTCACAAAGAAGAATAGACACCCATTGCCGAGGATTGATGATCTTTTTGATCAGTTGGTTGGCGCCTCAGTGTTTCGCAGTGGGACTTGGCCATGGAGTTTCATCAGTTGGGAGTTACTGAGGATAGTATAGAGAAGACCGCCTTTAGGACTCCTGATGGTTTCTATAAGTAGCTGGTGATGCCATTTGGTTTGACGAACGCCCCCGCATACTTTGTTGATTTGATAAGTAGGGTGTTCAGGGAGTACCTAAATAGCTTCGTAGGGGTCTTTGTGGATGACATCTTGGTCTTTTCTAAAGAGCGAAATAAGTTTTCGTGTGTGCTTAATGGGTTAAGCAAAGCCAGTTATTTGATCAACGGTGGTTTTGGGGCGAGATTGGCAAGGACATCCAGAGTTGGACAAGTGCTTAATTATTTAGCCGTTTTTACTAGTATCATCTCACGTAGGTCGTCTGAATTCGAAGAAGGTATCCCTTGGGTGTTTGTCTGATATTGGTGTAGGCCTTTGGGGCTTGCACTTGGAGAATGTCGAGTTCGACTAGGATGGTCTGCGTGAGAGATGGGTAGTTGTGACGATTTTGCATGGGAGAATATCCTGGTTTTCTCCAGAAGTGGAGAAGAGCATGCCCTATATCTTAGGGAAGTGTTGGAGACTCTTCGAGCGCATAGTCTTAAGACAGCAAAGGTGGATGGAGTTCTTAGCATCTTAAGATTTCGAGATAGCGTATACACCTGGCAAGGGTAACGTGGTGGCGGACGCCTTGAGTAGAAAAAGGTTGTCCTTGAGTTCATGGTTCGTGGAACGACGAAGCTTGGAATTTATCTCGATGTTTGATTTCAGACCTTCTGTTGACTATATACCTGATTTGTTAGCATCCTTGGAGGTCAGACCTACTCTTTTGGGACGGATTGGCGAAGCACAGAGGGACGACCCACAATTGGTTGAGTTGGTAGAGAGGCTCATAAGGGGGGAGTCGTCCAGCCATTTGAGTAGGTACACCCTAGACGATAGGGGGTACTTGCGTAGAGACGGTAGACTTTGTGTACCGCAAGACGAGGGTTTGAGGAAGGCTATTCTTGATGATGCACACCGTTCTAGGATGACCATTCATCCCGGTGGGGACAAGATGTACCAAGACATGAGGCGAGTTTTCTTTTGGGCCGGTATGAAGAAGGATGTGGCCGAGTATGTCGCTAGATGCTTGGTGTGCCAACAGGTGAAAGCGGAGCAAAAGAAACCAGGTGGGTTGCTTCACCCATTGGAAGTTCCGCAATGGAAGTGGGATAGCATCTCGATGGATTTTATTAATGGGTTACCAAGATCGAGGAAGGGTAATACGGGAATTTGGGTTGTGGTAGATAGATTTACTAAGAGCGCCCATTTCATACCCGTGAAGAGCAAGAGGACTGCTCCATGTCTAGCTTCAGTTTATCTTCGACAGATAGTTCGGTTGCATAGGGAACATGACGTATTCCATGTGTCACATTTGAGGAAGTGCCTACATAAGACCGCAGAGGTGGTAGAGCCGAGCTTGCTTAAAGAAGTGGAGGTAGAGCGTGATGCGACTATTCGACGAGCTCCTACCCGCATCCTTGGGTCAGAGATTAGGAAGTTGAGAAACAGAGAGGTTCGACTAGTCAAAGTGCCAAGGGGAGAAGATGAGAGCAATGCTACTTGGGAGACAGAAGCGAAGATGCGTTCATTATACCCATTCCTTTTTGAGGGTATGTCTTTTACTTCTCCTTTATCGTTTGTCTAGTGCTTATCTTATCTTTAGTATGTCCTCTCATTAGTACCTTTGACCTTTAGATAGGGTAAACCTATGGTTGAAACATGTGTTTGAGACATGTTATGATTGATGGATGCGTGTGGATGCAAGTGGTTGCTAGTGGTTGCTCGTGGATGCATATACACACACTTTAGGCACTAGATCGGCTCAATCACTTCATATTGCATATTGCATAAAATTGTGTGTAGGTAGCTATATTAATGGATGTATAATGGTTGTGTTATCACATGGATGATGCATTTTGGTGAATGATTGTGCACTCATGTAGAGATAGTGTGTGTCGATAGGGTTCTTTTGCATACATATTGGATGCATGGCACTATCATGGTTTGCATTAAGGAGGTCAACTGAATTAGTAGACCGCCTAATTTTGCATTAGACAGGGAACATATACACACACTCTTTGCATATGTTCATACAACATTAGAAACTCTAAGGACAATGGATGCCAGTGTTTGATGGTTTGAGTAGATGGTTGTTTGGATGGCAGGATACGTTCTTCTTGACTTAGAGATTTCGGGGACGAAATCCTTTAAGTAGGGGAGAATGTAACACCCCGCATGTTGAATAACTTGCTATAATATAAAACAGGGCAGAATTAAATTTAAAAAATCTGAATCAGGGGAAACGGGCTATGCCATTGCGTTCGTCTCGGAAAAATACGCGAAATAGAGTCCGAGTTTTCGAAAATCGGAATCCGTATGACCCAGATAAGGCCCAAAGAAGTTTTCAGAAATTTAAATTCAGATTTAAAAACAAAATTTTCAATTTCCAGAAGTGGCGGGAAAAATCCCGCCAGACCCAGGGTGTCGACCTGGGGGTCGATTGGGGAGTCGACCTCCCCCCCCCCCCCCAGGTCGACTGGGGAGTCGACCCTAGGGTCGACCTGGGAGTCGACCTCCCTGGTCGAGCCCAGGTGACCTGGGTGCATCAGTTTGGCTTTTAGGCTGGGTCTGGTGGCTTGTGACGAGATCTGACGGCTCTAATCTAATTTAGGGTTAATCTAAGGACCTAAAACACCTAACTAATCTATAAATACACCATAAGACTACCCTAATTCATACTAAAAATAGTTACAACACCGTTATGCCGTCAAAATGCAACTTGAAGGAGCCTCCATCAATTTGTAGAAGAAGATAGCATCTCAAATCAATCTCTAATCAACTCTAGCAACTTAATCTTCTTCTTAGGAGTGCTAATCAACAAGTTGTGAGTTTTCTATAGCCTTAATGACCAATTATTGAAATGATTATGATAGGATATAATGAGGTTATGGCTATGAATGTGGATCAATGCATGTTATGCAAGTTATATGCTATGTATTAATGATGTTATGCAAGTTATGCAAGTTATATGCTATGTGTTAATGATGTTATGCATGTTATGCAAGTTGTATGCTATGTGTTAATGATGTTATGCAAGTTATGCAAGTCATATGCTACATGTTCATGATGTTATGCAAGTTATGCAAGTCCTATGCTACATGTTCATGATGTTATGCAAGTTATGCAAGTCATATGCTATGTGTTTGTGATGTTATGCAAGTTATGCAAGTCATATGAGAAACATTGATCCATTATGACACCATGATATGCAAGTTTGGTGTATGATTATATGCAAGTTCATATATGATACGTTATGCAAGTTTGGTGTATGATTATATGCAAGTTCATATATGATACGTTATGCAAGTTTGGTGTATGATTATATGCAAGTTCACATATGACATGTTATGCAAGTTTGGTGTTTGATGATATGCAAGTAACATGTGCAAGTTTTCACCTTAGAATGATATGCATACATATGCAAGTTAACCCCTTTGTATGTCATACATACATATGCAAGTTTACCCCTTTGTATGACATAAATAACTTATGCAAGTTAACCTCCTTATGACATATGTGATTCATGCAAGTTTGGATTGATTATTTATGCTAGTTGGGTTGATGCTATATGCATGTTGACACCTTTAAACCCATGTTGATGCTAATGCTATGCAAGTTGAACCCATTATATTTATGATGAATCTTCCCTTTTATGTCATGTTAGCGAATTACGTGGGGAACGATGGGGTTAATAAACATGCTAATGAAATTGTGTGAAGTTGGTATGATTATGCATACCACAAAGTGGATGGACATAATTGAGTCAATTATGTACATCGTTAAAATTGGAATTAATTAGGGAAAATTAATTCGGGGGTGATTAATTAGGTGTAATTAATCGACTAAGACACGAGGTTGGACCCTTTTGTAGCGTAAGACTGCCCGAAACCGACCGGCAAATCCAGCGGCTACAAATGATTGGCCTAATGTGAGAGGTCTTAGGCACAAACCAAATACGTGACAAGTGTATAGACACGAGGTTAGACTCGGTTATGGCGTAAGGCTGCCCGGACCCGACCGGCAAATCCAGCTGCCATAAGAGATAGTCTAATGTGAGAGGTCTCTACAACGGTTACGTTCTTAATCAATTAAGAAACACTTAACCATGTTATCATGTAGAGGGACATGAGGGGTTAAGTGGGTGCCTTGGGTGGCATGTGGAAATCAAGTGGGTGCCTTGGGTGGCATGTGGAAAAATCTAGTGGGTTGCCTTGGGTGGCAATAGAGAATACGACTAGAATACTTAACCAAAGTGGAACATGTAACTAAACATGATTAAAGGGTTAAGTGGGTGCCTTGGGTGGCATGTGGAAATCTAGTGGGTGCCTTGGGTGGCATGTAGAAATCTAGTGGGTGCCTTGAGTGGCAATTGAAATATGATTAGATGACTTAACCAAACCTTAACATGTAGGTGGGCATGATTATGAAAAAGGGGTTAAGTGGGATGCACTAGATTAAATGACAAGCTTAAGTAGTAGCTTGTGGGGGCCTTGAGTGGCAATTGAAATATGATTAGATGACTTAACCAAACCTTAATATGTAAGTGGGCATGATTATGAAAAGGGGTTAAGTGGGATGCACTAGATAAAATGACAAGCTTAAGTAGTAGCTTGTGGGGGCCTTGAGTGGCAATTGAAATATGATTAGATGACTTAACCAAACCTTAACATGTAAGTGGGCATGATTATGAAAAGGGGTTAAGTGGGATGCACTAGATAAAATGACAAGCTTAAGTAGTAGCTTGTGGGGGCCCATTTCAACCAGTAACCCATATGTATCTTGTTGGGCTCGACCCATGTCGAGGACGGGACACGCGTACTGGGCTTGACTATAAGAGGCCAAAACGGGGTAGCGGTGGCAACGCGAGTCCAACGGGTTTCATATGCGTGTGTGGACCCGGGCTGGTAGGTAAGACGTTGTTGCATCGTGTAGATATAAGCCGTGCACCATTGATATTATCGGGTTGCCACTTTGGGGAGTGATACACCCCATTATGGGGCCAGCACGGGTATCTACGGTAGGGAGCCGATCGCTTGGGGAGTAGTGGGTACACCTAGTGGAGATAGAGGCAGACGGCACCTATGTAGTCAGCTAGGGGTACACGAGACTACTAATAAAATTACTAAGTTGTGGGTACACCTAGTGGAGATAAGGGCAGACGGCACCTATGTAGTCAGCTAGGGGTACACGAAACTACTATTAAAAATTACTAAGTACACTTAGTGGGATCAACCTTTAAGTAGGAATTACCCTTGGGTGGGTAGAACTGGTGTGGTGCAGTGTAGGAATTACCCTTGGGTGGGTAGATCTGGGGTGGTGCAGTGTAGTATTTATCCTTGGGTGGATAGGCGTGTCTTTACCGTTACCTTAGTTTATCCTGAGTCTAGTTTGGCTACTTAGTGTAGTCATTTATCCCCAGTCGTACCGTACTAGGTTTATATTATACCCTAATTACTTTAATGATTGTATTGTTAAGGTTATAGGGCTCAATCAGACTTATGTCTGACCCCGTTGTTTTTATCTTTTTCCCCAACCCTCAGGTTCTCAGAGTGGGCCTAGCACTAGTGGGCTTTGATCAGATTGCTTCATCTATCTTTTGGAGCTTGGACTCTTGAAGAAAAGCTCGGTTATCTTTTCTATTATGGCTATTAGCATGTAGTGGGATTATGTACTTATGTTTTAACGAGATGGATATTTTGTACTTGACTCTTGTTGGTTTTTGAGATGTAACCAAACATGTTTACCTTCTGCTGCAATGAAATGGTGTTTTCAAATTTCAAGTATTATTTATATCTGTCTTGTGTAATTTTTCTGTTCTATATTCACTTAAAATGCTCCACCGAAGTTAAGGCATTCCCTAAGTGAGTGACCTTAACGGGTGTGGGGTGTTACAGACTCGGAATTCGATGAAACAAGTTTTGTTGGGTCCATAATGTCGAACTGTAGTTGCATGCCCATTTTCATGATTTTTGGATATCGTATGTGGTCATACGGATTTTTAGAAGATGAACACGAATAGCGTTGACTATATAAATTAATATAAAATTGAATGAAGCTTCTAATGGGAGCCAAAATTTATCCTATAAATATACCACATAACTTCCTAACCCTAAACTTTACATTTTCTCTAGTCAAATATTTTTCCGCCATTCTCATTCTCTCTTCACTGGAAAATAGTAAGAAAATAAATCAAAACAAATACAAATAAAATTCCATAAATCAAGCAGCTTGTACATTTGGATTCATGAAGGGTTCGTCTACATTTCTGTACTGTTTTTGTGAGGTGTGAACCATTTTGGAGTGCAGCGTCGTTTTCCAACAATGCTAGTGTTATCTATTTTGTGATTTTAGTGCATTGAATCAAGCTTTGAGAGTCGTATTTGGTTAGAGGAGGTCGAGTGACTTGTAGTGGTGAATTTTCGTGGATTTTGATGAAGATTTTTGTTGCACTTTTTGTACCGATGTCGTGCAAAGTCCTGGAATCGCGATCCTTTTTCGAAGCACGATTTGGAGTTGAGTGATACGAGGACGGAGAGGAAGAGTAGAGGAGCGCAATGGAGGTGGTGGCATTCAGTTCGGTTTTGAAATGGAAGAGGAATGAAAAATCTAAAGACGCGGCTATGGTGGTGTTTTTGTGAGGAGCAGATGCAGGATGTATAAATCCCGAAAGAAGATGGACGGGGTACACTGGATGCGGGTATATAATAGTGGCAATGGGTCGACATGGGTATGTAAAGCCCAAATTTTTTATTTAAATTAAGTTGTGTTAATATAAATTAGTGTATAAACTTGGAAAATCAAAATCTTACACATACATAATCAGATTTCATTGAAAGAAGATCAGTCGGAATCGTATGGACGAGGGCTACACCATGGAACTGACTGGGAGTAAATTGGAGCTCATTACAATTTATTGCGAAATAAATTGTCTGATCTGAATAAACGACAATTATCGTTATTTAACGATAATTGTCCAATGTGAGTAAATCTCACTAACTCTGCTTAGTTTATATTTTTATAACATATTTTTAGAATTGATAAATGGTGATTGATTGCTATGTGTTGATTGTTTGGTTGAATTGCTGGTTTATTGTTTGGAATTACCGATAACGATATATACACATATTGTTAAACAAACATTGATTCTGTTTATCAGAATAGTACATATTGAAATGAAATTGATGTGAATTATATTGTGTAACATTTGTCGATGCAGGGAAACAGGTAGGAGGGATCCAAATGGATTCCTCAACATTTATTTTACTTTTTTTCATATATTGTGATATATGATGTAATATATAATCTGTTGTTGATTATGTGTGTTTGGATGATATTGATCATTGTTATATGATACGTTAAATACCATAAGGACTACTGGAATGTAAAAAGAGAATTTTTAAAGTATAGATTGGAAATAAAATATTTATATAAAATAAATAGACATTATAAAAAGAGAACATTTATAAAATGAATAGATTCTATAAAGGGAAACATTCATAAAGGAATAGAATGTTATAAAAGGAAAGGTTTTTTTAAATCAAATAGAATATTAAAATGAAATATTTGTAAATTAAATAGAATATTAAATGAAATATTTGTAAATCAGATAGAATATTAAAATGAAATATTTTGGAAAATAATAAGATATTATAAAACGGAAATATTTGAAAAATAAATACAATTATAAAAGGGGATTGACTAGATATAAACGAACAACGAGAAGATGGATTTAAAGTAGATTTTAAATAGAAATCTGTTTTACCAGATAAATGGAGAAGATTAATTCTTAAATAATGTTTTATATATTAAATAAAATATTTATCATTTGATAAATGGAATATATAAGTCCGAACTTATATAGAGAAGTAGAAAATTGTTTTGACACCGATATTTTAAATAGAATGTTAACTCAAAATTGATAAAGAATTTATAAATGGGAGATAAGTGTTATAAATAAAAAGAAGATTTCGTATGAATAAATCTATAAAAAGAAGTTGGAATTGGGACATTGTTTTAAAATACAAAATCAAACTAAATGGATTAAATAAAAGAAAATATCGATGTGAATAATGGAATTAAGTAAAGATTTTGCAGATAAAAGCATTTGTAAAGGAAATTGGATTTTTGAAACAGGAATTTTAACAGAAATGGAATTTCGAATGGCTAGAAATAAATAACTTGTTTAATAATGAAAACAAGTGTTGTGATTTATAAACAATGTTTACAAATGAATTAAAATATAATTATCAGTGTATAATTGAGATTGCAAATTCAACAGTGAATGTAAAATTGGAAAGTTGGACTTGTTTGAAAAAGGAAAGGATGGAATGTATTTCGATGATTCGAATAGGATTAAATAAAATACATAAAGATTGGTATTAGAATTCATCTAGGCCAGATGTTATAAAATAATTTATTTAAGAAATTATATATTGAATAAAATCAGAAATTTGGCAAGATAATTAGTATTCGGTTGGAAACCAAATTTTGTAATCGAATATAGTTTATTCGAAGTAAGTTAATCAAATATAAGTTATTCGAAGAGAATAAATCGAATATAAGTTATTTGAAGTAAGTTAATCAAATATAAGTTATTCGAAGTGAATAAATCGAATATAGTTTATTCGAAGTAAGTTAATCAAATATAAGTTATTCGAAGTGAATAAATCAAATATAAGTTATTCGAAGTAAGTTAATCAAATATAAGTTATTCGAAAAAGAATTAATCAAATATAGGTTATTCAAAAAAGAGTTAATCGAATAGAGATTACTCGAAAGAGAGTTATACGTCGAATGAAACACCCCACCTCCGTTAAGGTCACTCACAAAGGGAATGCCTTAACTTCGGTGGAGCATTTTTAGTACAAGATGCAGAAAAATTACAAGATAGGCAAATAAAGCAGCGAAAAATAAATAACCTTTATTGATTAAAACAGCTTGTACAAAGATTGTTTTATAACACCAATACTTATTACAAGAAAGCATGTGTCTTGTTTAAAATATAAGAAGCACAAGCTAACAATGATATTCCCCATTAAAGCATGAGCCAGCCATAGCAGTAGAAAATGGAGTTCAAAGCAATGCGCGAAAGAATCTTCAAGCTTGGAAAGAGTAACGGTCCCAAAATGAGCTGAGCTTTTCCCTTCCTGACTACCTCGAGGGGGGAACGGAAGAAAAGATGTGAAAGCAAACTAAGCCAGACATAAAGTTTGGTAAGTCCAGTGATTCTTAGTATTTAAACGAAGAAAAGGGTCATGACATGAATAAACTAAATATAAGACTAAACCATAGTAACAAGATAACATGCGGGTAAGCATGGGATATGGCAAGATAAACTGAATGTACTGATAAACTGAATGTGCTTCTACTCCTTCTCTGCTTCGCAATTACCCTGTTATACTGATTTCTATATCTCTGCACTACCTAGTAATGTCCAAACTAGTAATCTATGATCATATGATAACGTGATCCCAATCCCCGTATTTGCGGTTGCCTTCAGTTGTACATCTATTATGGGGATTCCATTTATTACCTAGATCTAATCTAGGGTTTACTATCGAGTGCTTCCTAGATTCAGCTAGGGTTTACGCTACCCAAGGCCACTGGGATTTATGCTACCTATTGAACGCTTCTCGGATTCAGGGTTTACGCGACCTACGTCCAACTAGGGATTATGCTACCTACTTTGTATTAATTTTCCATGTGTCAGTCGGCCCTCTCTTGCGTGTAGATGCTCTGTGCTGGCCCCACCATAAGGTGTATAAGGCCTTATGATAGCGACCCGACACGATTCAAGATGCACAGTGTATAACTATTGGTACCCAGTGCCTGCTTTTTCCACTTCGTAGTATGTGCACGCCCGTAAACCGTCGGAACCTACACTGATGTACCCCCTGCCGCTATATTGACCGCTTATAATCAGCCCAATAATTTTGCCCCACCCTGCCTAGTTTTAGGGTACCATGATACATCTATGTGGGTTACTGCTGAAATGGGTCTCCGTTACTAGGGTTTCCTGCTGGTTAAGTTTGTGGGCCTATATATACAAATATTACCCACCTATACGAGCTATACTTAACCCTCACACCGATTCTAGCATGTTTTCTTAACGGTTAAGTTTTGTGGGCCTATATTTACTAATATTACCCACCTACCCGACGTGTACTTAACCTCTTACTCGTCTAGTCGTGTTGGTTAAGTGGTTCTTATTAACTTAATCTATCTTACTTATCATGTTGGATTGGTTAAGTGTGATTTATTAACTTAACCATGTTCATTGGTCAGGTTATATTGGTTAAGTATTTCCCATTTAACTTAACCCCATTCGTTCATTAAGTTACATTGGTCAAGTGTCATTAATCAATTAAAGTTAACCCAACCCACCCACTCGTCACGTCATGTTGGTTAAGTGTTTCCTTCTGGTGTTAACTTGACCGTACCTCAAACCATGTTATATTGGTTAAGTGTTGCCCTCTCGTGTTAACTTAACCCTTCACATACATCGTGTTATATAATTGGTTAAGTGTTTTCCTCTTGTATTACTTAACCCCACCACATGTCATTATATATTGGTTAAGTGTTACTTTAGTTAACTTAACCCTATCATTTGCTTAATTAACATGCTACAACGGTCAAGTGTTCCTCACCCACTTGTCTAGTTAACATGTTATTACAGTTAAGTGTTTCCTTAATTTACTTAACCTCACTCACTTGTCTAGTTAACATGTTATTACAGTTAAGTGTTTCCTTAATTTACTTAACCTCAACATTTCTAGCTTGATTTATTCCTGAGCCTTAATTAGTTAATTAATTAAAGCACCAACCACTCACATTAGACAGATATTGTTGTGGTTACTGGATGTGTCGGTCAGCTCCGGGCAGGTTTACACCACAACTCAGTCTAACCTCGGGTTCTTTTTGGGCTTGATGCACTAACCACCCACATTAGACAGGTCTTGTTGTGGTCACTGGATATGCCAGTCGGTTCCGGGCAGATTTACACCACAACTCAGTTTAACCTCGGGTTAGCATATTCGTCTATTACTAAATTTACATATTTACTATTTATGTAAGTTTTTCTGTAAACCAATTTTTCCTAGATCATAATCAACTATCATGCAAATTAACATACTTATATTCTATGCCAAAACTTGATTTACCAATCAATTAACCCAACTTGCAATTTATACCAATTTAGATTTAATATTCCCTTTTTTCAATTCATGCCCAATCTATATTAATATTCCAATTTACGGTTCATGCCAAAACTAGATTTAATATTCTAATTTACCGTTTATGTCCAAAACTTGGTTTACATGCCAATTACACACTTTGCGGCCAATTAAATTTATCAATTTATGTCCAAGTCTAATATGCTTGTAAATCATTCACTATATAGCAAATTTAAATTATGCCAACTTATTTATTATGCCAAATTAACTTAATTAAGCTACGCCCAATCCCCGCATCATAATCATACGTATAACATAATTTCACAAGTTTCTAAGTACTCAAGAAATGATATTAATAGTATCAAAGTAAGGAATATGGGGTTTGCACGAGAATTGACATAAAAGAATAGCCATGCAAGAATGAACCAAATACAAAAATAATGGTTCCAACGGGTTTGATGTACATAACAGTGAATAGGAATAAACTAGACAAGTTACACCCCAAAAAAAACGAGATCCAACATAATTAAGGGAATAGGCATAGGTGATTTGGTCCAACATAATGCCAGTTCGAAATGCAACCTAATAGGTTAATGGGAATAGGCATAAAACACTGACTACAATAGTTATAAGAAATTAACCACAATAGTCATAGGTGACTAATCATAATAGTTTCTTAATCAATGTCATAGGCAATAGTCTTATAGTCATAAATCTTGGTAATAGTCTCATAGTCATGAATCATATGCAATAGTCTCAAAATTATGAATCATAGTCATAGTCATAGGCAACAGTCTTATAGTCATAGTCATATGTAATAGTCTCTTTGTCATGAATCATAGTCATATGCGATAGTTTCATGGGAAACAGTTTCATAGTCATAGTCTTAGGCAAAAGTCCCATAATCATAGTCATTGGCAATTAGCCACAATAAGTTTTAGGCCACAATCGAGAATCAGATCTAAAGCCATAGATAACGTTAGATTTGACATAAGCATGACTCAAAGATAATTAACTTGCAAATATGCACAGTTCTATATTTTAATTTATTACATTCACGAGTCCAATTACACATTCAAATCCAAAGAATAACCAAACTTACAGTGATCGGTTTAGAAAAGGCGATTTGCTATGATTCGAGTGATGTTTCTTGAAGCGGTATGCCTATGGTCCAACTTGAAGCTTTAACTTGATTTGAATCTCCAATTTGAAGAAGAACTATAACTTGTTTTAATGGAGAATAAGATTTATTTTAATTAGGATTGAGGCAGAGTGTAGGCATAATGAAGTTGTGTGGAGAAAGTGAAGTTTGTGGGCGTTTATATAGCGTATAACTCATGAATTTGGTCCAGAAATCAGCCCGGATACATAAAAATGAATTCTGCCTCCGATCTGAAAAAACAGGGCAGGTCGACCCCCAGGTCGACCCCCCAGGTCGACCTATAGTGGGGAGGTCAACCCCCTGGTCGACCCTCTGGTCGACCTGGGTTGTGGGCGGGAAATTTCCTGCCCAGCCCGCTTTTGGGTTCTATTTTGAATTTTGAATTCAGTTTCAAGCTGTTTTTAAATTTGAGCTGAAACTTCCGAATGCATAACATCTTCATACGAAGTCCGATTCACGCAAACTCGGACTCTATCTCAAGAAGAATTCCGAGATGAACGCGATGGCATAACACGTTTCCCTTAATTCTTCTCTTAAAAAATAAGCATACTTTGATTTGTTACATTAACGTTTACAGAAAATACGGGGTGTTACATTGAATTTGATTATATCGAATTCGGGAAAGTACTATTTACTTTATGGTTTTTAAATCAAAAATTATTTATTTAATAAATAAATAAATTATAAATTATTCAAATTAAGACATAAAGGTTATAATTTTAAAGTCAGATATTTTAGAAGTAAGGTTTATAACGTTATCGTATAACCAATGTTTTATCCAAGAAGGAAGTTCGTAAATATAAATCCGAGAATTTGCATAAGCAATCGTTGTAAAAATGAGAGTGTTGAGCTTTATCTGTTGCGATGTTAAGGATGTTGTTCAGTTAAGGTATGAGAGGTAACTATACCCCAACTTGATTGACTTCGAAATTAACTAAGGAATAGTTGAAGTTCGATGGCGAAGAATGATTAAAAATGCATAAAGTAATAAGCGATGAATGGATTGAGTAGTCGTAATGACGTTTTATACAACATTTGTTTGAAATCCATATAAATGAGTGATCGCTTCTTTTTTATGAATAAGAAAAGCGTGAATTTAAAAATAAATTCTTCAAGCGCACAGACCGTGTAGTATGCAGGTCAAATCACAGGGAGGTAAATTAAATTAAATTATTTATTTAATTTCTTGGGCGAGTTAGACAAATCTTCGAGGTTGGTTTTGAAAGAAAACGAAATTGAAACTATAATTAAACTATTATTGAATTGAATCAGATCTAAATCTAATCAAATCTGTATTCAATTTAATATGACATAGGGAAGCAGTAAAAAGAACAGAAATTAAAATTGCAGAAATTAAAATAACAAATAGGAAATAAAGTTAGGATTACCATTGAATCTAATCAGATGATCATTCACTAATGAAAATAAGTGCAAAATACAAATAGTGTTCTACCAAATCTAATTGTGTAGACAACACTGGCTGCTAAGAAAATAAAAAAATGTAGAAAAGAGAAAAAGAAGAAGACTTTATTAATTCTAGGATGATGTTTACAATGAGATTACAGGGTATTTATAGGATAGATAGCCAACCCTAACCCTAACCCTAATACAATGACAAATGGGCCTTAGGGAAATCACAAAAGAGTTTACAATGAGAATTACAAGTGGACCTTAGTGAAATCCAGTAAATTTGGGTACCTTGAAAATTCTTCATTGATTTGTGATATGCATAGCCTCTCTACCAGTTATTTTCATGTCCAAAAAGCAACTAGATGTGAGATCTTCATCAGCAAATCTTCATATGTAAATATATACATCAATTTGATCTCTATTTTCCATTTTCTGACTGTATGTAGCTTAATTGGTATATCTGGAAGAGTGATACAATGACTCGAACTTCCCCGGTCTCCGAAGAGAAGAGAAGGAACGGATTACTTTGAGGACAAGACAAATCAGAACACAAACAGAAGAACATTTCATTGTTATAACAATTTACATCAGAGTACAAGAATATAACAGAGTATGAATAAATATTATACATTTGATAAATATCAGAGATTTAAATTACATTTAAATACATAGCAGTGGAAAAGTAACACAAAACACAACTGAAAGAAATACACAGATACAGAGCTTTTCGAATATCTCTTCAGCTAAACCAGGATCCTGTGAATATAATATCTGCAATACCCAACTACTAGCTGCCCGTGTAGAAAATAAGGGCACCTAGAGTTTAGGTTAAAACAATAAACTCTAGGTCTGTCATGTGACTTTTGTGAGAACTAAAACAGTTATTAACTTGATTTTAAATTTAGGTAAATTAAGGGACCACGCCGTACAAAACGGAATGGGTGTCCTCCCAAGAATACCAGTGCATAAAACAAACAGCGCAATGCTAAATAAAGAACAATAAAGCTATTATAAGACCCAGATCCCATCACACAATGCAACGCAAGCCGGAGGATAGGGTTTTACCTTATAATAGCCAAATAATGCTTGATATGAAAAATTTAATCTTTTATTATTACTATAAGTGAAGAAATTAACTTTAAATATAAATGTATCAATTATAGACGGCATGAGTACCATCTATCATGTCTCCATAAATAGGATTACAACTAAAATCGAAATGTCACGTATTGGAAGTTGGATCTCCATCATGATCCAAGGCAAGGGATTGTCCTTACCGCTTCGAGACTCTCTAGCCCGAGCCTCGGGACAAGTACTCTGTCAAGCCCTTAGGAGCCACAGGGCCGGTCCGCACGAAGTCGATTAAAATGCCTGAACATGTGTTTCCCCGCTCTATGGGGCGTAAACTGGTCAAATACCGACCAAACCATCCATCAGCACCGTAGTGACCGATATAACCGAGGTGTCTCGCTTTCCATCGTCAACATAAGTAAAATGTCAGGGCTTGTAAATGCTAACACCACCTCTAGCTAGAAAAAATGCATCGTCCTCCCTGGATCCTTCTCCCGTTTCTGGTTCACACCGGGGTGTGAGGCTCACGAATTAACGCTATACACAAAGCGGCGCTATATTAAAGCTATGCTTTGATCATCAACCACAAGACTCTGCTTTTCAATAGAAGCCTTGATCCTTTGCCACTCGGGCATGCCAGGATACACAAAGCGGCGCTATATTAAAGTTATGCTTTGATCATCAACCACAAGACTCTGCTTTTCAATAGAAGCCTTGATCCTTTGCCACTCGGGCATGTCACACAGGCAATTCACGCCATGCGACTGATGTCTATCGATATACAACCTCTGATACCATACGTCTCAGAGAAGGGTGAAGTAAGAGAATAAATTCTCCTTCACCAGGAAGATGTATATTTAAAATAGATCAATCAGCACAGAATAAAATCCAATGTCAGACACACAACCATTTACAAGTCCGTTCTGGGTTTGAACGAAACCGGAGGCACCTTGTTCCTTGTCCCATATGTCCAATACAGGGGAGAGGCCCTCACATATCCGTCGATCTCCAAGTACGTCTGGACGATCACCACTTATTACCTCGTCTTGGGTGTACAGCCCAATCAAGACATCAGTAATCATCCAAACGATGTGAAGACCTCCAGTCTTCAACCATTGTCTTCATCTTCGACCTATTTCCGAATAACTCGTGTATTTTATAAACAAGTGTTACACAAACACAACATACACCTCAATCCAATTCAAAATATTCTTTTATTCAAATATTCTTTTCACAATTCAAACCATATTAAGGTTTTCCAAACTAGTCGGGATTAGCAAGCCTTACCTAAGTAATCATTTATTATATTTCCCAATCCCAACTTATTCATCCCATGGAGAAAAACTGTAATTACTCCATATCTAACACCACAGTGTTATCGGTAAATATTAATTACCATTTCACGTTCAAATCTAATTAAATATTTAACTATCGCTTGGAACAAAACTGGTGATACTCCGTTCTCGATCATTTTCCTGGATTGATAATTTTAATTATCACAGTCACTTTTCAATCTAATTAAAGATTCATTAAAACTCCACTTAATTTTAATCTCCCAAAAAATCAATATTAATGATTATTCAAAGCTAAGAAACTAATTTTATCTTTAACTGGGTTAAAGAACCAATGTCATTTAAAACACGGTTCACGATAAACCCAAAATCACATTCCATTATTCTCTAACCGTCAATTAGTTAGAGAACAATTCCCTAAGCATTAATCCCGAAGGCCGAAACCAACATCAGATCAATACCTAGGAAACCATTTAACTTTACTAATCTCCAGTTAGTTTCTAATTTTCTTAACTCCACTAGGTTTAAGAACAATATTATCAAAGATACCATTCACGACAAGCCCAAAATTCAATTAAATTCCAATCCAATTAAATACTAATTAATTGGTAAACTTCATTAAATCTAAATAAAAAGATTTAATCTTTTCTCAACTGGGTTTAAGAACAGTGTTAGTGAAGACACCACTCACGGCAAACCCAAAATCCCATTTGATATTAAATACATGGCTCTGAATAGAAAACATATCGGCTTATATTCAATATCAAATTCTGAAATCAACAAATATCGTATTGGAATACCGATATATATATATATATATATATATATATCTTCCAAACTCCTCCACAATGTCCGTATAATCATGGAATCCAATATCGAAATATTCTGAAGGTAATTTCGATTCAAATCCATACCATTGCATATATTGGAAATTCTGGTTATTTTTAAAACCATTTCAAATCCAACTTATTTATTTAAAAATATTGGATTATAATTCTAGTTCATAACTAGTTCATTTCGAAAAAAATATATTTTTATCTTTTCAAATATGGAAATTTTAATCCCAATTCTTTCCAAATCATTTATTATGATTTTACACAAATTATTAATATTTTTAACAATTTTATCAAATCCCGTACAATCGATTTCCATGAATGACCATCAAACTGCACTTATAGCGACCTTTTCCAAATTTGATTTGGACATAATTCAAAATCCAACCATTAGATTTCAAATTTCTTATATTCGTTAGAAAGCTCTTTTCGATACAAACCCAACGGTTCCGTTTTAGGAGAATCCAACGTTCGGATCTCCTGTAACATCAATTCGAAGTCAATGGTCGAAATTCATGAACGGTCGCTGCAAGGCGCGTTTTATTCAGGACATTTAATATATATTATATATATTTCGTCGATTTCAATTCAAAACGTATTTTATAAATCGTTTTAAAATCGATTCCAATTTCTTTCTCGATTTTAAACCAAAATTGAATATTCTACATCGTTATAATATAAATAATATTTCAAAATATTTGATTTTGAAATTATTTCCTTTTCGATTTTCGTTATAAAAAATGAGTAAAATCGATATAAATATCATTCGCGTCAAAATGGCGCATATCTAATCAATACGGCTATATATATTTAAATATTTTCGTGTCATCCCAAATCAGACATCAAAAATCATATTTTGATTCTTTTCTGAATATTATCTTAAAATATTCTTTCTTTTGTCTTATCAACACATGAATATTTTATTCAACACATGAATATTTATTTTATTCAACACATGAATATTTTTTTATTCAATACATGAATATTTTTAATCCTTTTCTGAATATTATTTTAAAATATTCTTAATTTTCCAAATTGGAATGACACCCACTCAATTACCATAAAATGTTAATTATATTGATTTCATACAACACATATATACAACAACAATGATCAACAATCAACCATCAGCCAGAGTGCACTACACAACTGCATAAGCATTAAATATAAATAATTAACGCTTACAACAGTCTGTCAACCAGTTGATTGACATACAACTAAACAATTGGGATTTGTGTACACCAAATATCATCCCATACTCGTGTGGGGTTTCAACCAACAAATACTGAATATTATTTGTGCGGTTGGGCTATGTGTAAAATTTATCGTCTCAATCCATATCATTCAAATGGGTGTACATAAACAAATCGTCCGATTTGTAAATGGATATTTATTTTATTTCAACACATGAATATTTTATTTTATTCAACACATCACAAACCAAATTCACACAAACAAATCAATCCAAACACACACCAAACAAGTCATCCATGGTATGTGGACGATTGGGGAGCAGTTCATATATGCAGTTATAAAATAAATAACTGTATAAAAAAAATTTGATGAGAAGATCTCACCTTTGGGATCCACTCCGTCATTCTTTATGGGACGGTTTGGATTCCGTTTTGATTTCCGCTTGTGCCATTGCCATCTGTTTCACGCAGTTGGTATTAAAAATCATATTTTTAACAATTCAGTTTTCTATATAAAAATCATGTTCTTATATCGCTACTTCATTATGAAAATTATATTTTTATAACGCTACTGTATATATGAAACCCAAATTTTTATAGCGCCATCATATATATAAAAAATCAAATTTTTATCTTGCTATTCAAATAAAAATTATATTTTTATGTCGATTTCCCATATATAAAAATCTTATTTTCATTCTTCACATATAATAAAATTCATATTTTTATTCTTCACATATAATAAAAATCATATTTTTGTATGGCTATTACATATAAAAATCTTATTTTTATTTCGCTTTCCATATTGTAAAAATCATATTTTTGTAATGCTAATATATATATATATATATATATATAAATCAAAAATTTATAACGCTTTACATAAGATAAAAATAATATTTTTACATAACTAAAGATCCTATTTTTACACAACTAAGAATTGTATTTTTTATACACAAAAAAAAATTATGTTTTATATAATAAAAAATGATATCTTTATCTAATAAAAAATCATATTTTTCTATGAACAAAAATCCTAATTTTTATTATGATAAAAATCATACCTGTATAGATTTAGAAATCAAAGATTTATATTGGAGACAAAACCAGAAAGGAAAAAGTAAAAAAAAAAAACTTACAAAATTTTCATCGATGGGAGGGGGTGTTCGCTGTTGGCGTCACCGCTAGTAGGGCGCGGTGTTGGGGTGCTCGCGTCCGCCGTAAGGGGTGGCACACGTCGGGCTGAGGCTCAGCAGGGGGCACGGTGGCTTTTAGGTTTTGTGGTGCTCGCGTTTGACTGGAAAGAGGGGAGGAAGGGGGTCTCGGGTTGGAGAAGGGGGAGAGGAGGGTGCACCGGTGGAGGGAGGGTGGTCGCGCCTACTCCGGCGACGGCGGTGGCCCCCTGGCAGCGTGGCGATAGGGCTAGTGATGACGCATTTTTTATTTTTCTTTTTTCGATTTAAACTGTAATGAACGGGAGGGGGTAGAAGTTGAAAAGGGGTGAAGTAATTTATAATTTATTTATTTATTTCTCTAAGATTAGATGACTTTTTATTTCAACCTCTAAATGAGACCCAATGACTATCTCCACTAGCTATTTGCCCCCATTCCAAACACAATGGGATATGTTTCGCAAGCCAATTCGGTTGTTACGATCAGTTTCCTTTAAATTTAAAATATAAATCAATATATTTTAAATTTAAACGCACATTTTAATTTACCGGGGCCACATACGGACTCCAAAAATTCCTTAAAAATAAATCTGGCTATGTTTTGATGACACGGTCCTAACAAAACTAATTTCATATAATTTGTAGATCGTTTGAAAAACAGTCATTTTTCAGTCGATTAAATTTAAACTAAAATGACCAAACACGTTTAAATTCACCACGCTCACATATTGATTCCAAAAATTATGAAAATTGGAACCTAGAAATAATTTGACATTCCGGATCCAACTGAAGTGGTCGCGTCGAAAACGGAGGTTGTTTGCAAAATTTCTATTTTTAAGGGCTATATTTCCATAGCGACTATTCTGAATTTTCAACTGGACATTATTTTTTATTCCCCCTATGAAATTTCAATTTTTTGATTCATTGGAAAGATATTGTCAAATAGATTCAAATGTTTCTGGTTTCACTAAAATCCGGTTTATTTTGAATCATGTACACTCATTTGAAATTTGAAATCGAATTTTCAAACTACTGCGCCATTACCAATTCCTTTTATAATTAAAATAAATATTTATATTCTAATTTTGATTTAAATTAATTTATACATTCTAATTCTATTCAAAATAAATTTCAAGTCGTTGTTATTTAAAATAAATCATTTTAAACATTCAAAGTTAATTGAAATTGCCAAAATAAAAAAAATTAATTGGTTCTGATTTTCAGGGTTGTTAAAATCTCCCCCACTTAAAATCTTTTCGTCCTCGAAAAGGAATGGAGCAGAAAGTTGTTTAACTAATCAACTCAACTTTCTTTATTTTCATTACTGCTTAAGTTCTTCAACTTTTCAGTTTCTAAGAACCTTTCAAATTTTTCAAAAATTTGGCAAACACCCTAAATTTTTGAAAAATTACGCCATAACCTCCTTTGTACGGGGAGCACCGGGAAAATCCTTAAACCACCACACAGGCCCTCTCATCTCAAAAAGAAAAAGAAAAAGCCAATCGGCTCATAAAATAATCCAAACCCATATTTGTCGGGCATACAATTTTATTCCTCTTCTCTCGCCTCCTTGCTATGACCTCTTCAATGTGTATGCATGTATGCAAGCAATTTTAAACAATTTTCAATTCAGTTCAATATTTTTGTCACCAAATCACAACAATAAGCCCTCTCTAGTTTTGGTTCTCACACCAGTCTAATGGAAATATATAGATATCTCACTTTTCGAAACTTGAACATAAACACTGATGATGAGATCTCAATCATCAGTATCATCTTCGGGCGACTAGAGAGTGATGTTATATCTACCCAGCATATTTGGGACTTCGAATATACATTCATGACGTGTATACGCAAAATCTTTATATACTAGATTGTCCAAATTCAGTACAAATAAAATATTTAAATACGTATAATAAGGTTTAAATTTTCAAAATAAAATTTGTTTTCACTTTTATTTCAAAAATAACACTCTTCCGGCTCATTCTAGGATAATACTGATCCCATCTCTAACGAGCCATTCCCATTGGCATTATTAATCCAATCTCCGATGAATTCGTTCGTTTGGTTCTAATCTGTCTTGTTCTTGAGATCTGTAAACCAAAGCTCTGATACCAAAATATAACGACCCGAACTTCTCCGGTCTCCAAAGAGAAGAGAAGGAACGGATTGCTTTGAGGACAAGACAAATCAGAACGTTTCATTGCTTATTACAACAATTTACATCAGAGTGCAAGAATATAACAGAGTATGAATAAATATTATACATTTGACAAATATCAGAGAACTAAATTACATTTAAATACATAGCAACGGAAAAATAACACAAAATACAACTGAAAGAAATACACGGATACTGAGATTTCTGAATATACCTTCAGCTATAAACTAGGATCCTATGAATATAAAATCTGCAAAACACAACTACTAGCTGCCCGTGTGGAAAATAAGGGCACCGAGAGTTTAGGTTAAAACAATAAACTCCAGGTCAGTCATGTGACTGTTGTGAGAACTAAAACAGTTATTAACTTGATTTTAAAGTTAGGTAAATCAAGGGACCACAGCATATAAAACGGAACAGGTTTCCTCCTAAGAATACCAGTGCATAAAACAAATAGCGTAATGCTAAATAAAGAACAATGAAGCTATTATAAGACCCAGGTCCCATCACACAATGCAACGCAAGCCGGAGGATAGGGTTTTACCTTATAATAGCCTAATAATGCTTGATATGCAAAATTTAATCTTTTATTATTACTATAAGTGAAGAAATCAACTTCAAATATAAATGTATCAATCATAGACGACATAGGTACTATCTATCATGTCGCCATAAATAGGATTAAAACTAAAATAGAAATGTCACATATTGTAAGTTGGATTTCCATCATGACCCAAGGCAAGGGATCGTCCTTACTGCTTCGAGACTGTCTAGCCCGAGACTTAGGACAAGTACTCTGTCAAGCCCTTAAGAGCTGCAGGGCTGGTCCATATGAAGTGGATTAAAATTTCTGAACATGCGTTTCCCCGCCCTATGGGGCGTAAACTGGTCATATACTGACTAAACCATCCATTAGCACTGTAGTGGATGATATAACCGAGGTGCCTAGCTTTCCATCATCCACATAAGTAAAATGCCAGGGCTTGTAAACGCTGACACCACCTCTAGCTAGAAAGAAACGCATAATCCTCCCTGGATCCCTCTCCCGTTTCCGGTTCACACTGGGTGTGAGGCTCGCGAATTAACGCTATACACAAAGCGATGCTATATTAAAGCTATGCTTTGATCATCAACCAAAAGACTCTACTTTTCAACAGAAGCCTTGATCCTTTGCTACTCAGGCATGCCACACAGGCAATTCACGCCATGCGACTGTTGTCTATCGATATACAACCTCTGATCTCGTACATCTCAGAGAAGGGTGAAGTAAGAGAATAAATTATCCTTCACCACGCAGTTGTATATTTAATAGAGATCAATCAGCACAGAATAAAATCCAATGTCAGATACACAATCCATTTACAAGTCTATTCTGGGTTTGATCGAAATCGGAGGCACCTTATTCCTCGTCCCATATATCCGATACAGGAGAGAGGCCCTCACATATCCGTCGATCTCCAAGTACGTCTGGACGATCACCACATATTACCTCGCCTTGGGTGTATAGCCCAATCAAGACATTAGTAATCATACAAACGATGTGAAGACCTCTGGTCTTCAACCAACGTCTTCATCTTCGACTTATCGTCGTATCAGTTATTCAGAATGGGATAAACCCGGTCTTTCCAAATAACTCGCGTATTTTACAAACAAGTGTTACACAAACACAACATACGACTCATTCCAATCTAGAATATTCTTTTATTCAAATATTCTTTTCACAATTTCAAACCATATTAAGGTTTTCAAAACTAGTCGGGATTAGCGAACCTTACCGAAGTAAACATTTATTATATTTCCTAATCCCAACCTATTCATCCCATGGAGCAAAACTGGTATTACTCCATATCTAACACCACAGTGTTATTGGTAAATATTAGTTACCACTTCACGTTCAAATCTAATTAAAGATTTAAGTATCGCTTGGAGCAAAACCGGTGATACTCCATTCTCGATCATTTTACTGAATTGATAATTTTAATTATCACATTCACCTTTCAATCTAATTAAAGATTCATTAAAACTCCACTTAGTTTTAATCATCCCAAAAATCAATATTAATGATTATTCAAAGATAAGAAATTAATCTTATTTTTAACTAGGTTAAAGAACCAATGTCATTTAAAACACGGTTCAGATAAACCCAAAATCACATTCCATCAGTCTCTATCCTTCAAGTAGTAAGAGAACAATTCCCTAAGCATTAATCCCGAAGGCCGAAACCAACATCAGATCAATACCCATAAAACCATTCAACTTAACTAATCTCCAGTTAGTTTCTAAATTTCTTAACTCCATTGGGTTTAAGAACAGTATTATTAAAGATACCATTCACGACAATCCCAAAATTCAGTTCAATTCTATTACAATTAAGTATTAATTAATTGGTAAACTTCATTAAATCTTAACAAATAGATTTAATCTTTTCTCAACTGGGTTTATGAAAAGTGTTAGTAAAGACACCATTCACGACAATCCCAAAATCCCAATTGATATTAAATACAAGGCTCTGAATAGAAAACATATTGGCTTATATTCAATATAAAATTCTAAAATCAACAAATATCGTATTGAAATAACGATATATATATATATCTTCCAATTTCCTCCACAATGTCCGTATAATCACGGAATCCAATATCGAAATATTTCGAAGATAATTTCGATTCAAATCCATTCCAATTCATATATTGGAAATTCTGGTTATTTTTAAAACCATTTCAAATCCAACTTATTTATTTAAAAATATTGGGTTATAATTCTAGTTCATAAATAGTTCATTTCGATAAAAATATATTTTTATGTTTTCAAATCTAGAGTTTTTCATTCCAATTCTTTCCAAATCATTTATTATGATTTTACACAAATTATTAATATTTTTAATAATTTTATCGAGACCCGTACAGTCGATTTCCATGAACGGCCATCGAACTGCACTTACAGTGACCTTTTCCAAATTTGATTTCGACATAATTCCAAATCCAACTATTAGATTTCAAATTTCTTATATTTCTTGGAAAGCTCTTTTCGATACAAACCCAACGGTTCCGTTTTTAGGAGAATGCAACGCTCGGATCTCCCGTAACGTCAATTCAAAGTAAATGGTCGAAGTTCGCGAACGGTCGCTGCGTGGCGCGTTCTATTCAGGCCATTTAATATATATAATGTATATTATATATATTTCATTGATTTCAATTCAAAATGTATTTTATAAATCATTTTAAAATCGATTCCAATTTCTTTTTCAATTTTAAACCAAAATTGAATATTCTACATCGTTATAATATAAATGATGATATTTTCAAAATATTTGATTTTGAAATTATTTCCTTTTCGATATTCGTTATAAAAAACGAATAAAATCGATATAAATATTGTTCGCGTCAAAATGGCGCATATCTAATCAACATAGCTATATATATTTAAATATTTTCGTGTCCATCCCAAATCAGACATCAAAAATCATATTTTGATTCTTTTCTGAATATTATTTTAAAATATTCTTTCTTTTGTCTTATTCAACACATGAATATTTTATTCAACACATAAATATTTATTTTATTCAAGACATGAATATTTTTTTATTCAAAATATGAATATTTTTAATCCTTTTCTGAATATTATTTTAAAATATTCTTTATTTTCCAAATTGGAATGACACCCACTCAATTACCATATAATGTTAATTATATTGATTCCATACAATACATGTATACAATAACAGTGATAAACAATCAACCATCATCCAGAGTGCATTACACAACTGCATAAGCATTAAATATAAATAATTAACGCTTATACAGCCTGTCAAACAATTGATCGACATACCACTAAACAATTGGGATTAGTGTACGTCAATTGTCATCCGAATACCCGTGTGGGGTCTCAAACAACAAACACAAATTTTATTTGTGCAGTTGGGCGATGTGTTAAATTTATCGTCTCAATCCATATCAGTCAAATGGGTGTACATAAACAAATCGTCCGATTTGTAAATGAATATTTATTTTATTTCAACACATGAATATTTTATTTTATTCAACACATCACAATCCAAATTCACACAAACAAATCAATCCAAACACACAACCAAACAAGTCATCCATGGCCTGTGGACGACGGGGAGCAGTGATATATGCAGTTATGAAATAAATAACTATATAAAAAATAATTTTGGTGAGAAGTTCTCACCTTTGGGATCCACTCCGTCATTCTTCATGGGACGATTTGGATTCCATTTTGATTTCAGCTTGTGCCATTGTCATGTGTTTCACGCAGTTGGAATTAAAAATCACATTTTTAACAATTCAGTTTTCTATAAAAAATCATATTTTTACATTGCTACTTCATTATAAAAATTATATTTTTATAACGCTACCGTATATATAAAACCCAAATTTTTATAGTGCCATCATATATACAAAAAATCGAATTTTTATCTTGCTATTCAAATAAAAATTATATTTTTATATCGCTTTCCATATATAAAAATCTTATTTTCATTCTTCACATATAATAAAAATCATATTTTTATTCTTTACATATAATAAAAATCATATTTTTGTATGGCTATTGCATATATAGAAATCTTTTTTTTTTATTTCGCTTTCCATATTATAAAAATCATATTTTTATAATGCTAATATATATATATTTATAAATCAAAATTTTATAACACTTTACATATGATAAAAATCATATTTTTACATCACTAAAGATCCTTTTTTATACAACTAAGAATTGTATTTTTTATACACTAAAATAAATTATGTTTTATATAATAAAAAATGATATCTTTATCTAATAAAAAATCATGTTTTTCTATGAACAAAAATCCTAATTTTTATTATGATAAAAAGCATACCTTTATAGATTTAGAAATCATAGATTTATATTGGAGATAAAATCAGAAAGGAAAAAGGAAAAAAAACTTACAAAATTTTCTTCGATGGGAGTGGGTGTTCGCTGTTGGCGTTGTCGCTGGTGGGGTGCGGTGTTGGGATGCTCGCGTCCGTCGCAGGGGGTGGCGCGAGTCATGGCTGAGGCTCAGCAGGGGGCGCGGTGCCTGTTGGGTTTCGCGGTGCTCGCGTTTGACTGGAAAGACGGGAGGAAGTGTGTCTCGAGTTGGAGAAAGGGGAGAGGAGGGTGGGTCGGTGGAGAAGGGGGTGGGCGCGCCTACTCCGGCGGCTTCGGCGGCGGTGGCCCTCTGACGGCGCGACGACAGAGCTAGGGCACAACGCCCTTTTTCTTTTTTTCTTTTTTTTTCGATTTAAACTATAATGAACGGGAGGGGTAGAAGGAGAAATGGGGTGAAGTAATTTATAATTTATTTATTTGTCCAAAATAAGTTGACTTTTTATTGTAACCTCTAAATGAGACCCAAGGACTGTCGCCTCTAGCTATTTGCCCCCATTCCGAACACAATGGGATATGTTTCGCAAGCCAGTTTGGTTGTTTTGACAAGTCTCCGTTAAATTTAAAATATAAATCAATGCATTTTAAATTCAAACGCACATTTTAATTTACCAGGGCCACATACGGACTCCAAAAATTCTATAAAAAAAATCTGGCTATGTTTTGACGATCCGGTCCTAACAAAACTAATTTCGTCTAATTTGGAGACTGTTTGAAAAACCGTCATTTTTCAGTCGATTAAATTCAAACTAAAATGACCAAACACGTTTAAATAAAACTTTTAAAATAAATCATTTCATATATTCAAAGTTCATTGAAATTGCCAAAATAAAACTTTTAAACTGGTTCTGATTTTCCGGGTTGTTACAAGTGACAAAACAATACCCAAGTAATATTTATTTATATACAAAAGATAAGGTATAATAGCATAAAATAAACACATTTCTATGTCAGCTAAATACCCCCACACTTATCTTTTACTCGTCCTCGAGTAGAACAAATAATCAAAAACTACACTAGATAGGTCACACTTTCGTAGGAAACACGATTGCATTGAGCGTATGCAACAAGCCGTTAAACCTCTAGGTGTCCCTAGTTGGATGAGTGGTGTCTCGTGAGGGTTTCAGCGGATACTACCCACAAAATCCAGATGCAGTATGTTATGGTTCTAATGCAACTACATGAATTAAATATACGTATGCAAAAAATAAAAATAAATAAAAACACGACTTATTCTAGGAAAGTGGTACAACAAATTAAGTTAACAATTTCTAATCAGTTGATTGTACTTTAGATACCTCAAATTTTCAACACAACTCAAGTTTCCAAATGTTAAATTCCAGTTTGGCCAGCCATGAAATAAATTCTTAGTTTGCTTGTTACAGTTAGCAAAGTGGTATTTTAATTTTTTTTGTGTATGAAAAGTAAAATCAATCAGGTCAAGAAGTGTTTGGGCATCATCGCTTATTCTCTATCTCTATAAAAATTGAAATTTACGATTAATTACATACACCTAACTTAAAGACCAAGGTATACCACCCATACACTGCCTTGCGGACTGACGAAGAGTTAGGATAGAGCTTGGCGGATTGTGCAGACCGACGCTGACTTTGTCAACAACATGTCGGTAATCCTTAGGTGTCCAACTCTTAAAATGAGACCAAGATATTCCGACGATGACTTTGCCAACAACATGTCAAATAGAGCTTGGCGGGTTTGCACACCAACACTAGATATACAAGCAATGTTGGATACCCTTGGATTGTTATTATTATTATTGAAAAATATAAGAACAAGAGAGAGTTACGCGAATTCAACTTAACACAACTTAGTGTTAAAGATTTGAAAAGCCAATATAAGTATTTTTAAGTCCTGCACTCATTAAACAAAGACTACAATTTAGAATAAACTTCATGGCCATCACCTAAGAATCTCACTATGTACCGATTAACTATTATCCCTCAAAATTCAACTTTTCATCATTTATCTTACTTGATCTTAGTTAAGAGAAAAAAATACTATCAACTGACTAATAATTGTTAACTTATTTTGTTGTATCAATCTAAAATGAGTCGTATTTCAAAAAAAAAATGGTATGTTACTACGATCTAAAATGTATGATGGTCCTATCTAAATGCGTGAAAATGGAAAAAAGAAAAAGAAAGAAAATAAAAATAAAAAGGATGCAATGCAGACTCCCCTCACACTAGAACTAAATAGTGTCCATACTGTAGCACGTTTCCTAAATTTGAATGATAAAACCTAGAGATGGATTAAATGCAAAATTATTGGTAGAATGAAATGCAGTCTAATTATATGTAAGAATGGATCATATGTACAATGTTATATGTGTTTGTATGCATACGGTGCAAAGAATGCCATAAACTTTTCCCCCTATACTTGGTTATAGCCCGATGAGTCACACTACCACTATGTCTAGGCAAGTTTTCTAATAAGCAAAGATTTTTGAAAACCATCTCATCTTTATACCTAAATTTATAGTCTAGTAGATAAATGTTCATTTTCATCCTAACATGAAGTTATTCAACCAATCTAACATTCCAAAAATAATTCATGTGTTCAACAAATTTATCAGTGTGATTGTTCAAAAATTTGTTATCGTATATAAACTCAGTTGCAATCGTGAAATTTAAATTATCAGTGTTGTTCAAGGCTAAGTGATCGCATTTCTCAATTTTACTAATGGACAACGTATTTTCGACACTGACAATTTCAAGTTCGTTTGAAACCTCAAAATCGAAATTTTCAAACTTGGATTGGTGGCTTGATTCTATTTCATCCTCATTTGCCAACTCATCCTCATAAAATCCAAAAAATTCATGTTCATTAAAATCCTTCTCCAAATTTGATTTGAAAAATTCAACATTTTTATTTTGTTCAATTTCTAGAGTTTCAAGTTTCTCACAGCCTAAAAGAGGAAGATCAAAATCTGAAGTTAAATCTTTTTCCTGAAAAGAATCGAAGTCCAAATCAATTATTGAATTTTGAAAAACTTCATTTAGGTCATTATTCTCAGTTTCCAAAGTTGTTATCTGAAAATTTTCACTATCGGTAAAGGATGGATTATTTTCTGATTCAACGCTTGTTTGAATTTGATTTTGTTGCTCTCGTTGTTCTTTCAAAGATGTCATTAAACAAAGAAGTTCATCCATCTTTTTATTTAGCCTTTCTTCCCTCTCTCTAAGAATGTTAAGATGATATTCTTCAGAATCGTTGATTTGAGAGCTCTCGTTTTGGATTTCTTGATTCTCAAAATTATAGCCCACATCAATTTCACAATCAAAATTATTTCCAATGTGGTGCTTGTTTGAATTTTCAGAAAAATGACAACGATATTGGAAATCATTTTGATCATAAAAATTATGTTCGTAACCAAAACTGTTAAAATTCAAGGGAAAATTGCAATTTTGGTTATTTTCAAAATGTTGATATGGGCTATAATTTTGAAAATTTTGGTTTACAACCCCATATTGATGTGGATCAAAGCTATATTGGGATTCAAAGCTATTTTGATGTGGATGTAGCGCATAATCGAAATTATTGAAATTTGAATTGAAATTGAAATTTCGATCATTTCTATGATTTTGAAAATGTTGGTCATTTGGAAAATTTTGGAAATTATCGACATTGGCCCATGAAATTTTGGAAAATCTTGCCTCATGAGTTGTAATTCATGCTCATGTTGTTCAGGAGGACACCTACTCCGATTATTATCCCACAATTCTCTCAAGGATTTTTTTGAATTAGACATTTGAATGAATCAAGGGAAGACAGAAATTATTCTTAGTTCAAGATATTATAAAAGAATGAGTTATGCTCTATTAATTAACTGACTCAATCAGAAGGGGGAAGAGGGTCTTATGGCCGTTCATGTATTGTATAAATACTAAGGGATACGACCAACGTTTTACGGGTAGAATGTAACCTTTTTTGCTAGAAGTCCAATAAATTGAACTACTATATATCCGCGATCCAATTATACGAGACAATCAACTTCACAAAACACCACTTTTCAATTATATTACTTTGCAACATCTATTTTTATTGTTGAAAATAATGAGAATGAAGATTTCAGTTATGGAAATATCAGTCGACCACAAAAATCAGACAATAATAACTGTAGAAATTTAAATATTGTATAAGCAAGCCGCTGCCTTTGCAGAAATTTTTACAAGCAATGTCTGTATATTTTTTAAGCAACTACAACACCTATAGAGTTTAGAAAATTTTACAGTGAGGTATGGTTGTCCGTCTAGAGCACTTGAATAACACTGACCATTGACCTTAGAATTTTTGTTTGATTTGCTTGAACTCCTACTCACTTTGGTCTTTGTTGTTGTTTTTTTAAATAAGAAACAAAACAAAACAAACAAAAATAAAATAAAAAATAAATTGGAATTAAAACAGAAACTAGGCTAAAAAGAAGAAAAAAACTATAAAAAAAACTACTAAATAACACCTAAAAAAAACTAAACACATTGCTTAGAAAAGGGGAAGGGAAAGTATCCTAAACAAAAACAAAACTAACCAAGTAGAAAAACTTACCTAACACACTTTTTTCAAAGAAAACAAAAAATTTGCTATAGAAGCACTCGACTAAACATGTATACAAAGGAGTAAACCAAGACTCAGCAAGCAAATTGGGAGAAACCAGGCCCTTCTATTAAACACAGAAAGCAATTTCTGAAGAAGAAAAAAATATCCTGAACTGACCAACAAATAAAAAGGAAACAAACTTTCCTAGCCAACAACCAAAAAGTTTCACACCAAAATAAGCTAACCACATACCTCCTCCTATTTATTTCTGGAAACAAATCACACAAGATCTCAGACCCCTCCTCTTCAAAAACAAAAAACGCAGATAGACACAAAATTGCTTTTCCCAAATCGACCGGAAAAATCGAAATCTTCGAAGCGGATTTGGCTGAGTAGTTTTCGAATTAGCTGTTGATAATCAAATAGGCTTTTTCAGGGTTCCAAAATCAAATTGCTTTGGCAACGGAAATCAATCGACAATGGTGTATGTCGACAGAAGGTATTCAAGACGCGATTAGGATTTAGGTTTCTTTCGAATTGTGGTGAAGTGCGAGTTTTGATTAGGGTATGAAGTGCGTCGTCTGTTGATTTGCGTGGATTATTGAAGTGTTGAGTGTTATCGGCACGGACGTGGTGATGAACGGGGTGTTATGGAGGAGATGATGGACTGTGAAAGTGGATGAGGTATGATGTAAAGCGGATGATGTAGGGAAATAGGATGTTGTGCGAACTTGCGTTTGAAGTCTGATGGTGTTTGAGGTGGAGAAAAGTGTAACGAGCCGCATTCTACGCATCGAAGGATCGTAGAATATTTATTTCTTTCACATATGAACTCGTATGGTCATGTAACTTTGGGAGACGACTGTTAGGGTCATTTCCCATGTTCATGATTTTTACCGATTTTTAAATGACCGTTTTGCCCGTAGCTGTCTTGTTTTGGCCATAACTTTTGATTGGAAAGGAGTTTTGACCTGAAACCACTTTCATTGGCTCTGAATGATGGTTTACCTTTTCGTAGAGTGGTCACATTAGCCAAACGGACTCACCGTTTGGAAGATATGGCTAAAACAAGTTTCATAAGGTGAAAAACTGCTTAACCGGGCCAAATAGGGTGATTAGTGAATGAGCCCATAACCCATTTCGGGATTAGGGTTACGGGGAGGCTGAAATGAGTTAGGTTTTCATTCTGTTTCAGTTTTCTAGCCGCCACTTACCTCTTAGAAACCCTAACAATGGCCTCCAACCTCTAAAACACCTCCAAATCACTTTCTAACCAAGGATTAGGCTTAGCAACATCAAATCAAGGCGGATTAGAACAAGAATCGAGGTAAAGCTGCTGTGTTGCATTGGTATTCACGCCGAAACAGTAGAGTTTCAGTTCTAAAGGTTTTATTTGTGGCTAAGGTGAGTGATTTGCATAGTTCCTCACTAATTATGGTTAATTAAGGGTAATTAGTGTTGATTAGCGAATCTATACACTAATAAATTCTGGAAAAATATTTATAAATTCGAAAATAATGTTTTAGACCTCTGTTAGAAATTTGGTTTGATTTGGTTAAGTTTTGCTAATCATATCATTAGTTTTGCTTAAACATGCTTGAGGGAAATTATGGATTTTGGGTATGTTTGATCCATTTTACATGCTATGATTACTGTTTTGCTGTTTGTGGATGATTATACATGTTGCTATGACTGTATGGTATGCTTTGTGATTGCCTAGAAGTGTTAGATTGGTCGAAAATGCCATCGTATGGCGTAAAACAGCCGCTGTAATAGTTGTAGGAAACTGTGCAGGGTTTCGGATCGGATCGGGATAGGAAGCTCGGATCGGATGGTGGACTGGGAAGAGAAATCGAACCGGATCGGAACTTCACACTAAAGGAGACTTGACTAGAAGGAAGGCCATTTTCTTAGAGTTGGAGTTGGACAGGGGATCGGATCGGGGAGACCAAAAGGGGATCGGATCGGGCGAATGGAGAAGGATGGGATCGGATCAGGATACCTAGAAGGGAGCAACCACCGAACCGAGTGGAGGATAGGTACTATACTTCCGAACCGAACCAAGCAAGTGTGAGTGGGCCGAACCGAGGAGGGATGGAGCACTGATCAAGGCATGGACTAGGACCTCCGAACCGAACCGGGTTGGGAGTACCGAACCGAACCAGATGCATACTTTTACTTCATCGTGACGACTTCTTCTGAAGACCAACTCCAATTCGACCAAAACCCGAAATGCAAAGAAAGTCCAAATAGGAAGTAGAGCTCAAGATCCAGTTGGGAACCAACGAGTTAACTTCATGAGTTGGGCTTTGCTACGGGACGTGTGCTAAGGGGTTGTCGATGTCTATAACTTTGGATCACTATGTGTTGGGAGTACATGAACGGATTCAGGTCCACAGTGGCCTAGGTACGACTAAAGAGATATAAACCAATGAAGTGGGGTCATTTGTAAAGATTTGGTCATGACTCCATGTGGTGAGCTTGGTAGTAGCAGTAGTTGTACAGGACGAACTCCGTCACTACTTCGATGGGTCTAGTGATCAAAGTGGTGGATATCATATGCTTTACGCACTGAGTGAGAGATGTGAGGATGGTTGCTATGTTTTATTTGTTTGCCATCATTATAACATGCACACCCCACCCACGTTTTCTTCACACCATCTGTTCAGTAGTACCTTAGAGTATTGTACGGTATGTAGTAGTAACTCTTTGGTTGCAGGTCCAGGTTCAGGTATGGTTTAGTATATTTGTTATTGTTCTGTTTAGCTGCTTATCGCTCATACCAGACTTTTTGTCAGACCTAGAGTTTTATGTCTCTTCTTATTACTCTAGGTGCTCTCACGAGCAGACTAGAGACAGGTTAGCTGGTGATGCACGAGTAGTTGTAAAGGAGACGAGCAGGAGGCTTCCACGTATGATACATATATAGATATTCTCCCTGTGTCGCTGCTGGTCACTACTTTAGGCATTAGTAGTGCACTCTTCCTTTCTTTTGTTTAGAGACAGTAATTTGAAAAGTTGTAATAAGCTGTATTTAGACTTCCGCTACTCTGATGTTGATGTTGGCTTTTAATTATCAGCTTATGCACTGTCTCGCCTGTTTTATATCAAGTACATTATTATTATATTTTGTTCCATGCGCTATGAGACATTCTACAGGTTTTCGATTAGTTCATTCTCTTCTTTCCTTTCTTTGGCGACCGTTCCATGCTAGTTGGGCATATGTACAGCGCACTTTCGGAGGAAATCCTGGCTGGTGCGAAGCGGGCCGTCACACTTGGTATCAGAGCTCTAGGTTGCGTAGTTAACCAGGGGAAGTCATCAGGGAGAGATAGTATACGTATATGAGAGCGCGTATTTGTGATTATTTTGGTTTTCAAAAGCTATATATATATACTATTAGTATAGCAAAGGATGAAGTCACACTGCACTAGCACCACTATGGAGATGGTTAATCGTTTTCTCTTTACAGATTGAACGATGAGTCGATACGCAAGAGGTGCCAGTAGAAGAGCCAATAATGGGAATTCTGCTAACGTGAGGACGATTTTTACTGACCTCATGAGAGAGATGCTTAGGGATGTGCAGAGGGCATCTCCCAATAATGGTAATGGTGGTGGTCCAATAGTGCAGGCGCCTAGGGCCGATTTCACCAAGATGAATAAGGATTATACAAGTCTTGGTGGAAAGCCGTTCCACGGAACGGAGTTGGCTATGGATGTGCGGGATTGGTTGGATAGCTGCAAGCGTATCTTCGAAGATTTGGGTATCGAGGATGCGATGAAGAGAAGGCTAGCATCCCGTCAGTTGCAAGGACGGGCAATGAATTGGTGGAATGCTATAAAGGCAGCTACTCCCGAGGATCAGATTACTTGGGAGTAGTTTAAGGTTCGCTTTAGCAATAAGTTCATTCCAGCTGCCCAGAAGTCAGTGCTGTTTAAGAAATTCTTGGAGCTCAAGCAGAATGGCAGAGCTATCTCGGAGTATATTGCAGAATTCGATACTTTATCGAAGTATGGACTATCCCTCATTGACATTCCCGAGAAGAAGAATGAGAAGTTCATAACTGGCTTGGATCAGTACTTGGGAGAAAGGCTTATCAACCACATCGATGAGACGTTTGAATCGATTATGGGGAAAGTATTGAGGTCCGAGAGTCTTTACCCTAAGTCGAAGACTGAGGTTGCATCTGCATAGGAGCCAAAACCACAAGCAAGTAGTGGAGGCAAGAGTGGTCCTCAGAATAAGAGGAAGCAGAAACAGAATAAGGATGGCCAGAAAAAGAATAAGAAAGATGTTGAGTGCTTCAGCTGTGGTAAGAAGGGCAATTATGCTAGTAATTGTCGGGCCAAGCCAGCGGATAGGAAGTGCGTCAACTGTGGCCAAGTGGGACATCACAAGGACAAGTGTTCGCAACCCCCTAAAGAAAAGCAAGTGGTGAAATCATATGCACTTAATGCTATTCCTTCTTCATCAAATGCCCCAACTGCGGCGGAGAAGGGAAAGAATGCTGTTGTTCAAGGTATGCTTTCTGTTTATGATGTTCCTGTTAGAGTTTTGTTTGATACCGAGGCTTCCAGTTCCTTCATATCTAGTGACCTGGTAGATAGGTTGGGATTAGAGCCCGAGATTGTCGATAGACCTTTAGTAGTGATGAATCCGATTGGTGGTTCGACTAACCTTAGCATGATTTGTCGTAATGTGGTCTTATCGAGTCATGGATGCATGTTTGGTTATGATTGCTTTGTTTTGGGCTTTACTGGGTTTGGCAATATTTTGAGCGTCGATTGGCTCCAAAGAAATAGGGTGGTGGTAGACTATGAGGGCTTTTTGGTGACAGTAAGAGCAGATGATGGGCGGAGGGTAGTGTTTGGTGGTCTACCCGGTAATGGGGTAATGGCTAGTTTTCTGAATTCCCTCGACATTCCGCATAGTGAGTTGTCAGGTTTTCCCGTGGTTGGCCAGTATCGGGACATTTTCAAGGAAGTGACCGGCTTCCACCACACCGAGAGATTGAGTTCCGTATTGATTTAGTGAAAGATGCTAGACCTATAGTGATGCCACTTTGTTGTATGGCACCAAGGGAGCAGCGAGAGCTCGGGGTGCAAGTCACTAGTCAGCGATCTTTTGAAGAAGGGATTTATCAGGAGTGTTTCTGAATGGGGAGCACCGGCTGTGTTTGCTACCAAGGCAGATGGTTCCCTTCATTTGTGTGTAGACTACCGTGAATTGAATAGTGACGAGGAAGAACAAGTATCCTCTACCGTGGATAGATGATTTGTTTGATCAGCTGAGTGGCGCGAGAGTATTCTCTTAGTTGGATCTCGCGACACGTTTTCATCAACTTAAAGTGGAAGTTGAGAGTATATCTAAAACGGCATTTCGGACGCCGTCTGGATTTTATGAGTGGTTGGTCATGTCATTCGGGCTGACCGATGCCCCAGCATTTTGTGGATCTTATGAATAGGGTATTCAGAGATCAGTTGAATAAGTTTGTCCTTGTGTTCGTGGATGATATTTTGGTCTATTCGAGGACAGAGGAAGAACACAAGGAACATTTAAGAATAGTGATGGAGGTGTTGAGAAAACACCAATTGAAAGCAAAGTTTTCTAAGTGTCACTTCTGGAGAAGGGAAGTAAGATTCTTGGGCAATGTTGTTTCAGATAATGGTATTGCCGTGGATCCTGCGAAGGTGACTATGGTACAAGAATTGCCTACGCCCAAGAATGCAATGGACATAAGAAGTTTCTTGGGGTTAGCTGGATATTATCGTAAGTTTATCCAAGACTTCTCCAAGGTAGCAGCACCGTTGACTCAGTTGACCAAGAAGAATCAAGCTTTCGTCTAGGACGAAAAGGGCGAGAATGCATTCAAGAGCCTAAAAGAAAAGTTGACATGTGCACCAGTGTTAGTCATTCCTAAGGGGAATGAAGAGATGACAGTATATACGAATGCATGTGGCATAGGGCTAGGTGTTGTATTGATGCAAGGAGGTAGGGTTGTAGCTTATGCAAGCCGACAACTGAAACCGCATGAGAAAAGATATCCTATCCATGATTTGGAATTGGCAGCGATCGTGTTTGCATTGAAGATATGGAGACATTATCTCTTGGGAGAAAGATTCGAGTTGTTTACCGATCATAAATCGTTAAAGTATCTTTTCTCTCCAAAGGATCTAAATCTCCGACAACAAAGGTGGTTAGAATTATTAGCTTCCTATGATTTCGATATCGCATACACAACAGGAAAGGGCAATGCGGTAGCTGATGCATTGAGTAGGAGACATGCCAGTTTAGGGGCTATGTTTCTAGAATGGAAGCAACTGGAGTACATCGCGGGGTATGATTTCAAACCAAAGTGCGAATTGGATCCAGCAATATTAGCAAGTTTGACGATCAGACCTACTTTGATTGAGCGGATTGGTTTCAGTCAAAGGAACGATCCTAACCTATTGGAAATCATCTCAAAGTTAAAGATGGGAATTGACGGAGAGATGAACAGGTATGGGTCGATCAAGATGGATGGCTTAGAAAGAATGGAAGACTAGTTGTACCCAATGACAATGGATTGGGAGATGAAGTTCTTAGAGAATGTCATCACTCAAAACTGACTATACACCCCGGTGGTAATAAGATGTACCGAGACATGAAGCAGACCTACTACTGGGAAGGGATGAAAACAGACGTTGGGAAATTTATATCCAAATGCATGAACTGCCAAATAGTTAAAGCTGAGCAAAAGAAGCCTAGTGGTTTGCTACAACCATTAGAAATTCCAGAATGGAAATGGGAACAAGTCTCAATGGATTTCATTGATGGGTTACCAAGGACTAGATCGGGCCATGATAGCATTTGGGTGATTGTGGACCGATTGACTAAGAGTGCAAGGTTTATACCCGTCAAGTCAAACAGGACGGCAGCTAAGTTAGCGGAACTGTATATAAAATGGGTAGTGAGATTTCATGGAATACCCAAAAGGAATTGTGAGTGACCGAGATCCGTTGTTCACTAGTGGATTTTGGAAGAGCTTACAAGAGGCGTTAGGATCAGAACTACATCTCAGTACCGCGTATCATCCTCAAACCGACGGTCAGACAGAGAGGGTGAACTGTGTATTAGAAGATCTCTTGAGAGCTTGCATATTAGATTTTGGTGGATCATGGGATGGCCATTTGCATCTAGTAGAGTTTGCATATAATAATAGTTATCAATCCAGTATTGGTATGGCTCCGTTTGAAGCTACGGAAGACCGTGCAACTCACCGTCATGTTGGGTAGAAACTGGTGAGAAATTTGTGCTTGGACCCGACGTGATAAGAGAAACTTCAACTAAGATTAAGATTATCCAACAGCGAATGAAGGCTGCCCAAGATAGGCAGAAGAGTTATGCTGATAAGAGGAGAAGAGAATTAAAGTTCTCCATTAGTGACTTGTGTTTGTCAAGATTTCTCCGTTGAAGAGCGTGATACGATTTGGCAGGAGAGGAAAGTTAGCACCAAGATTTGTTGGTCCATTCCCAGTTCTTGAGCAAATTGGGAATTTGGCATAAAAAGTTGAATTACCAGAGAAGATGGCAGGAGTTCACAATGTATTTCATGTTTCCCAGTTAAGGAAGTTCGTGCATGACCCAGATGTGACTATTTCACTTGATCAGTTGGATGATATCGAAGTTGAACCCGAGGCGGTTGGGAGCCGCAAGCCTATGCGTATTGTTGGGAACAATACGAAGCAACTTCGAAGGAAAGCGGTGAATCTAGTCAAAGTCCAGCGGGGCGAGAATGAGAATGACTATACTTGGGAGACAGAGGAGAGCATTAGGAAGACGTATCCAGAACTCTTCGCCTGGTAAGAATTTAATTTCGATTTAGTTTTTCCGCATGCTAGGATAGGCTTGTTTCTTTGTTTTGCATGTTTGATTATTGTATGTGGCTGGTAGGCATGCGGGATCCTTTGTATGTTTTAGGTTAAGGAATTTTGGGGACGAAATTTCCTAAGGGGGTGAGTGCAACGACCCACATTCTACGCATCGAAGGATCGTAGAATATTTATTTCTTTCACATACGAAGTCGTATGGTCATGTAACTTTGGGAGATGACTATTGGGGTCATTTCTCATGTTCATGATTTTTGCCGATTTTTAAATGACCATTTTTCCCCTAGCTGATCTTGTTTTGGCCATAACTTTTGATTGGAAAGGAGTTTTGACCTGAAACTACTTCCATTGGCTCCGGATGATGGTTTACCTTTCCCTAGAGTGGTCACATTAGCCAAACGGACTCACCATTTGGGAGATATAGCTGAAAAAGTTTCAGAAGGTGAAAAACTGATTAACCGGGCCAAATAGGGTGATTAGTGAATGGGTCCATAACCAATTTTGGGATTAGGGTTATGGGGAGGCTGAAACGAGTTAGGATTTCATTCTATTTCAGTTTTCTAGCTGCTACTTACCTCTTAAAAACCCTAACATTGGCCTCCAACCTCTAAAACATCTCCAAATCACTTTCTAACCAAGGATTAGGCTTAGCAACATCAAATCAAGGCAGATTAGCACAAGAATCGAGGTAGAGCTGCTGTGTTGCATTTGTACTCGCGCCCAAGCAGTAGAGTTTCAGTTCTAGAGGTTTTATTTGTGGCCAAGGTGAGTGATTAGCATAATTCCTCACTAGTTATGGTTAATTAAGGGTAATTAGTGTTGATTAGCGAATTTATACACTAATAAATTCTGGAAAAATATTTATAAATTCGAAAATAATGTTTTATACCTCTGTTAGAAATTTGGTTTGATTTGGTTAAGTTTTGCTAATCATATCATTAGTTTTGCTTAAACATGCTTAAGGGAAATTATGGGATTTTGGGTATGTTTGATCCATTTTACATGCCATGATTGTTGTTTTGCTGTTTGTGGATGATTATACATGTTGCTATGACTGTATGGTATGCTTTGTGATTGCCTAGAAGTGTTAGATTGGTCGAAAACGTCGTCGCATGGCGTAAAACAGCCGCTGGAAAAGTTGCAGGAAAATGTGCAGGGTTTGGGATCGGATCGGGATAGGAGGCTCGGATCGGATGGTGGACTGGGCAGAGAAACCGAACCGGATCGGAACTTCGCACTAAAGGAAACTTGACGAGAAGGAAGGCCATTTTCTTAGAGTTGGAGTTGGACAGGGGATCGGATCGGGGAGACCAAAAGGGGATCGGATCGGGCGAATGGAGAAGGATGGGATCAGATCGGGATACCTAGAAGGGAGAAACCACCGAACCGAGCGGAGGATAGGTACTATACTTCTGAACCAAACCAAGCAAGTGTGAGTGGGCCGAACCGAGGAGGGATGAAGCACTGATCAAGGCATGGACTAGGACCTCCGAACCGAACCGGGTTGGGAGTACCGAACCGAACCAGATACATACTTTTACTTCATCGTGACGACTTCTTCTGAAGACCAACTCCAATTCGACCAAAACCCGAGATGCAAAGGAATTCCAAATAGGAAGTAGAGCTCAGGATCCAGTTGGGAACCAACGAGTTAACATCATGAGTTGGGCTTTGCTGCGGGACGTGTGCTAAGGGGCTGTCGATGTCTATAACTTTGGATCACTATGCGTAGGGAGTACGTGAACGGATTCAGAGCCACAGTGGCCTAGGTTCGACTAAAGAGCTTTAGACCAATGAAGTGGTGTCATTTGTAAAGATTTGGTCTTGACTCCATGTGGTGAGCTTGGTAGTAGCAGTAGTTGTACAGGTCGAACTCTATCACTACTTCGATGGGTCTAGTGATCAAAGTGGTGGATATCGTATGCTTTACGCACTGAGTGAGAGATGTGAGGATGGTTGCTATGTTTGATTTCTTTTCCATCATTATGACATGCACACCCCACCCCCGTTATCTTCACACCATCTATTCAGTGGTACCTTAGAGTATTGTACGGTATGTAGTAGTAACTCTTTGGTTGCAGGTCCAGGTTCAGGTATGGTTTAGTATACCTGTTATTGTTCTGTTTAGCTGCTTATTGCTCATACTAGACTTTTTGTCTGACCCAAAGTTTTATGTCTCTTCTTATTACTATGGGTGATCTCACGAGCAGACTAGAGACAGGTTAGCTGGTGATGCACGAGTAGCTGTACCGGAGATGAGCAGGAGGCTTCCACGTATGATACATATATAGATATTCTCCCTGTGTCGCTGCTGGTCACTACTTTGGGCATTAGTAGTGCACTCTTCCTTTCTTTTGTTTAGAGACAGTAATTTGAAAAGTTGTAATAAGCTGTATTTAGACTTCCGCTACTCTGATGTTGATGTTGGTTTTTAGTTATCAGCTTATGCACTGTCTTGTCTGTTTTATGTCAAGTACATTATTATTATTTTTTGTTCCATGCGCTGTGAGACATTCTACAGGTTTTCGATTAGTTCATTCTCTTCTTTCCTTTCTTTGGCGACCGTTCCGTGCTAGTTGGGCATGTGTACAACGCACTCTCGGAGGAAACGCCGGCTGGTGCAGAGCAGGCCGTCACAAAAATAATGTAAGAGTTGATGGCCAGAGAATAAATTTGTAAAGAGAAGAAGGGAAGCAATGTACATAGAAGGCAAGAACTTGTAAACTAGGAAAGGAATTGAAAATGGATTATTTTTTTATTATTGTAAAAGTAGAAAGAGAGTGTAGAAGATTGGGAAAAAAAATGGAAAGATGGAAAGAAATAATGGAAAATTGAAAGTTTTTTTAAGGCTTGTAAAACAAGAAAGATATTTGTATAAAGCAGGGGAATGATTGAAAAAAAAAGGAAAGAAGTAAAAGAAAAAGAAATGGCAAAGACAGAAAATCAATGAAAAAGGTAAGTTATTTTTTTCTTTCTCTTGCTTAGAAGATTACGGTATCATTGTATAACACCAAATCTATTCAATCAAGATTTTTTTATATATATACAAGAAAATAAAAGGAAAAAAAAAAAAAACTAACACGAAGCCGAAATTAAATAAATAGCAAAATTTAATCGTTACCTCCCCGGCAACAGCGCCAAAAAACTTGATCGCTTCTTTTTTATGAATTAGAAAAGCGCGAATTTTAAAATAATTTCTGCAAGCGCACAGATCGTGTAGTATGCAGGTCGAATCACAGGGAGGTAAATTAAATTAAATTATTTATATAATTTCTTGGGTGAGTTAGACAAATCTTCGAGGTTGGTTTTGAAAGAAAACGAAATTGAAACTACAATTAAATTATTATTGAATTGAATCAGATCTGAATCTAATCAAATCTGTATTCAATCCAATATGACCTAGGGAAGCAGTAAAAAGAACATAAATTAAAATTGAAAAAATTAAAATAACAAACAGGAAATAAAATTAGGATTACCATTGAATCTAATCAGACGGTCAATCACTAATGAAAATAAGTGCAAAATACAAATAGTGTTCTACCAAATCTAATTGTGTAGACAACACTAATTGCTAAAAAAATTAAAAAAAATGCAGAAAAGAGAAAAAGAAGAAGACTTTATTAATTCTAGGATGATGTTTACAATGAGATTACAAGGGTATTTATAGGATAGATAGCCAACCCAAACCCTAACGCTAATACAATGACAAATGGGCCTTAGCGAAATCACAAAAAGGGTTTACAATGAGAATTACAAGTGGGCCTTAGTGAAATCTAGTAAATTTCGGTCTTTCCTCTTTTCATCTTGCTTCCTTGACAATTCTTCATTGATTTGTGATATGTATAGCCTTTCTACCAGTTATTTTCTTGTCCAAAAAGCAACTAGATGTCAGATCTTCATCAGCAAACCTTCATATGTAAATATACACATCAATTTGATCTTTATTTTCCATTTTTCTGACTGTATGTGTCTTAATCGCATATCTGTAAGAATGACAAAACTATACCCAAGTAATATTTATTTATATATAAAAGATAAGGTATAAGAGCATAATATAAACACATTTCTATGTCAATCAATGAGTTTCGGAAACATTTTCCAAATATAATTAGAAATGTTATCTAAGTATAGAAAATGAAATGTTTTGTTGTTAAGAAATACTGGAATGACAGTGATACATAAATAAGAAATGGAAACGTTTTCCAATATTAATAAGGTATATTTTCTAAATTTAGAAAGATAGAATGTTTGTATATGGAAACAGGAAATGGATAAATTAATGATAATTTAATATAAAGAGATAAATGTTGATTGATGATTGATCGATCGAATTTCTATCTGGAAATAAGATCATTGTTGTACACATGTTTTTCTTTGATAGTTAAATCACCGACTATCAAAGTTTTTGACCATTTTTCCATCGTCAATACGGAGAGACCAAGATCAGATTCATTATCTGAAAACCACTCTGTATGGAGGTTAGCGTTGCGATCAAATAAGATGAAGATAATTGAAGATGGAGTTATGCAAGGGTTGTCCTATTTATAGAATAGTGCCTTCGGTTTGTCCAGTCATAGGACAACTTATATGGAAGAATGTCTGACAGAGTATATCTAATAGATTGCGTAAGTTGATCTCTTCAAACGTATTTATGTTTGGTGGTGGAGAATCCGTTGCTCTTAGCTGTATACCCGTGATATGTTTGGGGAAATCAATTTGTGATTTGGTGGGTATGACAATGTGACATTCAAAGTGAATTAAGATCAAAGGATACGTTATGACCTCTAGCCTCACAACCGGGAAATGGTATAAAATCGGGTAGGTCGCATGGCTAAGTGGTTAGCTGCCAAGTAGGGTGTATTATCACATGATCTAGAGAAATTCCTTTTGCTTCTTAAATCTATCTATGCTTTCACTTTCGAGAAATGGTTGTTGATCCCAACCATTGGTGATAATACATTCGGTACTCTCAACCGAAGTGAGGGGCCGGTCATGTTTAGCCTGGGTTGCAAGATGTTCTTGTTGAACCCAGTGTATTTCTCTCTAGAGGTACACTGTCGGAAGGTGGTCCCATACCTTGCCAGTTGGAATCCGTTATCCAATAAGAGCCCACGGTTTTGATTAAATACTATATATGTAGAGCGTGAGATGCAAGCGTTCTGCTAGATTATTATTTACTTGTTTTAGATACTATTATAATATCAAACAGATATTTATTTCAAAGAATGCTTTGGGTTATCTTAAGGTAAAAACCATTCGTGTTTATGTGCGGATCGGTCTTACGATTATCCTTTCTTTACGATTTTGAAAGTTAAACCAAGTGGTTGGGCTTTACTCACACCAATCCCATGACTGACCCAGAGTTTATTTTGTTTTGTTTTTACCCTAAACTCTTGGGTGCCCAAATTTGTGCGGGCAGTCAAGTAGTTCAGGTATTTTAAGATAAAATTCAGGAGGCTTCAACGTTATCTAGTATTGTTATTTCCGCTGTATTATAAGTGTCGTACTCTGATAATGTTATACTATAATTTTTCAAAGTTATGTTATATTTTATTCGTTCCGCTATGAGATTCGTGTTACTCTGATGCGTTGTATGTTCTTATTCTTCTTTTATTCTAATTTTCTATCTTATCTATTCTCACCCTCTATTTTCTTTCATTAACGTTCCGGTAAATTTCGGGTGCTTGGTTAGTCGACCGTATTTAGTTGATAATCAGGATCCCAATTTTCCCCGGGCCATTACACCCAGCCTTGGGTACGGCTCGATCCAATTCTCATCAAGTTCGAGAGGGGTCAGTCGGTCCTGAACCAACAACTGCGATGAGCCCTCTCCCTAACCTTCACTCAACTCTTGAGGTCGAGCCCAACCAGCGGCCACCCTTTTGAGCATGCTTTCGTTGAACCCTAGTGCTGGAACTCTCCCGAATGCAGAGCTGGATTCATGGCAGCGACTCCTCGGAGATGGAAGCCAGCTTGCAAGTATAGTCCGACGCTTCACTCGGGGCAATTCTTCTCAGCAAGATATAGGCAACATCCACCGCAACCCCTTCACTAGGGAGATCAGGAACTCCGGCAATCCTCTGGACTTCAAGTTTCTAGCCATTGAATTGTACAATGGTCAGACTGGCCCGACCATCTATCTCATGCTATACATGCGACATATGGAAGTGCTCGGTGCATCGACCAACATCATGGCCAAGTGCTTCCCACTCTTCCTCACAAATATAGCCGACATGTGGTTTCGGCAGCTAACAACGGAGTCGATCAATAGCTGGAATATGCTGGTCACCCGCTTCATCGAGCAGTTCAGAGTTCATATCTCCCAGCCAAAGAGTGTCATGTTCCTGACCACCATCAAACAATGCCCAGGAGAAACACATTGATCCTTCTTCAAAAGATTCAACACGGCCGTAGCATCAGTCGATCGACCCGAGCCATCCATGGTGCTTATGGCCGCCATTGCAGGAGTTCAGAATCGATCAGAATTCTCAATCTCTTTAACCAGAGAACCCCCCCAAGGATATAGAAGATTTTTATGCCGAGGCCGAACGATTCCTCCAACAAGAAGATGCTAGCATTGAGATGGAGAACCTCGAGGTCTTAGCCACCAAACAAGGAGGTCCATCCAACACTAATGTCCAGAATAAAGGAATAAGAAAGGCTCCAGATAAGAAAGAGCACAACATACGATCTCGAAGAGAAAGTAAGTATGATCAATATACCGGGCTAAATTCTTTCCTGCTTGACATCTACCTTGACGTACGAGGATCCCTGCCTTTTCCAATACGTCTTCGAAGAGAGCCGACCCAGAAAGAGCTCGAATCTGGAAAGCATGGCATGTTCCACAACATCGCTGGTCACAGTACCAATGAATGCAGGCATTTACACAATCTCATCGAGCATAGGGTCAGGCAAGGGGAGCTTCTCGAATATGTCAAGAAGAACACACAGGCCATACCGCCACAATCATCTACCTAGGCTCCTCAGGCTAGTCCCCAGCTCCTAGAAACGGAAGGAACCCCAAGATTAGAACCCGCATCATTATCGTTAATTAATTTTAGATTTCTTTTTTCAATGTATTTCTATTTCAATAAAATGGACACTTTGATGTACACATGTACAGTGTTAGGATTTAGCTCCTAGGCATGCTCTGGAATCAACAGTTGTCCCCCTTAGAATTTATTTTGATTTCCCTGTAATAGTTCTTTAGCGACTATGAATTTTCTTTTGCAAACATGGATTATGTTTGAATAATTTAAGCCGAGCATGACAAATGCTTGCCCCTTCTAAACATGGTCAGCGCAAAAGCCTACCACCATCTCTGAAAACCTACTCCTTCAGCTGAGTACGGTTAGACCTCTTTAACCCGAGTATGGACTATACTCATCCCTTCTAGAACTCAGCAAATGACCTTACATAAGTCGAGCACGGAAAACACTTGCCATAAGCTGAGTATGGTTAATACTCGCCACCTCCATAAGCTGAGTATGGTTAATACTCGCCACCTCTATAAGCCGTGTATGGTTAATACTCGCCACCTCTATAAGTCGAGTATGGTTAATACTCGCCATTCCTCCAAGCCAAGTGTAACTACTGCTCGTCCTTATTTTCAAGTCGAGTATGACTTATACTCATCCTAAATGAAACCAAAAGCCTTCCCTAGATCAAGAACGGCTCATGCCATTTCTGCAGGTACAAAATCTCTCGACTAAAGTTTGTAACTGCCTTTCTAGCCTTAATACGGTCTTCGATGATTGTTGGTTTTCTGCCTTAATACGACCTTCTTCGGTCGTCGGTTTTCTGGTCTTAATTCAATCATTGGGGCCGTCAGACTTCTGGCTTTAATATTGTCCGGTATGACCATAGCTACCCATGCAATTGTGCTTCAGATCACATTTCAGAACACACCTCCCTCTACCGAAGATGTATTCTGAAGGGCAAAGTGTTAACCAACTTTTTGGCAAAAGCTGTCATAGATCAGATCGATGCCCAATATCCAAAAATGCGCCCTTCAGTAATGCCCAACCACCCAATTCAGACAGTTCATGCCCCCAGAAGGCCCATCTAGAGCTCGGTCCAAACAGGCACTCTTCAGGCACCAACTCGAGCCAGTTCCCTCTAGCCAATAACTCGCTCGCTCCAGAAGATTCGCTCTCCCTGTAGACCGAGTAAATGGCTCCCATAAAAGACGCATCAACTGAGTATCTCGGATTTACATGAAAATACCCAACTAAGTCTTTTAAATGCTCCACCAAACTTTCAAGGCGATAAAGGAGGTCAACCATATCCGGACATAGCTATAATTTTGATACACCTCACCCTGAGTTCCACGTAAGTCGCTGTTTCCTAGGATACTATTAATAAGAAGTGGAATGGGTCTTACCGCTGCAATTGCTACTAGTGAACGAGCTCCACGTGTCCAGCTCCAAAAAAGAGGAAGGACACGTAGCGGCCTGCTCAGCCCAGCACTTCGCCTATAAATATCACAATGCTCAAAGAAGAAAGGAGGACTTTTTGGATACTTTACTCTTCCCTTAGAGCTTCTTTTTGGATACTCTACTCTCCCCTTAAGACTTCTGATTCTCATGGCTAATTCAAGAAATAACCATTCCTTTTCTTCTTCATTACCAAAAGAAAAAGCTTTGTAATAAAAAAAGTCAATATATATAAAGTGGACGTTGGCACTGACTTTGCCGAACCACTATAAAAATCCTGCATATGTTCCCTATTTTGTTTACTTTTTTGTATTTTATAATTGTTATTCATGTATCATTCGCACGATTGGGGGTTGACTATCACTAGTGACCAACTTTTAACGTCAATAGATTTTATTATAATATTATTTTTATTTCTCGGAGTCAAACAGTTTGGGTACAGGCTCAGACTGCACCCCAAAAGGGGAAAGTGGTCGACCCCTAGTTGTCGATTGGGCGGTCGATCGCCTTCCTTCTTAGGAGTCGACAGCCCCCCTATTGGGCACGACCAGAACCTTGGAAGCAATATATAATATCACTTCCAGGTCGAGACATTCATTTCCTTCATCCTCCCAAATTCTCAATAGCCTAAACCCATGCCACTACCTCCCCTAAGCCCAAAAATCGAGCCTCCATGCTCCATTCCTCCTCCAATTACCACCAAAAATTCATGCGTAGCAGGTCTATCATGTTCTGTACTCCAGATCCACATTTTTATTCTTTAGTTTGGCTGATTTCTCAATGACCCCTCCTCGAGCTTCCAACATCCTCGCGTAGCACCCCGATATCACGTCTCAAGAGCCCGCATGGATTGACCGCAACCCAAGGAAGATTGAAGCCAATTTGAAACGACGATATTACGAGTTTCACTAAAGGGAGTTCAGCGAAATTTGCTGATTTCTCCCCTTTCCAACCAAAGGATCTGTCTGTCACCGCAGATCTAGCACCAATTCTACACCACGACACCTTCGAGCGTGAGTGCTATCCACGCCACATTCGTCTTTTCGACGCCTAGATGGCCATCAACTTTGCTAAGGGTTCCAGTCTGATTCGGTCTGAGGTAAATAGTGCCACCATTGAGCTAACCAACCAGGATTTGGCAGGAATCTTGGATATTTCTACAGTCGGAGTGGATTTGGATGACATAGAGACGACCGACCCTCAGGTCCTTTCTTGCATCTTTCTTGGAGATGCCGGTGTTTGAGACACTGGTAATTTACGACCTGTTACACGTCCTGTTATGTGCATCACTCAGGACAACATTATTCCCAAGACAGGGAGCGTCGAGCACATTTATCCTTCGCTTCATTGGGCCACCTATGCTATTATTGGCGGCCTAGCCATCAATTGAGCATGCGGACTGATGCTCCACTTCTCTGAGCCTTCAGCTGGTGCTCTGAGGACCCACTTCACGTATAGTCATCTTCTCACCTGTGTCTTTTGACACTCTGGTGGTCATCTGTGGTCAAGAAGACCCCTTTCCCCATTGATCGTGCCTCTCTTAGGAGAATCGGCATCCAACTGCTCGCAACTCCCTCCCCAGCTCCTACTCCAGTTCCTGCACCTCCCACTCCAGTCGAGCAGTAGCAGCGTCGGCCGCAACAGGCTAGGGATCCCTGATCTTGCAGCCCTTGTCAGATCCAGACCGAGCTCCATGAGGTTCGCAGGGAGAAGCTTCGACAGATGCACCACGTCAGATGCATTTCTTTCTTGCTACGTTCATGGCGCTGACATGTCAATGGATCGAATTTCAATCGCGACGCTTGACCTTCTCGTAGCTTGTAGGCGATATCTTATGTATCTTATGTATCTTTCCCTTTTTAGTATTTTTATCTTTGTTGTTTGTATGTCTGTAACTGTTATTGTTATTGTTCAAGTAAATTGAACGATGATGTAATGAGATTTCAATTGTGTTTATCTTTTACCCTCAGTTGTATTTGAATTAGAAATAAAATATCATTTTCTTATCAAACTACTGTTGTTTCAGAGCTGGAAAATATAGAATTCTGTGATGGATACATTTTAGCGAAGAACAGGTTTTTTTTCATTGTTTCGTTGTAGATATATTTATTATTTGTCGCCTGCTCCTTATTAAACTAAAATTTATTTTCGAGTTTTGTGTGTGGTTTCGATTTTTGCATTTTTCTGCGTAACCAACGTCCTTCCACACCAGTATATGGCTTGAATCGTCTAAGTTTCCATGTAATATAATTTGAAACACTTGAGAAAATGTTGTCTGAAAAGACAAAATTAATTAATATTTGGTCTGATTTATTTATTTTATTCTGATTTATGCAAAAACGTCGATTTAGATATAGTAATTTATGTATGTTTAAATATCTACTTTGCGAAAAAAATAGATAGTTTAAATATAGTAAAACGCATGTTACCAAAATTATGTTTTTGTGTGAATTCGATATGGAACCAAAAAAGAATTCCAAATTTTACATAAGAATTTTTAAAATGGAATTTTAATTTGTGGAAAATTTCAAGTTTATGGCCACATGTGCAGCGTAAGGAATATTTTTGATATTTGTTTGCGCGTTTTAGCAATGCATTAGGAATGACGATGCGTTAAAGACGTTGATGATAACAAGGAAATTGTTATTTTAGCTATGGAAATGTTGTTTTCATACCTTGTCGATGAAGCACACGAATTGTTAATTTACTCATTTTACGATTTAAGCTTGTTTTAAGTCTTCTTTGCAATCTACAATATGGAAAAAAAAATTGGGGAAATTGTTGTAAAATTCCATTGTAGGATAGGAAATGGATCATTTATAAGTGGAAAGAACATTGAATTTATCCGCTTTGATTTCCTTTTTATGGCTTAAGAGAAACTAATATGAAACGATTAATGCCTTGTCATGTTGAATGGCAGGGTTTGGATGCAAAATTGATTACTTCACACTTCTATTCGTAATCATGTGAGGGTTATGGATTGAAAACATTTTTAAAAATTTGCAACCATATAGAAATGCCAGTATATTTTAGGATATTTGCATCATGCTTTCCAAAATAAAATGCATATATATAGGAAGATCCGATTTAAAGTCATTATATATGCATATTTTGTGTAACAACCCAGATTCCGATGGACCGATATTTTTTTCAAAAATCTCAATCCATCGAAACCCGAGTTGGTTTGCTCTGGTATCCTGCAGAAAAGACAGAGACATAAAACATGTCAGAGCTCAGAAAAATATCTCACAGCGGAAAGGATAAAATATAGTATAATCAAAACATAGCCTTACCGTATTATCAATATTGCCTAACCAGTATCCAAAGCAATCATGTCTCTGTCACAATCTAACCTGCGAGTGCATTATGAGGAGGGAGTCAGCACACAAGTTCTGGTAACTGGATTTAAACTATACATTTTGGATAATCTTACATATACCGTTCAATCATATTTTCTTATTTATTAGGTTACCTGGGTTAACAACACTCAAGGCTTACACACACGTCGTACCCATTTACTTCCCAGTGAATTAACCAAATACAGTATATGTAGCTGTCTCTCAATATTGAGATACACCCCATGGTACCCCACTCGCACGGTCTCCACCGTATCATCGCAGGAATATAGTAGTCCCTAATCCTACGCACGAATATCGTACGGATTTCTGTATATATGTCAATGCTACGTCTGCAGAGAACCACTACTTCTATATTACGCACGAATATAGTAGTCTTCATATGATGTCCGTTTTACGCAAAGCAGGTGTCTATCTTGACCAGAATTCCGAGATGGACGCAATGATGTAGTCCATCTTATTTAATTCTCATTATTTAATTAAGTTATTCTTATTTTATTATCTTAAAAATACGGGGTGTTATATTCTCCCACCCTTAAGAAATTTCGTCCCCGAAATTTAATAAGGGTAAAATCAATTAACCCCTCGCATAATATACATCCATCATGTGTGCATCCAATTTTAGCAAACATTTTGCACTTATGCAAAGTGAAATACAACATAATAATGCATGTATGCTTAAGCGGTACCTCCTATGTGTATATAAATTTCTCAAAAATCCTTTTTAAAATATGATGCTCACATCCTAGATATACTAGCAGTTCTACATGAATGCAATATTTTGAAAATCAAAATGCTTTTTCATCCAAATTTTCCCACACTCTTACTGAGTAAGAGAATAGTTCATCCAATTGTTGCATCCATAATCCTACCAACCAACTTTATTTTTTGAATTTCAGGAAAATCTAATTTTCTAAATTCCATTTCTTATGTTACAAAAAGGTATAAAACGGAAAAATTAACATTTTCTGTTTTTCTTTTATGTTCCTTTTCTAATTTCACTTGGATTTCACGTAACTACTGTATACAAAGTTTCTAGTTTTCCTATCCAAGCACAACTACATAAGAAAACTTTTTCTTTTCCCGTTATGTTTTGTTGCTTCTCTGAATTTATTGCTTTCTTTTTAGTTAGGCTATTTTTCTTTCTTAGCTTATTTTACTTAATCCAATTATTTAAGTTTATTCTTTTCAAATAAGCCTTTCCATCATCTTACACAGCTACTACTAAGGGCCAAGAACCAATGGCTGTTTCAGTAATGAAAAGTCCAATCACAAACTCTCAACGCTCACTTGCCCTTTACTATATAGTTGTAACACCCCAACTCCTCTAGGGTCACTCACAAAGGGAATGCACTAGCTTTGGTGGAGTATTATCTAGGTAAACATGCACAGAAATATTACAAGACAGAACATATAAAACAGCGGAAGAAAAAGATGATTTTATTACTTTATGAAAGTAGTAAGGTCTAAAACCTTTTACATCAAAGTGCCATTAAATTACTTACATCGAAACCTGTCTTGCAATAATAAAGAAGCATAAAACCATAGTCATAAATTACTCCCCAGGTAAAACAGTAAAATAGCCATAGCCAAGAAAAGTCCAAGCCATAGATGATGATCTTGAAGCAGAAAATCCGCACAAATAGCAACATTTCCTCCCTGTAAACTTTGGGGGGGAACAGAAGAAAACGAGGCGAAACAAAACAGGGTCAGTCATAAAGACTGGTAAGTCCTAGCTACTTTCAGCCTAAAAACAGGTAAAGGTAACATGACATGTATAAACTGAAAGTGAACATAAACATGATGACAAGATAAACAGATCAAACTAAGATAACAAGATAAACTAAAGTAACAAGATAACCAAGGTAACAGGATAACCAAGGTAACAAGATAAACTCGGAATAGCATCGCATGTCTAACGTCGTCTGCACCAACCGTACTAGCATCCTAACTCGTATTATCCCTTCCATGTATATGTATAGTCCCTTGCCGTATATCGTACGGGTTCCATCACGTTATTCTGTACCACTACAATGTAGTGTCACCATCCTTGAAATCGCTTGGACTGCCATCCTTGTTCTGGCCAGATTCCCTTATCATGAATTATCGCGTGTTCAACTAGGATTTACGCCACCTAGGACCACTAGGGATTATGCTACCTATTGGACGTTTTCTAGATTCGATCAGGGTTTATGCCACCTAGGACCACTAGGGATTATGCTACCTATCGAACAACGCCCATTTTCCACGTAACGATCTAATCGATCGGCTCCCTACAGGTCCTAACTCATCGTGTGTCGGTTTCATACGGCCCAATCACGAATGTAGCTACTCTGTGCTAGGTCCACCCTAGGGTGTATCAAGCCCTAGGGTGTCAACCACTGACACCATTTCAAGCACGCACAGTGTACAACTACAGGTGCCCATGCCTGCTTTTTCAACTCCGGCCTACATGCACGACCGTAGTCCGCCTGAACCTACAATGGCGCACCAACCCAGCCGTCGTTCTGGTCGCTTACAATCATCCCAATAATCATGCCCCACCCTAGCCTAGTCCCTAGGGTATCGTGATACATCCAAGAGGGTTACTGCTGAAAAGGACCGCGTAACTAGGGTTTCCGTCTAGCATGTTAAGTGTTGTCATCTAAATTCAAGACTTAACCCCTATCAGTCTAGCATGTGAAGTTGGTTAAGTGTGGTCATTCCAGTTCGTGACTTAACCCATCTACATGTCATGTCAAGTTGGCTAAGTGTTGTCCTTCAAATTCATGACTTAGCCCTACGAATCACGTGTCAAGGTGGTTAAGCGTATTCCAGCGATTCTTGACTTAACCCTATCCCAATCATCGTGTCAAATTGGTTAAGTATATTTAAGCTTAACCCCATCAAATTACCATGTTAGATTGGTTAAGTATATTCAAGCGATTCGTGACTTAACCCTATCAAGCTACCGTGTTAGATTGGTTAAGTATATTCAAGCGATTCATGACTTAACCCCATCAAGTTATCATGTTAGATTGGTTAAGTATATTCAAGAGATTCGTGACTTAACCCCATCAAGTTACCGTTTTAGATTGGTTAAGTATATTCAAGCGATTCGTGACTTAACCCCATCAAGTTACTGTGTTAGATTGGTTAAGTATATTCAAGCGATTCATGACTTAACCCCATCAAGTTATCATGTTAGATTGGTTAAGTATATGTTAACCTGACCCCATCCACTAGTAAAATTATAACGGTTAAGTGTTACCCTTGTGAGTTTACTTAAGCTTACCATCCATCGCGCTATACTAGTCGGGTGTTATCGACCCATTCAGGTCTAACTAACCCATCCTCAAATCGTGTTATCTGGTTAAGTGTCATCAAGTAATCAAGTCCGATCTTACTTAACCCACCCATCCACGTCATATTGGTTGAGTGTCATTAGTCTAATCAAGTTACTTAATCCACCCGTCCATGTCATATTGGTTAAGTGACACTAGTCTAATCGAGTTACTTAACGCACCCGTCCATGTCATATTGGTTAAGTGTCACTAGTCTAATCGAGTTACTTAACCCATCCGTCCATGTCATATTGGTTAAGTGCCATTAGTCAAATCAAGTTACTTAATCCACCCATCTATGTCATATTGGTTAAGTGTCATTAGTCTAATCGAGTTACTTAACCCACCCGTCCATGTCATATTGGTTAAGTGTCATTAGTCAAATCAAGTTACTTAACCCACCCATCTATTTCATATTCATTTATTATTTACTAATGCATCAACCTCTCACATTGGACTTATTTGCGGTCACTGGATACGCCGGGCGGTTCCGAGCAGAATTACACCGCAAATCCATTCCAACCTCGTGTTCAAGCATTACCACAATCTAATCTTTGCCTACGACCTCTCACATTCGACTATTATTGTTGTGGTCACTGGATATGCCAGGCGGTTCCAGGCAGAATTACACCACAACTCAAGTCTAACCTCGCGTCGAAGGCATCCGTTAGATTGTTAATTACATATATATCACCTAAGTCAAAATCCCCACTTTACATATTACTAAGCATATTCCCAAGTTCCCGATTACATGTCCATCAAAATGTGTACCCAATTCTAGCCACTTCCCATATGTCCAAATCTCGCCTATTTGCATGTATGTCAAGTTTATGCCAATTTACCCAAATCAAGTTCTAGCCAAAGTTACATTTTGTCACGTTCATGCCCAAATAAACCCACATCATGGTTCATGTTCCCAATTCCACTTATGCCTAATTTACATAAGCCCAATCCCTTGATTTAACTTACATAGTCCCCAAAACTCGTGATTTAATTCATATGCCAATTCATGTATGCCCCAAACTTGCAAATTACATTGGCAATACCCCAAATTTCCCCTTGTTCATGTTATGAAATCAATTCTACCACACACCCATGTCCAAATAGGTGAAATCCCAACATTCCCCCGTATACAAACCGCATGTAAATCATAGTTTAGGCCTAGGTCCGAAATCGACCAAGGTTCATCAAAAGAAAATAAATAAGGGAAGGTAGAAGCTTTGCATAAAACAAGATCCGAGAGAAAAACATCATTACATGCATGACAAGGATATGAAAGAGTGATTTGCAACATGCATAGGTCCAAATTAATGTCATAGAAACATCCCCAAAGGTCAAGATCCAAAATGAACAAGAATGAGCATGGATCGATTATCATGCATAGATTCAATTTCAACTTTATCGCATGTCATATTCAAGTTATCGTTTCAATCTAAAAGCATCTAGAACTTACAAAGCGTGGCTAGAGAATTATGAGCAAGCATTTGTCATAGAATGGTGTAGGAATGATGCTCTACTCCCTTGATTTGATGTAGAAAGCTTGCTCCTTTGACATGGATCTAGTTTGAATGCTCAAGCCTTTGAAGTTGGAGATGGAGGCCATGATCAAGAGAGATTTGGGCAACACTTTGTTGCTAGAATGATTTTTAGTGATTTAGGTTAGGTCTTAGGGTGTTTTTATAGAAGTTAGGACTAGTTTAGGCCCATAGATTAACCCTAGTTTAGATCTGAACCCTTAAATCTCATCACAGGCTAGCTGAGCAGACCCAAAGGAGCAAACAGGTGCACCAAGCCAAGATGACCGACCAGGGAGGTCGACCCCCGGGTCGACACCCAAGTCGACTGGGCTGGGGCAGGTCGACTCCCTAGTCGACCTAGGGCTGGGCGGGAAATTTTCCTGCCCAATCTGTTTGGAGCTGAATTTGAATTTCGGGCTGAATATTGAATTTTCTGAAATCTTCTATGGGCCATAACTTGGTCATACGGACTCCGATTTACGAAATTTCGGACTCGTTTCCTACCAGAATTCCGAGACGAACGCAACGGCGCAACCCGTTTCGCTTGATTCTTAATTTATAATTTAATTCTATCCTGATTTCTTGTTTTAACATGTTATAAAATTTGGGTTGTTACATTCTCCCCACCTTAAAGGATTTCGTCCCCGAAATCTCTATGTTAGGGAGGATGTATCCTACCATCCAATCATCCATCTACTCAAAGCATCATCCACGGGCAACCATTGTCCTTAAAAGATTTCTAATGCTGCATGATCATATGCAGAAAGTGTGTGTATGTGTACTTATCTAATGCAAATGATCAGGCCTGACTGATCTTCTAAATGCAAAATATGTTTAGTGCCATGAATCCACATGTATGCAAATAGTCCTAGTCACATAAACACTATATGTGTGCACAACCATTCATCCATATGCAATATCCACATGCTAACACATTCAATTCCATCCATAAACAAGTATAAACACTCATGCATATGCAACGTGAAGATGTGTCTGAGCCGATCTAGTGCCTAATGTGTATTCATGCATCCACGAGCAACCACTTGCAACCACTTGCAATCATTTCGCAAACATCAATCATAACATGTTTCAAATACATGTTTGCATCCATAGGGTTCTACCTAAGGTCCTCAAGATAGGACCGAGAAGATAAGAAAGATAAACTCCTTTTGGATTACTAGAAATCCCTTTCTAAACCCAACCCATAACCTATAAAGCCCAAAAGGTTTAGTCAACCTAACAGACACCTTCAAACCCTGACATGTATTATTAACCGATGAGTCATACCCCCTATGGAGTTTGCAACAGAAATAAGATCGAGAATAGGACCGAGAGGATATGCATAAAAGATAGCATGCGGGTAAGCTCTACAGGAAAACAGGGATCAAGAATATACTCTTAAAAAGAGATATGACGCGCGTATCTAGTCTTCAGTCTTCTAAGTCGCATTTCCTTGATCTTAACTCCATTGTGCTTTGGTTGTCTCTAACTTCATGTTTTCGTGGCCTCTTGACCCTATTTCCAAATATGAGCTGGAACTCACTTCATTGTCGCCTCTCATTCCACTTTTACTTATTCTCCCTCTAGTATACTTGGCTCAACCATATCCGTGCATTCCTGGTTTTCATGCAAGCTCTCCAAAATTCACTAGTGAACTCTGGATCTCGTTTACTCACTATACGGCATTTCACGCAGAAGAACTATCTCTTGAAAACAAACAAATGCCAACCATGTTACCAAGTGTACTTACTAGAGTGATTTCCATAACGCATGCACAAACGAAATGAATCGTCCGCCTTAGTGGCGAACACTACTAGAATGGATTACCAACAAATGCATCAAGAGATTCTAGGTAACCAATCATGACAGAACCCTAAAGGTTACACGAGACTTCGAGGGTATTACCGAGGCAAGTCAAAAGTCTAACTACCCTCCTTTCCGACCCGAGAATGGCACCCTTACGGGATGACCACTTCACCCCTAGAATCAACCCATAGCTCAAAAACATAAGCATTATTTCCAAAAGTCATAGATGTCCTCAAATCCAAACAAGTCATGAATAAATGGGACGATCTCCCAACAGGATTTGAGTCAAAAACGGGACCCTCTATTGTGCTAGTACTAAGGTGCAGGGACCCAACTATCGAAGCAAGATTTTAAAAAGGATGCGATGTACAAAACAAAGTCCTGACGGGATGATAGAAAGGAAAACCTTTAACGGAAACGTTACCATCCCTCTTAGGTGAGAGTATACAATTGCCCTCTCGACGATCTTGTTCTTTGCCCATGTCCTTGTCCTATAGTACTTAACTACCTTCTTGTGCTGAGCCTTATTCGCCTTAACCACTCCTATCCTTTCTTGTATAACACGGTAACGGGTCTCTTGAGAACTACCTCCATCGCACGAAAAACATTTACGTAGCTAGAAAAGGATTAGTCACAGTTAAAACTACTGTGACTACAGGTGGAGGAAAGAAAGGAAGAGAGATTCAATCAAGGGAACGAAGGATAATGCTAATGGCTTTTTGGGGAATAGCCTTTTTCTTTAAAACTTTTCTTGAAAAAACGCTTCTTTATAAAATGGCTTTGAAAACTAGTTCAGAAGATTTTTGAAAACTTTTTCCCAGTCTGGTAACCTTCTGCTTTGATACCAAATGTAACACCCCACCTCCGCTAGGGTCACTCACAAAGGGAATGCACTAGCTTTGGTGGAGAATTATCTAGGTAAATGTTGACCCGCTTTTTAGTCAAAGCAGTCACACATGGAATCTCTTCTCAACAATACACTCAAACATTGGGAATATCGTCAGAAGACATGAAGTGATTTGGTTGAAATCGCATCACAAACAAAGAATGGCCCGAAACTCCTGCCAGATGACCTTTTTTGGGCCCGAAAACAGCGATTACGGAGCTAAGCTCTGTAACTCTTGTAGATCTCTGAATTAGCTTCAGTTTGAGCTTTGGTTTGGCTCAATCGGACTTACGGTTTGAAAGTTACGCCCGTTTCCGTGAACGCATGCAGAACCGGAAACTTGGAACTTGGAAATTTGGCATCACCCCTAACCGGGTCGGATCGGAGGAGGAGACCCGACCCCCTTGGCAAAATTTTGTACTAGAAACTCCGGAATGCATTTCCTTCGGTTCGGTTCGGACCATAAGACCCGACCCGCCTTGCTCCGCACAGAAGTGCACACCCTGTCTTCGGTTCGGATGCTCCACCCCGGTTCGGATCGGACCCGAACCGATCCGCTTGGACCTGCTGCTGCACTCCAACTTTGACCGCTTCTTAAGGGATAACCGCCTCCTATTTATCCGGATCGGCTGCCACCTGTCTAAGCACGATCTGAAGAGCATTTTCTCCACTACCTCCGGAATTGCCTCAGCGCATGCCACGTCCACCCGATCCGACCCGATTCAGGACTCCCAGCAGCTCCTCTACGCCTATAAATACACCACGAGATGGTCATTTCAAGGGACTTTTCGGCACTAACACCTCCTGACCTCCATTACCAAGTATTCAAGGACTTTGGGTACTCCTCAACTCAATCAAACACGAGGCTATCGTGCATAAATTCAATCTCTTTTCTCCTCTTCTTCATTAGAACACAAGGCTATTGTGTATAATCGAATCTCACGGATTGTGAGACACCATTGTAATTGTAATTCCTCAGGATATGAGAAACTATAAAGTGGACGTAGGCTTGGATTGAGCCGAACCACTATAAAAATCTCGTGTGTTCCCTGTTTTTACTGCTTTTTATCTGTAATCTGTGATTTGTGAGGATTTCACATAGAGCTTGGGTGTTAGGCCCAAATTTCGGTCTAACATTTTGGCGCGCCAGGAAGGGGGGCACACGATACAACTTCTTCTACTAGCTTGAACGGAAGCGGATTATTTGGCTATTGGATCAATGGTCAAGCGAAAGAAAGACGGAACCTTCTCTCGTGCTGAGGACGTTGGCACTGAAGGCACAAGGAACGAGGCAAGCCAGGAGGCTTCCTCTCATGAAAATCCATCAGCATACTTAACCAGAGATGAAATGGATGGCGTTCTCGATGAATTGAGAACCCATATGGCTAGGCAAGATGATCTCCTCCGCAAACAACAGGAGATGATCGACCAATTCTTCGCTCGGATGGAAGGTAGGCCGAGTGGCAACACACAACTCGCTGGAAATAGCACGGAAATAGCCCCAGCAGCAGCTGCAAACCGGATCGGTTCGGATCCGATCCGAACCGAGGGCCAAAATCTGAATTCAACGCAGATGGAAATGGGAGACATTCCCCACCGGATCGGATCGGACCCGATCCGAACCGCCACCTTACATGAGCCTGGGGGCAGCAGCCTCCCCTCTGGAAATCAAGACTTCGCTCCAGCACGACCTACCTCCGCACCGGTTCGAATCGGTAATCCCACACAACTTCAGCATCAAGCTCCCCGGTTCGGAACAGGCGATCCTGATCGGATCGGTACATCCGACCCGAACCGTGCACCCCTCCATAACCCCCCTCGCTTCTCCGAGCCGCAGCAAGGGGGCACCTCCGAACCGAACTGGATGGCCTTCCAAGCTCCCTATACCTCTCTGAACTCTTCTGGGCTCAACGCTGGGGGCACCAGCTCCGAACTAGGCAACTTGCAACAGCTCTTTGAAGGCGACCGGCTCGCCAATCTCATTGAACGCCTTTCGAGAGGCCGCACCTATCAAAACGACATGGATGATGTCAATCACAATCCATTCACACAGGAAATCAGGAATTCCCGCAATCCTCCAGATTTCAAACTTCCACAACTGGAGCCATACAACGGCAGAACGGATCCTACCGTGCATCTCATGCGCTATAAACGGCATATGGAAGTTCAATCGGCGTCGGAAAACGTCATGGCAAAGTGCTTCCCTCTCTTTTTGACTGATATTGCTGCTATGTGGTTTCGGCAGCTAGAATCTGAATCGATCAACAGCTGGAACATGTTGGTCGCCCGCTTCATTGAACAGTTTCGGGTCCACATCGCTCGACCCAAAAATGTCATGTCACTCACTACAATCAAGCAGAGACCCAAAGAAACTCTGCGATCATTTCTGGAAAGATTCAACATTGCAGCAGCATCAGTTGATCGGCCTGAGCCATCTATGGTATTGATGGCGGCAGTATCCGGCGTTCTAGACAACTCGGAGTTCAAGAAATCCTTGTACCGAGACCCACCAAGGAATCTCAGTGAATTCTATCTTGAATCGGATAGGTTTTTGCGTGAAGAAGACGCAACCTCCGAGAAGAAAATTCTCGATGTTAACATGCTCAAAGACGGAGAACCGTCTGATTCTGATAAAGGCAAAGGAAAAGCTGCCGTCAAGAATGACCGCAACGCTCAGCCCCGGAGAGGGCCCAGATATGAAAAGTACACTGAACTCAATGCCCCACTCTCAGACATCTATCTGGACACAAACGGTGACGTCTCCTATCCAAAGCCTCCCAGGAGGGAGCCATCACAAAGAGAACGCGATTCTGGGAAATATTGCGTATTTCACGATATGGACGGTCATGACACAAATGACTGTAGACACTTGCGAGATCTGATTGAGGAACGGGTTAGACGTGGAGAGCTACCCGAGTATGTGAAACAACCAACACCTGTACCTGTGCTGCCACCACCTGCTCCCCGGAGAGGGAATGACCCTGGAACGAGCTCCCATCGGCTCGTCATCAAATGATCTGGATTGGATCACTCTGTGTTTTCGGCATTTCTTAGGATTTAAGATATGTCTCTTTGCTTTCTTTAGGTTTTCCGATTGGCTAAATCGGAGTACACACGTTCGGGGTTAGGATTTAGCTCCAAATCGTGCTCTGCACTCGATGACAAACCAATCAGGATTTTCTTTGGTTTTGTACTTTGAATTGAATAAGGAAGGACTTTCCGAGCATGGATTATGTTTGGCAATTTAAGTATCTTGTCAGGTTGTGGTAGGATTCTCAATCTCAACTAAAGTATGGCTTATACTTATCTCGGACCCCTAGGCATGGATTATGCTTAGGGACAGACTGTCTTGTCAGGTCTTGGCAAGCATAGCTCTATCCCGACATGGGTATGGATTGTACTCACTAGGACTCTTAAGTATGGATTATACTCTGGAACGGCTTATTGTTTTGTCAGGATTTGGCAAAGGAACTCAATAAAACTCGGGTATGGCTTATGCTCAGTTTGAACTTCCTGGTATGGCTTGTACCCGGAAGGTTAGGTCCTTCGTCAGGTTTTGGCAGGATGATTCGAACGTGTCTCGAGTATGGTTTATGCTCAAACAAACGCCCAAGCATGGTTTATGCTCGAAAGTGTAATCGGTTTTGTTAGGTTTTGACATACCTGTTTGCTTTCTCTTCTTCGTAGGTATGAATTATACTTGCAGCTGGTAGGCCCGGCGTGGCCTCGGATTATCCAGAACACATCTTCCTTCATTCAGCAAGATATGTTCTGAGGGGCAAAATGTTGACCCGCTTTTTAGTCAAAGCAGTCACACATGGAATCTCTTCTCAACAATACACTCAAACGTTGGGAATATCGTCAGAAGACATGAAGTGATTTGGTTGAAATCGCATCACAAACAAAGAATGGCCCGAAACTCCTGCCAGATGACCTTTTTTGGGCCCGAAAACAGCGATTACGGAGCTGAGCTCTGTAACTCTTGTAGATCTCTGAATTAGCTTCAGTTTGAGCTTTGGTTTGGCTCAATCGGACTTACGGTTTGAAAGTTACGCCCGTTTCCGTGAACGCATGCAGAACCGGAAACTTGGAACTTGGAAATTTGGCATCACCCCTAACCGGGTCGGATCGGAGGAGGAGACCCGACCCCCTTGGCAAAATTTTGTACTAGAAACTCCGGAATGCATTTCCTTCGGTTCGGTTCGGACCATAAGACCCGACCCGCCTTGCTCCGCACAGAAGTGCACACCCTGTCTTCGGTTCGGATGCTCCACCCCGGTTCGGATCGGACCCGAACCGATCCGCTTGGACCTGCTGCTGCACTCCAACTTTGACCGCTTCTTAAGGGATAACCGCCTCCTATTTATCCGGATCGGCTGCCACCTGTCTAAGCACGATCTGAAGAGCATTTTCTCCACTACCTCCGGAATTGCCTCAGCGCATGCCACGTCCACCCGATCCGACCCGATTCAGGACTCCCAGCAGCTCCTCTACGCCTATAAATACACCACGAGATGGTCATTTCAAGGGACTTTTCGGCACTAACACCTCCTGACCTCCATTACCAAGTATTCAAGGACTTTGGGTACTCCTCAACTCAATCAAACACGAGGCTATCGTGCATAAATTCAATCTCTTTTCTCCTCTTCTTCATTAGAACACAAGGCTATTGTGTATAATCGAATCTCACGGATTGTGAGACACCATTGTAATTGTAATTCCTCAGGATATGAGAAACTATAAAGTGGACGTAGGCTTGGATTGAGCCGAACCACTATAAAAATCTCGTGTGTTCCCTGTTTTTACTGCTTTTTATCTGTAATCTGTGATTTGTGAGGATTTCACATAGAGCTTGGGTGTTAGGCCCAAATTTCGGTCTAACAGTAAACATGCACAGAAATATTACAAGACAGAACATATAAAATAGCGGAAGAAAAAGATGATTTTATTACTTTATGAAAGTAGTAAGGTCTAAAACCTTTTACATCAAAGTGCCATTAAATTACTTACATCGAAACCTGTCTTGCAATAATAAAGAAGCATAAAACCATAGTCATAAATTATTCCCCAAGTAAAACAGTAAAATAGCCATAGCCAAGAAAAGTCCAAGCCATAGATGATGATCTTGAAGCAGAAAATCCGCACTATGTAGCAACATTTCCTCCCTGTAAACCTGGGGGGGGGGAACGGAAGAAAAAGAGGCAAAACAAAACAGGCTCAGTCATAAAGACTGGTAAGTCCTAGCTACTTTCAGCCTAAAAACAGGTAAAGGTAACATGACATGTATAAACTGAAAGTGGACATAAACATGATGACAAGATAAACAGATCAAACTAAGATAACAAGATAAACTCAAGTAACAAGATAACCAAGGTAACAAGATAACAAGATAAACTCGGAATAGCATCGCATGTCTAACGTCCTCTGCACCAACCGTACTAGCATCCTAACTCGTATCATCCCTTCCATGTATATGTATAGTCCCTTGTCGTATATCGTACGGGTTCCATCACGTTATTCTGTACCACTACAATGTAGTGTCACCATCCTTGAAATCGCTCGGACTGCCATCCTTGTTCTGGCCAGATTCCCTTATCATGAATTATCGCGTGTTAAACTAGGATTTACGCCACCTAGGAACACTAGGGATTATGCTACCTATTGGACGTTTTCTAGATTCGATCAAGGTTTATGCCACCTAGGACCACTAGGGATTATGCTACCTATCGAACAATGCCCTTTTTCCACGTAACGATCTAATCGATCGGCTCCCTACAAGTCCTAACTCGTCGTGTGTCGGTGTCATACGGCCCAATCACGAATGTAGCTACTTTGTGCTAGGTCCACCCTAGGGTGTATCAAGCCCTAGGGTGTCAACCACTGACACCATTTCAAGCACGCACAGTGTACAACTACTGGTGCCCATGCCTGCTTTTTCAACTCCGGACTACGTGCACGACTGTAGTCCGCCTGAACCTACAATGGCGCACCAACACAGCCGTCATTCTGGTCGCTTACAATCAGCCCAGTAATCGTGCCCCACCCTAGCCTAGTCCCTAGGGTATCATGATACATCTAACAGGGTTACTGCTGAAAAGGACCGCGTAACTAGGGTTTCCGTCTAGCAGGTTAAGTGTTGTCATCTAAATTCAAGACTTAACCCCTATCAGTCTAGCATGTGAAGTTGGTTAAGTGTGGTCATTCCACTTCGTGACTTAACCCGTCTACATGTCATGTCAAGTTGGCTAAGTGTTGTCCTTCAAATTCATGACTTAGCCCTACGAATCACGTGTCAAGTTGGTTAAGCATATTCCAGCGATTCATGACTTAACCCTATCCCAATCATCCTGTCAAATTGGTTAAGTATATTTAAGCTTAACCCCATCAAATTACCGTGTTAGATTGGTTAAGTATATTCAAGTGATTCGTGACTTAACCCCATCAAGCTACCGTGTTAGATTGGTTAAGTATATTCAAGCGATTCATGACTTAACCCCATCAAGTTATCATGTTAGATTGGTTAAGTATATTCAAGCGATTCGTGACTTAACCCCATCAAGTTACCGTGTTAGATTGGTTAAGTATATTCAAGCGATTCGTCACTTAACCCCATCAAGTTACCGTGTTAAATTGGTTAAGTATATTCAAGCGATTCATGACTTAACCCCATCAATTTATCATGTTAGATTGGTTAAGTATATGTTAACCTAACCCCATCCACTAGTCAAATTATAACGGTTAAGTGTTACCCTTGTGAGTTTACTTAACCTTACCATACATCGCGCTATACTAGTCGGGTGTTATCGAACCATTCAGGTTAAACTAACCCATCCTCTAATCGTGTTATCTGGTTAAGTGTCATCAAATAATCAAGTTCGATCTTACTTAACCCACCCATCCACGTCATATTGGTTGAGTGTCATTAGTCTAATCAAGTTACTTAATCCACCCGTCCATGTCATATTGGTTAAGTATCACTAGTCTAATCGAGTTACTTAACCCACCCGTCCATGTCAAATTGGTTAAGTGTCACTAGTATAATCGAGTTACTTAACCCACCCGTCCATGTCATATTGGTTAAGTGCCATTAGTCAAATCAAGTTACTTAACCCACTCATCTATGTCATATTGGTTAAGTGTCATTATTCTAATCGAGTTACTTGACCCACTCGTCCATGTCATATTGGTTAAGTGTCATTAGTCAAATCAAGTTACTTAACCCACCCATCTATGCCATATGCATTTATTATTTACTAATGCATCAACCTCTCACATTGGACTTATTTGCGGTCACTGGATACACCGGGCGGTTCCGAGCAGAATTACACCGCAAATCCATTCCAACCTCGTGTTCAAGCATTACCACAATCTAATCTTTGCCTACGACCTCTCACATTAGACTATTATTGTTGTGGTCACTGGATATGCCAGGCGGTTCCGGGCAGAATTACACCACAACTCAAGTCTAACCTCGCGTCGAAGGCATCCGTTAGATTGTTAATTACATATATATCACCTAAGTCAAAATCCCCACTTTACATATTACTAAGCATATTCCCAAGTTCCCAATTACATGTCCATCAAAATGTGTACCCAATTCTAGCCACTTCCCATATGTCCAAATCTCGCCTATTTGCATGTATGTCAAGTTTATGCCAATTTACCCAAATCAAGTTCTAGCCAAAGTTACATTTTGTCACGTTCATGCCCAAATAAACCCACATCATGGTTCATGTTCCCAATTCCACTTATGCCTAATTTACATAAGCCCAATCCCTTGATTTAACTTACATAGTCCCCAAAACTCGTGATTTAATTCATATGCCAATTCATGTATGCCCCAAACTTGCAAATTACATTGGCAATACCCCAAATTTCCCCTTGTTCATGTTATGAAATCAATTCTACCACACACCCATGTCCAAATAGGTGAAATCCCAACATTCCCTCGTATACAAACCGCATGTAAATCGTAGTTTAGGCCTAGGTCTGAAATCGACCAAGGTTCATCAAAAGAAAATAAATAGGGGAAGGTAGAAGCTTTGCATAAAACAAGATCCGAGAGAAAAACATCATTACATGCATGACAAGGATATGAAAGAATGATTTGCAACATGCATAGGTCCAAATTAATGTCATAGCAACATCCCCAAAGGTCAAGATCCAAAATGAACAACAATGAGCATGGATCGATTATCATGCATAGATTCAATTTCAACTTTATCGCATGTCATATTCAAGTTATCGTTTCAATCTAAAAGCATCTAGAACTTACAAAGCGTGGCTAGAGAATTATGAGCAAGCATTTGTCGTAGAATGGTGTAGGAATGATGCTCTACTCCCTTGATTTGATGTAGAAAGCTTGCTCCTTTGACATGGATCTAGTTTGAATGCTCAAGCCTTTGAAGTTGGAGATGGAGGCCATGATCAAGAGAGATTTGGGAAGCACTTTGTTGCTAGAATGATTTTTAGTGATTTAGGTTAGGTCTTCGGGTGTTTTTATAGAAGTTAGGACTAGTTTAGGCCCTTAGATTAACCCTAGTTTGGATCTAAACCCTTAAATCTCGTCACAGGCTAGCTGAGTAGACCCAAAGGAGCAAACAGGTGCACCAAGCCAAGATGGCCGACCAGGGAGGTCGACCCCCAGGTCGACACCCAAGTCGACTGGGCAGTCGACCTGGCCTGGGGCAGGTCGACCTGGCCTGGGGCAGGTCGACTCCCCAGTCGACCTGGGGCTGGGCGGGAAATTTTCCCGCCCAATCTGTTTGGAGCTGAATTTGAATTTCGGGCTGAATTTTGAATTTTCTGAAATCTTCTATGGGCCATAACTTAGTCATACGGACTCCGATTTACGAAATTTCGGACTCGTTTCCAACCAGAATTCCGAGACGAACACAACGGCGCAACCCGTTTCGCTTGATTCTTAATTTATAATTTAATTCTTCCCTGATTTCTTGTTTTAACATGTTATAAAATTTGGGTTGTTACAATAGTAGTCACTACTAGTCCTTGATGTGCTTTACTAGCCTATACTTTTTCTTTTTCGAGCAACAGTTCTATTCTTTACAATGCCTATGCATTCTACGTGAATCTTCTACGATTCCAAGATAACCTTCACTATTTACTTTATAGCCTCAAATTTCTTCGAACTTTCTAGGCACTAACCCTTACCTACTCCCTTAATTTTAAAACATGGTTTGGCCTCTCTTTTTTCAAACATCAAAATACTTTTAAGATTAAAACTTGAAAACATCGTAAACTCTTTTGCCAAAACTTTTACAATTTCAAATTCTTAAAAATTAACAGGGGTTAGACTCATAGTGGGCTTCCAACTTACCTAGGCTTTCCTAGACACGCCCATAAGGTCAATTCTCTCAACTATATATATTTTTAATCCATTTTCCTTTTTCTATTTAGTGGGCTCCTCTATGGATCTAGGTTTATATACATATATAATATATTTATATTTTAAAATACAAATACGCTCACTCATTATCTATATAAGGAATCCAAAACCTAAGCTCTGATATCAGATGTAACAACCCGGATTCCGACGGACCGAATTTTTTTCAAAAATCCCAATCCATCGAAACCCGAGTTGGTTTGCTCTGGTATCCTGCAGAAAAGACAGAGACATAAAACATGTCAGAGCTCAGAAAAATATCTCACAACGGAAAGGATAAAATATAATATAATCAAAACATATCCTTACCGTATTATTAATATTGCCTAACCAGTATCCAAAGCTATCATGTCTCTGCCACAACCTAACCTGCGAGTGTGTTATGAGGAAGGAGTCAGCACACAAGTTCTGGTGACTGGATTTAAACTATACATTTTGGATAATCTTACATATACCGTTCAATCATATTTTCTTATTTATTAGATTATTTTGGTTAACAGCACTCAATGCTTACACACACGTCGTACCCATTTACTTCCCAGTGAATTAACCTAATACATTATATGTAGCTATCTCTCAATATTGAGATACACCCCATGGTACCCCACTCGCACGCTCTCCACCGTATCATTGTAGGAATATAGCAGTCCCTAATCCTACGCCCGAATATCGTATGGATTTCTGTATATATGTCAACGCTACGTCTACAAAGAACCACTACTTCTATATTACGTAAGCATTCAGACTGCCATCTTTGAACCATTCGATTGAATGGGGTTCCATCCTTAAATAATGCCCTCTAGTCTTATGATACACCACCCAGAGCGACATGAGTGTACCTAGACTTTCCCACGTACGTATCATCAATCGTTCTCGATGTCTATTGCACATGTTCTCTATATGTGCGCCCAAGTCCCGTGGCAGGGCTAATCAAGAAACATAGAACTCGGTAAGGAGCTTTCAGATATCTGCCGATTGCAGATGCTAAGGTCCGCTTTTACAGTGGCTGTGGTCCCACTAGACCCCTCCCTTAACTAATGAAAGGCACCCAAGAATATGAAGAATGAGAACTTAACCCCGGCCCCCTATGCGCTTCAAACTTATTGGCCAACCTCACCCACAACTAGATAGCAAAGTATATGGTTTTTTGGAGTTCTCCGCCTTTCCGCTTTACGTACTGACTAAAGATGGTGGGTAGACGACGAGTTGCTATTACAGGGCACTAACTGGTCTCGCTGAATCACGCTGATCCATCTTAGTCTTTTGATTGCCCCTTATTATTGCAATCAAGGCATAATCATTGGTTCACCTATGCAGACCTAACCTCCGTGAGTACATGCGGATCATCTGCCACTCACAGAGGAATACCAAGAGTACCCTACGCCCCTGGAAGTCGCGTGCTTCCCCTTCCAGTCCTTTGGAGCCGTAAAATAATCAGATGAATGTGCGCTCCCCTCGTGCTTTATAACTCCTCGATGATCTACCCTGTTGGGTTATTTACCCTCAACCGTAGGGACAGGTCTAAGCGCCTTACTTTAGCATGTTGTTAGACCCTATGTCTAAACATTCTTTTACATGCTTGTCTCACCACACCAAGTTTCCAGTTAACTTGGTTATTCCAATTCATATTGAATTCTTATTCAAATTACCAAGTTTCTCTTGCTTATTAATTTCAGTCGTACAACTTAATTCATTTAAGTTTATTAATAAGCTTACAACATGTTATTCTCTAGATTGTGGCCCAAGGTCTGTGATCCACAATCCCTTTTATATTCTTATTTGATTTCAATAACATATTTTACTTAATATGTAATTAAGTATATCTAATTCACATGTTTCCAATTAACATGTCACTTACCATTTATGATTAAATATAACTTATTTCATTTCATAAGTGTTCCTCATCCTTTCTCTTTTAATCATAATTCCACTTTACGTCATCAACACGACTTACCGTTGTTTACTTATTAACTTAGTTCTATTAACTAAGACCCAATAATAAATTTCTCTACCAATTTATTATAACCTATGTTATAATTTCCCCTTTTCGCTAGGACAAGTCTAAACATGTTATTCTTACCGACGGGGTTCAGACTCCCAGACTATTTAATTTATAATTAAGTACAGTATATTTCCCCCCTTTTCTTAACTGGTTTTAGGTTTTCCCCTTTTCTAATTACTTAATTTACAATTAAGTGTCACTTAACTTAATTCACCAGTTATCCCATTCCCTTACTAGTTTATTATAACATAAGTAATAATATTCACTTGTCCGTAGGACAAGTCTACCTTATACAACATTTTCATTAATGTTATTTATTTATAATAGGTTATTATCATTTCCCTTTTAAACCATTTACTGTTATAAACCATTATTCTTAATTCTCTGTTCTTTATTATATTAAGGAAAACACTTCATGCACCTTATCAGTTCGATAAAAGGAATCAATGATTTATTTTCATAACGTTTTCCCATTCAAATCCATGGTAGCAAGTAATTTCTTTACTTTTCTATATTTATTGTGGCTTACTTGTAACAACGTTTTCAGAAATAATTCATTTAGGGAAATACATCACGTTTCCCTCTTATCACACTAACTCAGTTCATTACATCCCTTCCTTTCTTATTTTCTGAGTTCGACATTTAATTACCATCCTTGCCATTTATTCATATCTTGTTATACACACACACACACACACACACACATATATATATATATATATATAAGCACTAGACCTTATATATATATAAGCACTAGACCTTTCACATTAAGCCTACACTTGTGCACGCTGGATTTGCCGGGCGGGTCTTGGCAGACTTCTACCACAAGCTGACTTAACCTCGTGCCTTAGCACATGTTGTTAATTCTTGCACTTATACCTCTCACATTAGGTTCAACATTAGTGGCTGCTGGATATGTCGGTCGGGTCCAGGCAGGCTTCTGCCACTAATGCAACCTAACCTCGTGCCATAAGTGTATTTACAATTTCTAATTTTAATCCTAGGCATAATCATTTTCATTCAATCACTTATGTTCATATCAAATTGCGCTTCCAAATTAAAATCTCAAAACATAATATATGTTATGTTCATTACATGAAAATTTTAGACATATTATCCTTTTTACTATAATATAGTTTACAGTAATCTAATTTACATGTCATCCAGTTTTTGCCTATATTTTGTCACATGTCATTTTCAACATATGTTTAATTCTACTAGGACATGTAAACATTCAGTCGGGTAATTATTTTAACATGTCGTTCAATCAATAATATGTCCCAAGAAAGCACGTAATTACAATCACTAAATTGGTTATTCATATCCTAACAAGTTTATTTTCTCCAACATGTAAACATTCAATAACTTAGCCAATTCAGCATAGGAATTTCCTGATATATTCATATCAACATTCCAATTCGTTACAACAGTAATTTATAACTAAACTGGTCATTTCACAATTTATTAAAAAGGGGAATTCTAAACAATAGTCATAACATTATCTAAAGGCTATAGCTTAAACCCACTCACCTTTAAGCTTTCCCCAAATTTTGGATTTGATCCGTTCTATCATCTATGGTTTTCCTTTTTCCTTTAATTTGATTCATGACCTAATGGTCATGGATTTATTATTTCATGAAAAGAGAAGGAAAAGAGAAATAATTTAAATATATTGGTTCTTAGAGGTTTACCTTGCTTTTATGATTCAATATTCTTTTTTTAGTAACGTTGATTCCCTCTTCCAGATCTGAAATCATAATCCTCCTCGGCTAACATTTTAATTTCAGAATTGATTTGAGAATAGAGAGAGGGAGCCATGGCAAAGCTCTAGCGTAGCTGCTGAATTATGATGTTTAGGGTTAGGTCTAGGGTCTTGTTTATAGGTGCTCAAGACCTTATCGTACACGCAGCGCTGAGTCAGCATTGAACCCAGTTAAGAAAATAGTCCAGGTTCGCAGATGAATATAGCCAAATCTTATTGTACATGCAGTGCTGAGTCAGCATTGGGTCCCACAAGCTGTTTTGGCGCAGAAATTTGAATTTCGAATGTTTGAATTATTTTGGCGTAGAAATTTGATTTTCGAGCTTTTGAGTTTCTGGAATTTATTTAACTGTTTTATTCACATGAAATATTCTTATATATATACAATTCCTCTACCGACCATTTTACGCGTATATATATACGCACAATTTTCGTTTTATTTTAAAAATTCAAACGATGTTGCATTATTATTTGATTCTTGCCATATATCATTGACTGCAGCCTTATCTTGAATTTTATTTTTTGTATATATATATATATATATTTATATATTTATGCATGCATATATATATATATATATATATATTCTCATATATATACATATATTTTCTTCATTTCCTTATATGTACGTTCTTAACCTTTCAAATTTTGAATTTGTATATGTACATATATTTCCATGTTCAGTTGGCCCTTTCTAAAAAAAAAAAAAAAAAAGAAAAAAAAATTGGCCCCGCCGAGGTGTAGATCCCCGACCTCCACGTTACAAATCCAATGCCTTAAACAATCGAGCTATGAAGTCTTTTGTTAATAAGTTTTAGAACAATGATAATTATTGTTCTCTCCTTACTTCTCTTTTTCATGTTAGTTACAATACTTAAATTAAACCATTGCATGAATCTTTTTCTTTTAATGTTAATGCATTATGTTTGCAAATCAGTGCATGCAACATATTTACATTGCATGCAACCAATCCTTTCTTTCTTTCTTTCAATGCATGCATTACATTTTTTTTCATTGCATGTATTATTACATGCAATCCTTATTTTATTCTCTATTTTATATTTTAATTTGTTTGTGTGTGTGTGTGTGTGTGTATATACATACATATATATATATATATATATATTTCTCTTCTGCGTATACAAACTTCTAGGCTTAATAACTTCTTCATATGATGTCAGTTTTATGCAAAGCAGGTATCTATCTTGACCAGAATTACGAGATGAACGCAATGGCGTAATCCGTTTTACTTAATTCTCATTATTTAATTTAGTTATTCTTATTTTATTATCTTAAAAATACAGGGTGTTACATTTTGTGGTTGTGATTCATTATATACACTGTGCATATATGCATGTTGGTTGTAAAATTGGATGTATACTAATTAGTTGTGTAGTTCAAGATAATTAGACACTGCCACCATGACTTAGTCATTGGTAAAATTTTAGGATGAAATTTCATTTAAGGATGGGAGAATGTAACAACCCAGAATTTTAGTGATAATCAATTTAGTTATCTAATTAGATTTCCAAAAATGGATTTTTCGTAAACGATGGAATTTGACCATAAAACTTACACTGTTGTGTTCATGATGAAATTTAGGCCAATTTTCATGTTTGGAACTTCGCGAATAAAGTCAGTATGAAAAATTACAGACGAAATATGAAAATAGGCGGAAAATAAATAAAACATAATAAATACATAAGGGGTAATGAATACTATGTCCCCACACCACTACTAAGTCGACCCAGGTGTCCAGCCAGGTGATCGAATGCTAGATTGACCCCTGGTCGATCCTGACAGTGGCAGCTAAGGTTTATATATATAGCTTATTATATATGGACTGACGGATCTTTATAAAATTGAATCTAACGGCTTAGAGTCATTTCCATACCTATAAATAAAGGGCTGGACCCACACATTTTTTCTCATATTTTCTGGAAGAAGCAGCGAAGCTCTGTTATTCCTAATTATCTAGTATCTTGTAAATTCTAAATTATAAATATATTCAAATCAAATAAACAAGGATTGGAGATATTGAATCCAGATCTGTGCAAAAGGGTACCTTCTACGAATAGGTAATTTATATTACTAATTTTCCTTCTTCGTTTTATATTCTTCTTTCAGATCTAAAAATCTAAACATGTGTTTGTAAATCCCTTTTGTAAACAAATGTAGATCTATATGGTTTGGGAATTGTAAGCCTAAAAGATTGGTTCAGATTTAGTTTGGATAGCTTTTAGGTGAATAAGAAACATATTCATTGTTTATAATAATTTATATAATTCATTTGCGCAGAATCTGTTATATGCCTACGAGTTTATCAGATTTGTTTTTCTTGTCAAATTTGAAATATTATGAACGCAATTTAGATATGGATTTGTAGGCTTCTTAGTTTACTATTTTATATTGCCTATAATTTATCTTGGATTTTTGTGGTTATTGTAGACAACCCTAAATCTGGAAATCAGTCTCGAAATATTGTCAGATTTGTAGTGTTGTTATTCCAGATTTACAGGATTTAGGTGTAAACTTATGTTTTTTGCAGTTTTGATTTTTAAATATAAAACTACTCATGTATTCGATATTGTTTAGGGTTTTATTGGATTATTGTATTTTTTCTGTTAGCTCTTTTTGCATTTAATGACATTATTTGAAATCTACAAAAAACATAAATAAATCAAATAAAAAGAGATATGCAAATTCACGTAGTTTTGTGCATAATTTGCAACATCTAATCTAAATAAAATATTAATCTATTTCCTTGTGATTTGAAATATGTCAATTTCCTCTTTTAAATAGTTTCGGCAAAATTTACAATAACTACAGAAAATAACAACTTTTTATATGATTTTGAATCTTAAATAAGATTAAACACAAAAGCGGTTGTTTTGGTCATTAGTTTATATAAAAACATATATAGGAAAAAGTAATAAAAATAAAATTAGCAACTATGTTAATTTCGTACTTAAAATATAAATATAAACATATATATAATCTTATCCGTCCAAATCTACGTAAATAACGCTATTATACTATATTAATAATCGTTCGTTGTCATGTATTCGAATTTAAACAGTTTCCATTTTATGGGAATAAACGCGAAAATATAACCCCTTAAATGGAAATAGATATCATGTATGTTATAATATTAAATGTGGAATTGATTTGCTATAAATTAGTGAGTCATGAATAAGGTAATATATATTATAACCATATTTGTTTAGGGGAAATGAATTGAATAGGAATTAAATGCCTAATTTGTTATAATTTAATTTGTGATGAATAGGTATTATAACTCCAAATAGGGAAATTAATAAGTAATATATATATATATCCCAAACATTTCTATATTAATTTAATTCCATTTGATTCTTACTTGAATATATATATATATATATATTCAAGTAAGAATCAAATGGAATTAAATTAATATAGAAATGTTTGGGAGTTACAAATATTAAATTAGAATCTTAATGAGACCGATATAAATGACATTTAATAGGATACTTAATGCCTTAGGAAATATGACCGTCAAGGTCATAAACGACAGAGAGTCTTAAATAGAAACAATAAATGGAATTAAAGGGGATTAATGAGAATTGATTGTCGTAGTAAATGCTAAGTCTAATAACAACATAAAAAAATTAAACATCCTATGATAGAAAGTTATAGGCTTTCCTTATTTTATTTCAGTTAATTTAGAATTAATATAGTTAAAAATAAGGATTGGACTTAGTAGGTTAATGGTGCAAGGTCAATTGCCTTATTCGACAGAAATCAACACTTTCCAACAGTCATATATATATATATATGGTGTGTATATATATATATATATATACACACAACTGATGTGAGATATCATTAACCATAGGAACCCGTGTGCATAGCGAGAATTATTTTCTAAAATGAGTTTACTTCAAGCATTGAGGTATTAAGTGGCTGTACGGCCCGCCTCCCTTCAAAAAGAAGAAACCATCAAGAGAATAATCCGTAAGCATAGCATGCTTGGGGATTTGAGGTATTAAGTAGTTAGATCGACCCTTAAAAGGGTATTAAGTGATCACGTTGCTCACCTCCCTATAAATAAGAAGAAATAAACGGCTAAACGGGTACGATTTCGGTAATCTTCGCAAAGATCTGCTTCCTCTTAGTCGTAAGTGTCTAGAGAGAGTCCACCTTAGGATTAGGTATTAAATGACCGTTAAGGAGGTACCATGGGTCTGCCTATCATGTAGGAAGTATTAAGTAGTTAGGGGGTTATCTAATCATGTCAGCTAGACAGTAACATGAGGGTTCACCAGGTGGGTCTTAAATAGTGTCGAGCTCCTATCTAAACCTGATATTAAGTGACTGCTTATATCTCTTACCTTATATGACCATTAAATGACCGTTAAGGAGGTATCATGGGTCTTCCTATCATGCAAGAAGTATTAAGTAACTAGGGGGTTATCTAATAAGGTCAGTTAGATAGCAACATGAGGGTCCGCTAGGAGGGTCTTAAACAGTATCGATCTCCTACCTAAACCTGATATTAAGTGACTGCTTATATTTGTCGCCTTATATAGGGTTTGGGAATATGCGTGAATAATGGAAGCTTTAGATTAGTAGGAATTAGTAGCTATCATCCTCTAATTTATAGTTGCGTGTTGTAAACCACCTAGTAAGGTATTAAGTGATCCAAAGATCCGTCTTTTTGTTATATCTTCAATGAGGTCTTAAGTGGCCATATATATAGATATCCCACTTTCTTATATATTAATAGTAGTTAAAGAGGACACCTCTTAGTTGGTTTGTTGGTAGGCAGTTTAAAGGTTTTATATTTATGCGTAAAAGTTCTGTCTCGGTATTGCATTAATATTATCTTGGATAGTTGATCGTTGTGTGTAAATCGTTACAAGATAGAATTGCCAGTCTTCTTAAATATATGTTTTGGTGGAGACCAAACATGATACATTTGTGTATTGTAGACAGTGTTGTATATATTCTACTCACCAGGACTTGATATTCTGACCCCTCTTCTTATAGCAACTCTCAGGTTTATCTCGGGGAATGTAGGTCTTAGCAAGTGTTCAAGGTTGATTTCGAGTTCTTGTTCTTTCATGCTCGATATCGGTATGACGATTTGCTTTAAGGTAGTTGTCTTAGTCAATATTAGTTATCCTACCTTGTGTCCATTGTGAGTTAGTTTTATTGTACTTTGATTATACTCATGCTCATTTATTTGCATGTATCAGATTTATACTCTTTATGCTTGAACGAGTTTGAATTTCGATTTTCGTTAAAATTCGGGTTCGAAAAAGTGTGAGATGTTAAGTTGTTAGGCTTCAACCAAAATCTTTATGGTCCAAAAAAACTCATTGCACTACTAGAAAATGTGCAAAATAGTGACGCCAATTTCTGATAACTTTGACGCCATTGCAACGCCAAAAAGGCGGGGCGTCGGAATGACGTCACAAATTGTTGTAAATATGCGTAGCTATTCTGCACCTTTTCTAGTAGTGTTGTTTAAATTAAGTTAATCAAACAGATTTTTGTAGTTCAATAGAAACTTGGTATATAGGTTAAGTTGTAAACCCGATGTTCAACATATCAATTCAGTCAAACTAGAATGGTACTCCGTACTTGTATATAAGTAGCATCTATGTTACTTTATATCAATTCAGTCCAAAAACCCACTATTCAGTGTTATGAGCATGGCACTACGTCCTATTGGTGGGAGCAGATCGCCTGAACCGGGGACTCCATGGTCCTTTGGTCCGGACCAATCAGATTGTTCCATTTCGGGGCAATTTGCAATTTGTCTCCTGAATTCCAACCGAAAGCCAGGGATCAAATTGCAAATTATCTCGAAATGAAGCAATTTTATTGGTCCGAACCAGGGGATCGGGGGGTCCCGGTCCAGACTATTCCATCCCCCTATCGGTATACTTATGCATTCTTCATCATTTCTAACCACCTACATGACTTGTTCTTGTGGTTGTGATGTATCTCAGTCAAGCTCTTTTTGCACAGAAATTATATTGAATGTAGGGCAAGTATATTATTGTCCACATCCAAAAGATATTTGAAACCAAAACCTATGTAATGTTTGAAATTTACCATGGTTCCATACCAGCAAGGAATAATTAGGTCAATTATTGTTGTGGTGATAGATGAAATGACTCCAAGGGCCCTCCAAAAAGTTGCAGGTCTTGCATGCATCATCATCCAATAATTTATGCACATCTGCTAATAGTTTCAGCATCCTATGCAAGAAAAAGAGTGGAACATCATCTTTTTCCTTTCTAATTGTTAAACCAGTCAGATTTAACTTGTATAGGATTTTACATAATGCATTGAACGTACAAATTACACTTCATTTAGCACACATTTTGCACTAAATGTGAGCTGTCTATTGCTACATAATGGGAGCCAGATTCAACTTGAAACTGTACCCTACATGTTTTGATTTTATGGAAGGATAATTTTAAAACTGTTGGTAAAATGATTACACCAAAATATTCTCTGATACCCAGCATATGTTTCAGGATACTGTCATACTGAAAACCGAATAATTTACATTCTTATCTTTATGTAAATACAATACTCCTTAATACACCATAGGATGCCATCTTTTAGTTATTATGTTCCCATTCAGAATCACATATATAATATTTTAGATTCAATTATCTTCAGGGGTGAAGATTCTTGTAAAAAAGAAGAAGAAAAGAACTGCAAGATCTACTGCACAAAAGCAGTCTGTAAAAAGTTCAGTCCACATCTTGGAAAATATTTCAACCAGACAAATAGTTATGTAGGACTCTGAAAAAAGGATACTTTTTATTAAAAACAAAGAGGAAAAAGTTAGTGGTCTCAAGCAGAGAAAGGAACAGTCAATCTCAACCTTTGAATTTTCGTTCAAACTATCCAGATTGTTAGCAGAGAATATAAGAAGAAAACAATAGAAGCTAAGCTAGACATACACTACAAAATGTCTTCTTGCTTTCAGTATCAACCAATCTTCTTTCTTCTTCTCCTTCTTAATACAGCACGGCTAATTAATTCAGCAAATCAAGTGAGTTTACTTACCTAACCATCATTGTGATATATAAAACTTCAAAAGTTCACTTCTTTTTTTTTTCCTTTTTCGTTTCGTTTTATGCAGGAAAATGAAGGACTGAAGCCATTAATGGTTGAAGGGAAGATTATAAAGAGAAGAGAGTTGCATGGCAGCTTTCAGATATGTGCACCATGTACGTGCTGTGCAGGTGCACCGAATAGAACATGCATTGGATCGCCTTGTTGTTATTCTATTACTTGCAATGTGCCAAACAGGCCATTTGGAGAATGCTCTTTTACTCCTAAAGCTTGTAATTGCATGGGTTGTAATTAACCTTTGCTGCCTTTTCAGGAATGGAATGATATTTAATTTGTTGATTTCAATTTGTGGGTTGATATAGTTCAAACTTTGATCCGCAAGTTGATAGATGTAACTTGTTGAAGTTCCCATCAGATGTAATGTCCATTTAGCTGATTTTATTCATTTCTTTTCTTCTTTGATTTATTTTTAATTTGAAAAATTATTGTTATGTTCACACTGTTAGAAACAGTATGAACAAACTGGTACTGTGTTACAACATTGTAATTTTGAACAAGCTTAGACCACTGAATAATCATAAGATGGATGGTCCAGTCAATTTGATGCATTTTTGTAGTCTTCGTTTTGCTAGGTAAATTAGAATCTGTGACTTAAATAAATGATTTAAAGTATTTGGTTGATAGTTCCGTACTCTCTTGTTTTTTAGCTATGGTGCGCCTTTTTTTCTCTTTCTTTTAACTTTTTTTTAAAAGATAATTGTCATACAGCGTTTTGATTTTTAAACTGCCAAGTTAATGTTCGCGTCCGCGTCGGACGCTTCTGACGCATCGATGTGGGGTCCAACCATTTGCCTCTTCCAGTCGAACTGTTCAAAAGTTAGCTTTCGCATCCGACGCGGCAACGCGTCCGACGCAAGCCAACAGCTATTTTTTTACCCTTTTTATACATACCATACAAATAACACATACAAATAATTACTAAAATAATAACTTTACTCATTTCAGTTTATCCCTTTCAGTTTACCCCTTTCGTAAAAAAAAACACATTCTTCTTTCATAACAATTTTCTTTCAAATAACCCTTCAAAATACCTCTTTCATTTTCCCCTTCCCGTTCAAAATCAAACAGACCCTTAAAAATGATTGATACGGAGGAACAACAATATACTGTTTGCATGCTTACGCGGATAATTCTAGGAAATATTTTTCTTTTTTACACGCTTATTTATATATTTTTCCATAAGTGAGGAATGATTTATTTGCAATTATTGTTCATTTTATGTGAAAAATGTTTATAATTGTTTCAATTTTTGGTTCAGCAAATATACGTTGTATGGTCAATTTTTATCAAGCTTTGGCGTCCAAAGCCCCATCGTCTCAATGGACAAACGCAACTAGACAAACATCGCATATGCCTACTTCTCTACATAAGAACCACTCCAATAAAATACTCCTTTCATAAAGATACATTTTGATAGAACATGAGCTTTTGAATGATTTTTAACAGCGAAATGAAAACAAAGTGAATAAATTTCAAAATTGAATTCATCAACCATTCTTTTATTACAACAAATTTCATTGGGAGTGAGCGTTTGGTCGGTTTTAAAGTAAAAAAATTCAAATCGAATTAAAACCGAAAATTTTCAATATCAAACCGAAATAATTTCGGTTAATTCGGTCGGTAACCGATTTAATCAAAGTTGAAAGATATGTTATTGTTAAAATGATTAATTCACTCAAAGTAAAACCTGAATTTATGTTTGGAGAAATTATGTTTATTAGATTTAATGCTTACAATAGAAGTTGACTTATCTTTAACATACTCTTTTGTATTTTATCACTAGGCCAATTATTTAAAATACAATAATGTCATATAATTGCATAATACGATAAAAGTTCAGTTAAACCGATAACCAAAAAAATATACTTTACAAACCAAATTCAAACCGATTTAGTTTTAAAACTGAACCGAACGGAACGAAATAAACTGGTTCGGTCGGTTAACTCCGTTCTAACCGAGTATTGCTCACCCTTAGCTCCAGTACAAGCAACATGCATTGGCTCACCTTCCAACTCTAGTATTAGTTCAACAAGTTATCGTATGGATGATAATGAAAAGTTGTATAAAATTTATAGCTGAATGCACGAGAAACTAATGAAAAAATCTTGCACAAATTTAAATAATTTGAACACAAACATTGTAAAATTTTGTAAAAATATGTAAATGTGATTGCTTGTGCTCAATGTCTTGGATAAGGAGGAAAAATTGATTTTAGTGAAGCGATAATAATTATTATACATCCTAACAACAGAGATTTATTCAGTGCTCTTAACAACGACTTAACAAAAAATTATTGATTGTCATTAGCAGTTGCGAAAAAGCGACACGCAATTAAAGAGTACCAAAGTTAATTGATAAATTAAGATAGTGGCAACAAATTAAGGATTTTACTAGAATTGTATTTAATTCAGTGATAGTATCTAGGGCTGTTATTGTATTGGTTATCGTTACTATTTGGCAAATACTATTACCGTGCCCTTTTTACGGGTAAATTATAATTACTTACCGTTACTGTTACCGATCGACTGATATACCGATAATCTGGTAACCTGTTACCCTGATAATAGTAAATTACCATTTGTCCATCAAAGTTGGTATATTCTTGACATGTTTTCTATACACAATGCATCTTTATTATACTATACATAGTGTTAGTTAATAAAAAAATATAAATGAGAAAGAAAATAAGTGTACCTGAAATTTTTTCACCTTATTATTGAGCTAAATTCAATTATTTATTTGGTTTTAAATGCATGTAATAAAGCATATTAGATGATTATGCATATATTTTAAATTGACTGGTAAAATTACCGTTATCGTTGGTATTGAAAATTTGTTACCGGTAGTTTACCGTTAAAAATGGTAAACTTATCGTTACCATACCATTTTAGTTGTTATATCGATTTCAATCAAAAATGGTTACCTATCGACTGGTAATGGTATGATAATAATGATTTTACCGTTACCATAACAGCCCTAATAATATCTAAGTGTTTTATTATTATTATTATTATTATTATTATTATTTTAAAGGCATTTGCATGTAATTTAATCTCCATGTATACTGTTATTCTATTTTAACTCAAAATATATTATACAATAAAACAAATAATTAATGAGCTATAAATCAGTTAAATTAAACTTCGCAACTTACATGTTATGCTTTAATATCTCGTTCAAATTTCTCTTTCATTTATAGACACAAACACATTTCTCATTCATTCAACTTTATCGTTCAAATATGTTTTATTGCTTCCATCACCTGATTTTATTTTTAAATATGTTAAAAATATGACTTCTATTGCTTGGTTTATGACATGTGAAACATATCATCTATGATCTATCACCTGATTTTATTTTTTGTTCATTCCTAGAAAATGCATGACATATGCAGTTTTCAAAATATGTTTTGTTTCGGCATTTTATATTTTGATAAGAATATGCAGTTCTTAGCTATGTTCAACCTTATTATGTGGTCGCATTTTGAAGGAATACGTTTTTATTTTTTGCTTTCTATTTTATGTACGTGTAGGGTGTTAATCTCAGAACTCAGAAGTGCAAATCGCTTTGTGCGTCCAGCTAATCACAACACAAGCTATTTTTAAAAAAAGGCACTTTACCTCATTGTAAAATTTATAACATTTTTGTTGTTGTTGTGATTGGCTGGGCACTTCCTACTCCAACGACATGATATAACGTGGACCTGCGCTTGAACTGATCTTTGGTCATAGTTCTAATAATAGATGAAACATTTCTTATCTGGTATCATGTGAAAAGATGTTCATTGATCAACTATTCCTAATCAAAGCTGGAAACACTGTTTTATCTAAATTCATCATCACTTGCTGATGCTAAAACTTCATGTTTCTTTCTTTGTTGCTTTGGACAATTAGCCATGAAGTGCTCTTTCTTCTTATTGTGAAAACAAGGCTCAAAGGTCCCCTAGACTCATGAACGAAGCCAGTGGGAGGGCTAGTGGGGGTGGCGCTGTTATGAAAACTGCGTCTTTGCGGAAGCGACCAGGATCTTATTCATCAAATTACTTAAAGATGATTTCTATGGAAACAAACACGGATATGAAATCACACACACAAACACAAGATATTCCACCCAACCACCCTCTTTATTGATTCACAAAAACAAATTTTGTTTACACAAACTGGTTCAACAACCAACAATAAACAAAATTATAAGAATCAATAACTTTATTGAGAAAGAGAAATAATATCTAGATGACTACAACTCTTGTTGGAGGACGAGAACAATGAAGAACGACAGCTAACCCTTGGATTAACTGGAGGCACCAATCATCTCTAGGGCACCAAGCCCTAGAGGCACGCAGCCGCCACTCTATTCGATCATACATTAATCCAACCCAATGTGCTGCTTTTATAGGAGAATAAAAGGTCTAGGAAAAATATCCAATTTTCCTCTTAGAGATATATTAGGAATATATCCCCTCAATACTTGCAGATAAGTCACAGAAAGACCGGGTCAAAATCCAGCAATAAATCCACTCAGACGCCAAACTGCTCCTTCTAACCTTCTTTCTGTTGCTGCATCATCTCCTCTACCGCCAAGCACATCCACGCCTCGTCTCTATCAACATATGTGATTTTATGTCACAAATCACAACACTCCACCTTGATATGAAATCACATCAACAACAAGTCAACCGACTTCCATGGACATGTGAAATCACCATCACAATGCTCCACCTTAATCTGAAATCATATCAACACTCCAACAATCACCAAACAAGTCATCTAGCTTCTTCAACGACACCTTTTCTCAATTAAACCAACCTCGATTTCCGGACAACGAGATACACCCAGTCGATTTGAAAGGACTACGACCACACCTCAATTACAAACACAACTCACCGCCTGCAAAAGATGCATCTATCACCTGAGCTGCACCGTGCATCAACCAACGGTCTAAAAGCGTTTGTAATTCCACAACAACACCCGTCTACCACTTAATCTGAGCTCCTTCCTTGATCACTCCGGATCCCTCGAGCATCATCAACGTGAAGACCCCTGTAGAACACATCAGCAGTGACCAAATTAACCTCTCCACCTTGTTGTGGACTAGGTTCTTCAACCGTCACTCGCCTGCCACATCGACACCCGTCTACCACTTGACCTGAGCTCCTTCCTCGATCACTCCTGATCCCTCGAGCATCATCAACGTGAAGACCCCTATCGGAAACATGAACCGAACCACCAAGGTATAGGCAAATCAAACCAATTGCCAACATCTTCGTCTTCTTCCATCTTCCCCCATTCACATCTGAGGGCTCCTCTTCATCTCCATCAACCAAACAATTGGGGTCTTCAAATCCCCAATCAAAATTAGTCATCACCAACAACGGCATCATATCCGACGTCAAAAAAAAAATTCAATTTTTTTTCCAATAAAAAATCAATTTTTTCCGAACAAAAATCAACTTTTCCAATCCAAAATCACTCTAAGTTTTGCGATGATCTAGCTCCGATACCAACTGTTATGAAAACTACGCCTTTGCGGAAGCGACCAGGATCTTATTCATCAAATTACTTAAAGATGATTTCTATGGAAACAAACACAGATATGAAATCATACGCACAAACACAAGATATTCCACCCAACCACCCTCTTTATTGATTCAAGATATTCCACCCAACCACCCTCTTTATTGATTCACAAAAACAAATTTTGTTTACACATACTGGTTCAACAACAAACAATAAAAAATTTATAAGAATCAATAACCTTATTGAGAAAGGGAAAGAATATCTAGATGACTGCAACTCTTGTTGGAGGAGGAGAACAATGAAGAACGACGGCTAACCCTTGGATTAACTGGAGGCACCAATCATCTTTAGGGCACCAATCCCTAGAGGCACACAGCCGCCACTCTATTCGATCATACATTAATCCAACCCAATGTGCTGCTTTTATAGGAGAATAGAAGGCCTAGGAAAAATATCCAATTTTCCCCTTAGAGATATATTAGGAATATATCCCCTCAATACTTGCAGATAAGTCACAGAAAGACCGGTCAAAATCCAGCAATAAATCCGCTCAAATGCCAAACTGCTCCTTCTAACCTTCTTTCTGTTGCTGCACCATCTCCTCTACCACCAAACACATCCACGCCTCGTCTCTATCAACATATGTGATTTTATGTCACAAATCACAACACTCCACCTTGATATGAAATCACATCAACAACAAGTCAACCGACTTCCATGGACATGTGAAATCACCATCACAATGCTCCACCTTAATCTGAAATTATATCAACACTCCAACAATCACCAAACAAGTCATCTAGCTCTTTCAACGACACCTTCTCTCAATTAAACCAATCTCGATTTCCGGGCAACGAGATACACCCAGTCGATTTGAAAGGACTACGACCACACCTCAATTACTAACATAACTCACCGCCTGCAAAAGATGCATCTATCAACTGAGCTGGACCGTGCATCAACCAACGGTCTAAAAGTGTTTGTAATTCCACAACGACACCCGTCTACCACTTGATCTGAGCTCCTTCCTCGATCACTCCGGATCCCTCGAGCATCATCAACATGAAGATCCCTGTCGAACACATCAGCAGTGACCAAATTAACCTCTCCACCTTGTTGTGGACTAGGTTCTTCAACCGTCACTCGCCTGCCACATCAACACCCGTCTACCACTTGACTTGAGCTCCTTCCTCGATCACTCCTGATCCCTCGAGCATCATCAACATGAAGACCCCTGTCGGAAACATGAACCGAATCACCAAGGTATAGGCACATCAAACCAATTGCCAACATCTTCGTCTTCTTCCATCTTCCCCCATCCACATCTGAGGGCTCCTCTTCATCTCCATCAACCAAATAATTGAGGCCTTCAAATCCCCAATCAAAATTAGTCATCACCAACAGCGCCATCATATCCGACGTAAAAAAAATCAATTTTTTTTTCAACAAAAAATCAATTTTTTCCAAACAAAAATCAATTTTTCCAATCCAAAATCACTCTAAGTTTTGCGATGATCTAGCTCCGATACCAACTGTTGTGAAAACTGCGCCTTTGCGGAAGCGACCAGGGTCTTATTCATCAAATTACTTAAAGATGATTTCTATGGAAACAAACACAGATATGAAATCATACGCACAAACACAAGATATTCCACCCAACCACCCTCTTTATTTATTTACAAAAACAAATTTTGTTTACACACACTGGTTCAACAACCAACAATAAACAAAATTACAAGAATCAATAACCTTATTGAGAAAGGGAAAGAATATCTAGATGACTACAACTCTTGTTGGAGGAGGAGAACAATGAAGAACGACGGCTAACCCTTGGATTAACTGGAGGCACCAATGACCTCTAGGGCACCTAGCCCTAGAGGCACGCAGCTGCCACTCTATTCGATCATACATTAATCCAACCCAATGTGCTGCTTTTATAGGAGAATAGAAGGCCTAGGAAAAATATCCAATTTTCCTCTTAGAGATATATTAGGAATATATCCCCTCAATACTTGCAGATAAGTCACAGAAAGACCGGGTCAAAATCCAGCAATAAATCCGCTCAAACACCAAACTGCTCCTTCTAACCTTCTTTCTGTTGCTGCATCATCTCCTCTACCGCCAAGCACATCCATGCCTCATCTCTATCAACATATGTGATTTTATGTCACAAATCACAATAGGCGCCTCCCCCCCCCCCCCAAGATTTAAAGAAAAAAAATTACCGATTTAAGCAAAATGACCACTTTTAAGACATTTTTATTGATAATATAAGACATTATAGGTTAAAATTAAGGGTAAACCAGTATAAAAATTTTTTTTTGCTCCCCCCACCGATTTCCTGGCTTCGTCCCTACAGGCTAGACTATAAGACCATCCATATATCGTGAAAATTAAAAAAAATCACCACTTGGGCTTCATATATGATGTATCTCCCACTACCTTCATCTCCATGATTAAAATATTAAAGACATCCACATAATCTACTAGATTAGTTATGGCTTAGTCTTGAAATAACATATATAGTTATTAAAGAATGGTGCACTTTTTGGGAGGGACTTTGGATAAAATGCAACCAAACTTTACTGTACTCAAACTCTTGAACCCATCTCATTTGATAGGCAATGGTGATAAGGGCTCCCCCACCCATCTCTTTCAAAACATGAAAGTTCCTACATCTCTTTTTCGTTCTCTGTCGTCTTTCAATCCCTCCATTGTACATCTTCGTCGTCACAATAACTTAAAGCTTCTTAATTTTTCTTTCATTCTTCTCTATTTTGTTATGTACTTCGAAAATGAAAAATATAAAACTCACAATAAAATCAAATGAGTTGTTATCCTCAGAAGCCTATGCATTCATTAGTTTTAAGACTATTTCATTAATTCTTTTACTTCACCTTCATATTCAACTTCCAAGTACAAAAAATTCATTTTCTACCAGTTCTAATTATTGCATATGCTGGTATTTACATCTGCACTTTTTGAAAAAGTGTTCATTGATGCCTGATAAAGTAGGACGAATTACTCTAAGGGCAACTCCAACAAAGTATTCGAAATCCAAATTTCTGAAATCTAAACCCAAAAGTCATTCCAACAACGTCTAAATTCTTCCAAACGTTCGGATTTCGGAGGGGAGGGGAGGGGTTCGGAATGTGTAAACCCTTGAGGCATTTGTTCAACAAACGTCTGGCCAAGCGTCTGTTGAACAGACGCCTGGTATCCTTTCAATTCATGCGGCATCTTCATTTTCGTTCCATGCTGAAATTTAATTGGTCCATATAGCAAGTTATTCTCAATGTGAACTGGTTCATATGCTGCAAAATAGATCCATCAAATAGCAAATTATGCGGCATCTTCACTTTTGTACCATATGCTGCCAAGAATTGGTCCACCATATACTGCAAAATAGGTCCACGTGACAAATAATTCACTACAGACAAAAATTTTCATGTGGGAAATTGTTGAATTATTCTACCTTTACCAACTTTTACACAACTTTATTTTGGATGGTCCCACATACCCCACAATTCTTTTGAGGCGTTTGTTGAAAAAAGGCCTGGATGTAAAACTGTTGGGATATTTCATCAATTCAATTATTCAGAGTGTGGAAAATTGAATTTCCACACCTGATTTGTTGGAGTTGCTTTAACACCAATCTATTGTTAAAAATTATATTATATTGCAAATGTAGCTTGCAAATGACACGAATATCAATGCAACAATGACAGACAATTTATCCAATTATTGCACAAATCTAAAAGATGAAAGGAAAATGCTCGGGCCCCACTACAAAAGATAGTGGGGCATGCTTAATTTTTTTTTTAAAATAACATGGACCCCCCGAATTCTTCTTAGGGGGTCGCGAGCACTTTTGCACAGTCGTGTAGGCCTCAAGGTGAAATAACATGTTCTAAAAAAAAGATAAAATATAAAACATATATGGATTAGATTAACATGTTTCCAAATATTATTGGCTCAAATTTGGTTATATATGGATTAGATTATCATGTTGCCAAATATTATTGGCTCAAATTTGGTTTAGCTTTCGGGTTGTTAACCCAAGTATTAACAGATGCTTATAAATTTAAAATGGAAGATCAACACCTTGCAGTTGTTTTTTTTAATCATCTTGTGGAAATCTATACAGTTAAAACCCTACCAAAGCCCTGCAATATCACCACTACAGGCCATAGCGCTCTTCAACCGCTATGTTATTTCAATTTAGCGCTGATGAACTGTAGATTCGCTTCTCGCCCTGCTATTTTTTGCTCATCCGCTAAATCAAAGTTTTTTAGCACCCGCTTTAGCGGTATTAATATATAAGACTTTATTTGACTAGTTCTCTTTAAAAAAATTCAGTAAATGACTAAATTTAAGGCATATGTGCCTAACACATGATAACAACCAAGTACACTCATCAAATTTAGCATACATAACTACGATATTCCTTGATTTTGTTGTATAAGGTTAACTAATATTAGTTTCTTGCATACATATAATGTGAAAAAGATGATTAATTAATTTTCAAATATTTTATTTTATATCTAATAACATTTTTACGCCTCCGCTACTTCCCTGCTTTATCTTCGCCACGCCTTTTTGCACTTTCGCCGCTGTAGAACTGCTAAGCGCTTTAACTGCACAGGTGGAAATAGGTCTAATATACTTTAGATCGAAATTAGATCTGTTAGGGATTGCAGAATGGATCGTTTAAGGCAAAACAAACATTAGAGGGGAGGTAAATAGTGTTTTTAAGAATTTATACAAAATTTAAAATATATGTGATAAACTAATGAATCTGAGACGACCCCAAACCCCGTACTGACGGCGGCAGAGGAGAGAAGGGGGGTGCGATGGTGATCATCGAAATCGGCTGAGCGGGGAGAGAGAAAAAAAGGATTTTCTTTTTTTTTTTATAAAAATTCTGATTGGCCGGTGGAGTTTTAAAGGGGTTTTCTGACACGACCACCAATCTAAACCCAACGACTGTCGTCCCTAGCGTTTTACCCCCATTCCGAACACAATGGGATATGTTTCGTAGGCCCATTCGACTGTTTCAGTCAGTTTTCCTTCAAATTAAAATATAAAACATTCAATATTTAATTTGAACGTACTTTTCAATTTGCCAGGGCCACAAACTGATTCGAAAAATTCCAAAAAAATAAATCCGGCTATGTTTTGACGATACGGTCCCAACAAAACTAGTTTCGTCGAATTCTGAGACCGTTTGCAAAAAGGCCCATTTCTGGTCGATCCAATTTAACTATAATTGGCCAAAACACGTTTTCCTTTGCCATGCTCACATACTAGCTTCAAAAATTATGAAATTTGAAACCTAGCAATAACTTCACATCCCGGATCCAACAAAAGTGGTTTCTTCGAATTCCGAGGTCGTATGCAAAATGGCCAATTTCACGGGCTATATAAATTACATAGCGACCTTTCTGAAAATTCATTTGGCCATAACTTTTGCTTTCCGTTATGAAAATTCGATTTTTCAGATTCATTAGAAAGGTATTCACTAACAGATATAAATACTTTTGGTTTCACTTAAATCCGTTTTGTTTTGCACCCGGTATAGTCCGACAAAGTTTGAATTCAAATTTTGAAACTGCAGCGCCTTTTCAGGCCTTGTTTATAATTATAATTAATTATATTCGGTTTCAAACGTCGATTCAAACTTAGTTTTCATCGCCATTATTTAAAATATTTATTTTAAATATTTAAAATCCATTATTTTAGCCAATTTAAAATTTTTAAATTGGTTCAGATTTTCTGGGTCGTTACAATCTCCCCCACTTAAAACTTTTCATCCCGAAATGGAACAAAGTCGAAAGTGGTTTGATTAATCAACTCTACTTTCGATCTGCCTTCCATTCTCAAACTTTTCAGTTTTTGAGAATTTTCAAATTCTTCAAAAATTTGGCTAACACCCGGAATTTTCGAAAAATTTCGCCATAACCTCCTTTGTACGGAGAGAGGTTTGGAAATTTATTGGGCCGTATTAGGTACCCAATAAATCCTAATAAGCATACACATATTTATAGTGATATATTCTGGTGTTTACAGGGGAGCATGTATTGATAATAACTCCAGAGAATAAATTCTCGTCACCCTGCCCCGTGTGGGAAATAAATAGTCCATGTGCCGTATCTAATAACTAGAGAGACGTGATTATTGTCAACTCCAGACCCGTGTGGGGTTTTTATTAATCTGGCAATTTTATCGTTATAATTTAAATAGTCCATATCAGTCATCAGTTCAACCTGTAAAATATAGTCATCGCCATACAAGGCTCTCGCTCGTATGGTAAATCTTCCACCTCGTCACACAAGCTCCAGATGCTTATGTGGTATATAATGAAGTATGCCTATCCTCAGAAGTATGCCATGTAGTGTAGTCCAAAATTAATTGTTACTATCCTATGGCGATATTTATTATTTCACATAGAATAACCAGCACTCCGCATCCAATGGCATTCACAGGAGTTGATATAATAATATTTCGCATCCAACTCATTAAGGTTTACCTGTTTGTCGGGCACGCAAATAAAATCTTTACTCAACAGCTAATCCATTTACCTGTTCAGACATATATAATACACATGTATATATTTCTATTTATTTTCTAATCAGTTCAATGTGTGGTTTAATCGAATAAATTCTACCATTATTCTATTGTTGATTAAATTAACTATCGTTTCAACAATTCAATTAATCAAATCTACTATCACACAACCCAAGCAACAATCTAATTGTTCTTAACTTTTCAAAATCATACAAATTAATTCATATATTCTTTTAAAATCATTCTAACTATAGAATTAAAAGTGCACATCCATGGAAAGAAAATAATAGCAGAATAGAGCACTAATTGGTAATGCAAAGTATGGTAAATTTACCTTGCACCGGAGTCAATCAGAGATATCCACTCGACATCTAGGATAAGCTTTCTGAATGCTCTCCTCAGTTTCCCAAGTACAATCTCGCGGATCTCCGCTCCATTGCGCTTTGACTAAGTGAACCTTCTTGTTCCTCAGCTCTTTGGTTTCTTTGCCGATGATCTTTAGCGGCTCTCTCCTCACAGCTAATTCTGGAGTAATTTCAATATCCTGTTGAGCTGCTTCTTCCACGATCAAGTCTGGGTCATGAACGTGCTTTCGAAGCTGAGATATGTGAAATACATCATGAACTCCAGGCAACCAATCAGGCAATTTGACCCTATAAGCGAGAGTTCCAATCCGTTCCAGAATAGGAAACGGACCAATGAATTTGGGCGCTAACTTTCCAGTTTTACCGAACCGGATAACTCCTCTCATCGGCGATACTTTCAATTATACATAGTCGCCAACAGCAAAGGATATATCTCTTCTTCTTCTATCGGCATAGCTCTTTTGTCGGCTTTGAGCGGCAAGTAATCGCTTCTTAATAAAATCGACTTTGTCGGCAGCTTCTCGGATCATATCTGGCCCCAACACAAGTCTATTACCAGGTTCGACCCAACAGGCAGGAGATCGGCACGGTCTACCATACAATGCTTCGAATGGCGACATTGTCAGACTCGCCTGGTAGCTGTTGTTATATGAGAATTCAGCCAAATGCAGATGGTCTTCCCATGATCCACCGAAATCTATAACACAAGCCCGCAATAGATCTTCTAAAATACGATTTACTCTCTCAGTCTGACCGTCTGTCTGAGGATGATAAGCGGTGCTTAAGTTCAACTTCGTTCCAAGCTCGACTTGAAATGCTTCCCAGAATTTGCTAGTAAATACTGTATCTCTATCACTGACTATACTGAGCGGCACTCCATGTAGTCTAACTATTTCCCTGAAGTATATCTGCGCCAGACTCTGAGTAGTTCTATTTGATATGACAGGTATGAAATGGGCGGTCTTCGTGAAGCGATCTACGATCACCCAAATACTGTCATTCCCTTTTTTGGTTCTGGGCAGACCATCAATGAAATCCATGGAGATATGCTCCCACTTCCAGCCAGGAACGTCTAGCGGTTGCAATAATCCAGCAAGCTTTTGTTGGTCGCTTTTGACTAGCTGGCAAGTAGGGCATCGGCTAACATATAAAGAAATGTCCATTTTCATCGACTTCCACCAGAAAGTGCGTTTGATGTCATTATACATTTTGCTTACTCCCGGATGGATACTAAGTTTTGACTTGTGGCATTCATCCAGTACTTCCTTTCGAAGCTTGAGAATGTTAGGGACACAGATTCGACCTTTGAGCCTTAGAATCCCCTCATTATCAACTTGAAAACTCGAGGGTTCGCCTTGTTGAATTATCTCTCTGATCTTCTGAACAAAGTGATCATCCTTCTGAAGAGCAGATATTTTATCTAGCAATGAAGTCGTGATAATAAAACTGGCGATCATTTCATTCTTTTGGCTTAACGCATCGGCCACGACATTTTCTTTCCCTGGAGTGTATATAATTTCAAAGTCATATGCTGCAAGAAACTCCAGCCAACGTTGCTGCCTCAGATTCAGGTTCTTCTGAGTGAACAGATACTTTAACGACTGGTGATCTGTAAACAGTTCAAATCTCTCACCCAAAAGATAGTGTCTCCAGATTTTCAAGGTGAATACTCTCGCCAATAACTCAAGATCATGAGTGACGTAGTTTTTCTCGTGTGGCTTCAGCTGACGGCTAGCATAAGCAATCACTTGACCCCTTTGCATTAACACTGCGCCAAGGCCTTCTCTAGAAGCATCAGTCCAGACTTTCAAATCCTGATTGCCATCGATGATGGTTAACACTGGAGCTGTCGTTAATCTTAACTTTAGCTCTTCGAAAGCCTCTTCACTTTCAAGAGTCCATTTGAATTTAGAGTGCTTCTTTGTAAGCTTCGTTAAATGACCAGATATCTTCGAAAAGTTTTTAACGAACTTCCGGTAATAACTAGCCAATCCGAGAAAACCGCGGACTTCAGTGGGGGTACTGGGCTGTTTCCAATTCTGAATAGCTGTGATTTTGCTTGGATCCACAGCGATTCCTTCTTTCGATACGACGTGGCCTAGAAATTTTACTTCATCTTGCCAGAAGATACATTTGGAAAATTTGGCTTTTAATACATTCCGTCTCAGAATTTCTAGAACCTATTCCAGTTGCTTTTCATGTTCGGCCTTTGATTTAGAGAAGATTAGAATATCGTCAATAAAAACCAGAACAAATTTATTCAAAACTCCTCTGAACACTCTATTCATCAGATCGACGAAGTAAGCTGGAGCGTTACATAAGCCGAACGACATTACTAACCACTCGTAGAACAAGTCTGGACCTTTGAATGCCGTCATTGGAACACACTCTTCGGCAATTCGAAGTTGATGGAAGACTGTAGCTAGGTCCATTCGTGAAAATACTTGTGCTCCATTTAGACGATCCAACAAATCATCTATTCGCGGCAATGGATATTTGTTCTTTATTGTCTGCTTGTTCAAATCACGATAATCCACACATAACCGTAGAGTACCATCAGATTTTGGGACAAAACCACTGCTGCTCCCCAATCAGAGAAACTAGGCCTGATCAGACCTTTCCATACTAGCTGTCGTGTTTGATTGTCTAATTCCTCTTTCTCTTTCAAGGACATTCTTCGAATAGCGTGAACTACCGGCCTTGCATTCGGAATTAATGCAATTTTGAAATCTATTTCTCTCTGCGGAGGTAAGCGAACAACTTCTTCGAACACATCCGCATAGTCCTTGACGACAGGGATATCTTTCACTAGGTCGGGAATATTCTCTGTGATTTCAGGGATATTTTCTATTTGGGCTGGAGAAACATTCAAAGCTGCCCAGAAGTCTTTTCTATTAGCATTCTGACCTTCACAGGGAATGGTTATATAATCACCTGATTTAATCTTTGCCTTTACGACTCTGTCGGCGCATTTGACTTCAGCTTTATATTTGGTCAACCAGTCTAACCCCAAGATAAGATCAAACTCTTTAAAATTCATGACGACCGCGATGGTAGGAAACCGATAACGAGAGAAAGAAACCGGCACTCCACAAACCCAACTGAGATCAATGGAACCCCCAACCGGATTCTGGACAGTCATTGGTTCCTTGAGCCTTTTCAAATTCAAATCCAGTTTCTTAGCTGCATCCTTCGAAATGAAGCTTCGTGACGCGCCTGTGTCAAACGACACTTTAACTGGGATATCTTTGACAGTAAGCGTGCCTTCTAAAACATCTGGCCTTTCCTGAATAGTTGAGGGCTCAGAAGTTTCCGCCACTTCATTTACCGGAGCCTCATTGGTCTTTTTCGACAGCAAGCAGTCTTGCTTTACGTGACCAGCTTGATGACAAAGATTACACTTTCTATTTTCTTTAACCTTGTTCTTTGATTTAGATCCCTGCTTCTTTTGCAATTTCAAGGACTTACATTTCCTGGACAAATGACCTTTTTGATTGCAGTTTAAGCACATAGCGGTCATTACTGATTCTTTCTCAGGTCTGGCCCTTTTCCGATTTACTTTGGGCTTCTTACTGACCTCAGACATCGTACTGTCCTCAGGACGATCAGTTTCAGACTCATTTTTATTGCTAGAACTGACCTCCTCTTCGTCGCGCAACATGCCTTTCTTATGGAGATCTTCATACTGATAAGCCATGTATATCATTTCAGAAAAGGGGAGCTTCACGTTCCTCATTACACTGTTCTGATATTTTCTTTGAAGTCCGTGAATAAATCTAAGATTCTTCCTCTTTGGGTATTTAATCAGATGAGGAGCAAAGTGAGAAAGTTCATTGATTTTCTTATGATATTCTGGGATGGTCATATCACCTTGTATCAGATAAGAAAATTCGTCGCATAATCGCTCAGTCGCTTCTGGAGGAGTAAATCTTTCTAAGAAAATCATTTTAAATCTATCCTAGGTGATATCACCTTCTGGATTATTCTCAATAACTGAATCCCACCAGAACAAAGCTTCATCTTTGAGTGCCCAGGATGCCAGTAATCTTTTCTGATCATCCCTCAGCTTTAAACCATCAAAGATCTTTTCAGCCGAACGAATCCAAGCCTGTGTCTTCATAATATATTCTTCACCTGAGAACGGTATTCCACCCATATTTCGATATTTGATTAATAGGGCCTCAATATCCGGTTCTGTATTCCTCCTGTTTCTGACACTCATTTTCTAGTACTTCTACAAACAACAGATCAAGTGTCAGGTCACAAAAAAGATAATTTAAATATAGAAACATATACTTCAATGTAAATGTGTCTATCGAGGTGCTATTTCATTCTGCTTTACTCATACTAGGATATTTCTGATCCTATCTGTATTGAGTTGCCCGTCCTAGAACACTACTGGTTCTATTTCTGACGAGTTCGTTAATATGTTATATCCCAGAACTAAGCTTAACCAAAGCTCTGATACAAAATGAGACGACCCCAAACCCCGTACTTACGGCGGCAGAGGAGAGAAGGGAGGAGCGATGGTGACCGTCGAAATCGGCTGAGCGGGGAGAGAGAAAAAAAGGATTTTTTTTTTTTTTTTTTATAAAAATTCTGATTGGCCGATGGAGTTTTAAAGGGGTTTTCTGACACGACCACCAATCTAAACCCAACGACTGTCGTCCCTAGCGTTTTACCCCCATTCCGAACACAATGGGATATGTTTCGTAGGCCCATTCGACTGTTTCAGTCAGTTTTCCTTCAAATTAAAATATAAAACATTCAATATTTAATTTGAACGTACTTTTCAATTTGCCAGGGCCACAAACTGATTCGAAAAATTCCAGAAAAATAAATCCGGCTATGTTTTGACGATACGGTCCCAACAAAACTAGTTTCGTTGAATTCTGAGACCGTTTGCAAAAAGGCCCATTTCAGGTCGATCCAATTTAACTATAATTGGCCAAAACACGTTTTCCTTTGCCACGCTCACATACTAGCTTCAAAAATTATGAAATTTGAAACCTAGCAATAACTTCACATCCCGGATCCAACAAAAGTGGTTTCGTCGAATTCCGAGGACGTATGCAAAATGGCCAATTTCACGGGCTATATAAATTCCATAGCGACCTTTCTGAAAATTCATTTGGCCATAACTTTTGCTTTCCGTTATGAAAATTCGATTTTTCAGATTCGTTAGAAAGGTATTCACTAACAGATTTAAATAATTTTGGTTTTCACTTAAATCTGTTTTGTTTTGCACCCGGTACAGTCCGACAAAGTTTGAATTCAAATTTTGAAACTGCAGCGCCTTTTCAGGCCTTGTTTATAATTATAATTAATTATATTCGTTTTCAAACGTCGATTCAAACCCAGTTTTCATCGCCATTATTTAAAATATTTATTTTAAATATTTAAAATCCATTATTTTAGCCAATTTAAAAATTTTAAATTGGTTCAGATTTTCTGGGTCGTTACAGAATCAAACACCACAGAAACAATCACAGATGCAGAATCAAACACAGATGTAAAATAAACAGAAATAAAAATGCAGAAAAGGAAAGAACACACCGGATTTTATACTGGTTCGGATGGCTCCTACGTCCAGTCTCACGCAACGCTGGATTGCGTAGAGTTTTATTACTATATCAATAGTCAATTATAACCTCCTTGGTTTCACGGCTACAAGGGATACCACCGATTACTTGTCCTTGATTTCACGGCTACAAGGGATACCACTGATTAGCCATTCTTAATTTCACGGCTTCAAGGGATACCACCGATTACTTTACTCAACCTAAACAATTATAAACAACCCTATAACTCTTCAATAGCACTTGATTCATAGAGTAATGATTAGAGAGTGTAGAGAGAAGAAGATTGGTGAAAACAGAATTGAATTCGGCAGAGTATAGGTGTAGAAATCATAAAAATGATAAAGAAAAATGGTATAATGAAAGAGAGTGATAGTGGAGAAGAAGAGATGATTAAAAATTCGAATTCAAACCCTTTTTATAGTGTGTGAAAGGTAACGACGTTTCAGAGCCATCACAATTAGTGGAAAGACACTTCCTTTCAAAATTGAAAAAAATGACAATTATATGTCGACTTTATGTTTTATATATGTCGACATATGCTTAGTGTAAATTTGATTTTTGAACATTTTTCAAGTGTTTTGATATAAATATAATTCTGGAAATTCTTGAATAATAATACAGTGTTATAAATTAATATTGTAAAGTAGGAAATTATATGAAAACATAAATATAAAATATATAAACATATTTATAAAATTATAAGGTTGAAAACTATATATATAAATAAAAAGTTTAAATATACCAATATATAAAACTTAAGTTTGGAAACAAAAGTTAAAATAAGAAAGGAAAATAGAAAAGATAGAAAATAAAATAGAGAGGATTGAAAATAAAATTTGAAAACAAAATTTGAAAATTAGAATTTGAACCTGGAGTGCTATTTGGAGTCTTACATAATCTAGACTCTATAATTATATTAGTCTTGAACTCTTGAAATCTTGAATACTCATGAGTCTTGAAATTTCTCTGAACTCTAATATCTTTAAACTTTACAGTCTTCAGTATATAATTCCTATATATAAATCCTGCATATGTATGTGTGTGTGTGTGTATTCTAGACAAAAATGTTAGTATATATTTTATAATCAAGTAATATTGAAATAAGGTTGTTGTCATCAAAACCCATTCTCCAACAATCTCCCTCTTTTGGATGTTGACAACCTTAGTTTATAAAATATCATACTTGTATATACCTGTTGATGATGATCCTTCTAATACTCCCCCTGTCTATAAGAATCCTATAAGCTATGTCTCTATATTTTATAATTTCTCCCCATTTGGCATTATCAAAAAGAAATTCTAAAACTACTCCCCTTAAATTGTATAACTATCAAAATAAAATCTATAAGAAATTAAGTAACTAATGATATTACCACTTAATCCAAAACTAAATCAAAGTAGAACCCTTCCCCTAAGTGAAATATTCCGTTTAATAATTCTTATACTCCCCCTTAATCTTACATCCATATTACTTTATGTTTATAAAGTTATAACTATTTATAACCCTTATATTATAAACATAGACAATTATTGTATTAAACTTAAATTTGTACAAATACACGAATTTATACAAGTACAATACATCGTAAGAATGCAAAGGAACGAAAATCGAAGAAGACCTTAAATACTAGTTATTTTTGACAATGGGAGATATGTGAATTGGGCAATTTGGATAATGGAGACAAAATTCTCCATTCCTTTCAATCACATTTCCATTTTGGTCGTATGAGACCTCTCCTACACATTCAACCATATCATCTTCTTCCGTAATCGTTGGTTGAGTTTCTTGATTTTCTTCCTCCTCCATCATTTCTTCTTCCTCTTCTGGTTCTTCCTCTGGTTCTTTCTCTGGTTCTACCTTCTCTTCCATGGCATGATTATCATCGTCAATGTTAATTGGATTAGCCTCGTTATCCATTATAAACTTTAAGAGGTTTCTTACTACTTTCCCTTGCCTATTATGCTCCTAACTCATTCTAATCTGGAGTACTTATATCTCAGCCATCATTTGCAGAGCATACTCCATTTTTTCTTCGATTTTTTATGACACAAGTCGTAGATCATTGAAATGGACATTATGATGGTCCAGCGTGCGAATCGGAGTTGATTTGGGTGTTTAGATTAGTGGAGGCCATTGTATATTTTAATTTAGAGTTTTTACAGAGAAGAAAAAATGAAAATGAAGAAGAAAAGTCACAGTAGAAGGTTTGAATAATTAAAATAACTAACGTTTGGTGGGAGTTAAATTTAAATTATGGCAGTTATATGTCGACATACTTTAGTTTTAAATTTTATTTTTTTAATTTCTTATGTTATTATTTATGTAATATAGCATATTTAATTATTCTAACTCACTTAACGAACATATGCCTAATTCTCTTCTAAATTTAGTGAATGTTGCTTCATTCAATGGTTTTGTTAATATATCTGCTATTTGTTTACCTGTTTCTATAAATTCAAGTGAACTTTTCTCTTTACTTACATTTTCTCTTAGAAAAGGATGTCTTACTTTGATATGTTTAGTTCTAGAATGATAAGCTGGATTCTTTGAAATATTTATAGCACTCATATTATCGTAATATACCGGAGATTTATTTATTTTTAATCCAAAATCATTTAGAGTTTGCTGCATATATATTACTTGTGAACAAGCCAAAGCAGCAGAGATATATTCTGCTTCAGTTGTTGACAAAGATACAGTATTTTGCTTTTTACTAAACCACGAGACTAGTGAATGTCCTAAGAAGTGACATATTCCACTAGTACTTTTATGATTGGATTTACATCCTGCGTAGTTAGCATCACAATAAGGGACTAATTCGAATGAATCATCTTTGGGGTAAAACAATCCAAATTCTGATGTATGCTTTACATACCTTAGAATACGTTTTATGGCTTTTAAATGTGTTTCCTTAGGTTGCGATTGATATCTTGCATAGAGACATACACTATGCATTATATCTGATCTACTCGCAGTTACATATATTAATGATCCTATTATTCCTCTATATAATTTTTGATCCACATCTTTAGGTGTATCGTCTTTGCTTAATGCTATATTAGTCGCCATAGGTGTTGGTCTTCCATTTGTTGTTGTTAGATTATTATTTATTAATTAGATCTCTTGCCTATTTTTCTTGATTAATAAATATTCCATTCTTTAATTGTTGAATTTCCAATCCTAAAAAGAATGATAGTTCTCCCATATGGCTCATTTCTAATTCTTTAGTCATAATCTCTGAAAATTCTTTATTCATCTTATCGTTTGTCGATCCGAAAATTATATCGTTAACATATATTTGTACTAGTTGTATATATTTGTTATTCTTCTTGATAAACAAAGTATTATCTAATCTTCCTATTTCAAAGTTTGACAGTAACAAATAATTTCTTAATCTATCATACCAAGCCATAGGAGCCTGTTTTGATCCATATAACACTTTCTTTGACTTATACGTGACTCGATAATTTTTCATCTTCAAATATAGGTGGTTTCTCTACATATACGTCTTCCTTGACAAATCCATTTAAAAAAACACTTTTTACATCCATTTGATATAATTTGAAATTCTTATGGTTTGCAAAAGCTAGTAAAATCCTAATAGCGTCTAGTCTTGCTATGGGGGCAAAAATTTCATCGTAATCTATTCCTTCTTCTTGAGTATAACCTTGTACTACTGCCTTATTTCTTACTACCTCATCGTGTTCATTCATTTTATTTTTATAGACCCATTTGGTTCCTATTATAGTTTTATCCTCTGGTCTAGGAACAAGTTCCCATTCTTCATTCCTAGTAAACTGATTCAATTCTTCTTGCATAGCAAGTATCCATGAATCATCGGAAGAAAGCTTCCTTTGGATTTCTAGGTTCAATAGTTGAAATAAATGCAGTATTACTCATATTATTTAATTGATTGCGAGTTCTCACAACGGAGATTATCTTCATGATATATTTCATTAATCTCATTTTCACAATCATCTTCATTGTTTTGAGTTATACTTTTATAGTTTTCGTCGAAAGATACGTTTAATGTTTCTTCTATGGTATTGGTTTGGGTATTAAAAACTCTATAGGCCTTACTTCTTTTTGAATATCCAGTAAATATTTCTTTATCGGATTTTGAGTCAGACTTGTCTAAATTATCTTTTGTATTTAATATAAAACGTTTACTTCCAAATATTTTAAAATATGATACTTTTGATTTGTTGTTATACAAAAGTTCACATGGAGTTTTATGTGTTAAAGGTCTAATTGAAATTCTATTAATAATATAGCAAGTTGTTGCTACTGCCTCAGCCCAAAATTTCCTTGATAAATTACTATTGGATAACATAGTTCTTGCACATTCTTGTATCATCCTATTTTTACGTTCAACTACTCCTTTTTTGTTGAGGGGTTCTTGGTATTGAAAAATTATGGGTTATTCCCTTTTTATTACAATATTTTTCAAAATTTTCATTTTCGATTCCAACAGCCACCTTTTTAGAATTTGAATTTCCAAAAGCCACTTTACCCATCTTTTCAACTTTGAATTTTCAAAAGTTGTAAAACACATCTTTTCTTGAATTAAACAATATTTCAGTAGATCACATGCCTTTTCATCATGATTATATGCAAACTCTTCAAACATTGATACAATGCATGAATTGTCACTAGCATTAACAAAAATTCCCAAATTTGCCATTTAAAAATTTTCAAAAATCAGATTATGAACTTTTTGAAAGACCTTGCTTTAATATCAATTGTTAGGGATTGTGGAATGGATCGTTGAGGCAAACAAACACTAGAGGGGCAGTGAATAGTGTTTTTGAGAAATTAAACAAAATCTAAAATATATGTGATAAACTATATGAATCAAACACCACCGAAACAACCACAGATGAGGAATCAAGCACAAATGCAAAATAAACAGAAATAAAAATGCAGAAAAGGAAAGAACACACCAGATTTTGTACTGGTTCGGATTGTTCCTACGTCCAGTCCCACGCAACGCTAGATTGCATGGTGTTTTATTACTATATCAATAGTCAATTACAACCTCCTTGATTTCACGGCTACAAGGGATACCACTGATTACCCGTCCTTGATTTCTCGACTACAAGAGATACCACCGATTACTTTACTCGACCCGAACAATTACAAACTACCCTATAACTCTTCTATAGCACTTGATTCAGAGAGTAATTATTAGAGTGCAGAGAGAGGAAGATTGGTGAAAACAGAATTGAATTCAGCAGAGTATAGGTGTAGAAATCATAAGAATGATAAAGAAAAATGGTGTACTGAAAGAGAGTGATAGTGGAGAAGAAGATATGATTAAATATTCGAATTCATGCCCTTTTTATAGTGAGTGAAAGGTTGCAACGTTTCAAATCCGTCACAATTAGTGAAAAGATACTTCCTTTCAAAATTGAAAAAATGACAGCTATATGTCGATATAGTGTTTTATATATGTTGACATATGTTTAATGTAAATTTAATTTTTTAACATCTTTCAAGTGTTTTAATATAAATATAATTCTAGAAATTCTTGAATAATAATATAGTAAATTAATATTGTAAAGTAGGAAATTATATAAAACATAAATATAAACTATATAAACATATTTATAAAATTATAAGGTTGAAAACTATATATATAAATAAAAAGTATAAAAATATAAATATATAGAACTTAAGTTTGGAAACAAAAGTTAAAATAAGAAAGGAAAATAGAAAAGATAGAAAATAAAATAGAGAGTACTGCAAATAAAATTTGAAAACAAAATTTGAAAATCAGAATTTGAATTTGAATGTGAACCTGGAGTGCTATTTAGAGTCTTACATAATCTAGACTCTATAATTATATTAGTCTTGAACTCTTGGAATCTTGAATACTCATGAGTCTTGAAATTTCTCTGAACTCTAATATCTTTAAACTTTACAGTCTTCATGTAACGACCTGAACTTCCCCGGTCTCCGAAGAGAAGAGAAAGAACGGATTATCTGAGAACACACAAACCAGAACACAAACAGAAGAACATTTCATTCCTTATTACAACAATTCCATTAGAATACAAGAATATATAGAGTATAAATGAATAATATACATTTGATAAATACCAGATATTTATAAATTACAATGCAACGGAAAATAATGCAAAACACAACTGAAAGAGATACGTAGATACAGAGCTTTCCGAATATCGTTCCAGCTGTAAACCAGGATCCTGTAAGAACAAATCTACCAAACAAAACTACAAGTTACCCGCGTAGAAAATAGGGGCACCTATAGTTTAGGTTAAAACAATAAACTCCAAGTCAGTCATGTGTCTGGTGTGAGAACTAAAACTGTTACTTAAACTTTACTTTAAAAGAAAGTAAGTCAAGGGACCACGCCATATAACACGGAATGGGTTTCCTCCCAAGAATATTAGTGCATAGGATAAGCAGCGCAGTGCTTTTTGAAAAAATGGAGCTATTATAAGACCCAGCTTCCATCACACAATGCAACGCAAGCCAGAGGATAAGGGTTTTCCCTTATAATAGCCAAACATGCTTGGTACGTTTAAAACAAATCATTTGATACTATTATAAGTGTATAGTGTCTAAACAACTTCAAATATAAATGTATCAATCATAGGCGACATGGGTACCATCTATCATGTCGCCAATACTAGGCTCTACAATCAAAACCGAAATGTCACGTATTGGAAATTGGTTTCCCGTCATGAGTCAAGGCAAGGGATGTATTCCTAGACCGCTTCGAGACACTCTAGCAGATGTCTCGGAACTACACACTCTGGGTAACCCCTTGATCCTGCAGTGCCGGTCCTCCCTTAAGTTTGAGGATTGGCAATTCCTGAACACACATTTCCCGATCCCATAAGACCTATCCATCAGCTCCGTAGAGACCATATGACCGAGGCGCCTCGCAATCCAACAACCACATAGGTAAAAATAGTATAAATGTCAGGGATTGTAAAACACTGACACCACCTATAGCTAGAAAGAAACGTCATGCACTCACTGCGTTCCCTTATCCCGTTTTTGACTCATACCGAGGTGTGAGGCTCGCGAAATAACGCTATACACATAGCAGTGCTATATTAAAGTTGTGCTTTGATCATCAACCATAAGACTCTGCTTTTCAACAAAAGCCCTGATCACTGCATCTCAGCATGCCACACTGGCAATTCATGCCATGCAATTGATGTCTATCTATATATAACCTCTGAGCTCGTACATTTCAGAAAAGGGCGTCAAGCAAGAGAATAAATTCTCCGCCGCCAAACAGATATATATTTAATAGAAATCTGTCAACACAAAATAAAATCCAATTCAGACACACATCCATTCACAAGTTCGTTCTGGGTGTGAACGAAGCCGGAGGCATCTTATTCCTCATCCCGTATGTCCAATACCGGAGAGAGGTCCTTGCATATCCGGTCGATCTCCAAGTACGTCTGGTCGATCACCACTTATTACCTTGTCTTGGGTGTACAATCCAATCAAGACATCAGTAATCATCCAAACGATGTGAAGACCTCCGGTCTTCAACCACCGTCTTCATCGTCGACTTATCGTCGAATCAGTTATTCAGAATGGGGATAAACCCGACCTTTCTGAATAACTCGCGTATATAATAAACAAGTGCTATAAAAACACAACATACGCCTCATTCCAATTCTGAATATTTTTTTATTCAAATATTCATATGCTTTGGGAAAGGTTCCCATTAATTTTATCAAAGATAAATTCTTTAAATTTATTCTTTAATCTTCCTTTGGATGTCAATTCAAACCATGTTACAGTTTTGCAAACTAGTCGGGATTAGCGCACCTTACCGAAGTAATCATTTGTTAAATTTCCCAATCCCAACCTATTCATCCCATGGAGCAAAACTGGTAATACTCGATAACTAACACCACGGTCTCATCGGTAAAATTAATTACCATTTCCCATTCAAATCTAATTAAAGATTTAACTATCGCTAGGAGCAAAACTAGAGATACTCCATTCTCGATCATTTCCCAAATTTGATAATTTGAATTATCACATACCCTTTTTCAGTCTAATTAAAGATTCATTAAAACTCTATTTACTTTTAATCTTCCCAAAAATCAATATTAATGATTATTTAACTTTGAAAACCCAAACATGTCGCATCGACAATATACACCGTACTATTGATTTATGCCGATATATAACCTCTAAGCTCGTACGTCTGAGAGAAGGATGTTAAGCAAGAGAATAAATTTTCCGCCACCAAACAGATATATATTTAGCAGAGACCAACCATACAGTTCGAAATACAATGACAGACATGTAATCCTGCCTTTAACTGGGTTAAAGAACTAATGTCATTTAAAAACACAGTTCACGATAAAACCAAATCACATTCCATTAATTATGAAATCTTCACGGAAAAAAAATCAATATATATAACCGATGTCAATTTCCGTATCCGACTAATAATATAAATGGAATAACGGCAAAGCCTTTTAAATTCCATATGTATTAACAGTCTTCCCCCACAGAAGTTCACTTCGATTATTATCAATCGAATTCCATTTAATTCCAATTTAATATATTAAATTGGAAAACTTTACTTTGGAAAATCCCATTAAGTCTTAATAAAAGATTTATAAATTGCAAATCACATTTCATTGTAAATAGGGTTAAAGAACGAATGTCGTTAAAAACACAGTTCACAATAAACCCAAATCACATTCCATTTATTATTGGGTTAAAGAGCAAGTGTTATTTAAAACACTGTTCACGATAAACCCAAAATCCTATTCCACTTCAATTCCAATTAAATATTATTTAATTGGTATAGTTCATTAAATCTATATAAAAAGATTTAATCTTTTCTCAACTGGGTTTAAGAATAGTGTTAATGAAGACACCATTCATGAAAAACCCAAATCCCATTTGATATTAAATACAAGGCTCTGAATCGAAAATATATCGGCTTATATTCAATATCAAATTCTAAAATCAACAAATATCGTATTGGAATAACGATATATATATCTTCCAAATTACTCCACAATATCCGTATAATCACGGAATCCAATATCGAAATATTCTGAAGATAATTTCGATTCATATCCATTCCAATTCATATATTGGAAATTATGGTTATTTTTAAAACCATTTCAAATCTAATTTAATTATTTAAAAATATTGGATATTATTTCTAGTTCATAACTAGTTCATTTCGATAAAAATATATTTTTATCTTTTCAAATATGGAATTTTTCATCCCAATCCTTTTCAAATCATTTATTATGATTTTACACAAATTATTGATATTTTTAATAATTTTATCAAGCATGTACAATCGGTTTCCATAAACGGTCGTCGAATTGCACTTACAGCGACCTTTTCCAAATTTGATTTGGACTTAATTCCAAATCCAACCGTTAAATTTTAAATCCCTCACATTCGTTAGAGAGATCTTTTCGATACGAACCCAATGGTTCTAGTTTTAGGAGAATCTGACCAATGGATCTACCGTAATGTCCGTTCGAAGTCAATGGTCGAAATTCACGAACTGCCGCAACGCGGCGCGTTCAATTCAGGCCATTATATATATATATATATATACATATATTATATATTTCGTCAATTTCCATTTAAAAACGTATTTTATAAATCATTTTAAATTCGTTTTCAAAACGATTTCAACTTCATATTTAATTTCAAATCAAAATTGAATGTTCCGTATCATCGATATATAAATGATAATATTTTCAAAACATTAGATTTTGAAATCAATTTCTTTACGATATTCATTATAAAAATGAATAAAATCGATATAAATATCGTTCACATCAAAATGGCGTTAATCAAATCAACACGACTTTATATATTTAAATACATTCATGTCCATCCCAAATCGGACTTCAAAATCAGATTTTGATCCTTTACTGAATATTTTTTTAAAATATTCGTTATTTTAAAATAGTTGTTATTTTTAAATATTCCTTCTTTCTAAACTGAAATCAGAGACAGTCAATTACCATATAATGTGATTTATATGGATTTCATATAGTACACGTATACAACAATGATACACAATCAACCATCATCCATAGTGCATTCTACACTGCATAAACATTAAATATAAATATTCAACGCTTACACGACTTGTCAACCAATCGATTGACATATAACTAAATATTGGGATTAGTGTATGTCCAATATTATTCCAATACCCGTGTGGGGTTTCAATCAAATAATAATGAATTTTATTTGTGCGGTTGGGCGATGTGTAAAATTTATCGTCCCAATCAATATCAGTCAAATGTGTGTATAAGTACAAATCGTCTGATTTGTAAGAATATTTATTGTGTTCATATACCCGTTAAAATTATATTTTTAACTATAAAATATTTTATTTCAACACGTGAATATTTTATACGGTCCATTCCAAATCACAATCAATTTTCACCACATAATCAAATCAAACAAGTCGTCCATGGTTTGTGGATGATGGGTGTCGGGTGCTGCTAAGCACCGTCTGCATCCTAGTATATATTTCTAACTAGAAAATAAATTAAAGTGAGAAGTTCTCACCTTTGGGTTCCACTCCGCCGTGCTTTGATTGTCAACCTATGAAGTATACCTACGTTAAAAATTATATTTTTAACTAATCAATAATTATTTCTTTGTATGCTTATTTTATAAATAACATACATAGGCTAAAAATTATATTTTTATCCTTCTAAAAATAATTTCATATTTTAATAACAATGCTACATAGATAAAGTTTACATTTTTACATTGCTTCTATATAGATAAAGATCGAATCTTTCCATCGCTAATGAATATATAAAAATCACATTTTTACATTGCCATTCAAATGATAAAAATCGTATTTTTACTTTGCTACATATATGGTAAAAATCACATTTTTATGTCGTCACTTCATATGTAAAAATCATATTTTTATTATCTCTATAATATAAAATCATATTTTTCCTATGAACAGAAATCATAACTTTTCGCGTTTAAAAATCATAACTTTATGTTGATAAAAATCCTAGCTTCATCTAAATAAAAATCGGTTCTTTATCTAGCTTCCATACATATAAAAATCGTTTCTTTACCTTGCTAATACATACACAAAAACTGAATCTTTCACATGCTAATACACATATAAAGGAAAATCGAAATTTTAATCACCCAAATAAATTAAAAACTCACATCGTTCGTTCGAGGAAAGGGGTGCTTGATCGCGGTGGCGTCGGTCAGTGGGAGGGGGAGGGGAGGTCGATCCGGCGTTTGGGTCTTTGGGCGTCGTAATGGGGTCGACGTGGCTGTTTTTTGGTGGCGTAGGGTTTTCACAGCGGTTTTGGCGAGGAGGGAAAAGAGAGAGAGGTGAGGTGGAGAAGAAGAGGGGGGATCGGAGGTGAGCTGCGCGGAGGGGCCAGGATGAGGGAAGCGCCGATGATGCGACGGCGGAGGGTGGAGAAGGGGGAGCGATGAGCTTCCGTCGTTGTTTAGTTTTGTTTTTTTCTTCTTTTTAATTTTTGATTTTGAAATGAACGGGAAAACGGGGAGGGTAGACTAAGTAAGGAGATAAAGGGGGGCCTTCATAAATAATTATATATTTAATAAATTTTAATTCCCACAAAGGTGCTTTTTCTATCGAACCCCAAATCGAGCCCAATGACTATTGCCCCTAGCTAATTACCCCCATTCCGAGCACAATGGGATGCCCGGTAAGCCGAATCGACTGTTTCGATTGGTTTCCGTTCAAATTAACATATACATCATTACATATTCAATTTAAACGTACATTTCAATTTACTAGGGCCACATACGAACTCTAAAAATTTCAAAAAAATTATTTCTAGCTTCGTATGGACGATATGGTCCTAACAAAACTAATTTCGTCAAATTTGAAGATGGCCATTTTCTGGTCGATCCAAATTGACTGAAGCTGTTCAAACATGTTTTCTTTTTCTGCGCTCATATATTGATTCCAAAAATTATGGAAATTGGAATCTAGCAATAACTTGACATCTCAGATCCAACAAAAGTGGTTTCATCGATAACGAAGGTCGTTTACAAAATTTCCATTTTTAAGAGCTCAAATTCCATAGCGACTATTCTAAATTTTCAACTGGGCATAACTTTTTATTCCCGCTATGAAATTTCAATTTTTCGGATTCGTTGGAAATATATTCTCAAATAGATTCTAATCTTTTTGTTTTCGCTAAAATCCGATTTATTTTGAATCTTGTACATTCATTTGAAGTTTGAAATCGAATTTTTAAACTACTGCGAGATTTACAATTCCTTTTATAAGTAAAATAAATATTTATATTCTAACGTCGATTCAAATAAATATATACGTTCTAATTCTATTCAAAATAAATTTCTCGTCATTATTATTTGCAATAAATCATTTTAAATATTCAAAATTCATTAAGATTGCCAAAATAAAAAAAAATAATTGGTTCTGATTTTCCGGGTTGTTACAATCTCCCTCACTTAAAATCTTTTCGTCCTCGAAAAGGAACGGAGTTGAAAGTTGGTTTACTAATCGACTCAACTTTCAGTTTGGCTTTCATTCTTCAACTTTTCAATTTCTAAGAATTTTTTCAATTCTTTGAAAATTTTGCTAACACCCTAAATTTTTGAAAAATTTCGCCATAACCGCCTTTGTACGGGAGCACCGGGAAAATCCCCAAACCGCCACACAGACCCTCTCATCTCAAAAATAAAAATAAAAAGCCAATCAGCTCATAAAGTCATCCAAACCCAAGAAATTAGTAAACGTGTATCTATTTGTCGGGCATACAATTTTATTCCTCTTCTTTAGCCTCCTTGCAATGACCTGTTCAATGTATATACATGTATATGCATGCAATTCCAAACAATTTTCAATTCAATTCAATATTTGATACAATTTGGCTAAATTTACCTTTCATTCATATGATGGTTTAAAGGAATAATCATACAACACAATCATCAATCAATTTGTTGATTAATTTTCAAACATGTATCATTTACATATATAGTCAAAATCAAGTTTTTGATTCCAAATCACAACAATAAGACCTATCTAGTTTTGGTTCTCACACCAGTCAGTTGGAAATATATAGATATCCCACTTTTCGAAACTCGAACACACATACTGGTAACGCTGCAGCATTATCAGAATCATCCCCGGGCGACTAGAGTATGATTCTACATCTATCCAATATATTAAAACTTTGAATATACGTTTGCAAGGCGTATATGCAAAATCTTTATATATTGGATTGTCCAAATTCAATACAAATAAATATTCAAACATGTTGAATAAGGTTTAAATTTTCAAAACAAAATTTGTTTTTATTTTCAAAACACTACTCTTCACACTCATTCTAGTATACTACTAATCCTATCTTTAACGAGTCATTCTTATTGGATATTACTAATCCAATCTTTGATGAATTCGTTTGTTTGGTTCTAATGTGCCCTGTTCTCAAGCTCTATAAACCAAAGCTCTGATACCAAATGCAACGACTCGAACTTCCCCGGTCTCCGAAGAGAAGAGAAAGAACGGATTGTCTGAGAACACGACGAATCAGAACGCAAACAGAAGAACATTTCATTGCTTATTACAATAATTCCATCAGAATACAAGAATATACAGAGAATAAATGAATAATATACATTTGATAAATATTAGAGATTTATAAATTACAATGCAGCGGAAAATAATAAAAAATACAACTGAAAGAGATACACGAATAGAGAGCTTTCCGAATATCGTTCCAGCTATAAACCAGGATCCTGTAAGAACAAATATGCAAAACCAAAACTACTAGCTCCCCCTGTGGAAAATAGGGGCACCCAGAGTTTAGGTTAAAACAATAAACTCCAGGTCAGTCATGCGACTGGTGTGAGAACTAAAACAGTTATTTAAAACTTTACTTTAAAAGATAGTAATTCAAGGTACCACGTCGTATAACACGGAATGAGTTTACTGTGACGACCCAAATTTCCGGTACCTTTTGAGCTGACCAAACAACACCAGCCCAACCCAAATAGTACTGAAAACCCAGATGCCAATATAAAGAATTTAGAGGATGAGATAAGAAAGAAAGAAATATTAGAATAGAAGAAGAAGAAGTATCACCATAGCTCAGAGTCTCACATCGCAGCGGAACAAAAATATAATATAGAAATAACTTTTATTGAGAGCTTGTAAAATACTTACAATCATCAAATTACATCAATTCATCTACACAGTTATAAAATCTGTCCTCATACACAACACACAGCGGAATAATAACTGTATAACATCATACGTCTGAATTCTTCCAGCTCGTCTCTTTCAGCATCCGATAACCTGAACCTGTACAACCCGGTCTAACCCGAGCATTACAAATACCAGGTCAGTCTGGTGAACCAGAGTGAGAACAACTCGCAAAGATTTAAGGGGATTATCCAAACTGATTTTAAAGTTCAAAAATCTTTTGAAAGAAAGGATAATCGTAAGTCCAAATCCACACGTAAATACAGACGGCTTTTACTTTACGATAACCAAAAATGTTTTTGAAATCAACATCTTTACTGATATTATAATAGTGTCTAATACAAATAAATAGCAATCTAGCGGAACGCTTGCATCTCACGCTCCACATATATAGTATACAATCAAAATCACGGGTGCTTATTGGAGATTGGATTCCGATTATGACAAGGTATGGAACCCCCTTCCAATAGTGTATCTCTAGAGGCAAATACACTAGGTTCAACAAGAACGTCTTGCAACCCGACCCACACATGACCGACCACTCATTTCTCTTGAGTGTATCGAATGTATATCACCAACGGTTGGGATCAGCAACTGCGAAAAGGGACAACATCGATAGATTAAAGAAGCAAATGGAATTTATCTAGATAGGTGATTATACACCCTAATGGGTGCGACCCACATAGCCATGCTGCCTGTCCGATTTTTGTCATTTCCCGGTTGGGAGGCTTGAGGTTTGAATTCATCTTTAGAACATCTGGTCATCATTTACTTTGAATGCCACATTATCAAATCCGTTAAGACACTAGTTGATGTCCACAAATATACTCTGGGTTTAAAAGCAGTGCCTCTCTTTGCCACCACTCGATATTTTTGTAAAAATCAATGTACGTGGGTTTCGGGAAATACTCTATCAGACATTCGTCCATACAAATCATCCAGGAACAGGATGAACCGAAGGTACCCTCCTACTGGATCCAATATAGGAATCACCCCATGGATCAGTAGTGAGAAGTCCTTGCAATCCGTAGATTCCAACTACGACAGAGTCATAATATATCTCTGGCCGCTAAACCAGAGATTATATGCAACCCTCCCATTTTATGAAGATCCACGGTCTTCAATATCTTTATCTTGACATGTATCTGGTACCTTCAATATTTCGTATTTATTGGACGGAATGGTTTTCGAATATAAATTCGATCCCGGTCTTTCCGTACCAACAATTATTGGCTACATTTGATAGTCGGTTATTTAACTATCAAATAAACAATCATTAAATCATAAAATAAAGATAGATTTACTGGTTTAGTACTCAGCATCACTTGGCCCATTTAATTATAAATGGTTATTTTAAACTTCTAAAACATTCTAAATTTTAAAACATGGTATTCGATTCTCATTTCAATATATTAGTCTTCTCAAAACCATTTAAATCTAATATTTGGGATTATTTGATAACCTTATCCAATTTCTATTTTTCTATTCTTTCAAAATACTTATTTACACATTATTTATTATCTATCATTGATTCCACTTGTAAAACAATCGTTGTGACATCTCCTTTGGTTTCGTTATTTGAGAAATATAATCGTCACTTACCCTTTTAAAATAAACTCACTCTAAATCTCATCTTCTTATTTTGAAAATAGCGTTATATTTTCACAAATCCCCTTTTATTTCTTTTCCTATGGAAAAAATATTTCATATTCTCAAGCCCGTTTTAATTTCCTTTTATTTTGGAATCCATTATCTATATTTTCAAATTCTTCAAATAACGTTACATTATTATTGTTTCTCAAAATAAATTCCTTTTAACATCTCCACCACTACAACTAATATCATCTCTTGATAATCATGAAGTTGTTCAAGTTGAGGTATTTTAAATTACCTCTCAGACCTTTATCAACAACGTTCTTATCTTAAGATAGATATTAGTTGTAATACCAAAACCGATATTCATTCCCAATGTCAAATCAAATCCCATTTTAGTTATAACTGATGAAACCTCATCTCTTATTAAATATAGCGAATTTAAATCGCATCTTATACTTCCAGAATTAAGTAACATTAATTTAACCTTAACGTTTTAGCCTCACACTCCTTTTGCAACATTGTATATAAAATTTGGGTTTAATATAAAACCCCTTTTTTCTTTCCATAATTCAAACACTTACTTTAAGCTATCATCTTGGCTTAAACTTTCCTTTATAACTTTGTTTATAAATCTTGGTTTATCAACATTTTTTCAAAAATCCAAATGTATTCCAATATCCACTTTGATTACCTAACTTAAAGAATCTCGTTCACTAACTGATCACTTAAATTATTATTCATCAAAAATAATAATCATCATTAACTTCTTATTTAAATTAATTAAATGGTAATTTCTTTTTAAATCTTATTTAAAGTTAAAATAAATATTTGTTAAACTATTTTACTTGATTAGTTAAAAATAATTAATCAAATAACTAATTTCGACTAAACTAGTTTACTTCATAAGCTCAAACCATGTTTATTTCGTTAATCAACTCCAATTAGTCCATCTTTAAATTGATTAATAATATAATTGATTTAAATAATCTTATTAAGAAAACATTTAATAGCTACTTATAACTTAAATAATAATGCATAACATTTATTTCCTTTATTAGCTTTTATAATAGATTTCAAATCTGTCTTCGGTTATAAAATAAAATTTTATAACTTCAACACCATCGATACACTTGACAGTAATTACATATAGAAATGGCTTACTTTTTGGGCCAATTACCACTGATTACTCAACCAAAGATGCACATTGGTTAAAACAAAATAAACGTTGAATCAAGATTCAACGAACAATAATCAAGTCAATCATCCAATCATAAGGGTTAATAGTTCATATAATTGAAATAAGAAAATAAATAATAAATTTGAGGAATCCCGTTGGATCCCTCCAACCTATTTTCCCTGTATCCAAATATGTTATCTCAACAATATCATTTATTTTAGTAAACAGATATAATATTCAACCATCAACATTAACAGCAATCCATACATTACAATAATAGCAATCCCAACATTCACATTTCAATGTGATACGTTTATATTATTATAAATCTAACTAACGAGGCAAGTTACCTCGTTTGGAATGATCGTTAAAAATCACGAATGGGTTTAAATTAAATTAAACAACCGTTTAATTTAATCAGTTTAGTCAACACAAATGAATATATATTCAGCATCCATCAACCAATCAACAATTATAGCACACAAATATAAAACCCAACTTATATAAAATATATAAGTGGGATTAAAAAAACTAAGTGATTTGAGCTCACCTTGATTCGTCCATCACTGGAATAGTTTGTTTAAATTAAACCGTCGTTTAATTTAATTACAAATCCCGGTTGCTATCAACTTTAACCAACCCAGCTTCATCTGTCGTTTTCGTTAATACGGACCCGACGCCCCTTGTCTTGTCTGATCTATATGACATAATCATGAATACGATACGGTATTATTAATAACTTAAAAATAATCTATTAACTAGATTTTTCTTACTTTAAATAAAACAGGATTTGGTATGTACAAACGGTTTAAGCATATTTCGAATATCTTTCCAAGCAGCGTTATAATAAGACTAGATGGTAGTATAAAAACTGAAGAGCGTGGCACCTAAACAATTTAATGTAGCGAATTCACTTTTCTTTATGTTCAATTGAGCACTCAAGCTGGGGTTTTAAGTTAAATTCTGCAAACAGAAGATATATTTATAATATTTGAGTACGTTCACATTGGTTGGGCACGGTTCACATCGACTTAAACAATTTAAGTTACGACCATTTTACATATTACTGGGCACGTTACTTACTACTATTGAGGCATAGAGACAAAGTTTCCGGTTACGTAATTTACACCTATGCAGCGTTATACTATATTACATAAATATAAATATTATTAACTTAAAACATAAGGTTAATACTTCATTAGGCATGATATAAACATAAACATATAATAATATCGACTAGGAAAATATACTGAAACTTAGGCCGTTTTAAACGGACGTTATATACCAAAATGAGGCACGTTAATATATATCTATATACTTGTCATTAAACAAAATAAATCATTTGATTAGGCACAACATATAGGATTTGGTATGTATGAATTATCACCAGAAATGTGATAAAATGTTGCAGGTCACGTAAATAGTAATACCTATTATATACACTTAACTAATTCCTTAATGTAGTAAAAACCGATTATCAATTAAGTATTTAGGCACATGCAAACTTTCATTTGGCAAATTACACGTCACTCCAGGGGAGGTTGCTACTATATATATGACACTGAACATAGGACATAGGTTCTAAGTTATTTGGCCACGTGAAACTAAAATGGGTCACTTATACTTATATTGTTGTGTAAATTGATGGTAATAATCTGGGTCAGGCACCAAGAAATATCGCCTTATAAAATATCAGTCCGAATAACCCATGTTATGTTATAATAATTTAATTATATAATTTTAACTTAAAAACTTACTTACATTAATTAACCCCGTGGTTATTCACTTGAAAGCTTCTCAGGTAGTTACTATTGTCATTCTTTCTATTCAAAACCGCACCCATGCTCTTCCTCAATCCAACTGAAGACTTCGCTCCTCCTACATCTAGAACTAATCGTTCTACATTATCGAGCATTCCCTGGTACCAGCGCACCACCGCACCATACTTCGCTTCTCATACTACTCCTTATCTTCTGTCACCGTTACAATGATTTTCCATACACAGTTCATCAAACTTCCGCCATCATTCTCAAGCCACTTTTGTGAAACCGCACCTTGGCATTTACTCTTTCACCACTTAATTTCTTCTTCGCGTTAAACTCCTCATTCACGAGACCTCGCATGCTTCATTTACGTTCAATACCCAACACTATACATTCCACTCCTGAACCTCACCGCACCAAAAAGAAACAAAACTCCACTACTTTCTCTCCCCGCCAGAGACTCACCCACGCATGCAGTCTTCCCCTGACCAAATGATACACGTGCGAAGTTTGCTGTTGGTTTGTGAAGAATGGGTTTTCATTTTTAAGCGGAGAGGAGGCTTGCGGTTAGATGGATGAAGGAGTTTGGCTTTAAAGTGTGAATGGTGACTTGTGTTCTCAAATAGTGGGTGGTGATGAAGCTTTCAGTTTCATGTTTTGATTCGTTGTTGAGGGAATAAGTCTTCAGCTGAAAGAAGTTTATATTTGTTTTCTTCATTGCTTGGTTTAGAAAAAAAGGCGATTCAGGCATATATTTATAGGTCAGATTTCCGTGGTGACCACGTTATAATAGCTTGGCCGACACGATTTTACATTCTAGGGGAGGTTAGTAACTGTTTGATAGAGTGTACGTCTTGAGCAGCCTTCCCTTGCTTTAGTATGTGCAAGAAATAAATGCGTCAACAGCTGGTGGAATAGGCTAACTAGGTGAGCTGAAATGTGTTTTCTTTTCATTTACCTTGCCTGACTTTACATTGACGGTGAAAGAAGAATAGCCCTGTGTGATTTTATTTGATAGAGAAATGGAGATAGCATGTGCAAAACGGTGATGGGATGGCATGGATCTTGGGTAGCTGGTTTCGATGAAGGCATTGTAGCAGTGTTGATTGAAAGCACAAGGGGTAGGGTATGATAGTGTACACTCTGCGGTAACTTGTTAGGCATGGACCTTAAATTTTCTTAAGCATGATGATGTAAGTGGGTTAGTATATATTATAGATATATGTGCGTGAGTTCTATTTGCGCAAGTGAAGGCCGAATTTTTTTGATAAAAAGGAAAGGAATAGTAGCTGAGTTGAAAAGCATGTACATTGTATGGCATGTTACTAGTGTCCTGTCATTTAGGGTAGGGTGTGCAGCTAGTGTTTACATATAGGTTGTATACTCAATATAGGTATTGTTGATGGGTTCATTGATCAGGACGTTGCATGATAATAGGTAGAAGAAATAGCTGTGCTACCCTATGGGTAGGACGGATGAAAGACGTTGATAATACAAGTCAAGCAAAAAGGAAGAAAAACGGTGTGGCTTTCTTAATGAAGGTAAAGTGTAGAGGTTGATTGAAAACACAACGCAAAGAGGGTATACGGAAGTATAAAATTTTGATAGGATTAAATGCGTACTTCGATTTCTTAAACACAAAGTTGTTTAATTTGTTATATACACATGATATTTAATTTCTGTCGCTTACCGTAAATTTTAAGGACCGCCACACTCTTATTCAAACGTAATAGAAATAGGTACACCGCTACATCCTAATATTCCGGTCCCAATAAAATTAATTTTATTGGAAACGAACTCCGTTTCCACAACGGTGTTATTTAAATTTATCGGTTCAGCTTTAAATTGTGCGCACCGATAAAACAATTCTGATTATCCCCAAACTGGAAATGTAGCAATAACTAGTTATACGTTTTCCAATAAAATTTGTTTTGTCGAAAACGGAGGTGGTTTGAAAAGAAAATTATTTTCACAGCTTATATAACATATCGAAATTTTTTCCATGTGCGAAGCATGGGCCCCATCATAAAGAAGCGACACGTTGGTTTGAACGTTCTATTTCGTATGATTATTCAACTTCATCGTCAATTGTCGTTGTACATTTTATATTCGTACCGATATATGTGAATTTCAAATCATAATTTGCGAAATACCGCGATGTTTACGAGTTCGAATTATAATTATATATAAATTATACGTTTGAACTGCATTATACAAATGAATTTATTATTATAAATTCATCTAAAATTCCAAATCGATATTTAAATTAATAAAATATATTAAATATCTAGCTACCAAGATTGCGAGATGTTACATTCCTTCCCCCTTAAAAAAATTTCGTCCCCGAAATTAGTAGTAAGAGAAATGTTCTAATCCCAATTATTTTCAAATTAATTATTATATAATTATCATTAAAATTCTATGTTATATAAATTTACAAAAATTCACAAGCACCACCGTTCCACTGCATGATCAGACCAACTACAAATGCCACTTTAGGCTTCACATCTTACCAAAGAAAACCCAAACAAAATGGCTACCCAACTTAGGAAAAAAATATCAATCATTAACCTACAATATTAAGGTTTACTTATTTGTCGGACAAACAAACTCAAATTCCAAAGCAACTAGCAGCTCTTTCAATTTCAACCTGTACTTAACTCGATATACAATAACTTGATGAATTTGTACATGGTTAAATTCTTCTTGTTTCATTTCATATTTGATTTTATCTAAATTTATTATATTGGAGTTCAATTCTTAGTTTTTAATTATTTAACATCTATTTATTAAATCACTTGATGAATTTACTCGATCCATCTTACAAACAACCAATCAACGATGCATAATCCACTTAACCAGATCCAACAACTTTTATTTCCAAACCCCAAATTTTAGTTCCAATATCCACCCTTGACCATGTTAAGTTTCAAACTTAGGTTCGATTCACTATTAGATTTTCTAATTTATTCACCGCCATTTCAAAATTTGATTTTTATTTCAAACACTATCCATTTTCTCTTTTTAATTTCATATATGAAATATTCTGGGTTATATCAGACCATTCCAATTCATAAATCTAAGTTGTATTCGATTCAAATAAATCAAATAACTCAATATTAACCATAAAATTATTCCTTTTCTATTCAAAAATATAATATGGCCAAAATTATTTCATCCGACCATCTTCATAAAACATTATTGTGTTATTGTTAGTTCAAAATCGAACTGGTCAAATAACACAATATAAAACATCTTTATATAGAATTTACAAATACGCTCTCATATATATACACTCAAACTAAATCTAGGGTATTACTAACCCTATCTCTATAGAGTTACGCCACAGAGCCAATGTTATTACTAAACCAACAGCTCTGATGCCAAATGTGACGACCCAAATTTCCGGTACCTTTTGAGTTGACCAAACAACACCAGCCCAACCCAAATAGTACTGAAAACCCAGATGCCAATAGAAAGAATTTAGAGGATGAGATAAGAAAGAAAGAAATATTAAAATAGAAGAAGAATAAGTATCACCATAACACAGAGTCTTACATTGCAGCGGAACAAAAATATAATATAGAAATAAATTTTATTGAGAGCTTGTAAAATACTTACAATCATCAGAGTACATCAATTCATCTGCATAGTTATAATAGTCTGTCCTCATACACAACAAACAGCGGAATAATAACCGTATAACATCATACGTAAGAATTCTTCCAGCTCGTCTCTTTCAGCGTCTGATAACCTGAACCTGTACAACCCGGTCTAACCCGAGCATTACAAATACCGGGCAAGTCTGGTGAACCAGAGTGAGAACAACTCGCAAAGATTTAAGGGGATCATCCAAACTGATTTTAAAGTTCAAAAATATTTTGAAAGAAAGGATAATCGTAAGTCTAAATCCACACATAAATACAGACGGCTTTTAACTTACGATAACCCAAAACGTTTTGAAATCAATATCTTTTCTGATATTATAATAGTGTCTAATACAATTAAATAGCAATCTAGCTGAAAGCTTGCATCTCACGCTCCACATATGTAGTATACAATCAAAACCGCAAGCACTTATTGGAGACTGGATTCCGACTATGACAAGGTATGGAACCACCTTCCGACAGTGTACCTCTAGAGGTGAATACACTGTGTTCAACAAGAACGTCTTGCAACCCGGCCCACAAATAACCGACCACTCATTTCGCTTGAGTGTATCGAATGTATATCACCAACGGTTGGGATCAGTAACCATTTCCCGAAAATGGACAGCATCGATAGATTGAAGAAGCAAAAGGAATTCCTCAAGATAGGTGATTATACACCCTAATGGGTGCGACCCACATAGCCATGCTGCCTGTCCGATTTTTGTCATTTCCCGGTTGGGAGGCTTGAGGTTTGAATTCATCTTTAGAACATCTGGTCATCATTTACTTTGAATGCCACATTATCAAATCCGTCAAGCCATTAATTGACGTCCACAAATATACTCTGGATTTAAAAGAAGTGCCCCTCTTTTCCACCACTCGATATACTTGTAAAAATCAATGTATGTGGGTTTCAGAAAATACACTGTAAGACATTTGTCCATATAAGTCGTCCAGGAACAGGATGAACCGAAGGTAGCCTCCTACTGCATCCAATATAGGAATCACCCCATGGATCAGTAGCGAGAAGTCCTTGCAATTCGTAGATTCCAACTACGACAGAGTCACAATATATCTCTGGCCGCTAGACCAGAGATTATATGCAACCATCCCGTTTTATGAAGATCCATGGTCTTCAATATCTTTATCTTGACATGTATCTAATACCTTCAATATTTCGTATTTATTGGACGGTATGGTTTTCAAATATAAATTCGATCCCGGCCTTTCCGTACCAACAATCGTATTTGCCAGATTTGATAGTCAGTTATTTAACTATCAAATAAACAATCATCAAATCATAAAATAAAGATAGATTTACTGATTTAGTACTCAGCATCACTTGGCCCATTTAATTATAAATGGTTATTCTAAACTTCTAAACATTCTAAATTTTAAAATATGTTATTTGATTCTCATTTCAGTATATTAGTATTCTCAAAACCATATAAATCTAATATCTGGGATTATTTGATAACCTTATCCAATTTCTATTTTTATATTCTTTCAAAATACTTATTTACACATTATTTATTATCTATCATTGACTCCACTTATAAAACAATTGTTGTGACATCTCCTTTGGTTCGTTATTTGAAAACTATAATCGTCACTTACCTTTTTTAAAATAAACTCACTCTAAATCTCATCTTCTTATTTTGAAAATAGTGTTATATTTTCATAAATCCCCTTTAATTTCTTTTCCTATGGAAATATTGTTTCATATTCTCAAGCCCATTTTAATTTCCTTTTATTTTGGAATCCATTATCTATATTTCCAAATTCTTCAAATAACGTTACATTATTATTATTTCTCAAAATAAATTCCTTTTAACATCTCCACCACTACAACTAATATCATCTCTTGATAATCATGAAGTTGTTCAAGTTGGGGAATTTTAAATTACCTCTCAGACCTTGATCAACAATGTTCTTATCTTATGATAGATATTAGTTGTAATACCAAAACCGATATTCATTCCCAATGTCAAATCAAATCCCATTTTAGTTATAACTGATGAAACCTCATCTCTTATTAAATATAGCGAATTTAAATCGCATCTTATACTTTCAGAATTAAGTAACGTTTATTTAACCTTAACGTTTTAGCCTTACACTCCTTTTGTAACATTGTATATAAAATTCGGGTTTAATATAAAACCCCTTTATATCCCTTTTTTCTTTCCTTAATTCAAACACTTACTTTAAGCTATCGTCTTGGCTTAAACTCTCCTTTATAACTTTGTTTATAAATCTTGGTTTATCAACATTTTTTCAAAAATCCAATTGTGTTCCAATATCCACTTTGATTACCTACCTTAAAGAATCTCGTTTACTAACTGATCACTTAAACTATTATTCATCAAAAATAATAATCATCATTAACTTCTTATTTAACTTAATTAAATGATACTTTCTTTTTAAATCTTATTTAAAGTTAAAATAATTGTTAAACTATTTTATTTGATTAATTAAAAATAATTAATCAAATAACTAATTTTGACTAAATTAGTTTACTTCATCAGCTCAAACCATGTTTATTTCGTTAATCAACTCCAATTAGTCCATCTTTAAATTGATTAATAATATAATTAATTTAAATAATCTTATTAAGAAACCATTTAATAGCTACTTATAACTTAAATAATAAAGCATAACATTTATTTCCTTTGTTAGCTTTTATAATAGATTTCAAATCTGTCTTCAGTTATAAAATAAAATTTTATAACTTCAACACCATCGATACACTTGACAGTAATTACATATAGAAACGGTTTACTTTTTGGGCCAACTGCCACTGATTACTCAACCAATGCTGCACATCGGTTAAAACAAAATAAACGTTTAATCTAGATTCAACGAACAATAATCAAGTCAATCATCCAATCATAAGGGTTAATAGTTCATATAATTGAAATATGAAAATAAATAATAAATTTAATGAATCCCGTTGGATCCCTCCAACCTGTTTTCCCTGTATCCAAATATATTATCTCAACAATATCATTTATTTCAGTAAACAGATATAATATTCAACCATCAATATTAACAGCAATCCAAACATTACAACAACAGCAATCCCAACATTCACATTTCAATGTGATACGTTTATATTATTATAAACGTAACTAACGAGGTAAGTTACCTCATTCGGAATGATCGTTAAAAATAACGAATGGGTTCAAATTAAATTAAACAACCGTTTAATTTAATATGTTCAGTCAACCAAATGAATATATTCAGCATCCATCAAACAATCAACAATTATAGCACACAAATATAAAACCCAACTTATATAAAAATATATAAGTGGGATTAAAAAAAAACTGAGTGAGTTGAACTCACCTTGATTCATCCATCACTGGAATAGTTTGTTTAAATTAAACCATCGTATAATTTAATTACAAATCCTGGTTGCTATCAACTTTAACCAACCCAGCTTCATCTATCAGTTTCGTTAATACGGACCCGGTGCCCCTTGTCTTGTCTGATCTATGACATAATCATGAATTTGATACGGTATTTACTATTTAATATTATTAATAACTTAAAAATAATTTATTAACTAGATTTTTATTACTTTAATTAGAACAGGATTTGGTATGTACAAACGGTTTAATCATATTTCGAATATCTTTCCAAGTAGCGTTATAATAAGACTGGATGGTAGTACAAAAACTGAAGAGCATGGCACCTAAACAATTTTATGTAGCGAATTCATTTTTCTTTATGTTCAGTTGAGCACTCGAGCTGAGGTTTTAAGTTAAATTTTGCAAACAGCAGATATATTTATAATATTTGAGTACGTTCACATTGGTTAGGCTCGGTTTACACCGACTTAAACAATTTAAGTTACGGTCATTTTACATATTACTGGGCACGTTACTTACTACTATTGAGGCATGGAGACAAAGTTTCTGGTTACGTTGTTTAAACCTAGGCAACATTATACTATATTACATAAATATAAATATTATTAACTTAAAACTTAAGGTTAATACTTCGTTAGGCATGATATAAACATAAACATATAATAATATCGACTAGGCAAATATACTGAAATTTTGGTCGTTTTAAACGGACGTTATATACCAAAATGAGGCACGTTAAAATATATCTATATACTTGTCATTAAACAAAATAAATCATTTGATTAGGCACAACATATAGGATTTGGTATGTACGAAATATCACCAGACATGTGATAAAACGTTCCAGGTCACATAAATAGTAATACCTATTATATACACTTAACTAATTTCTTAATGTAGTAAAAACCGATTATTAATTAAGTATTTAGGCACATGCAAAATTTCATTTGGCAAATTACACGTCACTCCAGGGGCGGTTGCTACTATATATATGACACTGAACATAGGACATAGGTGCTATGTTATTTGGCCACGTGAAAATGAAATGGGTCACTTATACTAACATTGTTGTGTAAATCAATGGTAACAATCTGGGTCAGGCACCAGGAAATATCGCCTTATAAAATATCAGTCCGAATAATCCATATTATGTTATAATAATTTAATTATATAATTTTAACTTAAAACCTTACTTACATTAATTAACCCCGTGGTTATTCACTTGAAAGCTTCTCAGGTAGTTACTGTTGTCTTTGTTCCTGTTCAAAACCGCACCCATGCTCTTCCTCAATCCAACTGAAGACTTCGCTCCTCCTACATCCAGAACCGATCGTTCTACATCATCGAGCTTTCCCTGGTACCAGCGCACCACCGCGCCACACTTCGCTTCTCATACTACTCCTTATCTTCTGTCACCGTTACAATGATTTGCCATACACAGTTCATTAAACTTCTGCCGTCATTCTCAAGCCATTTTTGTGAAACCGCACCTTGGCATTTACTCTTTCACTGCTAACTTTCTTCTTCGCGTTAAACTCCTCATTCACGAGACCTCGCATGCTTCATTTACGTTCAATACCCAACACTGTACATTCCACTCCTGAACTGCACCACACCAAAAAGAAACAAAACTCCACTACTTTCTCTCCCCGCCAGAGACTCACCCACGCATGCAGTCTTCCCCTGACCAAATGATACACGTGCGGAGTTTGTTGTTGGTTTGTGAAGAATGGGTTTTCATTTTTAAGCAGAGTGGAGGCTTGCGGTTAGATGGATGAAGGAGTTTGGCTTTAAAGTGCGAATGGTGGCTTGCGTTTTCAAATAGTGGGTGGTGATGAAGCTTTCAGTTTCATGTTTTGATTCGATCTTGAGGGAATAAGTCTTCAGCTGAAAGAAGTTTATATTTGTTTTCTCCATTGCTTGGTTTGGAAAAAAATGCGATCCAAGCATATATTTATAGGTCAGATTTCCATGGTGACCACGTTATAATAGCTTGGCAGGCACGGTTTTATATTTTAGGGGAGGTTAGTAACTGTTTGATAGAGTGTACGTCTTGAGCAACCTTTCCTTGCTTTAGAATGTGCACAAATTAAATGCATGAACAGTTGGTGGTATAGGCTAACTAAGTGAGCTGAAATGTGTTTTCTTTTCATTTACCTTCCCTGACTTTACATTGATGGTGAAAGAAGAATAGCCCTGTGTGATTTTATTTGACAGAGAAATGGAGATAGCATGTGCAAAATGGTGATGGGATGGCATGGATCTTGGGTAGCTGGTTTCGGTGAAGGCATTGTAGCAGTGTTGATTGAAAGCACAAGGAGTAGGGTATGATAGTGTACACTCTGCGGGAACTTGTTAGGCATGGACCTTAAATTTTCTTAAGCATGATGATGTAAGTAGGTTAGTATATATTATACATATATATGCGTGAGTTCTATTTGCGCAAGTGAAGGCCGATTTTTTTTGATGAAAAGGAATGGAATAGTAGCTGAGTTGAAAAGCATGTACATTGTATGGCATGTTACTAGTGTCCTGTCCTTTAGGGTAGGGTGTGCAGCTAGTGTTTACATATTGGTTGTATACTCAATATAGGTAGCATTGATGGGTTCATTGATTAGTATCTTGCATGATAATAGGTAGAAGAAATAGCTGTGCTACTCTATGGGTAGGACGGATGAAAGACGTTGATAATACAAGTCAAGCAAAAAGGAAGAAAAGCGGTGTGGCTGTCTTAATGAAGGTAGAGTGTAGAGGTTGATTGAAAACACAATGCAAAGAGGGTATGCAGAAGTATAAATTTTTGATAAGATTAAACGCGTACTTCGATTTCTTAAACACAAAGTTGTTTAATTTGTTATATACACATGATATTTAATTTCTACCGCTTACCGTAAATTTTTAAGGACCGCCACACTCTAATTCAAACGTAATAGAAATAGGTACACCACTACGTCCTAATATTCCAGTCCCAATAAGATTAATTTTATTGGAAACGAACTCCGTTTGCACAACGGTGTTATTTAAATTTATCGGTTCAGCTTTAAATTGTGCGCACCGATAAAACAATTCCGATTAGCTCCAAACAGGAAATGTAGCAATAACTAGTTATACGTTTTCCAGTAAAATTTGTTTAGTCGAAAACGGAGGTGGTTTGAAAAGAAAATTATTTTTAAAGCTTATATAACATATTGAAAAAATTTCCATGTGCGAAGCATGAGCCCCATCATAAAGAAGCGATACGTTGGTTTGAACGTTCTATTTCGTATGATTATTCAACTTCATCGTCAATTGTCGTTGGACATTTTATATTCGTACCGATGTATCTGAATTTCAAATCGTAATTTACGAAATACCGCGATGTTTGCGAGTTCGAATTATAATTATATATAAATTATATGTTGGAACTGCATTGTACAAACGAATTTTATATTATAAATTCATCTAAAATTCCAAATCGATATTTAAATTAATAAAATGTATTAAATATCTAGCTACCAAGATTGCAGGACGTTACATTTCCTCCCAAGAATACTAATGCATAGGATAAACAGCGCAATGCTTTTTGAAAAAATGGAGCTATTATAAGAACTAGGTCCCATCACACAATGCAACGCAAGCCAGAGGATAGGGTTTTCCCTTATAATAGCCAAACATGCTTAGTACGTTTAAAACAAATCATTTGATACTATTATAAGTGTATAGTGTCAAAACAACTTCAAATATAATTGTATCAATCATAGGCGGGCATGGGTACCATCTATCATGTTGCCAATACTAGGCTCTACAATCAAAACCGAAATGTCAGGTATTGGAAATTGGTTTTCCGTTATGAGTCAAGGCAAGGGTTGTACTTCTAACCCGCTTTGAGACACTCTGGCAGATGTCTTGGGACTACACACTCTGGGTAACCCCTGGATCCTGCAATGCTAGTCCTCCCCTACGTTTGAGGATTGACAATTCCTGAACACACATTTCGCGGTCCTATAGGACCTATCCATCGACTCCGTAGAGACTGATATAATCGAGGCGCCTCGCAATCCAACAACCACATAGGTAAAAATAATATAAATGTCAGGGCTTGTAAAACCCGACACCACCCATAGCTAGAAAGAAACGTCATGCACTCACTGCGTTCCCTTATCCCGTTTTTGACTCATATCGAGGTATGAGGCTCACGAATTAACGCTATATACAAAGTGATGCTATATTAAAGCTGTGCTTTGATCATCAACCACAAAACTCTGCTTTTCAACAAAAGCCTTGATCAGTGCATCTCAACATGCCACACTGGCAATTCCAGACATGCAACTGTTGTCTATCGATATATAACCTCTGAGCTCGTACGTCCCAGAGAAGGGCGTTAAGAAAGAGAATAAATTCTCCGCCGTCAAACAAAAATATATTTAATAGATATCAATCAACATAGAATAAAATCCAATGTCAGACACACATCCATTTACAAGTTCGTTCTGGGTCTGAACCAAACCGAAGGCATCTTATTCCTTATCTCATATGTCAAATACAGGAGAGAGGTCCTTGCATATCCGGTCGATCTCCAAGTACGTCTGGACGATTACCACTTATTACCTTGTGTTGGGTGTACAGCCCAATCAAGACATTAGTAATCATCCAAACGATGTGAAGACCTCTGGTTTTCAACCACCGTCTTCGTCGTCGACTTATCGTCGAATCAGTTATTCAGAATGGGTATAAACTCGGCCTTTCTGAATAACTCGCGTATATAATAAACAAGATCTATAAAATAACAACATACACCTCATTCCAATTCTGAATATTTTTTATTCAAATATTCATATGCTTTGGGAAAGGTTCCCATTAATTTTATCAAAGATAAATTCTTTAAATTTATTCTTTAATCTTCCTTTGGATGTCAATCAAACCATGTTACGGTTTTCCAACCTAGTCGAGATTAGCGCACCTTACCGAAGTAATCATTTGTTAAATTTTCCAATCCCAACCTATTCATCCCATGAAGCAAAACTGGTAGTACTCCATAACTAACACCACAGTCTCATCGGTAAAATTATTTACTTTTTCCCGTTCAAATCTAATTAAAGATTTAACTATCGCTAGGAGGAAAACTGGCGATACTCCATTCTCGATCATTTCCCAAATTTGATAATTTGAATTATCACATTCCCTTTTCAATCTAATTAAAGATTCATTAAAACTCTACTTAGTTTTAATCTTCCCAAAATTCAATATTAATGATTATTTAACTTTGGAAACACAAACAGGTCGCATCGACAATCTACACCATACTATTGATTTTTGCTGATATATAACCTCTAAGCTTGTACGTCTCAGAGAAGAGTGTTAAGCAAGAGAATAAATTCTCCACCACCAAACAGATATATATTTAGCAGAGATCAACATACAGTTTGAAATACAATGACAGACATGTAATCCTGCCTTTAACTGGGTTAAAGAACTAATGTCATTTAAAAACACAGTTCACGATAAACCCAAATCACATTCCATTAATTATGGAATCTTCACGGAAAAACAAATCAATATATATAATCGATATCAATTTCCGTATCCGACTAATAATATAAATGGAATAACGGCAAAGCCTTTTAAATTCCATATGTATTAACAGTCTTCCTCCGCAGAAGTTCACTTCGATTATTATCAATCGAATTCCATTCAATTCCAATTTAATATATTAAATTGGAAAACTTTACTTTGGAAAATCCCATTAAATCTTAATAAAAGATTTATAAATCCCAAATCACATTTCACTGTAAATTGGGTTAAAGAACGAATGTCGTTAAAAACACAATTCACAATAAACCCAATTCACATTCCATTTATTATCGGTTTAAAGAACAAGTGTTATTTAAAACACCGTTCACGATAAACCCAAAATACCATTCCACTTCAATTCCAATTAAATATTAATTAATTGGTATACTTCATTAAATCTAGATAAAAAGATTTAATCTTTTCTCAATTGGGTTTAAGAAAAGTGTTAATGAAGACACCATTCACGACAAACCCAAATCCCATTTGATATTAAATACAAGGCTCTGAATAAAAAATATATCGGCTTATATTCAATATCAAATTCCGGAATTAACAGATATCGTATTGGAATAACGATATATATATCTTCCAAATTCCTCCACAATATCCGTATAATCACGGAATCCAATATCGAAATATTCCGAAGATAATTTTGATTCATATCCATTCCAATTATATATTGGAAATTCCGGTTATTTTTAAAACCATTTCAAATCCAATTTAATTATTTAAAAATATTGGATTATATTTCTAGTTCATAACTAGTTCCTTTCAATAAAAATATATTTTTATCTTTTCAAATATGGAATTTTTCATCCCAATCCTTTCCTATTTATTTATTAAGATTTTACACAAATTAAAGATATTTTAAATAATTTTATCAAGGCCCGTACAGTCGATTTCCATAAATGGTCGTCGAACTGCACTTACAGCGACCTTTTCCAAATTTGATTTGGACATAATTCCAAATTCAACCGTTAGATTTTAAATCTCTTATATTCGTTAGAAAGCTCTTTTCGATATGAACCCAACGGTTCCGGTTTTAGGAGAATCCGACGGCTTGATCTCCCGTAATGTCTGTTTGAAGTCAATGGTCGAAATTCGCAAATTGCCGCAGTTCGTTGTGTTCTATTCAGGCCATTATATATATAATATATATGTTATAGACATTTCATCTATTTCATTTAAAAACGTATTTTATAAATCATTTTAAATTCATTTTCAAAACGATTTCAACTTCATATTCAATTTCAAATCAAAATTGAATATTCCATATCATCGATACATAAATGATAATATTTTCAAAACATTAGATTTTGAAATTAATTCCCTGTTGATATTCATTATAAAAATGAATAAAATCGATATAAATATCGTTCACGTCAAAATGGCGTTAATCAAATCAACACGGCTTTATATATTTAAATATATTTGTGTCAATCCCAAATCAATGTGTGAGCGTGGCGAAGCTAAACGCGTTTGACCAGTTTCAATTGATTTTAATCGACTGGAAAATGGCCATTTTTCAAACATTCTCAGAATTCGACAAAATTAGTTTTGTTAGGACCGTATCGTCAATATAAAGCTAGAAAATACTTTTCGGGAATTTTTCTAGTTAGTATGTGGCCCCAGTAAATTGAAATGTGCATTCAAATTCAATATATAGAGTTATATTTTGATTTTGACGAAAACTGACCGAAACGATCGAATTAGCGTACGATACATATCCCATTGTGTTCGGAATGGGGGTAATTAGCTAAAGACGATAGTCGGTGGGTCTCGTTTCGAGTTCAAACGAAAAGTCAACTTTTTGGATAATAAAATAATTAAAATATAAAATACCCCCCTTTACTTTCTCCCCCAAACCCACGTTAGATTTCAGAAATCAAAATAAAAAAAATTATATATGATCTCGCGCTCGAGCCCCGGGCCGCCGCCGGCAGTGCTTCGCCGCGCCCCTCCCTACCACCATCGCCTCCCCTCCGACCTCCTCCCCTCGTCTCCAGCCCTCCTTCTCTCTCCAGATCCGCAACCAAACCCCCAACGCAAGAAGGACCACCGCACCACAAGCCAGGACCCGCCGAAGACCCCCTTGCCACGTCAGGCGCTCGTTTTCCCAACCCCCTCTCGCTGATGAAAAAGCTGTAAGTTTTTAACTTGTTTATTTCTTTTATTTACATTGATTTTTAACTTCCAGTTTTATATAACTTCAAAAATATATTTTTTAAAGTGATAAAGGTGAGATCTTTAACATAGAAAAGTATAGTTTTTAACATGATAAAGATTTGATTTTTATTGTTTAAAGATATGATTTTTAGATAATTAAGAACGTGATTTTTATTCTATCGACAACGAGATAAAAATTGGATTTCATTATATGAAAGGTGAAGTAAAAATTGGATTTTTACATGAATGGTTTTTAGATTAAAATAAGATCTTTAAAATGAAAGAGATTTGAAAATATATATATTTATTTGAAATGGAAATAAAAATAGAATTTCTAGCGAAGAAAAAATAAAGAAGACGATATTTAAAAAATAGAGAAGTCGAATTTTTTAAATATGAAAATGTCATATTTTTATAAGAAGTATAAAATACGTAGAGCGATAAAAATATAATTTTTATAACGAAGTAAAGATAAAAATTTGATTTTTTTATATATGAAGTGAAAATAAAAATTCGATCTTTATATATGTTGCGAAATAAAAATCTGATTTTTACTATATAAATAGTGAAGTAAAAATGTGATTTTTTATAGCGATGAAATTCAATCTTTATATTGGAAGTAGAAATATGATTTTTATTTATTGAATGAAGTAATAAAAATATAATTTTTATTTGAACAGCGTGAAAAGGACTGCATTGGAATTACAAATAGATCCAGACGGTTCAGCAGTTCAAAAGCAAAGCACGGCGGAGTGGAACCCTCTGTGAGAACTTATCACTTTAAATTTCCTTTTCTAGTTAAAAATATATGCTAGGATGCAGACGGTGCTTAGTAGCACCCGACACCCGTCGTCCACAGACCATGGATGACTTGTTTGTTTGGTTGCTATGTTGTGAAATTTGATTGTGTGATGTAGAATGAAATAAAATATTTTATAGTTAAAAAAATAATTTTTAACGTGTATATAAAATAAATATTTATAAACAAATCGGACGATTTGTTTATACACACTGATTTGACTGATATTGATTGGGACGATAAATTTTACACATCGCCCAACTGCACAAATAAAATTTGTGTTTGATTGTTTGAAACCCCACACGGGTATTGGGATGATATTTGGCGTACACTAATCCCAATTATTTAGTTGTATGTCGACCGATTGGTCGACAGACTGTGTGAGCGTTAATTATTTATATTTGATGCTTATGCAGTTGCGTGGTGCACTTTGGATGATGGTTGATTATTTATCGTTGCTATTATATACATGTGTTGTATGGAATCCATAAAATTAACATTATATGGTAATTGATTGGGCCTCATTCCAATTGGAAAAATAAAGAATAATATAAAATAAAGGTTCATGTGTTGACAGTACTCATCCGTTGAGATTAGTCATGTGTTGAACGAAATATTTTAACAATAAAATTTACATCTTTATCATATATAAAATTAGAAGCTAACTGGAAAATAGATAAGATGAGTGGTTTCCTGAGTATTGATCTGATGTTGGTTTCTGCCTTCGGGGTTATTATTTAGGGAATCGTTCTCTTACTAATTTACGGTTGGAGTCTGATTTGAAATCAAACGATAGATACCATAATATTTATAAAATATATTAAATAACAAAAATAGTCGCGTGTTGATAGTACTCATCCGTTGAGATTAGTCATGTATTGAAAGAAATATAGATTCATTTGTTGAATAGAATAACGAAGTTATTGAAAAATATAAAGCCGTGTTGATTAGAGATGCGCTATTTTGACGCGAACGATATTTATATCGATTATATTCGTTTTTATAATGAATATTGAAAAGAGATAAAAATCGAATATTTATCACAGGAATTTTAATTGAACTGAATTGAAAACGAATTCGAATTGAATTGAATAGAAAACGAATTCGAATTGAATTGAATAGAAAACGAATTCGAATTGAATTGAATAGAAAACGAATTTGAATTGAATAGAAAACGAATTTGAATTGAATTGAATAGAAAACGAATTCGAATTGAATTGAATATAAAACGAATTCGAATTGAATTGAATAGAAAACGAATTTGAATTGAATTGAATTCAATTGAGAACGAACTGAAATAGAATTGAAATCGATTTGAATTGAAATCAAACAGAAATGAATGTAAAAAGAATTGATAAGGGAAAATTCAATTTTTATTTGAATTTGAAATGAAGGCTGGAATTGTTTTTGAAACAAATTTGAAACGAATTATAAATTTCGTTTTAAATGGGAATCAATGAAATATAATATATATATATATATATATATATATATTATATATATATAATGGCCTGAATAGAACGTGCCGCGCTGCGGCAGCTCATGAATTTCGACCATTGACTTCGAACAGACATTACGGGAGATCCGACCATCAGATTCTCCTAAAACCAGAACCATTGGGTTCGTATCGAAAAGAGCTTTCTAACAAATATTAGCAATTTGAAATCTAACGGTTGGATTTGGAGATATATCCAAATCAATTTCAGAAAAGGTCGTTGTAAGTGCACTTCGATGGCCGTTGATGGAAATCGACTGTACGGGCCTTGATAAAATTATTAAAAATATTAATAATTTGTGTAAAATCAAAAGAAATGATTTGTGAAGAACTGGGATGAAAAAATCCCACATTTGTAAAGATAAAAATGGATTTTTATCGAAATGAACTAGTTTTGAACTAAATTTAAAACCCAATTATTTTTAAATAAATAAATTGGATTTGAAAGGGGTTTTAAATAATCAGAATTTCTAATATATTTGATTGGAATTGAATTAGAATTGATTTGTGGGTATCGTGAACTGTGTTTTAAATGACATTAGTTCTTTAACCCAGTAAAGGGAGTTTTAAGGAATCTGCAATTAGATTGAAATGTGAGTTGATAATTTAAATTATCAAATTTGGAAAATGAGCGAGAATGGAGTATCACCGGTTTTTCTCCAAGCGATAGTTAAATCTTTAATTAGATTTGAACGTGAAATGGTAATTAATTTTACCGATAACACCGTGGTATTAGATATGGAGTATTACCAGTTTTGCTTCATGGGATAAATAGGTGGGGATTGGGAAATAAAATAAATAATTACTTCGGTGGGGTTCGCTAATCCCGACTAGTTTGGAAAACCATAATTTGGTTTGAAACGATATCCAAAGGAAGATTAAAGAATAAATTTAAAAGAATTTATCTTTGATAAAATTAATGGGAACCTTTCACTAAGAATATGGAATTTAGAAACTAACTGTAGGTTAGCTAAGAAGAATGGTTTCCTGGGTATTGATCTGATGTTGGTTTCGGCCTTCGAGGTTAATATTTGGGGAATTGTTCTCTTGCTAATTTACGGTTAGTGACTGATGAATTGGAATGAGGCATATGTAGTGTTTGTGTAACATTTGTTTACTATATACGCGGGTTATCCAGAAAGGCCGGGTTTATACCCATTCTGAATAACCGATTCGACGATATGTCGATGATAAAGACGGTGATTGAAGACCGGAAGTATTCACATCGTTTGGGTGATTACTGATGATCTTGATTGGGCTGTACACCTAAGAGGAGAGAATCAGTTGGTGATCGTCCAGACGTACTTGGAGATCGATGGATATGCGAGGAAAGTGCCTCCTGTTTCGTTCAGACCCAGAACGAACTTGTAAATGGACTGTGTGTTTGACATTGGATTTTATTCTGTGTTGATTGATCTCTATTAAATATGCATCTATTTGGCGGCAAAGAATTTATTCTCTTGCTAAACGCACTTCTTTGAGACGTACGAGCTCAGAGGTTGTATATCGATGGACATCAGTCGCATGGCATGAATTGCTTGTGTGGCACGCCTAAGTGGCAAATGATCAAGGCTTCTGTTGAAAAGCAAAGTCTTGTGGTTGATGATCAAAGCACGGCCTGTGTGGCGCAGCTTTGTGTATAACGTGAATTCGCGAGCCTCACACCTCAATATGAGTTAAAAACGAGATAAGGACTGCAGGGAGAGCACGACGTTTCTTTCTATCCTTCGTGGTGTTAGTGACTTACCAGTCCTGACATTTATATACTTTTCACCTATGTAGTTGTTGGATGCGAGGCGCTTCGATTTTAGGTCTGTTAGGACCGGGAAACGTGTGTTCAGGAATTGCCAATCCTCAAACGTAAGAGAGGACCGGGCCTGAAGATCCAAGGGTTACCCAGAGTGTGTAGTCCTGGGACATTTGCTAGAGTGCCTCGAAGCGGAGAGGAGCTTGCCCCTTGCCTCGACTCATGACGGAAATCCAATTTCCAATACGAGATATTTCGGTTTTATTTATAGAGCCTAGTATGGCGACATAGTGGGATGGGGCACTTATGCCGTCTATGATTGATATTTATGATTGAAATTGTTTTGACACTATACACTTATAATAGTATCAAATGATTTTTTTTAAAACGTACCAAGCATGTTTGGCTATTATAAGGGAAAACCCTATCCTCTGGCTTGCGTTGCATTGTGTGATGGGACCTGGGTCTTATAATAGCTTCATTTTTTGAAAAAGCATTGCGCTGTTTTGTTATATGCACTAATATTCTTGGGAGGAAACCTATTCTGTGTTATACGGCGTGGTCCCTTGGATTACTCTCTTTCAAAGTAAAGTTTTAAATAACTGTTTTAGTTCTCAAACCAGTCACATGACTGACCTGGAGTTTATTGTTTTAACCTAAACTATGGGTGCCCTTATTTTCGACACGGGTAGTTAGTAGTTTTGGTTTCGCAGATTTATATTCACAAGTTCCTGATTTACAGCTGGGACAATGCTCGGAAAGCTATGTATCCGTGTATTACTTTCAGTTGTGTTTTGTATTGTTTCTCCGCTGCTATGTAATTTATTGTAATCTCTGATATTTATCGAATGTATAATATTCATTTATACTCTGTATATTCTTGTATCTGATGGAATTGTTGTAATATACAATGAAATGTTCTTCTGTTTGTATTCCATTTTGTCGTGTTCTCAAGGTAATCTGGGCTTTCCTTACCGGGGAAGTTACGGGCTATCATAGTTGGTATCAGAGCTTTGGTTTACAGAGCTCGGGAACAAGACACATTAGAACCAAACGAAAGAATTCATCAGATATTGGATTAGTAATATCCATTTGGAATGACTCATTAGAGATAGGATCAGTAGTATCCTAGAACGAGTGTGAAGAGTATGTTTTTAAATAAAACAAACATTGTTTTGAAAATTTAAGCCATTTTATTCATATTTGAATATTTTATTTGTATTGAATTTGGACAATCAAGTATATAAAGATTTTGCATATACGCGTCATGAACGTATATTCGAAGTTTTAATATACTGGATAGATATAGAATCATACTCTAGTGGCCCGAAGATGATTCTGATGGTTGAGTACTCGTCGTCAGAATTTATCTTCGAGTGACGAAAGTGTGATATTTATATATTTCCATAGACTGGTGTGAGAACCGAAACTATATAGATTTATTGTTGTGATTTGGCATCAAAAACCTGATTTTCTGTATATATATCAAATTATGAATTTGAAAAGTTAATCAACTAATTGATTGATAGCTGTGTTGTTGGTTTATTTGTTTGATATTTTTAACCATTTAGCCTAATTGAACCAAATAGCGAAGTGTATTGAAAATTGGTCGCATTTGCTTGCATATACATGTACTTACATTGAACAGGTCATAGCAAGGAGGCTAGAGCAGAAGAATAAAATTGTTTGCCTGACAAATAGGTACATGTTTACCATAATTTACTGTTTTGTTTAGGTGATGATGATTTTATGAGCTGATTGGCTAGTCGCTTGGCTTTTTCTTTCTTCTTTTTGAGATCATAGGGCACGTATGGCAATTTTGGGATTTTCCTGGTGCTCCCGGTGCAGGGGAGGTTATGGCAAATTTTTTCGAAAATTTAGGGTGTTAGCAAAAATTTTGAAAATTTTGAAAAGTTCTTAGAAACTGAAAAGTTGAAGAACTTAAGCCGTAATGAAAATAGTGAAAGTTGAGTTGATTGTTAAACAACTTTCGGCTTCGTTCCTTTTCAGGGGCGAAAAGTTTTAAGTGAGGGAGATTGTAACAACCCAAAATTCGGAGCCAATTTAAAATTTTTATTTTGGAAATTTTAATGAATTTTGAATATTTAAAATAGATTATTTTAAATAACAGTGATGAAAAAAATTTATTTTGAATAGAATTAGAACGTATATATTTATATACGTCGTGGTTAGAATATAATATTTATTTTAAATTATAAAAGGAATTGAAAATGGCACGGTAGTTCGATAATTCGATTTCAAACTTCAATTGAACATACCGGGTGCAAAATAAACCGGATTTTAATGAAACCAAAAATATTAGAATCTAATTGAGAATATATTTCCAACGAATCCGAAAAATTGAAATTTCATAGCGGGGATAAAAAGTTACGCCCAGTTGAAAATTCTGAATAGTCGCTATGGAATTCGGGCCCTTAAAAATAGCCATTTTGCAAAAGACCTCGGATTTCGACGAAACCACTTTTGTTGGATCCGGGATGTCAAGTTATTGCTAGGTTTCAAATTTCATAGTTTTTCGAATCAATGTGTGAGCGTGGCGAAGCTAAACGCGTTTGATCAGTTTCAGTTGATTTTAATCGACTAGAAAATGGCCATTTTTCAAACGGTCTCAGAATTCGACGAAATTAGTTTTTTTAGGACCGTATCGTCAATACGAAGCCAGAAAATATTTTTTGGGAATTTTTCTAGTTAGTACGTGGCCCCAGTAAATTGAAATGTGCATTCAAATTCAATATATAGAGTTATATTTGGATTTTGACGAAAACTGATCGAAACAATCGAATCAACGTACGATACATATCCCATTGTGTTCGGAATGGGGGTAATTAGCTAGAGACGATAGTTGGTGGGTCTCGTTTCGAGTTCAAACGAAAAGTCCACTTTTTGGATAATAAAATAATTAAAATATAAAATACCCCCCTTTACTTTCTCCCCCAAACCCACGTTAGATTTCAGAAATCAAAATAAATAAAAAATTATATACGATCTCACGCTCGAGCCCCAGGCCGCCGCCGGCGGTGCTTCACCGCGCCCCTCCATACCACCATCGCCTCCCCTCCGACCTCCTCCCCTCGTCTCCAGCCCTCCTTCTCTCTCCAGATCCGCAACCAAACCCCCAACGCAAGAAGGACCACCGTGCCACAACCCAGGACCCGCCGACGACCCCCCCTTGCCACGTCAGGTGCTCGTTTTCCCACCCCCGTCTCGCTAATGAAAAACAGTAAGTTTTTAACTTGTTTATTTCTTTTATTTACATTGATTTTTAACTTTCAGTTTTATATAACTTCAAATATATAATTTTTAAAGTGATAAAGGTGAGAACTTTAACATAGAAAAGTTTAGTTTTTAACATGATAAAGATTTGATTTTTTTTATAAAGCATATAGGTTTGGTTTTTATTCTTTAAAGATATGATTTTTAGATAATTAAGAACGTGATTTTTATTCTATCGACAACGAGATAAAAATTGGATTTCATTGTATGAAAGGCGAAGTAAAAATTGGATTTTCACATGAATGATTTTTAGATAAAAATAAGATCTTTAAAATGAAAGTGATTTGAAAATATATATATTTATTTGAAATGGAAATAAAAATAGATTTTCTAGCGAAGTAAAAATAAAGAAGACGATATTTTAAAAATAGAGAAGTCGAGATTTTTAAATATGAAAATGTCATATTTTTATAAGAAGTATAAAATACGTAGAGCGATAAAAATATATTTTTTATAACGAAGTGAAGATAAAAATTTTATTTTTTTTATATATGAAGTGAAAATAAAAATTCGATCTTTATATATGTAGCGAAATAAAAATCTGATTTTTATTATATATATAGTGAAGTAAAAATGTGATTTTTTATAGCGATGAAATTCAATCTTTATATTGGAACTAGAAATATGATTTTTATTTATTAAATGAAGTAATAAAAATATAATTTTTATTTGAACAGCGTGAAAAGGACTGCATTGGAATTGCAAACAGATCCCGACGGTTCAGCAGTTCAAAAGCAAAGCACGTCGGAGTGGAACCCTCTGTGAGAACTTCTCACTTTAAATTTCCTTTTCTAGTTAAAAATATATGCTAGGATGCAGACGGTGCTTAGTAGCACCCGACACCCGTCGTCCACAGACCATGGATGACTTGTTTGTTTGGTTGCTATGTTGTGAAATTTGGTTGTGTGATGTAGAATGAAATAAAATATTTTATAACGGAAAATATTTTATAGTTAAAATTATAATTTTTAACGTGTATATAAAATAAATATTTATAAACAAATCGGACGATTTGTTTATATACACTGATTTGACTGATATTGATTGGGACGATAAATTTTACACATCGCCCAACTGCACAAATAAAATCGATGTTTGATTGTTTGAAACCCCACACGGGTATTGGGATGATATTTGGTGTACACTAATCCCAATTATTTAGTTGTATGTCGATCGATTGGTCGACAGACTATGTGAGCGTTAATTATTTATATTTGATGCTTATGCAGTTGCGTGGTGCACTGTGGATGATGGTTGATTATTTATCGTTGCTATTACATACATGTGTTGTATAGAATCCATATAATTATCATTGTATGGTAATTGATTGGCCTCATTCCAATTGGAAAAATAAAGAATATTATAAAATAAAGGTTCATGTGTTGACAGTACTCATCCGTTGAGATTAGTCATGTGTTGAACGAAATATTTTAATAATAAAATTTACATCTTTATCATATATAAAATTAGAAACTAACTGGAAAATAGATAAGATGAGTGGTTTCCTGGGTATTGATCTGATGTTGGTTTCGGCCTTTGGGGTTAATATTTAGGGAATCGTTCTCTTACTAATTTACGGTTGGAGTCTGATTTGAAATCAAACGATAGATACCATAATTTTTATAAAATATATTAAATAACAAAAATAGTCGCGTGTTGACAGTACTCATCCGTTGAGATTAATCATGTATTAAAAAAAATAGATTCATTTGTTGAATAGAATAACAAAGTTATTGAAAAATATAAAGCTGTGTTGATTAGAGATGCGCTATTTTGACGCGAACGATATTTATATCGATTATATTCGTTTTTATAATGAATATTGAAAAGAGATAAAAATCGAATATTTATAATAGGAATTTGAATTGAATTGAATAGAAAACGAATTCGAATTGAACTGAAGAGAAAACGAATTCGAATTGAATTGAATAGAAAACGAATTTGAATTGAATTGAAAACGAATTTGAATTGAATAGAATAGAAAACGAATTCGAATTGAATTTAATAGAAAACGAATTCGAATCGAATTGAATAGAAAACGAATTCGAATTGTACTGAATAGAAAATGAATTTGAATTGAGCTGAATAGATAACGAATTTGAATTGAATTGAATTCAACTGAGAACGAACTGAAATAGAATTGAAATCGATTTGAATTAAAATCAAATAGAAATGAATGTAAAAAGAATTGATAAGGGAAAATTCAATTTTTATTTGAATTTGAAATGAAGGTTGGAATTGTTTTTGAAACAAATTTGAAACGAATTGTAAAATTCGTTTTAAATGGGAATCGACGAAATATATATAATATATATATTATATATATAATGGCATGAATAGAACGCGCCACGCGGTGGCAGTTCGTGAATTTCGACCATTGACTTCGAACGGACATTACGGGAGATCCGACCGTCGGATTCTCCTAAAACCGGAACCATTGGGTTCGTATCGAAAAGAGCTTTCTAAAGAATATTAGAAATTTGAAATCTAATGGTTGGATTTGGAGATATGTCCATATCAATTTCAGAAAAGGTCGCTGTAACTGCAGTTCGATGGCCGTTGATGGAAATCGACTGTACGGGCCTTGATAAAATTATTAAAAATATTAATAATTTGTGTAAAATCAAAAGAAATGATTTGTGAAGAACTGGGATGAAAAAATCCCACATTTGTAAAGATAAAAATGGATTTTTATCGAAATGAACTAGTTTTGAACTAAATTTAAAACCCAATTATTTTTAAATAAATAAATTGGATTTGAAAGGGGTTTTAAATAATCATAATTTCTAATATATTTGATTGGAATTGAATTAGAATTGATTTGTGGGTATCGTGAACTGTGTTTTAAATGAAATTAGTTCTTTAACCCAGTAAAGGAAGTTTTAAGGAATCTGCAATTAGATTGAAATGTGAATTGATAATTTAAATTATCAAATTTGGAAAATGAGCGAGAATGGAGTATCACCAGTTTTTCTCCAAGCGATAGTTAAATCATTAATTAGATTTGAACGTGAAATGGTAATTAATTTTACCGATAACACCGTGGTATTAGATATGGAGTATTACCAGTTTTGCTTCATGGGATAAATAGGTGGGGATTGGGAAATAAAATAAATAATTACTTCGGTGGGGTTCGCTAATCCCGACTAGTTTGGAAAACCATAATTTGGTTTGAAACGATATCCAAAGGAAGATTAAAGAATAAATTCAAAAGAATTTATCTTTGATAAAATTAATGGGAACCTTTCACTAAGAATATGGAATTTAGAAACTAACTGTAGGTTAGCTAAGAAGAATGGTTTCCTGGGTATTGATCTGATGTTGGTTTCGGCCTTCGGGGTTAATATTTGGGGAATTGTTCTCTTGCTAATTTACGGTTAGTGACTGATGAATTGGAATGAGGCGTATGTTGTGTTTTGTGTAACATTTGTTTACTATATATGCGGGTTATCCAGAAAGGCCGGGTTTATACCCATTCTGAATAACCGATTCAACGATGTGTCGAAGATGAAGATGGTGGTTGAAGACCGGAAGTCTTCACATCGTTTGGGTGATTACTGATGATCTTGATTGGGCTGTACATCCAAGAAGAGAGAATCAGTTGGTGATCGTCCAGACGTACTTGGAGATCGATGGATATGCGAGGAAAGTGCCTCCTGTTTCGTTCAGACCCAAAACGAACTTGTAAATGGACTGTGTGTCTGACATTGGATTTTATTCTGTGTTGATTGATCTCTATTAAATATACATCTATTTGGCGGTAGAGAATTTATTCTCTTGCTTAACGCCCTTCTCTGAGACGTACGAGCTCAGAGGTTGTATATCGATGGACATCAGTCGCATGGCATGAATTGCCTGTGTGGCACGCCTAAGTGGCAAATGATCAAGGCTTCTGTTGAAAAGCAAAGTCTGGTGGTTGATGATCAAAGCACGGCCTGTGTGGCACAACTTTGTGTATAACATGAATTCGCGAGCCTCACACCTCGGTATGAGTTAAAAACGGGATGAGGACTGCAGGGAGAGCACGACGTTTCTTTCTAGCTTTGGTGGTGTCAGTGACTTACCAGCCTGAAGCGACCCGAACTTCCCCGGTCTCCGAAGAGATGAGAAAGAACGAATTACTGTGAGGACACGACAAAATAGAACGCAGACGGGAGAACATTTCATTGTATATTACAACAATACCATCAGATTACAAGAATATACAGAGTATAAATGAATAAATATTACACAGAAATATCAGAGATTTGAATACATTACATAGCAGCGGAAAATAATACAATACACAACTAGAAGGGATCTACTGATACAAAGCTTTCCGGATACCATTCCAGCTGTAAACCAGGATCCTGTGAATATAAATCTGCAAAACCAAAACTACTAGCTGCCCGTGTCAAAATAAGGGCACCCAGAGTTTAGGTCAAAACAATAAACTCCAGGTCAGTCATGGGACTAGTGTGAGAACTAAAACAGTTATTTATCTTTATTTTCAAAGTTAGGTAAATCAAGGGACCAAGCCGTATAACACGGAACGGGTTTCCTCCCAAGAACACCAGTGCATAAAACAACAGCGCAATGCTAAATAAAGAAAAAATGAAGCTATTATAAGACCCAGGTCCCATCACACAATGCAACGCAAGCCGGAGGATAGGGTTTTTACCTTATAATAGCCAAGAATGCTTGATACGTTTAAAACAAATCATTTGATACTATTATAAGTGCATATTGTATAAAACATCTTCAAATCATAAGTATCAATCATAGACGGCATAAGCGCCCCATCCCACTATGTCGCCATACTAGGCTCTACAAATAAAACCGAAATACACGTATTGGAAATTGGATTTCCATCATGGTGGCTCCTGATTCGAAAGATCGATCGCGTAATGCAATTCCCCACGGCTTACGTCCTAACAAGACAAAGCACCGTCTGCACATCCGCACTTTTTGGACCAGAGTATCACCGCGGCTTACGTCCCAGCGAGAGAAAACACCGCTTACTCTATATATCCCTGAGCACTAAGCTCATCTCGGTCGACCGAATCCACGACACCACTAAGGTGCCCATCCACTAAAAAGCATACTGATCAAACCATCAGTTTACCACCATACCAGGGTGTGAGGCTCGCGAATCAACGCTATACGCAAAGCCATGCTATATCAAAGCTGCGCTTTGATCATCATCCACCAAACTTTGCTTTTCAACAAAAGTCTGGATCACTGCATCTCAGCATGCCATACTATCAATCCATATCGTACCACTGATTTCTGCCAATATATAACCTCTGAGCTCGTATGTCTCAGATAAGGGCGTTAAGCAAGATAATAATTCCCCGTCGCCAAACAGATATATATTTAGCAGAGATCAACGAATACAATATAAAGGAATACAATGTCAGACACACCATCCATTTACAAGTCCGTTCTAGGTCTGAACGAAACCGGAGGCACTTTCCTCGCATATATGTCGATCTCCAAGTACGTCTGGACGACCACCGACTGATTCCCTCATCTTGGGTGTACAGCCCAATCAAGATCATCAGTAATCACCCAAACGATGTGAAGACTTCCGGTCTTCGACCACCGACATCATCTTCGACTTATCGTCGAATCGGTTATTCAAAATGGGTATAAACCCGGCCTTTCCGAACAACCCGCGTATATAGTAAACAAATGTTACCCAATCACAACATACGCCTCATTCCAATTCATCAGTCACTAACCGTAAATTAGCCAGAGAACGATTCCCCAAATATTAACCCCGAAGGCCGAAACCAACATCAGATCAATACCCAGGAAACCATCCTTCTTAGCTAACCTACAGTTAGTTTCTAAATTTCACGTTCTTAGGGAAAAGTTCCCATTAATTTTATCAAAGATAAATTCTTTAAAATTTATTCTTTAATCTTCCTATGAATATCATTTCAAACCAAATTATGGTTTTCCAAACTAGTCGGGATTAGCGAACCACACCGAAGTAATTATTTATTTTATTTCCCAATCCCAACCTATTATTCCCATGAAGCAAAACTGGTAATACTCCATATCTAATACCACGGTGTTATCGGTAAATTTAATTACCATTCCACGTCCAAATCTAATAAAAGATTTAACTATCGCTTTGGAGCAAAACTGGTGATACTCCATTCTCGATCTTTTCAATCTAATTAAAGATTCATTAAAACTCCACTTAGTTTTAATCTTTAACTGGGTTAAAGAATCAGTGTCATTTAAAACACGGTTCACTATAAACCCAAAATCACATTGCATTTCAATCAGACCCTAACCAAATATTAGCAATTGAGCAATTCCCTAAGTATTAACCCGAAGGCCGAAACCAACATCAGATCAATACCCAGGAAACCATTCTTCTTAACTAACCTCCAGTTAGTTTCTGATTTTCTTAACTCCTTTGGGTCTAAGAACAGTATTATTGAAGATACCGTTCACGACAACCCAAAATCACATTCTATTAATTATCGGGTTAAAGAACAAGTGTTATTTAAAACACTGTTCACGATAAACCCAAAAATCAATACCAATTCAATTCCAATTAAATATTATTTAATTGGTACATTTCATTAAATCTAAATAAAAGATTTAATCTTTTTCTCAACTGGGCTTAAGAACAGTGTTAATGAAGACACCTGAAACGACCCGCAAATCCGTGCTCTTTGAGTCGACTAATAACACCACACGTCCAACTCAAATTGCACAGAAATACGAACCATTATTAGAAAGAAGTTAGAGGATGAGAAATAGAAAGAAAGAAATATTAGAATAGAAGAAAATGAAGATCACAAACTCACAGCGGAACGAATAAAATATATTAGATAACATAACTTTGAAGCACAATCCAGTATTTGTATATACATACCATTATCAGAGCACAGTGATTATCCCTGGAACAGTTATAAATACCTGTTTCCAGATACAACATAGTACACAGCGGAAAATATGATAGTCTATAGCTAACTGGTGAAGCCTCCTGCTTCAATCTTCTCCAAGTGAATCTGAAAAATCCCGACTACTTGACTGCCCGTACAAATTTGGGCACCCAAGAGTTTAGGGAAAACAAACAAAATAAACTCTGGGTCAGTCATGGGACTGGTGTGAGTAAACTCCAACCATTTGTTTAACTTTCAAAAATCCTTTCAAAAGAAATGATAATCGTAAGACCGATCCACACATAAACACGGATGGTTTTTACCTTACGATAACCAAAAAGAAATATTTTTGATATCAAATCCAGTGATATTATAATAATGTCTAATCACAAGTAATTAAAATCTAGTAGAACGCTTGCATCTCACGCTCTACATATATAATATACAATCAAACTCGCAGGCGCTTATTGGAGATTGGATTCCAACTTGACAAGGTATGGGACCACCTTCCGAACGTGTATCTCTAGAGACGAATACACTGGGTTCAACAAGAACATCTTGCAACCCGGCCCACACATGACCGACCACTCATTTCGCTTGAGTGTATCGAATGTATACCACCGACGGTTGGGATCAGCAACCGCCTCCCGATAAGGGACAGCATCGATAGATTTAAGAACAAAAAGAATTTCTCTAGATAGGTGATCATACATCCTAATGGGTGCGACCCACATAGCCATGCTGCCTGCCCGATTTTTGTCCACTTCCGGGTTGATGAGGCTTGAGGTTTGAATTATCTTCCAGAACATCTGGCCACCATTTCTTTGAATGCCACATCATCAGATCCATCGGAAACCACTAGTTGATTCCCACAAAAATACTCAGATTGTTAGGCTAAAGAAGCTTCCCTTCTATGCCATCAACTTCGTACGTTTGAAGGAATCAACGTACGTAACCCCCTTTTGGAAATACTCTGTCAGACACTCGTCCATACAAGTTGTCCTGGGTCTGGACAAACCGAAGGCACTATTCCGTAAACAGGATAGCCCTTGCATAACTCCGTCTTAAATTTTCTTCAGCATAAGTTGCTTCATAACGCTTACGCCAATACGGAGTGGTTTTCAGATATCAAATCTGATCCCGGTCTCTCCATATTGACAACGGAGGTATATATAAAAATAAAACTTTGATAGTCGGTGATTTAACTATCAAAGAAACATCCATACAATCAACGGTCCTATTTCCAAATGGAAATTCTATCAATCAAGCATCAAACAACACTGGGCCCTTTTTATATTGGTTCTTTATTACATTATCATTTCCAATTCCCATTTTCCACCTTTCGTGTTCTTTCAAAGCTCTATTTTCTCTTCTGAGTATTGGAAAACATTTCCAATATATATAATTCCTTTATTGATAAAATATCTTTTACTCCAGTTAGAAAACATTTCTAAATCCTTTGAATTAACTAATGTTATAAACATTATAATTCAAATCATAAATCATTCGTTAACTAACGATATCACTATCCAACCCTTGCTATCGCCTTAACCATTTCTCCGTCAATAATGCAGTTAGTCAAGTTGGGGTATAATTACCTCTCAGACCTTAACTGAACGACATTCTTAACTTTGAAATAGTCAAAATTCACAACTTCAAATATTGCTTTCGCGACTCTCGGATTTAATCTACGAACACACCTTCTTTATAAAAATATTGATTATAACGGTAACGTTATAATCGCTGTCTTCAAATGTTTGATTTATAAAACATTTCTTTCAACAACAGCGTTAAAACCGCTATCTAGCATTATAGAACACTTATCATAACCATAGCATTAAAATTGCTATTAAAACAGTTATTTTAACGGCAGCGTTAAAATTGCTATTTAGATTTACCAAGACATTTATTATAACAGCAGCGTCTAAAATTGCTATTAAGTTTTATAAAAGCATTTCTTACAAAGACAGCGTTAAAATCGCTGTTTAAAAGCATTTCTTATAACAACAGCGATATGATTGCTGTTTTGAATAAAATACCGTGTGCGACGCACACGCTTCCGTTGTTCATTTATAAACTCTGTTTATTTTAAACAATTCAAGTTCTCCTTTAAACATATTTATAAACTATACATTCTTTTAACCACTTAATTCGGTTTCTATAAATTCCCTTTTTTATTTACAAAATATTTCCTTGTTTAAAACTATCTATTCTTTTATTTTAAGCATTTGAAAATCTTTCTTTAAACTTTCCTCTGTAATTTGCTAAATTCGGATCCATTTCCAAATATTGGTTTCAAAACCGATACTCACTTTCAAATATACGTTCATATTTGAACTCACCTTTTAATTTATCCAATGGTTAATGATCCACTTAATTTATATCTTTATATATAACATTTTTCTTGGTTTACCCAATGGAATAGGTTTCCATTTGCAATTCAATGAAAAAGAAATTATTTCTAATTTGGAAATAAACTCTGCTTTTAAATTCTAACTTCTTTTTCACATTCGATGATATTTTACGGTATCTAAAATACCAGGTTCCTAGGGCCAGGGTAAAACAAACACACAAATTCGACCATGGATAATGTAGCATAACATATATCACCATCAAATAAATCAGTAAATAAAATGTTGAGGGATCCAGTTGGATCCCTCCAACCTGTTTCCCTGCATCCACAGATGTTAATCAATATCAATAATATTATTTCACATCAATATGAAATATCTGAACTAATCATCGACCAACGATGTAATCATATCAACCAATTTTATCAACCGTTCAACCAAGCAACCATTTCACGGTGTAAGTTAAATTTAAAATTTCGTTTATATAAAAATATAAACGAAGTAGAGTTAGTGCGTTTACTCACCTTGTTTATTAATAATGATAAGTTGTTGCGAGATCTGATCAGGCGCTCTATTCTGCTATAATCCGCAGCGAGCCCTGAATCGCTTCAACCAGCTTTATTCGTCCATACGCACTCAATGCAATTGACCATGTCAACTTCTGTTAACGCATGTAGAATTTATAAACTTACAGGTTAGTATGCTACTTAAGTTACTTAAAGATTAAACCTTATCCCTTTATTTCGGGTCCATGAATGTACTCACCGTACTGTAGTTTTTTCTTCATGTTTTAAACTGCCAAAACCTCACAAAATTTGCCCAAATGATTCGCACTTCTCTGTACATAGGAACCAAGCCCATTCCTTTAAATCCGAATACATAGTATTCTACTACCCTTAATGATGTAATCATGCGCCTAATCCTCCTCTAACCCTCTTCTTCCATTGTAAACGCGGCTACAGCAAACCGCTCCCCATTTATCTATACTTCATCAAACTATCACCGAAGGCTTCTACAAACACCCCATCACTAATTCAATCCATACACTCTCGCAACTACCAGGAAGGTACTCAAACAAATGTGCTCCTCCTATCCGAGCACCACGCTACCACGTTCTCCTTCCAACAACGATGGATCCCACAACCGATCACTCCACCGGCTCGCTCACCAACCGGCGTCGATCCCCGAACCTCTCCTCCTGGATCCGAAACGAGCTTCATCTTGAATCTCATGCCGACAGATATTTTACTGAAACCCCAAAATATATACACGGGATTAAAGCTCCAGGTGAGACGAGGGTTATGAATCAAACGATTTTGGGTTTCATCGAGATTTGATTTTTGATTTATTTTACGAAGAAATCACGGTTGAGATGGCTTGAATTCTTATTTCCTATTTTTTTTTTTGTTTGGGATCCGAGAACGAGAAATGAGGGAAAAGGAAAACAGTATTTAAAAGAAATACAGCGTGGAAAACACGGTATCGTATAGCTTGGTTACCACGGCACGGTATTGATGCCTTGACACTTACGGTTTCAAGTTTCATTGGCACGCACAGTTTTTAAAGAAGTTTGGACGACACATAAAATTAAAGCTTACTGGGTGAGGTATGTTAAGGTTTGACATATTAATATATATACAGGCTCAACTTGTGACTCGTGTTGAAACCATCAGGAAAAACAAACTAATATTAATTCAAGGAAGACTAACAGAGTATGGAAATCAAATCATTAACTACTAAAATCCAAATATCAAGTGGTTATTGTTTTAGGAGTATGTTTATAATGTCCTTCTAATGCTTCCAGGTAAACACGCTTGGGTTAAACCGATCAGTTCATGACTGAGAAGGAAATTAGATAATCCAAGCTAAATGGCAAATTTTCATTTTATTTTTCTATTATCTTCTATACTTATGCGTACACTGTTCCATATACTTCTGCTTGCGAACAGGCTGTTATGGACAGAGATAAAAATACTATCGTGTCAAGCGAGGTGCCATGGTCCCAAAAATATAATAATATCGGTAGTTTAACTTATATTATGGAACCCCAAAATATTGATATAGGGTGCAAATTACTCCAAATAAAAAGTTGTGTATTTAATTAATTAAAAATTACAGTAAAATTCTAAAAATTAAATTATAACTACGCCTCAAAAGAACCTTGCCCAAATTTATAACCAATCTCCAGTTATATTAACTAAACCGTTATGGCTTATATACGATTCTATAGCGACTATTTCTAAATTTGATTTGGACATAGCTAACAAATTATAACACGAAATCTAGATTTTTCTCTTTCATATGAAAATTATAACCAATACGGTTCCAACGTGTCTTGTTTCACAGAAATCCGATTTATAACGGATCCTGTATCCTCAGTTGAAGTTCAAAACTCTATATTACGAACTGCCGCGCGATTTCGAGCTCGTTTTATAATTATATTATAAATTAACGTTCAAACTTCGTTTTTAATTAATAAATTCCTATATGTAATTCAATTAAAAATTCTAAAACAAATTTAAATATTCAGAATTCAACGGCCGAAAATCCGGGTCGTTACATTCCTTCCCCCTTAAAATAATTTCGTCCTCGAAATTGCTAAGTAGGGAAAATACCGCATACCTTATTAACTAGGTTCAATAATCCTTTTTGTTTACTTCTTAATTTCAGCTTAACTGAACCAATTTATTTAAATTAAAATATTAATTATTTCTTACTAACGAAAAAAATGCTGAAAATTTTCTGACACTTTAAATTCTGAAAAATTTCGGCAGCATCTCCTCTGCACGGCTCAATCGGCACAACCACAACTCGCCTTTCTAGGCCTTCTCCAATCCAAAAGAAAATCAAAAAGCCAAGTGGCTCGCCTCATAGGCTCATAAAATCATTAACCCAAACAATATTGTAAACATGTACCTTTTTGTCGGGCATAATTCTATCTCTTGCACTTTCTTCCATTCAATATCTGCTCAGCATACACATATCGATTTCCCACCAGTTTCAAATCAATACAACTTCCAGTTGTCAGATCTCTAATCAACTTCTGATTAGTCGCTTCCATTCTATCAATTCAAATCTGATTTCTATTTAAATCAATCCACTTATTATCCTTGAATCCAATTCAATCCCATTCAACAACATCCAATATATTCAACTTTCTTATTCAAAAATCTCTTCAAACTAATGCCATATACCTTTAAAATACTTCAAGGAATATTTCAAAACTTCCGGGATTTAAATTCAATTTATGGTTTGAATTAAATTTCAGTTCGGCTTATTTGTATATCCTATTCTTATACAAATTCAATCTGGTTTTATACAACCATTTCAATATTTTATAATTTCCTTTGATTGTAATAACAACCAACACATTTGATAATTTCAGAAAATTATCCCTTTATATTAAAATAACTTTTGGGCAAATTATATCACTTACCCATTTTAAAACAATACTGAGTCGATTTGTTCTGTTCGAGAGTTTAGAAACACCTATCGATACAGTTGTACTTCCTGTATCGACCAGAATTCATAAACCACTCAACAAACCAGTCAACACAATATAAACCATTTTTATATCAAATCTACAAATACGCGCTCATATATATATACACTCAAACTCAATCTAGGGTGTTACTAACCCCATCTCTATTGAGTCACGCCACAGAGCCAAGGTAATCACTTAACCTTCAGCTCTGATACCAAATGAAACGACCCGCAAATCCGTGCTCTTTGAGTCGACTAATAACACCACACGTCCAACTCAAATTGCACAGAAATACGAACCATTATTAGAAAGAAGTTAGAGGATGAGAAATAGAAAGAAAGAAATATTAGAATAGAAGAAAATGAAGATCACAAACTCACAGCGGAACGAATAAAATATATTAGATAACATAACTTTGAAGCACAATCCAGTATTTGTATATACATACCATTATCAGAGCACAGTGATTATCCCTGGAACAGTTATAAATACCTGTTTCCAGATACAACATAGTACACAGCGGAAAATATGATAGTCTATAGCTAACTGGTGAAGCCTCCTGCTTCAATCTTCTCCAAGTGAATCTGAAAAATCCCGACTACTTGACTGCCCGTACAAATTTGGGCACCCAAGAGTTTAGGGAAAACAAACAAAATAAACTCTGGGTCAGTCATGGGACTGGTGTGAGTAAACTCCAACCATTTGTTTAACTTTCAAAAATCCTTTCAAAAGAAATGATAATCGTAAGACCGATCCACACATAAACACGGATGGTTTTTACCTTACGATAACCAAAAAGAAATATTTTTGATATCAAATCCAGTGATATTATAATAATGTCTAATCACAAGTAATTAAAATCTAGTAGAACGCTTGCATCTCACGCTCTACATATATAATATACAATCAAACTCGCAGGCGCTTATTGGAGATTGGATTCCAACTTGACAAGGTATGGGACCACCTTCCGAACGTGTATCTCTAGAGACGAATACACTGGGTTCAACAAGAACATCTTGCAACCCGGCCCACACATGACCGACCACTCATTTCGCTTGAGTGTATCGAATGTATACCACCGACGGTTGGGATCAGCAACCGCCTCCCGATAAGGGACAGCATCGATAGATTTAAGAACAAAAAGAATTTCTCTAGATAGGTGATCATACATCCTAATGGGTGCGACCCACATAGCCATGCTGCCTGCCCGATTTTTGTCCACTTCCGGGTTGATGAGGCTTGAGGTTTGAATTATCTTCCAGAACATCTGGCCACCATTTCTTTGAATGCCACATCATCAGATCCATCGGAAACCACTAGTTGATTCCCACAAAAATACTCAGATTGTTAGGCTAAAGAAGCTTCCCTTCTATGCCATCAACTTCGTACGTTTGAAGGAATCAACGTACGTAACCCCCTTTTGGAAATACTCTGTCAGACACTCGTCCATACAAGTTGTCCTGGGTCTGGACAAACCGAAGGCACTATTCCGTAAACAGGATAGCCCTTGCATAACTCCGTCTTAAATTTTCTTCAGCATAAGTTGCTTCATAACGCTTACGCCAATACGGAGTGGTTTTCAGATATCAAATCTGATCCCGGTCTCTCCATATTGACAACGGAGGTATATATAAAAATAAAACTTTGATAGTCGGTGATTTAACTATCAAAGAAACATCCATACAATCAACGGTCCTATTTCCAAATGGAAATTCTATCAATCAAGCATCAAACAACACTGGGCCCTTTTTATATTGGTTCTTTATTACATTATCATTTCCAATTCCCATTTTCCACCTTTCTTGTTCTTTCAAAGCTCTATTTTCTCTTCTGAGTATTGGAAAACATTTCCAATATATATAATTCCTTTATTGATAAAATATCTTTTACTCCAGTTAGAAAACATTTCTAAATCCTTTGAATTAACTAATGTTATAAACATTATAATTCAAATCATAAATCATTCGTTAACTAACGATATCACTATCCAACCCTTGCTATCGCCTTAACCATTTCTCCGTCAATAATGCAGTTAGTCAAGTTGGGGTATAATTACCTCTCAGACCTTAACTGAACGACATTCTTAACTTTGAAATAGTCAAAATTCACAACTTCAAATATTGCTTTCGCGACTCTCGGATTTAATCTACGAACACACCTTCTTTATAAAAATATTGATTATAACGGTAACGTTATAATCGCTGTCTTCAAATGTTTGATTTATAAAACATTTCTTTCAACAACAGCGTTAAAACCGCTATCTAGCATTATAGAACACTTATCATAACCATAGCATTAAAATTGCTATTAAAACAGTTATTTTAACGGCAGCGTTAAAATTGCTATTTAGATTTACCAAGACATTTATTATAACAGCAGCGTCTAAAATTGCTATTAAGTTTTATAAAAGCATTTCTTACAAAGACAGCGTTAAAATCGCTGTTTAAAAGCATTTCTTATAACAACAGCGTTATGATTGCTGTTTTGAATAAAATACCGTGTGCGACGCACACGCTTCCGTTGTTCATTTATAAACTCTGTTTATTTTAAACAATTCAAGTTCTCCTTTAAACATATTTATAAACTATACATTCTTTTAACCACTTAATTCGGTTTCTATAAATTCCCTTTTTTATTTACAAAATATTTCCTTGTTTAAAACTATCTATTCTTTTATTTTAAGCATTTGAAAATCTTTCTTTAAACTTTCCTCTGTAATTTGCTAAATTCGGATCCATTTCCAAATATTGGTTTCAAAACCGATACTCACTTTCAAATATACGTTCATATTTGAACTCACCTTTTAATTTATCCAATGGTTAATGATCCACTTAATTTATATCTTTATATATAACATTTTTCTTGGTTTACCCAATGGAATAGGTTTCCATTTGCAATTCAATGAAAAAGAAATTATTTCTAATTTGGAAATAAACTCTGCTTTTAAATTCTAACTTCTTTTTCACATTCGATGATATTTTACGGTATCTAAAATACCAGGTTCCTAGGGCCAGGGTAAAACAAACACACAAATTCGACCATGGATAATGTAGCATAACATATATCACCATCAAATAAATCAGTAAATAAAATGTTGAGGGATCCAGTTGGATCCCTCCAACCTGTTTCCCTGCATCCACAGATGTTAATCAATATCAATAATATTATTTCACATCAATATGAAATATCTGAACTAATCATCGACCAACGATGTAATCATATCAACCAATTTTATCAACCGTTCAACCAAGCAACCATTTCACGGTGTAAGTTAAATTTAAAATTTCGTTTATATAAAAATATAAACGAAGTAGAGTTAGTGCGTTTACTCACCTTGTTTATTAATAATGATAAGTTGTTGCGAGATCTGATCAGGCGCTCTATTCTGCTATAATCCGCAGCGAGCCCTGAATCGCTTCAACCAGCTTTATTCGTCCATACGCACTCAATGCAATTGACCATGTCAACTTCTGTTAACGCATGTAGAATTTATAAACTTACAGGTTAGTATGCTACTTAAGTTACTTAAAGATTAAACCTTATCCCTTTATTTCGGGTCCATGAATGTACTCACCGTACTGTAGTTTTTTCTTCATGTTTTAAACTGCCAAAACCTCACAAAATTTGCCCAAATGATTCGCACTTCTCTGTACATAGGAACCAAGCCCATTCCTTTAAATCCGAATACATAGTATTCTACTACCCTTAATGATGTAATCATGCGCCTAATCCTCCTCTAACCCTCTTCTTCCATTGTAAACGCGGCTACAGCAAACCGCTCCCCATTTATCTATACTTCATCAAACTATCACCGAAGGCTTCTACAAACACCCCATCACTAATTCAATCCATACACTCTCGCAACTACCAGGAAGGTACTCAAACAAATGTGCTCCTCCTATCCGAGCACCACGCTACCACGTTCTCCTTCCAACAACGATGGATCCCACAACCGATCACTCCACCGGCTCGCTCACCAACCGGCGTCGATCCCCGAACCTCTCCTCCTGGATCCGAAACGAGCTTCATCTTGAATCTCATGCCGACAGATATTTTACTGAAACCCCAAAATATATACACGGGATTAAAGCTCCAGGTGAGACGAGGGTTATGAATCAAACGATTTTGGGTTTCATCGAGATTTGATTTTTGATTTATTTTACGAAGAAATCACGGTTGAGATGGCTTGAATTCTTATTTCCTATTTTTTTTTTTGTTTGGGATCCGAGAACGAGAAATGAGGGAAAAGGAAAACAGTATTTAAAAGAAATACAGCGTGGAAAACACGGTATCGTATAGCTTGGTTACCACGGCACGGTATTGATGCCTTGACACTTACGGTTTCAAGTTTCATTGGCACGCACAGTTTTTAAAGAAGTTTGGACGACACATAAAATTAAAGCTTACTGGGTGAGGTATGTTAAGGTTTGACATATTAATATATATACAGGCTCAACTTGTGACTCGTGTTGAAACCATCAGGAAAAACAAACTAATATTAATTCAAGGAAGACTAACAGAGTATGGAAATCAAATCATTAACTACTAAAATCCAAATATCAAGTGGTTATTGTTTTAGGAGTATGTTTATAATGTCCTTCTAATGCTTCCAGGTAAACACGCTTGGGTTAAACCGATCAGTTCATGACTGAGAAGGAAATTAGATAATCCAAGCTAAATGGCAAATTTTCATTTTATTTTTCTATTATCTTCTATACTTATGCGTACACTGTTCCATATACTTCTGCTTGCGAACAGGCTGTTATGGACAGAGATAAAAATACTATCGTGTCAAGCGAGGTGCCATGGTCCCAAAAATATAATAATATCGGTAGTTTAACTTATATTATGGAACCCCAAAATATTGATATAGGGTGCAAATTACTCCAAATAAAAAGTTGTGTATTTAATTAATTAAAAATTACAGTAAAATTCTAAAAATTAAATTATAACTACGCCTCAAAAGAACCTTGCCCAAATTTATAACCAATCTCCAGTTATATTAACTAAACCGTTATGGCTTATATACGATTCTATAGCGACTATTTCTAAATTTGATTTGGACATAGCTAACAAATTATAACACGAAATCTAGATTTTTCTCTTTCATATGAAAATTATAACCAATACGGTTCCAACGTGTCTTGTTTCACAGAAATCCGATTTATAACGGATCCTGTATCCTCAGTTGAAGTTCAAAACTCTATATTACGAACTGCCGCGCGATTTCGAGCTCGTTTTATAATTATATTATAAATTAACGTTCAAACTTCGTTTTTAATTAATAAATTCCTATATGTAATTCAATTAAAAATTCTAAAACAAATTTAAATATTCAGAATTCAACGGCCGAAAATCCGGGTCGTTACAACACCATTCACGACAAACCCAAATCACATTTGATTTTAAATACAAGGCTCTAAATAGAAAATATATCGGCTTATATTCAATATCAAATTCTATGACCAACAAATATCGTATTGGAAATAATGATATAAATATATCTTTCAAATTTCCGTAACAATATCTGTATAATCACGAAATCCAACATCGAAATAATCCAAAGACAATTTCAATTCAAATCCATTCCAATTCAATTATTGGAAATCCTGGTTACTTTTAAAACCCTTTCAAATCAAATTTATTTATTTAAAAATAAATAGAATTTTAATTCTAGTTCAAAACTAGTTCATTTCGATAAAAATCTATTTTTATCTTTTCAAATATGGAGTTTTTCATCCCAATTTTCCCAAATCATTTCTTATGATTTTACACAAATTATTACTATTTTTAATAATTTTATCAAGGCCCGTACAGTCGATTTCCATCAACGGCCACCGAACTGCACTTACAGCCACCTTTTCCAAATTTGATTTGGACATATTTCCAAATCCAACCGTCAGATTTCAAATTTCTAAAATTCATTAGAAAGCTCTTTTCGATACAAACCCAACGGTTCCGGTTTTAGGAGAATCCGACGGTCGGATCTCCCGCAATGTCCGTTCGAAGTCAATGGTCGATATTCACGAACTGCTGCAGCGCGGCGCATTCTTTTCAGGCCATTATATTATTTTTATATAATATATATAATATATAATTCGTCGATTCCCTTTTAAAACGTATTATATAAATAGTTTTTAAATTCTTTTTCGAAACGATTTCAACTTCCTTTTCAAATTCAAATCAAAATTGAATTTTCTCTTATAAATTCGTTTTAAATCCATTTCAATTCGAATTCGTTTTCTATTCAATTCAATTCGAATTTGTTTTCTATTCAATTCAATTTGAATTCGTTTTCTATTCAATTCAATTCGAATTCGTTTTCTATTCAATTCAATTCAAATTCGTTTTCTATTAAATTCAATTCAAATTCGTTTTCTATTCAAAATATCAGATTTTGAAATCACTTTCGATGTTCATTATAAATTAGATAAAATCGATATAAATATCGTTCACGTCAAAATGGCGTCAATCTAATCAACACGACTTCATATATTTCTATTTTCAAATATTCTATTTCAAATATTTCTATCTCAAATATTTCTTTTTTTTTTCAAATATTTCTATTTCGAATATTTCTATTTCCAATATTGAATGAGGTCCAATTAATTACCATATAATGTTAATTATATGGATTTTCTACAACACATGTATACAATAACAACGATGAATAATCAACCATCATCCAGAGTGCATTCTACACTGTATAAGCATCGAATATAAATATTTAACGCTCATAATAGTCTGTCAATCAATCGATCGACATACAACTAAACAATCGGGATTAGTGTACGTCAAATATCATCCCAATACCCGTGTGGGGTTTCAAACAATCAAACACAGATTTGATTTGTGCAGTTGAGCGATGTGTAAAATTTATCGTCCCAATCAATATCAGTCAAATGTGTGTATATAAACAAATCGTCCGATTTGTTTATTTTTATTTCATTTCATATACACGTTAAAATTTCTATTTTTAACTATATAAATATTTTATTTCATTTCACATCACATCACACAATCAACTACACATCAAAATCATACAAACAAGCATACAAGCCGTCCATGGTCTGTGGACGACGGGTGTCGGGTGCTACTAAACACCGTCTACATCCTAGTATATATTTATATAACTAGAAAAGAAAAGTTAAAGTGAGAAGTTCTCACCGATTAGCTAATCCAAACGCCCCGACTCTCCTTATGTAGAAATCTTCGCCGTTTCTTTTCATCACTTTCGTCATCCGTATTCACTACATATATAAAAATCGAATTTTTACTCTGCTATTCAATATATAAAAATCGAATTTTTACTTCGCTATTCAATATATAAAAATCGAATTTTTACTTCGCTGTTCAATATATAAAAATCGAATTTTACTTCGTTGTTCAATATATAAAAATCGAATTTTTACTTCGCTATGCAATATATAAAAATCGAATTTTTACTTTGCTATTCAATATATAAAAATCAAATTTTTACTTTGCTATTCAATATATAAAAATCGAATTTTTACTTCGCTATTCAATATATAAAAATCCAATTTTTACTTTGCCATTCAATATATAAAAATCGAATTTTTTACTCTTCCACAATATAAAAGATTATATTTTTATGCTTCTACAATATAAAAGATTATAATTTTATGCTTCTACAATATAAAAGATTATATTTTTATTATCTACTTCATATAAAATTATATTTTTGTGTAAAACCCTTTCATAATAAAAATAACACTTCTATACAATGTAATATATATACTAAGAACGGATTTTACAAAGTTATATATAATTTATCTACTTCTTGGGCTGTCGAACTGATGTGGAGGGGGGGGGGACTTACTGCCGTCATCCAAAGAGGCGGGGGGGGGGGGTTGAAGAGGCGCACAGGGATGCTGGAGCCAAGAGGAGGTGGCGCGGTCGACTGAGCTAGGCGGCGCGGTCGACTTACTTAAGTTAATATAGTTCGGGAGCATGGGATTATAACATTAATGTTATTATCAAATGATTTCTGTAAAAGAGGTGGATTCGTAAATAGAAATCCGAGAGTTACGTAAGGAATTGGTTAGAGATTTAAAAGATAAACTTTGACTATTTCGAATTTAAAACGTTGTCCAGTTAAAGGCTGAGAGGTAATTATACCCCAACTTGATTGACTTCCTTTTTAACTAAGGAATGGTAAGGTTTGATAGTGAAGGTTGGTTAAGTGAATATAGTTAATGAAGGTAATGGTTTGAATTGGCATAGCGATGTTTTATTTAAACATATGTTTAAATCCAAGGAATGAGTTTTGGAAACGTTTTCCAAATATAATCAGAGATATTTTCTAGTCATAGAAAATGAAATATTAGATGGTAAAGAATACTGGAATGACACTGATACGTGGACAGGGGATGGAAATGTTTTCCAATGATTAATAACATATATTTTCTAAATTTAGAAAATAAGAAATTCTGTATATATACGGAAACAAGAAATGGAGAATGAATAAATTAATGATAAATTAACTTAAGAGATAAATGATGAATGATGATTGATTGATATAATTTCCATCTGGAAATAATATCGTGGTTTGCACATGTGTTTTTCTTTGATAGTTAACTCACCGACTATCGAAGTTTTTGACCATTTTTCCGTCGTCAATATGGAGAGACCGGGATCAGACTCATTATCTGAAAACCACTCCATATGGGTATTAGCGTCTCGAATCAAATAGATCGAAGACAAATTGAAGATGGAGTTATGCAAGGGCTATCCTATTTACAGATTAGTGCCTTCGGTTTGTCCAATCCCAGGACAATCTGTATGGAAGAATGTTTGACAGAGTATATCTGGTGGATTACATGAGTTGATCGTTTCAAACTTATTTACGTTGGTGGTGGAGGGATTCGTTTCTCTTAGCTTATACCCGTGGTATTTATGGGGAAATCAATTTGTGTTTTGACGGGTATGACGATGTGACATTCAAAGTAAATAAATGAGTACTCTGTTGAAAGATACGTTATGACCTCCAGCCTCATCAACTGGGAAATGACAGAAATCGGATAGGCAACACGGCTAAGTGGTTCGCAACCAAGTAGGGTGTATTGTCACCATCTATAGAATATTCATATTTGTTACTTCTTTTAATTCTGTATCTCCCGGGAATGGTTATGTTGGTTTACCAACTGTAAGGTGACGATATATTCGATACACTCAAGTGAAATGAGTGGTCGGTCATGTGTGGCTGAGTTGAAAGATGTTCTTGCTAAACTCCAGTGTATCGCTTCTAGAGTACACTGAGCGGAAGGTGGATCCATACCTTGTCAGAGTTGGAATCCATTCCCCAAATAAGAACCCGTGGTTTTGATTGTATATTATATATGTAGAACGTTAGATGCAAGCGTTCTACTAGATTAATATTACTTGTGTTAGACATTTTTACAATATCAGAATAATATTGTTTACAAATGATTTGGGTTATCGTAAGGTAAAAACCATTCGTGTTTAGGTGTGAATTTGTCTTACGATTATTCTTTCTTTGAAAGGATCTTTAAAGTTAAACAAATGATTTGAGTTTACTCACACTAGTCACATGACTGACCCGGAGTTTATTTTGTTTTGTTTTCACTGAACTCTTGGGTGCCCAATTTTGTATGGGTAGTCAAGTAGTCGGGATTTACAGATATATTTGGAGAGCTGGAGCATGAAGCTTCAGAATTTTTTTAGCTATGGTTATTTCTGCTATGTTGTAAGTACTGTACTTTGGAAATGATATGTATATTCAAGTACAGATTTATATTTCAAAGTTATGTTATATATTATATGTTATTCATTCCGCTGTAAGGTTCGTGTTACTCCGATGTTGTGTTGTTCTTCTTCTTCCATTCTAAATTTCTATCTAATCTATTCTCACCCTCTAATTTCTTTCATTAACTACCGGTATTTTTGATCCTTGGATGTTCGATATGTGTTGTATATCGGATAACCAAGATCGACTTTTTTCCGGGTCGTTATAGTTGGTATCAGAGCTTAAGGTTAAGTAATTACCTTGACTCTGTGGCGTGACTCAGTAGAGATAGGGTTAGTAATACCGTAGATTGGGTTGAGTGTATACATATATGAGTGCGTATATGTTATTTAAAATATAAAAATGGTTTTATATTGTGATGATTTATTGGTTGAGTGGCATATGAATTCTGGTTGATGGTGGGGCACCATAACATCGATAGGGATTTCTAAATACTCGAATACGATGAACCGACATGGTATGTTTTGAAAAGAGGGTAAATGAAATAATTTTACCCGAATTATATTTTGATATAAAAGAATGATTAGGATTTTAATTATCATCATATAATAGGATGTGTTGGTTGTTATTATAATCAAATAAGATTATAAAAATTGAAATGGTTGTATAAATAACCAAGTAGAATTCATATAACTACAAAATAGGAGAATTTTAAAATCCTGGGAGATTTTAAATTGTTTACAAACATTGGGAAGGATATTTTGAACTGACTTCAAAATGGAAGTGGTTTAGGAAATGGTTTTGAAAGTAATATAGTATTGAACTCACTTCGACCGCTGGGAAATAGATTCCGATAATGATAGCTACATCATCAGTGTTCATTTTCGAGTTGTAAGTGATGGATTACTACCAAAATTTTTTGTTTTTGAATTGTTTTGAGAAAACAAGTTGTTTTGATACTCCAAAAGGAATATTTGATTTTTGAGAAAAGCAAATTAGAACTCCCAGGAAAGGATAGTTAGAATTAAAAACAAATTTGATTAGAAATTTGTGAAACCAAATTGAAGTTGAGTTAAAGCCAGTAGTGTGGAAGCTGTATTGAAATGGAGTAATATCAAGTTGAAATGGAAATTGGTTAGGTTATAAGAGGACAATTGTATTGAGAATGAATTGACTGGAAATTGATTGGGGTGACATTTTTTTATGCTGAATTAACAGCAGATGGAAGTGATAGAGTTGGTATGCCCGACAAAAAGGTACTAGTTATATTATATATGGGTTTGAGATTTTGATGAGCTGAACTGGCAAGCCGCTTGGCTGTTTGATTTTCTTTTGGGTTGGAGAAGGCCCAGAGAGGCGAGTTGGAGTTTGAGCTATTGACCAGTACAAAGGAGGTGCTGGTGAATTTTTTTCGAAAAGTTAAGGTGTTAGAAAATTTTCAGGATTTTTGAAAATTTTCGTTTGTAGGAACGAATTAACATTTTAATCAAAATTAATTTGGTTCTGTTGAAACTGAAGTTTAGAAGTGAACAAATAGGTTCTAACCAGTCAATAGGGTTTGTTTTCTACCTTAGCAATTTCGAGGACGAAATTATTTTACGGGGAAAAGAATGTAATGTCCCATATTTTTACAGTAAAATAATTAACTTATTTAATTATTTAAAATGCGATTTAGAGAATTAAATGGTCGTTTAATTAAATAATATTTATATTTAATTAATATAAATAGTAGAATAATATATTTAATTCTGAAATAATCAGAATTAGTGGAATTGACAATATTGTGTGAACTTGACAACTCAAAATATATAATTCAGTTTGTAATTTGAATTTGAGTAACGAATATATTATTTAAATGAAGTTTGAACATATAAATTATATTATAAATTAAATTCAAGCCCTAAATGGCGCGGTAGTTTGCTATTTGGTGATTTGAACTTCAATTGGATATACAGGGTCCGTTTTAAATTGGATTTCTGTGAAACAAGAAGCGTTAGGAGCTGGTGAAGTATATTTTTCTGATGGAAGAGAAAAATCAGGATTTCGTCGTGTAAATTGTGAGTTGGGTCCAAATCAAATTTTAAAATAGTCGCTATAGAATCGTTTATCGACCATAACGGTTTATTTGATATAATTAGATACTGGTTTCGAATTTAGACAAGATTCTTTTGAGATGTAGTGATAATACAATTTTTAGAATTTTATTGAAATTTTTAATTAATAAAATAAGCAACTTTTGATTTTGGAGTGTTTGTACCCTATATCTGCATTTTTGGAACAGCCCAATAAGTCAAATTATCTATTTTATTTTATTTATGGGATCATGGCACATCGCTAGGGACAATGCTATTTTTATGTTTGTCTGTAGCAGTCCACACGTGAGCGAAATTCTACGTGAAATGGTACCCTAAAAGTCTGACTTGAAAACAAATATGTTTGTAACCTAAATTATCTAATCAATCGCCCTGTTTTTGCTATTAACACATGGCGTCTAAAAAGCTACCCACACAACATGAATGGTTGTACATCAACCTACCCACACAACACGAATGGTCACTATCTGTACACACATGCTTCCTTAGCATCTAGTATCAATCCTCTATATTATATACCGTTCATTCTAAAATCCCTCTAACCCACAATCTTCCTCGAACCCAATTTTTTCGCCAGCTCCAGTGAAACAAACGAGAAAAATCCTCATTCAAAAGAAAAAAAAGAAATTCAAGAAAAATCCATAAATCAAAATACACATGAATTCGAGCTTCTGGGATGTTGGACTTCAGCTTTAACCCGTTTTTGTGCATCTCGATCACCACTAGGAGTCCGACTTTTACTATAGCAACTTCTAGGGTTCGGAATATTTTCGAATTGATGAATTTATGGTTCGATACTGGTTTTGAGTTTGTAGGGAGTTTAGCATCAATTGGTATTTTTTGGAATTTTTCAAAATAATAACTATCCATCCTTTCCCCTGTAGCCATCGTTGAAGCTCGAAGTCGCAAAATCGAAAGGAGGACTTCGGTCTTGACCAAAGGGGGATGGTAAGGTGCAGTTTGAGATGAGGAGTTTAAGGGTATTGTCTGTTTCTAATTTCGTGAAGAGATGGGAGAACAGTGGGTGGAAGGATTTTCAAAAATGGCTTTCGAATGGAAATACACTGAAGCAGATACCAGTGGAGGAAGACGGGTCATATTCACGTGGGTCTGAATGATTTTGGGCCTACGGGTTTGTTTTGGGCGGGGAAAAAATAAAAAAAAGGTTAAGCTAATAGAAAAAACAACTTATGTTTGTTTTTAATTTAAATATACTTTAACTTCGAAATGTTGTATCTTTGTCATACGTAAACGAAATTCAGCGAAACAAGATCCGACAGGATCGTAGGGACGGACACTACAACATGAAACTGACTGGGAGTGGATTGTAGTCCGTTACAATTTATAGCAAAATAAATTATCCGTCTGAATCAAGCGATGGTTATCGTTATTAACGATGATCATCCAATGTGAGTAAAACTCACCAACTCCGAATAGTTATATTTTCACAACATATTTTTAGAACTGATAATTATCTGTTGATTGCTGTGTGTTGACTGTTTGGTTGAATTGCTTATGTATTGGTTGAAATTATAGATAACGATATATATATATATATATATATATATATATATATATATATATGTATTGTTAATCTAGTATCGATTCTGTTTAGCAGAATATTTCATAGTGAAATATTATCGATGTTAATTATATTGTTTAACATCTATGATGCAGGGAAATAGGTTGGAGGGACCCAACTGCTTTCCTCAATATATAAAATACTGTTTTGTTTCATATACTGTGATGTATGATGTGATATATAATCTGTTAATGATTATGTGTGTTTGGATGATATCAATTACGGTGTTTGGTATTTTAAATACCGCAAGAAATAGTGGGATGTAAAAAGGGGATTTTCAAAGTATATTCTGTAGATAATTTATTTATATAAAATCAATGGATTTTATACAAAATGAAAAAGGATTTTATAAAAGGGAATAATTATAAAATAGAAGAGTTGAAAAGGGAAATATTTGTAAAACAAATATTAAAGGAAAAATATTGTGAAACAAATAGGAAAAGTAATATTTATTTAGAAAATAAATATATAGAATTAAAAGGAGATATTTGTAAAATATTTACAAATAAAATAGAAAGAGAAATATTTGTAAAACATTTACAAATAAAACAGAAAGAGAAATATTTGTAAAAACATTTACAAATAGAATTAAAAAGGAAATATTTATTCAGAAAATAAATAGAGTTAAAAAGGAATTTATTAGAAAATGAAAAGAACGTTATATAAGGAAATATTTGGCAATTGAATAGAATTTTACATAAGGAAAGTTTAGACCCCTACTTTGCACATAGGTATAACATGATATGGATTTAAAGCAAGGATTATAAATAGAATCTGTTTCAACTAATAGATTGAGAAGATTAATTTATAAATGATATTTTATAAATTAAATAAAATATTTATCATTGGATAAATGGAATATATAAGTCAGGACTTATATAGGGAAGTAAGAATCGATTTCAGCATCGATGTCTGAAACTAAATATAGACGTAGAGTTAATCAAAAGGAGTTAATCAAATGTGTTAATATAAAGGAGTTATAAGAGATAATCAATTAGAGTTAATCAGTTAGAGTTAATCAAATTGAGTTAATCGATTTGAGAGTAGAGTTAATCGATTAGAATTAGAGTTAATCGATTAGAGTAATCGAATAGAGTTAATTGAAGAAAGATAATCGAATTTAGTTTATTCGAAAGAAGGATTATCGAATATAATTATTCAAAAGAGAGATTATCGAGCATAGTTTATTCGAAAGAGAGATTTTCGAATAGAGTTAAAAAGAGTTATCGAATATTAGTTATTCGAAGGAGTTATCGATTATTCGTTATTCGAAGGAGTTATCGAATATTAGTTATTCGAAGGAGTTATCGAATATTTTTTATTCGAAGGAGATATCGAATATAGTTTATTCGAATAAAGTTAAAAGGAGTTATCGAATATTTGTTATTCGAAGGAGATATTGAATATAGTTTATTCGAATAGTTATAAGAAGGAGTTATCGAATATTTGTTATTCGAAGGAGATATCGAATATAGTTTATTCGAATAGAGTTAAAAGGAGATATCGAATATAGTTTATTCGAATAGAGAAAGGGGTTAATGAAATATAGTTTATTCGAAAGGAGTTATCGAATGTTAGTTTATTCGAATAGATTTAAAAGGAGTTATCGAATATAGTTTAATTGAATAGAGAAAGGGGTTAATCAAATATAGTTTATTCGAAAGGAGTAAATTTATAGGAGTAAATTGATAGGAGTTAATTGATTAGGGTTAATCAAAAAGAGTTAATCCATTAGGGTTAATCAAATAGGGTTAATCAAATAGGGTTAATCAAATAGAGTTAATAGGATAGAGTTAATCAAATAGAGCTAATTGATAAGAGTAAATCGATTAGAGTTCAACGAATAGTGTTAATTGAATAGAGTTAATCGAATATGGCTATTCGATGATTGATTATGAATATAGTTTATTCGAAGGAAGGAGTTATCGAATAGAGTTTATTCGAGAGAGATTTATACGTTGAAGTTCGATTATATCGAATGTTGGAAAGTACTATTTACTTTCTGGTTTTTAAATCATGATTTGTTTATTTAATAAATCGGTTATTTATTTATTTAAAATTAAGGAATAAAAGTTATACTTAAGTAAATATAGTTCGAGAGCATGGGATTATAACGTTAATGTTATTATCAAATGATTTCTGTAAAAAAGGTGGGTTTGTAAATAGAAATCCAAGATTTACGTAAGGAAGTTGGTTAGAGATTTAAAAGATAAACTTTGACTATTTCGAATTTAAAACGTTGTTTAGTTAAAGGCTGAGAGGTAATTATACCCCAACTTGATTGACTTCCTTCTTAACTAAGGAATGGTAACATTTGATAATGAAGGTTGGTTAAGTGAATATAGTTAATGAAGGTAATGGTTTGAATTGGCATAGCGATGTTTTATTTAAACATCTGTTTAAATCCAAGGAATGAGTTTTGGAAACGTTTTCCAAGTATAATCAGAGATATTTTATAATAATAGAAAATGAAATATTAGATGGTAAAGAATACTGGAATGACTGTGACGAGCAAGGAATTTCGCTCGGTCCGAACCAGTCGTTAAACCGATCCAGGCCGTTCGAAACGCCCTATCGTTGAGAACACGACAAAACAGAACGCATACAGAAGAACATTTCATTGTATATTACAACAATGCATCAGATTACAAGAATATACAGAGTATGAATGAATAAATATTACACAGAAATATCAGAGATTTAAATTACATTTAAATACATAGCAGCGGAAAATAATACAACACACAACTAGAAGGAGATATACGGATACAAAGCTTTCCGGATATCGTTCCAGCTGTAAACCAGGATCCTGTGAGTAAAAATCTGCAAAACCAAAACTACTAGCTGCCCATGTCAAAATAGGGGCACCCAGAGTTTAGGTTAAAACAATAAACTCCAGGTCAGTCATGTGACTGGTGTGAGAACTAAAACAGTTATTATTCTTTATTTTAAAAGTTAGGTAAATCAAGGGACCACGCCGTATAACACGGAACGGGTTTCCTCCCAAGAATACCAGTGCATAAAACAAACAGCGCAATGCTAAATAAAGAAAAATGAAGCTGTTATAAGACCCAGGTCCTATCACACAATGCAACGCAAGCCGGGGGATAGGGTTTTCCCTTATAACAGCCAAAGAATGCTTGATACGCTTAAAACAAATCATTTGATACTATTATAAGTGCATAGTGTATAAAACAACTTCAAATCATAAGTATCAATCATAGGCGGCATGAGCGTCCCATGCCACTATGTCGCCATATATAGGTTTACAAATAAAACCGCAAATGTCACGTATTTGGAAATTCGATTTCCATCTATGAACCGAGGCAAAAGATAGTCCTCAACCGATTCGAGACTGCCTAGCCCGAGTCTCAGGATCAGAACGCATCGACCCTTGGAGCGACAGGGCCGGTCCACCGATGTGGATTAAACTTAAACCCTGAACACTGCGTTTCGCCGCCCTTTGGGGCGTAAGCGAGCCAACGAATGACTCCATCGGACCCGGATCGTCCGATCTAACCGAGGCGCCTCGCAACAGCAACAACCACATAAGTCAAACTCGTCAGGGCGTGTAAAACCACTGACGCCACTTCTAGCTAGGAGGAAACGCAGGCCCTCCCTGAGGTCCGTCTCCCGTTTTTGGTTCATACCGGGTGTGAAACTCGCGAAGTAAACGTTACACAAAGCTACGCCACAAAGGCCGTGCTTTGATCATCACCACAAGACTTTGCTTTTCAACAGAAGCCTCGATCAATTGCCACTTAGGCATGCCACACAGGCAATTCACTCCATGCGTTTGATATCCATCAATATATAACCCCTGAGCTCGTACGTCTCAGAGAAGGGCGTTAAGCAAGAGAATAAATTCTCCACCGCCAAACAGATATATATTTAATAGAAATCAATCACACAGACTAAAATCCAATGTCAGACACACAGTCCATTTACAAGTCCGTTCTGGGTCTGAACGAAACCGGAGGCACCTAGTACCCCGCATATCCATCGATCTCCAAGTACGTCTGGACGATCACTAACTGTTTCCATCTTCTTGGGTGTACAGCCCAATCAAGATCATCAGTTATCACCCAAACGACGTGAAGACCTCCGGTCTTCGACCATCGTCTTCATCTTCGACTTATCGTCGTATCAGTTATTCAGAATGGGATAAACCCGGTCTTTCCGAATAACTCGCGTATTTTTTAAATAAGTGTTACACAAACACAACATATGCCTCATTCCAATTCATTAGTCACTAACCGTAAATTAATCAAGAGAATAATTCCCCAAATATTAACCCCGAAGGCCGAAACCAACATCAGATCAATATCCAGAAAACCATTCTACTTGGCTAACCGACAGTTAGTTTCTAAATTTCACGTTCAAATCTAATTAAAGATTTAACTATCGCCTGGAACAAAACTGGTGATACTCCATTTTCGATCATTTCAATCTAGTTAAAGATTCATTAAAACTCCACTTAGTTTTAATCTTCGACTGGGTTAAAGAATCAGTGTCATTTAAAACACGGTTCACGATAAACCCAAAATCACATTCCATTAATTATCGGGTTAAAGAACAAGTGTTATTTAAAAACACTGTTCACGATAAACCCAAAAATCAATACCAATTCGATTCCAATTAAATGTCATTTAATTGGTACACTTCATTAAATCTAAATAAAAAGATTTAATCTTTTCTCAACTGGGTTCAAGAACAGTGTTAGTGAAGACACCATTCACGACAAACCCAAATCACATTTGATATTCAATACAAGGCTCTGAATAGAAAATATATCGGCTTATATTCAATATCAAATTCTACGATTAACAAATGTCATATTGGAAATAACGATATGAATACATATATCTTTCAAATTTCCATAACACCTGTATAATCACAAATTTCAACATCGAAATATTCCGAAGACAATTTCGATTCAAATCCATTCCAATGCAATCATTGGAAATTTTGGTTATTTTTAAAACCCTTTTTAAATTCCATTTATTTATTTAAAAATAAATAGAATTATAATTCTAGTTCAAAACTAGTTTATTTCGATAAAAATCTATTTTTATCTTTTCAAATATGGAGTTTTTCATCCCAATTCTTTCTAAATCATTTCTTATGATTTTACACAAATTATTACTATTTTTAATAATTTTATCAAGGCCTGTACAGTCGATTTCCATCAACGGTCATCGAACTGCACTTACAGCGACCTTTTTCGAATTTGATTTGGACGTATCTCCAAATCCAACCGTTAGATTTCAAATTTCTAACATTCATTAGAAAGCTCTTTTCGATACGAACCCAACGGTTCCGGTTTTAGGAGAATCCGACGGTCGGATCTCCCGTAATGTCCGTTTGAAATAAATGGTCGAAATTCGCGAACTACCGCGGCGCGGCGCGTTCTATTCAGGCCATTATATTATATATAATATATATAATATATATTTCGTCGATTTCTATTTAAAACGAATTATATAAACAGTTTTAAATTCGTTTCAAAAGCAATTTCAACTTCCATTTCAATTCAAATCAAAATTGAATTCATCTTTATAAATTCGTTTTAAAATTCATTTCTATTCAATTCAAATTTTAATTCAATTTGAATTCATTTCAATTCGCTTTCAATTCAATTTTAATTCGTTTTCAATTCATTTCGAAATCGTTTTCAATTCTATTCATTTCGAAATCGTTTTCAATTCTATTCATTTCGAAATCGTTATATATTCAATTCATTTCGAAATCGTTATATATTCAATTCATTTCGAAATCGTTATATATTCAATTCATTTCGAAATCGTTATATATTCAATTCATTTCGAAATGAATAAAATCGATATAAATATCGTTCACGTCAAAATGGCGTCAAACTAATCAACACGGCTTCATAAATCTCTATTTTCAAATATTCTATTTCAAATATTTCTTTTTTCAAAATAGTTGTTATTATCAAAATATTTCGTTCAACACATGACCAATCTCAATGGATGAGTACTGTCAACACATGAACTTTTATTTTATATCGATAAAGATGTAAATTTTAATATTAAAATATTTCGTTCAACACATGACCAATCTCAATGAATGAGTACTGTCAACACATGAACTTTTATTTTATATCATTCTTTATTTTTCAAATTGGAATGAGGCCCAATCAATTACCATATAAAATTAATTATATGGATTTTCATACAACACATGTATAATAGCATTGAAAAATAATCAACCATCAACCAAAGTGCACTACACTGTATAAGCATCAAATATAGATATTCAACGCTTATAACAGCCTGTCAATCAATCGATCGACATATTTAATCAATCAGGATGAGTGAACTTCAAATTTCATCCCAACACCCGTGTGGGGTTTCAAACAATCAAACACAGATTTTATTTGTGCAGTTGGGCGATGTGTAAAATTTATCGACCCAATCAATGTCCTTCAAATAAGTGTACATAAACAAACCGTCTGGTTTGTAAATGAATATTTTATTTTATTCACTTTCATTATATTCATATTCACGTTAAAAATTATATTTTTAACGATAAAACATTTTATTCCAACATATGAATTTCTATTATTCATTTACACAATAAAATGATATTTTCATTTTCTAACATATTTTAGAAAATTTCGGCGGCATAACGGCACGATACTAGAAACGGGACAAGGCCTAGCCTTATCCCCGGTCTAGTGAAGGCCCACGCCATTCACACATCAATCAAATCAATTCGTTATGCAAACCACAAAATTTGGAGTAGGAGTCTAACCTAGCCTTACTCCTTCGCCTTATAACGGCGCACATCTAATCCTAACCAATTTATCGATTCGATTTTTTTTCACACCACAAACCACATTCAAACCAATATCGCAATCAATCACCAAACAGCCAAACAAACAAGTCCATGGTCTGTGGACGATTGTGTCGGGTGCTACTAAACACCGTCTGCATCCTAGTATATATATATATAACTAGAAAAAGAGATTTTAGAGTGAGAAGTTCTCACCGATAGCTATCCTAGCTCCACGGCACTTCATTGCAGGAAATCTTCGCCAACTCGCCTTTTTGTTACCTTCGTCGCCCGCATTCACTACATATGTAAAAATCGAATTTTTACTTCGCTATTCCATATGTAAAAATTATATTTTTATTTCAAAGTTCAATATATAAAAATCATATTTTTATTTCGAAGTTCAATATATAAAAATCCTATTTTTATTTCGAAGTTCATTATATAAAAATTCTATTTTTATTCTCATAAAAATATTTCAATTCCAAGAAAATCTAATCTTTCATTTCAAAGAAAATCTCTTTTTCAATTCTAGGGAAAATCCATTTTCCACTTCAAAGAAAATCTATTTTCATTCAAAGAAATATCTATTCTTTAAGCGAAGAAAAATCTAATCTTCTCGTGATAGAAATTCAATCTTTTTTCTTTATAAAAATTCAATCTTTTTCTTTATAAAAATTCAATCTTTTTCTTTATAAAAATTCAATCTTTTTCTTTATAAAAATTCAATCTTTTTCTTTATTTTCCTAAAACATTAATTTCAGTTTTTAAAATGAAAATAAGTTTTCAGTTTTTAAAAATAAGATAAAATCAGTTTTAAAAATCATAAAAATCAGTTTTTAACATAATATAAAAAAACAGTTTTAACATAATAAAAAAAACAGTTTTAACATAATAAAAAAACAGTTTTAACATAATAAAAAAAACAGTTTTAACATAATAAAAAAACAGTTTTAACATAATAAAAAAACAGTTTTAACATAATAAAAAAAACAGTTTTCTTTTATGTTTTAAATAAAAAAAAAAAAAACTTACAGGGGGGCGCTGTCGAGTGGTCGGGGGGGGGGGATCTGGTGGCGCGTGGTCCAAGGGGGCGGCGATTGGAGTCAGGGCATCGGGATTGGGGTGCGGTGGCTTTTCTGGTGGAGGGGGTCGCGGTTCTTCACGTCAAGGGGGAAGGAAGAGCTGGAGTCGGAGTGAGGAGGAGTGGGTGGGCGAGTCGGTCGGAGCCTCCCTGCGGTGGTGGCGATGACGACCTCCGCCATCGATTTGAAGGATCGTTTTTTTTTCTTTCTTTTTGTTTCTGAGCGGTTCGAAGAAATAAGGGGGGGGGGGCCAGAGCGGTTTTAAGGGGAGAGGTATATATATTTTTTTTCTTTTTTTTTTTATTAATTATTTAATTTACAAAAAGTTGACTTTTACATACGACCTCGAAACGAGGCCCACCGCCTGTCGCCTATAGCGTTTCACCCCCATTCCGAACACAATGGGATATGTATCGTGGGCTGATTCTACTGTTTGAATCAGTTTTCGTCAAAATCAAAATATAACTCTATATATTGAATTTTAAACGTACATTTCAAATTACCGGGGCCACATACTAACTAGAAAAATTCCCGAAAAATGTTTTCTAGCTTCGTATTGACGATACGGTCCTAACAAAACTAGTTTCGTCGAATTCTGAGTCCGTTAGAAAAATGGCCATTTTCCAGTCGATTAAAATCAACTGAAACTGGTCAAACGCGTTTTCCTTCGCCACGCTCACATATTGATTCGAAAAATTATGAAATTTAAAACCTAGCAATAATTTGACATCACGGACCCAACAAAACTGGTTTCGTCGAAATCCGAGGTCGTTTGCAAAATGTCCATTTTTAAGGGACTGAATTCCATAGCGACTATTCAGAATTTTCAACTGGACATATCTTTTGATTCCCGCTATGAAATTTCGATTATTCGGATTCATTGGAAAGATATTACCAATTAGATCCTATCATTTTTGGTTTCACTAAAATCCGGATTGTTTTGCACCCGGTACATCCAATTGAAGTTTGAAATCGAATTATCGAACTACCGCGCCATTTTCAATTCTATTTATAAATATAAATAAATATTTATATTCTAACGACGACGCGTATATAATATATACGTTGGAATTATATTCAAATAAATTTCTCGTCGATATTATTTAAAATAATTCATTTTAAATAATCAAAATTCGCTAAAATTGCCAAAACAAAAATTTCAAACTGGCTCGCATTTTACGGGTTGTTACAATCTCCCCCACTTAAAACTTTTCGTCCCCGAAAAGGAACAAAGTCGAAAGTGGTTTGATTAATCAGCTCTACATTCGATCTGGCTTCCATTCTCCAACTTTTCAGTTTCTGAGAATTTTCAAAATTTCAAAAATTTGGCTAACACCCTAAATTTTCGAAAAATTTCGCCATAACCTCCCCTGCACCGGGAGCATCGGGGATTTTCAAATAGCTTCCCCGGTCCTTCAGATCTCAAAAAGAAAAAGAAAAAGCCAAGCGGCTAGCCAATAGGCTCACAAAATCATCATCACCCAAACAAAACAGGAAATTATGTAGTAAACATGTACCTATTTGTCGGGCAAACAAATTTTATTCTCTGGCTCTAGCCTCCTTGCTATGACCTGTTCAATGATATATATGTATATGCAAACAAATGCGACCAATTTTCAATACAATTCAATATTTGATTCAATTAGGCTAAATGGTTCAAAATTAGCAAACAAATGAACAAACAACACAAACATCAATCAATTAGTGAATTAGAGTTTCAAATTCATAATTTTGATACATATACAAAAATCAGATTTTTGGTGCCAAATCACAACAATAGATCCTATATAGTTCTTGGTTCTCACACCAGTCAATAGGAAATATATAGATATCACACCTTCGACACTCGAATATAAATGCTGATGATGATGCACCATCATCAATATCATCTTCGGGCGACTAGAGTGTGATGCTATATCTATCCAATATATTAAAACTTTGAATATACGTTTGCAAGGCGTATATGCAAATTCTTTATATACTGGACTGTCCAAATCAATGCAAATAAATAATCAAATACGAATAATTGATTTAGATTTTCAAAACTAAATTTGCTTTTACTTTAAAAATATACTCTTCACACTCGTTCTAGGATACTACTGATCCCATCTCTAACGAGTCATTCTAATTGGATATTACTAACCCAATATCTGATGAATTCTTTCGTATGGTTCTAATGTGCCTTATTCTCTGAGCTTTGTAAACCAAAGCTCTGATACCAACTGTGACGAGCAAGGAATTTCGCTCGGTCCGAACCAGTCGTTAAACCGATCCAGGCCGTTCGAAACGCCCTATCGTTGAGAACACGACAAAACAGAACGCATACAGAAGAACATTTCATTGTATATTACAACAATGCATCAGATTACAAGAATATACAGAGTATGAATGAATAAATATTACACAGAAATATCAGAGATTTAAATTACATTTAAATACATAGCAGCGGAAAATAATACAACACACAACTAGAAGGAGATATACGGATACAAAGCTTTCCGGATATCGTTCCAGCTGTAAACCAGGATCCTGTGAATAAAAATCTGCAAAACCAAAACTACTAGCTGCCCGTGTCAAAATAGGGGCACCCAGAGTTTAGGTTAAAACAATAAACTCCAGGTCAGTCATGTGACTGGTGTGAGAACTAAAACAGTTATTATTCTTTATTTTAAAAGTTAGGTAAATCAAGGGACCACGCCGTATAACACGGAACGGGTTTCCTCCCAAGAATACCAGTGCATAAAACAAACAGCGCAATGCTAAATAAAGAAAAATGAAGCTGTTATAAGACCCAGGTCCTATCACACAATGCAACGCAAGCCGGGGGATAGGGTTTTCCCTTATAACAGCCAAAGAATGCTTGATACGCTTAAAACAAATCATTTGATACTATTATAAGTGCATAGTGTATAAAACAACTTCAAATCATAAGTATCAATCATAGGCGGCATGAGCGTCCCATGCCACTATGTCGCCATATATAGGTTTACAAATAAAACCGCAAATGTCACGTATTTGGAAATTGGATTTCCATCTATGAACCGAGGCAAAAGATAGTCCTCAACCGATTCGAGACTGCCTAGCCCGAGTCTCAGGATCAGAACGCATCGACCCTTGGAGCGCAGGGCCGGTCCACCGATGTGGATTAAACTTAAACCCTGAACACTGCGTTTCGCCGCCCTTTGGGGCGTAAGCGAGCCAACGAATGACTCCATCGGACCCGGATCGTCCGATCTAACCGAGGCGCCTCGCAACAGCAACAACCACATAAGTCAAACTCGTCAGGGCGTGTAAAACCACTGACGCCACTTCTAGCTAGGAGGAAACGCAGGCCCTCCCTGAGGTCCGTCTCCCGTTTTTGGTTCATACCGGGTGTGAAACTCGCGAAGTAAACGTTACACAAAGCTACGCCACAAAGGCCGTGCTTTGATCATCACCACAAGACTTTTCTTTTCAACAGAAGCCTCGATCAATTGCCACTTAGGCATGCCACACAGGCAATTCACTCCATGCGTTTGATATCCATCAATATATAACCCCTGAGCTCGTACGTCTCAGAGAAGGGCGTTAAGCAAGAGAATAAATTCTCCGCCGCCAAACAGATATATATTTAATAGAAATCAATCACACAGACTAAAATCCAATGTCAGACACATAGTCCATTTACAAGTCCGTTCTGGGTCTGAACGAAACCGGAGGCACCTAGTACCCCGCATATCCATCGATCTCCAAGTACGTCTGGACGATCACTAACTGTTTCCATCTTCTTGGGTGTACAGCCCAATCAAGATCATCAGTTATCACCCAAATGACGTGAAGACCTCCGGTCTTCGACCATCGTCTTCATCTTCGACTTATCGTCGTATCAGTTATTCAGAATGGGATAAACCCGGTCTTTCCGAATAACTCGCGTATTTTTTAAATAAGTGTTACACAAACACAACATAAGCCTCATTCCAATTCATTAGTCACTAACCGTAAATTAATCAAGAGAATAATTCCCCAAATATTAACCCCGAAGGCCGAAACCAACATCAGATCAATATCCAGAAAACCATTCTACTTGGCTAACCGACAGTTAGTTTCTAAATTTCACGTTCAAATCTAATTAAAGATTTAACTATCGCCTGGAGCAAAACTGGTGATACTCCATTTTCGATCATTTCAATCTAGTTAAAGATTCATTAAAACTCCACTTAGTTTTAATCTTCGACTGGGTTAAAGAATCAGTGTCATTTAAAACACGGTTCACGATAAACCCAAAATCACATTCCATTAATTATCGGGTTAAAGAACAAGTGTTATTTAAAAACACTGTTCACGATAAACCCAAAAATCAATACCAATTCGATTCCAATTAAATGTCATTTAATTGGTACACTTCATTAAATCTAAATAAAAAGATTTAATCTTTTCTCAACTGGGTTCAAGAACAGTGTTAGTGAAGACACCATTCACGACAAACCCAAATCACATTTGATATTCAATACAAGGCTCTGAATAGAAAATATATCGGCTTATATTCAATATCAAATTCTACGATTAACAAATGTCATATTGGAAATAACGATATGAATATATATCTTTCAAATTTCCATAACACCTGTATAATCACAAATTTCAACATCGAAATATTCCGAAGACAATTTCGATTCAAATCCACTCCAATGCAATCATTGGAAATTTTGGTTATTTTTAAAACCCTTTTTAAATTCCATTTATTTATTTAAAAATAAATAGAATTATAATTCTAGTTCAAAACTAGTTTATTTCGATAAAAATCTATTTTTATCTTTTCAAATATGGAGTTTTTCATCCCAATTCTTTCTAAATCATTTCTTATGATTTTACACAAATTATTACTATTTTTAATAATTTTATCAAGGCCTGTACAGTCGATTTCCATCAACGGTCATCGAACTGCACTTACAGCGACCTTTTTCGAATTTGATTTGGACGTATCTCCAAATCCAACCGTTAGATTTCAAATTTCTAACATTCATTAGAAAGCTCTTTTCGATACGAACCCAACGGTTCCGGTTTTAGGAGAATCCGACGGTCGGATCTCCCGTAATGTCCGTTTGAAATAAATGGTCGAAATTCGCGAACTGCCGCGGCGCGGCGCGTTCTATTCAGGCCATTATATTATATATAATATATATAATATATATTTCGTCGATTTCTATTTAAAACGAATTATATAAACAGTTTTAAATTCGTTTCAAAAGCAATTTCAACTTCCATTTCAATTCAAATCAAAATTGAATTCATCTTTATAAATTCGTTTTAAAATTCATTTCTATTCAATTCAAATTTTAATTCAATTTGAATTCATTTCAATTCGCTTTCAATTCAATTTGAATTCGTTTTCAATTCATTTCGAAATCGTTTTCAATTCAATTCATTTCGAAATCGTTTTCAATTCAATTCATTTCGAAATCGTTATATATTCAATTCATTTCGAAATCGTTATATATTCAATTCATTTCGAAATCGTTATATATTCAATTCATTTCGAAATGAATAAAATCGATATAAATATCGTTCACGTCAAAATGGCGTCAAACTAATCAACACGGCTTCATAAATCTCTATTTTCAAATATTCTATTTCAAATATTTCTTTTTTCAAAATAGTTGTTATTATCAAAATATTTCGTTCAACACATGACCAATCTCAATGGATGAGTACTGTCAACACATGAACTTTTATTTTATATCGATAAAGATGTAAATTTTAATATTAAAATATTTCGTTCAACACATGACCAATCTCAATGAATGAGTACTGTCAACACATGAACTTTTATTTTATATCATTCTTTATTTTTCAAATTGGAATGAGGCCCAATCAATTACCATATAAAATTAATTATATGGATTTTCATACAACACATGTATAATAGCATTGAAAAATAATCAACCATCAACCAAAGTGCACTACACTGTATAAGCATCAAATATAGATATTCAACGCTTATAACAGCCTGTCAATCAATCGATCGACATATTTAATCAATCAGGATGAGTGAACTTCAAATTTCATCCCAACACCCATGTGGGGTTTCAAACAATCAAACACAGATTTTATTTGTGCAGTTGGGCGATGTGTAAAATTTATCGACCCAATCAATGTCCTTCAAATAAGTGTACATAAACAAACCGTCTGGTTTGTAAATGAATATTTTATTTTATTCACTTTCACTATATTCATATTCACGTTAAAAATTATATTTTTAACGATAAAACATTTTATTCCAACATATGAATTTCTATTATTCATTTACACAATAAAATGATATTTTCATTTTCTAACATATTTTAGAAAATTTCGGCGGCATAACGGCACGATACTAGAAACGGGACAAGGCCTAGCCTTATCCCCGGTCTAGTGAAGGCCCACGCCATTCACACATCAATCAAATCAATTCGTTATGCAAACCACAAAATTTGGAGTAGGAGTCTAACCTAGCCTTACTCCTTCGCCTTATAACGGCGCACGTCTAATCCTAACCAATTTATCGATTCGATTTTTTTTCACACCACAAACCACATTCAAACCAATATCGCAATCAATCACCAAACAGCCAAACAAACAAGTCCATGGTCTGTGGACGATTGTGTCGGGTGCTACTAAACACCGTCTGCATCCTAGTATATATATATATAACTAGAAAAAGAGATTTTAGAGTGAGAAGTTCTCACCGATAGCTATCCTAGCTCCACGGCACTTCATTGCAGGAAATCTTCGCCAACTCGCCTTTTTGTTACCTTCGTCGCCAGCATTCACTACATATGTAAAAATCGAATTTTTACTTCGCTATTCCATATGTAAAAATCATATTTTTATTTCAAAGTTCAATATATAAAAATCATATTTTTATTTCGAAGTTCAATATATAAAAATCCTATTTTTATTTCGAAGTTCATTATATAAAAATTCTATTTTTATTCTCATAAAAATATTTCAATTCCAAGAAAATCTAATCTTTCATTTCAAAGAAAATCTCTTTTTCAATTCTAGGGAAAATCCATTTTCCACTTCAAAGAAAATCTATTTTCATTCAAAGAAATATCTATTCTTTAAGCGAAGAAAAATCTAATCTTCTCGTGATAGAAATTCAATCTTTTTTCTTTATAAAAAATCAATCTTTTTCTTTATAAAAATTCAATCTTTTTCTTTATAAAAATTCAATCTTTTTCTTTATTTTCCTAAAACATTAATTTCAGTTTTTAAAATGAAAATAAGTTTTCAGTTTTTAAAAATAAGATAAAATCAGTTTTTAAAATCATAAAAATCAGTTTTTAACATAATATAAAAAAAACAGTTTTAACATAATAAAAAAAACAGTTTTAACATAATAAAAAAAAACAGTTTTAACATAATAAAAAAAACAGTTTTAACATAATTAAAAAAAACAGTTTTAACATAATAAAAAAAACAGTTTTAACATAATAAAAAAAACAGTTTTAACATAATAAAAAAAACAGTTTTCTTTTATGTTTTAAATAAAATAAAAATAAAATAAATAAATAAAAAAACTTACAGGGGGGCGCTGTTGAGTGGTCGGGGGGGGGGATCTGGTGGCGCGTGGTCCAAGGGGGCGGCGATTGGAGTCAGGGCATCGGGATTGGGGTGCGGTGGCTTTTCTGGTGGAGGGGGTCGCGGTTCTTCACGTCAAGGGGGAAGGAAGAGCTGGAGTCGGAGTGAGGAGGAGGGGGTGGGCGAGTCGGTCGGAGCCTCCCTGCGGTGGTGGCGATGACGACCTCCGCCATCGATTTGAAGGATCGTTTTTTTTTTCTTTCTTTTTGTTTCTGAGCGGTTCGAAGAAATAAGGGGGGGGGGGCCAGAGCGGTTTTAAGGGGAGAGGTATATATATTTTTTTTCTTTTTTTTTATTAATTATTTAATTTACAAAAAGTTGACTTTTACATACGACCTCGAAACGAGGCCCACCGCCTGTCGCCTATAGCGTTTCACCCCCATTCCGAACACAATGGGATATGTATCGTGGGCTGATTCTACTGTTTGAATCAGTTTTCGTCAAAATCAAAATATAACTCTATATATTGAATTTTAAACGTACATTTCAAATTACCGGGGCCACATACTAACTAGAAAAATTCCCGAAAAATGTTTTCTAGCTTCGTATTGACGATACGGTCCTAACAAAACTAGTTTCGTCGAATTCTGAGACCGTTAGAAAAATGGCCATTTTCCAGTCGATTAAAATCAACTGAAACTGGTCAAACGCGTTTTCCTTCGCCACGCTCACATATTGATTCGAAAAATTATGAAATTTAAAACCTAGCAATAATTTGACATCACAGACCCAACAAAACTGGTTTCGTCGAAATCCGAGGTCGTTTGCAAAATGTCCATTTTTAAGGGCCTGAATTCCATAGCGACTATTCAGAATTTTCAACTGGACATATCTTTTGATTCCCGCTATGAAATTTCGATTATTCGGATTCGTTGGAAAGATATTACCAATTAGATCCTATCATTTTTGGTTTCACTAAAATCCGGATTGTTTTGCACCCGGTACATCCAATTGAAGTTTGAAATCGAATTATCGAACTACCGCGCCATTTTCAATTCTATTTATAAATATAAATAAATATTTATATTCTAACGACGACGCGTATATAATATATACGTTGGAATTATATTCAAATAAATTTCTCGTCGATATTATTTAAAATAATTCATTTTAAATAATCAAAATTCGCTAAAATTGCCAAAACAAAAATTTCAAACTGGCTCGCATTTTACGGGTTGTTACAATGACAGTGATCCGTGGAAAGGAGATGGAAATGTTTTCCAATGATTAATAACATATATTTTCTAAATTTAGAAAATAAGAATTTCTGTATATATACGGAAACAGGAAATGGAGAATGAATAAATTAATGATAAATTAACTTAAGAGATAAATGATGAATGATGATTGATTGATTGATATAATTTCCATTTGGAAATAATATCGTTGTTTGCACACTTGTTTTTCTTTGATAGTTAACTCACCGACTATCGAAGTTTTTGACCATTTTTCCATCGTCAATACGGAGAGACCGGGATCAGACTCATTATCTGAAAACCACTCTGTATGGGCGTTAGCGTATCGAATCAAATAGATTGAAAACAAATTGAAGACGGAGTTATGCAAGGGATATCCTGGTTACAGAATAGTGCCTTCGGTTTGTCCAGTCCCAGGACAATCGTTTGGAAGAATGTTTGATAGAGTATATCTGGTGGATTACGTGAGTTGATCGTTTCAAACGTATTTACGTTGGTGGTGGAGGGATTCGTTTCTCTTAGCTTATACCCGTGGTATTTATGGGGAAATCAATTTGTGGTTTGACGGGTATGACGATGTGACATTCAAAGTAAATGAATGAGTACTCTGTGGAAAGATACGTTATGACCTCCAGCCTCATCAACTAGGAAATGACAGAAATCGGGCAGGCAATATGGCTAAGTGGTTCGCAACCAAGTAGGGTGTATTGTCACCATCTAGAGAATATTCATATTTGTTACTTCTTTCAATTCTGTATCTCCCGAGAATGGTTATGTTGGTTTACCAACTGTAAGGTGACGATATATTCGATACACTCAAGCGAATTGAGTGGTCGGTGATGTGTGGCTGAGTTGCAAGATGTTCTTGTTGAACTCCAGTGTATCACTTCTAGAGTACACTGAGCGGAAGGTGGATCCATACCTTGTCAGAGTTGGAATCCATTCCCCAAATAAGAGCCCGCGGTTTTGATTGTATATTATATATGTAGAACGTTAGATGTAAGCGTTCTACTAGATTAATATTACTTGTGTTAGACATTATTATAATATCAGAATAATATTGTTTACAAATGATTTGGGTTATCGTAAGGTAAAAACCATCCGTGTTTAGGTGTGGATCGGTCTTACGATTATTCTTTCTTTGAAAGGATCTATAAAGTTAAGCAAATGATTCGAGTTTACTCCCACTAGTCACATGACTGACCCAGAGTTTATTTTGTTTTGTTTTCCCTAAACTCTTGGGTGCCCAATTTTGTACAGGCAGTCAAGTAGTCGGGATCTACAGATATATTTGGAGAGCTGGAGCTGGAGGCTTCAGAATTTTTATAGCCATGGTTATTTCCGCTGTGTTGTAAGTGCTGTACTTTGGAAATGATATGTATATTCAAGTACAGACTTATATTTCAAAGTTATGTTATATATTATATATGTTATTCATTCCGCTGTGAGGTTCGTGTTACTCTGATGTTGTGTTGTTGTTGTTCTTCTTCTATTCTAAATTTCTATCTAATTTATTCTCGCCCTCTAATTTCTTTCATTAACTACCGGTATTTTCCATTCTTGGATGTTCGATCTGTGTTGTATATCGGATAACCAAGTTCGATTTTTTTCGGGTCGTTACAGTTGGTATCAGAGCTTAAGGTTAAGTAATTACCTTGACTCTCTGGCGTGACTCAGTAGAGATAGGGTTAGTAATAGCCTAGATTGAGTTGAGTGTATATATATATGAGTGCGTATATGTTATTTAAAATATAAAAAAGGTTTTATATTGTGATGATTTATTGATTGAGTGGCATATGAATTCTGGTTGATGGTGGGGCACCACAACATCGATAGGGATTTCTAAATACTCGAATACGATGAACCGACATGGTATGTTTTGAAAAGAGGGTAAATGAAATAATTTTACCCTAATTATATTTTGATATAAAAGAATGACTAGGATTTGAATTATTATCGTATAATTGGATGTGTTGGTTGTTATTATAATCAAATAAGATTATAAAAATTGAAATGGTTATATAAATAACCAAGCAGAATTCATATAAGCATAAAATATGAGAATTTTAAAATCCTGGGAGATTTTAAATTGTTTACAAACACTGGGAAGGATATTTTGAACTGACTTCAAAATGGAAGTGGTTTAAGAAATGGTTTTGAAAGTAATATAGTATTGAACTCGCTTCAACCGCTGGGAAATAGATTCCGATGATGATAGCTGCATCATCAGTGTTCATTTTCGAGTTGTAAGTGATGGATTACTACCAAAATTTTTGTTTTTGAATTGTTTGAGAAAACAAGTTGTTTTGATACTCCAAAAGGAATATTTGATTTTTGAGAAAAGCAAAGCTGTTTAGAACTCCCAGGAAAGGATGGTTAGAATTAAAAACAAATTTGATTAGAAATTTGTGAAACCAAATTGAAGTTGAGTTAAAGCCAATTAAGTGGAAACTGTATTTAAATGGAGTAATATCAAGTTGAAATGGAAATTGGTTGGGTTATAAGAGGACAATTGTATTGAGAATGAATTGACTGGAAATTGATTGGGGTGACATTTTTTTTATGTTGAATTAACAGCAGATGGAAGTGATAGAGTTGATATGCCTGACAAAAAGGTACTAGTTATATTATATATGGGTTTGAGATTTTGATGACCTGAATTGGCAATCCGCTTGGCTGTTTGATTTTCTTCTGGGTTGGAGAAGGCACAGAGAGGTGAGCTGGAGTTTGAGCTATTGACCAGTACAAAGGAGGTGCTGGCAATTTTTTTTGAAAAGTTAAAGTGTTAGAAAATTTTCAGGATTTTTGAAATTTTTCGTTAGTAGGAATGAATTAACATTTTAATCAAAATTAAATTGGTTCAGTTGAAACTGAAGTTAAGAAGTGAACAAATAGGTTCTAACCAGTCGATAGGGTTAGTTTTCTACCTTAGCAATTTCGAGGACGAAATTATTTTAAGGGGGGAAGAATGTAATGTCCCGTATTTTTACAGTAAAATAATTAAATTATTTAATTATTTAAAATATGATTTAGAGAATTATATGGTCGTTTAATTAAATAATATTTATATTTAATTAATATAAATAGTAGAATAATATACTTAATTCTGAAATAATCAGAATTAGTGGAATTGACAATATTGTGTGAACTGGACAATTCAAAATATATAATTCAGTTTGGAATTTGAATTTGAATAACGAATATATTATTTGAACGAAGTTTGAACGTATAAATTGTATTATAAATTAAATTCGAGCCTTAAATGGTGCGGCAGTTCGCTATCTTGCGATTTGAACTTCAACTGGCTATACCGGGTTCGTTTTAAATCGGATTTCTGTGAAACAAGAAATGCTAGGAGCTGGTGAAGTATATTTTTCTGATGGAAGAGAAAAACCAGGATTTCGTCATGTAGATTGTGAATTGTGTCCAAATCAAATTTTAAAACAGTCGCTATAGAATCTTTTATCGACCATAATGGTTTATTTGATATAACTAGATACTAGTTTTGAATTTAGACAAGTTTCTTTTGAGACGTAGTGATAATTTAATTTTTAGAATTTTATTGAAATTTTTAATTAATCAAACAGGCAACTTTTCATTTTGGAGTGTTTGAACCCTATATCTGCATTTTTGGAACTGCCCAATAAGTCAAATTATCTATTTTATTTTATTTATGGGATCATGGCACATCGCTAGGGACAATACTATTTTTATGTTTGTCTATAGCAGTCCACATATGAGAGAAATTCTACGTGATATGGTACCCTAAAAGTCTGACCTGAAAACAAATATGTTTGTAACCTAAATTATCTAATCAATCGCCCTGTTTTTGCTATTAACACATGCCGCCTAAAAAGCTACCCACACAACATAAATGGTTATACATCAACCTACCCACACAACACGAATGGTCACTTTCTGTACACGCATGCTTCCTTAGCATCTAGTATCAATCCTCTATATTATATACCGTTCATTCTAAAATCCCTCAAACCGACAATCTTCCCCGAACCCAATTTTTTCTCCAGCTCCAGTGAAACAAATGAGAAAAGTCCTTATTCAAAAGAAAAAAAAAGAAATTCAAGAAAAATCCATAAATCAAAATACACATGAATTTGAGCTTCTAGGATGTTGGACTTCATCTTCAACCCGTTTTTGTACATCTCGATCACCACTTGGAGTCCGACTTTTACTACAGCAACTTCTAGGGTTCGGAATATTTTCGAATTGATGAATTTATGGTTCGATTCGATACTGGTTTTGAGTTTTTAGGGAGTTTAGCTTCGATTGGTATATTTTGGAATTTTTCAAAATAAAAAAACTATCGATCCTTTTCCCTGTAGCCGTCATTGAAGCTCAAAGTCGCAAAATCGAAAGGAGGATGTTGGTCTTGACCAAAGGGGGATGGTAAGGTGCGGTTTGAGATGAGGAGTTTAAGGGTATTGTCTGTTTCTGATTCCGTGAAGAGATGGGAGAACAGTGGGTGGAAGGATTTTCGAAAATGGCTTTCGAATGGAAATACACTGGAGTGGATACCATGGAGGAAGACGGGTCATATTCACGCGGGTCTGGATGATTTTGGGCCTGCGAGTTTTTTTTTGGGCCGGGAAGTAAAAAAGGTTAAGCCAATAGGAAAAACAACTTATGTTTGTTTTTAATTTAAATATACTTTAACTTCAAAATGTTGTAACTTTGTCACTCATAAACGAAATTCAGCGAAACAAGATCCGACAGGATCGTGGGGACGGACACTAAAACATGGAACTGACTAAGAGTGGATTGGAGTCCGTTACTATTTATAACGAAATAAATTGTCCGTCTGAATCAAGCGATGGTTATCGTTATTAACGATGATCGTCCAATGTGAGTAAAACTCACCAACTCTGAACAGTTATATTTTCATAACATATTTTTAGAACTGATAATTATCTGTTGATTGTTGTGTGTTGACTGTTTGGTTGAATTGCTTATGTGTTGGTTGAAATTATAGACAACGATATATATATCGTTAATCTAATATCGATTCTGTTTAGCAGAATATTTCATAATGAAATATTATTGATGTTAATTATATTGTTTAACATCTATGATGCAGGGAAATAGGTTGGAGGGACCCAACTGGGTTCCTCAATATATAAAATACCGTTTTGTTTCATATACTGTGATGTATGATGTGATATATAATCTGTTAATGATTATGTATGTTTGGATGATATCAATCACTGTGTTTGGTATTTTAAATACCGTAGGAAATAGTGGGATGTAAAAAGGGGATTTTCAAAGTATATTATGAAAATAGTTTATTTATATAAAATCAATGGATTTTTATATATAAAAGGAAAAAGGATTTTTATAAAAGGAGATAATTATAAAATCAAAGAGTTGGAAAGGGAAATATTTGTAAAACAAATATAAAAGGAAAAACATTGTGAAACAAATAGGAAAAGAAATATTTATTTAGAAAATAAATATATAGAATAAAAAGGAGATATTTGTAAAACATTTACAAATAAAATAGAAAGAGAAATATTTGTAAAACATTTACAAATAAAACAGAAAGAGAAATATTTGTAAAAACATTTACAAATAGAATTAAAAAGGATATATGTAATGACCCAAAAATCCGGTCCAATTTGAGCTGACCAAAAACACAAGTCCAACCCCAAATTCAACTGAAAATCTGGAAATTTATAGAAAGAAAAAACAGAGGGTGAGGAAAGATAAGATAGAAACATAGAATAGAAGAAGAACAACAACACAACATCAGAGTAACACGAATCTCACAGCGGAACGAATAACATATAATATTAACATAACTTTGAAATATAACTTTGTACTTGAATATACATCATTATCAAAGTACAACACTTACAACAGAGCGGAAATAAATTATAGCTATATGATCCTGAGGCCTCCTGCTCCAGCTCTTCAGGTATCTGTAAATCCCGACTACTTGACTGCCCGTACAAAATTGGGCACCCAAGAGTTTAGGGAAAACAAAAACAAAATAAACTCCGGGTCAGTCATGGGACTGGTATGAGTAAAACAGTTTAAAACAGTTCAAGCAGGTAAATGATATCTCATAAGACCATGTCATATAACGGAACGGGTTTTTCCCTTATGAGAATCTAAAATATCTTTATATCAAAAACCTTTTGATATTATAATAATGTCTATCAACCACAATATAATAATCATCTAGCAGAAACGCTTTCGTCTCACGTTCTACATATATAGTATACAATCAAAACAGCAAGCACGTATTGGGTAATGGATTTACAACTATGACAAGGTATGGAACCACCTTTCGCTAGTGTACCTCTAGAAAGGAATACACTGGGTTCAACAAGAACATCTTGCAACCCGGCCACACATGACCGACCACTCATTTCGCTTGAGTGTATCGAATGTATACCACCAACGGTTGGGATCAGCAACCGTTTCCCGAATGGGACAGCATCAACAATAGATTTTTAGAAGTAAGTGAAACTCTGGATCAGGTGATTATACACCCTATGTAATAACCCGGAAAATGTGAACCAGTTTAAAATTTTTAAATTTGGTTATTAACAAGAAATTTGAATAGTTGAAATAATATATTTCAATAAAATATAGAATTGTGTATAATATGGCAGTTTGAAATTTTGAATATAAACTTTGTCTGACTGTACCGAGTGGAAAATATAACGGATTTTAACGAAACTGAAATTATTTAAATCTGTTTATCAATACCTTTCTAACGAATCTGAAAAATCGAAATTTCATAACGGAAATCAAAAGTTATGGCCAAATGAATTTTCAGAAAGGTCGCTATATAGTATATATAGCCCTTGAAAATTTAGATTTTTCATACGACCTCGGAATTCGACGAAACCACTTTTGTTGGGTCCGGGATGTCAAATTATTGCTAAGTTTCAAATTTCGTAATTTTTGAAGCTAGTATGTGAGCGGGGCAAAAGAAAACGTGTTTGGTCAAATTCTGTTAAAATGGGTCGACCTAAAAATGGCCGTTTTGCAAACGAGCTCAGAATTCGACGAAACAGGTTTTGTTAGGACCGTATCGTCAAAACAAAGCTAGAATTATTTTTCTGGAATTTTTCGGTTCAGTTTGTGGCCCTGGCAAACTGAAATGTACGTTTAAATTAAATATCGAATGTTTTATATTTTAATTTGAAAAATAACTGACTGTAACAGTCGAAATGGCCAACGAAACATATCCCATTGTGTTCGGAATGGGGGTATTTAGCTAGGGGCGACAGTCGTTGGGTTTGATTTAGAGGTCGTTTATGGAAGGGGGTATTTTTGGAATTAAATAAATTAAAAATTAAAATAAAAAGGGCATGGGCCAATCAGAATCCATCTTCTCCACCGAAACCCCTGTCGCGACGCGGAAACCCATCCAAAACTTCTCTCTTAAATTTCTCCGCATCCACTCAACGAAATCGAGCAAACCCAGTTTCAATTTGAAGAGCGTTCAGAGATCTTCAAATCCATAGTAATTTCACGAATTATCATTGAGTATTGAAGGAGATATCTCGTCGGGAAGCTCTGACCTTTGCGCCGCCGCCGTGCCCTCCAGGAGGCGTCGAGTTGGACATCTCAGGTAGCTTTGGAAAGCTCTCTCCTTCCTCTTCGACGTGGCGCTGGCCGTTCGTCCTAAAGCTTCGTAGATTTGCCGAAAAATTCAACCCTAGCTTTCGAATCAAAAAGGGGTATACGGCTGAAACTGATTTTTACACTTTAAAGCGTTGCAAACTTGTAAAAATCGTATCTTTTTGCTATTTTAACGAAATTCGATGAAACAGGAGACACCGTGGCCGCAAGGAGGCTCTCTACATTCTAGAAGAAGCCGCGGATTTTTCTGACCTTCCTACGATTTTTAGCACCGCAATAACCAATGTGAGGAATCTAAACTATTTGTGTCAATGTAATCGCGTTGTATAAATTATATAAGCGAAGTGTAAATTATATACGCATTGTATATCTCATGTACATGTGTTGTATAAGTTATATTAGCGATGTATAAATTATACAAGCGTTGTTTGAAACATATATGCTTTGAATTGTGATGAAATGCAAGTGAATTATTATAATATATATATATATATACTCCCGTCGTCCACAAACCATGGACGATATTTATTGCTTGTGATTGACGTGATATTATATGGTATGACGAATGGTTGGAATTAATTGTTTGTGGTTGATATTATGGTTGAAAAATACCTTTGTGGTTGAAAAATACCCTCTTGTGGTTGAAACAAAATAGAATAGGATTGTGGAATTGAAATTAAAACATGCCGCCTGCGTGCGAACTAGATGCATGATCCCCATTGTCAAAAACCGCGAGGTTTTAAGGTAGAGCGAGGAGCCGTACTAGGGACGGTCCCGGTTTTAACTACCCTGCCGTTATGCTGCCGAAATTTTCTGAAATAATTATGTGTTAGAATAATTTCCATTCTTTGAAATTATTTACATATGCTATATCGAATATTCATGTGTTGAGGTTCAATTCATTCGTTGAGTTGAAATTCATGTGTTGAATATTATTTGAATTTAAACAAATGGCTTTAGCGATAAAAATCACATTTTTATATATATACAAACGATATCGAATATTCATGTGTTGAGTTGCAATTCATTCGTTGAGTTGAAATTCATGTGTTGAATATTATTTGAATTTAAACAAATGGCTTTAGCGATAAAAATCACATTTTTATATATATACAAACGATATCGAATATTCATGTGTTGAGTTGCAATTCATTCGTTGAGTTGAAATTCATGTGTTGAATATTATTTGAATTTAAACAAATGGCTTTAGCGATAAAAATCACATTTATATATATATACAAACGATATGGAATATTCATGTGTTGAGTTGCAATTCATTCGTTGAGTTGAAATTCATGTGCTGAATGTTATCGTCTTTTAAAAATAAAATGAATAGACAATGAAAACTATATTTTTATAGTGAAAAAGAAGTGTTAAAAATACACAGGTGTCGAATAAATATTTTTGATGATAAAAATATTCCTTTTATCATGTATACGCTTAGTTAAAAATACACAGGTGTCGAATAAATATTTTTGATGATAAAAATATTCCTTTTATCATGTATACGCTTAGTTAAAAATACACACGTGTTGAAATAAATAATAGTTTGCTAGAAATAATATTATTAGCTTTGTTCTGCATATATATACATGTGTTGAACAGGAAAAATGGATTAGCTGTAGAGTAAAGAAATTATTTGCGTGCCCGACAAATAGGTAAACCTTGATGAGTTGGCTGCGCAATTTTATTTATATATCAACTCCTGTGAATGCCGTTGGATGCGGAGTGCTGGTTATTCTGTGTGAAATAATAAATAACGCCATAGGATAGTAACAATTAATTTTGAACTACACTACATGGCATACTTCTTGACGATAGGCATACTTCATCATATTCCACATAAGCAATTGGAGCTTGTGTGACGAGGTGGAAGATTTACCATATAAGCAAGAGGCTTGTATGGCGATGACTATGTACTACAGGTTGAACTGATAACTGATATGGACTATATAAATTATAACGATAAATTGCCAGATTAATAAAAACCCCACACGGGTCTAGAGTTGACAATAATCACGTCGCTCTAGTTATTAGATACGGCACATGGACTATTTATTTCCACACGGAAACGGGGTAACGGGAATTTATTCTCTGGAGTGATTATCAGTACATGCTCCCCGTAAACACCAAAATATATCACTAAAAATATGTGAATGCTTTTTAGGATTTATTGGGTACCTAATACGGCCTAATAAATTTCCAAACCCCTCCCCGTACAAAGGAGGTTATGGCGAAATTTTTCGAAATATTAAGGCGTTAGTGAAATATTTGAAGTGAAAACGAAGTTGAAAATATAAAATGAACTATAGTTGAAACTATGGAATGAACTATATTTATATATATAAATATAAATATAATTAAAAGGGAATAGAGGCCGTGCAGTTCGCGTTTCGGAATCGTAATTTGAAACGATTAGTACGAGAAATCCGACCATCGGATTTTCCCGAGACCGCAACCGCTGGGTTCGCCTTGGAAATACCTTTCCAACGGCACCAACCTTGTAAAAATCCAACGGTTGGATTGTCCGGAATGTTTAATTCAAATCTGAAGAAAAACAGCGCCAAAATCGTTTATATTTATATATAAATATAAATATAATTAAATTTAATCGAATAACGACGCTGCAGTTCGAATTTTGAAACCGTAACTTCAAACGACTAGTGTGGAAGATCCGACCGTCGGATTCTCACGAAACTGGAACCGTTGGGTTCGCTTTGGGAATATCTTCCCACTGATATAGACTTTGTAGAAATCCAACGGTTAGATTTCCGATATGTGTAAAACAAATTAAGGGAAAAACAGCGCCAGTGCCACGACACGACCTGAAACGTCGTTTAATTAAATATGGCCATTTTTAAATAAATAAAAAATGGCGAAAAATCGTTATAAAATATTATAAGCAACATAGGTTGCAAATAAACCAATTGGGCTTGAATTGTTTGATATTTGATGGTTGTATGTGTATGACATGAAAATAACACTAAAGAACCCAAAGGATGGATGTCGAATAACATAACCATAAAATGAATCGATTTAAATTCTAATGACGTGAATTATTTGAAAAGGCCGAGCTAACCCTCATTTCAAATAATTTATCGAGCGATTCGAATTGGAAAATGCAAAGACGATTCAAGACCGACGATCTTCGTATCGGTTGGATGGGCGCTACTGAGGTTCCTAACCGGAGTAGCTACCGGGAGGGGACGGAAGTAGTAGCCGTCTGAACGTATGTGTTGATTGGACGGATTTGCGAGGAATTGACGCCTCCGGTTTCGTTCAAACCCAGGACGGACTTGTAAATGGACTGTGTGTCTGACATTGGATTTTGTTCTATACTGATTGATCTCTGTTAAATATATATCTGTTTGGCGGCGGAGAATTCATTCTTTTGCTTAACGCCCTTCTCTGAGACGTACGAGCTCAGAGGTTATATATCGATGGAAATCAATCGTATGGAGTGGACTGCCTATGTGGCATGCCAAGATGCTATGATCAAGTCTTCTGTTGCAAAGCAAAGTCTTGTGGATGATGTTCAAAGCAAGGTCTACGTGGCCTAGCTTTGAGTATTTCGTAGATTCGCGAACCTCACACCCCGGTATGAGTTAAAAACGGGATACGGGCCGCTGGGAGAGCACGACGTTTCTTTCTAGCTATGGTGGTGTCAGTGACTTACCAGCCCTGACATATATATCTACTTTTCACCTTTGTGGTTGTTGGAATGCGAGGTGCCTCGATTATAGGTCTGTAAGGACCGGGAAACGTGTGTTCAGGAATTGCCAATCCTCTAACGTAAGTGAGGACCGGCCCAGCCGATCCAGGGGTTACCCAGAGTGCGTAGTCCCGAGGCATTTGCTAGAGTGTCTCGAAGCGGAGAGGAGCTTGCCCCTTGCCTCGACTCATGACGGAAATCCAATTTCCAATACGAAATAACGGACTTGATTGTAGTACTAGTATGGTGACATAGTATATGGTAGCTATGCCGCCTATGATTGATACTTATGATGCTATTCGTTTTTGAAACATATATGCACTAGTAATAATATCAAATGATTTTGCTTTATACGTATCAAGCATATTTGGCTATTATAAGGTAAAACTCTATCCTCCGGCTTGCGTTGCATTGTGTGATGGGACCTGAGTCTTATAATGGCTTCATTCTTTCTAAAAGCATTGCGTTGTTTTAAAAGAATTTATTTTGTTTTAAATGCACTAGCAATCACTGGAGTAAACCCGTTCCGCGAAAGTGGCGTGGTCCTATGATTAGCTATTTACTGTTGTTTAACTGTTAAATAGATTCCTCATACCAGTCACCATGACTGACTCATTGTTTGTTTCACTTTGCAAACGCGGGTGCCCTTATTTTCACACGGGCAGCCTAGTACACAGGTGACAGGTGGTTTTTGGTTCTGCACTGCTGCATAGAGTGCACTTTTGGCTCATGGCGAGGCTGACTTCATAGAGATGACTTAGATATTTTCCGCCGTATATTATGATTCCGCTACTGGCGATGCAGACTGATTTACTTTCCGTATTTCTCACTATATGTATATGTATTCCGCCTTAGGCGATGTAGACTGATACTCTTATTATGTCTCACTGCATGTAAGTATTCCACCTCTGGCGATGATGACTGATCACTTTCCTTTTATTTACTAAGTATATCCCACGTTATGCTATTCTGATGTTCCTACATGTGGTGATTCCGCTGTCATATCCATGTAAAATTGTTTTATTTATTGTTTCTGCTATTATCTGTACTCTGCTATGATGATTAATGTGTTATTTCCTAATGATTATCCTTAATACCGCCCCTTGGATTTTGGGATCGTCACAGTTGGTATCAGAGCTTTGGTTAACCTTAGTTCTGGGATCTAACACATTAAACACCTCGTCAGAATAGAATCAGTAGTGTTCTAATGCGAGTAGCTCATTAGAGATAGGATTAGCAATGTCCTAGAATGAGCTAAGCAGATTAGCAAAACAATTTGATCAGTACATCATCATTATCTTTCCTTGTATTCCCTTGCTTTATCATTTATGAAAATTATCAAATCTGTGAGTTTGACTCTTTTCTTACTTATACAGTACTCTTAGATGGCTACACGAGCAGCAGCAGCTAGAGGAGGCCGTGGAGGCCGAGGAGAAGCAGCAGGAGGACGGGGGAATATCCCCGTAGCTGTGGAAATCCCTATTGCTCAGCCACCAGCACCAGAAGACTTTGATCTCGATAAAGTAGCAAAGAGGTACAGAAATCTTGGAGGAAAACCTTTTACTGGCACTGGCACAGTGACCGAAGCTATCGCTTGGCTGAAAACCTGTGAGAAAATCTTCGAAGGTATGGGTATGGGAACTAACAACAAAGCCCGACTTGGCATTTGGCTCCTTCAGGAAGAAGCAGAGCTGTGGTGGGATGCCATTACCTCTGGGGATGCAGCTGGTACTATCCGGACTTGGGAGCAGTTCAAGACTTTGTTCAATGAGAAGTTTGTACCGGAACAAGCTCTAGAGAGGATGAGAGAGCAGTTTGCTAATCTCCAGCAGGGAGACCTCTCTATTCAGGACTATCTAAATAAGTTCACCCAGCTATCGCGCTATGCTCCAGAACTGATTTTAACCAACAAAGCCAAGAATAAGAGATTCATATTTGGGCTGAAGCGCAAGTACCACGATAGAGCTATGAGCAACATCAAACTCTCCTTTACAGAACTAGTAGAGATGGCTTGCAACTACGAAGACATGGATGAGAGGCATGCTAGCCAAGACCGCGCTAAAAGCCAAGCAGGGAATAAGCACAAGGCTTCAACAGACCAACCCGAATCTAGCATTACCGCGGCCGCTACTCAAAAACCCGCAAAGATCCCAAAAGGAAACTGCTACAATTGCGGGAAGCCCGGTCATTTCTCTAATGTATGCAAGGCCCCAAAGAAGCCAAAGGCAAATAACTCAGCCGAATGCTACAACTGCCACAAGAAGGGGCACTACAGCAGGAACTGCCCTCTGAAGCAGAATGCACAGGTGGCCCATGTCTATGACGGGAAGATCCCGCCAGCTACCACGGATGGATCAGGTAAACCCGATGTCTTGGGAGGTACCCTTACTATTAAAAATATTCCTGTTTCTGTACTTTTTGATACTGGTGCATCACGTAGCTTTATATCTGGTATCCTTGTTCACAAACTAAAATTGAAACGAAGAAAACTTAGAGAACCAATTAAAGTTCAAAACCCGATAGGAGGTTCTGTTAGCCTCGGTATATATTGTAAAGTACCTATTTCCTTTCATCGATACCGATTTCCTTTTGATTCGATCGTCATGGACCTTTCCGAATTTGATATTATTCTGGGACTCGATTGGTTGACAAACTTTAAGGCCGAAGTTAGATGTGCCGAAAGGATCGTGAAAGTTGAAACAAAATCGGGGCATATCACTATACCATGTCATGGCTCAGAAATTAATAGAACGGAATTTTGGTCTTCTTTAGAAGTTACTCCCCCTTCGATAGAAAAGATACCGGTCGTGAAAAACTATGCGGATGTATTTGAAGAAGTAGAAAACTTACCGCCGCAAAGAGAAATTGAATTTAGGATAGATCTAATTCCTAACGCCCGACCAGTAGTACATCCAATAAGAAGAATGGCTCCGAAAGAAAAAGAAGAACTAAGTAATCAAACCCGAGAATTGCTTTGGAAAGGTCTGATCAGACCAAGCTTTTCAGCATGGGGAGCCGCAGTAGTATTTGTCCCGAAATCAGACGGTACTCTAAGACTTTGCATCGATTACCGAGATCTCAATAAACAAACACTGAAGAACAAATATCCTTTGCCCCGAATAGACGATCTGTTAGATCAATTAAATGGAGCAACAATATTTTCCCGGATGGACCTAGCTACAGGTTTCCACCAATTACGTATAGCCGAAGACTGTGTTCCTTTGACAGCCTTCAGGGGTCCCGATTTATTCTACGAATGGTTAGTAATGCCGTTCGGTTTGTGCAACGCTCCGGCATACTTCGTTGATCTTATGAACAGAGTGTTCCGTAGTGTATTGAATAAATTCGTTCTAGTCTTCATCGATGACGTTCTGATCTACTCTAAGTCGGAAGAAGAGCATGCAAAACATTTAGAACAAGTGTTGAAAATTCTGAGGAGAAATGTCTTGAAAGCTAAATTTTCTAAGTGTGTCTTCTGGCAGAATGAAGTTAAATTCCTTGGCCATGTCGTATCAAAAGAAGGAATTGCTGTAGATCCAAGCAAAATTACAGCGATTCAGAACTGGAAACAACCTACTACTCCCACAGAAGTTCGAAGTTTCCTTGGATTAGCTAGTTACTATCGGAAATTCGTTCAGGATTTTTCAAAGATATCAGGAGTATTGACAAAGCTTACAAAGAAGCATGAGAAATTCAAATGGACTCCCGAATGTGAAGAAGCTTTCCAAGAGCTAAAACTGAAGTTGACAACTGCTCCGGTATTGACAATAATAGAAGGCAACCAAGACTTGACTGTATGGACAGATGCTTCTATTAGAGGGCTAGGCGCAGTGTTAATGCAAAAAGGCCAAGTGATCGCTTATGCCAGCCGTAAACTAAAGCCGCATGAAAGAAACTATGCTACTCATGATCTTGAGTTATTAGCTATCGTGTTTGCTTTAAGAATATGGAGGCATTATTTATTGGGCGAGAAATTCGAACTATACACCGATCATCAATCCTTGAAATACCTGTTCACCCAGAAAGATTTAAACCTGAGGCAACAACGTTGGTTAGAATTCCTTGCGGCATACAATTTTGAAATTCTATACACTCCAGGGAAAGCCAATGTTGTAGCAGATGCGCTCAGCAGAAAGAATGAAATCATCGCCAGTTTTGTCATCACGTCTTCATTAATAGACAGGATCTCGACTCTTCAGAAAGACGATGAATTTATTCAAAGAATCAGTCAAAGAATCAAAGGAGGTGAATCCACAAGTTTTCGACTCGATGGCAAGGGAGTTCTAAGATTAAAGGGTAGAATCTGCATCCCAAACCTTCCCGAGCTCAGAAGAGAAATACTTGATGAGTGCCACAAATCCAAACTAAGTATCCATCCCGGTGTGAGCAAAATGTATAACGATATCAAACGTACATTCTGGTGGAGGCCAATGAAAAGAGATATCTCATTATATGTTAGCAGATGCCCCACTTGTCAGCTAGTTAAGAGTGATCAGAAGAAATTGGCTGGATTATTACAACCATTAGAAATTCCAGGATGGAAGTGGGAACAATTTTCGATGGATTTCATCGATGGCCTGCCTCGAACTAAAAAAGGAAACGACAGTATATGGGTAATCGTTGATCGCTTCACGAAGACTGCCCATTTCATACCTGTCCGATCCAACAGAACGGCTCAAAGTCTAGCACAAATTTACTTCAAGGAAATAGTTAAACTTCATGGAGTGCCGCTCAGTATAGTCAGCGATAGAGATCCCCTGTTTACTAGCAAATTCTGGGAAGCATTCCAGGAAGAATTGGGAACCAAATTGAATCTAAGCACCGCTTATCACCCTCAGACAGATGGCCAAACTGAGCGGGTGAATAGAATTTTAGAAGATCTATTGCGGGCTTGCGTTATCGATTTTGGAGGCTCATGGGAAGATCACTTACATTTAGCAGAATTCTCTTACAACAATAGCTATCAAGCAAGTTTGGGAATGTCTCCATTCAAAGCATTATACGGTAGACCGTGCAGATCTCCCGCATGTTGGGTAGAACCTGGCAACAGACTTGTGTTAGGGCCCGATATGATTCAAGAAGCATCAGATAAAGTCGATTTCATTAAGAAGCGATTAAAAACCGCACAGAGCCGACAGAAAAGTTATGCTGATGCGAGAAGAAGGGATATATCGTTTGCCGTTGGTGATTATGTTTATTTAAGAGTTTCTCCAATGCGAGGAGTAATCAGATTTGGCAAAACTGGGAAGTTGGCACCGAGGTTTATTGGTCCCTTTCCTATACTTGAACGGATTGGAACTCTTGCATATAGGGTTTCATTACCTGATTGGTTGCCTGGTGTACATGATGTGTTCCACGTATCTCAGCTCAGAAAACATGTTCATGATCCAGATCTTGTTGTGGAAGAAGCAGCACAACAGGATATTGACATAACTCCAGAATTAGCACTCAAGAGGGAGCCATTGAAGATAGTTGGCAAAGAAACCAGAGAGCTAAGGAGGAAAAAGATTCATTTAGTCAAAGTGCAGTGGAGTAGTGATCCTAGAGACTGTACTTGGGAGACTGAGGAAAGCATTAAACGAGCCTATCCCAAATGCAGAGTGGACATCTCTGACTAACTCCGGTGCAAGGTACCTTTACAATACTTTGCATTTACATTTTATTTCATGCTTAGCTATTATTTCCTTTTCGAGGACGAAAAGTTTTAAGTGGGGGAGATTGTAATAACCCGGAAAATGTGAACCAGTTTAAAATTTTTAAATTTGGTTATTAACAAGAAATTTGAATAGTTGAAATAATATATTTCAATAAAATATAGAATTGTGTATAATATGGCAGTTTGAAATTTTGAATATAAGCTTTGTCTGACTGTACCGAGTGGAAAATATAACGGATTTTAACGAAACTTAAAATATTTAAATCTGTTTATCAATACCTTTCTAACGAATCTGAAAAATCGAAATTTCATAACGGAAATCAAAAGTTATGGCCAAATGAATTTTCAGAAAGGTCGCTATATAGTATATATAGCCCTTGAAAATTTAGATTTTTCATACGACCTCGGAATTCGACGAAACCACTTTTGTTGGGTCCGGGATGTCAAATTATTGCTAAGTTTCAAATTTCGTAATTTTTGAAGCTAGTATGTGAGCGGGGCAAAAGAAAACGTGTTTGGTCAAATTCTGTTAAAATGGGTCGACCTAAAAATGGCCGTTTTGCAAACGAGCTCAGAATTCGACGAAACTTGTTTTGTTAGGACCATATCGTCAAAACAAAGCTAGAATTATTTTTCTGGAATTTTTCGGTTCAGTTTGTGGCCCTGGCAAACTGAAATGTACGTTTAAATTAAATATCGAATGTTTTATATTTTAATTTGAAAAATAACTGACTGTAACAGTCGAAATGGCCAACGAAACATATCCCATTGTGTTCGGAATGGGGGTATTTAGCTAGGGGCGACAGTCGTTGGGTTTGATTTAGAGGTCGTTTGTGGAAGGGGGTATTTTTGGAATTAAATAAATTAAAAATTAAAATAAAAAGGGCATCGGCCAATCAGAATCCATCTTCTCCACCGAAACCCCTGTCGCGACGCGGAAACCCATCCAAAACTTCTCTCTTAAATTTCTCCGCATCCACTCAACGAAATCGAGCAAACCCAGTTTCAATTTGAAGAGCGTTCAGAGATCTTCAAATCCATAGTAATTTCACGAATTATCATTGAGTATTGAAGGAGATATCGCGTCGGGAAGCTCCGACCTTTGCGCCGCCGCCGTGCCCTCCAGGAGGCGTCGAGTTGGATATCTCAAGTAGCTTTGGAAAGCTCTCTCCTTCCTCTTCGACGTGGCGCTGGCCGTTCGTCCTAAAGCTTCGTAGATTTGCCGAAAAATTCAACCCTAGCTTTCGAATCAAAAAGGGGTATACGGCTGAAACTGATTTTTACACTTTAAAGCGTTGCAAACTTGTAAAAATCGTATCTTTTTGCTATGTTAACGAAATTCGATGAAATAGGAGACACCGTGACCGCAAGGAGGCTCTCTACATTCTAGAAGAAGCCGCGGATTTTTCTGACCTTCCTACGATTTTTAGCACCGCAATAACCAATGTGAGGAATCTAAACTATTTGTGTCAATGTAATCGCGTTGTATAAATTATATAAGCGAAGTGTAAATTATATACGCATTGTATATCTCATGTACATGTGTTGTATAAGTTATATTAGCGATGTATAAATTATAAAAGCGTTGTTTGAAACATATATGCTTTGAATTGTGATGAAATGCAAGTGAATTATTATAATATATATATATACTCCCGTCGTCCACAAACCATGGACGATATTTATTGCTTGTGATTGACGTGATATTATATGGTATGACGAATGGTTGGAAATAATTGTTAGTGGTTGATATTATGGTTGAAAAATACCTTTGTGGTTGAAAAATACCCTCTTGTGGTTGAAACAAAATAGAATAGGATTGTGGAATTGAAATTAAAACATGCCGCCTGCGTGCGAACTAGATGCATGATCCCCATTGTCAAAAACCGCGAGGTTTTAAGGTAGAGCGAGGAGCCGTACTAGGGACGGTCCCGGTTTTAACTACCCTGCCGTTATGCTGCCGAAATTTTATGAAATAATTATGTGTTAGAATAATTTCCATTCTTTGAAATTATTTACATATGCTATATCGAATATTCATGTGTTGAGTTGCAATTCATTCGTTGAGTTGAAATTCATGTGTTGAATATTATTTGAATTTAAACAAATGGCTTTAGCGATAAAAATCACATTTTTATATATATACAAACGATATCGAATATTCATGTGTTGAGTTGCAATTCATTCGTTGAGTTGAAATTCATGTGTTGAATATTATTTGAATTTAAACAAATGGCTTTAGCGATAAAAATCACATTTTTATATATATACAAACGATATCGAATATTCATGTGTTGAGTTGCAATTCATTCGTTGAGTTGAAATTCATGTGTTGAATATTATTTGAATTTAAACAAATGGCTTTAGCAATAAAAATCACATTTTTATATATATACAAACGATATGGAATATTCATGTGTTGAGTTGCAATTCATTCGTTGAGTTGAAATTCATGTGTTGAATGTTATCGTCTTTTAAAAATAAAATGAATAGACAATGAAAACTATATTTTTATAGTGAATAAGAAGTGTTAAAAATACACAGGTGTCGAATAAATATTTTTGATGATAAAAATATTCCTTTTATCATGTATACGCTTAGTTAAAAATACACAGGTGTCGAATAAATATTTTTGATGATAAAAATATTCCTTTTATCATGTATACGCTTAGTTAAAATACACACGTGTTGAAATAAATAATAGTTTGCTAGAAATATTATTATTAGCTTTGTTCTGCATATATATACATGTGTTGAACAGGAAAAATGGATTAGCTGTAGAGTAAAGAAATTATTTGCGTGCCCGACAAATAGGTAAACCTTGATGAGTTGGCTGCGCAATTTTATTTATATATCAACTCCTGTGAATGCCATTGGATGCAGAGTGCTGGTTATTCTGTGTGAAATAATAAATAACGCCATAGGATAGTAACAATTAATTTTGAACTACACTACATGGCATACTTCTTGACGATAGGCATACTTCATCATATTCCACATAAGCAATTGGAGCTTGTGTGACGAGGTGGAAGATTTACCATATAAGCAAGAGGCTTGTATGGCGATGACTATGTACTACAGGTTGAACTGATGACTGATATGGACTATATAAATTATAACGATAAATTGCCAGATTAATAAAAACCCCACACGGGTCTAGAGTTGACAATAATCACGTCGCTCTAGTTATTAGATACGGCACATGGACTATTTATTTCCACACGGAAACGGGGTGACGGGAATTTATTCTCTGGAGTGATTATCAGTACATGCTCCCCCGTAAACACCAAAATATATCACTAAAAATATGTGAATGCTTTTTAGGATTTATTGGGTACCTAATACGGCCTAATAAATTTCCAAACCCCTCCCCGTACAAAGGAGGTTATGGCGAAATTTTTCGAAATATTAAGGCGTTAGTGAAATATTTGAAGTGAAAACGAAGTTGAAAATATAAAATGAACTATAGTTGAAACTATGGAATGAACTATATTTATATATATAAATATAAATATAATTAAAAGGGAATAGAGGCCGTGCAGTTCGCGTTTCGGAATCGTAATTTGAAACGATTAGTACGAGAAATCCGACCATCGGATTTTCCCGAGACCACAACCGCTGGGTTCGCCTTGGAAATACCTTTCCAACGGCACCAACCTTGTAAAAATCCAACGGTTGGATTGTCCGGAATGTTTAATTCAAATCTGAAGAAAAACATCGCCAGAATCGTTTATATTTATATATAAATATAAATATAATTAAATTTAATCGAATAACGACGCTGCAGTTCGAATTTTGAAACCGTAACTTCAAACGACTAGTGTGGAAGATCCGACCGTCGGATTCTCACGAAACTGGAACCGTTGGGTTCGCTTTGGGAATATCTTCCCACTGATATAGACTTTGTAGAAATCCAACGGTTAGATTTCCGATATGTGTAAAACAAATTAAGGGAAAAACAGCGCCAGTGCCACGACACGACCTGAAACGTCGTTTAATTAAATATGGCCATTTTTAAATAAATAAAAAATGGCGAAAAATCGTTATAAAATATTATAAGCAACATAGGTTGCAAATAAACCAATTGGGCTTGAATTGTTTGATATTTGATGGTTGTATGTGTATGACATGAAAATAACACTAAAGAACCCAAAGGATGGATGTCGAATAACATAACCATAAAATGAATCGATTTAAATTCTAATGACGTGAATTGTTTGAAAAGGCCGAGCTAACCCTCATTTCAAATAATTTATCGAGCGATTCGAATTGGAAAATGCAAAGACGATTCAAGACCGACGATCTTCGTATCGGTTGGATGGGCGCTACTGAGGTTCCTAACCGGAGTAGCTACCGGGAGGGGACGGAAGTAGTAGCCGTCTGAACGTATGTGTTGATTGGACGGATTTGGGAGGAATTGACGCCTCCGGTTTCGTTCAGACCCAGGACGGACTTGTAAATGGACTGTGTGTCTGACATTGGATTTTGTTCTATACTGATTGATCTCTGTTAAATATATATCTGTTTGGCGGCGGAGAATTTATTCTTTTGCTTAACGCCCTTCTCTGAGACGTACGAGCTCAGAGGTTATATATCGATGGAAATCAATCGTATGGAGTGGACTGCCTATGTGGCATGCCAAGATGCTATGATCAAGGCTTCTGTTGCAAAGCAAAGTCTTGTGGATGATGATCAAAGCAAGGTCTACGTGGCCTAGCTTTGAGTATTTCGTAGATTCGCGAACCTCACACCCCGGTATGAGTTAAAAACGGGATACGGGCCTCTGGGAGAGCACGACGTTTCTTTCTAACTATGGTGGTGTCAGTGGCTTACCAGCCCTGACATATATATCTACTTTTCACCTTTGTGGTTGTTGGAATGCGAGGCGCCTCGATTATAGGTCTGTAAGGACCGGGAAACGTGTGTTCAGGAATTGCCAATCCTCTAACGTAAGTGAGGACCGGCCCAGCCGATCCAGGGGTTACCCAGAGTGTGTAGTCCCGAGGCATTTGCTAGAGTGTCTTGAAGCGGAGAGGAGCTTGCCCCTTGCCTCGACTCATGACGGAAATCCAATTTCCAATACGAAATAACGGACTTAATTGTAGTACTAGTATGGTGACATAGTATATGGTAGCTATGCCGCCTATGATTGATACTTATGATGCTATTCGTTTTTGAAACATATATGCACTAGTAATAATATTAAATGATTTTGCTTTATACGTATCAAGCATATTTGGCTATTATAAGGTAAAACTCTATCCTCCGGCTTGCGTTGCATTGTGTGATGGGACCTGAGTCTTATAATGGCTTCATTCTTTCTAAAAGCATTGCGTTGTTTTAAAAGAATTTATTTTGTTTTAAATGCACTAGCAATCACTGGAGTAAACCCGTTCCGCGAAAGTGGCGTGGTCCTATGATTAGCTATTTACTGTTGTTTAACTGTTAAATAGATTCCTCATACCAGTCCCCATGACTGACTCGTTGTTTGTTTCACTTTTAAAACGCGGGTGCCCTTATTTTCACACGGGCAGCCTAGTACACAGGTGACAGGTGGTTTTTGGTTCTGCACTGCTGCATAGAGTGCACTTTTGGCTCATGGCGAGGCTGACTTCATAGAGATGACTTAGATATTTTCCGCCATTACTGTATTTATATTATGATTCCGCTACTGGCGATGCAGACTGATTTACTTTCCGTATTTCTCACTATATGTATATGTATTCCGCCTTAGGCGATGTAGACTGATACTCTTATTATGTCTCACTGCATGTATGTATTCCGCCTCTGGCGATGATGACTGATCACTTTCCTTTTATTTACTAAGTATATCCCACGTTATGCTATTCTGATGTTCCTACATGTGGTGATTCCGCTGTCATATCCATGTAAAATTGTTTTATTTATTGTTTCTGCTATTATCTGTACTCTGCTATGATGATTAATGTGTTATTTCCTAATGATTATCCTTAATACCGCCCCTTGGATTTTGGGATCGTCACACCCTACTTCGGAGCGACCGACTTAGCCATGCTACCTGCCCGATTTCTGTCATTTACCAGATGTAAGGCTCGAAGCTACGCTTTATCATTACACCAGATTCACTTTGAATGCCACATCGTCAAATCCATCAGATCACCGATTGACGCCCTCAACAATACATTATGTGTTAGCTAAAAGAAGTTTCCTTCTCCGCTTCAACTCTTGGTACGGTTGGAGAAATCAATGTACGTGATCATCTGGAAATACTCTGTCAGACATCCACCCATACAAGTCATCCAGGAACAGGATGAACCGAAGGCACTATTCAATACATCCATCTTAGACACTATTATCTAAGACTTATACAATAGCCCTTGCACTTTACTCCGTCTTCAATTATCTTTGGCATATATGATTCGCAACGCTTATGCCAATACAGAGTGGTTCTTTGGATAATAATCCAACCGGTCTCTCCATATTAACAGCGTTAAAATGATCAAAACTTCGATAGTCTGTGATTTAACTATCAAAGAAAAACACATGTGCAAACAACGATATTATTTCCAAATGGAAATTCTGTCAATCAATCATCATTTAACATATATATATATATCTATATATATATATATACTTATTTTCTATGTTTAGAAAATATACGTTATTAATACTGGAAAACATTTCCGTTGTTATTTACCTATCACTATCATTTCACAACTATCAGTCCCTGACTGTAAACCAGTAGGAGAACAAATTCTCTAAGTATAAACCCTGAAGGCCGAAACCAACATCAGATCGATACTCAGAAAACTATTCAACTTAACAAATCTCTAGTCAGTTTCTAATCTTGTTTAACTCTATTTCTATTAACTCTAATTCGAATAACTAATATTCGATTTAACTCCATTCGCTTAACTCTAAATCGCAGCGATCACAATGGTTATGCCTGATTCCCTCAGGAAACATCCAACCGCCGTAGGCTATCTGCAGCCCTGCGAATTACGCTAGCAGTCGTGCTAAATGATAACTTATCCTAAATAACTATGTCTGATTAACTCCTTTTGATAAACTACATTTGATTAACTCCTTTTGATAAACTACGTTTGATTAACCCCTTTTTATCTCGTCAGTTTCCTTTTATAATCCTATTTAGTTTCCAACTAAATATTCCTTTTATAATTTTATTTATTTACTAAATAAACATTCCTTCATCCTATTTATTCTCTTAAGAGATATTCCTTTATTCTATTCTATTCGTTTTATCAACATTTTTCCCCTTTATAAAACTCTATTCGTTTTATAAACATTTTCCTTTTATTTACTTTCGAAATATTTCCTTTTTATAAAATCGGTTGATTTTATAAAATTCCTTTATTTCAATATACATTGAAATAATTCTTCTTACATCCCAGGGTCTTTTATGATATTTAAAATATCGAATAACAAGGATCAATATCATTCTAACACACATAATCCATTACAGATTATATAACACATCATATATCACAATATATGAAAAACAGTAAAATAAAGGTTGAGGAATCCAGTCGGATTCCTCCAACCTGTTTCCCTGCATCACAGATGTTAAACAATATATATAACATCACTTTCAGTTCCATATGATATATTCTATTAAACAGAATCAATATAGAAATTCAACTAACTGACTAGCAGTTCAATCAAATAATCAACACACAGCCAATCAGCCAATATTTAACAGTTCTAAAAATACAACATGAAATTATAAACTGTTCAGAGTTAGTGAGATTTACTCACATTGGACAATCATCGTTAATAACGATAACCATCGCTCGATTTGATTCAGACGGACAATTTATTTTGCTATAAATTGTAATGATCTTCGATTCGCTCCCCGTCTGTTTCATCGTGTGGTGTCCGTCCATACGATTTCAACGCGATCAACCGTTCATGAAACATTTTGAATTGGTCCAACCGTACCCCTTTCATCGTGCGAAGACAAATCCCGCTCCATCTAGTTACGTTCCTCTCCAATGATTTCAAGGCTCCTCATCTCTTTTAAATTAAATGCAAAGGTCATATATTTATTTTTTCTTCTTTTAGTAAATGGGCTTACCATGTTCAGATTCAGCCCACCCCATATCATAACCGCACCCGTTCCACCTTTCTTCTCCACCACATTACATCCCGTGACTCTCCAGTGATTCACGTCTCTTTTCTTTATCCTGCGCCTGTACATCCATGTGTTGTGTTTCAAACGTGAATACTAATAACCACACACCCACTTAGCCGCTACATCGTCCCCGCCTTCTACTTCCTCGACATACTCATGCCTTCCTCTCTGTTCTTTACCCAGGTCCGTATTAGTGACCAACAAGTCACTTCTCTGCACCATTCTTCCCAAAAAGAAATGATCACCGAATCCTTCCTCCGGCGTCCCACTGATCTGTTGTTCCCCTTCCGCTTCCATTGTCGTGTCCTTCTATTGTTCCCTCCATCCTCTTCATCTTTTAGTGCAAACGTGAAGGCCAGGGATCCATGCGGCCAAGGGACAAGACAACCATTCCTACTTCTTCTGAACTCGACCTCGCTCTCACACCCACCGTCAACTTGCAGCTCTCCTGTTCATCGCAGACTACAGCAGCGCCTATAGGATCTGATGCGCTTAATTCCAACGAACAGAATATCAGTCGAGCCTAGGATCCTTCATATAGAAAAGATAGAAGATAACTATCCACGAAACCATATATACTTGTACGGCCAGATTATTTGAGGAGAGATGGGTTTTGGTTTTAATAATATTTCCAATCGGGGTGCTTCATGGTTTTAGGAAACAGTCACAGGAAGGAAGAAGCTCTGATATATATAAAGCTTTACTTAGGCAGTGGTAGGTAGCATGTGTTGCTAGGGATTGTCCACGTATGTGACTCTAGGACCAAGGGAACGGGTGGCTTGAGAAATGATAAACGTAGCCTCTTGTTTACCAATAACTTAGGATTATTTTATCTTATTTTTATTCACATAGTTACATCTCGCTATGGTCGTGATGAGCGAGGTGCCCTGACTCCAGAAATATAACAATATCGGTAGGTTGACTCATTCTGTGAAATCTCAAAAATGTCGATTTAGGGTGCAAAACACTCCAAATAAAAAGTTGCTTGTTTAATTAATTAAAAATTACCATAAAATTCTAAAAATTAAATTATCGTTATGTCCCAAAAGAACCCTGTCTAAATTCAAACCTGATCTCTAGTTATATCGAATAAACCGTTACGGTCGATAAACGATTCTATAGCGACTATTTTAAAATTCGATTTGGACATATCTCAAAATCTACACGACGGAATCCCGATTTTTCTCTTCCACTAGAAAGATATACTTCACCAGCTCCACACGTTTCTTGTTTCACAGAAATCCAGCTTAAAACGAATCTTGTATTTTGAGTTGAAGTTCAAATCGCCAAATAGCGAACTACCGCGCCATTTCAAGCTCGATTTTAATTATAATATAATTATACGTTCAAACTTCGTTCAAATAATATATTCGTTATTATAATTCAACTTCAAGCTGAATTATATACTTTGAACTGTCCAGTTCACAAAATATTGTGAATTCCACAAATTCTGATTATTTCAGAATTAAATTTATTATTTAATTATTATTTTAATTAAATATTCACTATTATTAAATTCAACGACCATTATATTCTCTAATTCACTATATAAATAATTAAATAAATTAATTATAATACCTCTGCCAATGCGGGTCATTACAATCTTCCCCACTTAAAATAATTTCGTCCTCGAAATTGTTAAGGTATAGAACGACCCTACTAACTGGTTAGAACTCATTTGTTCACCTCTTTAACTCCAGTCTCAACTGAACCAATTTAATTTCAATTAAAAATTTATTAAATTCTTATCAATGAAAATTTTCAAAAATCCTGAAAATTTTGTAACGCCTTAACTCTTCGAAAAATTTCGCCAGCACCTCCTTTGAACTGGTCAATACGTCAAACTCCAACTCGCCTTTCTGGGCAATCTCCATCCCAAAAGAAAATCAAACAGCCAAGCGGCTTGCCAATTCGGCTCATAAATCTCATGCTTATATCGAATATAACTTGTACCTTTTTGTCGGGCATATCATTATATCCTTTCCCCTTGTTATCAATCCAGCAGATACAAGGGTCATCCCAATCAAATCCCAATCTGCTTTTATCCACGACACAACCATTCGCTTCTATCCGAGCCAAATATCATTTCAACTAGAGTTTCTTCTCGATTCCCAACTCTTAACTTGATTATCACATTACACTTCAAATTCAAAACTCATTAACTAATTACTCTTCGACTTAGTTAATTCTATTCAATTTCTATTCAAATTTTATATCACTTCTATAATTCAAATCTATTTATCAAATTCTATTATTCAAATTCTATAGTTTAAATTCCATTATATTCAAATTCCATTTGAATTTCTATATTCAAACTCTATTTCAATTCCATTGAATTTCATATATTCAAACTCCCTTTGAATTTCTATATTCAATTCTACTTCAATTCCATTGAATTTCATATATTCAAACTCCCTTTGAATTTCTATATTCAATTCTATTTGAATTCTCTTTATTCAAATTCTATATTTAATTCTATATTATAAATCCCATTTTGAAATTCAACACAACTTGTCTTTCCCAAAACAAATTCAAAACAGTATCTCTGGTAGTAATTCGTCACTTACAACTCGAAAATGAATACTGATGATGCTGCTGTCATCATCATAATCTATTTTCCAGCGATCTAAGTGAGTTCAATACTATAAAACAATTTCTAAACATTTCCACTTTGAAATTCATTTCAAAATATAATTCACACTGCTTGTAAAAGAATTTAAAATCTCCCAGGATCTTAAATTTTCCTTATTTTTAATCCAAATCCATTTACAAACACTTATCCAATTTTCCAGAATTTTTATTCAATTTCTGGTTTAAAATTTCAGATTTAACTCATCTGATTTCACGTATTTCACTTATATGAGTTCTGACTGGTTATTTACATAACCATTTAATTCATAATCTTACTCGATTATAATAACAACCAATATATCCACTATATTAAAATTTTGATATATATATATATCTTCTCTATATCAAGATATACGTTGGGTAAACTTATTTTAATTTACCCTCTTTTCAAAACATATCGTGTCGACCCATCGTATTCGAGAGTTGACAAAATCCTACCGATACAGTGGATCAAACTGATCGACCAGAACCCATAAACAACTCAACCAATGAATCTCCACAATATAAAATTATTTTTATATCATATACAAATACAATTACTTGTATATATACACTCAACTCAATCTAGGGTATTGCTAACCCTATCTCTACCGAGTCACGCCACAGAGCCAAGGTAATAATTTAACCTCACTCTGATACCAACTGTAATGACCCAAAAATCCGGTCCAATTTGAGCTGACCAAAAACACAAGTCCAACCCCAAATTAAACTGAAAATCAGGAAATTTATAGAAAGAAAAAACAGAGGTTGAGGAAAGATAAGATAGAAACTTAGAATAGAAGAAGAAGAACAACACAACATTAGAGTAACACGAATCTCACAGCGGAACGAATAACATATAATATATAACATAACTTTAAAATACAACTTTGTACTTGAATATACATCATTATCAAAGTACAACACTTACAACACAGCAGAAATAAACTATAGCTATATGGTCCTGAAGCCTCCTGCTCCAGCTCTTCAGGTATCTGTAAATCCTGACTACTTGACTGCCCGTACAAAATTGGGCACCCAAGAGTTTAGGGAAAAACAAAAACAAAATAAACTCCGGGTCAGTCATGGGACTGGTATGAGTAAAACAGTTTAAAACAGTTCAAGCAGGTAAATGATATCTCATAAGACCACGCCGTATAACGGAACGCATTTTTCCCTTATGAGAATCTAAAATATCTTTATATCAAAAACCTTTTGATATTATAATAATGTCTATCAACCATAATATAATAATCATCTAGCAGAAACGCTTTCATCTCACGTTCTACATATATAGTATACAATCAAAACCGCAAGCACGTATTGGGTAATGGATTTCCAACTACGACAAGGTATGGAACCACCTTTCGCTAGTGTACCTCTAGAAAGGAATACACTGGGTTCAACAAGAACATCTTTCAACCCGGCCACACATGACCGACCACCCATTTTGCTTGAGTGTATCGAATGTATATCACCAACGGTTGGGATCAGCAACCGTTTCCCGAATGGGACAGCATCAACAATAGATTTTTAGAAGTAAATGAAACTCTAGATCAGGTGATTATACACCCTACTTCGGAGCGACCGACTAAGCCATGCCGCCTGCCCGATTTCTGTCATTTACCGGATGTGAGGCTCGAAGCTACGCTTTATCATCACACCAGATTCACTTCGAACGCCACATCGTCAAATCCATCAGATCACTGATTGATGCCCTCAACAATACATTATGTGTTAGCTAAAAGAAGTTTCCTTCTCCGCTTCCACTCTTGGTACTGTTGGAGAAATCAATGTACGTGATCGTCTAGAAATACTCTGTCAGACATCCATCCATACAAGTCATCTAGGAACAGGATGAACCGAAGGCACTATTCAATACATCCATCTTAGACACTGTAGTCTAAGACTTATACAATAGCCCTTGCACTTTACTCCATCTTCAATTATATTTGGCATATATGATTCACAACGCTTATGCAAATACAGAGTGGTTTTTTAGATAATAATCCAACCGGTCTCTCCATATTAACAACGTTAAAATGGTCAAAACTTCGATAGTCTGTGATTTAACTATCAAAGAAAAACACGTGTGCAAACAACCGTATTATTTCCAAATGGAAATTCTATCAATCAATCATCATTTAACATATATATATATATATATCTGTATATATATATATATTTCCTTATTTTCTATGTTTAGAAAATATACGTTACTGGAAAACATTTCCATTGTTATTTACATATCACTATCATTTCACAACTATCAGTCCCTGACTGTAAACCAGTAGGAGAACAAATTCTCTAAGTATAAACCCCGAAGGCCGAAACCAACATCAGATCGATACTCAGAAAACTATTCAACTTAACAAATCTCTAGTCAGTTTCTAATCTTGTTTAACTCTATTTCTATTAACTCTAATTCGAATAACTAATATTCGATTTAACTCCATTCACTTAACTCTAGATCGCAGCGATCACAATGGTTACGCCTGATTCCATCAGTAAACATCCGACCGCCGTAGGCTATCTATAGCCTGCGAATTACGCTAGCAGTCGTGCTAAATGGTAACTTATCCTAAATAACTATGTCTGATTAACTCCTTTTGATAAACTACATTTGATTAACTCCTTTTGATAAACTACGTTTGATTAACCCCTTTTCATCCCGTCAGTTTCCAATTATAATCCTATTTAGTTTCCAACTAAATATTTCTTTTATAATTCTATTTACTTACTAAATAAATATTCTTTCATCCTATTTATTCTCTAAATAGATATTCCTTTATTCTATTCTATTCGTTTTATCAACATTTTTCCCCTTTATAAAACTCTTTTCGTTTTATAAACATTTTCCTTTTATTTACTTTCAAAATATTTTCTTTTTATAAAATCGGTTAATTTTATAAAATTCCTTTATTTCAATATACATTGAAATAATCTTCTTACATCCCAGGGTCTTTTATGATATTTAAAATATCGAATAACAAGGATCAATATCATTCTAACACACATAATCCATTACAGATTATATAACACATCATATATCACAATATATGAAAAACAGTAAAATAAATGTTGAGGAATCCATTCATATTCCTCCAACCTGTTTCCCTGCATTACAGATGTTAAACAATATATGTAACATCACTTTCAGTTCCATATGATATATTCTGTTAAACAGAATCAATATAGAAATTTAACTAACTGACTAGCAGTTCAATCAAACAATCAACACACAGCCAATCAACCAATATTTAACAGTTCTAAAAAATACAACATGAAATTATAAACTGTTCAGAGTTAGTGATATTTACTCACATTGGACGATCATCGTTAATAACGATAACCATCGCTCGATTTGATTCAGACGGACAATTTATTTTGCTATAAATTGTAATGATCTTCGATTCGCTCCCCGTCAGTTCCATCGTGTAGTGTCCGTCCATACGATTTCAACGCGATCAACCATTCATGAAACATTTTGAATTGGTCCAGCCATACCCCTTTCATCATGCGAAGACAAATCCCGCTCCATCCAATTACGTTCCTCTCCAATGATTTCAAGGCTCCTCATCTCTTTTAAATTAAATGCAAAGGTCATATATTTATTTTTTTCTTCTTTTAGTAAATGGGCTTACCGTGTTTATATTCAGCCCACCCCATATCATAACCGCACCCGTTCCATCTTCCTTCTCCACCACATTACATCTTGTGACTCTCCAGTGTTTCACGTCTCTTTTCTTTATCCTGCGCTTGTACATCCATGTGTTGCCTTTAAGACGTGAATACTAAGAACCACACACCTACTTAGCCGCTACATCGTCCCCGCCTACTACTTCCTCAACATACTCACGCCTCCCTCTCTGTTCTTTACCCAGGTCCGTATTAGTGACCAACAAGTCACTTCTCTGCACCATTCTTCCCAAAAAGAAATGATCACCGAATCCTTCCTCCGACGTCCCACTGATCTGCTGTTCCCCGTACCCATCCATTGTCGTGCCCTTCTATTGATCCCTCCATCCTCTTCATCTTTCAGTGCAAACGTGAAGGCCAGGGATCCGTGCGGCCAAGGGACAAGACAACAATTCCTACTTCTTTTGAACTCGACCTCGCTCTCACACCCACCGTCAACTTGCAGCTCCCCTGTTCATCGCAGCCTACAGCAGCGCCTATAGGATCTGATGCGCTTAATTCCAACGAACAGAATATCAGTCGAGCCCAGGATCATTCATATAGAAAAGATAGAAGATAACTATCCACGAAACCATATATACTTGTACGGCCAGATTATTTGAGGAGAGATGGGTTTTGGTTTTAATTATATTTCCAATCGGGGTGCTTCATGGTTTTAGGAAACAATCACAGGAAGGAAGAAGCTCTGATATATATAAAGCTTTACTTAGGAAGTGGTAGGTAGCATGTGTTGCTGGGGATTGCCCACGTATGTGATTCTAGGACCAAGGGAACGGGTGGCTTGAGAAATGATAAACGTGGCCTCTTGTTTACCAATAACTTAGGATTATTTTATTTTATTTTTATTCACATAGTTACGTCTCGCTATGGACAGATATAAAAACACCATCGTGACTAGCGAGGTGCCCTGACTCCAGAAATATAATAATATTGGTAGGTTGACTCATTATGTGAATTCTCAAAAATGTCGATTCAGGGTGCAAAACACTCCAAATAAAAAGTTGCTTATTTAATTAATTAAAAATTACCATAAAATTCTAAAAATTAAATTATCGTTATGTCCCAAAAGAACCCTGTCTAAATTCAAACCCGATCTCTAGTTATATCGAATAAACCGTTACGGTCGATAAACGATTCTATAGCGACTATTTTAAAATTTGATTTGGATATATCTCAGAATCTACATGACAGAATCCCGATTTTTCTCTTCCACTAGAAAGATATACTCCACCAGCTCCACACATTTCTTGTTTCACAGAAATCCGGCTCAAAACGAATCCTGTATATTGAGTTGAAGTTCAAATCGCCAAATAGCGAACTGCCGCGCCATTTCAAACTCGATTTTAATTATTATATAATTATACGTTCAAACTTCGTTCAAATAATATATTCGTTATTATAATTCAACTCCAAGCTGAATTATATACTTTAAATTGTCCAGTTCACACAATATTGTAAATTCCACAAATTCTGATTATTTCAGAATTAAATATATTATTTAATTATTATTTTAATTAAATATTCACTATTACTAAATTCAACGACCATTATATTCTCTAATTCACTATATAAATAATTAAATAAATTAATTATAATACCTCTGCCAATGCGGGTCATTACAAAATATTTATTTAGAAAATAAATAAAGTTATAAAAGGAATTTACTAGAAAATGAAAAGAATGTTATATAAGGAAATATTTGGCAAATGAATAGAATTTTACATAAGGAAAGTTTAGACCCGTGCTTCGCACACGGGTATAACATGATATAGATTTAAAGCAAGGAGTATAAATAGAATCTGTTTTAACTAATAGATTGAGAAGAATAATTTATAAATGATATTTTATAAATTAAATAAAATGTTTATCATTGGATAAATGGAATATATAAGTCAGGACTTATATAGGGAAGTAAGAATCGATTTCAACATCGATGTTTGAAACTAAATATGGACGTAGAGTTAATCAAAAGGAGTTAATCAAAATTTGTTAATCAAAAGGAGTTATAAGAGATAATTAATTAGAGTTAACCAGTTAGTGTTGATCAAATAGAGTTAATCAATTTGAGAGTAGAAACAATCGATTAGAATTAGAGTTAATTGATTAGAGTAATCGAATAGAGTTAATTGAAGAAAGATAATCGAATTTAGTTTATTCGAAAGAAGGATTATTGAATATAGTTATTCGAAAGAGAGATTATCGAATATAGTTTAATCGAAAGAGAGATTTTCGAATAGAGTTAAAAAGAGTTATCGAATATTAGTTATTCGAAAGAGTTATCGAATATTCGTTATTCGAAGGAGTTATCGAATATTAGTTATTCGAAGGAGTTATCGAATATTTGTTATTCGAAGGAGATAACGAATATAGTTTATTCGAATAGAGTTAAAAGGAGTTATAAAATATTTGTTATTCGAAGGAGATATCGAATATAGTTTATTCGAATAGTTATAAGAAGGAGTTACCGAATATTTGTTATTCGAAGGAGATATCGAATATATTTTATTCGAATAGAGTTAAAAGGAGATATCGAATATAGTTTATTCGAATAGAGAAAGAGGTTAATCAAATATAGTTTATTCGAAAGGAGTTATCGAATGTTTGTTTATTCGAATAGAGTTAAAAGGAGTTATCGAATATAGTTTATTCGAATAGAGAAAGGGGTTAATCAAATATAGTTTATTCAAAAGGAGTAAATTGATAGGAGTTAATTGATAAGAGTTAACCGATTAGGGTTAATCAAAAAGAGTTAATCCATTAGGGTTAATCAAATAGGGTTAATCAAATAGAGTTAATAGGATAGAGTTAATCAAATAGAGCTAACTGATAAGAGTAAATCGATTAGAGTTAATCGAATAGTGTTAATTTAATAGAGTTAATCGAATACGGCTATTCGAAGAGTGATTATCAAATATAGTTTATTCGAAGGAAAGAGTTATCGAATAGAGTTTATCCGAGAGAGATTTCTACGTTGAAATTCGATTATACCGAATGTTGGAAAGTACTATTTACTTTCTGATTTTTAAATCAAGATTTGTTTATTTAATAAATATTTATTTATTTATTTAACATTAAGGAATAAAAGTTATACTTAAGTTAATATAGTTCGAAAGCATGGGATTATAACATTAATGTTATTATCAAATGATTTCTGTAAAAGAGGTGGATTCGTAAATAGAAATCCGACAGTTACGTAAGGAAGTTGGTTAGAGATTTAAAAGATAAACTTTGACTATTTCGAAGTTAAAACATTGTTCAGTTAAGGTCTGAGAGGTAATTATACCCCAACTTGATTGACTTCCTTCTTAACTAAGTAATGGTAAGGTTTGATAGTGAAGGTTGGTTAAGTGATTATAGTTAATGGTTTGAATTGGCATAGTGATGTTTTATTTAAACATTTGTTTAAATCCAAGGAATGAGTTTTGGAAATGTTTTCCAAATATAATCAGAGATATTTTCTAATCATAGAAAGTGAAATATTAGATGGTAAAGAATACTGGAATGACAGTGATACGTGGAAAGGAGATGGAAATGTTTTCCAATGATTAATAACGTATATTTTCTAAATTTAGAAAATAAGAATTTCTTTATATATATACTGAAACAGGAAAAGGAGAATGAATAAATTAATGATAAATTAACTTAGGAGATAAATGATGAATGATGGTTGATCGATATAATTTCCATCTGGAAATAATACCGTTGTTTGCACACGTGTTTTTCTTTGATAGTTCACTCACCGACTATCGAAGTTTTTGACCATTTTTCCGTCGTCAATACGGAGAGACCAGGATTAGACTCATTATCTGAAAACCACTCCGTATGGGCGTTAGCGTCTCGAATCAAATAGATCGAAGACAAATTGAAGACGGAGTTATGCAAGGGCTATCCTGTTTACAGAATAGTGCCTTCGGTTTGTCCAGTCCCAGGACAACCTGTATGGAAGAATGTTTGACAGAGTATATCTGATGGATTACGTGAGTTGATCGTTTCAAACGTATTTACGTTTGTGGCGGAGGAATTCGTTTCTCTTAGCTTATAACCATGGTATTTTTAGGGAAATTAATTTGGGGTTTGACGGGTATGACGATCTGACATTCAAAGTAAATGAATGAGTACTCTGTTGAAAGATACATTATGACTTCCAGCCTCATCAACTGGGAAATGACAGAAATCGGGCAGGCAGCATGGCTAAGTGGTTTGCAACCAAGTAGGGTGTATTGTCACCATCTAGAGAATATTCATATTTTTACTTCTTTAAATTCTGTATCTCCCGGGAATGGTTATGTTGGTTTACCAACTGTAAGGGGACGATATATTCGATGCACTCAAGCGAAATGAGTGGTCGGTCATGTGTGGCTGAGTTGCAAGATGTTCTTGTTGAACTCCAATGTATCGCTTCTAGAGTACACTGAGCGGAAGGTGGATTCCTACCTTGTCATAGTTGGAATCCATTCCCCAAATAAGAGCCCGCGGTTTTGATTGTATATTATATATACAGAACGTAAGATGCAAGTGTTCTACTAGATTAATATCACTTGTATTAGACATTATTATAATATCAGAATAATATTGTTTACAAATGATCTGGGTTATCATAAGGTAAAAACCATCCGTGTTTAGGTGTGGATCGGTCTTACGATTGTTCTTTCTTTGAAAGGATCTTTAAAGTTAAATAAATGATTTGAGTTTACTCACACCAGTCACATGACTGACCCGGAGTTTATTTTGTTTTCTTTCCTAAACTCTTAGGTGCCCAATTTTGTACGGGCAGTCAAGTAGTCGGGATTTATAGATATATTTGGAGAGCTAGAGCAGGAGGCTTCAGAATTTTTATAGCTATGGTTATTTCCGCTGTGTTGTAAGTGATGTACTTTGGAAATGATATGTATATTCAAGTACAGATTTATATTTCAAGTTATGTTATATATTATATGCTATTTGTTCCTCTGTGAGGTTCGTGTTACTTTGATGTTGTGTTGTTCTTCTTCTTCTATTCTAAGTTTCTATCTTATTTATTCTCACCCTCTAATTTCTTTCATTAACTACCGGTATTTTCGATCCTTGGATGTTTGATATGTGTTGTATATCGGATAACCAAGATCGACTTTTTTTCTGGGTCGTTACACCAATACGATATTTCTTGATTTCAGGAATTGATATTGAATATAAGCCTATATAATTTCTATTCAGAGCCTTGTATTTAATGTCAAATTGAATTTTGGGTTTGTCGTGAATGGTGTCTTCACTAACACTGTTCTTTAACGAAGTTGAGAAAAGAATAAATCTTTTAATTGATATTTAGTGAAGTTTATCCAATTAATTAATATTTAATTGGAATTGAATAAAAAAATTGGATTTTGGGTTTGTCGTGAATGGTGTTTTCAGTAACACTATCCTTGAACCCGTGTGAAAAGAATAAATCTTTCAATTAAGATTATTAGATTTTCCAATTATATTTAATAATTGGAATAAAATGGAATGTGAATTGGATTTATTGTAAACTCTCTTTTTACGACATTTGTTCTTTAACCTGATTTACAATGAAATGTGATTTGGAATTTATAAATCTTTTTATTAGGATTTAACGGGAATCTTCCAAAGTAAAGTTTTCCAATTTAATATATCAAATTGGAATTGAATGGAATTCAATTTGATAATAATCAAAGTGAGCATCCGTGGAGGAAGGATGTTAATATATATGAAATTTAAAAGGCTTTGTCGTTATTCCATTTATATTATTAGTCGGATACGGAAATTGATATCGATTATATATTGATCTGTTTTCCATGAAGATTCGTTAATTAATTGTAATAACCCAAAAAATCTGGGCCAGTTTAAAAATTTTATTTTGGCAATTTTAGCGAATTTAGAATATTTAAAATAGATTATTTTAAATAAAATTGACGAGGAAATTTATTTTGAATATAATTCGAACGTATATATAATATACTTCGTCGTTAGAATATAAATAATTATATATAATTATAAATAGAATTGAAAATGGCGCGGTAGTTCGATAATTCGATTTCAAACTTCAATTGAATGTACCGGGTGCAAAACAATCCGGATTTTAGTGAAACCAAAAATAATAGGATCTCTTTGTGAATATCTTTCCAACGAATTCGAATAATCGAAATTTCATAGCGGGAATCAAAAGATATGTCCAGTTGAAAATTCTGAATAGTCGCTATGGAATTCAGGCCCTTAAAAATGGAAATTTTGCAAGCGACCTCGGATTTCGACGAAACCACTTTTGTTGGATCCGTGATGTAAAGTTATTACTAGGTTTCAAATTTCATAAATTTTCTAATCAATATGTGAGCGTGACAAAGGAAAACGCGTTTGACCAGTTTCAGTTGATTTTAATCGACTGGAAATTGGCCATTTTTCCAACGGTCTCAGAATTCGACGAAACTAGTTTTGTTAGGACCGTATCGTCAATACGAAGCTAGAAAATATTTTTCTGGAATTTTTCTAGTTAGTATGTGACCCCGGTAATTTGAAATGTACGTTTAAAATTCAATATAGCAATTTAAATGTAAATTCAACGGAAACTGATCGAAACAGTCGAATCAACCTACGGTACATATCCCATTGTGTTCGGAATGGGGGTGAAACGCTATGAACGACAGGCGGTGGGCCTTGTTTCGAGTTCGTATGTAAAAGTCAACTTTTTAAATTAAATAATTAAAAAAAAATATCCTCCCTCCTCTCCTTATAAACCGCTGGCCCCCCCTTCGATTTAGTTCAATCAGAAGAAAAAAAACGAAAAAAAAAAGAGAAAAAGAAAAGGAGAACACCCCGATACCCCAGACCCCGTCGCCTCCCTTCCGTCCATCGCTGGCGACTCCGCTTAACCGCTCCACCTCCAAGACCTCCTCCCCTTCGCGCAGCCTCGACCCCCCCTCTTTCTTCGAACCGCGATCCACCCAACGCCCTTGAAACTGCACCGGACCTGAAGTCGACCCCACCTGAAGCCACACAACCACCAAAGCACCCCCACGCGACGTCAGATCGGGGGTCAGCGGCTCAGGGCAGCGCGCACAGGAGGATTTGAGTGGCGATGATTTTTTTTTCTTGGATTGGTCCAGGCATGTATAAACGAGAATGAAGATTACAGTGAGTTTTTCTTTATGTATACAACATCGTTTTGAGATCTGATTTATAATATAAATTACATTGGATAAAAATCTGATTTTTTATATGAATAACATGGAATTCGTTTTCAGTTTTTATATAATGAAATTGTTATAAAGTCTTGTTTTTTTTATAATACAGTAAAGGTATGATTTTTAATTTAGTTCATGATGTATAAAAATTAGATTTCTACATATCTAGTTGGGGTGAATCAAAAATATGATTTTTATATAAATAGAGAATATAAAAATATAATTTTTATATATGTGGTGAATCAAAAATATGATTTTATATAGTAGAGATTATAAAAATTCGATTTTTATATATTGAATAACGAGGTAAAAATTTTATTTTTATATATTGAATAGCATAGTAAAAATTCGATTTTTATATATTGAATAGCGTAGTAAAAATTCGATTTTTATATATTGAATAGCGTAGTAAAAATTCGATTTTTATATATTGAATAGCAAAGAAAAAATTCGATTTTTATATACTAAATAGCAAAGTAAAAATTCGATTTTTACATATGTAGTGGCTACGGGCAACGAAAGTGACGAAAGACGAGAACGACGAAGATTTCTACTTAAGAAGAGTCGTGGAATTTGGATAGCTATATGTGAGAACTTCTCACTCTTCAATTTCTTTTTCTAGTTATATATATACTAGGATGCAGACGGTGTTTAGCAGCACCTGACACCCGTTATCCACAGACCATGGATGGCTTGTTTGTTTAATTGTTTGGTTGTGTAGTTGGTTAGATTATTTGGTTTGAATTGAATTGTTTGGTGAAATGAAATTGATTTGATTGATGTGTGAATGGCGTGGGCCTTCACTAGACCGGGGATAAGGCTAGGCCTTGTCTCGTTTCTAGTATCGTGCCGTTATGCCGCCGAAATTTTCTAAAAATAAGTTAGAAAAATAAAGATATCATTTTATTTAATAAATGAACCGAATAGAATATTCATAGGTTGAATAAAATAGTTTGATCGTTAAAAATATAATTTTTAACGTGAATGTGAATAAATAAATATTCATTTACAAACCGGACGGTTTGTTTATGTACACCTATTTGAAGGACATTGATTGGGACGATAAATTTTACACATCGCCCAACTGCACAAATAAAAATCTGTGTTTGATTGCTTGAAACCCCACACGGGTATTGGGATGATATTTGACGTACACTAATCCCGATTGTTTAGTTGTATGTCGATCGATTGATTGACAGGCTGTTATAAGCGTTGAATATTTATATTTGATGCTTATACAGTGTAGAATGCACTTTGGATGATGGTTGATTATTCATCGTTGTTGATATATACTTGTGTTGTAGAAAATCCATATAATTAACATTATATGGTAATTGATTGGGCCTCATTCCAGTTTTAAAATAGAAATATTTGAAAAAGAAATATTTGAAATAGAATATTTGAAAATAGGAATATATGAAGCCGTATTGATTAGATTGACGCCATTTTGACGTGAACGATATTTATATCGATTTTATTCATTTTATAATGAATATCGAAAGTGATTTCAAAATCTGATATTTTGAAAAGAATTGAATATAAACGAATTCGAATTTAAATTGAATATAAACGAATTCGAAAAGAGAATTGAAATTGAATTGAATTGAAAATGAAATGAAATTGAATTAGAAATCAATTTGAATTGAAATCAATTTGAAATGAATTTAAAATGAATTTAAATTGGAATATTCAATTTTGATTTGAAATTGAATATGAAGTTGAAACCGTTTTGAAAATGAATTTAAAACGATTTATAAAGCTCGTTTTGAATTGAAATCGACGAAGTATATATTATATATATTATATATATAACATAATGGCCTGAATAGAACGCGCCGCGCCGCGGCAGTTCGCTAATTTCGACCATTGACTTCGAACGGATATTGCGGGAGATCCGACCGTCGGATTCTCCTAAAACTGGAACCGTTGGGTTCGTATCGAAAAGAGCTTTCTAACGAATATTAGAAATTTGAAATCTAACGGTTCGATTTGGAATTATGTCCAAATCAAATTTGAAAAAGGTCGCTGTAAGTGCAGTCCGATGGCCATTGATGGAAATCGACTGTACGGGCCTTGATAAAATTATTAAAAATAGTAATAATTTGTGTAAAATCATAAGAAATGATTTGAGAAGAATTGGGATGAAAAACTCCATATTTGAAAAGATAAAAATAGATTTTTATCAAATTAAACTAGTTTTGAACTAGAATTATAATTCTATTTATTGTTAAATAAATAAATTGGATTTGAAATGGTTTTGAAAATAACCAGAATTTCCAATGATTGCATTAGAGTGGATTTGAATCGAAATTGTCTTCGGAATATTTCGATGTTGGAATTCGTGATTATACAGATGTTGTTATGGAAATTTGAAAGATATATATTTATATCGTTATCTCCAATACGACATTTGTTAATCGTAGAATTTGATATTGAATATAAGCCGATATATTTTCTATTCAGAGCCTTGTATTGAATATCAAATGTGATTTGGGTTTGTCGTGAATGGTGTCTTCATTAACACTGTTCTTGAACCCAGTTGGGAAAAGATTAAATCTTTTTATTTAGATTTAATGAAGTGTACCAATTAAATAATATTTAATTGGAATTAAATTGATATTGATTTTTGGGTTTATCGTGGACAGTGTTTTAAATAACACTCGTTCTTTAACCCGATAATTAATGGAATGTGATTTTGGGTTTATCGTGAACTGTGTTTTAAATGACACTGATTCTTTAACCCAGTTAAAGATTAAAACTAAGTAGAGTTTTAATGAATCTTTAATTAGATTGAAAAGATCGAGAATGGAGTATCACCAGTTTTACTCCAGGCGATAGTTAAATCTTTAATTAGATTTGAACGTGAAATGGTAATTGAATTTATCGATAACACCGTGGTGTTAGATATGAATTACAACCAGTTTTACTTCATTGGATGAATAGGTTGGGATTGGGAAATTAAAACCAATGATTACTTCGGTAAGGTTCGTTAATCCCGACTAGTTGAATCGAAATTCAAAAGATGATTAAAGAATAAATTCAAGGAATTTATCTTGGATAAAATTAATGGGAACCTTTCCCTATGAATGTGAAAATTAGAAACTAACTGTCGGTTAGCCAAGCAGAATGGTTTTCTGGATATTGATCTGATGTTGGTTTCGGCCTTCGGGGTTAATATTTGGGGAATTATTCTCTTGATTAATTTACGGTTAGTGACTGATGAATTGGAATGAGGCGTATGTTGTGTTTGTGTAACACTTATTTAAAGTATACGCGAGTTATTCGGAAAGACCGGGTTTATCCCATTCTGAATAACTGATATGACGATAAGTCGAAGATGAAGACGATGGTCGAAGACCGGAGGTCTTCACGTCGTTTGGGTGATTACTGATGATCTTGATTGGGCTGTACACCCAAGAAGATGGAAACAGTTGGTGATCGTCCAGATGTGCTTGGAGATCGATGGATATGGGGGGTACTAGGTGCCTCCGGTTTCGTTCAGACACAGAACGGACTTGTAAATGGACTGTGTGTCTGACATTGGATTTCATTCTGTGTGACTGATATCGGTTGCATAGAGTGGTTTGCCTGTGTGGCATGCTAAGATGAAATTGATCGAGGCTTCTGTTGAAAAGCAAAGTCTTGTGGTGATGATCAAAGCACAGCCTGTGTGGCATAGCTTTGTGTAACGTTGATTCGCGAGCCTCGCACCCCGGTTGTGAACCAAAAACGGGAGAGGACCTCAGGGAGGGCATGTGTTTCTTTCTAGCTAGGGTGGTGTCAATGACCTACCAGCCCTGACATTTATATACTTTTCACCTGTGTGGTTGTTGCTGTTGCGAGGCGCCTCGGTTAGATCGGACGATCCGGGTCTGATGGAGCCATTCATTGGCTCATTTACGCCCCAAAGGGCGGAGAGATGTATTGTTCAGGCATAATAATCCACATCGGTGGACCGGCCCTGACGATCCAAGGCTTGCCTGCGCGCTTGCCTGAGACATGGGCTAGATTGTCTCGAATTGGGAGAGGACGATCCCTGGCCTCGGTTCATAGATGGAAATCCAACTTCCAAATACGTGACATTCGCAGTTTTATTTGTAGAGCCTAGTATGGCGACATGATATATGGTACCCATGCCACCTATGATTGATACTTATGATTTGAAGTTGTTTTATACACTATGCACTTATAATAGTATCAAATGATTTGTTTTAAACGTATCAAGCATCCTTTGGCTGTTATAAGGGAAAACCCTATCCCCCGGCTTGCGTTGCATTGTGTGATAGGACCTGGGTCTTATAACAGCTTCATTTTTCCTTATTTAGCATTGCGCTGTTTGTTTTATGCACTGGTGTTCTTGGGAGGAAACCCGTTCCGTGTTATACGGCGTGGTCCCTTGATTTACCTAACTTTAAAATAAAGATTAATAACTGTTTTAGTTCTCACACCAGTCACATGACTGACCTGGAGTTTATTGTTTTAACCTAAACTCTGGGTGCCCTTATTTTGACACAGGCAGCTAGTAGTTTTGGTTTTTGCAGATTTATATTCATAGGATCCTGGTTTACAGCTGGAACGATATCCGGAAAGCTTTGTATCCGTATATCTCCTTCTAGTTGTGTATTGTATTATTTTCCGCTGCGATGTATTTAAATGTAATTTAAATCTCTGATATTTTTGTGTAATATTCATTTATACTCTGTTTATTCTTGTAATCTGATGCATTGTTGTAATATACAATGAAACGTTCTTGTGTATGCATTCTGTTTTGTCGTGTTCTCAAACGATAGGGCGTTTCGAACGGTCTGGGTCGGTTTAGCGACTGGTTCGGACCGAGCGAAATTCCTTCTCGTCACAGTGGTATCAGAGCTTTGGTTTACAGAGCTCAGAGAACAAGACACATTAGAACCATGCGAAAGAATTCATCAGATATTGGATTAGTAATATCCAATTAGAATGACTCGTTAGAGATGGGATCAGCAGTATCCTAGAACGAGTGTGAAGAGTATATTTTTAAAATGAAAACAAATTTTTTTTTGAAAATTTAAATCAATTATTCGTATTTGATTATTTATTTAAATTGATTAGGACAATCCGGTATATAAATATTTTGCATATACGCCTTGCAAACGTGTATTTGAAGTTTTAATATACTGGATAGATATAGAATTACACTCTAGTCGCCCGGGGGTGATTTTGATGATTGACATATCATCATCAGAATTTATATTCGAGTGACAAGCGTGTAATATCTATATATTTCCTATTGACTGGTGTGAGAACCAAAAATTAGATAGGGCCTATTGTTGTGATTTGGCATCAAAAACATGATTTTTGTATATGTATCAAAATTATGAATTTGAAACTCTAATTCACAAATTGATTGATGTTTGTGTTGTTTGTTTATTTAGTTGAAATTTTGAACCATATAGCCAAATTGTATCAAATAGTGAATATTATTGAAATTTGGTCGCATTTCCGTGTATATACATATACTTACATTGAACAGGTCATAGCAAGGAGGCTAGAGCAGAGAATAAAATTTGTTTGCCTGACAAATAGGTACATGTTTACTACATAATTTAATTATTTGTTTGGGTGATGATGATTTTATGAGCCTATTGGCTAGCCGCTTGGCTTTTTCTTTTTCTTTTTGAGATCAGAAGGCCTATATGGCAATTTCGGGATTTTCCCGTGGCTCCCGGTGCAGGGGAGGTTATGGCGAAATTTTTCAAAAATTTAGGGTGTTAGCCAAATTTTTGAAAATTTGAAAATTCTCAGAAACTGAAAAGTTGGAGAATGGAAGCCAAATCGAACATGGAGTTGATTAATCAAACCACTTTCGACTTTGTTCCTTTTCGGGGACGAAAAGTTTTAAGTGGGGGAGATTGTAATAACCCGAAAAATCTGGGCCAGTTTAAAATTTTTATTTTGGCAATTTTAGCGAATTTAGAATATTTAAAATAGATTATTTTAAATAAAATTGACGAGGAAATTTATTTTGAATATAATTCGAACGTATATATTATATACGTCGTCGTTAGAATATAAATAATTATATATAATTATAAATAGAATTGAAAATGGCGTGGTAGTTCGATAATTCGATTTCAAACATCAATTGAATGTACCGGGTGCAAAACAATCCGAATTTTAGTGAAACCAAAAATAAAAGGATCTCTTTGTGAATATCTTTCCAACGAATTCGAATAATCGAAATTTCATAGCGGGAATCAAAAGATATGTCCAGTTGAAAATTCTGAATAGTCGCTATGGAATTCATGCCCTTAAAAATGGAAATTTTGCAAGCGACCTCGGATTTTGACGAAACCACTTTTGTTGGATCCGTGATGTAAAGTTATTGCTAGGTTTCAAATTTCATAATTTTTCGAATCAATATGTGAGCGTGACAAAGGAAAACGCGTTTGACCAGTTTTAGTTGATTTTAATCGACTGGAAATTGGCCATTTTTCCAACGGTCTCAGAATTCGACGAAACTAGTTTTGTTAGGACCGTATCGTCAATACGAAGCTAGAAAATATTTTTCTGGAATTTTTCTAGTTAGTATGTGACCCCGGTAATTTGAAATGTACGTTTAAAATTCAATATAGCAATTTAAATGTAAATTCAACGGAAACTGATCGAAACAGTCGAATCAACCTACGGTACATATCCCATTGTGTTCGGAATGGGCTGAAACGCTATGGACGACAGGCGGTGGGCCTTGTTTCGAGTTCGTATGTAAAAGTCAACTTTTTAAATTAAATAATTAAAAAAAAATCCTCCCTCCTCTCCTTATAAACCGCTGGCCCCCCCTTCGATTTAGTTCAATCAGAAGAAAAAAAACGAAAAAAAAAGAGAAAAAGAAAAGGAGAACACCCCGATACCCCTGACCCCGCCGCCTCCCTTCCGTCCATCGCTGGCGACTCCGCTTAACCGCTCCACCTCCGAGACCTCCTCCCCTTCGCGCAGCCTCGACCCCCCCTCTTTCTTCGAACCGTGATCCACCCAGCGCCCTTGAAACTGCACCGGACCTGAAGTCGATCCCACCTGAAGCCGCACAACCACCAAAGCACCCCCACGCGACGTCAGATCGGGGGTCAGCGGCTCAAGGCAGCGCGCACAGGAGGATTTGAGTGGGGATGATTTTTTTTTCTTGGATTGGTCCAGGCATGTATAAACGAGAATGAAGATTACAGTGAGTTTTTCTTTATGTATACAACATCGTTTTGAGATCTGATTTATAATATAAATTACATTGGATAAAAATCTGATTTTTTATATGAATAACATGGAATTCGATTTCTGTTTTTATATAATGAAATTGTTATAAAGTCTTGTTTTTTTTATAATACAGTAAAGGTATGATTTTTAATTTAGTTCATGATGTATAAAAATTAGATTTCTACATATCTAGTTGGGGTGAATCAAAAATATGATTTTTATATAAATAGAGAATATAAAAATATAATTTTTATATATGTGGGGAATCAAAAATATGATTTTATATAGTAGAGATTATAAAAATTCGATTTTTATATATTGAATAACGAGGTAAAAATTTTATTTTTATATATTGAATAGCATAGTAAAAATTCGATTTTTATATATTGAATAGCGTAGTAAAAATTCGATTTTTATATATTGAATAGCGTAGTAAAAATTCGATTTTTATATATTGAATAGCAAAGAAAAAATTCGATTTTTATATACTAAATAGCAAAGTAAAAATTCGATTTTTACATATGTAGTGGCTACGGGCAACGAAAGTGACGAAAGACGAGAACGACGAAGATTTCTACTTAAGAAGAGTCGTGGAATTTGGATAGCTATATGTGAGAACTTCTCACTCTTCAATTTCTTTTTCTAGTTATATATATACTAGGATGCAGACGGTGTTTAGCAGCACCCGACACCCGTCATCCACAGACCATGGATGGCTTGTTTGTTTAATTGTTTTGTTGTGTAGTTGGTTAGATTATTTGGTTTGAATTGAATTGTTTGGTGAAATGAAATTGATTTGATCGATGTGTGAATGGCGTGGGCCTTCACTAGACCGGGGATAAGGCCAGGCCTTGTCCCGTTTCTAGTATCGTGCCGTTATGCCGCCGAAATTTTCTAAAAATAAGTTAGAAAAATAAAGATATCATTTTATTTAATAAATGAACCGAATAGAATATTCATAGGTTGAATAAAATAGTTTGATCGTTAAAAATATAATTTTTAACGTGAATGTGAATAAATAAATATTCATTTACAAACCGGACGGTTTGTTTATGTACACCTATTTGAAGGACATTGATTGGGACGATAAATTTTACACATCGCCCAACTACACAAATAAAAATCTGTGTTTGATTGCTTGAAACCCCACACGGGTATTGGGATGATATTTGACGTACACTAATCCCGATTGTTTAGTTGTATGTCGATCGATTGATTGACAGGCTGTTATAAGCGTTGAATATTTATATTTGATGCTTATACAGTGTAGAATGCACTTTGGATGATGGTTGATTATTCATCGTTGTTGATATATACATGTGTTGTAGAAAATCCATATAATTAACATTATATGGTAATTGATTGGGCCTCATTCCAGTTTTAAAATAGAAATATTTGAAAAAGAAATATTTGAAATAGAATATTTGAAAATAGGAATATATGAAGTCGTATTGATTAGATTGACGCCATTTTGACGTGAACGATATTTATATCGATTTTATTCATTTTATAATGAATATCGAAAGTGATTTCAAAATCTGATATTTTGAAAAGAATTGAATATAAACGAATTCGAATTTAAATTGAATATAAACGAATTCGAAAAGAGAATTGAAATTGAATTGAATTGAAAATGAACTGAAATTGAATTAGAAATCAATTTGAATTGAAATCAATTTGAAATGAATTTAAAATGAATTTAAATTGGAATATTCAATTTTGATTTGAAATTGAATATGAAGTTGAAACCGTTTTGAAAATGAATTTAAAACGATTTATAAAGCTCGTTTTGAATTGAAATCGACGAAGTATATATTATATATATTATATATATATAATATAATGGCCTGAATAGAACGCGCCGCGCCGCGGCAGTTCGCGAATTTCGACCATTGACTTCGAACGGATATTGCGGGAGATCCGACCGTCGGATTCTCCTAAAACAGGAACCGTTGGGTTCGTATCGAAAAGAGATTTCTAACGAATATTAGAAATTTGAAATCTAACGGTTGGATTTGGAATTATGTCCAAATCAAATTTGAAAAAGGTCGCTGTAAGTGCAATCCGATGGCCATTGATGGAAATCGACTGTACGGGCCTTGATAAAATTATTAAAAATAGTAATAATTTGTGTAAAATCATAAGAAATGATTTGAGAAGAATTGGGATGAAAAACTCCATATTTGAAAAGATAAAAATAGATTTTTATCAAAGTAAACTAGTTTTGAACTAGAATTATAATTCTATTTATTTTTAAATAAATAAATTGGATTTGAAATGGTTTTGAAAATAACCAGAATTTCCAATGATTGCATTAGAGTGGATTTGAATCGAAATTGTCTTCGGAATATTTCGATGTTGGAATTCGTGATTATACAGATGTTGTTATGGAAATTTGAAAGATATATATTTATATAGTTATCTCCAATAAGACATTTGTTAATCGTAGAATTTGATATTGAATATAAGCCGATATATTTTCTATTCAGAGCCTTGTATTGAATATCAAATGTGATTTGGGTTTGTCGTGAATGGTGTCTTCATTAACACTGTTCTTGAACACAGTTGGGAAAAGATTAAATCTTTTTATTTAGATTTAATGAAGTGTACCAATTAAATAATATTTAATTGAATTAAATTGATATTGATTTTTGGGTTTATCGTGGACAGTGTTTTAAATAACACTCGTTCTTTAACCCGATAATTAATGGAATGTGATTTTGGGTTTATCGTGAACTGTGTTTTAAATGACACTGATTCTTTAACCCAGTTAAAGATTAAAACTAAGTAGAGTTTTAATGAATCTTTAATTAGATTGAAAAGATCGAGAATGGAGTATCACCAGTTTTACTCCAGGCGATAGTTAAATCTTTAATTAGATTTGAACGTGAAATGGTAATTGAATTTACCGATAACACCGTGGTGTTAGATATGAAGTACTACCAGTTTTACTTCATGGGATGAATAGGTTGGGATTGGGAAATTAAAACCAATGATTACTTCGGTAAGGTTCGTTAATCCCGACTAGTTGAATCGAAATTCAAAAGATGATTAAAGAATAAATTCAAGGAATTTATCTTGGATAAAATTAATGGGAACCTTTCCCTATGAATGTGAAAATTAGAAACTAACTGTCGGTTAGCCAAGCAGAATGGTTTTCTGGATATTGATCTGATGTTGGTTTCGGCCTTCAGGGTTAATATTTGGGGAATTATTCTCTTGATTAATTTACGGTTAGTGACTGATGAATTGGAATGAGGCGTATGTTGTGTTTGTGTAACACTTATTTAAAGTATACGCGAGTTATTCGGAAAGACCGGGTTTATCCCATTCTGAATAACTGATACGACGATAAGTCGAAGATGAAGACGATGGTCGAAGACCGGAGGTCTTCACGTCGTTTGGGTGATTACTGATGATCTTGATTGGGCTGTACACCCAAGAAGATGGAAACAGTTGGTGATCATCCAGATGTGCTTGGAGATCGATGGATATGCGGGGTACTAGGTGCCTTCGGTTTCGTTCAGACCCAGAACGGACTTGTAAATGGACTGTGTGTCTGACATTGGATTTCATTCTGTGTGACTGATATCGGTTGCATAGAGTGGTTTGCCTGTGTGGCATGCTAAGATGAAATTGATCGAGGCTTCTGTTGAAAAGCAAAGTCTTGTGGTGATGATCAAAGCACAGCCTGTGTGGCATAGCTTTGTGTAACGTTGATTCGCGAGCCTCGCACCCCGGTTGTGAACCAAAAACGGGAGAGGACCTCAGGGAGGGCATGCGTTTCTTTCTAGCTAGGGTGGTGTCAGTGACCTACCAGCCCTGACATTTATATACTTTTCACCTGTGTGGTTGTTGCTGTTGCGAGGCGCCTCGGTTAGATCGGACGATCCGGGTCTGATGAAGCCATTCGTTGGCTCATTTACGCCCCAAAGGGCGGAGAGACGTATTGTTCAGGCATAATAATCCACATCGGTGGACCGGCCCTGACGATCCAAGGCTTGCCTGCGCGCTTGCCTGAGACATGGGCTAGATTGTCTCGAATCGGGAGAGGACGATCCCTGGCCTCGGTTCATAGATGGAAATCCAACTTCCAAATACGTGACATTTGCGGTTTTATTTGTAAAGCCTAGTATGGCGACATGATATATGGTACCCATGCCGCCTATGATTGATACTTATGATTTGAAGTTTTTTTATACACTATGCACTTATAATAGTATCAAATGATTTGTTTTAAACGTATAAGCATCCTTTGGCTGTTATAAGGGAAAACCCTATCCCCCGACTTGTGTTGCATTGTGTGATAGGACCTGGGTCTTATAACAGCTTCATTTTTCCTTATTTAGCATTGCGCTGTTTGTTTTATGCACTGATGTTCTTGGGAGGAAACCCGTTCCGTGTTATACGGCGTGGTCCCTTGATTTACCTAACTTTAAAATAAAGATTAATAACTGTTTTAGTTCTCACACCAGTCACATGACTGACCTGGAGTTTATTGTTTTAACCTAAACTCTGGGTGCCCTTATTTTGACACGGGCAGCTAGTAGTTTTGGTTTTTGCAGATTTATATTCACAGGATCCTGGTTTACAGCTGGAACGATATCCGGAAAGCTTTGTATCCGTATATCTCCTTCTAGTTGTGTATTGTATTATTTTCCGCTGCGATGTATTTAAATGTAATTTAAATCTCTGATATTTCTGTGTAATATTCATTTATACTCTGTTTATTCTTGTAATCTGATGCATTGTTGTAATATACAATGAAACGTTCTTGTGTATGCGTTCTGTTTTGTCGTGTTCTCAAACGATAGGGCGTTTCGAACGGTCTGGGTCGGTTTAGCGACTGGTTCGGACCGAGCGAAATTCCTTCTCGTCACATTAATGGAATGTGATTTTGGTTTATTGTGAATTTTGTTTCAAATGACATTCGTTCTTTAACCCGATTTACAGTGAAATGTGATTTGGAATTTATAAATCTTTTTATTAAGATTTAACGGGAATTTTCCAAAGTAAAGTTTTCCAATTTAATATATTAAATTGGAAATGAATGGAATTCGATTTGAGAATAATCGAAGTGAGCTTCTGTGGAGGAAGACTGTTAATATATATGGAATTTAAAAGGCTTTGTCGCTATTCCATTTATATTATTGGTCGGATACAGAAATTGATATCGATTATATATTGATCTATTTTCCGTAAAGATTCCATAATTAATGGAATGTGATTTGGGTTTATCGTGAACTGTGTTTTATATGACATTAGTTCTTTAACATAGTTAAAGACAGGATTAGATGCCTAACATTGTATTTCGAACTGTATGGTTGATCTCTGCTATATATATATATATATATCTGTTTGGTGGCGGAGAATTTATTCTCTTGCTTAACACCCTTTTCTAAGACATACGAGCTTAGAGGTTATATATCGGCAGAAATCAATAGTACGGTGTAGATTGTCGATGTGGCATGTTTTCGTTTCCAAAGTTAAATGATCATTAATATTGATTTTTGGGAAGATTAAAACTAAGTGGAGTTTTAATGAATCTTTAATTAGATTGAAAAGAGAATGTGATAATTTAAATTATCAAATTCGGAAAATGATCGAGAATGGTGTAGCACCAGTTTTGCTCTAAGCGATAGTTAAATCTTTAATTAGATTTGAATGTGAAATGGTAATCAAATTTACCGATAACACTGTGGTGTTAGATATGGAGTATTACCAGTTTTGCTCCATGGGATGAATAGGTTGGGATTGGGAAATAAAACAAATGATTACTTCGGTAAGGTGCGCTAATCCCAACTAGTTTGGATAAACCTTAATTTGGTTTGAATTGATATCCAAAGGAAGACTAAAGAATAAATTTAAAGAATTTATCTTTTATAAAATTAATGGGAACCTTTCCCTAATGATGTGAATATTTGAATAAAAGAATATTCTGAATTGGAGTGAGGCGTATGCTGTGTTTGTGTAGCACTTATTTATAATATACGCAAGTTATTCAGAAAGGCCGGGTTTGTACCCATTTTGAATAACTAGTTCGACGATAAGTCGACGATGAAGATGGTGGTTGAAGACCGGAGGTCTTCACATCGTTTGGATGATTACTGATGTCTTGATTGGGTTGTACACCCAAGACAAGGTAATAAGTGATGATCTTCCAGACGTACTTGGAGATCGACCGGATATACGAGGACTTCTCTCTTGTATTGGACATGGGACGAGGAATAAGGTGCCTTCGGTTCATTCAGACCCAGAACGAACTATTAAATGGAGGTGTGTCCAACATTGGATTTTATTCTGTTTTGACTGATCTTTATTAAATATATATCTGTTTGGTGGCGGAGAATTTATTCCCTTGCTTAACACCCTTCCCTGAGACGTATGAGCTCAGAGGTTATATATCGATAGACATCAGTTGCATGGCATGGAATGTCAATGTGGCATGCTGAGATGCAAGTGATCAAGGATTTTTTTGAAAAGCAGAGTCTTGTGGTTGATGATTAAAGCACAACTTTTAATAGCATAGCTTTGTGTATAGCGTTAATTCGCGAGCCTCACACCCTGGTGTGAACTAGAAACAGGAGAGGATTGCAGGGAGGACATGCGTTTCTTTCTAGCTAGGAGTGGTGTCATGATATGGAGCCCAGACATTTTTACTTATATGGATGATGGAAAGCGAGGCGCCTCGGATATATCGGTCACTACGGGGCCGATGGATGATATGATCAACATACTGACCATTACGCCCCATAGGGTGGGGAAACGCATTGTTCAGGAATTACCAATCCTCAAAAGTAAGAGAGGACCAGCCCTGAAGATCCAAGGTGCAGTTGCGGCTGTAGCCTAAGACATGGTTGGCTAGATTGTCTCGAATTCGATAAGGACGATCCCTTGCCTTGGTTCACAGACGGAAATCCAATTTCCAATACATGACATTTCGGTTTTGATTGTAGAGCCTGGTATGGCGACATGATATATGGTACCCATGCCGTCTATGATTAATACATTTATATTTGAAGTTGATTTTGACACTAGACACTTATAATAGTATCAAATGATTTGTTTTAAACGTACGAAGCATGTTTGGCTATTATAAGAGAAAACCCTATCCTTCGGCTTGCGTTGCATTGTGTGATGGGACCTGGGTCTTATAATAGCTTCATTTTTTCAAAAAGCATTGCACTGTTTGTTTTATGCACTGGTATTCTTGGGAGGAAACCCGTTCCGTGTTATATGGCGTGGTCCCTTGATTTACTTTATTTTTAAGTAAAGATTTAATAACTGTTTTAGTTCTCACACCAGTCACATGACTGACCTGGAGTTTTTGTTTTGACCTAAACTCTAGGTGCCCCTATTTTCCATGCGGGCAGCTAGTAGTTTTGGTTTTGCAGATTTATATTCATAGGATCCTAGTTTACAGCTGGAGCTATATTCGGAACGCTCTGTATCCATTTATTTCTTTCAATTGTGTTTTGTATTATTTTTCGCTGCATAATAATTTGTAAATCTCGAACATTTATCAAATGTATATTATTTGTTCATACTCTGCATATTTTTGTACTCTGCTGTAAATTGTTGTAATAAGCAATGAAATGTTCTTCTGTTTGTGTTCTGATTTGTCGTATTCTCAACTCAATCTGGGGTTTCCCATAAGGGTGAGTTTCGTTCGTTTCATCCTGCTTCTATTTTACTTATATGTTGCCTATATACTCAATGTCACTTTCTTGAGTCATATTGACAATTGTCGGTGCCTGTCTTCACCCTTGTTGCTGTGGCACCACTATTTTTCCATTGTTTGTTTGGCATTTGTGTTTCACTTAGTTCATTGTTGTCGGTTTTATGCGCATTCTTGTTTGTTATTGTGATCTGCTTGGACATTGTCACCTTGCTGTATTATTGTAACTATCCTTCCTAGCTTTGTTCCCCTTGCCTTGCCTTGCTTGTGCGCTTGAGTCTATGCCCAGTTTGATGCGTTATTTGGACCTATAATGAAGGGAATGTTTTTTTTCAACTTCCCAAACTCAAAAAAAATTTGGGCCTCATTTTTCGGTGCTCCTAGTAGTTTTGAAAAACAACTCCTGCCTAGATTCAAAAGACATGTTGTAACTTCGTTGATTTTTAAAACTAAATCCTATTTGGGTGATTACCTTGTTAACCTACATGTCATTTCGACTTAATGAAATTATTCTAACTAATAATGACTACTTGCTTACCTCGCTTCAAATACTGAGAAACACACACACACACACACATACACACACACGCACACACACATACACACACACACACACACATTGTCTTGTTGCTTTATGTTATGTCTTGCTTCCCTTGCTAGTTTGAAACTAGATTGCCTTATTGCTTTATGTTGTGACTTGCTTCCCCTTGCCTAGTTTTAAAACTGGATTGTATATATGTATACAAGTTAAATCTTGCCTCTTGGTTCGTATGTCACCTATTTTCAGCCTGCCCTTATGTTTTGAATGGAAAATGTAATTGTTTGTACCCTTAAAAATCTTTTCACCCCCTGTAACAATGAACTAATTCACAAATGCATGTTGTGTGTGCAATATTACTTCAAATAGTCAATTAATTTTGTAGCTGCTCCATGTCTTACCTACTTGGTTAGCTAATCCTAACGCGTTTCCTAAATATTGGTATCCTTGTAGTACAAAATAGGGTAAACAACCTATCTTTCATTTTAACTTGGTTTACCTTGTTGTCTTGACAACTTATGCTACCTGTTAAACACACAGTGTTTACACATGCAAATTTACGTGTTGCCTTTACAACTTTTGCTACCCTGTGTTGGAAATCTTACGATGAACTGAATATAATATATATATGTACATATATATATATATATATGCTTCCCTGATTTGATTATCCTAAGTTACCTCAATTTTTGTCAAAATATATTTTGGCAATTTACTTGGATATTTAGCGTAATCGAAATTTAGTATTTCCCCATTCAAATTAGGATTAACTATTATATTTTAGCATTTATTGCAGTTGATTTACTTGAATAAAGTTAATCCCGACTTGAGTGTTTTTGTTTTCTGCATAAACGCCTGGGTTAACTGAGTTATTGCAGCTCAAAGGCTTCAGTTATCGGTGTTAGAGATTCGTGAAGATGCACGTGGTTTGATTCGTCAAAATCTGTAAATTTTATTTATTTTAAAAGCCATGTATTTCTATTCTATAAAAAGTTATTGTACAACTCTGATATTTTGTATAAAAATGATCCGCTACAAGAAATTGTATTCTATGAGTCTATGTCTGATTCTGTTTAAACCCCATAAGCAATAACAACCTGTCGGTTCAAACGGTTTGCGTTGGTTTGATTATCGAGTGGAAGCGATCGAAAAGGCAGGTCATTACAGAAGAGTTGAGTTTTTAGTATTATAGTTTAAGATGCATTTTTTATTTTAATAGTTTGTTATATTTATAAAATAATTTTTCATACACACATCGATTCTCATTTTTTCTTTCGCTTCACAAAACTTCCCTTGTTAGCTCAATTACTTTCTACTTTCTAAAATATCTTAAATCTAAAATCCCATCTGTAATTCAAAAATAGTCAAGACATTCAACAAAGATAAAGAATTTAAAACTCTTTGTTTTGGTTATATTAAAAAAGAATGGAAATTTTAAAAGTGAGATTCACTATTTTCCCTTGTTTGCTTGTTTTGTTTTACGACTGATGAATGTTTGGGTTAAATTGTATTTAAATTTCTTTTATGCTTAAAGTTTAAAATCAAGAAAATTATTTGGAATGAGGAAAATAAACTTCCTAGAAATCAAAACGTAAATGAACCATTTTCTTTTACACTTATTGTTGATTGCAAATATCGAGTAACCTTCTCCATTCTAGTCTTTTAAAAATCAGCATCTCAAAATCTATTCACTTTTAGTAAAATCTCCAAATATACAAATGTCCTATATCCGCACTAGTATTTTTAGAAAAAAAAATTGCTCTTTGTCTCATCTAGCGTAGACTCGGATATTGTCAAATTTTTGTAAGAGGAAAATATTTGTAACGACCCGTATTTTGGCCATCAAATATTTAATTTAATTTATTATTTTAAATATTATATTTGGAGAATTAATGAATTTTAATATTTAATTCATTATAAAAACGATATTTGAACGTTAAATTTATTTATATTATAAAACGAGCTCGAAATCGCGCGGCAGTTCGTAATATTTGGTTTTGAACTTTAACTGAGTATACAGGATCCGATATAAGTCGGATTTCTGTGAAACGAGAAATGTTGGAACTGTGTTGATTATAATTTTCATATGAAAGAGGAAAATTCAGATTTCGTGTTATAGTTTGTAAGTTATGGCTAAATCAAATTTTGAAATAGTCGCTATGGAAAATCGTTATTTAAAAATATAGGCCGTTAAAATAGCCGTTTTGCAAACGGGCTCAGATTTCGACGAAACCAGTTTCATTAGAACCGTATCATTAAATTATTGTATGGTGTTGAATAGCATGGAAAATCGATGTCGTATGTGACCACGGCAGCCAAAAACGCCCGTTAAATTTCTATAGCGCGTAATTAATTTAATAAAGGGTTATTTTGAATATAACTTGAACAGACGATCGAATTAGGCCGTAAAACCAATTACGTTGAGTTCGTATCGTCGATTAGAGTCAGGATAGGTATATAGTTTGTTATTTTTGGGGACCGTGAAATTTGGTGTTCGAAATGGCATCGTGGTGCGCGTAAAAATAGCCTACCGGGGAAACAGTCTCAGAATGTGACGAAACTAGTGCCATTTGGTTCGTATTGATAAATTATTTTAGGATTGCAAGGCTTTAAGTTGATTTGATTTATCCAGTGATCGTGAAAAATTAAAATGCGTGTTTATTTCCGGTTTTCTAAAGGAAATTTTTTTCATACGACCTCGGATTTCGACGAAACTTGTCCCATTGGATCCGGAATATCTTTTTACACAAAGATTAGTATTTTTATCAGTAGACAGAAGTCGATTGTGGTCAGTTTTAAGTGTTACTTCATCACGAAGTTTTGTTATAATATTAAATAATAATATTTTCAATCCAACCTATATTTAAACCCCTATGTCCACAAGCAAATACACAATTTTCAACTGAAGTGAAATGGACGTAAGCACGCTAGTATACTAGCTACCCTAGACTAAAATTGGTTCAGGGCTGCATATGTGTTTGATAAGAAAGCACAGCACTTTCCCCGGTATTTTCAAGTCATCCAGCTACTAAAGGGTCACATCGGCTTAGTAAAAACACGTAGTGAAAACCACATGCAGACTTACATTATCTTCTACCCTCCCCAGTTATTACTGCTGCCAAGCTTTCATCTCGCTGACCAAGTGATAAGGAAAACACGTTGTGATGTCTAGTTCTTTTCAGCTACCGTAAGCACATACAAATCCATCTATGAATTTTCATTTCAGTATTTGCAAACCATGCCGTCCACGTTTTGGAAAATTGCGCCATCTAATAACTACCTATACGACCTTTATCCTATAACACCTTGGCTCCCACGTAGTTTCGCTTATAAAAGGCTCTGCTACCCATTCTTTTTCTTTCCAGGAATCCAGAAATGAACCGCACAATACAAATAAAATATATATATAAGGCATGCGAGAAACGTGAGACTGGGGAAGGAAGTACGGTGGTGTTGCCTTGTTGCGTTGGCTAGTGGGATGGATGAAGGAAAGATGCTGATGGAGGGTGGTCTGTTCTTGAACGTAAAGAAACAATATGAATGGGAATGGGTGACGCAATGCAAGCTGGAAGAAAGGTGTACTGTGGTATAGAAACTTGCCTAATCTCTTTCCATGAAGTGTTTAACCGTAATTATAAATGAGTAAAACGTGTTTAATACTTGTCTAATCGGGTCTAAACTAACGTGGGTAGTTTTATGGGTTTGGCGTATTATTACATATAATAAACAAGCAGTAGAATGACCTGGCAAACATTAACTTAGTGTTAAATGTTCCTAATCGATTTAAAAGGGCCAAATCCACGTTGCATATGGGTGCACCGTGCACGCAAGTATTGAACAGTACGTGGCCGGGAAGGAAAGTTAATTCATGCCATAGCTGACTTTAGTTAAATATATAGTAAATCGTAGACGATCCTGCAAGGTTAATTTAAATGTGTTTAGAATAAACAGTAGGTGATGGAACATTTTCAATAACTTTGATGTATTGTACCGCTGGAAATCAGAAAATGGATAACATGAAACTTTCATTTGCCTTCGATAATATGTTTTGATACCAGACTGATACAAGGCGAAATAAGTTATGACTATGGTATGGTATAAAATTTGAACAATAGTGATGATCAAAGGGATCAGGCCTTTTTATTTTAAAAGGAATAACCAAAATAATTAACGTTCTATAAGATTATAATTATGAAAGAAAATAATTAATTTATCTAGAATCATGTACGATAAAGTGAATAAATTTTTATTGTGTTATCAGAGTGGGACGAGACAAGTGACGATGAAACCATATCGACAAGAGCAAAACGATGAAACTGGTCTCATCAGAGTTGGCGGCTATTGGAGTTTTAATTAAATTAAACGTCAGTTTGATTTAATTAAAGAAAACTGTTTCAACGACGAATGGATTAAGGTGAGTTCAACTCACTCAGTTTACCCGTTTATATTTTATATAAGCTGGGTTTCTATTTTGTGTGCAATATTTGCTAATGGTTGATGAGTGACTGATTGTTTGCTTGTGCACTGAATGTTTTATTATTCAGTGATTAAATTAAACGTTTGTTTAATTTAATCAAATAAAATCGTTATTTTAACGATTAGATTCCAAACGAGGTAACTTACCTCATGTTGGTTACGTTTATAATAACATAAATGTATTAAATAAATATTTGAATGTTTGATTGGATGTTGTTAACTGTAATTAGTTGAACTGTTATGTATTGAATTTGATATAACCCATTGTGATACAGGGAAGGACAGGTTAGAGGAATCCAACCAGATTCCTCAAATATGTTGTTTACTTTCATATTATATGGACTGTTTAATCAATGCGATTGATTGTTGATTGTTGAATTCAATCCCAACACTTGTTTGATATTAACCAACGAATGATGTTGGTTGAGTAATTATCGGCAGATGGCCCAAGAATAAATCGTTTTATAAAGTTCGATTTACCGTCAGGTAAATAAATAGGAAGAAAGTTATAAATTTTGTTTATAACTAAAAGCCGATTTGAAATCTATTTTATATAGATTATTTTTGAATAAAGGATATCAAATGAAATAAATAATTATATTTATCTCGTAATCATAAACGAGTATATAAAGTGAGATTCGTATGTTAATGAGTTTTGTAAGCAAATGAGTAGCGATTGACAAAATGGTTACGAGTTTAATTAATTGTTTCAGTAAACAACTAAAGGAAAGTATTTAAGTAGATTGTTAAATCAAATGAAATTATTTTAATAACGAAGTGAGAAATAGCTAACAAAGTGATCTCGATTGTGATGACCCAGTCGACTACCTAAACGAGATTTGATGAATGAAAACTATTATTGGATTTGTTGATTATTATTGAAAGTTAAGTATCAATTTAAAATAATCTTTTTAGAAAGACTAATAAATTTATTAATAGTTGTTGATAAAGAAAACTGTTTGATGTAAAGGGTGGAAATCAATTAACGAGGAGTTGACTTATAACGAGGTTTTTAAAGTATAGTATGAATATGAACTCATAAAGTTACTCGACAAGACAAGATTTGAATAGATAATAATGTATTCAAATGGGACCAAGTTGTTTTGGTACGTCGGGTCCAAATTTCTATAAGAAGGATAATATTAACTTTAAAAGTGAAAAATATTTGAAAGGAACCATATTGAAATGGAAATGGTGATAAAGGGGATTAGTTGAATAAAACCTTGTTTTATTGTTAAAATGATTTTTATAATTTACTCATGTTTATATGAGTTAGATTTTGGGTTCATTTCTGAAAAGGAATGATGTAAAAGGAAAGTTTTAAACAAAATTGATGTGAGTTGAAATCGATCAGAAACCTCAGTGGTTTGAACTTGGTTATAAAAGTAAGAATCTAATGATAAAAGCCTAAAGATGAATACTTTCTTATATGAAAGGAGTTTATTTGAATAGAACTAAGATATATGGTTATTTATAAAGGATTCTAAAATAAATAGAAGTGATGGGTAAATTTTTGAATGAGATTTCATTTATAAACTTTTATATATTCCGAAGATAAGTGTTGTCGACTCAAGGTCTGAGAGGTAAATAAAATACCACAACTTGTGACGACTTCATGATTATCCAAGAATGATATTAGTTTACAAACGAGGATAGTTGAGGAAATTAAATTAATATTTCTATGAAGATATTATAAATCATAATTCGAAGAATTATAATTTAAATAAACGAATCAGGGAATAAGAATTGAAAAGCGAGATTTCCAAATATTGAAAGATTTGGGAAATTTAAATTAACCATTGTTTTAACTTAAGAGGCCAAGTGATGTCGTTTACTGAACCAAAAATCCACTTTATTTTTCTATGGATGATGGGTGTTTATCTTGATAGTTAAATCACCGACTATCGAAATCTAGCCAAATCGCTGGTTGGTATGGAAAGACCGGGATCGAATTTTATATTCGAAAACCATTCTGACCAACAAACACGTATACGTTAAAGATATCAGAAGATGATCGAGATGGAGCAATGAAGACCGTGGATCTTCATGAGCGGAAGAACTACTCGTTGGATTCCTAAGGGTAGCTCCTGAAGATATTCTGACTTGTGATTCTGTCGTGATTGAAATCTTCGGATTGCAAGGACTTCTCGCTGCTGATCCTTAGGGTGATTCCTAGGAAGCGGTAGGAGGGTGCCTTTAGTTCATCCTGTTCATGGATGACTTGTATGGATGATGTGAATGGTGGCCAGATGTTCCAGAAATCGATTATAACCTCAAGCCTCATTAACCGGGAAATGACGGAAATCAGGCACGCAGCATGGCTATGTGGGTCGCTCCCATTAGGGTGTATAATCACCTATCTAGAGAAATTCCTTTTGCTTCTTTAATCTATCGATGCTGTCCCTTTTCTGGAAGACGGTGGGTCGCTCCCAACCGTTAGTGATATACATTCGATACACTCAAGCAAAATGAGTGGTCGGTCATGTGAGGGCCGGGTTACAAGACGTTCTTGTTGAACCCAGTGTATTCGCCTCTAGAGATACACGATCGGCAGGTGGTCCCATACCTTGTCATAGTCGGAATCCAATCTCCAATAAGCTCCTGCGGTTTTGATTGCATACTATATATGTGGAGCGTGAGATGCAAGCGTTCCACTAGATTGATATTTACTTGTAATTAGACAATATTATAATATCAGACAAGATATTGGTTTCAAAAATGGTTTGGGTTATCGTAAGGTAAAAACCGTCCGTGTTTATGTGTGGATTGGTCTTACGATTACCCTTTTTCTTTCGAAAGGATTTTAACTTAAAAATCAAGTTGTGTGATATCTTAATACTGTGCGAGTTTATCTCACTCTGGTTCACCAGACTGACCTGGTGTTTTGTAAATGCTCGGGTTAGCCCGGGGTATACAGGTTCAGGTTATCGAAAGCTGTGAAGAAACGAGCTGGAAGAGTCCAGACGTATGATACTATTCCGCTGTGTGTTGCATATGGGACATATTTCATAACTGTCCAAAAATGTTGATATTCTCTGATATTGTAAGTATTTTAAAGCTCTCAAAAAAATTATCTTTGTATTATATTTTGTTCCACTGCGATGTGAGACTCTGTGTTGTGTTCGTTCTTCTTATTCTTCTACTCTAATATTTCTTTCTTTCTTATCTCACCTTCTAACTTCTTTTTAATGACTATCTGGTGTGTTCGATACTGGATTTTGTCAAGTAATATGAGATTTATATATATTATTGTCGAAATTCGAGCATCGAATTTCTACCGGGTCGCTACAGTGGTATCAGAGCTATTTGTTTAGTGATAACCTTGGCTCTGTGGTGTGACTCGATAGAGATTGGGTTAGTAATACCCTAGGTCGAGATTGAGTTTGTTAAATATATGAGAGCGCGTATTTGTAATCTGATATTAAAATTGTTTTTGAAATTATTTTTTCCCAATTTATTTTATAATGAAAATAATGATTTCCTCAATTTATTATAATATAGGAAATCGATTGATTTGTTAATGTTGATTTGAATGATATGTCGGATTGTGTTGTTGACTGTTTGAATATAAATATGAAAATAATAGACTTGGTTGAAAACCAATATGGATAATTAAAGAAATAAATAAAGTGATTATAAATAATTATAATCTCATGTGGGTTAGATTGTGTGTAGAACTGGTTGGATCGTATGATATGGATATTTGAAACTAATTGATGTTGTTTTCGGGATTAATGAAATTTATTTGAGTTGAGAACAGGTGCAGAAGTGCCCATTTAGCTTTAAAATCCATCCAATAGAAAATTCTAGAGTTAATTAAATCCAGTTTGAATTGAGCAGCATAATAACTAAGCAAGCTCGAATATAAAATATTGCTTACCGCATAATAACGCTCGCAAAAAGGTACGCTTATGCAGAATATGAAATTTTCGGTTTTATTTGGATTTTGAGTTGGGTTTTTGAATTTTTCCAACCCTGTTAATCGATGTATATATGTTTCTTGAACCTGCGATATTGCAAATGTCCTCCGTATTGGGGAGACTCTGCCAAAAAAAATTCAAATTTAAGATGTCAGAATTTTTTTTTTGGAAAATTCTTTTATTTGGAATGAATTGATTTTAAAACCAAATTAGATTAGCTTTGGAAATAAAAAAATCGAGTTATAAATTTATTATTTTTGTAAAAGATAATAGGTTTGTAACGTTCTTCCTTACCTTAGCAATTTCGAGGACGAAATTATTTTAAGGGGGGAATAATGTAACGACCCGTATTTTGGCCATCAAATATTTAATTTAATTTATTATTTTAAATATTATATTTGGAGTATTAATGAATTTTAATATTTAATTCGTTATAAAAACGATATTTGAACATTAAATTTATTTATATTATAAAACGAGCTCGAAATCGCGCGGTAGTTCGTAATATTTGGTTTTGAACTTTAACTGAGTATACAGGAACCGATATAAGTCGGATTTCTGTGAAACTAGAAACGTTGGAACTGTGTTGATTATAATTTTCATATGAAAGAGGAAAATTCAGATTTCGTGTTATAGTTTGTAAGTTATGGCTAAATCAAATTTTGAAATAGTCGCTATGGAAAATCGTTATTTAAAAATATAGGCCGTTAAAATAGCCGTTTTGCAAACGGGCTCAGATTTCGACGAAACCAGTTTCATTAGAACCGTATCATTAAATTATTGTAAGATGCTGAATGGCGTGGAAAATCGATGTCGTATGTGACCACGACAGCCAAAAACGCCCGTTAAATTTCTATAGCGCGTAATTAATTTAATAAAGGGTTATTTTGGATATAACTTGAACAGACGATCGAATTAGGCCGCAAAACCAATTACGTTAAGTTCGTATCGTCGATTAGAGTCAGGATAGGTATATAGTTTGTTATTTTTGGGGACCATGAAATTTGGTGTTCGAAATGGCATCGCGGTGCGCGTAAAAATAGCCTATCGGGGAAACAGTCTCAGAATGTGACGAAACTAGTGCCATTTGGTTCGTATTGATAAATTATTTTAGGATTGCAAGGCTTTAAGTTGATTTGATTTATCCAGTGATCGTGAAAAATTAAAACGCGTGTTTATTTCCAGATTTCTAAAGGAAATTTTTTTCATACGACCTCGGATTTCGACGAAACTTGTCCCATTGGATCTGGAATATCTTTTTACACCAAGATTAGCATTTTTATCAGTAGACAGAAGTCGATTGTGGTCAGTTTTAAGTGTTACTTCACCGCGAATTTTTGTTATAATATTAAATAATAATATTTCCAATCCAACCTATATTTAAACCCCTACGTCCACAAGCAAATACACAATTTTCAACTGAAGTGAAATGGACGTAAGCACGCTAGTATACTAGCTACCCTAGACTAAAATTGGTTCAGGGCTACATATGTGTTTGATAAGAAAACACAGCACTTTCCCCAGTATTTTCAAGTCATCCAGCTACTAAAGGGTCACATCGGCTTAGCAAAAACACGTAGTGAAAACCACATGCAGACTTACATTATCTTCTACCCTCCCCAGTTATTACTGCTGCCAAGCTTTCATCTCACTGACTAAGTGATAAGGAAAACACGTTGTAATGTCTAGTTCTTTTCAGCTACCGTAAGCACATACAAATCCATCTATGAATTTTCATTTCAGTATTTGCAAACCGTGTCGTCCAAATTTTGGAAAATTGGGCCATCTAATAACTACCTATACGGCCTATATCCTATAACACCTTGGCTCCCACGTAGTTTCGCTTATAAAAGGCTCTGCTACCCATTCTTTTTCTTTCCAGGAATCCAGAAATGAACCGCACAATACAAATAATATATATATAAGGCATGCGAGAAACGTGAGACTGGGGAAGGAAGTACGGTGGTGTTGCCTTGTAGCGTTGGCTAGTTGGATGGATGAAGGAAAGATGCGGATGGAGGGTGGTGTAACAACCCGGAAAATCTGGGCCAGTTTAAAATTTTTATTTTGGCAATTATAGCGAGTTTTGATTATTTAAAATAATTATTTTAAATAATATCGACGAGAAATTTATTTTGAATAGAATTCGAACGTATATATATTATACGCATCGTCGTTAGGATATAAATATTTATATATAATTATAAATAGAATTGAATATGGCGCGGTAGTTCGAAAATTCGATTTCTAATTTCAAATGAATGTACAGAATTCAATATAAGTCAGAATTGAACGAAACAAGAAATATTTGAATCCGTATAACTATATCTTTGTAACGAAGTTAACAAACTGAGATTTCATCTTAGAAATGATAAGATATGTCCAGTTTAAAATTAGAAATAGTCGCTGTGGAATTTATATATATTTTTATATATATAAGGCCCTTAAAAATAGCAATTTTGCAAACGACCTCGGATTTCGACGAAACCAGTTTTGTTGGGTCCGTGATGTTAAGTTATTGCTAGGTTTCAAATTTCGTAATTTTTCAAATCAATATGTGAGCGTGGCAAAGGAAAACGCGTTTGACCAGTTTCAGTTGATTTTAATCGACTGGAAATTGGCCATTTTTCAAACGGTCTCAGAATTCGACGAAACTAGTTTTGTTAGGACCGTATCGTCAATACGAAGCTAGAAAATATTTTTCTGGAATTTTTCTAGTTAGTATGTGACCCCGGTAATTTGAAATGTGCGTTTGAAATTCAATAAAGTGATTTAAATGAAAATTTAACGGAAACTGATCGAAACGATCAAATCAGTTTGCGATACATATCCCATTGTGTTCGGAATGGGGGTATTTAGCTAGGGGCGACAGTCGTTGGGTCTCGTTAGGTGTTCGAATTAAAAGTCAACATTTAGGGTTGAAAATAAAATAAATAAAATAATATATATATATATATATATAATATATAAACCCCCCCTTTCTCGTTTACTTTCAGAAAGAAAAAAAAAAAAAACCCGATTACACCCAGAACGCGCTCCCTTCACAAACCTCCAATCGCCACCCCCCTCTACCAGATCGCCGCCGCCAGGAGGCGCACGCCCCCCCTGCTTCCCCTTTCCTCCGCCTCCTCCTCCATCCATCGAGAACAGCATCGACGACGAAGCCCCCCCTATCGCGAGGCCCCTCCGACCACTCCAGCCCAAGCCGCACCCCTCCCCTCCGACGTCAGCTGCGACCCCGCAAGGAACCCCCCCCCCTCTTCGCACAGAAAGAAAACACTGTAAGTTATATGATTTAGATTTTATTAGTTAAATCTGTTTTTTTATATACGTTAAAACTGTTTTTTTTAATAATTTAAAACTGATTTTGTTAAAAAGATTTAAAACTGATTTTGTTAAAAAGATTAAAAACTGATTTTTAATTCAAACTTTAAAAAGAAAAAGATTCAAACTTTAAATAGAAAAGATCATATTTTTTTTAATAGAAAAGACGGAATTTTTATATGTTAAACTTCAGATTGAAAATGTGATTTTTATATGTTAAACTTCAGATTGAAAATGTGATTTTTATATGTTAAACTTCAGATTGAAAATGTGATTTTTATATGTTAAACTTCAGATTGAAAATGTGATTTTTATATGTTAAACTTCAGATTGAAAATGTGATTTTTATATGTTAAACTTCGAAATAAAAATATGATTTTTATATACTGAACTTCGAATTAAAAATATGATTTTTATATACTGAACTTCGAATTAAAAATATGATTTTTATATATTGAACTTCGAAATAAAAATATGATTTTTATGTATGGAATAGCGAAGTAAAAATTCGATTTTTACATATGTAGTGAAAGCGGACAACGAAGGTGACAAAAAGGCGAGAACGACGAAGTTTCTGCAAAAGAAGTGCCGTGGAGCTAGGATAGCTATATGTGAGAATTTCTCACCTTTCAAATTTATTTTCTAGTTATATATATATACTAGGATGCAGACGGTGTTTAGTAGCACCCGACACAATCGTCCACAGACCATGGACTTGTTTGTTTGGTTGCATAGATTAGTTATATGATGTGATTTGAATTTGGTTGTTTGGTGAATTTGATTGATGTGTGAATGGCGTAGGCCTTCACTAGACCGGGGATAAGGCTAGGCCTTGTCCCGTTTCTAGTATCGTGCCGTTATGCCGCCAAAATTTTCTAAAATATGTTAGAAAATAAAAATATCATTTTATTGTGTAAATGAATTGAATAGAAATTCATAGGTTGAAATAAAATGTTTTATCGTTAAAAATATAATTTTTAACGTGAATGTGAATAAATGAATAGTTATAAACAAATCGGCCGATTTGTTTGTATATACACTGATTTGACTGATATTGATTGGGTCGATAAATTTCACACATCGCCCAACTGCACAAATAAAATCTGTGTTTGATTGTTTGAAACCCCACACGGGTGTTGGGATGAAATTTGAAGTTCACTCATCCTGATTGATTAAATATGTCGATCGATTGATTGACAGGCTGTTATAAGCGTTGAATATCTATATTTGATGCTTATACAGTGTAGTGCACTTTGGTTGATGGTTGATTATTTTCAATGCTATTATATACATGTGTTGTATGAAAATCCATATAATTAATTTTATATGGTAATTGATTGGGCCTTATTCCAATTTGAAAAATAAAGAAAATTTGAAAATAGAAATTTATGAAGCCGTGTTGATTAGATTGACGCCATTTTGACGTGAACGATATTTGTATCGATTTTATTCATTTTAAAAATGAATATTGAAAAGTGATTTCGAAATCGACGATTTCGAAATGAATTGAATTGAAAACGATTTCGAAATGAATTGAATTGAAAACGATTTCGAAATGAATTGAATTGAAAACGATTTCGAAATGAATTGAATTGAAAACGATTTCGAAATGAATTGAATTGAAAACGAATTCAAAGTGAATTGAAAACGATTTCGAAATGATGTGAATTGAAAACGATTTCGAAATGAATTGAATTGAAAACGATTTCGAAATGAATTGAATTGAAAACGAATTCAAAGTGAATTGAAAACGATTTCGAAGTGAATTGAAAACGATTTCGAAATGAATTGAATTGAAAACGATTTCAAAGTGAATTGAAAACGATTTCGAAATGAATTGAATTGAAAACGATTTCGAAATGAATTGAATTGAATATGAATTCAAATTGAATTGAAATTTGAATTGAATAGAAATGAATATTCAAAACGAATTTATAAAGAAGAATTCAATTGTGATTTGAATTGAAAAGGAAGTTGAAAAAGTTTTTGAAACGAATTCAAAACTATTTATATAATTCGTTTTAAATAGAAATCGACGATATATATATTATATATATAATATAATGGCCTGAATAGAACGCACCGCGCCGCGGCAGTTCGTGAATTTCGACCATTTATTTCAAACGGACATTACGGGAGATCCGACCGTCGGATTCTCCTAAAACCGGAACCGTTGGGTTCGTATCGAAAAGAGCTTTCTAACGAATGTGATAAATTAGAAATCTAACGGTTGGATTTGGAATTATGTCCAAATCAAATTGGAAAAAGGTCGCTGTAAGTGCAGTTCGATGGCCGTTGTTGGAAATCGACTGTACGGGCCTTGATAAAATTATTAAAAATAGTAATAATTTGTGTAAAATCATAAGAAATGATTTGTGAAGATTTGGGATGAAAAACTCCATATTTGAAAAGATAAAAATAGATTTTTATCGAAATGAACTGGTTTTGAACTAGAATGATAATTCTATTTATTTTTAAATAAATAAATTGAATTTAAAAAGGGTTTTAAAAATAACCAGAATATCCAATGATTGCATTGGAGTGGATTTAAATCGAAATTGTCTTCGGAACATTTCGATGTTGGAATTCGTGATTATACAGATGTTGTTATGGAAATTTGAAAGATATATATTTATATCGTTATTTCCAATACGACATTTGTTAGTCGTAGAATTCGATATTGAATATAAGCCGATATATTTTCTATTCAGAGCCTTGTATTGAATATCGAATGTGATTTGGGTTTGTCGTGAGTGGTGTCTTCACTAACACTGTTCTTGAACCCAGTTGAGAAAAGGTTAAATCTTTTTATTTAGATTTAATGAAGTGTACCAATTAAAGAATATTTAATTGGAATTGAATTGATATTGATTTTTGGGTTTATCGTGGACAGTGTTTTAAATAACACTCGTTCTTTAACCCGATAATCAATGGGATGTGACTTTGGGTTTATCGTGAACTGTGTTTTAAATGACACTGATTCTTTAACCCAGTCAAAGATTAAAACTAAGTGGAAGTTTTAATGAATCTTTAATTAGATTGAAATGATCGAAAATGGAGTATCACCAGTTTTGCTCCAGGCGATAGTTAAATCTTTAATTAGATTTGAACGTGAAATGGTAATTGAATTTACCGATAACACTGTGGTGTTAGATATGGAGTATTACCAGTTTTACTTCATGGGATAAATAGGTTGGGATTGGGAAATTAAAACAAATGATTACTTCGGTAAGGTTCGTTAATCCCGACTAGTTTGAATTGATATTCAAAAATAGATTATAGAATAAATTCAAGGAATTTATCTTGGATAAAATTAATGGGAACCTTTCCCTATGAATGTGAAATTTAGAAATTGACTGTCGGTTAGCCAAACAGAATGGTTTTCTGGATATTGATCTGATGTTGGTTTCGGCCTTCGGGGTTAATATTTGGGGAATTATTCTCTTGATTAATTTACGGTTAGTGACTAATGAATTGGAATGAGGCGTATGTTGTGTTTGTGTAACACTTATTTAAAATATACGCGAGTTATTCGGAAAGACCGGGTTTATCCCATTCTGAATAACTGATACGACGATAAGTCGAAGATGAAGACGATGGTCGAAGACCGGAAGTCTTCACGTCGTTTGGGTGGTAACTGATGATCTTGATTGGGCTGTACACCCAAGAAGATGGAAACAGTTAGTGATCGTCCAGACGTACTTGGAGATCGATGGATATGCGAGGTACTAGGTGCCTCCGGTTTCGTTCAGACCCAGAACGGACTTGTAAATGGACTGTGTGTCTGACATTGGATTTTAGTCTGTGTGATTGATCTCTATTAAATATATATCTGTTTGGCGGCAGAGAATTTATTCTCTTGCTTAACGCCCTTCTCTGAGACGTACAAGCTCAGGGGTTATATATTGATGGATATCAAACGCATGGAGTGAATTGCCTGTGTGGCATGCCTAAGTGGCAATTGATCGAGGCTTCTGTTGAAAAGCAAAGTCTTGTGGTGATGATCAAAGCAAGGCCTGTGTGGCGTAGCTTTGTGTAACGTTTGCTTCGCGAGTTTCGCACCCGGTATGAACCAAAAACGGGAGACGGACCTCAGGGGGGACATGCGTTTTCTTTCTAGCTAGAAGTGGCGTCAGTGGTTTTACACGCCCTGACGAGTTTGACTTATGTGGTTGTTGCTGTTGCGAGGCGCCTCGGATTGATCGGTCGTTCTCGAACCGATGGAGTCATTTAGTTGGCTCACCTACGCCCCAAAGGGCGGAGAAACGTATTGTTCAGGCATTATAATCCACATCGGTGGACCGGCCCTGACGATCCAAGGTACGGTTGCGGCTGTGCCTGAGACACGGGCTAGAGCGTCTCGAATCGGTTGAGGACTATCTTTTGCCTCGGTTCATAGATGGAAATCCAATTTCCAAATACGTGACATTTGCGGTTTTATTTGTAAACCTATATATGGCGACATGATATATGGTACCCATGCCGCCTATGATTGATACTTATGATTTGAAGTTGTTTTATACACTATACACTTATAATAGTATCAAATGATTTGTTTTAAACGTATCAAGCATTCTTTGGCTGTTATAAGGGAAAACCCTATCCTCGGCTGCGTTGCATTGTGTGATGGGACCTGGGTCTTATAACAGCTTCATTTTTCTTTATTTAGCATTGCGCTGTTTGTTTTATGCACTGGTATTCTTGGGAGGAAACCCGTTCCGTGTTATACGGCGTGGTCCCTTGATTTACCTAATGATTTAAAATAAAGATTAATAACTGTTTTAGTTCTCACACCAGTCACATGACTGACCTGGAGTTTATTGTTTTAACCTAAACTCTGGGTGCCCCTATTTTGACACGGGCAGCTAGTAGTTTTGGTTTTGCAGATTTATATTCACAGGATCCTGGTTTACAGCTGGAACGATATCCGGAAAGCTTTGTATCCGTATATCTCTTCTAGTTGTGTATTGTATTATTTTCCGCTGCAATTGATTTAAATGTAATTTAAATCTCTGATATTTCTGTGTAATATTTATTCATACTCTGTATATTCTTGTAATCTGATGCATTGTTGTAATATACAATGAAATGTTCTTCTGTATGTGTTCTGTTGTGGTTTGTTCTCGAACTATCCGACACTTTCCTTTACGGGGAAGTTACGGGTTTTCACAGTTGGTATCAGAGCTTTGGTTTACAAAGCTAGAGAACAAGGCACATTAGAAACATACGAAAGAATTCATCAGATATTGGATCAGTAATATCCAATTAGAATGACTCGTTAGAGATGTTATCAGTAGTATCCTAGAACGAGTGTGAAGAGTATTTTTTTTTTAAATGAAAACAATTTTTGTTTTGAAAATTTAAATCGATTATTCGTATTTGATTATCTATTTATATTAATGTGGACAATCCAGTATATATAGATTTTGCGTATACGTCTGATCCGCATGTATTCGAAATTTTAATATACTGGATAGATATAGAATTACACTCTAATCGCCCGGAGATGATTTTGATGATGGAGCTCCATCATTAGAATTTATGTTCGAGTGACGAAAGTGGGCTTGCTATATATTTCCTATTGACTGGTGTGAGAACCAAAATTAGATAAGGCTTATTGTTGTGATTTGGCATCAAAAATCTGATTTTTGACTATATATCAAAGTTATGAATTTTAAATGATAATCAACTAATTGATTGATGTTTGTGTTGTTTGTTTAGTTGTTTGATAATTTTGAACCATTATGCCTAATTTGATCGAATATTGAACTGTATTGAAAATTGGTCGCATCTGCTTGCATATACATGTATATCATTGAACAGGTCATAGCAAGGAGGCTAGAGCCAGAGAATAAAATTTGTTTGCCCGAAAAATAGGTACATGTTTACTACATAATTTCCTGTTTTGTTTGGGTGATGATGATTTTATGAGCCTATTGGCTAGCCGCTTGGCTTTTTCTTTTTCTTTTTGAGATCTGAAGGACCGGGGAAGCTATTTGAAATTCCCCGATGCTCCCATTGCAGGGGAGGTTATGGCGAAATTTTTCAAAAATTTAGGGTGTTAGCCAAATTTTTGAAAATTTGAAAATTCTCAGAAACTGAAAAGTTGGAGAATGGAAGCCAGATCGAGCATAGAGCTGATTAATCAATCCACTTTCGACTTTGTTCCTTTTCGGGGACGAAAAGTTTTAAGTGGGGGAGATTGTAACAACCCGGAAAATCTGGGCCAGTTTAAAATTTTTATTTTGGCAATTATAGCGAGTTTTGATTATTTAAAATAATTATTTTAAATAATATCGACGAGAAATTTATTTTGAATAGAATTCGAACGTATATATATTATACGCGTCGTCGTTAGGATATAAATATTTATATATAATTATAAATAGAATTGAATATGGCGCGGTAGTTCGAAAATTCGATTTCTAATTTCAAATGAATATACAGAATTCAATATAAGTCAGAATTGAACGAAACAAGAAATATTTGAATCCGTATAACTATATCTTTGTAACGAAGTTAACAAACTGAGATTTCATCTTAGAAATGATAAGATATGTCCAGTTTAAAATTAGAAATAGTCGCTGTGGAATTTATATATATTTTTATATATATAAGGCCCTTAAAAATAGCAATTATGCAAACGACCTCGGATTTCGACGAAACCAGTTTTGTTGGGTCCGTGATGTTAAGTTATTGCTAGGTTTCAAATTTCGTAATTTTTCAAATCAATATGTGAGCGTGGCAAAGGAAAATGCGTTTGACCAGTTTCAGTTGATTTTAATCGACTGGAAATTGGCCATTTTTCAAACGGTCTCAGAATTCGACGAAACTAGTTTTGTTAGGACCGTATCGTCAATACGAAGCTAGAAAATATTTTTCTGGAATTTTTCTAGTTAGTATGTGACCCCGGTAATTTGAAATGTGCGTTTGAAATTCAATAAAGTGATTTAAATGAAAATTTAACGGAAACTGATCGAAACGATCAAATCAGTTTGCGATACATATCCCATTGTGTTCGGAATGGGGGTATTTAGCTAGGGGCGACAGTCGTTGGGTCTCGTTAGGTGTTCGAATTAAAAGTCAACATTTAGGGTTGAAAATAAAATAAATAAAATAATATATATATATAAAATATATAAACCCCCCCCCCTTTCTCGTTTACTTTCAGAAAGAAAAAAAACCCGATTACACCCAGAACCCGGTCCCTTCACAAACCTCCAATCGCCACCCCCCCCTCTACCAGATCGCCGCCGCCAGGAGGCGCGCGCCCCCCCTGCTTCCCCTTTCCTCCGCCTCCTCCTCCATCCATCGAGAACAGCATCGACGACGAAGCCCCCCCTATCGCGAGGCCCCTCCGACCACTCCAGCCCAAGCCGCACCCCTCCCCTCCGACGTCAGCTGCGACCCCGCAAGGAACCCCCCCCCCCCTCTTCGCACAGAAAGAAAACACTGTAAGTTATATGATTTAGATTTTATTAGTTAAATCTGTTTTTTTTATATACGTTAAAACTGTTTTTTTTTAATAATTTAAAACTGATTTTGTTAAAAAGATTTAAAACTGATTTTGTTAAAAAGATTAAAAACTGATTTTTAATTCAAACTTTAAAAAGAAAAAGATTCAAACTTTAAATAGAAAAGATCATATTTTTTTTAATAGAAAAGACGGAATTTTTATATGTTAAACTTCAGATTGAAAATGTGATTTTTATATGTTAAACTTCAGATTGAAAATGTGATTTTTATATGTTAAACTTCAGATTGAAAATGTGATTTTTATATGTTAAACTTCAGATTGAAAATGTGATTTTTATATGTTAAACTTCAGATTGAAAATGTGATTTTTATATGTTAAACTTCGAAATAAAAATATGATTTTTATATACTGAACTTCGAATTAAAAATATGATTTTTATATACTGAACTTCGAATTAAAAATATGATTTTTATATATTGAACTTCGAAATAAAAATATGATTTTTATGTATGGAATAGCGAAGTAAAAATTCGATTTTTACATATGTAGTGAAAGCGGACAACGAAGGTGACAAAAAGGCGAGAACGACGAAGTTTCTGCAAAAGAAGTGCCGTGGAGCTAGGATAGCTATATGTGAGAATTTCTCACCTTTCAAATTTATTTTCTAGTTATATATATATATATATACTAGGATGCAGACGGTGTTTAGTAGCACCCGACACAATCGTCCACAGACCATGGACTTGTTTGTTTGGTTGCATAGATTAGTTATATGATGTGATTTGAATTTGGTTGTTTGGTGAATTTGATTGATGTGTGAATGGCGTAGGCCTTCACTAGACCGGGGATAAGGCTAGGCCTTGTCCCGTTTCTAGTATCGTGTCGTTATGCCGCCAAAATTTTCTAAAATATGTTAGAAAATAAAAATATCATTTTATTGTGTAAATGAATTGAATAGAAATTCATAGGTTGAAATAAAATGTTTTATCGTTAAAAATATAATTTTTAACGTGAATGTGAATAAATGAATAGTTATAAACAAATCGGCCGATTTGTTTGTATATACACTGATTTGACTGATATTGATTGGGTCGATAAATTTCACACATCGCCCAACTGCACAAATAAAATCTGTGTTTGATTGTTTGAAACCCCACACGGGTGTTGGGATGAAATTTGAAGTTCACTCATCCTGATTGATTAAATATGTCGATCGATTGATTGACAGGCTGTTATAAGCATTGAATATCTATATTTGATGCTTATACAGTGTAGTGCACTTTGGTTGATGGTTGATTATTTTCAATGCTATTATATACATGTGTTGTATGAAAATCCATATAATTAATTTTATATGGTAATTGATTGGGCCTTATTCCAATTTGAAAAATAAAGAAAATTTGAAAATAGAAATTTATGAAGCCGTGTTGATTAGATTGACGCCATTTTGACGTGAACGATATTTGTATCGATTTTATTCATTTTAAAAATGAATATTGAAAAGTGATTTCGAAATCGACGATTTCGAAATGAATTGAATTGAAAACGATTTCGAAATGAATTGAATTGAAAACGATTTCGAAATGAATTGAATTGAAAACGATTTCGAAATGAATTGAATTGAAAACGATTTCGAAATGAATTGAATTGAAAATGAATTCAAAGTGAATTGAAAACGATTTCGAAATGAAGTGAATTGAAAACGATTTCGAAATGAATTGAATTGAAAACGATTTCGAAATGAATTGAATTGAAAACGAATTCAAAGTGAATTGAAAACGATTTCGAAGTGAATTGAAAACGATTTCGAAATGAATTGAATTGAAAACGATTTCAAAGTGAATTGAAAACGATTTCGAAATGAATTGAATTGAAAACGATTTCGAAATGAATTGAATTGAATATGAATTCAAATTGAATTGAAATTTGAATTGAATAGAAATGAATATTCAAAACGAATTTATAAAGGAGAATTCAATTGTGATTTGAATTGAAAAGGAAGTTGAAAAAGTTTTTGAAACGAATTCAAAACTATTTATATAATTCGTTTTAAATAGAAATCGACGATATATATATTATATATATTATATATATAATATAATGGCCTGAATAGAACGCGCCGCGGCAGTTCGTGAATTTCGACCATTTATTTCAAACGGACATTACGGGAGATCCGACCGTCGGATTCTCCTAAAACCGGAACCGTTGGGTTCGTATCGAAAAGAGCTTTCTAACGAATGTGATAAATTAGAAATCTAACGGTTGGATTTGGAATTATGTCCAAATCAAATTGGAAAAAGGTCGCTGTAAGTGCAGTTCGATGGCCGTTGTTGGAAATCGACTGTACGGGCCTTGATAAAATTATTAAAAATAGTAATAATTTGTGTAAAATCATAAGAAATGATTTGTGAAGATTTGGGATGAAAAACTCCATATTTGAAAAGATAAAAATAGATTTTTATCGAAATGAACTGGTTTTGAACTAGAATGATAATTCTATTTATTTTTAAATAAATAAATTGAATTTAAAAAGGGTTTTAAAAATAACCAGAATATCCAATGATTGCATTGGAGTGGATTTAAATCGAAATTGTCTTCGGAATATTTCGATGTTGGAATTCGTGATTATACAGATGTTGTTATGGAAATTTGAAAGATATATATTTATATCGTTATTTCCAATACGACATTTGTTAGTCGTAGAATTCGATATTGAATATAAGCCGATATATTTTCTATTCAGAGCCTTGTATTGAATATCGAATGTGATTTGGGTTTGTCGTGAGTGGTGTCTTCACTAACACTGTTCTTGAACCCAGTTGAGAAAAGGTTAAATCTTTTTATTTAGATTTAATGAAGTGTACCAATTAAAGAATATTTAATTGGAATTGAATTGATATTGATTTTTGGGTTTATCGTGGACAGTGTTTTAAATAACACTCGTTCTTTAACCCGATAATCAATGGGATGTGACTTTGGGTTTATCGTGAACTGTGTTTTAAATGACACTGATTCTTTAACCCAGTCAAAGATTAAAACTAAGTGGAAGTTTTAATGAATCTTTAATTAGATTGAAATGATCGAAAATGGAGTATCACCAGTTTTGCTCCAGGCGATAGTTAAATCTTTAATTAGATTTGAACGTGAAATGGTAATTGAATTTACCGATAACACTGTGGTGTTAGATATGGAGTATTACCAGTTTTACTTCATGGGATAAATAGGTTGGGATTGGGAAATTAAAACAAATGATTACTTCGGTAAGGTTCGTTAATCCCGACTAGTTTGAATTGATATTCAAAAATAGATTATAGAATAAATTCAAGGAATTTATCTTGGATAAAATTAATGGGAACCTTTCCCTATGAATGTGAAATTTAGAAATTGACTGTCGGTTAGCCAAACAGAATGGTTTTCTGGATATTGATCTGATGTTGGTTTCGGCCTTCGGGGTTAATATTTGGGGAATTATTCTCTTGATTAATTTACGGTTAGTGACTAATGAATTGGAATGAGGCGTATGTTGTGTTTGTGTAACACTTATTTAAAATATACGCGAGTTATTCGGAAAGACCGGGTTTATCCCATTCTGAATAACTGATACGACGATAAGTCGAAGATGAAGACGATGGTCGAAGACCGGAAGTCTTCACGTCGTTTGGGTGGTAACTGATGATCTTGATTGGGCTGTACACCCAAGAAGATGGAAACAGTTAGTGATCGTCCAGACGTACTTGGAGATCGATGGATATGCGAGGTACTAGGTGCCTCCGGTTTCGTTCAGACCCAGAACGGACTTGTAAATGGACTGTGTGTCTGACATTGGATTTTAGTCCGTGTGATTGATCTCTATTAAATATATATCTGTTTGGCGGCAGAGAATTTATTCTCTTGCTTAACGCCCTTCTCTGAGACGTACGAGCTCAGGGGTTATATATTGATGGATATCAAACGCATGGAGTGAATTGCCTGTGTGGCATGCCTAAGTGGCAATTGATCGAGGCTTCTGTTGAAAAGCAAAGTCTTGTGGTGATGATCAAAGCAAGGCCTGTGTGGCGTAGCTTTGTGTAACGTTTGCTTCGCGAGTTTCGCACCCGGTATGAACCAAAAATGGGAGACGGACCTCAGGGGGGACATGCGTTTTCTTTCTAGCTAGAAGTGGCGTCAGTGGTTTTACACGCCCTGACGAGTTTGACTTATGTGGTTGTTGCTGTTGCGAGGCGCCTCGGATTGATCGGTCGTTCTCGAACCGATGGAGTCATTTAGTTGGCTCACCTACGCCCCAAAGGGCGGAGAAACGTATTGTTCAGGCATTATAATCCACATCGGTGGACCGGCCCTGACGATCCAAGGTACGGTTGCGGCTGTGCCTGAGACACGGGCTAGAGCGTCTCGAATCGGTTGAGGACTATCTTTTGCCTCGGTTCATAGATGGAAATCCAATTTCCAAATACGTGACATTTGCGGTTTTATTTGTAAACCTATATATGGCGACATGATATATGGTACCCATGCCGCCTATGATTGATACTTATGATTTGAAGTTGTTTTATACACTATACACTTATAATAGTATCAAATGATTTGTTTTAAACGTATCAAGCATTCTTTGGCTGTTATAAGGGAAAACCCTATCCTCGGCTGCGTTGCATTGTGTGATGGGACCTGGGTCTTATAACAGCTTCATTTTTCTTTATTTAGCATTGCGCTGTTTGTTTTATGCACTGGTATTCTTGGGAGGAAACCCGTTCCGTGTTATACGGCGTGGTCCCTTGATTTACCTAATGATTTAAAATAAAGATTAATAACTGTTTTAGTTCTCACACCAGTCACATGACTGACCTGGAGTTTATTGTTTTAACCTAAACTATTGGTGCCCCTATTTTGACACGGGCAGCTAGTAGTTTTGGTTTTGCAGATTTATATTCACAGGATCCTGGTTTACAGCTGGAACGATATCCGGAAAGCTTTGTATCCGTATATCTCTTCTAGTTGTGTATTGTATTATTTTCCGCTGCAATTGATTTAAATGTAATTTAAATCTCTGATATTTCTGTGTAATATTTATTCATACTCTGTATATTCTTGTAATCTGATGCATTGTTGTAATATACAATGAAATGTTCTTCTGTATGTGTTCTGTTGTGGTTTGTTCTCGAACTATCCGACACTTTCCTTTACGGGGAAGTTACGGGTTTTCACAGGTGGTCTGTTCTTGAACGTAAAGAAACAATATGAATGGGAATGGGTGACGCAATGCAAGCTGGAAGAAAGGTGTACTATGGTATAGAAACTTGCCTAATCTCTTTCCATGAAGTGTTTAACCATAATTATAAATGAGTAAAACGTGTTTAATACTTGTCTAATTGGGTCTAAACTAACGTAGGTAGTTTTATGGGTTTGGGGTATTATTACATATAATAAACAAGCAGTAGAATGACCTGACAAACATTAACTTAGGGTTAAATGTTCCTAATCGTTTTTAAAGGGCCAAATCCACGTTGCGTATGGGTGCACCGTACACGCAAGTATTGAACAGTACGTGGCCGGGAAGGAAAGTTAATTCATGCCATAGCTGACTTTAGTTAAATATATAGTAAATCGTAGACGATCCTGCAAGGTTAATTTAAATGTGTTTAGAATAAACAGTAGGTGATGGCACATTTTCAATAACTTTGATGTACTGTACCACTAGAAATCCGAAGTGGATAACATGAAACTTTCATTTGCCTTCGATAATTTGTCTTGATACCAGACTGATACCAGACGAAATAAGTTATGACCATGGTATGGTATAAAATTTGGACAATAGTGATGATCAAAGGGCTCAGGCCTTTTTATTTTAAAAGGAATAACCAAAATAATTAACGTTCTATAAGATTATAATTATGAAAGAAAATAATTAATTTATCTAGAATCATGTACGATAAAGTGAATAAATTTTTATTGTGTTATCAGAGTGGGACGAGACAAGTGACGATGAAACCATATCGACAAGAGCAAAACGATGAAACTGGTCTCATCAGAGTTGGCGGCTTTTGGAGTTTTAATTAAATTAAACGTCGGTTTGATTTAATAAAAGCAAACTGTTTCAATGACGAATGGATTAAGGTGAGTTCAACTCACTTAGTTTACCCGTTTATATTTTATATAAGCTAGGTTTCTATTTTGTGTGCAATATTTTCTAATGGTTGATGAGTGACTGACTGTTTGCTTGTGCACTGAATGTTTTATTATTCAGTGATTAAATTAAACGTTTGTTTAATTTAATCAAATAAAATCGTTATTTTAACGATTAGATTCCAAACGAGGTAACTTACCTCGTGTTGGTTACGTTTATAATAATATAAACGTATTAAATAAATATTTGAATGTTTGATTGGATGTTGTTGACTGTTATTAGTTGAACTGTTATGTATTGAATTTGATATAACCCATTGTGATACAGTGATGGACAGGTTGGAGGAATCCAACCAGATTCCTCAAATATGTTGTTTACTTTCATATTATATGGACTGTTTAATCAATGCGATTGATTGTTGATTGTTGAATTCAATCCCAACACTTGTTTGATATTAACCAACGAATGATGTTGGTTGAGTAATTATCGGCAGATGGCCCAAGAATAAATCGTTTTATAAAGTTCGATTTACCGTCAGGTAAATAAATAGGAAGAAAGTTATAAATTTTGTTTATAACTAAAAGCCGATTTGAAATCTATTTTATATAGATTATTTTTGAATAAAGGATATCAAATGAAATAAATTATTATATTTATCTCGTAATCATAAACGAGTATATAAAGCGAGATTCGTATGTTAATGAGTTTTGTAAGCAAATGAGTAGCGATTGACAAAATGGTTACGAGTTTAATTAAGTGTTTTAGTAAACAATTAAAGGAAAGTATTTAAGTAGATTGTTAAATCAAATGAAATTATTTTAATAACGAAGTGAGAAATGGCTAACAAAGTGATCTCGATTGTGATGACCCAGTCGACTACCTAAACGAGATTTGATAAATGAAAACTATTATTGGATTTGTTGATTATTATTGAAAGTTAAGTATCAATTTAAAATAATCTTTTTAGAAAGATTAATAAATTTATTAATAGTTGTTGATAAAGAAAACTGTTTGATGTAAAGGGTGGAAATCAATTAACGAGGAGTTGACTTATAAACGAGGTTTTTAAAGTATAGTATGAATATGAACTCATAAAGTTACTCGATAAGACAAGATTTGAATAGATAATAATGTATTCAAATGGGACCAAGTTGTTTTGGTACGTCGGGTCCAAATTTCTATAAGAAGGATAATATTAACTTTAAAAGTGAAAAATATTTGAAAGGAACCATATTGAAATGGAAATGGTGATAAAGGGGATTAGTTGAATAAAACCTTGTTTTATAGTTAAAATGATTTTTATAATTTACTCATGTTTATATGAGTTAGATTTTGGGTTCATTTCCGAAAAGGAATGATGTAAAAGGAAAGTTTTAAACAAAATTGAAGTGAGTTGAAATCGATCAGAAACCTTAGTGATTTGAACTTGGTTATAAAAGTAAGAATCTAATGATAAAAGCCTAAAGATGAATACTTTCTTATGTGAAAGGAGTTTATTTGAATAGAACTAAGATATATGGTTATTTATAAAGGATTCTAAAATAAATAGAAGTGTTGGGTAAATTTTTGAATGAGATTTCATTTATAAACTTTTATATATTCCGAAGATAAGTGTTGTCGATTCAAGGTCTAAGAGGTAAATAAAATACCACAACTTGTGACGACTTCATGATTAACCAAGAATGATATTAGTTTACAAACTAGGATAGTTGAGGAAATTAAATTAATATTTCTATGAAGATATTATAAATTATAATTCGAAGAATTATAATTTAAATAAACGAATCAGGGAATAAGAATTGAAAAGCGCGATTTCCAAATATTGAAAGATTTGGGAAATTTAAATTCACCGCTGTTTTAACTTAAGAGGCCAAGTGACGTCGTTTACTGAATCAAAAATCCACTTTATTTTACTATGGATGATGGGTGTTTATTTTGATAGTTAAATCACCGACTATTGAAATCTAGCCAAATCGTTTGTTGGTATGGAAAGACCGGGATCGAATTTTATATTCGAAAACCATTCTGACCAACAAATACGTATACGTTAAAGATATCAGAAGATGATCGAGATGGAGCAATGAAGACCGTGGATCTTCATGAGGGGAAGAACTACTCGTTGGATTCCTAAGGGTAGCTCCCGAAGATGTTCTGACTTGTGATTCTGTCGTGATTGAAATCTTCGGATTGCAAGGACTTCTCGCTGCTGATCCTTAGGGTGATTCCTAGGAAGCGGTAGGAGGGTGCCTTTGGTTCATCCTGTTCCTGGATGACTTGTATGAATGACGTGAATGGTGGCCAGATGTTCCAGAAATCGATTATAACCTCAAGCCTCATCAACCGGGAAATGACAGAAATCGGGCAGGCAGCATGGCTATGTGGGTCGCTCCCATTGGGGTGTATAATCACCTATCTAGAGAAATTCCTTTTGCTTCTTTAATCTATCGATGCTGTCCCTTTTCAGGAAGACGGTGGGTCGCTCCCAACCGTTGGTGATATACATTTGATACACTCAAGCGAAATGAGTGGTCGGTCATGTGAGGGTCGGGTTACAAGACGTTCTTGTTGAACCCAGTGTATTCGCCTCTAGAGATACACGATCGGCAGGTGGTCCCATACCTTGTCATAGTCGGGATCCAATCTCCAATAAGCGCATGCGGTTTTGATTGCATACTTTATATGTGGAGCGTGAGATGCAAGCATTCCACTAGATTGATATTTACTTGTAATTAGACATTATTATAATATCAGACAAGATATTGGTTTCAAAAATGGTTTGGGTTATCGTAAGGTAAAAATCGTCCGTGTTTATGTGTGGATTGGTCTTACGATTACCCTTTTTCTTTCGAAAGGATTTTAACTTAAAAATCAAGTTGTGTGATATCTTAATACTGTGCGAGTTTATCTCACTCTGGTTCGCCAGACTAACCCAGTGTTTTGTAAATGCTCGGGTAAGCCCGGGGTATACAGGTTCAGGTTATCGAAAGCTGTGAAGAAACGAGCTGGAAGAGTCCAGACGTATGATACTATTCCGCTATGTGTTGCATATGGGACATATTTTATAACTGTCCAAAAATGTTGATATTCTCTGATATTGTAAGTATTTTAAAGCTCTCAAAAAAATTATCTTTGTATTATATTTTGTTCCACTGCGATGTGAGACTCTGTGTTGTGTTCGTTCTTCTTATTCTTCTACTCTAATATTTCTTTCTTTCTTATCTCACCTTCTAACTTCCTTTTAATGACTATCTGGTTTGTTTGATACTGGATTTTGGCAAGTAATATGAGATTTATATATATTATTGTCGAAATTCGAGCATCGAATTTCTACCGGGTCGTTACAATATTGCACCAAATTTTCAAATATTGATCACTCACAATTAACTTTGGATTGATCAATGTCATATGCATCATTAGAGTCACATAGGGATGTACTATTTTGGTAATAAGTCCAACTGAGATTTATAGGGGTCGTCGGTGAAGGCGTGAGCTTGAGTAAGGGATTGATGCAGCTCAAGAAGGCATGAGGCTAATCAGAGGTTGCAATTGAGTTTCTCTTGGTGAGTATCAGCATGTAGCCAAGTTTAGTGAAGTGTAGTGAAGGATAATAGAGTGTGACATTATAGGCAACAAGGGAAGATGTGTCAAGTTTGAAGTGGAGGACGTGTAGCGGACCATTGATGATGGGGCCGGTTAAATCGTACTCGTAAAGAGAGGGCCATAGGTAAATTCTAATCGACAATCCACCATATTAGTGTGTACATGTGCATAAATTAGAGTGTGAACACTTATCGAAAAATGGAGAAGTGGATTTAGAGTGGAAGGGATGTTATTTTTTTTTACAGATTTGGGGCTTATCCGTTTGAATTTTAGGGGAAAAATTAATTTGTTAATTTATTTTAAGTAGTTTAAACTTTGAAAAAACACATCTCCCATTTGACCAATAATTTTTTTCAATAAACTCATATGCCTGAGTACAACACTATTCTATAGGTATTCAATAGTTTAATGATGTATAAATTAACGATAACTTAATGGTGGTAAAATAAAATTAATTTTATTTAGTAAATAACATTGTTAATTAATTATACCTTACTAATGACAGATTAAATTGCACTATTTAGTAGAATAAATCACAGTTCTACTTTGGGTTGTCAGTTTCCTACACGATTCGAAGCCCGACCCGAAACCCGCATGGAAACTAGCAAGTTAACCCGACCCATTAGTTAGCGGGTCATTTTCTGAATTAGACTAGTTTATAAACGGGTGGGATTCGGATTGACCCGCTAACCCGAATTTGAATGGTTTATATTCCGTTTATATTTATATGGGATGACCCAACCTGCTCTGTTTGACTCGTGAACCTGAATTTGATCCATTTGTGACCCATGAACCCGAATTTGACACGTTTACGACCCATTTATGACCTGTTTATACCTTACGCGGGTTGACCTGACCCGTTTATGACCCATTTACGATCGGACCCGTCATGACCCATACCCGACCAAATTAAATGGGTTACACGAGTCAGGTCGAGTCAACCCATTTATAAATGGGTCAGGTTCGGGATGAGTTTTTTTTGACCCATTTAATAAATGGGTTAATCTGACCCGTTTAAAATCAACTCGAACCCGAATTGACCCGACCCGAACCCGGCGCATCCCAATGTTAACCCATTGACACCTCTAGTTCGACTATTACGTTCATTTGGACATGTATTTATATGAAAGTTGAATTATACTAACATGTTATCTATCGATCGATAACATGGATATTATTACAGTCTGTTTTTATGAGAACAATTGTGTTGCACATATGTTGTTATGAAATATAATGGTATCTTGTTTAAATACCATTGAGATTGCTAAGCCTTTTTCCAAAAATGGATGAGTGATGGATTTGAAAACTAGTTTAAGTTATATAACAATCAAAAGGTTTGTTTTATTTATAAGTTTAAACGTCAATGATATTAATGATTTTATTGAAATTAATCAAGCTTTAAAGTTAATTTAAATAAAAAGGTTTTAAATTAATTGTTATTTTGAATTTACGATGTTTAAGTTAATTATTATTTAATTAACAAATGTTTTAAGATAACTATTTAAGTAAACTATTATTTTAATTAATAACGACTAAGCAATTTTTTATTTTAATTAATGTTTTTCTAAACAATTAATGGTGTTTAGAAGTTAATTAATTGTTTTTAATGAGGTGTTTAAAGTTAATTAATTATTTCATTTAACAAGGTTTATCCTAATTTATTACTTTATTAAATGGTGATTTGAATTTGATTAATTATTTGTTAAGGATGTATTAAACTTAATGAATCATTTATTTGGTTAGTATTTAAAATAAGAAATAAATTTAAAAATGGATATAGAGTTTATTTTGTTAACATATGAATATACTTTAAAAAGAATTGATTTATAAAGTAATTTTATTTTGAAAAAAATAGAAATATTTTTAATTTTTTTACATAAAATATTATATAAAAAGGAGTTTATTAATAAATGATATTTGGTAAAGAGATTTATAAATGATATTTCGTAAAGAAGTTTAGTGAATATACTTAACTATTGAGATAAGTGTATAATATATGACTTTATTTTCTATATATTGAAAATGTAATACTTACATCGTTAAGATAAATATATGGCTATATTTTCTAAGTATTGAAAGCTTAACATTTTGTGAATATACTTATATTGTTAAGATAAGTGTATGGAAATGTTTTACAAATATTTACAAAGGGATTTAATTAATGAAAGATTAACTAAATAAGACTTAGTAGTTTCCATAAGAAATTAAATATGTGATTGATTGTTCATTCTGTTTTATAGCTACATAATCGATTACCATATTTTTTGCCTAAAAGAGAAATCTTTCTTAACTTTAGTGGTATGGAATGTATTCCATACTTAACGCCGAAGGATTTAACTCAAGACATATCTAAGAGCAATGCAAGAATTATATGGTGCAGTTATCTAAGATAAACACAAGAATTACATGGTACAGTTATCTTTGATGATGCCATTTATATGTGTAAACTCAATTTTCTCTTTTAGGACAAATGATAAAGGGGGCCTTCTGTTAAAATGGTTAGATGGTGATTCCCACTCTTATGTACTATTTGATTACTTCTAAAAGAACCGAAGTTGTGCTCGTTGAAAAATCAATCGATTGGTTATGGAAGCACCAGTAAGCGAGGGAGTATACTTATATGAGATGACGTGAAACCATATCCACTCCCAAACCATATACAAGTTCCTTGCTTTGGAAGAGTTGAAGATTGGTTTGAGATGCTTGAATCTTCACGGAGGTTTGTGATTTATACTGAGATGTGGGAATTTATATGTGGTTCCAAGGCCTATTATATTATGGAAACCCATGTGAAATTTTGTGATCTTTAGAGATGTGAAGATCCATGCATGATTCCAAAACCTATTGAGCTATTGGAATCTATGTGTGATTCTGAGATCTGCTTTGAGTGGAGACTTATGTATTGGAATGTTGGACGTAGCATCACAAGTGATATTGACTAAAATCAAATACATGAGACATGACCAATAGGGTTGTTAAACCTATAAGGTGTAGTCTGCTTTCTTTCTAGCGATACCTATAGTTCAAACATGCAACGAGCGATGCATTTGATCTTAGCGAGACCATGAATGTTTTTCCTACGGTACCCCGGCTAAACAGTATGATGCTTTGAAATGATATTTCTGATTCTTGGGTAGGAGGATCGTTTTTGATATGTTGAGGGCACCTTAGTGGAATCCTACACAGTTGGTGAATGTGCGTTAATAGTTTTGATTGTATACCAAGTATCATTGCATTGTCCACTCATAAACAACACAACTATATTATATTTTTGCCATAGACATTATTATAATATCATTAGATTTTCCATAAAAGTGTTTTGTTTATCGTAAGTTAAAACCCCTTTATGTTGTTATGAAGTGTGGTCTACTGATGCCTTTATTTTGAAAAGTTTTATAAGATATAATGATCTATATGATTATATTTCTCACATTAGTTTTATTAGATTGGATAACTCGTTTTTTCCCCTACAAAATCCTCAGATTAGACTGAGCATATTTCCATATTAGCTTTAGATGTGCTCAGGGGATGGGCTAGATGCCCGAGGATGTATTCTCATACTTTCTTTTATATTCTCATTGCGTTTGTTGTTGGTTGTATTTATTAGCAATTTGAAAGGACGTATTGTTATAACTGCCTAGACTGGTGGTAGAAAATTATTTTGATTTATTGTATATATAAAAGTCTTCCTTTTTGGAAAAGTCATATTTATATTATATATTATTCGTTGCATTGTGATGTTATATTCTTCTTTCTAAACTATCTTTCTTTCTAGCACTCAGTCGTTCAATAAGTGAAAAACATGGATATACTGGTGTCAACTTCTGAGGATTGAAAAAGCGGGTTGTTACATCGCACCTAGCCTATGTCACTTCAACATGGATCTAACTTTAACCTTCGACTCTAGCTTCGAGTAAAGTGGGTCTCTTTTCCTTCAATAATGATCGACATTAACCCATATGGGCTCATACCAAACAACGAGACTTGAGCATTTCATGTTTGTAACTCCTTGAACTTTACAATCTTGACATTTTTGGGGTACCCCAATGTAAAGACCCGCAACTTCCCCGTAAAGGAAAGCGTCGGATAGTTCGAGAACAAACCACAACAGAACGCATACAGAAGAACATTTCACTGTATATTACAACAATGCACCAGATTACAAGAATATACAGAGTATAAATGAATATTACACAGAAATATCAGAGATTTAAATTACATTTAAATACATAGCAGCGGAAAATAATACAATACACAACTAGAAGAGATATACGGATACAAAGCTTTCCGGATATCGTTCCAGCTGTAAACCAGGATCCTGTGAATATAAATCTGCAAAACCAAAACTACTAGCTGCCCGTGTCAAAATAAGGGCACCCAGAGTTTAGGTTAAAACAATAAACTCCAGGTCAGTCATGTGACTGGTGTGAGAACTAAAACAGTTATTAATCTTTATTTTAAAGATCGGTAAATCAAGGGACCACGCCGTAACACGGAACGGGTTTCCTCCCAAGAATACCAGTGCATAAAACAAACAGCGCAATGCTAAATAAAGAAAAATGAAGCTGTTATAAGACCCAGGTCCTATCACACAATGCAACGCAAGCCGGGGGATAGGGTTTTCCCTTATAACAGCCAAAGGATGCTTGATACGTTTAAAACAAATCATTTGATACTATAATAAGTGCATAGTGTATAAAACAACTTCAAATCATAAGTATCAATCATAGGCGGCATGGGTACCATATATCATGTCGCCATATATAGGTTTACAAATAAAACCGCAAAGTCACGTATTTGGAAATTGGATTTCCGTCTATGAACCGAGGCTAGGGGCAAGATCCTCAACCGATTCGTGACTCTCTAGCCCGAGCCACAGGGTCAGAGCGCATCGACCCTTGGAGCGACAGGGCCGGTCCACCGATGTGGATTAAAATGCCTGAACACTACGTTTCCCCACCCTATGGGGTGTAAGTCTGGTCCGTCAGCCGACCAGAAGCATCGGCCGAAACCGATATAACCGAGGCGCCTCGCAACAGCAACAACCACATAAGTCAAACTCGTCAGGGCGTGTAAAACCACTGACGCCACTTCTAACTAGAAAGAAACGCAAGTCCTCCCTGAGGTCCGTCTCCCGTTTTTGGTTCATACCTGGTGTGAAACACGCGAGGTAAACGTTACACAAAGCTACGCCACAAAGGCCGTGCTTTGATCATCACCACAAGACTTTGCTTTTCAACAGAAGCCTTGATCATTTGCATCTTAGCATGCCACACAGGCAAACCATCCTATGCAACCGATATCAGTCACACAGAATGAAATCCGATGTCAGACACACAGTCCATTTACAAGTCCGTTCTGGGTCTGAACGAAACCGGAGGCACCTAGTACCCCGCATATCCATCGATCTCCAAGTACGTCTGGACGATCACTAACTGTTTCCATCTTCTTGGGTGTACAGCCCAATCAAGATCATCAGTTATCACCCAAACGACGTGAAGACCTCCGGTCTTCGACCATCGTCTTCATCTTCGACTTATCGTCGTATCAGTTATTCAGAATGGGATAAACCCGGTCTTTCCGAATAACTCGCGTATATATTATAAAAGTGTTACACAAACACAACATACGCCTCATTCCAATTCATTAGTCACTAACCGTAAATTAATCAAGAGAATAATTTCCCAAATATTAACCCCGAAGGCCGAAACCAACATCAGATCAATATCCAGAAAACCATTCTGCTTGGCTAACCGACAGTTAGTTTCTAAATTTCACATTCAAATCTAATTAAAGATTTAACTATCGCCTGGAGCAAAACTGGTGATACTCCATTCTCGATCTTTCAATCTAATTAAAGATTCATTAAAACTCCACTTAGTTTTAATCATTATCTGGGTTAAAGAATCAGTGTCATTTAAAACACGATTCACGATAAACCCAAAATCACATTCCATTAATTATCGGGTTAAAGAACAAGTGTTATTTAAAACACTGTTCACGATAAACCCAAAATCACATTCCATTAATTATCGGGTTAAAGAACAAGTGTTATTTAAAACACTGTTCACGATAAACCCAAAAATCAATACCAATTCAATTCCAATTAAATATCATTTAATTGGTACACTTCATTAAATCTAAATAAAAAGATTTAATCTTTACTCAACTGGGTTCAAGAACAGTGTTAGTGAAGACACCATTCACGACAAACCCAAATCACATTCGATATTCAATACAAGGCTCTGAATAGAAAATATATCGGCTTATATTCAATATCGAATTCTACGACTAACAAATGTCGTATTGGAAACAACGATACAAATATATATCTTTCAAATTTCCATAACAACACCTGTAATATCACGAATTCCAACATCGAAATATTCCGAAGACAATTTCGATTCAAATCCACTCCAATGCAATCATTGGAAATTTTGGTTATTTTCAAAACCATTTCAAATTCAATTTATTTATTTAAAAATAAATAGAATTATAATTCTAGTTCAAAACTAGTTCATTTCGATAAAAATCTATTTTTATCTTTTCAAATATGGAGTTTTTCATCCCAAACTTTCACAAATCATTTCTTATGATTTTACACCAATTATTACTATTTTTAATAATTTTATCAAGGCCCGTACAGTCGATTTCCATTAACGGCCATCGAACTGCACTTACAGCGACCTTTTTCGAATTTGATTTGGACGTATCTCCAAATCCAACCGTTAGATTTCAAATTTCTAACATTCATTAGAAAGCTCTTTTCGATACGAACCCAACGGTTCCGGTTTTAGGAGAATCCGACGGTCGGATCTCCCGCAATGTCCGTTTGAAATAAATGGTCGAAATTCACGAACTGCCGCGGCGCGGCGCGTTCTATTCAGGCCATTATATTATATATATAATATATATAATATATACTTCGTCGATTTTTATTTAAAACGAATTATATAAATAGTTTTAAATCGTTTCAAAAGCAATTTCAACTTTCTTTTCAATTTAAATCTAAATTGAATTCTTCTTTATAAATTCGTTTTAAAATTCATTTCTATTCAATTCAAATTTCAATTCAATTTGAATTCATTTCAATTCACTTTCAATTCAATTTGAATTCGTTTTCAATTCAATTCATTTCGAAATCGTTTTCAATTCATTTCATTTCGAAATCGTTTTCAATTCATTTCGTTTCGAAATCGTTTTCAATTTATTTCATTTCGAAATCGTTTTCAATTCAATTCATTTCGAAATCGTTTTCAATTCAATTCATTTCGAAATCATTTTCAATTCATTTCGTTTCGAAATCGTTTTCAATTTATTTCATTTCGAAATCGTTTTCAATTCAATTCATTTCGAAATCGTTTTCAATTCAATTCATTTCGAAATCATTTTCAATTTAATTCATTTCGAAATCGTTAAAATCGATATAAATATCGTTCACGTCTAAATGGCGTCAATCTAATCAACACGGCTTCATAAATTTCTATTTTCAAATATTCTATTTCAAATATTTCTTTTTCAAAATAGTTGTTATTATCAAAATATTTCGTTCAACACATGACCAATCTCAATGGATGAGTACTGTCAACAAATGAACTTTTATTTTATAATATTCTTTATTTTTCAAATTGGAATGAGGCCCAATCAATTACCATATAAAGTTAATTATATGGATTTTCATACAACACATGTATATCATAGCATTGAAAAATAATCAACCATCAACCAAAGTGCACTACACTGTATAAGCATCAAATATAGATATTCAACGCTTAAAACAGCCTGTCAATCAACCGATCGACATAATTAATAAATCAGGATGAGTGAACTTCAAATTTCATCCCAACACCCGTGTGGGGTTTCAAACAATCAAACACACATTTTATTTGTGCTGTTGGGCGATGTGCAAAATTTATCGACCCAATCAATGTCCTTCAAATAGGTGTACATAAACAAACCGTCCGGCTTGTAAATGAATATTTATTTATTCACATTCACGTTAAAAATTATATTTTTAACGATAAAACATTTTATTTTAACATATGAATTTCTATTCAATTCATTTCATTCGATAAAATGATATTTTTATTTTTCTAACATATTTTAGAAAATTTCGGCGGCATAACGGCACGATACTAGAAACGGGACGAGGCCTAGCCTTATCCCCGGTCTAGTGAAGGCCCACGCCATTCACACATCAATCGAATTCACTTTCGTTATGCAAACCACAAAATTTGGAGTAAGGGTCTAACCTAGCCTTACTCCTTCGCCTTATAACGGCGCACGTCTAATCCTAACCAATTTATCGATTCGATTTTTCACACCACAAACCACATTCAAATCAATATCACAATCAATAACCAAACAGCCAAACAAACAAGTCCATGGTCTGTGGACGATTGTGTCGGGTGCTACTAAGCACCGTCTACATCCTAGTATATATATATATAACTAGAAAAGAAATAGAAAGGTGAGAAATTCTCACGTATAGCTATCCTAGCTCCACGGCTCTTCATTTGCAGAAGTCTTCGTCGTTTCGCCTCTTCGTCATCTTCGTTGCCCATAGTCACTATATATATAAAAATCGAATTTTTACTTCAAAGTTCAATATATAAAAATCGAATTTTTAGTTCAAAGTTCAATATATAAAAATCGAATATTTAGTTCAAAGTTCAATATATAAAAATCGAATATTTAGTTCAAAGTTCAATATATAAAAATCGAATATTTAGTTCAAAGTTCAATATATAAAAATCGAATATTTAGTTCAAAGTTCAATATATAAAAATCGAATATTTAGTTCGAAGTTCAATATATAAAAATCGAATATTTAGTTCGAAGTTCAATATATAAAAATCGAATTTTTAGTTCGAAGTTCAATATATAAAAATCGAATTTTTAGTTCGAAGTTCAATATATAAAAATCGAATTTTTAGTTCGAAGTTCAATATATAAAAATCGAATTTTTAGTTCGAAGTTCAATATATAAAAAATCGAATTTTTAGTTCGAAGTTCAATATATAAAAATCGAATTTTTACTTCGACTTTCGATATATAAAAATATGATTTTTCCTTTTTAAAGTTCAAATCCTTTTTCGAAAAATCAGTTTTAACCTTTCTTTCAAAACAGTTTTAATCTTTTAAAGAAAATCAGTTTAAAATACTTTTATAAAAATCTGTTTTTACTTTCTAAAAAAAAACAGTTTTATGTTTTTAAAAATTTCAGTTTTAAACTACTTTTAAAAATTCAGTTTTAACATTACAAAATCTCAGTTTTTTTCTCTTTTAAAAATCAGTTTTATACTTTTAAAAATCTCAGTTTTTATATTTTTACAAATCGGGTTTTTACTTTCTCAAAAAAAAACAGTTTTATATTTTTAAAAATCTCAGTTTTTATATTTTTATAAATCAGGTTTTTACTTTCTCAAAAAAAACAGTTTTATATTTTTTTTAAAATTTCAGTTTTAACTACTTTTAAAAATTCAGTTTTATACTTTTAAAAACAAAACAGTTTTAAACTTTTTTTTTTTTATATAATTTCCGAATTAAAATAAAATAGATAAATAAAATAAAAACTTACAGTCGGATTAGGGTCGGCGGGTGGAGGCGCAGAGGGGTCTGGTGGAGGCAGGATGTTAGCGCCGCTGGTCTCGGCGTCGGAGGTGGTATGGAGGCGTCGGGCTAGGGTTTGCTGAAGGGGATCGGGTTTGGGGCTACCGTTGCTCGAGTGGAGAGAGGCGATGGGAGGAGAGGCCTCTCGCCGGAGGTGGCGTAGGTCGGGGGAGGAAGGGCGATGTTGGGGGGGCATCGACGAACGGGGGTGGGGGCGGCGGGATGGAGATCGACATTTTTTTTTTTTTTTTTTTTTATTTGAAAACGAATTAGAACGGGGGGGGCCAGAGAGGGTATAGGAGAAAAGGGGTTTTTTTTTTTTTATATATATTATTATTTTATTATTATTAAAAGTTGACTTTTACATACGAACACCGAACTGGGTCCAACGACTGTCATCCCTAACGTAATACCCCCATTCCGAACACAATGGGATATGTATCGCAAGCTGATTCGACTGTTTGAATCAGTTTCCGTTAAATTTACATTTAAATCACTATATTGAATTTTAAACGTACATTTCAAATTACCGGGGTCACATACTAACTAGAAAAATTCCAGAAAAATATTTTCTAGCTTCGTATTGACGATACGGTCCTAACAAAACTAGTTTCGTCGAATTCTGAGACCGTTAGAAAAATGGCCAATTTCCAGTCGATTAAAATCAACTGAAACTGGTCAAACGCGTTTTCCTTTGCCACGCTCACATATTGATTCGAAAAATTATGAAATTTAAAACCTAGCAATAATTTTACATCCCGGACCCAACAAAACTGGTTTCGTCGAAATCCGAGGTCGTTTACAAAATGGCTATTTTTAAGGGCCTTATATATATAAAAATATATATAAATTCCACAGCGACTATTTCTAATTTTAAACTGGACATATCTTATCATTTCTAAGGTGAAATCTCGATTCTTCGGATTCGTTGGAAAGATACTATCAAATAGATCCTATGATTTTTGGTTTCACTAAAATCCGGATTGTTTTGCACCCGGTACATTCAATTGAAGTTTGAAATCGAATTATCGAACTACCGCGCCTTTTCAATTCTATTTATAATTATATATAAATATTTATATTCTAACGACGACGTATATAATATATACGTCGAATTCTATTCAAACTAAATTTTTCGTCGATATTATTTAAAATAATCTATTTTAAATATTCAAAATTCGCTAAAGTTGCAAAAATAAAAATTTCAAACTGGCTCGCATTTTACGGGTTGTTACAATCTCCCCCACTTAAAACTTTTCGTCCCCGAAAAGGAACAAAGTCGAAAGTGGTTTGATTATTCAGCTCTATATTCGATCGGGCTTCCATTCTCCAACTCTTTAGTTTCTGAGAATTTTCAAAATTTCAAAAATTTGGCTAACACCCTAAATTTCCGAAAAATTTCGCCATAACCTCCCCTGCACCGGGAGCATCGGGGAATTTCAAATAGCTTCCCCGGTCCTTCAGATCTCAAAAAGAAAAAGAGAAAGCCAAGCGGCTAGCCAATAGGCTCACAAAATCATCATCACCCAAACAAAACAGGAAATTATGTAGTAAACATGTACCTATTTGTCGGGCAAACAAATTTTATTCTCTGGCTCTAGCCTCCTTGCTATGACCTGTTCAATATAAACATATGTATATGCAAGCAAACGCAACCAATTTTCGATATAATTCAATATTTGGTTCTGTTAGGCTAAATGGCTAAAAATTAGCAAACAAATAAACCAACAACACAAACATCAATCAATTAGTTGATTTAGAGTTTCAAATTCATAATTTTGATACATATACAAAAAATCATGTTTTGATGCCAAATCACAACAATGTATTCTAACTATATTAGTTTTGGTTCCCACACCAGCCAATAGGAAATATATAGAAATCTCACTTTCGTCGCTCGAATATAAACACTGATGATGATGCCTCATCATCTGAATCATCTCCGGCGACTAGAGCGTGATTCTATATCTATCCAGTATATTAAAACTTCGAATAGACGCTAGCCAGGCGCATACGCAAAATCTTTATATATTGGACTGTCCTAATCAATATAAATAAATAATCAAATACGATTAAGTGATTTAAATTTTCAAAACAAAATTGGTTTTCATTTTCAAAATATATTCTTCACACCCGTTCTAGGATACTACTGATCCTATCTCTAACGAGTCATTCTAATTGGATATTACTAATCCAATATCCGATGAATTCTTTCGTAAGGTTCTAATGTGTCTTATTCTCTGCTTTGTAAACCAAAGCTCTGATACCACGTGTAAAGACCCGCAACTTCCCCGTAAAGGAAAGCGTCGGATAGTTCGAGAACAAACCACAACAGAACGCATACAGAAGAACATTTCACTGTATATTACAACAATGCACCAGATTACAAGAATATACAGAGTATAAATGAATATTACACAGAAATATCAGAGATTTAAATTACATTTAAATACATAGCAGCGGAAAATAATACAATACACAACTAGAAGAGATATACGGATACAAAGCTTTCCGGATATCGTTCCAGCTGTAAACCAGGATCCTGTGAATATAAATCTGCAAAACCAAAACTACTAGCTGCCCGTGTCAAAATAAGGGCACCCAGAGTTTAGGTTAAAACAATAAACTCCAGGTCAGTCATGTGACTGGTGTGAGAACTAAAACAGTTATTAATCTTTATTTTAAAGATCGGTAAATCAAGGGACCACGCCGTAACACGGAACGGGTTTCCTCCCAAGAATACCAGTGCATAAAACAAACAGCGCAATGCTAAATAAAGAAAAATGAAGCTGTTATAAGACCCAGGTCCTATCACACAATGCAACGCAAGCCGGGGGATAGGGTTTTCCCTTATAACAGCCAAAGGATGCTTGATACGTTTAAAACAAATCATTTGATACTATAATAAGTGCATAGTGTATAAAACAACTTCAAATCATAAGTATCAATCATAGGCGGCATGGGTACCATATATCATGTCGCCATATATATGTTTACAAATAAAACCGCAAAGTCACGTATTTGGAAATTGGATTTCCGTCTATGAACCGAGGCTAGGGGCAAGATCCTCAACCGATTCGTGACTCTCTAGCCCGAGCCACAGGGTCAGAGCGCATCGACCCTTGGAGCGACAGGGCCGGTCCACCGATGTGGATTAAAATGCCTGAACACTACGTTTCCCCACCCTATGGGGTGTAAGTCTGGTCCGTCAGCCGACCAGAAGCATCGGCCGAAACCGATATAACCGAGGCGCCTCGCAACAGCAACAACCACATAAGTCAAACTCGTCAGGGCGTGTAAAACCACTGACGCCACTTCTAACTAGAAAGAAACGCAAGTCCTCCCTGAGGTTCGTCTCCCGTTTTTGGTTCATACCTGGTGTGAAACACGCGAGGTAAACGTTACACAAAGCTACGCCACAAAGGCCGTGCTTTGATCATCACCACAAGACTTTGCTTTTCAACAGAAGCCTTGATCATTTGCATCTTAGCATGCCACACAGGCAAACCATCCTATGCAACCGATATCAGTCACACAGAATGAAATCCGATGTCAGACACACAGTCCATTTACAAGTCCGTTCTGGGTCTGAACGAAACCGGAGGCACCTAGTACCCCGCATATCCATCGATCTCCAAGTACGTCTGGACGATCACTAACTGTTTCCATCTTCTTGGGTGTACAGCCCAATCAAGATCATCAGTTATCACCCAAACGACGTGAAGACCTCCGGTCTTCGACCATCGTCTTCATCTTCGACTTATCGTCGTATCAGTTATTCAGAATGGGATAAACCCGGTCTTTCCGAATAACTCGCGTATATATTATAAAAGTGTTACACAAACACAACATACGCCTCATTCCAATTCATTAGTCACTAACCGTAAATTAATCAAGAGAATAATTTCCCAAATATTAACCCCGAAGGCCGAAACCAACATCAGATCAATATCCAGAAAACCATTCTGCTTGGCTAACCGACAGTTAGTTTCTAAATTTCACATTCAAATCTAATTAAAGATTTAACTATCGCCTGGAGCAAAACTGGTGATACTCCATTCTCGATCTTTCAATCTAATTAAAGATTCATTAAAACTCCACTTAGTTTTAATCATTATCTGGGTTAAAGAATCAGTGTCATTTAAAACACGATTCACGATAAACCCAAAATCACATTCCATTAATTATCGGGTTAAAGAACAAGTGTTATTTAAAACACTGTTCACGATAAACCCAAAATCACATTCCATTAATTATCGGGTTAAAGAACAAGTGTTATTTAAAACACTGTTCACGATAAACCCAAAAATCAATACCAATTCAATTCCAATTAAATATCATTTAATTGGTACACTTCATTAAATCTAAATAAAAAGATTTAATCTTTACTCAACTGGGTTCAAGAACAGTGTTAGTGAAGACACCATTCACGACAAACCCAAATCACATTCGATATTCAATACAAGGCTCTGAATAGAAAATATATCGGCTTATATTCAATATCGAATTCTACGACTAACAAATGTCGTATTGGAAACAACGATACAAATATATATCTTTCAAATTTCCATAACAACACCTGTAATATCACGAATTCCAACATCGAAATATTCCGAAGACAATTTCGATTCAAATCCACTCCAATGCAATCATTGGAAATTTTGGTTATTTTCAAAACCATTTCAAATTCAATTTATTTATTTAAAAATAAATAGAATTATAATTCTAGTTCAAAACTAGTTCATTTCGATAAAAATCTATTTTTATCTTTTCAAATATGGAGTTTTTCATCCCAAACTTTCACAAATCATTTCTTATGATTTTACACCAATTATTACTATTTTTAATAATTTTATCAAGGCCCGTACAGTCGATTTCCATTAACGGCCATCGAACTGCACTTACAGCGACCTTTTTCGAATTTGATTTGGACGTATCTCCAAATCCAACCGTTAGATTTCAAATTTCTAACATTCATTAGAAAGCTCTTTTCGATACGAACCCAACGGTTCCGGTTTTAGGAGAATCCGACGGTCGGATCTCCCGCAATGTCCGTTTGAAATAAATGGTCGAAATTCACGAACTGCCGCGGCGCGGCGCGTTCTATTCAGGCCATTATATTATATATATAATATATATAATATATACTTCGTCGATTTTTATTTAAAACGAATTATATAAATAGTTTTAAATCGTTTCAAAAGCAATTTCAACTTTCTTTTCAATTTAAATCTAAATTGAATTCTTCTTTATAAATTCGTTTTAAAATTCATTTCTATTCAATTCAAATTTCAATTCAATTTGAATTCATTTCAATTCACTTTCAATTCAATTTGAATTCGTTTTCAATTCAATTCATTTCGAAATCGTTTTCAATTCATTTCATTTCGAAATCGTTTTCAATTCATTTCGTTTCGAAATCGTTTTCAATTTATTTCATTTCGAAATCGTTTTCAATTCAATTCATTTCGAAATCGTTTTCAATTCAATTCATTTCGAAATCATTTTCAATTCATTTCGTTTCGAAATCGTTTTCAATTTATTTCATTTCGAAATCGTTTTCAATTCAATTCATTTCGAAATCGTTTTCAATTCAATTCATTTCGAAATCATTTTCAATTTAATTCATTTCGAAATCGTTAAAATCGATATAAATATCGTTCACGTCTAAATGGCGTCAATCTAATCAACACGGCTTCATAAATTTCTATTTTCAAATATTCTATTTCAAATATTTCTTTTTCAAAATAGTTGTTATTATCAAAATATTTCGTTCAACACATGACCAATCTCAATGGATGAGTACTGTCAACAAATGAACTTTTATTTTATAATATTCTTTATTTTTCAAATTGGAATGAGGCCCAATCAATTACCATATAAAGTTAATTATATGGATTTTCATACAACACATGTATATCATAGCATTGAAAAATAATCAACCATCAACCAAAGTGCACTACACTGTATAAGCATCAAATATAGATATTCAACGCTTAAAACAGCCTGTCAATCAACCGATCGACATAATTAATAAATCAGGATGAGTGAACTTCAAATTTCATCCCAACACCCGTGTGGGGTTTCAAACAATCAAACACACATTTTATTTGTGCTGTTGGGCGATGTGCAAAATTTATCGACCCAATCAATGTCCTTCAAATAGGTGTACATAAACAAACCGTCCGGCTTGTAAATGAATATTTATTTATTCACATTCACGTTAAAAATTATATTTTTAACGATAAAACATTTTATTTTAACATATGAATTTCTATTCAATTCATTTCATTCGATAAAATGATATTTTTATTTTTCTAACATATTTTAGAAAATTTCGGCGGCATAACGGCACGATACTAGAAACGGGACGAGGCCTAGCCTTATCCCCGGTCTAGTGAAGGCCCACGCCATTCACACATCAATCGAATTCACTTTCGTTATGCAAACCACAAAATTTGGAGTAAGGGTCTAACCTAGCCTTACTCCTTCGCCTTATAACGGCGCACGTCTAATCCTAACCAATTTATCGATTCGATTTTTCACACCACAAACCACATTCAAATCAATATCACAATCAATAACCAAACAGCCAAACAAACAAGTCCATGGTCTGTGGACGATTGTGTCGGGTGCTACTAAGCACCGTCTGCATCCTAGTATATATATATATAACTAGAAAAGAAATAGAAAGGTGAGAAATTCTCACGTATAGCTATCCTAGCTCCACGGCTCTTCATTTGCAGAAGTCTTCGTCGTTTCGCCTCTTCGTCATCTTCGTTGCCCGTAGTCACTATATATATAAAAATCGAATTTTTACTTCAAAGTTCAATATATAAAAATCGAATTTTTAGTTCAAAGTTCAATATATAAAAATCGAATATTTAGTTCAAAGTTCAATATATAAAAATCGAATATTTAGTTCAAAGTTCAATATATAAAAATCGAATATTTAGTTCAAAGTTCAATATATAAAAATCGAATATTTAGTTCAAAGTTCAATATATAAAAATCGAATATTTAGTTCAAAGTTCAATATATAAAAATCGAATATTTAGTTCGAAGTTCAATATATAAAAATCGAATATTTAGTTCGAAGTTCAATATATAAAAATCGAATTTTTAGTTCGAAGTTCAATATATAAAAATCGAATTTTTAGTTCGAAGTTCAATATATAAAAATCGAATTTTTAGTTCGAAGTTCAATATATAAAAATCGAATTTTTAGTTCGAAGTTCAATATATAAAAAATCGAATTTTTAGTTCGAAGTTCAATATATAAAAATCGAATTTTTACTTCGACTTTCGATATATAAAAATATGATTTTTCCTTTTTAAAGTTCAAATCCTTTTTCGAAAAATCAGTTTTAACCTTTCTTTCAAAACAGTTTTAATCTTTTAAAGAAAATCAGTTTAAAATACTTTTATAAAAATCTGTTTTTACTTTCTAAAAAAAAACAGTTTTATGTTTTTAAAAATTTCAGTTTTAAACTACTTTTAAAAATTCAGTTTTAACATTACAAAATCTCAGTTTTTTTCTCTTTTAAAAATCAGTTTTATACTTTTAAAAATCTCAGTTTTTATATTTTTACAAATCGGGTTTTTACTTTCTCAAAAAAAAACAGTTTTATATTTTTAAAAATCTCAGTTTTTATATTTTTATAAATCAGGTTTTTACTTTCTCAAAAAAAACAGTTTTATATTTTTTTTAAAATTTCAGTTTTAACTACTTTTAAAAATTCAGTTTTATACTTTTAAAAACAAAACAGTTTTAAACTTTTTTTTTTTATATAATTTCCGAATTAAAATAAAATAGATAAATAAAATAAAAACTTACAGTCGGATTAGGGTCGGCGGGTGGAGGCGCAGAGGGGTCTGGTGGAGGCAGGATGTTAGCGCCGCTGGTCTCGGCGTCGGAGGTGGTATGGAGGCGTCGGGCTAGGGTTTGCTGAAGGGGATCGGGTTTGGGGCTACCGTTGCTCGAGTGGAGAGAGGCGATGGGAGGAGAGGCCTCTCGCCGGAGGTGGCGTAGGTCGGGGGAGGAAGGGCGATGTTGGGGGGGCATCGACGAACGGGGGTGGGGGCGGCGGGATGGAGATCGACATTTTTTTTTTTTTTTTTTTTTTTTATTTGAAAACGAATTAGAACGGGGGGGGGGGGGCAGAGAGGGTATAGGAGAAAAGGGGTTTTTTTTTTTTATATATTATTATTTTATTATTATTAAAAGTTGACTTTTACATACGAACACCGAACTGGGTCCAACGACTGTCATCCCTAACGTAATACCCCCATTCCGAACACAATGGGATATGTATCGCAAGCTGATTCGACTGTTTGAATCAGTTTCCGTTAAATTTACATTTAAATCACTATATTGAATTTTAAACGTACATTTCAAATTACCGGGGTCACATACTAACTAGAAAAATTCCAGAAAAATATTTTCTAGCTTCGTATTGACGATACGGTCCTAACAAAACTAGTTTCGTCGAATTCTGAGACCGTTAGAAAAATGGCCAATTTCCAGTCGATTAAAATCAACTGAAACTGGTCAAACGCGTTTTCCTTTGCCACGCTCACATATTGATTCGAAAAATTATGAAATTTAAAACCTAGCAATAATTTTACATCCCGGACCCAACAAAACTGGTTTCGTCGAAATCCGAGGTCGTTTTCAAAATGGCTATTTTTAAGGGCCTTATATATATAAAAATATATATAAATTCCACAGCGACTATTTCTAATTTTAAACTGGACATATCTTATCATTTCTAAGGTGAAATCTCGATTCTTCGGATTCGTTGGAAAGATACTATCAAATAGATCCTATGATTTTTGGTTTCACTAAAATCCGGATTGTTTTGCACCCGGTACATTCAATTGAAGTTTGAAATCGAATTATCGAACTACCGCGCCTTTTCAATTCTATTTATAATTATATATAAATATTTATATTCTAACGACGACGTATATAATATATACGTCGAATTCTATTCAAACTAAATTTTTCGTCGATATTATTTAAAATAATCTATTTTAAATATTCAAAATTCGCTAAAGTTGCAAAAATAAAAATTTCAAACTGGCTCGCATTTTACGGGTTGTTACACCCAAGCTATACGGCTAATTTCTTCATTTTTTTTTAGTTCAGAACTGTCTAAAAATATTGCTTAATTGAAATATTGTATAAGAATAATAGTGGAAAAAGCCAAAATGTAATTATTAATGTTAAAAACAAGTTAGTATGTATTAAATAAATATTAATTCAATCAAGCTGGGTCATTATATAGTTGAGAATACAATAGATGATCTGATATATTATTCTATAACGATTCATATACACAAATACAATAGTTAAAATGAAATTTTCATTATTATTAAAATTTGGTTAAAATGCAGTTATAAATAGAAAGAGTCATAATTCAATGTTGATGAACTTAAAACCGACAGTTAAAGTAAAAAATTGGTAAGCTAACAATGGTGACTTGTATACAAAGTAATCAATTTCGAAGAAAAAAAAAAGATCATTAAGCTAAAGAAGAAAATCTCAAAATTCATGGATGAATTAGTGGGGGTACTTACCAATAAAGCGATTGCAGGTTCTTATTAATGATGGTCATGGAAGAGAGTGCACAGATGATGATTTTATATTTGCGGTGTTTGGGTGTTGTTTATGTTGGATATGTTAATTGTGTTGGATATTATAATATGTTGAATGTTGATCACTACATCATAATGGTCATTTAGTAACATTTTTTTTAATTACCAACATTTATTTGTGTTGGAGACTAGTGACAATAATATATGTTGCTACAGCAAAAATGTATCACCAAAAGTATATAATTTTAATTCTTTTTGTTGGCAACGCTTATTTGTGTTGCTTCGCCTTATGACCTGAGGACAAAACGGTAAACTGCTTACTTTTTCCATCTAAACCCTAATCCCACTCCCAATCCCTTTATCAACGCTTATTCTTCGTACACGGAAAAAGGGACATCGACTTCGGCTTCAAATTCTGATTATGTATTTCAAATGACATCGAGTCCACATTAGGGACTTTGACTTCAGAGACTTTGATTTTGCAAGCAATCGACTTCTTCTTTGAGTTTGTGTGAATCGATATCTGGTGATTCTATTTTTTGTGGTTATTCTTTGAGTTTCCAGAATATGCTTTGTTTATTCATTGGTTATTCTCTGATATCAGTATAATTTAAATTGGTGAATGCTAGAAGTCGTTCTATTGGAACATTTTAATTGCCTTTTTTGTTTTGAGTTCCATCTATAAATTATTCTTCGACGTTAGTATAATTTGTACGAATTTCTAATGTAGCAAGAGTTCTAAATGAAATTAGTTATAAATTATGAGTGTAATATTGCATGGACTTAACATTGACACATGATTGTTTTAAGAATTTAATGACATTAGCTATTGATGGCTTCACCTTCACGTCATCCTGAATATGAAGTACATTTATTTTATTATGGATCAGAACACATACATATGTGCACACGTAGTTTTATTTATTTACACATTTGTGCATCCATTCTTCAGTCATTTTGTGGCTCAGTGAGATTAATAGCCTAGTTTCCTCAAACAAGATAAAAATGTGCAATGATGGATGATGTACCTTACATATTTGAAGCTGTTTTTCAATGCACTCTTGAGGTTAGAAATATACGATCTTCGTAAGATGTCTTCTTTAATTATTGGCATAACAATGATAATATTGCCTTATTTACAGATGATTACCAAATTTTTTGAAGATTACCCTGAGCATCTCCTGAAGTTTTTTTCATTGTTGAAAGTTTTTGCTACACATTGATTTCAGGCTTTCTATCCATTATCTACTCAGGTCAGTTATTCTTGGTGAAATATATGATATGTTGCATGCCTATTTTTATATTGTTTATATGACTCAGTTTTGTTTCAACTATTTTGTTTTTCAAAGATAACCCTATCATAGTAGAAAATGATCTAAGTTAAATATTTGAGTGAAGTGATGAGACAAGTTGGAAAATTAGGGGGCCTAATACTACCTCATGCTATAGATGATGAGAAACCATGGCTGATTTTCCCAATGTTCTCATATACATTGAACAAAACCTGCTAACTGCAAAAGAGAACATAATTAAACTATCTACAGCTCCTAAGTTCCTACTCGTATTTTGATAAATTTCAAGAACTTCTACTATCATTATTTATTTATTAGATTTATTCATACAAATAACATCTTATACTTGATTAATCTCTCACAATCTTTATGCAATTTAGTGCACATCTATTAAAACTTGTCATAAATGTTGTTATCTGATCTTTTCATCACACTAAAACGGAATATTACAGAGACTGGTCTTGGTCTTTCATTAGAAATGCTGGAAAAATTACAGGTTTGTTTTCAAAAGTGTATCAATTTTACATACATTAAAATCAGAACTCCAAGCTTCTGAAGTTTTTTTTGTTAGGCTTGAATCCCTTAGTTCTAATACATGAAGTTTTTTTGTTAGACTTGAAGTCAAAGCTTCTAAATTTTTTTGTTGCTTAGTTTCGATAAGAAACTGAGCCGAAAGGCTCAGTTTCTAAACTGAGATTGGCTCAGTTTAGAAACTAAGCCGAACTCTGACTCAGTTTCGAATCAAAATTGACTTTTTCTTTTATTATCAGTGAGGAAATTGATTTATTCTTTTATTACGAAGGCATGGAGTTGTCTGATGTGAACTTAAAGGAACAAAACTGAGCCTTTCGATCTCAGTTCAGATTTGAAGCTGAGCAGGAAAGGATCAGCTTCGGATTACACTAAAGAGGTATATTTTTTTACAAAATATACCGCCTTCATTTGCAGGTCACATTGGACATTTGACTGGACCCACTTTTTAAATGGATGTTCTACGCTTAGAACAATTCGTAAATGCAACACCTACCAACTAAATTCAACTCCAGCAAATTTATTTTCCTTAACATCTAAATTCATTTTCAGCTTCAATCCCATTTTCAACTCCAGTATGTTTACAAGCTCTATTTTGTTTTAATTTTTGATACATGAACAAACCGTTGTTTAAAAGGTTCACTAAGATTAATATATAGTTTAAAGCCTTTTTTTAAGTTGCATCCAAAATGTAAATAAATATTGTTTTCATCTACAAAATTAGGCAATGATGAGACATGCACGTAGCCGCTACTGAATTTGAAAATTCGATGGCTAATACCTTCTGTTCTAACATATTTGTGAAACTTTGAATCCATTTTAAGTTGTAGTACTTGATTGTTCACTATATTATTCCCTACTGAAACTAACAAACATTAAAAATTAAATTTCTTATTTACCATTTTGGAGACCCATTTTAAGATAGTCTAAATCAGTATTCTTAGTTTTTTTTCTACATGTATTACCTTCCCGTGGTTTTATTGCTTTTGAAATCCCCAAATTGATTATATTTCTACTCATTTTTGGTGTATTCGCAACTAATGACTCTTTACCATATGGTATTGTTGGATAGTTTTATAATGATCAACATGCTGAGTTGCTGACTATATATATCTACGAGGTTGATATGGAAATTACAAGAAAAATAGGCATATATAGTTTGCTCAAAAATCACTCATCAACATACATACCGTAAATATATTTATTTTCCCAAAAGCTGCCATGAGTTCCCTTCCATTTTTTTAATAGCTATTTTGTTTGTTTTTCTTCTTTAAAGTAGTAAATTAAAACTATGTTGGAGAATATTATTGTGAACGAGGAATGAAAATATTGTATAAGAAGAACTGCCATTACTTTACTTGAGACTGAGTTTTGAAAACCATAGTGTAATCAATCACTATTGAATATTTATTAGATATTTCTATGAAGCACATGTTAAAAGTAATAGGTTAACTTCAAGCATGATGTTGCTAAATACCATTTTGTTGTAAAGACTGAATGGTAAGATTGTCAGAATATGCATGCTCAGGAAATGGATTGAAATACCAAAACCTGTCTTCTAAGTTCAAGGTGATGGGTATTTTATCTTAGAGTCGGGGGAGTGGATTTGCATTGTTAGCGAGTTAGGTAGGATATAGACACATAGTTTATGTCTTGGGCTACAAATTCTAGCTCTAAGAAGTTAATTTTTTAAGAGATATGCATCTGCATACATGCATGCATAAATATATTAGTATTTAAAATAGAGTATATCGGATTGTATATAGCTTCTCTTGATCTCTAGATCTTTTAATATTCTCTTCACAATAGAATTTTATAATAAATGGTGTGATATATGTTTGATGCATATCATGAAACAAGAGGATGCATGTTTTGGCAAGAATCTTTTACCTATTGGACAAGCTGTTTTGATATTCACTTAAGTATTTGTGTATAGCATCACTGTACAGTACACGATCAAAAATTTGTTACTGAAAAGCGCTTATACATAGTTTAACAGCCATCATTTCTACCACTTTCACGAATGTTATGGTATATCTTCATTCTCTTCACTTTATAAATTTTGCTCCTTGTGTTCATTTACTCACAAGGGAGATATGGCCGAGCATTTCTCTACTCTCATGCAATGAACATAGTTGCGGAGCCAAAGGAGGATAGACAACTCATGACTGGGCTTCACACTGTCGCTGACAAATCATGTTGTGAACGCAAGGTGTTAGCAAGCCTGGCCCATAGCGTAGTCTATGAGACAAATGCCTTGGGCAATAAATGGAGGAGGGGCAACAGAAAAAACAACATTTATTATATTTCTCGCATAGGCAAACACAGTGCACTTCCATCATCCCAAACCATAGACATGTGCAGCCTATCTTTCCTAGCCCTCAGCTTGCTCTCCACCACATAGTTGTCTTCTCCACTGTTGTTGCCTCAAACTTATGATGAAAAGATAGTTAGATCCCTAAATCAGAACCTACTGACAAATGTGAGCAATTTATTTTCTTTTATAACCGATTAGTAGATTTTCCATTCTATCTTTAGTATACTTTCTATTCCATCGTTATTAGATTAAGTAGTTCATTGATTTTGGGTTAAAATGTTTGATTATGCTTAAATACTTGACTATGTAGTTATGCCCCCTAGAAAATTTAATTTGTTGAACGCTAATTCATTGTAATTCACAAAATTTTCAATTTATTGAACGTTTGATGCTTGACTATATTCTTATTAAATGTTAGTATTATTATATCAATTAACCAATAGTGTGTTACATCACAAATTGACACAGGAATTGAAAACAAAATTCTAAATATCAAAATAAGGGGAAAATTTGGGAAAAGTAAAATTATTAGTTGTTCCATTCCAAATTTATTTGAGGAAAGAAGTAAAATAACTCCATACTTTAAGTTTAAGTCAAATTAAAAAAAGAACTAGTTTCCATTATGAAACTGGTATTAACCTGAAAATTGGATTGTAAACACAGATTGATGAACCCGACTCAATTGCTAGGGCCAGCAGTAGCAACAGGAAACTACAAGAAGATACACGATATATCTTATGGTGTCAACTGATGAGGCTATGTCCAGGCTGCAACCTACACATTTGTGAATTTAGTGATGTTACACCACATCTGGTCAATTATTTATGATTTGTTATTCTTGAATATGTCAGTTCGGTTACATATTTCCTTTAGTTGTGAAATTCTTCAAGGGGTGTACAACATAACAGCCCATAAACTGAAATGTCGCGTAATGTCTTTTAAGCATTAAATATGAATTGGTGATTGAGAGTCATATTAAGATATTATAACTAAAATAAGAGTGGGAATTATTAAAAAAACTAAATTAGTACTTGAAAAAGATACTTTAGATTCCATATTTATAACTTGGTGAATTGTGTATTATTTAATATAACTATAATTTTAGCTGAGTATGACATTAGTTTGTTGAAATGCTTAAATAAGTATGCTATTACCAAACCTGTCTTGCATAACTCTAAAAATTGCAATTTTTGGGGGTTAAATTTGGGATGATGTGATACGTCGTCCCTTGCGTCATTCCACGGGCAGCTTTTGTTCATCTGCACCGTCCCTTGTACCTTGGTTGTGCACAGATCCTTTAAACCTGAGTATTGCACTTGTTGAACCCATAAGCCCATCCTTTCCTAGTTGCCCTTCCCTAAATATGTTGTGATGTAGTTTATGTGAATCATCATATAAAGTAGTACGTAAAGATAATAACAACAAAGCTGCTACAGAAATAGTTTGTAAGGTTAAACTATTCTCAAGCCATTTGAAATAACCAAGTATTAATTAAGTTAAATTCTGGAACTTAGAATTTATCGGTATAGTGGTTACTTTTGACCACTAAGTTGCATATCATATTTTGAGAATTTCACGTCCAATATAGCAGTGTTTTCTAAGAGAGTAGAGCCACCATGCACATTACAAGACTTTTTACATGATTTTACTATTTTTTATTGTTTTATATATAATACCAGATGTTCGTTCATGTTGTAATGTATATTTTAGAAGCATCCATGTAAAAATTCACATTTGAATCTACGAGTAAATTTGGATAAGTATTCATTTTAAAACCAAAAATCTTTATGAACTGTTAGGTGTTCATCTAGGTCATCGAGTGGTATTGTTTCTAGTAAATTAAATTGTTGATAATCTTTGATGTTGCCCCTGTTCCTCACTATCATTTTGCTGAAAATTTGATTCTGTGAAATTTAGTTTTTGTCTTTGTTTTGTTTTTTTTGATTTACCTGAGATGCACACTTGCAATTTGATTAAGGGGCACTTGTATATTCTGCCTCATCTTGTTTTCACATGTGCATTTGGTTTTGTCTGATATGCATTTATGCATTTTAACCTTGTTACAGTTGTTTAAAGTTTTAATTTAAACCACTTCATAGTAAATTGAATACTTCCACGCATGTAGAAAACTATTTGTAACATGATTAATTGGCTTAAAATGAATTAAGACAGCTAACAGTTGACGTTTGGGATTACATGTAAACTTTCAACATTGTTATCCAATAAAATTCAGTTGTTAATGACCTGAAATATTTTAAAAATGACAAATTTTGCAATTCTATTATGTTGGCCTACACTTTTACTATGCTCATCAATACAAGTTAACAAAAATTGGACAGTATCAAAGATAGGCATCTATGTAAACTTATGCATTTTGGCTATGATAAACGATTATTTGCATTGATTGGTGAATACGCTCTCTGTCAATTCTTTGTTTTCCAGTCAATTTTTTTGAAATTTGACCGTAATGGTTTAACCGAACTTTATTCTTTGAATTGGTATCATCAACAGAGAAATGATTAGAAAACGTAATGAGCCTTGATATTAAATGTAGATTTACGTGTGTACATGTACATGGATAGGTGGAAATCCTACCTGTTAGGCTGTTATTCATTTTGCTACAGGAGTTAACAGTGTCTGCAATAAAAAAAATTGATGGATATTATATTTTATAAAAATATAAACAGAGAGCAATGACCAGGTTTTAAAAATGCTCAACTTTATGAATTGATTAAATCCTGTGATTGCTATTTCCATTTCACGTCAGTTGAAGTATCATTTGGATTTAGGGAAGAAAAAACATGAGATTCTCCTTAAGCTTTGTTTGTTTTGTGTAATGACCCGGGTTTTTTGGAGACCTTGGTTATCCGATATACAACACATATCGAACATCCAAGGGTTGAAAATACCGGATGATTAATGAAAGAAATTAGAGGGTGAGGATAGATATGATAGAAACTTAGAATAGAAGAAGAAGAACACAACATCAGAGGAACACGAACCTCACAGTGGAACGAATAACATATAATAGATAACATATCCTTGAAATAAATCAGTATATGTATACAGTAACATTTATCAGAGTACAACACTTACAACACAGTGGAAATAACTATAGCTATATAATCATGAAGCCTCCTGCTCCAAGCTCTTCAAGTATCTGTAAATCCCGACTACTTGACTGCCCGTACAAAATTGGACACCCAAGAGTTTAAGGAAAACAAAACAAAATAAACTCCTGGTCAGTCACGGGACTGGTGTGAGTAAAACAATTTAAAACAGTTCAAGCAGGTAAATGATATCTCATAAGACCATGCCGTATAATGGAACGGGTTTTTCCCTTATGAGAATCCAAAATATCTTTATATCAAAACCCTTTTGATATTATAATAATGTCTATCAACCACAACAATAATAATCATCTAGCAGAAACGCTTTCATCTCACGTTCTACATATATAGTATACAAATCAAAACCACAAGCACGTATTGGGTAATGGATTTCCAACTATGACAAGGTATGGAACCACCTTTCGCTAGTGTACCTCTAGAAAGGAATACGCTGGGTTCAACAAGAACATTTTGCAACCCGGCCACACATGACCGACCACTCATTTCGCTTGAGTGTATCGAATGTATATCACCAACGGTTGGGATCAACAACCGTTTCCTGAATGGGACAGCATCAACAATAGATTTTTAGAAGTAAATGAAACTCTAGATCAGGTGATTATACACCCTAATAGGTGCGACCTACATAGCCATGCTGCCTGCCCGATTTCTGTCATTTACCGGTTGTGAGGCTAGAAGCTACACTTTTCTTTTACATACCACATCTTCATTCACTTTGAATGTTACATCGTCATGCCCTTTAAATCACAAATTGATTTATCCAAAAATAACACGGGTATACAGCTAAGAGAAACGAATTCCTCCGCCACCTACATGAATACGTTTGAAGAGATCAACTTACGCGATCTATTGGACATACTCTGTCAGACATTCTTCCATACAGGTCATCCTGGGACTGGACAAACCGAATGCACTATTCAGTACATCCATCTTAGGCAATCTTTACCTGAGATTTATACAACAACCCTTGCACTTTACTCCGTCTTCAATTATCCTTGGCATATATGATTCGCAACGCTTATGCCAATACAGAGTGGTTCTTTGGATAATAATCCAACCGGTCTCTCCATATTAACAACATTAAAATGGTCAAAACTTCGATAGTCTGTGAGTTAACTATCAAAGAAAAACAAGTGTGCAAACAACGATATTATTTCCAGATGGAAATTTTATCGATCAATCATCAACCATATATATATATATGTTTCCTCATTTTCTATGTTTGTAAAATATACGTTATTAACACTGGAAAACATTTCCATGGCTTAATTACATATCACTATTCTTCCACATCTATCAGACCCTAACTATAAGCTAACAAGAGAACAACTTCCTAAGTATAAATCCCGAAGGCCGAAACCAACATCAGATCGATACTCAGGAAACCATTCAACTTATTAATCTCTAGTCAGTTTCTGATTTTTGTTTAACTCCATATCTTTAACTCTATTTGATTAACTCTGTTTAAATAACTCTAGTTCGTTTTTAACTCTAATCGATTAACTCTATGTGATTAACTCTAACTGATTAATTCCTATCAATTTACTCCTTTCAAATAAACTATATTCGATTTATTCTTTCTGATTAACTCAAATTAATTAACTCTAATTAATTAACCCTATTTCCTTTTATAATATCGTATTTATTTTCTAAATAAATATTTCCTTTATAATTCTATTTATTTTCTAAATAAATATTTCCTTTATAATTCTACTTATTTTCTAAATAAATATTTCCTTTATAATTCTATTTATTTTCAAAATAAATAAATCCTTTATAATTCTATTTCTTTTCTAAATAAATATTTCCTTTATAATTCTATTTATTTTCTAAATAAATAAATCCTTTATAATTCTATTTATCTTCTAAATAAATATTTCCTTTATAATCTAATTAAATAAATCCTTTTACTTTTATTTATATAAAATCCATCGATTTTATATAAATAAATTATTTTCAAAATATACTTTGAAAATCTCCTTTTAACTTTTTTTGTATCTCTTATGGTATTTAAATTACCAAACAACAATAATAAATATTGTCCAAACACATATAATCAACGATAGGTTATATATCACATCGTATACCACAATATATAAATAACAGTAAAATAAATGTTGAGAAATCCAGTTGGATTCCTCCAACCTGTTTACCTGCATCACAGATGTTAGACAATATAATTCACATCGATAATATTTCGCTAAGAATTATTCAGCTAAACAGAATCGATATTAGATTGACGATTTATATATAAACATCGTTATCTAATATTTTCAACTAACACATAAGAAATTCAACCAAACAGTCAACACACAACAGATCAACTAGATAATTAACAGTTCTAAGAATACGTTGTAAAAATAGAACTGTTCAGAGTTGGTGAGTTTTACTCACCTTTGACGGTTTATCGTTGAATAACGATAACCGGTTCTTGATTCAGATCTGACGTTAAATTCCGTCATAAATTCAGACGAGCTCCAAAACGTTTCCAACTGGTTCCATGTTGTAGCCCTCGTCCATACGATCCTGTCGGATCTGGTTTCATTAAATTTCGATCGCGTATGAACAAGTTATAGGATTTATAATTTAACACATTACTTAAAATAAAATTAAACATGTTAATTAAGGGTATTGGGCCTTACTATCCTTCTCAGCCCAAATAAATCTTCAAAATGTCGTGACCCGCATATCAGAAACCAGACCTATTTTCATTCCTTCTTCCACAATGATACTCCTGTAACCACAAACTTCCTCCGCCATTTTCGATCGTTCCCAAGCCTCGTTCTCAGTTCGTCCTTCATGAAACTCCGCACACTCTTCACCTTTGATCTCCTCTTCGGCATCTCCATCCTCCCATCACCCCCAACATCAACTCGAAATCCTTCTCTTTTTGGTTGTGTTCTCCGCCCAGGTCTCGCATTATTCTGAAACACATCCATGAACGACTCGAACAGCCTGCTTCCTCTCCCTCGCTTCAGATTACACTCGCTCCATTCCTCCTCAATGTGTGCTGACCCCAGATCTGCACACCACAGAGTCCACCCCGATGTTTATCTTCCACCAACCGCCTCGAGATCATACACAAAGATGCAGTTTCGACCTTAATTCCTGTCTGCAATATTCCTTCCATACATCGGTGCTTCTCACTGCTGTAACCGTGCGATATATATATATATTTAAAGCTCACGAGATTTTGGTTATTAAAGAAGAAAAACGAGGAGAGCAAAAGATTGAGATGCCAGCAAATAGAAAGTAAGAGGAGGAGCAAATTCCTGGCGGATGAGAAAGAGTTTGATCGAAGGAAGTAATTTAGGTTAGAGAATTTAGTTAAAGTGTATTTATAAGATTTTAAATTGAAGACGTGGTTTGTTTTGAAGCCATGAAATCTGAGAAGGGAATGTGTGGACAAGAACCCGTATACGTTGGTTTGTTTGTCCCTTTTTATTTTGCAAAATTTTGTACCTCGATGTACACAATTATGTTCACATACGAACCACTACCGACAAAACTAAAAGTACCATCGTGACGAGCAATGAACCAGTATCCCAAAAATATAATAATACTGGTAGTTTAACTCATATTGCGAAACCCCAAAATATTGTTACAGGGTGCAAATTACTCCAAATAAAAAGTTGCATATTTAATTAATTAAAAATTACAATAAAATTCTAAAAATTAAATTATCACTACGTCTCAAAAGAATCTTGTCTAAATTCGAAACCGGTATCTAGTTATATCGAATAAACCATTACGGTCGATAAGCGATTCTATGGCGACTATTTTAAAATTTGATTTGGACATAAATCAAAATCTATACGACGAAATCTCGAATTTTCTCTTTCACTAGAAAAATATACTCCACTAGCTCCATACATTTCTTGTTTCATAGAAATCCGATTTAAAACGGACCCTATATATTCAGTTGAAGTTCAAATCGCCAAATAGCGAACTGTCGTGCCATTTCAAGCTCTATTTTAATTATATTATAATTCTACGTTCAAACTGACGTCGATTGAATATATTCGTCAATATAATTCAACTCTAAGCTGAATTAAATCTTAGGAATGACCCAGTTCACAGAATATTGTGATTTCCAATATTTTTGATTATTTCTGAATTAAATATATTATTCTATTATTTAAATTAATTAAATATTCACTTTATTTAATTAAACGACGATTTAATTCCCTAAACCCTTATTTAAATAATTAAATTGCTTAATTATTCGATAGCTAAAGTGCAGGTCATTACATTTTGTTTTGTTTTATTTTACCCAAATGGCTCGCCGCTTGAATTATTCAAGGTCAGATCACATGTGTTTGTCTGACATTGATTCATGGAATGGTAAATGATGGGACACCACACTTTCTATCAGATCTTAGATTCCAAAAAATGGTAATTAATGGACCAAGTTATAGTGTATTTCATCTTAGTATACTTTAAGTGAGCCTGTTAAGCCATGTGTACACATGCTTGCTCGTGAAGTAACATATGGACACTTGATAAGCAAAGTACTTATCTGGTATATGCATGCATCCACTATAATGTACTAAGATTTGATCTTATTAGTTGCTTGTGGTCTTCTATGACAGTAGACAATACGGGTTTAGTAGGATATAAATAAGATTAAGGGACCGATGCAATGAACACACAAATGAAATGTTAAGTAATTGATATTATTTTTATATTAATATAGTAGAAAATGAAACGCGTAAACAAATATGCACCTACCTAGTCTCACAGATGCCAAAGGTTTATGGTTATACTGAATGTGGCATGGACACATTCATGCACCTGTATATATAATTATAAACGCAAATGTAAAACAGTAACCAAGAGTAGAGAATGATATGAGATGCATTTTCCTATTTTTTGGATTATAATGCTATAAACACAGAGTTTTGTGTCCTATATTTTGTCTGAGGTATTTTTCTTGTAGTGCTTGGCTGCCAGTTGCGAGGCAAGCAAGGAAATTTGTTTAAAATCTGGAAACTTTCATAAGCTGGATAAAGATAAAACTTTTGAAATTGGAAATGTATGCTTAAAACTCTTTAACGTCTAATTTATGAAACTAGGTCTGTAGATATGGAATTAGCCAATGTCCATTCAAAATTTAGATGTAAGCAAATGCATTTAGTATCTCAAACAAATATAAGACTCCCCATATTTGATGATTCACACATGATTGTTTGCAAACATAGTCGCTGCGACTTAGTTTTTGCGAACTGAGTTGTAGCCACTTAGTTCGCATACTGAGTTGCAGCGACTCAGTTCGCACACTAAGTCGCAGATTCATGACTCAGTTTTGTTTTTGCAAACTAAGGCAACTCGGTTTGCAAACTGAGTCGAGCCTCAGTTTTTACAGTGCAAACTAAGTCGGTGACTTAGTTTTGTTGTTTATAAATACACTTGTTATTTTTCCATTTTGCAATTTGTTATTTCTGTAAAAATGAGTGTATTTATATTTTGTAGGCACTGGTGGAGGAGGAGAACAAAAAGAATTTGGAATGTAATGGCAACGAGAAAGAAAATATGTGCAACCTTGACAATGATCCTATCTCCAAAGTTTTTGATTGTGATAAAAAGAAAAATGACAGTCAAGCAATTAGCTCCACTTTTTCCGTAAAGTAAGCAAAGATGATACAAGCTTCAAAAGCAATTACCCTTAAGAATAAAAAAGAAATTTTTTGTCAATGGTGTATGGAATTACAAAATCAAGTTGTAGGTCAAGTGGCGAATCAAGCGTCAATCCCAATCAACAATGCTCTTAAATCATTTGCTTCATCCTTTTTACTATGATCTTAGGATTGCAACATAACGTCAATGGCGGTGTTGTGGCGACTTTGTGATATGGTACACGTTTCTCCTTCGCAGTATCTAAAATTCTATGTATCTTTAGTAAAGCTTTGTATTGCTTTTTATAATTTGAACATGATATTATGGTATTTTGAAATTGGAAGCATGTAACATATATTTGAGCATTATGGGAATGTGACATTGGTGAATTTGAAATATGGAGTGTACTAAATCTTATATTGAATTGATATGTTAAATTATATATGTGACTGGAAATCATAAAGACATGTTATACTCATTCATAAGTGTTACCAATTTATGTATGCCAACATTTATAAGTGTTAGCAATGAATATGTTTGTAACATTTATAAATGTTACTATATTTTATGGTTCCAGCATTTATAAGTGTTACTATATTTTATGGTTCCAACATTTATAAATGTTAGCAATGAATATATTTGTAACACTTATATGTGTTACAATATCTTATAGTTCCAAAATTTATAAGTTTTAGAAATTATTCTGTTCGTAACACTTATAAGTGTTACAAATTTGGCTAACCAATTCCCCATAGGTAGGGATGGTAATGGGGAGGGTCTTGGGTCCAAACTCACTTGACCCACCCCTGTTTTGACCATTTAGACCCGCCCCATAGGGTCTTCGAGGCGGGTAGACCCGCAACCCGCTATTTGAGGTCCGGGTCTAGGGTCGGGTCTGGGGTATGGCTAACCCGCCGCAACCCGGCCCGCATGATTGAAACATCATTAAAAAACTTTATAAGTATAATGATTACTTGTTAATCTTATTAGGTGTACATAGTTTTTTGAAAGCATTCTTAGGTGTACATAGTTATAACTTGAATAATATATTCTTTTAATCAACAACTTTAAATTTTTCATAGTTTTAAGTAGCGTCAATGATAATCATAAATAACAAATGCATACATATTGAATTATTATCTTACAACTCATTTTATTATATTCTCTTATTATTATAAACACATTACAATATGTATATAATTTATCACTAGTGATAAAAAAACATAAGTATATAAATTTGTGTACATTATTGTAACGACTCGCATTCTACGCATCGAAGGATCATAGAATATTTATATCTTTCACATACGAAGTCGTATGGTCATGTAACTTTGGGAGATGACTACTGGGGTCATTTCCCATGTTCATGATTTTTGCCGATTTTTAAATGACCATTTTTCCCCTAACTAATTTTTTTTTGGCCATAAATTTTGATTGGAAATGAGTTCTGACCTAAAACTACTTCTATTAGATCCGAATGATGGTTTACCATTCTGTAGAGTGGTCATATGTGAAAAACAGACTTACCATTTGGGAGATATGGCTGAAATAAGGTTTGGAAGATGAAAAACTGCTTAACCGGACCAAATGAGGTGATTAGTGAATGGGCCCATAACCCATTTCGGGATTAGGGTTATGGGGAGACTGAAATGAGCTAAGTTTTCATTTCAGTTTTCTAGCTGCCATTTACCTCCTAGGAACCCTAACAATGGCCTCCAACATCTAGAATCATCTCTAATCACTTTCTAATCAAGTATTAGTCTAATCTACGTCAAATCAGAGGGAAATAGCACCAAAGCAAGGTTGGAGCAGCTGTTAGACATCAGTATTCACCCAAATCAGCGGAGTTTCAGTTATGGAAGTATTAATTTTTTGCTAAGGTGAGTGATTTGCGTAGTTCCTCACTAATTATAGTTAATTAAGGTTAATTAGTGTTAATTAGCGAATTTAAACATGATTAAATTCTGAAAAAATATTTATAAATTTCGAAATATTGTTTTAAGCCTCTGTTAGAAAATTTGGTTGATTTGGTTAAGCTTTGTTAATCATATCATTAGTTATGCTTAAACATGATTAAGGGAAAATGTGGTATTTTAGCTACGTTTGATCCATTTTAATACATCATATTGTTGTTTTGGTGTTTATGGTTGATTCTATATGTTGCTATGATGGTATGCTTTGTGATTGATAAGAAAAGTTAAAATGGTCGAAAACGCCGTCGTATAGCGTAAAACAGTCGCTGGAAGGGTTGCAGGATGTAGTGCAGGGTTTCGGATCAGATTGGGTTAGGGGGCTCAGATCGGATAAGAGAACTGGGCAAGAGGATCCGATTCGGATCGGGACTTTGCACTAAAGGAGGCTTGACAAGAAGGAAGGTCATTTGCAAAGAGTTGGAGTTGGGTTGGGAATCAGATCAGAGCTGAGTAGAGGATCGGATCGGAAGCAAGGGCGTGGATATCGGATCGGGCTAGAGCAAGGGAGTGGGATCGGAATCAGAGGACCAAGCTTGGAGTTGTAGTGGGAGTGAAGAACCGAACCGGATCGGGACCCATGAGCACCGAACCGAACCAACCTGAAATGGAACACCGAAACGAACGGAAAGCCTAGGAGCGATGCATTCGAATCGAACTGACTCAAGCAAGCCAAACCAAACTGGATTGGAGCTGCGATTACGCGATGACTCTTCTGAAGACCAACTCCAATTCAACCAAAAAACCGAGATGCAAAGGAGGTCCAAATAGGAAGTTTGCACTTAGGATCCAGTTGGAAACCAACTAGTTGACTCCATGATTAGACTTTGCTGCGGGACGTGTGCAAAGGGGTTATCGACGTCCATAGCTTTGATTCACCACCGAGGCAGATGTTAGGCTACGTATCAGTGTAGTGAAGTTGCCATAACTTCATGGGGCAGTGTAACGACCCAACTTTCGAACACCTTGGAAGTTGTATCATTATATAAGAATAAAAGATAGATAGAAGATAAACTACATAAAACATCAGAATCTCATAGTGGGACTTGATTATAACATAACAACCCAAAATATTACATATCATAAGTCAAATACATTAGAGTACTTCATACATAGGGATACATGTCATCATGATTACATAATTATCATTCATGATACCAACTTCCAGAATAATAGTACATAACACCATAAGTGAACCAACATTCGAATAATTATACATAACATAAGATAGACAAGCCAACATTTTAGATCCTTCCCTCCTGCTACTCCAAAGTTACGTTAAGACATGGATCACTTGTTTATTCATAACAAGTGTTATGAATACCCAAGAGTTTAAGGAAAACACACAAAAAAATCTGGGTCTGTGATAACCCGTAACTTCCCCGGTTAGGAAAGAGCGGATTACTTTGAGGACAAGCCACATCGGAATGCAGACAGAAGAACATTTCATTGTCAATTACAACAATTTCATCAGAATACAAGAATATACAGAGTATAAACAAATAAAATACATTCGATAAATATCAGAGATTACAATAAATTACTGCAGCGGAAAAATAATACAATACACAACTGAAAGAGATATACGAATACAGAGCTTTCCGGATATCATTCCAGCTGTAAACCAGGTTCCTGTGAATATAAATCTGCAAAACCAAAACTACTAGCTGCCCGTGCGGAAAATAAGGGCATCCGGAGTTTAGGTTAAAACAATAAACTCCAGGTCAGTCATGTGACTGGTGTGAGAACTAAAACAGTTACTTAAAACTTTACTTTAAATCAGATATATCAAGGGACCATGCCGTATAACACGTAACGGGTTTCCTCCCAAGAATACCAGTGCGTATAACAAAACAATGCAATGCTTTTTGGAAAAATGAGACCCAGGTCCCATCACACAATGCAACGCAAACCGGAGGATAGGGTTTTCCCTTATAATAGCCAAACATGCTTGGTACGTTAAAAACAAATCATTTGATACTATTATAAGTGTATAGTGTCAAAACAATTTCAATCATAAATATCATTCATAGAAGGCATGGGTACCATATATCATGTCGCCATACTAGGCTCTACAATCAAAACCGCAAAGTCATGTATTGGAAGTTGGATTTCCATCTGTGAATCGAGGCAAAAGATAGTCCTCTACCGATTCGAGACTGTCTAGCCCGAGCCTCAGGACCCAGACACAGGTGAGCCCTTGGATCGTCAGGGTCGGTCCACCGATGTGGACTAAAATGCCTGAACATTGTGTTTCCCCTCCCTTTGGGGGCATAAATGAGCCAACAAATGACTCCATCGGCTCCACATAGTCACCGATATATCCGAGGCACCTCGCAACAGCAACAACCACATAAGTCAAACTCGTCAGGGCGTGTAAAACCACTGATGCCACTTCTAGCTAGAAGGAAACGCATGCCCTCCCTGATGTCCTCTCCCGTTTCTGGTTCATAACCGGGGTGTGAGGCTCGCGAATCAACGCTACACAAAGCTATGCCACACAGGCGGTGCTTTGATCATCAACCACAAGATTTTGCTTTTCAACAGAAGCCTTGATCAATTGCCACTTAGGCATGCCACACAGGCAATTCACTCCATGCGTTTGATATCCATCAATATATAACCTCTGAGCTCATACGTCTCAAAGAAGGGTGCTAAGCAAGAGAATAAATTCTCCACCGCCAAACAGATATACATTTAACAGAAATCAATCACACAGAATAAAATCCAATGTCAGATACATAGTCCATTTATAAGTCCGTTCTGGGTCTGAACGAAAGCGGAGGCACCTTGTACCTCGCATATCCATCGATCTCCAAGTACGTCTGGACGACCACTAACTGATTCCCTCCTATTGGGTGTACGGCCCAATCAAGATCATCAGTAATCACCCAAACGACGTGAAGACCTCCGGTCTTCGACCACCGTCTTCCTTTTCGACACCATGTCGAATCAGTTATTCAGAATGGGATAAACCCGGTCTTTCTGAATAACTCGCGTATATAATAAAAAAGTGTTACACAAACACAACATACGACTCATTCCAATTCATCAGTCACTAACCGTAAATTAGCTAGAGAATAATTCCCCAAACATTAACCCCTAAGGCCGAAACCAACATCAGATCAATACCCAGGAAACCATTCTTCTTAGCTAACCTACAGTTAGTTTCTAAAATTCACATTCTTAGGGAAAGGTTTCCATTAATTTTATCAAAGATAAATTCTTTAAATTTATTCTTTAATCTTCTTTGAATATCAATTCAAACTAGTCCGGATTAGCGAACCACACCGAAGTAATCATTTATTTTATTTCCCAATCCCAACCTATTCATCCCATGTAGTAAAACTGGTCATACTTCATATCTAACACCAAGGTGTTATCGGTAAATTCAATTACCATTTCACGTTCAAATCTAGTTAAAGATTTAACTACCGCCTGGAGCAAAACTGGTGATACTCCATTCCCGATCATTTCAATCTAATTAAAGATTCACTAAAACTCCACTTATTTTTAATCTTCCCAATAATCACTATCAATGATTATTTAACTTAGGAAAACACATCCTGTCCTTAACTGGGTTGAAGAACCAATGTCATTTAAAACGTAGTTCACTATAAACCCAAAATCGCATTACATTAGTTATCGGGTTAAAGAACAAGTGTTATTTAAAACACCATTCACGATAAACCCAAAAATCAATTCCAATTAAATACCACTTAATTGGTACACTTAATTAAATCTAAATAAAAAGATTTAATCTTTTTCTCAACTGGGTTTAAGAATAGTGTTAATGAAGACACCATTCACGGCATAACCAAATCACGTTTGATATTAAATACGAGGCTCTGAATAGAAAATATATTGGCTTATATTCAGTATCAAATTCTACGACCAACAAATATCGTATTGGAAATAACGATATAAATATATCTTTCAAATTCCCATAACAATATCTGTATCATCATGAAATCCAACATCGAAATATTCCAAAGACAATTTCGATTCAAATCCATTCCAATTCAATTATTGGAAATTCTGGTTATTTTCAAAACCATTTCAAATCCACTTTATTTATTTTAAAAATAAATAGAATTATAATTCTAGTTCAAAACTAGTTCATTTTGATAAAAATCTATTTTTATCTTTTCAAATATGGAGTTTTTCATCCCAATTCTTCACAAATCATCTCTTATGATTTTACACAAATTATTACTATTTTTAATAATTTTATTAAGGCCCGTACAGTCGATTTCCATCAACGGCTATCGAACTGCACTTACAGCGACCTTTTCCAAATTTGATTTGGACATATTTCCAAATCCAACCGTTAGATTTCTAATTTCTGACATTCGTTAGAAAGCTCTTTTCGATACGAACCCAATGGTTCCGGTTTAGGAGAATCCGACGGTCGGATCTCCCACAACGTCAATTCAAAGTCAATGGTCGAAATTTGCGAACTGCCGCAGCGCGGCGCGTTCAATTCAAGCCATTATATATATAATATATATAATATATATATATTTCATCGATTTCAATTCAAAATGTATTTTATAAATCGTTTTAAATTCGTTTTCAAAACGATTTCAACTTCCTATTCAATTTCTAATCAAAATTGAATATTCCAAATCATCGATATATATATATATATAAATGATAATATTTTGAAAACGTTATATTTTGTTATCACTTCCTTTTCTATATTCATTATAAAAACGAATATAATCGATATAAATATCGTTCGCGTCAAAATGGTGCATATCTAACCAACACGGCTTTATATATTTCAATAACTTCGTTATTCTATTCAACAAAGGAATATTTTCTTCAACACATGAATTTATATTTTCTATTCAACACATGAATATATTTTCTAAATTGGAATGAGGGCCAATCAATTACCATATAATGTTAATTATATGGATTTTCTACAACACATGTGTATAATAGCAACGATAAATAATCAACCATCATCCAGAGTGCACCACACAACTGCATAAGCATTAAATATAAATAATTAACGCTTACACAGTCTGTCCTCCCTTCGATTGACATACAAGTAAACAATCGGGATTAGTGTACGTCCAATATCATCCCAATACCCGTGTGGGGTTTCAAATCAACAAACACATATTTTATTTGTGCGGTTGGGCGATGTGTAAAATTTATCATCCCAATAAATATCAGTCAAAATAGTGTATATAAACAAATCTCCGATTTGTTTATTACTATTTATTTTATATACACGTTAAAAATCATATTTTTAACTACAAAATATTTTCCACTATAAAATATTTTATTTCATTCCACATCACACAATCAAATTTCACAACACAGCAACCAAACAAACAAGTCATCCATGACCTGTGGACGACGGGTGTCGGGTGCTACTAAGCACCGTCTGCATCCTAGCATATACTTCAAACTAGAAATAAATTAAAGGTGAGGAGTTCTCACATTTGGGTTCCACTCCTCCGTTCTTTCTGAAATTCTGATCGATTGAATTTGTTTGCAATGCCAACGCAGTCTTCTCTATGCTGTTCATATTAAAAAACACATTTTTATTTCCATGCTATAAAAATCACATTTTTACCACGTTTCTTTCCATATAAAAATTATATTTTTAAATCTCTACTTCTTATATATAAAAAATCGAATTTTTATCTTCATAAAAATGTTTCAAATATACGATAAAAATCTTGTTGTTACCAATTCACTTTCATTATAAAAATTATATTTTTAGCCTTCTATTCATATGATAAAAATCATATTTTTATACCGTTACTTCGTATGTAAAGATTATATTTTTATATTGCCACTTGTATATAAAAGACCATATTTTTATAATAATACTAGAAGGATAAAGATCGCATTTTTAACTTGCTATTCACATATTAAAATTTATATTTTTATTTCACTAGTTTCATAATAAAAATCACAGCTTTTTATGTTTTAAAAATCTCCTCATTTCATTAACAAAAATCATAACTTTTCTAATCAAAGATCTACGCTTTATAATGCCTCTCATATGATAAAAATCCAATTTTTATCGCATTTATATTAAGGAAAAATCCTAGCTTTTCTATTGCAAAAATCCAAAATTTTCTACTATAAGAAATCTAAATTTTCTATTATAAAAATCATCTTTGCTATCATAAAAAGAATAGTCTTTTCTATTCTCATTAAAATTTAAACTTTCTATTGAATCTATGCTTTTAATTACCATATAAACTAACTAATTACTTGAAAGAAAATAAAATAATTAAGAAAACTCACATTTTTTTTAAGCTAAGGAGGGGTGTTTGGAGAGGCTGAGGCGCGCAGGGGGGGTCGGATCCATGGCAGTGGTGGTTTTGGCATTGGGGCTTGCGGTTCTATTTTGGGGGAAAAGGAGAGAGGAACGACGGAAGGGGAGAAGGAGGGTCAGAGGGTGGAGAGAGAAGGCGAAGGGGCTTGGGAAGGAGGGCGCGCCACCTGGGGGTCCGCGATGGGGTGGCAGTAGCGGTTCCCTTGTCGCTCCTTCCCTTTTTTTTTGACTTTGAAAATCAACGGGGGGGCCTGAGAGTATAGAAAGAGAGAGGAGAGAGGTTTTTATTTATTTAATTATTTATTTCAAAAAGGTATTTTTATTCTGACTTCGAAACGAGACCCACAACCTATCGTTCATAGCTAATCACCCCTATTGCGAACACAATGGGATATGTATCGTAAGCTGATTCGATCGTTTCGATCAGTTTTCGTCAAAATCAAAATATAACTCTATATATTCAATTTGAACGCGCATTTTATTTTACCGGGGCCACATACTAACTAGAAAAATTCCCAAAAAATATTTTTTAGCTTCGTATTGACGATACGATCCTAACAAAACTGATTTCATCAAATTTTGAGACCGTTTGAAAAATGGCCATTTTCCAGTCGATTAAAATCAACTTAAATTGGTCAAACGCGTTTTCCTTTGCCACGCTCACATATTGACTCGAAAAATTATGAATTTTGGAACCTAGCAATAACTTGATATCACGGATCCAACAAAAGTGGTTTCGTCGAAAACTGAGGTCGTTTGCAAAATTTCCATTTTTAAGGGCCAGAACTCCATAGCGACTATTCTGAATTTTCAACTGGACATAACTTTTTATCCCCGCTATGAAATTTCGATTTTTCGGATTCATTGGCAAGATATTCTCAAATAGATTCTACTATTTTTGGTTTCACTAAAACCCGGTTTATTTTGAATCCTGTACATTCATTTGAACTTTGAAATCGAATTTTCAAACTACCGCGCCATTTTCAATTCCTTTTATAATTATAAATAAATATTTATATTCTAACGATGATTCAATTAAATATATACGTTCGAATTCTATTCAAAATAAATTCCTCGTTGTTATTATTTAAAATAATTCATTTTAAATAATCAAAATTCATCAAAATTGCCAAAATCAAAATTTTAAATTGGCTCGGATTTCCGGGTTATTACAAGGTCAGTCATGGACTGGTATGAGTAAACGACTTATAAAATAGTTTCAATAAATCACATTGATTCATGAGTCCACGCCGTAAATACATGTAATAACCCGGAAATCTAAGCCAATTTAAAAAATTTATTTTTGCAATTTTAGTGAATTTTGAATATTTAAAATGAATTATTTTAAATAATAATGACCAGAAATTTATTTTGAATAGAATTAGAACGTATATATTTATTTGAATCGTCGTTTGAATATAAATATTTTTTATTTTACTTATAAAAGGAATTGAAAATGGCGCGGTAGTTTGAAATTTCGATTTCAAATTTCAAATGAATATATAGGATTCAAAATAAACCGGATTTTGGCGAAACCAAAAATATTTGAATATAATTGAGAATATCTTTCCAACGAATCCGAAAAATTGAAATTTCATAGTGGGAATCAAAAGTTACGTCCAGTTGAAAATTCAGAATAGTCGTTATGGAATTCTGGCCCTTAAAAATAGCCATTTTGTAAACAATCTCGGTTTTCGACGAAACCACTTTTGTTGGATCTGCGGTGTCAAGTTATTGCTAGGTTTCAAAATTCGTAATTTTTCGAATCAATATGTGAGCGTGGCAAAGTAAAACGTGTTTTGTCAATTTCAGTCAATTTGGATCGACCAGAAAATGGCCATTTTTCAAACGATCTTCAAATTTGACGAAATTATTTTTGTTAGGACCGTTTTGTCAATACAAAGCTAGAAAATATTTTTCGGGAATTTTTAGAGTCTGTATGTGACCCTGGAAAATTTAAATGTGCGTTCAAATTCAATATATAGATTTATATTTTGATTTTGACGGAAACTAATCGAAACGATCGAACCGGCTTACGAAACATATCCCATTGTGTTCGGAATGGGGGTATTTAGCTAGGGACGACAGTCGGTGGGTCTCATTTCGAAGACGAAAAAAAAGTTACTTTTTAAGAGAAATAAAATAAAAATTAAATAAAACTATATAATACCTCACCCCTCTCTCTCTCCTTCCCTCTCTCATTTCGGTCAACGATTCAGAAAAAAAAACGTCGTTGCTGTCTTCACCACCGTCCCCTCCTCTTCATCGTCACCATCGCACAAGCGCCGCCCCCCTAAACCGACCCCGTCGCCGCCACGGCCTCGTCAGCGCCACCCTCCCCCCCCCCCCAGTTCCGAACCCTAGCACCCCAAAATCGAACTCCCCTTCGTCGCGCCTTGACCCCCACCACCCCTATGGCCCACCGCCGCTTCCAGCGCACCGAAGCACCCCTCCCCCTTCTCCTGATTCGATTCAACAATGACTTGTTTATATATATATATTTTTTATGCTATCCTCTTTTTTTTTATTAGCCTTTATTATGTAAAGCCTTATATAAATAAAAAAATCATTTCAAAATATATACATAGGATTCCTCTAAGATAAAAAGATAGGATTTTTCTTAATAAAAAGTTTAGATTTTTATTGAAATAAAGTTAGGATTTTTAACGGTATAAAAAGTTGATTTTTATATATGAGAATGGAGAATAAAAATATGATTTTTATTCGTATAAGTAGCATTAAAAATAAGATCTTTAAAATATAAACAACAATATAAGGATGTGATTTTTTGTATAAGAAGTAATGAGATAAAAATGTGTTTTTTATCATATAAGTGGAGCAATAAAAATATGATTTCTATTGTTTAAACAGTGGTATAAAGATTGGATTTTTATTTGTATGGATCGATGAAAATATTTTTAAAGGTATAAAGATTTGATTTTTGAGACCAAAAAGATTTGATCTTTACAAATGAAGAAATATGATTTTTATATAATAGAGAAAATAAAAATATAATTTTTATATATATAGTGAGGTAAAAATATAATTTTTATCGTGGGAGTAGCGGTGTAAAGAAGTGATTTTTACATATGTAGTTGAGATATAAAATTACGATCTTTATATATAAAAATGTGATTTTTATATAGAGAATGGCGAGATAAAAATATGATCTTTATTATATGAACACCGTTATAAAAATGTGATTTTTATCCATATAGCGTAGTTATAAAAATGTGATTTTTATATACATAGCAACAATATAAAGATGCGATTTTTATATACGTAGTAGATATCGACGACGAAAGTGATAAAGGGCGAGCACGACGAAGATTTCCTACATATGAAGAGTCGCGGTGTTTGGTTTAGCAAATCGGTGAGAACTCCTCACCTTTAATTTATTTCTAGTTTGAATTATATACTAGGATGTAGATGGTGCTTAGCAGCACCCGACATCCGTCGTCCACAGACCATGGGCGGCATGTTTGTTTGATTGCTGTGTTGTGAAATTTGATTGTGTGATGTGGAATGAAATAAAATATTTTATAGTGGAAAATATTTTATAGTTAAAAATATGATTTTTAACGTGTATATAAAATAAATAGTAATAAACAAATCGAACGATTTGTTTATATACACTGATTTGACTGATATTGATTGGGACGATAAATTTTACATATCGCCCAACTACACAAATAAAATTTGTATTTGTTGATTTGAAACCCCACACAGGTAGGGATGATATTTGACGTACATTAATCCCGATTGTTTAGTTGTATGTCAATCAATGGGTTGACAGACTGTGTAAGCGTTAATTATTTATATTTAATGCTTATGCAGTTGTGTGGTGCACGCAGGATGATGGTTGATGATTTATCGTTGCTGTTATATACATGTGTTGTAGGGAATCCATATAATAAACATTATATGGTAATTGATTGGGCCTCATTCCAATTTGGAAAATAAGAAATATATAAATTCATGTGTTGAATAGAAAATATAAATTCATGTGTTGAATAGAAATAAATATTCATGTGTTGAATAGAAAATATAAATTCATGCGTAGAATAGAAAATAAAAATTCATGTGTTGAATAGAAATAAATAGTCATGTGTTGAATAGAAAATATAAATTCATGTGTGGAATAGAAATAAAAATTCATGTGTTGAATAAAAATATATATTCATGTGTTGAATAAAATATATATATTCATGTGTTGAAGAAAATATTCATTTGTTGAATAGAATAACGAAGTTATTGAAATATATAAAGCCGTGTTGGTTAGATATACGCCATTTTGATGCGAACGATATGTATATCGATTATATTCGTTTTTATAATGAATATAGAAAAGAAAGTGATTTCAAAATTTAACGTTTTGAAAATATTATCATTTGTATATCGATGATGTGAAATATTCAATTTTGATTTGAAATTGAATATTAAGTTGAAATCGTTTTGAAAACGAATTTTAAACGATCTATAAAATACGTTTTGAAAGGAAATAGACGATATATATATATATATATATATATATATATATATATATATATAATGGCCTGAATAGAACGCACCGCGCTGCAGCAGTTCGCGAATTTTGACTATTGACTTCGAATGGATATTGCGGGAGATCCGACCGTCGGATTCTCCTAAAACCGGAACCGTTGGGTTCGTATCGAAAAGAGCTTTCTAATGTATATTGGAAATTTGAAATCTAACGGTTGGATTTGGAAATATGTCCAAATCAAATTTGGAAAAGGTCGCTGTAAGTGCAGTTCGATGGCCGTTGATGGAAATCGACTGTACGGGCCTTGATAAAATTATTAAAAATATTAATAATTAGTGTAAAATCATAAGAAATGATTTGTGAAGAATTGGAAAAAAAACTCCATATTTGAAAAGATAGAAGTATATTTTTATCGAAATGAACTAGTTTTGAACTAGAATAATAATTTATTTATTTTTAAAATAAATATATTGGATTTGAAATGGTTTTGAAAATAACCAAGATTTCCAATAATTGAATTGGAATGGATTTGAATCGAAATCATCTTCAGAATAGTTTGATGTTGGATTTCGTGATTATACAGATGTTGTTATGGAAATTTGAAAGATATGTTTATATCGTTATTTCCAATACGATATTTGTTGGTTTCAGAATTTGATATTGAATATAAGCCAATATATTTTCTATTCAGAGCCTTGTGTCTAATATCAAATGGGATTTTGGGTTGTCGTGAACGGTATCTTTAATAATACTGTTCTTAAACCCAAATGGAGTTAAGAAAATTAAGAACTAACTGGGGATCAGTTAAGTTGGATGGTTTCTTGGATATTGATCTGATGTTGGTTTTCGCCCTTCAGGGTTAATATTTAGGGAACTGTCCTCTTACTAATTTACGGTTAGGGACTGATTGAAATGTGATGTGATTTTTGGGTTTATCGTGAACCGTGTTTTAAATGACATCGGTTCTTTAACCCAGTTAAAGATTAAAACTAAGTGGAGTTTTATTGAATCTTTAATTAGATTTAAAAGATCGAGAATGGAGTATCATCGGTTTTGCTCCAGGCGATAGTTAAATCTTTAATTAGATTTGAACGTGAAATGGTAATTGAATTTACCGATAACATCGTGGTGTTAGATATGAAGTATTTCCAGTTTTACTTCATGGGATGAATAGATTGGGATTGGGAAATTAAAACAAATGATTACTTTGGTAAGGATCGCTAATCCCGGCTAGTTTGGATAAACCATAATTTGGTTTGAATTGATATTCAAAGGAAGATTAAAGAATAAATTTGAGGAATTTATCTTTGATAAAATTAATGGGAACCTATCCCTAAGAATATGAAATTTAGCAACTAACTGAAGATTAGTTCAGATGAATGGTTTCCTGGGTATTGATCTGATGTTGGTTATGGGGGAAGGAGGTCGCCGACAGCTGGGCGACGGGATGGTGGTCACGACGTCGGTTTGGGGGATGCTCGTAGTGCGAAGGGCGGATTGGGGGGGTTTCCGGCGGAGGCAGAGCGGGTTTGGGGGGTCGATCGCTGCCAGCGGCGAAGGAAGCGGGCGGCGCGCGGCTTCCATCCACCGTCGCTCCACTATAAAATATTTTATTTCATTTCACTATTTGGTTCAATTTGGCTAAAGGTTCAACATTTAATTAATCAAACAATAATCAACCAACACAACCATCAATCAATTAGTTGATTAGCTTTTCAAATTCATAACTTTGATATATAGTCAAAAACTGATGATCTTGATTGGGTCGTACACCCAAGAGGAGGGAATCGTTGGTGATCGTCCAGACGTACTTGGAGATCGATGGATATGCGAGGTACAAGGTGCCTCCGGTTTCGTTCAGACCCAGAACGGACTTGAAAATGGACTGTGTGTCTGACATTGGATTTTATTCCGTGTGGTTGATTTCTATTAAATATATATCTGTTTGGCGGCGGAGAATTTATTCTCTTGCTTAACGCCCTTCTCTGAGACGTATGAGCTCAAAGGTTATATATTGATGGATTTCAAACGCATGGAGTGAATTGCATGTGTGGCATGCCTAAGTGGCAATATGATCAAGGCTTCTATTGAAAAGCAGAGTCTTGTAGTTGATGATCAAAGCACGGCCTGTGTGGCATAGCTTTGTGTAGCGTAGATTCGCGAGTTTTGCACCCCGTTGGTGAACCAGAAACGGGAGAAGGACCTCAGGGAGGGCATGCGTTTCTTTCTAGTTAGAAGTGGCGTCAGTGGTTTTACACGCACTGACGAGTTTGACTTATGTGGTTGTCGCTGTTGCGAGGCACCTCGGATATATCGGTGACTATGTGGAGCCGATGGAGTCATTCGTTGGCTCATTTACGCCCCAAAGGCTGGGAAACGCAGTGTTTAGGTATTTTAATCCACATCTGTAATGACCTGCATTGGCAGAGGTATTATAATTAATTAATTTAATTGTATAAAGGTGGTTTGGAGAATTTAATGGTCGTGGAATTTAAATAATGGTGAATATTTAATTTAATATAATAAATTAAAATAATATATCTAATTCTGAAATATCAGAATTGGCTGAAATGGCAATATGGTATGAACTGGATCATCTGTGATATTTAATTCAGGTTGGAATTGAATTTGAATAACGAATATATTATATAAAACGAAAGTTTGAACGTAGAGTTATAATATAATTAAAATCGCGCTTGAAATGGCGCTGCAGTTCGCAATTTGGCGATTTGAACTTCAACTGAATGTACATGATTCGTTTTAAGCCGGATTTCTGTGAAACAAGAAACGCGTGGAGCTGGTGGAGTATATCTTTCTAGTGGAAGAGAAAAATCGGGATTTCATCATGTAGATTTTGATGTATGTCCAAATCAAATTTTAGAAAAGTCACTGTGGAATTCCTTTATAATTTATAAAGGAATTATTTATATTTTTAAAAGGGATTTCAATATAAATCAAATATCGGGTTGACCCAGAAGTGAATATCGAGTTGTAAATACATACAGGAATATTCTAGAGCTGTGTGGTATGCCATTGTGAATATAGACGATAATATTTAATTTTAAATATTTAATTTAATTATATTTAAATATATTTATATATTTAAATAGGCTATTTAGAGCGTTAAAAATAGCCACTTTTGCAAACGAAGTTGGAATTCGACGAAACCAGTTTTGTTGGATACGCAATGTCGAGTAGTTGTTAGATTTCCAGTTTCGTGGTTTTTGAAGTCAGTATGTGGCCGTACGGATTTTTAGAGTGAAAAACATTCAGTATTTTGACAGTTAAAAATACGCTGTGTGAGCATATGAAGTCGGAATTCGACGAAACCAGTTTCGTTGGGACCGTAATGTCGAGCTCTAGCTACATGTCCAGTTTGGTGATTTTTAGGCATCGTGCATGTTCGTAGGGATTTTTAGAATGCATAAGCCAAAAGAAAATGATGGAAATAAAATAAAATATTAACACAAAAATATCTTAACTATTTTCTGTGATCAACAAGGAGGCCACGCATCTCATAATTTCAGCCACTACTTACAGATGGAGAACCCAGCTCCACGTTTCAAACCATGACAATATAAAACCAAACAACAGAGAACGATTTCCAATTTTCTCAATACATAACACAGAAAGAAAAATCCAAATCAATCTAAAGAAAAATCGTTAAATCACAATAGAGTTGGATTCAGAATCCCTGTGAGTAGTTCTTCGACTTGGCGTGAGTTGTGTGGGGTGCGATTTGTATTCGCTGGAGCTGAAAAACGTCCAGTGGACTTAGGGTTTGCTGTAACTTGGAGGTGGGGCACCGATTGGAGGAGTAAAGTTCGTAATCGGGTTGGGAGTAGGATTTGGCTTCGGTGGTGGTAATGGTGTGAAACTCGGTTGTGAGTTTGGGTCGCGAGCTGGGTGACGAGCTCGAAGAGCTGCTGTCGTTTGGGTCTCGAGTTGGAAGAGATGGGTACGAGAAGGAAGGGTTCGCGAAGGGGGGTGGACCGGTGGTAGTCACGGTGGTCTTTGATGGACGGAGGGACGTGAAGTAGTGGTCAAAAGGGGGGTCAACGGCGGGTATTTTGATACTGGAAATTGTGAAAATCAATTTGGGGAAGATGATGGAAGTATGTCGGGTTTTAAAACACGTGGGTGGGCTGAAGTGTTAAATGGGTAAGGGCCCATTAGAAATATAATTAAGTTTTTATTTAAATTTAATTATCGTATAAACTTCGTAAGGTAATAACTTCTCCATACGGTATCGGAATTCAGCAAAACAAGATCCGACAGGATCGTATGGACGGGAGCAACACAAGGAGACTGACTGGGAGTGGATCCGAGCTCGTTACAATTTATGGCGAAATAAATTGTCCGACTGAGTTAAATAACGCAAACCGATTATTTAACGGTTAACACGCCAATGTGAGTAAATCTCACCAACTCTGAACAGTTTATAATTTCATGTTGTATTTTTAGAACTGTTAGATATTGGTTGATTGACTATGTGTTGACTGTTTGATTGAACTGCTAGTCAGTTAGTTAAATTTCTATATTGATTATGTTTAACAGAATGTATCATATAGAACTGAAAGTGATGTTATCTATATTGTTTAACATCTGTGATGCAGGGAAACAGGTTGGAGGAATCCAACTGGATTCCTCAACATTTATTTTACTGTGATTCATATATTGTGATATAGGATGTGATATATAATCTATTGTCGATTATATGTGTTTGGACGATTTTGATCATCGTGATTTGATATGTTGAATACCATAACATACCGAATGTTGATAAAGGAAGATTTTCAAAGTGTATTTTGAAAATGAATTATTTATATAAAATCGATGAATTTTATATAGAAAAGGAAAAGGATTTTTTATAAAAGAAATATTTATAAAATCAAAGGATAAGTTAGAATAAAAGGAAATCATTTGTAAAGTGAAGAACTGTTACTAAAAGTAAATCTTTACAAATGAATAGTTTATTCGAAAAGAAGTTAATCGATGTTAGTTAATCGATGTTAATTAAATCGATTTGAGTTAAAGTAAAAGAAGTTAATCGATGTTAGTTAAATCGATTAGAGTTAAAGTAAAAGAAGTTAATCGATGTTAGTTAATCGATTAGTGTTAAAGTAAAAGGAGTTAATCGATGTTAGTTAATCGATTAGAGTTAAAGTTAAAAGGAGTTAATCGATGTTAGTTAATCGATTAGTGTTAAAGTAAAAGGAGTTAATCGATGTTAGTTTAATCGATTAAAGTTAAAGCAAATGAGTTAATCGAATATAGTTTATTCGAATAGAATAAAGGAGTAAATCGAATATATAGTTTATTCAAATAGAATTAAAAGAGTTATCGAATATAGTTTATTCGATAGGAGTTAAGTGAATAGAGTTAAAGTTAAGTCAAAAGAGTTAGTGAATAGAGTAAATTGAATAGAGTTATCGAATATACCTTATCAAAGGAAAGAATTTTCGAATAGAAAAGATTTGAAGGAGGGATAAGTAAGGAAGTTAGTAAAAGGAATAGTTAAGGTTCGACAGTAAAGGAAATGGTTTGTTTAAACATCTGTCTAAGTCCAATGAAGAAGCTTTGGAAATGTTTTCCAAATAAGAAATAAGAAATGTTGAATATAGGGAAACAGGAAATGGAAATGTTTTCCATTGTTACTAACGTATATTTTCCAAAAATAAGAAATAAGAAATGTTGAATATAGGGAAACAGGAAATGGAAATGTTTTCCATTGTTACTAACGTATATTTTCCAAAAATAAGAAATGTTGAATATAGGGAAACAGGGATGAAAAATGAACTAAGGAGATGAATGTTGAATGATGTTTGATCGATATAATTTCCATTTGGAAATAATATCGTTGTTTGCACATTTGTTTTTATTCGATAGTTAAATCACAGACTATCGAAGTTTTGACCATTTTAACATTGTTAATATGGAGAGACCGGTTGGATTTTTATCCAAAGAACCACTCTGTATTGGCATAAGCGTTGCGAATCATATATGCCAAAGGAAATTGAAGACGGAGTTATGCAAGGGCTATCCTGTTTACAGAATAGTGCCTTCGGTTCATCCTGTTCCTGGATGACTTGTATGGACGGATGTCTGACAGAGTATTTCCAGACGATCACGTATATTGATTTCTCCAACCGTACCAAGAGTGGAAGCGTAGAAGGAAACTTCTTTTAGCTAACACATAATGTATGGCTGAGGACGTCAATCGGTGATTTGATGGATTTGACGATGTGGCAGTCAAAGTGAATCTGGTATGATAATAAAGCGTAGCTTCTAGCCTCATCATCCGGTAAATGACAGAAATCGGGCAGGCAGCGTGGCTAAGTCGGTCGCACCGAAGTAGGGTGTATAATCACCTGATCTAGAGTTTCATTTACTTCTAAAAATCTATTGTTGATGCTGTCCCATTCGGGAAACGGTTGCTGATCCCAACCGTTGGTGATATACATTCGATACACTCAAGCGAAATGAGTGGTCGGTCATGTGTGGCCGGGTTGCAAGATGTTCTTGTTGAACCCATTGTATTCCTCTCTAGAGGTACACAAGCGAAAGGTGGTTCCATACCTTGTCATAGTTGGAAATCCATTACCCAATACGTGCTTGCGGTTTTTATTGTATACTATATATGTAGAACGTGAGATGAAAGCTTTTCTGCTAGATGATTATTATATTGTGTTGATAGACATTATTATAATATCAAAAGGTTTTTGATATAAAGATAATTTGGATTCTCATAAGGGAAAAACCCGTTCCGTTATGCGGCGTGGTCTTATGAGATATCGTTTACTTGTTCGAACTGTTTTTAAACTGTTTTACTCATACCAGTCCCATGACTGACCCGGAGTTTACTTTGTTGTTTTCCCTAAACTCTTGGGTGCCTAAATTTGTATGGGCAGTCAAGTAGTTGGGATTTTACAGATACACTTGAAGAGCTTGGAGCAGGAGGCTTCAGGATCATATAGCTATAGTTATTTCCGCTGTGTTGTAAGTGCTGTACTTTGATAATGATATGTATATTCAAGTACAGATTTGTATTTCAAAGTTATGTTATGAAATATATTTATTCGTTCCGCTGTGAGATTCGTGTTACTCTGATATTGTGTTCTTCTTCTTCTTCTATTCTATGTTTCTGTAATGACCCGCATTGGCAGAGGTATTATGATTAATTTATTTAATTTTATCAATGGTGGTATAGTAAATTAAATGGTCGTGGGATTAAATAAAGGTAAATATTTAATTAAAAATAATAAATTAAATAATATATTTAATTCTGAAATAATCAGAATTGGCTGAAATGGCGATATGGTGTGAACTGGATCATCTGTGATATAGTTCAGTTTAGAATTGAATTATAATAACGAATATATTCAATCGTCGACAGTTGAACGTATAGTTTATAATATAATTATAAACGAGCTCGAAATGGCGCTGCAGTTCGTAAATTGGCGATTTGAACTTCAACTGAATGTACAGGATTCGTTTTAAACCGGATTTCTGTGAAACAAGAAACGTGTGGAGCTGGTGGAGTATATCTTTCTAGTGGAAGAGAAAAATGAGAATTTCATTGTGTAGATTTTTAGATATGTCCAAATCAAATTTCAGAATAGTCGTTATAGAATCGTTTATCGACCATAACGGTTATTTCAAAATAACTAGATATCGGGTGTGAATTTAAACAAGGTTCTTTTGGGAAATAGCGATAATTTAATTTTTAGAATTTTACTGTAATTTTTAATTAATTAAATGAGTAACTTTTTATTTGGAGTATCTCGCACCCTGAAATCAACATTTTGAAGATTCAAAATATGAGTCCACCTACCGATGTTATTATATTTTTGAAATCGTGGCACCTTGCTCATTTCAACAGTATTTTTATTTCTGTTGTTGGTCGTCCGGTTGAGAACCGAACTTCATGTATAAGGGTCACCAAAATGTAAAACAAATATCTACATTTCTCTGATCAAATAAAAGGGCCACGCCATTCGTTTTCGTCCACAGAAAAACAACCAACGTGGGAAGCACTTACACCTACATTTTTATTTCTTCTTTCCTAAGAAAATGTATACCCTTATAAATACACACGCTGCTGTTAATGTGTTTTTCTTCTTCCCAGTAAATTCATACGCAAACCATTGTTCTTCAAAAGAGAGAAAACAAACACTTAATAGAAAACAATATATATATATATAAAGAAGAAGAAGCCCAACGTAAATGAGCAGGAGGGGTGTCAATCTTTTTCACGCGGGTCAGGTGCTATTGTGAAGCTGACTGCGCATCCACCTGAGGAGCTTGGAAAGGCTATGATCCAATTCGACGTTTGCATAGTAGCACTGATGAGTGGCGATGTACACGTGAGGTGTTCGGAGGGTAACAGTGGAGGAGTGAATGATGGACTGGAGTTTCGACACAGTGATGGTGGCAGTCGAGTTTAAAACGTTGAACAGGGTGTGGAGGAGCTCGAGAAAGCAAAGATGATGATGGGTGTGGTTTGATTCTTCATGCAGTGACGTGGGAAGGTACCTTGTACTTGCTGTCGGTTACTACTAGGAAAGATGTAGAAGAGGAACAGTATGGGTTTTAAAACGTGAATTATATAATTGAAATGGAAGCAAGCATGTTACGTGAACCAAATCTGCAAAGGAGTTAAAACTTCGAACTGGGGAAGAATCATTGAATGAAGCCTAGTCTACGTGAGCAGGCAGTGATGGGAATGAAAGCATACTTGAATACAAACAAGTAACAGGGTATTCCTGTGAACGAACAGCAGAAGTTTTAATGGGCGTGCGTTTTGTTTATCAGAGGATCTGGGCTTTTGGAATGGGCCATGGACCGATTTAATCATGTGTACGGTAAGGCTAATGTTTTAAATTAATATAAGTTTAATTTACTCTAATAACATACTAGATTTAACACTTAATAACTCATGTGTACGTTGTCCGTATGTTATCAGAAATGAACACAACCAGATCCGTTGGATCCGAAATGGCGAGATCAACCTGGTAGTATTAGTGTAATACCAGAATTTCGTAGGAAAGTCAACGTCAGTTCATTTTAAATGAAAACAAAACATAATCGCAACTGCAACTGAGGTGAGTAAATCTCACTAACTCTGAACAGTTTATAATTTCATGTTGTATTTTTAGAACTGTTAGATATTGGTTGATTTACTGTATGTTGACTGTTTGATTGAACTGCTAGTCAGTTAGTTAAATTTTCTATGATTGATTCTGTTTAACAGAATATATCATATAGAACTGAAAAGTGATGTTATCTATATTGTTTAACATCTGTGATGCAGGGAAACAGGTTGGAGGAATCCAACTGGATTCCTCAACATTTATTTTACTGTTTTCATATATTGTGATATATGATGTGTTATATAATCTGTTATGGATTATGTATGTTGGAATGATGTTGATCATTGTTATTCGATATTTTAAATATCATAAAAGACCCTGGGATGTAAAAAAAGAAGTATTTCAATGTATATTGAAATAAAGGAATTTTATAAAATCACAGGATTTTATAAAAGGAATTATTTATAAAACGAACACGGTTTTATAAAAGGGATATTTATTTAGAAAATAAATAGAAGTTATAAATAGGAAATATTTGTAACGGTAAATAGAAGTTATAAATAGGAAATATTTGTAACGGTAAATAGAAGTTATAAATAGGATATATTTGTAACGGTAAGTAAACGTTATAAAAAGGAAATAGTTGTAACGGAAAACGTAGTTTATAAAAAGAAGTTAATCGATGTTAGTTAATCGATTTGAGTAAAAGTTAAAAAGAGTTAATCGAATATAGTTATTCGAAATAAAGCAAAAGAGTTAAAGTAGAAGGAGTTAATCGAATATAGTTTATTCGAAGAAAGCAAAGGAGCTAATCGATGTTAGTTAATCGATTAGAGAATAAAGTTAAAAAGAGTTAATCGATGTTAGTTAATCGATTAGAGTAAAAGGAAAGTAGTTAATCGATGTTAGTTTAATCGATTAGAGAGAAAGCAAAGGAGCTAATCGATGTTAGTTTAATCGATTAGAGTTAAAGTAGAATGAGTTAATCGAATATAGTTTATTCGAAGAAAGTAAAAGGAGTTATCGAATATAGTTTATTCGAAAGGAGTTAAGTGAAATGAGTAAATCAATAGCACTAGTCAAATAGAGTTAATCCAATAGTGTTAGTCCAATAAAGTTAATTGATAAGGGTTAATCGAATAGAGTTAAGTAAAAAGAGTCAATCGAATATAGCTATTCGAAGGAGGGTTAAGTAAGGAAGTTAGTAAAAGGAATATAAAGTGAACTTTGCCAATTTCAAAGTTAGAAATGTTGTTCAGTTAAGGTCTGAGAGGTAGTTCTACCCCAACTTGATTGGCTTCGTTTTTAACTAAGGAATAGTTAAGGTTCGGCAGAAAAGGAAATGGTTTGAGTTGGCATCGCGATGGTTTGTTTAAACATCTGTCTAAGTCCAATGAAGAAGCTTTGGAAATGTTTTCCAAATAAGAAACCAGAAATGTTTTCTAATAAAGAAAACAAGAAATGGAAATGTTTTCCATTGTTAATAACGTATATTTTCCCAATTTAGAAAATAAGGAATATTGAACGTAGGGAAAACATGAGATAAGTAAATTAATGAACTAAGGAGATGAATGTTGAATGATGTTTGATTGATAAAATTTCCATCTGGAAATAATATCATTGGTTGCACACCTGTTTTTATTCGATAGTTAAATCACAGACTATCGAAGTTTTGACCATTTTAACGTTGTTAATATGGAGAGACCGGTTGGATTATTATCCAAAGAACCACTCTGTATTGGCATAAGCGTTGCGAATCATATATGCCAAAGATAATTGAAGACGGAGTTATGCAAGGGCTATCCTGTTTACAGAATAGTGCCTTCGGTTCATCCTGTTCCTGGATGACTTGTATGGACGGATGTCTGACAGAGTATTTCCAGACGATCACGTATATTGATTTCTCCAACTTTACCAAGAGTGGAAGCGGAGAAGGAAACTTCTTTTAGCTAACGCGTAATGTATGGTTGAGGACGTCAATCGGTGATTTGATGGATTTGATGATGTGGCATTCAAAGTGAATCTGGTATGATGATAAAGCGTAGCTTCTAGCCTCATCATCCGGTAAATGACAGAAATCGGGCAGGCAGCATGGCTAAGTCGGTCGCACCGAAGTAGGGTGTATAATCACCTGATCTAGAGTTTCATTTACTTCTAAAAATCTATTGTTAATGCTGTCCCATTCGGGAAACGGTTGCTGATCCCAACTGTTGGTGATATACATTCGATACACTCAAGCGAAATGAGTGGTCGGTCATGTGTGGCCGGGTTGCAAGATGTTCTTGTTGAACCCAGTGTATTCCTCTCTAGAGGTACACGAGCGAAAGGTGATTCCATACCTTGTCATAGTTGGAAATCCATTACCCAATACGTGCTTGCGGTTTTGATTGTATACTATATATGTAGAACGTGAGATGAAAGCGTTTCTGCTAGATGATTATATATATACTGTGGTTGATAGACATTATTATATTATCAAAAGGTTTTTGATATAAAGATATTTTGGATTCTCATAAGGGAAAAACCCGTTCCGTTATGCGCCGTGGTCTTATGAGATATCATTTACTTGTTCAACTGTTTTTAAACTGTTTTACTCATACCAGTCCCATGACTGACCCGGAGTTTACTTTGTTGTTTTCCCTAAACTCTTGGGTGCCTAAATTTGTACGGGCAGTCAAGTAGTCGGGATTTTACAGTTATAGTTGAAGAGCTGGAGCAGGAGGCTTCAGGATCATATAGCTATAGTTATTTCCGCTGTGTTGTAAGTGCTGTACTTTGATAATGATATGTATATTCAAGTACATATTTGTATTTCAAAGTTATGTTATGAAATATATTTATTCGTTCCGCTGTGAGATTCGTGTTACTCTGATGTTGTGTTCTTCTTCTTCTTCTATTATAAGTTTCTATCTTATCTTTCCTCACCCTCTAATTTCTTTCACTAACTACCAGGATTTTTCGATGTTTTGGTTATCGACTTCGTGCTTACGTCGATAACCAAAGTCGCTAAAATTCGGGTCGTTACAGTTGGTATCAGAGCTTAAGTTGAGAATTACTTAGCTCTGTGGCGTGACTCGGTAGAGATAGGGTTAGTAATACCCTAGACTGAGATTGAGTGTATATATACGAGTGGACGTATTTGTTATTGATATAAAAATTTGTTTTATGTTGTGGAGATCCATTGGTTGAGTTGTTTGTGAATTCTGGTCGATCAGTTTGATCCACTGTATCGGTAGGAGTTACTAAACACTTGAATACGATGAACCGTCATGGTATGTTTTGAAAGAGGGTAAACGAAATAGTTTACCCAACGTATATTTTGAATATATTGGATATGTTTGTTGTTATTATAATCGAGTAAGATTATAAATTAAATGGTTATGTAAATAACCAATCAGAATTCATATAAGTGAAATACGTGAAATCAGATGAGTTAAATCTGAAATTTAAACCAGAATTGAAGTTAAGACTCTGGAAAATTGGATAAGTGTTTGTAAATGGATTGGGATTAAAAATAGGGAAAATTTAAGATCCTGGAGATTTTAAATTGTTTTACAAACAGTGTGAATTATATTTTGAAATGAATTTCAAAGTGGAAATGTTTAGAAATGGTTTTATAGTATTGAACTCACTTCGATCGCTGGAAAATAGATTCTAATGATGACAGCTGCATCATCAGTATTCATTTTCGAGTTGTAAGTGACGAATTACTACCAGAGATACTGTTTTGAATTTGTTTTGGGAAAGACAAGTGTGTTGAATTTCAAAATGGGATTTAAAATATAGAATTTGGATAATAGAATTTGAATTTTTAAATAGATTTGAAATATTAACTTGTTTTAAAAGAAATAAAACGAGAAGTTCCTTTATAAACGAAGTTTATAAATAGTTCTTTTATAAACAAAGTTTATAAATGAAGTGAAAAGAATTACCATTGGATAATTCAGAAACATAAGAATACAAGTGCGAAATTGAAAGGAAAAATCTATTTTTCCAAAGGTAGAAATATCGATTTCAAAAGGAATTGAAACCGAGACTTATTTAAAGGAATTTGAATAAAGGAAGTTCAGATATAGAATTTGAATATAGAAATTCAAATGGAGTTTGAAAATAGATTTGAATAATGGAATTCAAGTATAGAATTTGAATAAGAGAATTGAAATGAAATTCAAATATAGAATTTGAATAAGGAAATTGAAACGAAATTCAAATATAGAATTTAATAGAATTAACTAAGTCGAGAGGAATTAGTAAATCGATTTTTGAAGTTGAAGTTGAACTTTGAAAGGTGGATTGGATCTGTAAATGGATATTCAAAATCAAATATAGAACATAAAATTGAAATGGAATTCAATTAGTGGATAAACAAGTTAAACCTATATTTGAACATGTATATTCAAATAAAAAGTTGAAATGGGCAAACCAGTAATTTGAAAATCACTTAACGAAATAAGTTAAAACGATTGGATTAAGTTGGAATGAATTAGAAATGTATGGATATACATGAGATAGGTATGAAGGTATATAAATATAATGCTCGACGAAAAGGTATGTATTTAATTCATATATGAGATTTTATGCGCCGTATCGGCTAGCCGCTTGGCTTTTCTTTTTCCTTTTGATTGGAGAAGGCCTGTGTGGCAATTTGGGGATTTTCCCGATGCTCCCAGTACAAAGGAGGTTATGGCGAATTTTTCCGGGAATGTAAGAAGTTAGAATATTTTTAAGATAATTTGATAGTTAGAAATCAACGTATCGATGTATATAGAAGTCGATAAGGAAACGAACTTAGAAAGAGAATAGTATAATCAAAAAGGAAGTCTAGAATAAAATTTGGTCAGGATAGAAAGAGAAAAGCGTATACGTGTTTAAAAGTGAATAAGTAGTTGTATGGTATTGATTATTCGAGTAATTGGTCTTATCTGTTTTGACGTTATAAATGTTATTCAGTCAAGGTCTGAGAGGTAGTTATACCCCAACTTGATTGATTTCATTATTAACAAATAAATAGTAGGATTTCAGGCTCGAAGATCAATATTGGATAAGAGTTAGTTGAATATAGTATATGGGTTGTCGTAACGATGTTTTACACAACATCTGTTTTAACCCAAATAAGTGTAAACTTGGAAATAATAAAGGATATTTCCTAAGTATAGAAAAAACGAGATCAGAAAAGAGATAAGTAATTGGAATATTTTCCCAATTATAGATAGCATATATTTTCTAAAGTTCAGAAAATAAAGGAAGGCGATATTCGGAAATGTTTTCCAATTAACATAAAAGGCCAATATAGGTATTGAAAATATTTGGTTAACAAATATTGATAAAGAAATAGAGAAGAGATTTAACTAATGGAATATTGATTTTGGGCTCAGTTGAATTTCAAAAAGGAAAATTTGATTTTTTGAAAAGAGTAAACTGTTTAAAAAAAACTCCCAGGGAACGACTACTTGAATTAAAAACAAATTTAACAGAAATTTATGAAAGCAAATTTGAATTAAAAGTAAAGCCAGTAAAGTGGTAGCTGAGATTGAATTAGAATGATATCAAGACAAACTGGATTGTGAGATTCAAATTTGAAGAGTAATGTGATAATCAAGTTAAGAGTTGGGAATCGAGAAGAAAACTCGAGTTGAAATGAGATGCGGCTCGGATATAAGCGAATGGTTGTGTTGTGGATAAAAGCAGATTGGAATTTGATTGGGATGACCCTCGTATCCGCTGAATTGATAACAGGTGGAAAGGATATAATGATATGCCAACAAAAGGTACAAGTTTATATTTCTATTGGATATAAGATTTATGAGCCGAACTGGCAAGCCACTTGGCTGTTTGATTTTCTTTGGGATGGAGATGGCCCAGAGAGGCAAGTGGTGGTTTGACCTATCGACCAGTACAAAGGAGGTGCTGACGAAATTTTTCAAAGAGTTAAGGCGTTAGAAAATTTTCAGGATTTTTGAAAATTTTCGTTGATAAGAATTAATTAATAATTTAACTAAAATTAAAATGGTTCAGTTGAAACTGAAGTTAAGAAGTGAACAAATATGTTCTAACCAGTCGATAGGGTCGTCCTCTACCTTTTAGCAATTTCGAGGACGAAATTATTTTAAGTGGGGAAGATTGTAATGACCCGCATTGGCAGAGGTATTATGATTAATTTATTTAATTTTATCAATGGTGGTATAGTAAATTAAATGGTCGTGGGATTAAATAAAGGTAAATATTTAATTAAAAATAATAAATTAAATAATATATTTAATTCTGAAATAATCAGAATTGGCTGAAATGGCGATATGGTGTGAACTGGATCATCTGTGATATAGTTCAGTTTAGAATTGAATTAGAATAACGAATATATTCAATCGTCGACAGTTGAACGTATAGTTTATAATATAATTATAAACGAGCTCGAAATGGCACTGCAGTTCGTAAATTGGCGATTCGAACTTCAACTGAATGTACAGGATTCGTTTTAAACCGGATTTCTGTGAAACAAGAAACGTGTGGAGCTGGTGGAGTATATCTTTCTAGTGGAAGAGAAAAATGGGAATTTCATTGTGTAAATTTTTAGATATGTCCAAATCAAATTTCAGAATAGTCGCTATAGAATCGTTTATCGACCATAACGGTTATTTCAAAATAACTAGATATCGGGTGTGAATTTAAACAAGGTTCTTTTGGGAAATAGCGATAATTTAATTTTTAGAATTTTACTGTAATTTTTAATTAATTAAATGAGTAACTTTTTATTTGGAGTATCTCGCACCCTGAAATCAACATTTTGAAGATTCAAAATATGAGTCCACCTACCGATGTTATTATATTTTTGAAATCGTGGCACCTTGCTCATTTCAACAGTATTTTTATTTCTGTTGTTGGTCGTCCGGTTGAGAACCGAACTTCATGTATAAGGGTCACCAAAATGTAAAAAAAATATCTACATTTCTCTGATCAAATAAAAGGGCCACGCCATTCGTTTTCGTCCACAGAAAAACAACCAACGTGGGAAGCACTTACACCTACATTTTTATTTCTTCTTTCCTAAGAAAATGTATACCCTTATAAATACACACGCTGCTGTTAATGTGTTTTTCTTCTTCCCAGTAAATTCATACGCAAACCATTGTTCTTCAAAAGAGAGAAAACAAACACTTAATAGAAAACAATATATATATATATATAAAGAAGAAGAAGCCCAACGTAAATGAGCAGGAGGGGTGTCAATCCTTTTCACGCGGGTCAGGTGCTATTGTGAAGCTGACTGCGCATCCACCTGAGGAGCTTGGAAAGGCTATGATCCAATTCGACGTTTGCATAGTAGCACTGATGAGTGGCGATGTACACGTGAGGTGTTCGGAGGGTAACAGTGGAGGAGTGAATGATGGACTGGAGTTTCGACACAGTGATGGTGGCAGTCGAGTTTAAAACGTTGAACAGGGTGTGGAGGAGCTCGAGAAAGCAAAGATGATGATGGGTGTGGTTTGATTCTTCATGCAGTGACGTGGGAAGGTACCTTGTACTTGCTGTCGGTTACTACTAGGAAAGATGTAGAAGAGGAACAGTATGGGTTTTAAAACGTGAATTATATAATTGAAATGGAAGCAAGCATGTTACGTGAACCAAATCTGCAAAGGAGTTGAAACTTCGAACTGGGGAAGAATCATTGAATGAAGCCTAGTCTACGTGAGCAGGCAGTGATGGGAATGAAAGCATACTTGAATACAAACAAGTAACAGGGTATTCCTGTGAACGAACAGCAGAAGTTTTAATGGGCGTGCGTTTTGTTTATCAGAGGATCTGGGCTTTTGGAATGGGCCATGGGCCGATTTAATCATGTGTACGGTAAGGCTAATGTTTTAAATTAATATAAGTTTAATTTACTCTAATAACATACTAGATTTAACACTTAATAACTCATGTGTACGTTGTCCGTATGTTATCAGAAATGAACACAACCAGATCCGTTGGATCCGAAATGGCGAGATCAACCTGGTAGTATTAGTGTAATACCAGAATTTCGTAGGAAAGTCAACGTCAGTTCATTTTAAATGAAAACAAAACATAATCGCAACTGCAACTGAGGTGAGTAAATCTCACTAACTCTGAACAGTTTATAATTTCATGTTGTATTTTTAGAACTGTTAGATATTGGTTGATTTACTGTATGTTGACTGTTTGATTGAACTGCTAGTCAGTTAGTTAAATTTTCTATGATTGATTCTGTTTAACAGAATATATCATATAGAACTGAAAAGTGATGTTATCTATATTGTTTAACATCTGTGATGCAGGGAAACAGGTTGGAGGAATCCAACTGGATTCCTCAACATTTATTTTACTGTTTTCATATATTGTGATATATGATGTGTTATATAATCTGTTATGGATTATGTATGTTGGAATGATGTTGATCATTGTTATTCGATATTTTAAATATCATAAAAGACCCTGGGATGTAAAAAAAGAAGTATTTCAATGTATATTGAAATAAAGGAATTTTATAAAATCACAGGATTTTATAAAAGGAATTATTTATAAAACGAACACGGTTTTATAAAAGGGATATTTATTTAGAAAATAAATAGAAGTTATAAATAGGAAATATTTGTAACGGTAAATAGAAGTTATAAATAGGAAATATTTGTAACGGTAAATAGAAGTTATAAATAGGATATATTTGTAACGGTAAGTAAACGTTATAAAAAGGAAATAGTTGTAACGGAAAACGTAGTTTATAAAAAGAAGTTAATCGATGTTAGTTAATCGATTTGAGTAAAAGTTAAAAAGAGTTAATCGAATATAGTTATTCGAAATAAAGCAAAAGAGTTAAAGTAGAAGGAGTTAATCGAATATAGTTTATTCGAAGAAAGCAAAGGAGCTAATCGATGTTAGTTAATCGATTAGAGAATAAAGTTAAAAAGAGTTAATCGATGTTAGTTAATCGATTAGAGTAAAAGGAAAGTAGTTAATCGATGTTAGTTTAATCGATTAGAGAGAAAGCAAAGGAGCTAATCGATGTTAGTTTAATCGATTAGAGTTAAAGTAGAATGAGTTAATCGAATATAGTTTATTCGAAGAAAGTAAAAGGAGTTATCGAATATAGTTTATTCGAAAGGAGTTAAGTGAAATGAGTAAATCAATAGCACTAGTCAAATAGAGTTAATCCAATAGTGTTAGTCCAATAAAGTTAATTGATAAGGGTTAATCGAATAGAGTTAAGTAAAAAGAGTCAATCGAATATAGCTATTCGAAGGAGGGTTAAGTAAGGAAGTTAGTAAAAGGAATATAAAGTGAACTTTGCCAATTTCAAAGTTAGAAATGTTGTTCAGTTAAGGTCTGAGAGGTAGTTCTACCCCAACTTGATTGGCTTCGTTTTTAACTAAGGAATAGTTAAGGTTCGGCAGAAAAGGAAATGGTTTGAGTTGGCATCGCGATGGTTTGTTTAAACATCTGTCTAAGTCCAATGAAGAAGCTTTGGAAATGTTTTCCAAATAAGAAACCAGAAATGTTTTCTAATAAAGAAAACAAGAAATGGAAATGTTTTCCATTGTTAATAACGTATATTTTCCCAATTTAGAAAATAAGGAATATTGAACGTAGGGAAAACATGAGATAAGTAAATTAATGAACTAAGGAGATGAATGTTGAATGATGTTTGATTGATAAAATTTCCATCTGGAAATAATATCATTGGTTGCACACCTGTTTTTATTCGATAGTTAAATCACAGACTATCGAAGTTTTGACCATTTTAACGTTGTTAATATGGAGAGACCGGTTGGATTATTATCCAAAGAACCACTCTGTATTGGCATAAGCGTTGCGAATCATATATGCCAAAGATAATTGAAGACGGAGTTATGCAAGGGCTATCCTGTTTACAGAATAGTGCCTTCGGTTCATCCTGTTCCTGGATGACTTGTATGGACGGATGTCTGACAGAGTATTTCCAGACGATCACGTATATTGATTTCTCCAACTTTACCAAGAGTGGAAGCGGAGAAGGAAACTTCTTTTAGCTAACGCGTAATGTATGGTTGAGGACGTCAATCGGTGATTTGATGGATTTGATGATGTGGCATTCAAAGTGAATCTGGTATGATGATAAAGCGTAGCTTCTAGCCTCATCATCCGGTAAATGACAGAAATCGGGCAGGCAGCATGGCTAAGTCGGTCGCACCGAAGTAGGGTGTATAATCACCTGATCTAGAGTTTCATTTACTTCTAAAAATCTATTTTTGATGCTGTCCCATTCGGGAAACGGTTGCTGATCCCAACTGTTGGTGATATACATTCGATACACTCAAGCGAAATGAGTGGTCGGTCATGTGTGGCCGGGTTGCAAGATGTTCTTGTTGAACCCAGTGTATTCCTCTCTAGAGGTACAGAGCGAAAGGTGATTCCATACCTTGTCATAGTTGGAAATCCATTACCCAATACGTGCTTGCGGTTTTGATTGTATACTATATATGTAGAACGTGAGATGAAAGCGTTTCTGCTAGATGATTATATATATACTGTGGTTGATAGACATTATTATAATATCAAAAGGTTTTTGATATAAAGATATTTTGGATTCTCATAAGGGAAAAACCCGTTCCGTTATGCGGCGTGGTCTTATGAGATATCATTTACTTGTTCAACTGTTTTTAAACTGTTTTACTCATACCAGTCCCATGACTGACCCGGAGTTTACTTTGTTGTTTTCCCTAAACTCTTGGGTGCCTAAATTTGTACGGGCAGTCAAGTAGTCGGGATTTTACAAATATAGTTGAAGAGCTGGAGCAGGAGGCTTCAGGATCATATAGCTATAGTTATTTCCGCTGTGTTGTAAGTGCTGTACTTTGATAATGATATGTATATGCAAGTACATATTTGTATTTCAAAGTTATGTTATGAAATATATTTATTCGTTCCGCTGTGAGATTCGTGTTACTCTGATGTTGTGTTCTTCTTCTTCTATTCTAAGTTTCTATCTTATCTTTCCTCACCCTCTAATTTCTTTCACTAACTACCAGGATTTTTCGATGTTTTGGTTATCGACTTCGTGCTTACGTCGATAACCAAAGTCGCTAAAATCCGGGTCGTTTCAGTTTCTATCTTATCTTTCCTCACCCTCTAATTTCTTTCACTAATTACCAGGATTTTTCGATGTTTTGGTTATCGACATCAAGCTTATGTCGATAACCAAAGTCGTTGAAAATCCGGGTCGTTACAGTTGGTATCAGAGCGAGGTTAAGAATTACTTGGCTCTGTGGCGTGACTCGGTAGAGATAGGGTTAGTAATACCCTAGACTGAGTTGAGTGTATATATACGAGTGAACGTATTTGTATATGATATAAAAATAATTTTATATTGTGAAGATTCATTGCTTGAGTTGTTTATGAGTTCTGGTCGATCAGTTTGATCCACTGTATCGGTAGGAGTTACTAAACACTTGAATACGATGGGTCGGCACGATATGTTTTGAAAGAGGGTAAATGAAAATAATTTTACCCAAAGTATATTTGATACATATTGGATATATTGGTTGTGATTTTAATCGAGTAAGATTATAAATTAAATGGTTATGTAAATAACCAATCAGAATTCATATAAGTGAAATACATGAAATCAGATGAGTTGAATCTGAAATTTAAACCAGAAATTGAATTAAAACTCTGGAGAATTTGATAAGTGTTTGTAAATGGATTTGGATTAAAGGTAAGGGAAATTTAAGATCCTGGGAGATTTTAAATTGTTTTACAAGCAGTGTGAATTATATTTTGAAATGAATTTCAAGGTGGAAATGTTCAGAAATGGTTTTATAGTATTGAACTCACTTCAGTCGTTGGGAAATAGATTCTGATGATGACAGCTGCATCATCAGTATTCATTTTCGAGTTGTAAGTGACGGATTACTACCAGAGATACTGTTTTGAATTTGTTTTGGGAAAGACAAGTTGTGTTGAATTTCAAAATGGGATTTATAAAATAGTATTTGAACTTTTAAATAGATTTGAAATATTAACTTGATTAAAAGAAATAAAACGAGAAGTTCCTGTATAAACGAAGCTTATAAATAGTTCTTTTATAAACGAAGTTTATAAATGAAGTGAAAAGAATTATCATTGGATAATTCAGAAATAAAAATACAAGTGTGAAATTGAAAGGGAAATCTATTTTCAAAAGGTAGAAATATCGATTTCAAAAGGAATTGGAATCGAGACTTATGTAAAGGATGAATAAAGAAAGTTTGAATAAGGAAATTGAAACAAAATTCAAATATAAAATTTGAATAAGAGATTTGAAATGAAATTCAAATATAGAATTTGAATAAGAGAATTGAAATGGAATTTGAATATGGGAGATTCAAATAGATTTGAATTTGAAATTTGAATATAGAAGATTCAAATAGAATTGAATTTGAAATTTGAATATAGAAGATTCAAATAGAATTGAATTTGAAATTTGAATATAGAAGATTCAAATAGAATTGAAATGAAATTCAAATATAGAATTTGAATAAGAGAATTGAAATGAAATTTGAATATAGGAAATTCAAATAAAATTGAAATGGAATTCAATTAGTTGATAAACAAGTTAAACTTATATTTGAACATGTATATTCAAATAAAAAGGTGAAATAGGTAAACCAGTTAATTAGCCATTAGTAAATGGAACTTGAATTGAAGTTGAACTTTAGATAAGTAAAGGGGACTGGTAAATTTATATTTGAAATCAAATATGAAACCTGAGTTTGAAAAAGTAGAATTTGATTAGTTTATAAGTAAGTTAAAATATATTTGAACATGTCATGTTCAAATATAAAAGTGAAATAGACTAAAGAGTTAATTAACAAATTAATTAACAAATTAAGTTAAAACGATTGGGTATAGTTAAAAGAGATTGGGCAGGTATAAATATACATGAGATAGGTATGGATAAGGTATGAAGGTATATAAATAGAATGCTCGACGGAAAGGTATGTATTTAATTCATATATGAGATTTTATGCGCCGTATCGGCTAGCCGCTTGGCTTTTTCTTTTTCTTTTGGATTGGTAAGGGCCATGGGAGGCTATTTGAAATATCCCGATGCTCCCGGTACAAAGGAGGTTATGGAAAAATTTTCCGGAAATTTAAGGAGTTAGAATATTTTTAAGATAATTCGATAGTTAGAAATCTATATATCAATATATATATAGAAGTCGATAAGGAAACGAACTTAGAAATAGAATAGTAAAATCAAACTGGAAGACTAAGAATAAAATCTAGTAAGAATAGAAAGAGAAAGTGTATACGTGTTTAAAAGTGAAGAAGTAGTTGTATGGTATTGAATATTCGAGTAAGTAGTCATATCTGTTTTAACGTTATAAATATTATTCAGTCAAGGTCTGAGAGGTAGTTATACCCCAACTTGATTGATTTCATTATTAACAAATAAATAGTAAGATTTCAGGCTCGAAGATCAATGTTGAATAAGAGTTAGTTGAATATAGTAGTTGGGTGGTCGTAACGATGTTTTACGCAACATCCGTTTTAACCCAAATAAGCGTAAGCTGGGAAATATAAAAAAGAAATATATATATATATATATCCTAAGTATAGAAATAAACGAGATCGGAAAAGAGATAAGTAATTGGAGTATTTTCCAATTATAAATAGGATTATAAAGGTTATTGATTTAGGAAATAAAGGAAGGCGATATTCGGAAATGTTTTCCAAATAACATAAAAGGCCAATATGGTTATTGAAAATATTTGGTTAACAAATATTGATAAAGGAATAGAGAAGTGACTTAACTAATGGAATATTGATTATGGGCTCAGTTGAATTTCAAAAAGGAAAATTTGATTTTTGAAAAGAGTAAACTGTTTGAAAACTCCCTGGGAAAGACTGTTTGAATTAAAAACAAATTTAACAGAAATTTGTGAAAGCAAAATTTGAAATAAAGTAAAGCCAGTAAAGTGGTAACTGAGATTGAATTAGAATGATATCAAGAAAAATTGGATTGTGAGATTCAAATTTGAAGTGTGATGTGATAATCAAGTTAAGAGTTGGGAATCGAGAAGAAACTCGAGTTAAAATGATATTTGGCTCGGATATAAGTGAATGGTTGTGTCGTGGATAAAAACAGATTGGATTTGATTGGGGTAACTCTTGTATATGCTGAGTTGATAGCATATGGAAGTGACAGAGTTGATATGTCCGACAAAAAGGTACAAGTTTATATTTCATACGGTATGAGATTTCGATGAGCCGAATAGGCAAGCCGCTTGGCTGTTTGATTCTCTTTTGGGTTGGAGATGGCCCAGAGAGGCGAGTTGGAGTTTGACCTATTGACTGGTACAAAGGAGGTGCTGGCAAAAAATTTCGAAAAGTTAAGGAGTTAGAAAATTTTCAGGATTTTTGGAAATTTTCGTTGTTAAAGAATTAATGTATAATTTAATTGAAATTAAATTGGTTCAGTTGAAACTAAAGTTAAGAAGTGAACAAATATGTTCTAACCAGTCGATAGGGTCGTCCTCTACTTTCTAGCAATTTCGAGGACGAAATTATTTTAAGTGGGAAAGAATGTAATGACCCGCATTGGCAGAGGTATTATAATTAATTTATTTAATTGTATAAAGGTGGTTTGGAGAATTTAATGGTCGTGGAATTTAAATAATGGTGAATATTTAATTTAAAATAATAAATTAAAATAATATATCTAATTCTGAAATATCAGAATTGGCTGAAATGGCAATATGGTATGAACTGGATCATCTGTGATATTTAATTCAGGTTGGAATTGAATTTGAATAATGAATATATTATATAAAACGAAAGTTTGAACGTAGAGTTATAATATAATTAAAACCGCGCTTGAAATGGCGCTGCAGTTCGCAATTTGGCGATTTGAACTTCAACTGAATGTACATGATTCGTTTTAAGCCGAATTTCTATGAAACAAGAAACGCGTGGAGCTGGTGGAGTATATCTTTCTAGTGGAAGAGAAAAATCGGGATTTCATCGTGTAGATTTTGATGTATGTCCAAATCAAATTTTAGAAAAGTCGCTGTGGAATTCCTTTATAATTTATAAAGGAATTATTTATATTTTTAAAAGGGATTTCAATATAAATCAAATATCGGGTTGACCCAGAAGTGAATATCGAGTTGTAAATACATACAGGAATATTCTAGAGCTGTGTGGTATGCCACTGTGAATATAGACGATAATATTTAATTTTAAATATTTAATTTAATTATATTTAAATATATTTATATATTTAAATAGGCTATTTAGAGCGTTAAAAATAGCCACTTTTGCAAACGAAGTCGGAATTCGACGAAACCAGTTTTTTTCATCCGCAATGTCGAGTAGTTGTTAGATTTCCAGTTTCGTGATTTTTGAAGTCAGTATGTGGCCGTACGGATTTTTAGAGTGAAAAACATTCAGTATTTTGACAGTTAAAAATACGCTGTGTGAGCATACGAAGTCGGAATTCGACGAAACCAGTTTCGTTGGGACCGTAATGTCGAGCTCTAGCTACATGTCCAGTTTGGTGATTTTTAGGCATCGTGCATGTTCATAGGGATTTTTAGAATGCATAAGCCAATAGAAAATGATGGAAATAAAATAAAATATTAACACAAAAATATCTTAACTATTTTCTGTGATCAACAAGGAGGCCACGCATCTCATAATTTCAGCCACTACTTACAGATGGAGAACCCAGATCCACGTTTCAAACCATGACAATATAAAACCAAACAACAGAGAACGATTTCCAATTTTCTCAACACATAACACAGAAATAAAAATCCAAATCAACCCAAAGAAAAATCGTTAAATCACAATAGAGTTGGATTCGGAATCCCTGTGAGTAGTTCTTCGACTTGGCGTGAGTTGTGTGGGGTGCGACTTGCATTCGCTGGAGCTGAAAAACGTCCAGTGGACTTAGGGTTTGCTGTAACTTGGAGGTGGGGCACCGATTGGAGGAGTAAAGTTCGTAATCGGGTTGGGAGTAGGATTTGGCTTCGGTGGTGGTAATGGTGTGAAACTCAGTTGTGAGTTTGGGTCGCGAGCTGGGTGACGAGCTCGAAGAGCTGCTGTCGTTTGGGTCTCGAGTTGGAAGAGATGGGTACGAGAAGGAAGGGTTCGCGAAGGGGGGTGGACCGGTGGTAGTCACGGTGGTCTTTGATGGACGGAGGGACGTGAAGTAGTGGTCAAAAGGGGGGTCAACGGCGGGTATTTTGATACTGGAAATTGTGAAAATCAATTTGGGGAAGATGATGGAAGTATGTCGGGTTTTAAAACACGTGGGTGGGCTGAAGTGTTAAATGGGTAAGGGCCCATTAGAAATATAATTAAGTTTTTATTTAAATTTAATTATCGTATAAACTTCGTAAGGTAATAACTTCTCCATACGGTATCGGAATTCAGCAAAACAAGATCCGACAGGATCGTATGGACGGGAGCAACACAAGGAGACTGACTGGGAGTGGATCCGAGCTCGTTACAATTTATGGCGAAATAAATTGTCCGACTGAGTTAAATAACGCAAACCGATTATTTAACGGTTAACGCGCCAATGTGAGTAAATCTCACCAACTCTGAACAGTTTATAATTTCATGTTGTATTTTTAGAACTGTTAGATATTGGCTGATTGACTTTGTGTTGACTGTTTGATTGAACTGCTAGTAAGTTAGTTAAATTTCTATATTGATTCTGTTTACCAGAATGTATCATATAGAACTGAAAGTGATGTTATCTATATTGTTTAACATCTGTGATGCAGGGAAACAGGTTGGAGGAATCCAACTGGATTCCTCAACATTTATTTTACTGTGATTCATATATTGTGATATATGATGTGATATATAATCTATTGTCGATTATATGTGTTTGGACGATTTTGATCATCGTGATTTGATATGTTGAATACCATAACATACCGAATGTTGATAAAGGAAGATTTTCAAAGTGTATTTTGAAAATGAATTATTTATATGAAATCGATGAATTTTATATAGAAAAGGAAAAGGATTTTTTATAAAAGAAATATTTATAAAATCAAAGGATAAGTTAGAATAAAAGGAAATCATTTGTAAAGTGAAGAACTGTTACTAAAAGTAAATCTTTACAAATGAATAGTTTATTCGAAAAGAAGTTAATCGATGTTAGTTAATTGATGTTAGTTAATCGATGTTAGTTAAATCGATTTGAGTTAAAGTAAAAGAAGTTAATCGATGTTAGTTAAATCGATTAGAGTTAAAGTAAAAGAAGTTAATCGATGTTAGTTAATCGATTAGTGTTAAAGTAAAAGGAGTTAATCGATGTTAGTTAATCGATTAGAATTAAAGTTAAAAGGAGTTAATCGATGTTAGTTAATCGATTAGTGTTAAAGTAAAAGGAGTTAATCGATGTTAGTTTAATCGATTAAAGTTAAAGCAAATGAGTTAATCGAATATAGTTTATTCGAATAGAATAAAGGAGTAAATCGAATATATAGTTTATTCAAATAGAATTAAAAGAGTTATCGAATATAGTTTATTCGATAGGAGTTAAGTGAATAGAGTTAAAGTTAAGTCAAAAGAGTTAGTGAATAGAGTAAATTGAATAGAGTTATCGAATATACCTTATCAAAGGAAAGAATTTTCGAATAGAAAAGATTTGAAGGAGGGATAAGTAAGGAAGTTAGTAAAAGGAATAGTTAAGGTTCGACAGTAAAGGAAATGGTTTGTTTAAACATCTGTCTAAGTCCAATGAAGAAGCTTTGGAAATGTTTTCCAAATAAGAAATAAGAAATGTTGAATATAGGGAAACAGGAAATGGAAATGTTTTCCATTGTTACTAACGTATATTTTCCAAAAATAAGAAATAAGAAATGTTGAATATAGGGAAACAGGAAATGGAAATGTTTTCCATTGTTACTAACGTATATTTTCCAAAAGTAAGAAATAAGAAATGTTGAATATAGGGAAACAGGAGATGAAAAATGAACTAAGGAGATGAATGTTGAATGATGTTTGATCGATATAATTTCCATTTGGAAATAATATCGTTGTTTGCACATCTGTTTTTATTCGATAGTTAAATCACAGACTATCGAAGTTTTGACCATTTTAACGTTGTTAATATGGAGAGACCGGTTGGATTTTTATCCAAAGAACCACTCTGTATTGGCATAAGCGTTGCGAATCATATATGCCAAAGGAAATTGAAGACGGAGTTATGCAAGGGCTATCCTGTTTACAAAATAGTGCCTTCGGTTCATCCTGTTCCTGGATGACTTGTATGGACAGATGTCTGACAGAGTATTTCCAGACGATCACGTATATTGATTTCCCCAACCGTACCAAGAGTGGAAGCGGAGAAGGAAACTTCTTTTAGCTAACACATAATGTATGGTTGAGGACGTCAATCGGTGATTTGATGGATTTGACGATGTGGCATTCAAAGTGAATCTGGTATGATGATAAAGCGTAGCTTCTAGCCTCATCATCCGGTAAATGACAGAAATCGGGCAAGCAGCATGGCTAAGTCGGTCGCACCGAAGTAGGGTGTATAATCACCTGATCTAGAGTTTTATTTACTTCTAAAAATCTATTGTTGATGCTGTCCCATTCGGGAAACGGTTGCTGATCCCAACCGTTGGTGATATACATTCGATACACTCAAGCGAAATGAGTGGTCGGTCATGTGTGGTCGGGTTGCAAGATGTTCTTGTTGAACCCAGTGTATTCCTCTCTAGAGGTACACAAGCGAAAGGTGGTTCCATACCTTGTCATAGTTGGAAATCCATTACCCAATACGTGCTTGCGGTTTTGATTGTATACTATATATGTAGAACGTGAGAAGAAAGCGTTTCTGCTAGATGGTTATTATATTGTGTTGATAGACATTATTATAATATCAAAAGGTTTTTGATATAAAGATAATTTGGATTCTCATAAGGGAAAAACCCGTTCCGTTATGCGGCGTGGTCTTATGAGATATCGTTTACTTGTTCGAACTGTTTTTAAACTGTTTTACTCATACCAGTCCCATGACTGACCCGGAGTTTACTTTGTTGTTTTCCCTAAACTCTTGGGTGCCTAAATTTGTATGGGCAGTCAAGTAGTCGCGATTTTACAGATACACTTGAAGAGCTTGGAGCAGGAGGCTTCAGGATCATATAGCTATAGTTATTTCCGTTGTGTTGTAAGTGTTGTACTTTGATAATGATATGTATATTCAAGTACAGATTTGTATTTCAAAGTTATGTTATGAAATATATTAATTCGTTCCGCTGTGAGATTCGTGTTACTCTGATATTGTGTTCTTCTTCTTCTATTCTATGTTTCTATCTTATCTTTCCTCACCCTCTAATTTCTTTCACTAATTACCAGGATTTTTCGATGTTTTGGTTATCGACATCAAGCTTATGTCGATAACCAAAGTCGTTGAAAATCCAGTTCGTTATAGTTGGTATCAGAGCGAGGTTAAGAATTACTTGGCTCTGTGGCGTGACTCGGTAGAGATAGGGTTAGTAATACCCTAGATTGAGTTGAGTGTATATATACGAGTGAACGTATTTGTATATGATATAAAAATAATTTTATATTGTGAAGATTCATTGGTTGAGTTGTTTATGAGTTCTGGTCGATCAGTTTGATCCACTGTATCGGTAGGAGTTACTAAACACTTGAATACGATGGGTCGGCACGATATGTTTTGAAAGAGGGTAAATGAAAATAATTTTACCCAAAGTATATTTGATACATATTGGATATATTGGTTGTGATTTTAATCGAGTAAGATTATAAATTAAATGGTTATGTAAATAACCAATCAGAATTCATATAAGTGAAATACATGAAATCAGATGAGTTGAATCTGAAATTTAAACCAGAAATTGAATTAAAACTCTGGAGAATTTGATAAGTGTTTGTAAATGGATTTGGATTAAAGGTAAGGGAAATTTAAGATCCTAGGAGATTTTAAATTGTTTTACAAGCAGTGTGAATTATATTTTGAAATGAATTTCAAGGTGGAAATGTTTAGAAATGGTTTTATAGTATTAAACTCACTTCAGTCGCTGGGAAATAGATTCTGATGATGACAGTTGCATCATCAGTATTCATTTTCGAGTTGTAAGTGACGGATTACTACCAGAGATACTGTTTTGAATTTGTTTTGGGAAAGACAAGTTGTGTTGAATTTCAAAATGGGATTTATAAAATAGTATTTGAACTTTTAAATAGATTTGAAATATTAACTTGATTAAAAGAAATAAAACGAGAAGTTCCTGTATAAACGAAGCTTATAAATAGTTCTTTTATAAACGAAGTTTATAAATGAAGTGAAAAGAATTATCATTGGATAATTCAGAAATAAAAATACAAGTGTGAAATTGAAAGGGAAATCTATTTTCAAAAGGTAGAAATATCGATTTCAAAAGGAATTGGAATCGAGACTTATGTAAAGGATGAATAAAGAAAGTCTGAATAAGGAAATTGAAACAAAATTCAAATATAAAATTTGAATAAGAGATTTGAAATGAAATTCAAATATAGAATTTGAATAAGATAATTGAAATGGAATTTGAATATGGGAGATTCAAATAGAATTGAATTTGAAATTTGAATATAGAAGATTCAAATAGAATTGAATTTGAAATTTGAACATAGAAGATTCAAATAGAATTGAATTTGAAATTTGAATATAGAAGATTCAAATAGAATTGAAATGAAATTCAAATATAGAATTTGAATAAGAGAATTGAAATGAAATTTAAATATAGGAAATTCAAATAAAATTGAAATGGAATTCAATTAGTTGATAAACAAGTTAAACTTATATTTGAACATGTATATTCAAATAAAAAGGTGAAATAGGTAAACCAGTTAATTAGCCATTAGTAAATGGAACTTGAATTGAAGTTGAACTTTAGATAAGTAAAGGGGGCTGGTAAATTTATATTTGAAATCAAATATGAAACCTGAGTTTGAAAAAGTAGAATTTGATTAGTTTATAAGTAAGTTAAAATATATTTGAACATGTCATGTTCAAATATAAAAGTGAAATAGACTAAAGAGTTAATTAACAAATTAATTAACGAATTAAGTTAAAACGATCGGGTATAGTTAAAAGAGATTGGGCAGGTATAAATATACATGAGATAGGTATGGATAAGGTATGAAGGTATATAAATAGAATGCTCGACGGAAAGGTATGTATTTAATTCATATATGAGATTTTATGCGCCGTATCGGCTAGCCGCTTGGCTTTTTCTTTTTCTTTTGGATTGGTAAGGGCCATGGGAGGCTACTTGAAATATCCCGATGCTCCCGGTACAAAGGAGGTTATGGCAAAAATTTCCGGAAATTTAAGGAGTTAGAATATTTTTAAGATAATTCGATAGTTAGAAATCTATATATCAATATATATAGAAGTCGATAAGGAAACGAACTTAGAAATAGAATAGTAAAATCAAACTGGAAGACTAAGAATAAAATCTAGTAAGAATAGAAAGAGAAATTGTATACATGTTTAAAAGTGAAGAAGTAGTTGTATGGTATTGAATATTCGAGTAAGTAGTCATATCTGTTTTAACGTTATAAATGTTATTCAATCAAGGTCTGAGAGGTAGTTATACCCCAACTTGATTGATTTCATTATTAACAAATAAATAGTAAGAAAATTTGATTTTTGAAAAGAGTAAACTGTTTGAAAACTCCCTGGGAAAGACTGTTTGAATTAAAAACAAATTTAACAGAAATTTGTGAAAGCAAAATTTGAATTAAAGTAAAGCCAGTAAAGTGGTAACTGAGATTGAATTAGAATGATATCAAGACAAATTGGATTGTGAGATTCAAATTTGAAGTGTGATGTGATAATCAAGTTAAGAGTTGGGAATCGAGAAGAAACTCGAGTTAAAATGATATTTGGCTCGGATATAAGTGAATGGTTGTGTCGTGGATAAAAACAGATTGGATTTGATTGGGGTAACTCTTGTATATGCTGAGTTGATAGCATATGGAAGTGACAGAGTTGATATGCCCGACAAAAAGGTACAAGTTTATATTTCATACGGTATGAGATTTCGATGAGCCGAATAGGCAAGCCGCTTGGCTGTTTGATTCTCTTTTGGGTTGGAGATGGCCCAGAGAGGCGAGTTGGAGTTTGACCTATTGACTGGTACAAAGGAGGTGCTGGCAAAAAATTTCGAAAAGTTAAGGAGTTAGAAAATTTTCAAGATTTTTGGAAATTTTCGTTGTTAAAGAATTAATGAATAATTTAATTGAAATTAAATTGGTTCAGTTGAAACTGAAGTTAAGAAGTGAACAAATATGTTCTAACCAGTCGATAGGGTCGTCCTCTACTTTCTAGCAATTTCGAGGATGAAATTATTTTAAGTGGGGAAGAATGTAATGACCCGCATTGGCAGAGGTATTATAATTAATTTATTTAATTGTATAAAGGTGGTTTGGAGAATTTAATGGTCGTGGAATTTAAATAATGGTGAATATTTAATTTAAAATAATAAATTAAAATAATATATCTAATTCTGAAATATCAGAATTGGCTGAAATGGAAATATGGTATGAACTGGATCATCTGTGATATTTAATTCAGGTTGGAATTGAATTTGAATAACGAATATATTATATAAAATGAAAGTTTGAACGTAGAGTTATAATATAATTAAAATCGCGCTTGAAATGGCGCTGCAGTTCGCAATTTGGCGATTTGAACTTCAACTGAATGTACATGATTCGTTTTAAGCCGGATTTCTGTAAAACAAGAAACGCGTGGAGCTGGTGGAGTATATCTTTCTAGTGGAAGAGAAAAATCGGGATTTCATCGTGTAGATTTTGATGTATGTCCAAATCAAATTTTAGAAAAGTCACTGTGGAATTCCTTTATAATTTATAAAGGAATTATTTATATTTTTAAAAGGGATTTCAATATAAATCAAATATCGGGTTGACCCAGAAGTGAATATCGAGTAGTAAATACATACAGGAATATTCTAGAGCTGTGTGGTATGCCACTATGAATATAGACGATAATATTTAATTTTAAATATTTAATTTAATTATATTTAAATATATTTATATATTTAAATAGGCTATTTAGAGCGTTAAAAATAGCTACTTTTTGCAAACGAAGTCGGAATTCGACGAAACCAGTTTTGTTGGATCCGCAATGTCGAGTAGTTGTTAGATTTCCAGTTTCGTGATTTTTGAAGTCAGTATGTGGCCGTACGAATTTTTAGAGTGAAAAACATTCAGTATTTTGACAGTTAAAAATACGCTGTTTGAGCATACAAAGTCGGAATTCGACGAAACCAGTTTCGTTGGGACCGTAATGTCGAGCTCTAGCTACATGTCCAGTTTGGTGATTTTTAGGCATCGTGCATGTTCGTAGGGATTTTTAGAATGCATAAGCCAATAGAAAATGATGGAAATAAAATAAAATATTAACACAAAAATATCTTAACTATTTTCTGTGATCAACAAGGAGGCCACGCATCTCATAATTTCAGCCACTACTTACAGATGGAGAACCCAGCTCCTCGTTTCAAACCATGACAATATAAAACCAAACAACAGAGAACGATTTCCAATTTTCTCAATACATAACACAGAAAGAAAAATCCAAATCAATCCAAATAAAAATCGTTAAATCACAATAGAGTTGGATTCAGAATCCCTGTGAGTAGTTCTTCGACTTGGCGTGAGTTGTGTGGGGTGCGACTTGCATTCGCTGGAGCTGAAAAACGTCCAGTGGACTTAGGGTTTGCTGTAACTTGGAGGTGGGGCACCGATTGGAGGAGTAAAGTTCGTAATCGGGTTGGGAGTAGGATTTGGCTTTGGTGGTGGTAATGGTGTGAAACTCGGTTGTGAGTTTGGGTCGCGAGCTGGGTGACGAGCTCGAAGTGCTGTTGTCGTTTGGGTCTCGAGTTGGAAGAGATGGGTACGAGAAGGAAGGGTTCGCGAAGGGGGGTGGACTGGTGGTAGTCACGGTGGTCTTTGATGGACAGAGGGACGTGAAGTAGTAGTCAAAAGGGTGGTCAACGGCGGGTATTTTGATACTGGAAATTGTGAAAATCAATTTGGGGAAGATGATGGAAGTATGTCGGGTTTTAAAACACGCGGGTGGGCTGAAGTGTTAAATGGGTAAGGGCCCATTAGAAATATAATTAAGTTTTTATTTAAATTTAATTATCGTATAAACTTCGTAAGGTAATAACTTCTCCATACGGTATCGGAATTCAGCAAAACAAGATCCGACAGGATCGTATGGACGGGAGCAACACAAGGAGACTGACTGGGAGTGGATCCGAGCTCGTTACAATTTATGGCGAAATAAATTGTCCGACTGAGTTAAATAACGCAAACCGATTATTTAACGGTTAACGCGTCAATGTGAGTAAATCTCACCAACTCTGAACAGTTTATACTTTCATGTTGTATTTTTAGAACTGTTAGATATTGGCTGATTGACTGTGTGTTGACTGTTTGATTGAACTTCTAGTCAGTTAGTTAAATTTCTATATTGATTCTGTTTAACAGAATGTATCATATAGAACTGAAAGTGATGTTATCTATATTGTTTAACATCTGTGATGCAGGGAAACAGGTTGGAGGAATCCAACTGGATTCCTCAACATTTATTTTACTGTGATTCATATATTGTGATATATGATGTGATATATAATCTATTGTCGATTATATGTGTTTGGACGATTTTGATCATCGTGATTTGATATGTTGAATACCATAACATACCGAATGTTGATAAGATTTTCAAAGTTTATTTTGAAAATGAATTATTTATATAAAATCGATGAATTTTATATAGAAAAGGAAAAGGAGTTTTTATAAAAGAAATATTTATAAAATCAAAGGATAAGTTAGAATAAAAGGAAATCGTTTGTAAAGTGAAGAACTGTTACTAAAAGTAAATCTTTACAAATGAATAGTTTATTCGAAAAGAAGTTAATCGATGTTAGTTAATCGATGTTAGTTAAATCGATTTGAGTTAAAGTAAAAGAAGTTAATCGATGTTAGTTAAATCGATTAGAGTTAAAGTAAAAGAAGTTAATCGATGTTAGCTAATCGATTAGTGTTAAAGTAAAAGGAGTTAATCGATGTTAGTTAATCGATTAGAGTTAAAGTTAAAAGGAGTTAATCGATGTTAGTTAATCGATTAGTGTTAAAGTAAAAGGAGTTAATCGATGTTAGTTTAATCGATTAAAGTTAAAGCAAATGAGTTAATCGAATATAGTTTATTCGAATAGAATAAAGGAGTAAATCGAATATATAGTTTATTCAAATAGAATTAAAAGAGTTATCGAATATAGTTTATTCGATAGGAGTTAAGTGAATAGAGTTAAAGTTAAGTCAAAAGAGTTAGTGAATAGAGTAAATTGAATAGAGTTATCGAATATACCTTATCAAAGGAAAGAATTTTCGAATAGAAAAGATTTGAAGGAGGGATAAGTAAGGAAGTTAGTAAAAGGAATAGTTAAGGTTCGACAGTAAAGGAAATGGTTTGTTTAAACATCTGTCTAAGTCCAATGAAGAAGCTTTGGAAATGTTTTCCAAATAAGAAATAAGAAATGTTGAATATAGGGAAACAGGAAATGGAAATGTTTTCCATTGTTACTAACGTATATTTTCCAAAAATAAGAAATAAGAAATGTTGAATATAGGGAAACAGGAAATGGAAATGTTTTCCATTGTTACTAACGTATATTTTCCAAAAATAAGAAATAAGAAATGTTGAATATAGGGAAACAGGAGATGAAAAATGAACTAAGGAGATGAATGTTGAATGATGTTTGATCGATATAATTTCCATTTGGAAATAATATCGTTGTTTGCACATCTGTTTTTATTCGATAGTTAAATCACAGACTATCGAAGTTTTGACCATTTTAACGTTGTTAATATGGAGAGACCGGTTGGATTTTTATCCAAAGAACCACTCTGTATTGGCATAAGCGTTGCGAATCATATATGCCAAAGGAAATTGAAGACGGAGTTATGCAAGGGCTATCCTGTTTACAAAATAGTGCCTTCGGTTCATCCTGTTCCTGGATGACTTGTATGGACGGATGTCTGACAGAGTATTTCCAGACGATCACGTATATTGATTTCCCCAACCGTACCAAGAGTGGAAGCGGAGAAGGAAACTTCTTTTAGCTAACACATAATGTATGGTTGAGGACGTCAATCAGTGATTTGATGGATTTGACGATGTGGCATTCAAAGTGAATCTGGTATGATGATAAAGCGTAGCTTCTAGCCTCATCATCCGGTAAATGACAGAAATCGGGCAGGCAGCATGGCTAAGTCAGTCGCACCAAAGTAGGGTGTATAATCACCTGATCTAGAGTTTCATTTACTTCTAAAAATCTATTGTTGATGCTGTCCCATTCGGGAAACGGTTGCTGATCCCAACCGTTGGTGATATACATTCGATACACTCAAGCGAAATGAGTGGTCGGTCATGTGTGGCCGGGTTGCAAGATGTTCTTGTTGAACCCAGTGTATTCCTCTCTAGAGGTACACAAGCGAAAGGTGGTTCCATACCTTGTCATAGATGGAAATCCATTACCCAATACGTGCTTGCGGTTTTGATTGTATACTATATATGTAGAACGTGAGATGAAAGTGTTTCTGCTAGATGATTATTATATTGTGTTGATAGACATTATTATAATATCAAAAGGTTTTTGATATAAAGATAATTTGGATTCTCATAAGGGAAAAACCCGTTCCGTTATGCGGCGTGGTCTTATGAGATATCGTTTACTTGTTCGAACTGTTTTTAAACTGTTTTACTCATACCAGTCCCATGACTGACCCGGAGTTTACTTTGTTGTTTTCCCTAAACTCTTGGGTGCCTAAATTTGTATGGGCAGTCAAGTAGTCGGGATATTACAGATACACTTGAAGAGCTTGGAGCAGGAGGCTTCAGGATCATATAGCTATAGTTATTTCCGCTATGTTGTAAGTGCTGTACTTTGATAATGATATGTATATTCAAGTACAGATTTGTATTTCAAAGTTATGTTATGAAATATATTTATCCGTTCCGCTGTGAGATTCGTGTTACTCTGATATTGTGTTCTTCTTCTTCTTCTATTCTAAGTTTCTATCTTATCTTTCCTCACCCTCTAATTTCTTTCACTAATTACCAGGATTTTTCGATGTTTTGGTTATCGACATCAAGCTTATGTCGATAACCAAAGTCGTTGAAAATCCGGGTCGTTACAACATCGGTGGACCGACCCTGACGATCCAAAGGCTTGACTGAGTACTTGCCTGAGGGGCGGACTAGAGGCTCTCGAATTCAGTGAGGCCTATCTTTTGCCTTGGTTCACAGATGGAAATCCAACTTCCAATACGTGACATGTGCGGTTTTGATTGTAGAACCTAGTATTGGCGACATGATATATGGTACCCATGCCGTCTATGATTAATACTTATGATTGAAACTGTTTTGACACTATACACTTATAGTAATAATAAAAGTTGAAATTTGGCATATCAAGCATTCTTTGGCTATTATAAGGTAAAACCCTATCCTCCTGCTTGTGTTGCATTGTGTGATGGGACTTGGGTCTTATAATAGCTTCATTGTTCTTTATTTAGCATTGTGCTATTATTTTATGCACTGGTGTTCTTGGGAGGAAACCCGTTCCGTGTTATACGGCGTGGTCCCTTGATTTACCTAACTTTAAAATAAAGATAAATAACTGTTTTAGTTCTCACACCAGTCACATGACTGACCTGGAGTTTATTGTTTTAACCTAAACTCTGGGTGCCCTTATTTTCGACACGGGCAGCTAGTAGTTTTGGTTTTGCAGATGTATATTCACAGGATCCTGATTTACAGCTGGAACGATGCTCGGAAAGCTCTGTATCCATGTATTACTTTCAGTTGTGTTTTTTATTATTTTTCCGCTACTATGTAATTTATTGTAATCTTTGATATTTATCAAATGTATTTTGTTCATTTACACTCTGTATATTCTTGTATTCTGGTGGAATTGTTGTAATCAACAATGAAATGTTCTTTTGTTTGTGTTCTGATGTGGCTTGTCCTCAAAGTATCCATGCTTTCCTTACCGGGGAAGTTACGGGTCCTTGCAATACGGAACGGGTTTTACCTTATGAGGATCAAAAGCAGTCTGTATAATTAAAACAGATATTATGATAATGTCTAGGGTTTCCATAAATAATTTATAATCTAGTAAAATGCTTTCATCTCACATTTTGCTATATAGTATACAAACAAAACAGTTTGACGCTTATGGTAAATGGATTTCCAACCATGACAAGGTATGAAACCACCTTCCGATAGTGTACCTCTAGAGAGGAATACACTGGGTTCAACAAGAACTTCTTGTACCCCGACCACACATGACCGACCACTCATTTCTCTTGAGTGTATCGAATGTATGTCACCAATGGTTGTGTACGGCAACCATTTCCCGAATGGGACATCATTGATAGAATAAGAACAAAAGGAATATCTCTAGATAGGTGATGATACATCCAAATGGGAGCTAACCACATAGTCATGCTGCCTGCCCGATTTTTGTCATTTCCTGGTTGTGAAGCTTGAAGCTAACTTTCCCTGACACATGCTTTTTATTTTCTTTGAACATCACATCGTCAAACCCGCTAATTTACTAATTGACTTCTTCAAAAATATATTACAAGTATAAAGCAAGAGAAACGAATTCCTCTGCCACTCATAACTACGTTTGAAAAGATCAATGTACGTGATTAGTTTAGGAGTACTCTGTCAGACGTTCGTCCTTACAAGTTTCCCTGGGACTGGACAAACCGAAGACATTATTTTATAAACCTATCTCAGATAATTTCTACTCAGGATTTATCAAACAATTCTTGTATATCTCCTTCTTCTATTATCCTTGATAATCATCAACTTGCAACATAGAAATCGAATTGAAGTGGAATGTTTATTCCGGTCTCCTCGAATCGATATACGTAATGTCTTTTATAATTGATATTAAATTATCAACTTAACATGCCTTTTGTATCAGTTTACACATCCTTTAAAATTGAATACGTAAAGCGTGTGCGTCGCACGCGATATTTTACATCGTTTGTTATCTGTGATTATACGATGTTTAACATTTTTGTTCTTCTTGTAAATTATTTTCTTACCTCTTGTTTATCATAAATAAGTGAAATTTATAATTTATATAAACTATTTCTTTTACATTAAAGTTTCAAAACCGTCGACTTGCTATAGTCGAGCTCTGCCCTTTATGTTCTGCTATTTTCTTCCTCTACCACCGTCTATGACACTTCAAATAAAAACTTCTCTTTTTATTTAATTATAAAATTCTTCTTTATTTTCTATTTTTAAATAAAACTATTTTTAATTTCAAACTTTGCTCAAAATTTCTCTTTTGAAAATGTATTACTAAAGTACCAAGTACCCATTTCAAAACGTTGGTGTGCGCATAGTAAAACCGCCCCCAGATCACGCGTTCAGCCCAAAGTACCAAAGTACCAGGTGGTACTACCCCTTTCCAAACTACCATGTCCAGAACTCCACTGTTTCCTCTGCCCAATCACCTCCTGCACTCGTGTGCTCGACCCCTTGGCAAGTACCAGGTGGTACTACCATTTACCAAACTACCAGGCCTCAAACCCCGATCCAAGAATCTCCCCCAGCCCAACGCCTCAGGCCACCGGAAGCCTGACCCTTCCAGCCACCCTTCGACGACGACCAGCCCTTCCATTTGCCACAGGTGCGGCGCCCTCTGCTGCTACAGGCGTTGTGCAGTTCGTCTATGAACTCTAGTAAGTAAAAACGAGAAACCAAGTCCCTTGATCATTCAAACTCAAAAATTACTCGTTAGAAAAATCGCGTTGTATTTTTCCTGCGATTCAGAGATCATTACACTTCTTCTCCCCCGATACGATTAGTTATCGTGTGGATCAACCCTAATCGATCATTTTTCCATTTTCGACAAAAACTCTTTTTCTCTTGATCCCCTCATCTAAAATAATGTTGTTTGATTTAAAAATTATATTTCCTTGCCTTGATCATGTTCGTATACCTGAAACTTAAAAGTAAGTTGGTCGAAAAAACATTTGTTTTAAACAGTTCTTTACTGTTATGTGATGTTTGATATATATATATATATATATATATATATATATATATATATATTGGTATAATATATATTCTATTCACTTGTTAATGTTGTTTATATACATGTAAGAATGATTTACATGAAGAACCAGAGTCTGATCATTTTACTACTAACACAACTCTGAGACATAGCCTTAAATAGAGCCATAACTTTGCAAAGTGTATGCACAGTATTTTCCAATAGGAATTAACTCACAGGTTTTATCAAATAATTATGGTTTTGAGCAGCAATAGTTTTCAATGTAACTATAGCTCGGGTATATAAACATCTAGTTGTTAAGTGACAAATCAGGCGGCCAAGAAAAACTAAAATCTACTTAAGCAATCAAAGGTATAATATCTTGTCACTAAACAGGGTACTGTGTTTAGATGGAGTATACACAGCTGTAACAGGGAATGTTTTAGTGTAATCAAACAAGCCTGAGTTCTGAAATAAAGTTCACAATAAAAATCATATCAAGTTCTAACATAAAGGTCCCTAACTAAACTTGCATTAACTAGAACTAGTATATATACACAACATGCATTTTTTTGTGTTTTAACATCATGCCTACTGCAGGGTTTAGCAAATACAAACATATAAGCATTTCATCAACTTGCATGGTTTTTAAAAGAGAAAATAGTGAGTGTTTACTCACCTAAATGCTGCTGTTAAAGTTTCCCCTTTTTCCCTTTTGATTTGCTCGAATTAAAGTGATTCAAAAGAGAAAAAGTATCAGCCTATTTATAGGCATAAATAAATGCTTAAATAATGGTTTCTTTAATTCTTTAAATAGGAAAAATCCTTTTTACTCTGATCAAATATTTGCGCAGGTTTTAAAACAAAGGAGAATGTTCTCTTGAAAGCTCAGTTTGGGTTTGTCTCTCTTGCGCAAGGGATGGTGGAGTAATGGTGTCCCTACAATCTCTTACACTCATTGACAAAATCTTTAAATGCCTGTAGTCCTTTTAGTATCAATACTTCTTATAAAACCTCCTTCATACGTATGGATGCAACAAACAGGAAGGTTTCTTTGGCAATAAAATTTACACATAATAAAAAATGTTTTTAAACTAAATTTCTAAAATCTAAGTTTAAGTACATTATGCATTAATGTTTGCTGTGCAAATCAAGAGAATGATGGCAATTACTTCCATCAATCTTCTTAAAATACTTAAGTGTTTTAGCAACAATCACTTGTCATGCTGTTCTTGTCCTTCTCTTTTCTACATCAAGTATTTAGCTGCATAATGTACTTTGTTTTTCAGCTGAAAATGTTGTCTTGTTCTTGCGCATGACTTGGATGAATTTTAGCCTTAACATGTTAAATGATTAACAAAGTTTTAGCTAGGGAAAGTAATATGCATATGTGTAATGCTTTTATCCATTTATCTTGCTAGTTTTGTTGTAGGGTCTCCCTTGTTTTTGCGCAAAACAATGGCTTGGGTTCATGATTTCAAATGGATAAATGCACTAAGGTTTAATTAGTTTAGTGTAGGTGCAAGTGTATGTGTAATAACCCGAAAATCTGGGCCAGTTTAAAATTTTTATTTTGGTAATTTTAGCGAATTTTGAATATTTAAAATAGATTATTTTAAATAAAATGAACGAGAAATTTATTTTGAATGGAATTAGAACGTATATATTATACGCGCCGTCGTTAGAATATAAATATTTATATATAATTATAAATGGAATTGAAAATGGCGCGGTAGTTCGATAATTCGATTTCAAACTTCAATTGAATGTACCGGGTGCAAAACAATCCGGATTGTAGTGAAACCAGAAATCATAGGATCTATTTGATAGTACCTTTCCAACAAATCCGGGAAATCAAGATTTCATAGCGGGAATCAAAAGATATGTCCAGTTGAAAATTCTGAATAGTCGCTATGGAATTCAGGCCCTTAAAAATGGACATTTTGCAAACGACCTCGGATTTCGACGAAACCACTTTTGTTAGATCCGCAGTGTCAGGTTATTGCTAGGTTTCAAATTTCATAATTTTTCGAATCAATATGTGAGCGTGGCAAAGGAAAACGCGTTTGACCAGTTTCTGTTGAATTTAATCGACTGGAAATTGGCCATTTTTCAAACGGTCTCAGAATTCGACGAAACTAGTTTTGTTAGGACCGTATCGTCAATACGGAGCTAGAAAATATTTTTTTAGAATTTTTCTAGTTAGTATGTGACCCAGGTAATTTGAAATGTGCATTTAAATTGAATATATATAGATTTATATTTTAATTTAAACAGAAACGGATCGAAACGTTAAAATTGGGTTACGAAATATATCCCATTGTGTTCGGAATGGGGGTAATTAGCTAGGGGCGACAGTCGTTGGGTGTGATTTAGGATTCGAAATAAAAGTCAACCCTTTTGTGGATCAAAAAGAAAAAAGAAAAATATATATATATATATATAAAACTTCTGCATATACCCCCCCCCCCTTTGTTCAGTCTCTCGTTCAACCCCCAGACCCCAAATCGAAAAAAAAATCCCGTCGCCTCTCAACCCTGGAGCCACCGTCGTCCATCGCCTTTCTCCCCCCCCCTTTTTTCCGCGCCGCCACCTCTCCAGGCGGAGCAGCCGATCCCCCAACCTCTGTCTTCCTCCTTTCTCCTCTCCTTCTCCCTTCTCGGATGCGCAAGGACCAAGCCCAAAACCCCACTCCACTCGAAACCCGCCGCCGATCATTTCTGGACCCGCCTCCGACCTGTCACATCGTACCCCGACCCTCCGCAGTCCGGCGCCACCCACCAACAGTCGTGGCCTCCCTCTCCTCTTCAATCCGACACCCTATAACCCCCAAACAGCCGCTAAAATGAACCGGAGCACGATGGAGTTGAAGACTAGGACATGGATTTGAACAAGTTCAAACGGGAAAGAGAGGGAGCGCAATGTACAAGTTTAAGGTGATTAATTTAATTTTAAATTTATAAAGATATGTTTTTTTTTACATATGTCTGTCATTAGATTAAAAAGGTAATCTTTATAGAAATGATTTTGTATAAGAACAAGATTAGATTTTTAGTTTTATAAAGTTATAATTTTTTTATCATGTAAAAGAAATAATTTTTATAACAGATAAAGATGTGATTTTGATTTGTTTAAAATAACGAAAAAAATGTGATTTTTACTTGTTAGTTCGCAAAATAAAATTATAATCTTTGTCATGGAAAAGATATAATTTTTAAAATAGAAAAGATTAGATTTTTGAAATAGAAAAGGCGGAATCTTTATATTTGAAAATAACGAAGTAAAAATAGAATTTTTATCTATATAGTAGCGGTGTGAAAATAGAAAATTTATCCATATAGCGTGATTATAAAAATTCGATTTTTATATATTGAATAGCGAAGTAAAAATTCGATTTTTACATATGTAGTGAAAGCGGGCAACGAAGCGACAAAAGGCGAAATCGACGAAGATTTCTCTAGAAGAAAAGTCAAGATGATTGGATAGCTATATGTGAGAACTTCTCACCTTTTAATTTTACTTTTCTAGTTATATATATATATACTAGGATGTAGACGGTGTTTAGTAGCACCCGACACCCGTCATCCACAGACCATGGATGGCTTGTTTGTTTGATTGATCGTGAAATGAAAACGATATATATATTGAAAGTGAAAATATCGAATATATTGAAAGTGAAAATATCGAATATATTGAAAGTGAAAATATCGTATATAAGAAAAGTGAAAATATCGAATATATTGAAACTGAAAATATCGAATATATTGAAAGTGAAAATGTCGTATATATTGAAAGTGAAAATATGATATATATTGAAAGTGAAAATATTATATATAGTGAAAGTGAAAATATTATATATAGTGAAACTGAAAATATCGAATATATTGAAAGTGAAAATGTCGTATATATTGAAAGTGAAAATATGATATATATTGAAAGTGAAAATATTATATATAGTGAAACTGAAAATATCGAATATAGTGAAACTGAAAATATCGAATATATTGAAAGTGAAAATATCGTATATAAGAAAAGTGAAAATATCGTATATATGAAAGGTGAAAACGATATATATATGAATTGTGAAAACGATGTGTGTGTGTGTGTGTATATATATATATATATATATATATATATATATATATATATATATATATGAAACGTGAAAATGATTTGATTGTTGAAAATATAATTTTTAACATATATATATACACTGTATAAAATTGTCATGTATATGAAATATTCGATTTTGATAGAAAATAGAAAATGAATTCGAATTGAATAGAATAGAAAATGAATTCGAATTGAATAGAATAGAAAATGAATTCGAATTGAACTGAATAGAAAATGAATTCGAATTGAACTGAATAGAAATGAATTCGAATTGAATAGAATAGAAAATGAATTCGAATTGAATAAAATAGAAAATGAATTCGAATTGAACTGAATAGAAAATGAATTCGAATTGAATAGAATAGAAAATGAATTCGAATTGAATAAAATAGAAAATGAATTCGAATTGAACTGAATAGAAAATGAATTCGAATTGAATAGAATAGAAAATGAATTCGAATTGAATAGAATAGAAATGAATTCGAATTGAACTGAATAGAAAATGAATTCGAATTGAATAGAATAGAAAAGGAATTCGAATTGAATAGAATAGAAAACGAATTCGAATTGAATTGAAAGCGAAGTGAAATGAATTCAAATTGAATTGAAATTTGAATTGAATAGAAATGAATTTTAAAACGAATTTATAAGGAAGAATTCAATTTTGATTTGAATTGAAATGGAAGTTGAAATTGTTTTTGAAACGAATTTAAAACTATTTATATAATTCGTTTTAAATAGAAATCGACGAAATATATATTATATATATAATATAATGGCCTGAATAGAACGCGTCGCGCCGCGGCAGTTCGTGAATTTCGACCATTGACTTCGAACAGACATTACGGGAGATCCGACCGTCGGATTCTCCTGAAACCGGAACCGTTGGGTTCGTATCGAAAACAGCTTTCTAACGAATATTAGAGATTTGAAATCTAACGGTTGGATTTGGAGATACGTCCAAATCAAATTCGAAAAAGGTCGCTGTAAGTGCAGTTCGATGGCCGTTGATGGAAATCGACTGTACGGGCCTTGATAAAATTATTAAAAATAGTAATAATTTGTGTAAAATCATAAGAAATGATTTGTGAAGAATTGGGATGAAAAACTCCATATTTGAAAAGATAAAAATATATTTTTATCGAAATGAACTAGTTATTAACTAGAAAAATAATCCAATGGTTATAAATAAATAAATTGGATTAGATTTGAATTGAAATTATCTTTGGATATTTTCGATATTGGATTCCGTGTTTATACAGATATCGTGAGGGGAATTTGGAAGATATCGATATCGTTATTCCCGATATGATATCTGTCGGTTTCAGGATTTGATGTTGAATATAAGTCAATACTATCTCTATTCAAAACCTTATATTTAATGTCAAATTTGATTGATTGATTGTATGGATTGTGCTCGACCAGTTTATGAGCAGAGTATGCTTTTACATTTAGCATTGGGTTGGGTTGAAAATATCTATGTGCTAACTCCTTGTGAAACACTTCACGATTTGACGATAAGGTGTTTAGCGATGTTGTGTCCATTTCAAATTTAATGAATGATTGTGAAAGGATATTTTTCTTAAGTGAAAAGAAATGTATTCCCGATTTTGGACAGGGAATGTTTTAAAAAAAAATGTTTTATAAAACAGAAAGGATTTCGAGGCCCAAAACCCGATGATTTCTAAAGTGATTTAGAAAATGTATTATATGTTACATTGTGGTTCATCGCATATTCGATTAGTTGCTATTGATGATGTATCTGTTTGGTGGCGGAGAATTTATTCTCTTGCTTAACACCCTTCTTTGAGACGTACGAGCTCAAAGGTTATGTGATTAATAGTGACTGATCATATGCGTGAATTACTGATGTGAAGTACTATATTTTGAAAGTACTTGTGATTATTACGTTGTGAAGTGATTTTCCCTACTTCGGGATATGAAATGATTTAGTATGTGGCTAAAGAATCGGGTAACCCTGAGACTAAAAGTATGGGTGAGAGGGCGGTGTATGCTCTCCATGAGTGGGAGGTGCATCGTCGGTGTAGCCTACTCCTGCGTGGGGTAGGTGCACATATATATATCGAGTTGCGAGGTGCGTACCCTTTGCCTTGTCGATGGGGAGCACGATATTTGGTTGCATACTTGTTTGTATGCATTGTTATGTTTTGGAATTCACATTTCCAAATGATTTGATTTGAGATCCCGAAGTGAAATCTACTTTGATATAGAAAGTTAGATATGTATTTCAAATGATTTGAAATAAGAAATCGGGAATAAAATCCAAAGGAATAATTTCTGTAAATTGAATTGGATTTGGAAAATCTAAGTGTGGTGATTAATCTAAATGGGTAGATTGGGATATTGCATGTTGATTGATGCATAGTAGATCCATATATCTATATTGATTGTTGTTTATACACTGGCTTTCATGGGGGTAAACCCGTTCCGCGAAAGTGGCGTGGTCCCGTGATTTGCCTTATTTTTGAACAAAGTTAACAACTGTTTTTGAGTTCTCGCACCAGTCCCATGACTGACCTGTAGTTTGCTTTTCCCTTGCAAACTCGGGTGCCCCTATTTTCCACGGGCAGCCGAGTAGTTTTATTTTGCAGATGTTCTGAGCAGGATTCTGGATTGAAGCTTTAAGCTGTGTCCAGACATTTACAGTCTTCCGCTGTGTAGTTTATATTTCCGCTGTGCATTGTTTTACATTTATGTAAATTTATCTTCCGCTGTGTATTATTATCGATATACTCTGATATTCTGTACTCTGATGTAACATTATTATGATGTCTATTGAAGTCTTCTGTTATTTGTTCTGATGTGTTGTATACCCAAAGTTAGCGTATGCGGGATTCGAACGGTCTTGGTCGGTTTAGCGATCGATTAGGTCCGGGCGAAACCCGTGTCGTCACACGTGGTATCAGAGCTTTGGTTAAACTCAAATCTTTGGGGTACAACTCGTTAGAACTGAACAAAAGACTCATCAGAGGTAGGATTAGTAATGTCCTATAAAAGAATCCTCATTAGAGATAGAATCAGTAGCATTCTAGAATGAGTGACTCGTTAGAGATGGGGTTAGAAATGCCCTAGAATGAGTCGAGAGTTATTTGTTTATAAATAACGAATTTGTGATTATATATATAATCTGGTTTTAGAAAATATGATTTTAAACGTATAAAGTTATATATTTGAAAAATCTAATCAATTAATTGATTGTTGGTTGTGTTGTTTGATTATTAGTTGCCTAATAAAATCCACATTTGAATTGAAGGAACCAATTAGGCCACATTGTATACAAATTGAACTAAATATTGAACTGTATTGAAAATTGGTCGCATTTGCTTGCATATACATATATATCATTGAACAGGTCATAGCAAGGAGGCTAGAGCAGAGAATAAAATTTGTTTGCCCGACAAATAGGTACATGTTTACTACATAATTTACTGTTTTGTTTGGGTGATGATGATTTTATGAGCCTATTGGCTAGCCGCTTGGCTTTTTCTTTTTCTTTTTGAGATCTGAAGGACCGGGGAAGCTATTTGAAATTCCCCGATGCTCCCGGTGTAGGGGAGGTTATGGCGAAATTTTTCGAAAATTTAGGGTGTTAGCCAAATTTTTGAAATTTTGAAAATTCTCAGAAACTAAAGAGTTGGAGAATGGAAGCCAGATCGAGCGTGGAGTTAATTAATCAAACCACTTTCGACTTTGTTCCTTTTCGGGGACGAAAAGTTTTAAGTGGGGGAGATTGTAATAACCCGAAAATCTGGGCCAGTTTAAAATTTTTATTTTGGTAATTTTAGCGAATTTTGAATATTTAAAATAGATTATTTTAAATAAAATGAACGAGAAATTTATTTTGAATGGAATTAGAACGTATATATTATACGCGCCGTCGTTAGAATATAAATATTTATATATAATTATAAATGGAATTGAAAATGGCGCGGTAGTTCGATAATTCGATTTCAAACTTCAATTGAATGTACCGGGTGCAAAACAATCCGGATTGTAGTGAAACCAGAAATCATAGGATCTATTTGATAGTACCTTTCCAACAAATCCAGGAAATCAAGATTTCATAGCGGGAATCAAAAGATATGTCCAGTTGAAAATTCTGAATAGTCGCTATGGAATTCAGGCCCTTAAAAATGGACATTTTGCAAACGACCTCGGATTTCGACGAAACCACTTTTGTTAGATCCGCAGTGTCAGGTTATTGCTAGGTTTCAAATTTCATAATTTTTTGAATCAATATGTGAGCGTGGCAAAGGAAAACGCGTTTGACCAGTTTCTGTTGAATTTAATCGACTGGAAATTGGCCATTTTTCAAACGGTCTCAGAATTCGACGAAACTAGTTTTGTTAGGACCGTATCGTCAATACGGAGCTAGAAAATATTTTTTTAGAATTTTTCTAGTTAGTATGTGACCCAGGTAATTTGAAATGTGCATTTAAATTGAATATATATAGATTTATATTTTAATTTAAACAGAAACGGATCGAAACGTTAAAATTGGGTTACGAAATATATCCCATTGTGTTCGGAATGGGGGTAATTAGCTAGGGGCGACAGTCGTTGGGTGTGATTTAGGATTCGAAATAAAAGTCAACCCTTTTGTGGATCAAAAAGAAAAAAGAAAAAAAATATATATATATATATAAAACTTCTGCATATACCCCCCCCCCTTTGTTCAGTCTCTCGTTCAACCCCCAGACCCCAAATCGAAAAAAAAATCCCGTCGCCTCTCAACCCTGGAGCCACCGTCGTCCATCGCCTTTCTCCCCCCCCCCCTTTTTTCCGCGCCGCCACCTCTCCAGGCGGAGCAGCCGATCCCCCAACCTCCGTCTTCCTCCTTTCTCCTCTCCTTCTCCCTTCTCGGATGCGCAAGGACCAAGCCCAAAACCCCACTCCACTCGAAACCCGCCGCCGATCATTTCTGGGCCCGCCTCCGACCTGTCACATCGTACCTCGACCCTCCGCAGTCCGGCGCCACCCACCAACAGTCGTGGCCTCCCTCTCCTCTTCAATCCGACACCCTATAACCCCCAAACAGCCGCTAAAATGAACCGGAGCACGATGGAGTTGAAGACTAGGACATGGATTCGAACAAGTTCAAACGGGAAAGAGAGGGAGCGCAATGTACAAGTTTAAGGTGATTAATTTAATTTTAAATTTATAAAGATATGTTTTTTTTTACATATGTCTGTCATTAGATTAAAAAGGTAATCTTTATAGAAATGATTTTGTATAAGAACAAGATTAGATTTTTAGTTTTATAAAGTTATAATTTTTTTATCATGTAAAAGAAATAATTTTTATAACAGATAAAGATGTGATTTTGATTTGTTTAAAATAACGAAAAAAAATGTGATTTTTACTTGTTAGTTCGCAAAATAAAATTATAATCTTTGTCATGGAAAAGATATAATTTTTAAAATAGAAAAGATTAGATTTTTGAAATAGAAAAGGCGGAATCTTTATATTTGAAAATAACGAAGTAAAAATAGAATTTTTATCTATATAGTAGCGGTGTGAAAATAGAAAATTTATCCATATAGCGTGATTATAAAAATTCGATTTTTATATATTGAATAGCGAAGTAAAAATTCGATTTTTACATATGTAGTGAAAGCGGGCAACGAAGCGACAAAAGGCGAAATCGACGAAGATTTCTCTAGAAGAAAAGTCAAGATGATTGGATAGCTATATGTGAGAACTTCTCACCTTTTAATTTTACTTTTCTAGTTATATATATATATACTAGGATGTAGACGGTGTTTAGTAGCACCCGACACCCGTCATCCACAGACCATGGATGGCTTGTTTGTTTGATTGATCGTGAAATGAAAACGATATATATATTGAAAGTGAAAATATCGAATATATTGAAAGTGAAAATATCGAATATATTGAAAGTGAAAATATCGTATATAAGAAAAGTGAAAATATCGAATATATTGAAACTGAAAATATCGAATATATTGAAAGTGAAAATGTCGTATATATTGAAAGTGAAAATATGATATATATTGAAAGTGAAAATATTATATATAGTGAAAGTGAAAATATTATATATAGTGAAACTGAAAATATCGAATATATTGAAAGTGAAAATGTCGTATATATTGAAAGTGAAAATATGATATATATTGAAAGTGAAAATATTATATATAGTGAAACTGAAAATATCGAATATAGTGAAACTGAAAATATCGAATATATTGAAAGTGAAAATATCGTATATAAGAAAAGTGAAAATATCGTATATATGAAAGGTGAAAACGATATATATATGAATTGTGAAAACGATGTGTGTGTGTGTGTATATATATATATATATATATATATATGAAACGTGAAAATGATTTGATTGTTGAAAATATAATTTTTAACATATATATATACACTGTATAAAATTGTCATGTATATGAAATATTCGATTTTGATAGAAAATAGAAAATGAATTCGAATTGAATAGAATAGAAAATGAATTCGAATTGAATAGAATAGAAAATGAATTCGAATTGAACTGAATAGAAAATGAATTCGAATTGAACTGAATAGAATGAATTCGAATTGAATAGAATAGAAAATGAATTCGAATTGAATAAAATAGAAAATGAATTCGAATTGAACTGAATAGAAAATGAATTCGAATTGAATAGAATAGAAAATGAATTCGAATTGAATAAAATAGAAAATGAATTCGAATTGAACTGAATAGAAAATGAATTCGAATTGAATAGAATAGAAAATGAATTCGAATTGAATAGAATAGAAATGAATTCGAATTGAACTGAATAGAAAATGAATTCGAATTGAATAGAATAGAAAAGGAATTCGAATTGAATAGAATAGAAAACGAATTCGAATTGAATTGAAAGCGAAGTGAAATGAATTCAAATTGAATTGAAATTTGAATTGAATAGAAATGAATTTTAAAACGAATTTATAAGGAAGAATTCAATTTTGATTTGAATTGAAATGGAAGTTGAAATTGTTTTTGAAACGAATTTAAAACTATTTATATAATTCGTTTTAAATAGAAATCGACGAAATATATATTATATATATAATATAATGGCCTGAATAGAACGCGTCGCGCCGCGGCAGTTCGTGAATTTCGACCATTGACTTCGAACAGACATTACGGGAGATCCGACCGTCGGATTCTCCTGAAACCGGAACCGTTGGGTTCGTATCGAAAACAGCTTTCTAACGAATATTAGAGATTTGAAATCTAACGGTTGGATTTGGAGATACGTCCAAATCAAATTCGAAAAAGGTCGCTGTAAGTGCAGTTCGATGGCCGTTGATGGAAATCGACTGTACGGGCCTTGATAAAATTATTAAAAATAGTAATAATTTGTGTAAAATCATAAGAAATGATTTGTGAAGAATTGGGATGAAAAACTCCATATTTGAAAAGATAAAAATATATTTTTATCGAAATGAACTAGTTATTAACTAGAAAAATAATCCAATGGTTATAAATAAATAAATTGGATTAGATTTGAATTGAAATTATCTTTGGATATTTTCGATATTGGATTCCGTGTTTATACAGATATCGTGAGGGGAATTTGGAAGATATCGATATCGTTATTCCCGATATGATATCTGTCGGTTTCAGGATTTGATGTTGAATATAAGTCAATACTATCTCTATTCAAAACCTTATATTTAATGTCAAATTTGATTGATTGATTGTATGGATTGTGCTCGACCAGTTTATGAGCAGAGTATGCTTTTACATTTAGCATTGGGTTGGGTTGAAAATATCTATGTGCTAACTCCTTGTGAAACACTTCACGATTTGACGATAAGGTGTTTAGCGATGTTGTGTCCATTTCAAATTTAATGAATGATTGTGAAAGGATATTTTTCTTAAGTGAAAAGAAATGTATTCCCGATTTTGGACAGGGAATGTTTTAAAAAAAAATGTTTTATAAAACAGAAAGGATTTCGAGGCCCAAAACCCGATGATTTCTAAAGTGATTTAGAAAATGTATTATATGTTACATTGTGGTTCATCGCATATTCGATTAGTTGCTATTGATGATGTATCTGTTTGGTGGCGGAGAATTTATTCTCTTGCTTAACACCCTTCTTTGAGACGTACGAGCTCAAAGGTTATGTGATTAATAGTGACTGATCATATGCGTGAATTACTGATGTGAAGTACTATATTTTGAAAGTACTTGTGATTATTACGTTGTGAAGTGATTTTCCCTACTTCGGGATATGAAATGATTTAGTATGTGGCTAAAGAATCGGGTAACCCTGAGACTAAAAGTATGGGTGAGAGGGCGGTGTATGCTCTCCATGAGTGGGAGGTGCATCGTCGGTGTAGCCTACTCCTGCGTGGGGTAGGTGCACATATATATATCGAGTTGCGAGGTGCGTACCCTTTGCCTTGTCGATGGGGAGCACGATATTTGGTTGCATACTTGTTTGTATGCATTGTTATGTTTTGGAATTCACATTTCCAAATGATTTGATTTGAGATCCCGAAGTGAAATCTACTTTGATATAGAAAGTTAGATATGTATTTCAAATGATTTGAAATAAGAAATCGGGAATAAAATCCAAAGGAATAATTTCTGTAAATTGAATTGGATTTGGAAAATCTAAGTGTGGTGATTAATCTAAATGGGTAGATTGGGATATTGCATGTTGATTGATGCATAGTAGATCCATATATCTATATTGATTGTTGTTTATACACTGGCTTTCATGGGGGTAAACCCGTTCCGCGAAAGTGGCGTGGTCCCGTGATTTGCCTTATTTTTGAACAAAGTTAACAACTGTTTTTGAGTTCTCGCACCAGTCCCATGACTGACCTGTAGTTTGCTTTTCCCTTGCAAACTCGGGTGCCCCTATTTTCCACGGGCAGCCGAGTAGTTTTATTTTGCAGATGTTCTGAGCAGGATTCTGGATTGAAGCTTTAAGCTGTGTCCAGACATTTACAGTCTTCCGCTGTGTAGTTTATATTTCCGCTGTGCATTGTTTTACATTTATGTAAATTTATCTTCCACTGTGTATTATTATCGATATACTCTGATATTCTGTACTCTGATGTAACATTATTATGATGTCTATTGAAGTCTTCTGTTATTTGTTCTGATGTGTTGTATACCCAAAGTTAGCGTATGCGGGATTCGAACGGTCTTGGTCGGTTTAGCGATCGATTAGGTCCGGGCGAAACCCGTGTCGTCACACGTGGTATCAGAGCTTTGGTTAAACTCAAATCTTTGGGGTACAACTCGTTAGAACTGAACAAAAGACTCATCAGAGGTAGGATTAGTAATGTCATATAAAAGAATCCTCATTAGAGATAGAATCAGTAGCATTCTAGAATGAGTGACTCGTTAGAGATGGGGTTAGAAATGCCCTAGAATGAGTCGAGAGTTATTTGTTTATAAATAACGAATTTGTGATTATATATATAATCTGGTTTTAGAAAATATGATTTTAAACGTATAAAGTTATATATTTGAAAAATCTAATCAATTAATTGATTGTTGGTTGTGTTGTTTGATTATTAGTTGCCTAATAAAATCCACATTTGAATTGAAGGAACCAATTAGGCCACATTGTATACAAATTGAACTAAATATTGAACTGTATTGAAAATTGGTCGCATTTGCTTGCATATACATATATATCATTGAACAGGTCATAGCAAGGAGGCTAGAGCAGAGAATAAAATTTGTTTGCCCGACAAATAGGTACATGTTTACTACATAATTTACTGTTTTGTTTGGGTGATGATGATTTTATGAGCCTATTGGCTAGCCGCTTGGCTTTTTCTTTTTCTTTTTGAGATCTGAAGGACCGGGGAAGCTATTTGAAATTCCCCGATGCTCCCGGTGTAGGGGAGGTTATGGCGAAATTTTTCGAAAATTTAGGGTGTTAGCCAAATTTTTGAAATTTTGAAAATTCTCAGAAACTAAAGAGTTGGAGAATGGAAGCCAGATCGAGCGTGGAGTTAATTAATCAAACCACTTTCGACTTTGTTCCTTTTCGGGGATGAAAAGTTTTAAGTGGGGGAGATTGTAATAACCCGAAAATCTGGGCCAGTTTAAAATTTTTATTTTGGTAATTTTAGCGAATTTTGAATATTTAAAATAGATTATTTTAAATAAAATGAACGAGAAATTTATTTTGAATGGAATTAGAACGTATATATTATACGCGCCGTCGTTAGAATATAAATATTTATATATAATTATAAATGGAATTGAAAATGGCGCGGTAGTTCGATAATTCGATTTCAAACTTCAATTGAATGTACCGGGTGCAAAACAATCCGGATTGTAGTGAAACCAGAAATCATAGGATCTATTTGATAGTACCTTTCCAACAAATCCAGGAAATCAAGATTTCATAGCGGGAATCAAAAGATATGTCCAGTTGAAAATTCTGAATAGTCGCTATGGAATTCAGGCCCTTAAAAATGGACATTTTGCAAACGACCTCGGATTTCGACGAAACCACTTTTGTTAGATCCGCAGTGTCAGGTTATTGCTAGGTTTCAAATTTCATAATTTTTCGAATCAATATGTGAGCGTGGCAAAGGAAAACGCGTTTGACCAGTTTCTGTTGAATTTAATCGACTGGAAATTGGCCATTTTTCAAACGGTCTCAGAATTCGACGAAACTAGTTTTGTTAGGACCGTATCGTCAATACGGAGCTAGAAAATATTTTTTTAGAATTTTTCTAGTTAGTATGTGACCCAGGTAATTTGAAATGTGCATTTAAATTGAATATATATAGATTTATATTTTAATTTAAACAGAAACGGATCGAAACGTTAAAATTGGGTTACGAAATATATCCCATTGTGTTCGGAATGGGGGTAATTAGCTAGGGGCGACAGTCGTTGGGTGTGATTTAGGATTCGAAATAAAAGTCAACCCTTTTGTGGATCAAAAAGAAAAAAGAAAAATATATATATATATATATAAAACTTCTGCATATACCCCCCCCCCCTTTGTTCAGTCTCTCGTTCAACCCCCAGACCCCAAATCGAAAAAAAAATCCCGTCGCCTCTCAACCCGGGAGCCACCGTCGTCCATCGCCTTTCTCCCCCCCCCCCCTTTTTTCCGCGCCGCCACCTCTCCAGGCGGAGCAGCCGATCCCCCAACCTCTGTCTTCCTCCTTTCTCCTCTCCTTCTCCCTTCTCGGATGCGCAAGGACCAAGCCCAAAACCCCACTCCACTCGAAACCCGCCGCCGATCATTTCTGGACCCGCCTCCGACCTGTCACATCGTACCCCGACCCTCCGCAGTCCGGCGCCACCCACCAACAGTCGTGGCCTCCCTCTCCTCTTCAATCCGACACCCTATAACCCCCAAACAGCCGCTAAAATGAACCGGAGCACGATGGAGTTGAAGACTAGGACATGGATTCGAACAAGTTCAAACGGGAAAGAGAGGGAGCGCAATGTACAAGTTTAAGGTGATTAATTTAATTTTAAATTTATAAAGATATGTTTTTTTTTACATATGTCTGTCATTAGATTAAAAAGGTAATCTTTATAGAAATGATTTTGTATAAGAACAAGATTAGATTTTTAGTTTTATAAAGTTATAATTTTTTTATCATGTAAAAGAAATAATTTTTATAACAGATAAAGATGTGATTTTGATTTGTTTAAAATAACGAAAAAAATGTGATTTTTACTTGTTAGTTCGCAAAATAAAATTATAATCTTTGTCATGGAAAAGATATAATTTTTAAAATAGAAAAGATTAGATTTTTGAAATAGAAAAGGCGGAATCTTTATATTTGAAAATAACGAAGTAAAAATAGAATTTTTATCTATATAGTAGCGGTGTGAAAATAGAAAATTTATCCATATAGCGTGATTATAAAAATTCGATTTTTATATATTGAATAGCGAAGTAAAAATTCGATTTTTACATATGTAGTGAAAGCGGGCAACGAAGCGACAAAAGGCGAAATCGACGAAGATTTCTCTAGAAGAAAAGTCAAGATGATTGGATAGCTATATGTGAGAACTTCTCACCTTTTAATTTTACTTTTCTAGTTATATATATATATACTAGGATGTAGACGGTGTTTAGTAGCACCCGACACCCGTCATCCACAGACCATGGATGACTTGTTTGTTTGATTGATCGTGAAATGAAAACGATATATATATTGAAAGTGAAAATATCGAATATATTGAAAGTGAAAATATCGAATATATTGAAAGTGAAAATATCGTATATAAGAAAAGTGAAAATATCGAATATATTGAAACTGAAAATATCGAATATATTGAAAGTGAAAATGTCGTATATATTGAAAGTGAAAATATGATATATATTGAAAGTGAAAATATTATATATAGTGAAAGTGAAAATATTATATATAGTGAAACTGAAAATATCGAATATATTGAAAGTGAAAATGTCGTATATATTGAAAGTGAAAATATGATATATATTGAAAGTGAAAATATTATATATAGTGAAACTGAAAATATCGAATATAGTGAAACTGAAAATATCGAATATATTGAAAGTGAAAATATCGTATATAAGAAAAGTGAAAATATCGTATATATGAAAGGTGAAAACGATATATATATGAATTGTGAAAACGATGTGTGTGTGTGTGTATATATATATATATATATATATATATGAAACGTGAAAATGATTTGATTGTTGAAAATATAATTTTTAACATATATATATACACTGTATAAAATTGTCATGTATATGAAATATTCGATTTTGATAGAAAATAGAAAATGAATTCGAATTGAATAGAATAGAAAATGAATTCGAATTGAATAGAATAGAAAATGAATTCGAATTGAACTGAATAGAAAATGAATTCGAATTGAACTGAATAGAAATGAATTCGAATTGAATAAATAGAAAATGAATTCGAATTGAATAAAATAGAAAATGAATTCGAATTGAACTGAATAGAAAATGAATTCGAATTGAATAGAATAGAAAATGAATTCGAATTGAATAAAATAGAAAATGAATTCGAATTGAACTGAATAGAAAATGAATTCGAATTGAATAGAATAGAAAATGAATTCGAATTGAATAGAATAGAAAATGAATTCGAATTGAACTGAATAGAAAATGAATTCGAATTGAATAGAATAGAAAAGGAATTCGAATTGAATAGAATAGAAAACGAATTCGAATTGAATTGAAAGCGAAGTGAAATGAATTCAAATTGAATTGAAATTTGAATTGAATAGAAATGAATTTTAAAACGAATTTATAAGGAAGAATTCAATTTTGATTTGAATTGAACTGGAAGTTGAAATTGTTTTTGAAACGAATTTAAAACTATTTATATAATTCGTTTTAAATAGAAATCGACGAAATATATATTATATATATTATATATATAATATAATGGCCTGAATAGAACGCGTCGCGCCGCGGCAGTTCGTGAATTTCGACCATTGACTTCGAACAGACATTACGGGAGATCCGACCGTCGGATTCTCCTGAAACCGGAACCGTTGGGTTCGTATCGAAAACAGCTTTCTAACGAATATTAGAGATTTGAAATCTAACGGTTGGATTTGGAGATACGTCCAAATCAAATTCGAAAAAGGTCGCTGTAAGTGCAGTTCGATGGCCGTTGATGGAAATCGACTGTACGGGCCTTGATAAAATTATTAAAAATAGTAATAATTTGTGTAAAATCATAAGAAATGATTTGTGAAGAATTGGGATGAAAAACTCCATATTTGAAAAGATAAAAATATATTTTTATCGAAATGAACTAGTTATTAACTAGAAAAATAATCCAATGGTTATAAATAAATAAATTGGATTAGATTTGAATTGAAATTATCTTTGGATATTTTCGATATTGGATTCCGTGTTTATACAGATATCGTGAGGGGAATTTGGAAGATATCGATATCGTTATTCCCGATATGATATCTGTCGGTTTCAGGACTTGATGTTGAATATAAGTCAATACTATCTCTATTCAAAACCTTATATTTAATGTCAAATTTGATTGATTGATTGTATGGATTGTGCTCGACCAGTTTATGAGCAGAGTATGCTTTTACATTTAGCATTGGGTTGGGTTGAAAATATCTATGTGCTAACTCCTTGTGAAACACTTCACGATTTGACGATAAGGTGTTTAGCGATGTTGTGTCCATTTCAAATTTAATGAATGATTGTGAAAGGATATTTTTCTTAAGTGAAAAGAAATGTATTCCCGATTTTGGACAGGGAATGTTTTAAAAAAAAATGTTTTATAAAACAGAAAGGATTTCGAGGCCCAAAACCCGATGATTTCTAAAGTGATTTAGAAAATGTATTATATGTTACATTGTGGTTCATCGCATATTCGATTAGTTGCTATTGATGATGTATCTGTTTGGTGGCGGAGAATTTATTCTCTTGCTTAACACCCTTCTTTGAGACGTACGAGCTCAAAGGTTATGTGATTAATAGTGACTGATCATATGCGTGAATTACTGATGTGAAGTACTATATTTTGAAAGTACTTGTGATTATTACGTTGTGAAGTGATTTTCCCTACTTCGGGATATGAAATGATTTAGTATGTGGCTAAAGAATCGGGTAACCCTGAGACTAAAAGTATGGGTGAGAGGGCGGTGTATGCTCTCCATGAGTGGGAGGTGCATCGTCGGTGTAGCCTACTCCTGCGTGGGGTAGGTGCACATATATATATCGAGTTGCGAGGTGCGTACCCTTTGCCTTGTCGATGGGGAGCACGATATTTGGTTGCATACTTGTTTGTATGCATTGTTATGTTTTGGAATTCACATTTCCAAATGATTTGATTTGAGATCCCGAAGTGAAATCTACTTTGATATAGAAAGTTAGATATGTATTTCAAATGATTTGAAATAAGAAATCGGGAATAAAATCCAAAGGAATAATTTCTGTAAATTGAATTGGATTTGGAAAATCTAAGTGTGGTGATTAATCTAAATGGGTAGATTGGGATATTGCATGTTGATTGATGCATAGTAGATCCATATATCTATATTGATTGTTGTTTATACACTGGCTTTCATGGGGGTAAACCCGTTCCGCGAAAGTGGCGTGGTCCCGTGATTTGCCTTATTTTTGAACAAAGTTAACAACTGTTTTTGAGTTCTCGCACCAGTCCCATGACTGACCTGTAGTTTGCTTTTCCCTTGCAAACTCGGGTGCCCCTATTTTCCACGGGCAGCCGAGTAGTTTTATTTTGCAGATGTTCTGAGCAGGATTCTGGATTGAAGCATTAAGCTGTGTCCAGACATTTACAGTCTTCCGCTGTGTAGTTTATATTTCCGCTGTGCATTGTTTTACATTTATGTAAATTTATCTTCCGCTGTGTATTATTATCGATATACTCTGATATTCTGTACTCTGATGTAACATTATTATGATGTCTATTGAAGTCTTCTGTTATTTGTTCTGATGTGTTGTATACCCAAAGTTAGCGTATGCGGGATTCGAACGGTCTTGGTCGGTTTAGCGATCGATTAGGTCCGGGCGAAACCCGTGTCGTTACAGTATGCTACTTCTAATTTAAACTTTACTAAATGTTAAGTTACACTTGCTACTAAATATATGTATACTATATGATTTAAATCACTATTTCAAATATGTAGTTGTATACATATTGGATTCAAGTTGTAGTAAAGAAAAGCTTTACTCTCTTTCCTTACTTTTTTAAATCTAACATTGATAAGTTTAGTTATTAATGCATTGTTCATTTACAATATTAACACATTTTAGTTTTCGTTAAAAATCCCGGGTCATTACAGGCAGAGTGATCGGAGCAAGGCTATGAGCCAGTGCAGTGGAGCCATTATGACTCCTTAGGGCAGAGTGGACATAGCAAATGATTAGTGGTTATGGATTAGTGCAGTGGGGTTGTTATGACTCCATGGGGTAGAGCGATCATAGCAAGGATTTGGATGGTCAAAGTGGTGGATATTGTATGCTTTACGCACTGAGTGAGAGATGTGAGGATGATTGATATGCTTGATTGTTTGACATCACTATGACATGCACACCCCCACCCCGTACCTTTACACCATATGTTAGTGGCATCTTAGAGTGTTGTGCGGTATGTTGTGCTAACTCTTTGGTTGCAGGTCCAGGTTCAGGTATGGTTTATTATACCTGTTATTATTCTGTTTTGCTGCTTATCGCTGATACCAGAATTTTTTCTGACCCAGACTTTTATGTCTCTTCTTATTACTCTGGGTGCTCTTAAATGGGCAGACTAGAGACAGGTCAGGTGATTATGCACGAGTAGTTGTACCGAAGACGAGCAGGAGGCTCCTACGTATTATCTACATATATTCTCCTTGTGTTGTTGATGGTCACTGCTTTGGGCATTAGTAGTGTACCTCTTCTTTCTTTTGCTTTAGAGACAGTATTTTGAAGATGTAATAATGGTTATGGATCATAAGCTGTATTTTGGATTTCCGCTGCTATTGTGATTATGGTTTAGTTTTCATCTTATGCACTGTCTCACCTATTTTATGTCAAATATGTTATTACTATACTTTATTCCATGCACTGTGAGACATTTTACAGGTTCCTTGTTAGTTCAAATTCATTACCTTTCCTTTCTTTGATGACTATCCCGCGCTGGTTGGACATCGGCACAGAGCACTTTCATTGGAAATGTTGACTGGTGCGGGGCAGGCTGTCACATTTGGTATTAGAGCTCTAGGTTGCGTAGTTAACCTAGGGAAAGACACCAGAGAGAGATAATACGTATATGAGAGTGCGTGGTTGTGGTTATTTTGGTTTTCAAAGCTATATATATACTATTGGTATATTTAAGGATGAAGTTGCACTGCACTGACACCACAAAGAGGATGGTTAATCGTTTCTCTTTACAGATTGAACGATGAGCTGATATACGTGGGGTGTTGGTAGAGGAGCCAATAATGGGAATGCTCCTGACATGAGGACTATGTTCACTGACTTTATGAGGGAGATGCTTAGGGACGTTCATAGGGCAGTTCCTAATGCTGCTAATGGTGGTGGTGCAGCGGTGCAGGCGCCTAGGGCCGATTTCGCCAAGTTATGCAAGGATTACGCTAGTCTTGGTGGAAAGCCGTTCCATGGAACGGAATCGGTCACGGATGTTCAGGATTGGTTGAATAGCTGTGAGCGTATCTTCGAAGACTTGGGTATTGAGGATGCGATGAAGAGAAGGCTAGCATCCCGTTAGCTGCAAGGACGGGCAATGAATTGGTGGAATGCTATTAAGGCAGCTACTCCCGAGGATCAGATTACTTGGGATCAGTTTAAGACTCGCTTTAGCGACAAGTTTATTCCAGCTGCTCAGAAGTCAGTATTGTTTAAGAGGTTCTTGGAGCTAAAGAAGAATGGTAGGGCTGTCTCGGAGTACATTGCATGGTTCGATACTCTATCGAAATATGGATTGTCCCTTATTGATACTGCCGAGAAGAAGAACGAGAAGTTCATAACTGGTACATGGGGGAAAGACTTATTAACCACATCGATGAGACGTTTGAATCGATTGTGGGGAAAGCTTTGAGATCAGAGAGTCTATACCCTAAGTCGAAGACTGAGGTTGCATCTGCAGAGGAGCCAAAGCCGCAAGCAAGCGGTGGAGGCAAGAATGGTTCTCAGAATAAGAGAAAGCAGAATCTGACCAAGGATGGCCAGAAGAAAAAGAATAAGAAAGATGTTGAGTGATTCGGCTGTGGTAAGAAGGGCCACTATGCCAAAGAATGTCGGGCCAAGCCAACGGATAGGAAGTGCTTCAACTATGGCCAAGTGGGACATCACAAGGATAAGTGTCCACAACCCCCTAAAGAAAAGCAAATTGTGAAAGCATATGCTATCAATGCTGTTCCTTCTTCGTCGAATGCCCCAAGTGTGGCAGAGAAAGGAAAGAATGTCGTCATTCAAGGTATGCTTTTCATTTATGATGTTCCTGTTCAAGTATTGTTTGATACTGGAGCTTCCCGTTCCTTCATATCTAGTGACCTGGTAGATAGGTTAGGATTGGAACCCGATATAGTCGATAGACCTTTAGCAGTGACGAACCCGATTGGTGGTTCAACTAGCCTTTGTATGATTTGTCGTAATGTGGTCTTATCGAGTCATGGATGTATGTTTGTTTGTGATTGCTTTGTTTTGGGCTTTACTGGGTTTGGCATTATTTTGGGAGTCGATTGGCTCCAAAAATACGGGGTGGTGGTAGACTGTGAGGGCTTTTTGGTGACAGTTAGAGTGGATGATGGGCGAAGGGTAGTGTCTGGTGGCCTACCTAGTGATGGGGTAATAGCTAGTTTTCTAAATTCCCTCGACATCCCGCATGATGAGTTGTCAGATATGCCTTGGCTGGCCAATATCCAACCGTCTTCGAGGAAGTGACCAGACTTCCACCACACCGAGAGATTGAGTTCCATATTGATTTAGTGAAAGATGCCAGACCTATAGTGATGTCACTTTGTCGTATGGCGCCAAGGGAGCAGCGAGAGCTCGGGGTGCAAGTAAGCGATCTTTTGAAGAAGGGATTTATCAAAAGAAGTGTTTCTGAGTAGGGAGCACCACTTGTGTTTGCTACCAAGCCAGATGGTTCCCTGCGATTATATGTGGACTACCGCGAATTGAATATGGTGACAAGAAGGAATAAGTATCCTCTACTGCAGATATATAATTTGTTTGATCAGTTGAGTGGCGCAAGAGTGTTCTCCCAGTTGGATCTCGCGACATATTTTCATTAGCTTAGAGTGGAAGCTGAGAGTATAGCTAAAACGGCATTTCGGACGCCGTCTGGATTTTATGAGTGGTTGGTCATGCCATTCGGATTGACCAATGCACCAGCATATTTTGTGAATCTTATGAATAGGGTATTCAGAGATCAGTTGAATAAGTTTGTTCTAGTGTTCGTGGATGATATATTTGTTTATTCAAGGACAGAGGAAGAACACAAGGAACACTTGAGGATAGTGATGGAGGTGTTGAGAAAACACCAATTGAAAGCAAAGTTTTCTAAGTGTCACTTCTGGAGGAGGGAGGTGATATTCTTGGGCCATGTTGTTTCAGAGAATGGTATCGTCGTGGACCCTACGAAGGTGGCTACGGTACAAGATTGGTCTACACCCAAGAATGCAACGGACATAAGAAGTTTCTTGGGATTAGCTGGATATTATCGTAAGTTTATCCAAGACTTCTCCAAGATAGCAGCACCATTGACTCAGTTGACCAAGAAGAATCAAGCTTTCGTCTAGGACGAAAACTGTGAAAATGCATTCAAGAGTCTAAAGGAAAAGTTGATGTGTGCACCAGTATTAGTCATTCCTAAAGGGAATGAAGAGATGACAGTCTACACAGATGCATGTGGTGCCGGACTAGGTGCTGTATTGATGCAAGGAGGTAGGGTTGTAGCTTATGCAAGTCGGCAACTGAAACCACACGAGAAAAGATATCTTACCCATGATTTGGAATTAGCAGCGATCGTATTCGCATTGAAGATGTGGAGACATTATCTCTTGGGAGAAAGATTCGAGTTGTTTACCAATTATAAATCGTTAAAGTATCTTTTCTCTCAGAAGGATCTAAATCTACGACAACAAAGGTGGTTAGAATTCTTGGCTTCCTACGATTTCGATATCGCATATACACCAGGAAAGGGCAATGCGGTTGCTGATGCATTGAGTAGAAGACATGCCAGTTTAGGGGCTATGTTTATTGAATGGAAGCAACTGAAGTGCATCGCTGGGTATGATTTCAGACCAAAGTGCAAATTGGATCCAGAAATATTAGCAAGTTTGACGGTCAGACCCACTTTGATTGAACGGATTGGTTCCAGTCAGAGGGACGATCCTAACCTATTGGAAATCATCTCCAAGTTAGAGATGGGCATCGATGAGGAGATGAACGGGTATGGGCTTGATCGAGATGGATGGCTTAAAAAGAATGGAAGACTAGTTGTACCCAATGTCAATGGATTGAGAGATGAAGTGCTTAAAGAATGTCATCACTCAAAACTGACTATACACCCAGGTGGTAACAAGATGTATCGAGACATGAAGCAGACCTACTACTGGGAAGGGATGAAAAGAGATGTTGGAAAGTTTATATCCAAATGCATGAGTTGCCAGCTAGTTAAAGCTGAGCAAAAGAAGCTAGTGGTTTGTTGCAACCATTAGAAGTTCCAGAATGGAAATGGGAACAACTCTTAATGGATTTTAATGATGGGTTACCAAGGACTAAGTCGGGCCATGATAGCATTTGGGTGATTGTGGACTGATTGACCAAGAGTGCAAGATTTATACCCGTCAAGTCAAATAGAACGGCATCTAAGTTAGCTAAGCTATATATGAAATGGGTAGTGAGATTTCATGGAGTACCTAAAAGCATTGTGAGTGACCGAGATCCTTTGTTTACTAGTGGATTTTGGAAGAGCTTACAAGAGGTGTTAGGATCAAAATTACATCTCAGTACCGCATATCATCCTCAAACCGACGGTCAGACAGAGAGGGTGAATCGAGTGTTAGAAGATCTCTTGAGAGCTTGCATATTGGATTTTGGTGGATCATGGGATGACCATTTACATCTGTTTGAGTTTGCATATAATAATAGTTATCAATCCAGTATTGGTATGGCTCCATTTGAAGCTTTGTATGGAAGACCGTGTAACTCACCGTCATATTGGTTAGAAATTGGTGAGAAGTTTGTGCATGGACCAGATGTGATAAGAGAAACTTCAGATAAGATTAAGATTATCCAACAGCGAATGAAGGCTGCTCAAGATAGACATAAGAGTTATGCTGATAAGAGGAGAAGAGATCTAAAATTCTCCATTGGCGACTTGGTGTTTGTCAAGATTTCTCCGTTAAAGAGCGTGATTCGATTTGGCAGCAGAGGCAAGTTAACACCAAGATTTGTTGGTTCATTCCCAGTTCTTGAGCAAATTGAGAATTTGGCATATAAAGTTGAATTACCAGCGAAAATGGCAGAAGTTCACAATGTTTTTCATGTTTCCCAGTTAAGGAAGTTTGTGCATGACCCTAGTGTGACTATTACACCGGATCAGTTGGACGATATCGGGGTTGAACCCGAGGCGATTGGGAACCGCAGGCCTATGCATATTGTTGGAAACGATACGAAGAAGCTTCGAAGGAAGGCGGTGAAATTAGTCAAAATTCAGTGGGGTGGTGACGAGGAAGATTGTACTTGGGAAATAGAGGAGAACATAAAGAGGAAGTATCCAGAACTCTTTGCCTGGTAAGGTTTTTATATCGGTATAGTACTTCCTTGTTAGTTAACCGCATGCTAGGATAGGCTTGTTGTGTTGTTTTGTATGCTTTATTGTATTGTTAATGATTGGTAGGCATGCGGGATCCTTTGTATGTTTTGGGTTAAGGAATTTCGGGGATGAAATTTCTTAAGGAGGGAGAAGGTAACGACCTGCATTCTACGCATCGAAGGATCGTAGAATATTTATTTATTTCACATATGAAGTCGTATGGTCGTGTAACTTTGGGAGATGACTATTGGGGTCATTTCCCATGTTCATGATTTTTGCCGATTTTTAAATGACCATTTTGCCCCTAGCTGATCTTGTTTTGGCCATAACTTTTGATTGGAAAGGAGTTTTGACCTGAAACCACTTCCACTTCCATTAGATCTGGATGATGGTTTCTCTTTTCGTAGAGTGGTCATATGTGAAAAACAGACTTACCATTTGGGAGCTATGGCTGAAATAAGGTTTGGAAGATGAAAAACTGCCTAACCGGGCCAAATGAGGTAATTAGTGAATAGGCCCATAACCCATTTCGGGATTAGGGTTATGGGGAGACTGAAATGATCTAGGTTTTCAATTCATTTCAGTTTTCTAGCTGCCATATACCTCCCAGGAACTCTAACAATGGCCTCCAACATCTAGAATCATCTCTAATCACTTTCTAATCAATTATTAGCCTAATCTATGTCAAATCAGAGGGAAATAGCACCAAAGTAAGGTTGGAGCTACTGTTAGACATCAGTATTCGCCCAAATCAGCGGAATTTCAGTTTTGGAAGTTTTAATTTTTGGCTAAGGTGAGTGATTTGCATAGTTCCTCAATAATTATGGTTAATTAAGGGTAATTAGTGTTAATTAGCGAATTTAAACATGATTAAATTCTAGAAAAATATTTATAAATTTAGAAATATTGTTTTAAGCCTCTGTTAGAAAATTTGTTTAATTTGGTTAAGTTTTGTTAATCATATCATTAATTATGCTTAAACATGATTAAGGGGAAATGTGGTATTTTGGTTATGTTTGATCCATTTTAATACATCATATTGTTGTTTTGGTGTTTATGGTTGATTCTATATGTTGCTATGACTGTATGGTATGCTTTGTGATTGATTAGAAAAGTTAGAATGGTCGAAAATGTCGTCGTATGGCGTAAAACAGTCGCTGGAAAGGTTGCAGGAAGTAGTGGCAGAGTTTCGGATCAGATCGGGTTAGGGGGCTCGGATCGAATAAGAGAACTGGGCAAGAGGATCCGATCTGGATCGGGACTTTGCACTAAAGGAGGCTTGGCAAGAAGGAAGGCCATTTGCAAAGAGTTGGAGTTGGGAATCAGATCAGAGCTGAGTAGGGGATCGGAAGCAAGGGCGTGGATATCGGATCGGGCTAGAGCTAGGGAGCGGGATCAGATCGGAGGACCAAGCTTGGAGTTGTAGTAGGAGTGAAGCACCGAACCGGATCGGGATCCATGAGCATCGAACCGAACCAACCTGAAGTGGAACACCGAACCGAACGGAAAGCCCAGGGCGATGTATTCGAATCGAACTGACTCAAGCAAACCGAACCGAACCAGATTGGAGCTGCGATTACGCGACGATTCTTCTGAAGACCAACTCCAATTCGACCAAAAACCCGAGATGCAAAGGAAGTCCAAATAGGAAGTTTACACTTAGGATCCAGTTGGGAACCAACGAGTTGACTCCATGATTGGACTTTGCCGCGGGACGTGCGCAAAGGGGTTATCGACGTCCATAGCTTTGATTCGCCACCGAGACAGATGTTAGGCTACGTATCAGTGCAGTGAAGTTGTCATAACTTCATGGGGACAGAGTGATCGTAGCAAGGCTATGAGTTAGTACAGTGGAGCCATTATGACTCCATGGGGCAGAGTGGACATAGCAAAGGATTAGTGGCTATGGATCAGTGCAGTGGGGTTGTTATGACTCCATGGGGCAGAGTGCTTGATTGTTTGACATCACTATGACATGCACACCCCCACCACTGTACCTTTACACCATATGTTAGTGGCACCTTAGAGTGTTGTGCGGTATGTTGTGCTAACTCTTTGATTGCAGGTCCAGGTTCAGGTACGGTTTAGTATACCTGTAACTATTCTGCTTTGCTGCTTATCGCTCATACCAGACTTTTGTCTGACCTAGAGTTTTATGTCTCTTCTTATTACTCTGTGTGCTCTTAAACGGGCACACTAGAGACAGGTCAGGTGATTATGTACGAGTAGCTGTACCGGAGACGAGCAGGAGGCTCTTACGTATTATCTACATATATTCTCCTTGTGTTGTTGATGGTCACTGCTTTGGGCATTAGTAGTGTACCTCTTCTTTCTTTTGCTTTAGAGACAGTATTTTGAAGATGTAATAATGGTTTTGGATCATAAGCTATATTTTGGATTCCCGCTGCTATGATGATTATGGTTTAGTTTTCAGCTTATGCACTGTCTCACCTGTTTTATGTCAAATATGTTATTATTATACTTTATTCCATGCGTTGTGAGACATTCTATAGGTTCCTTGTTAGTTCAAATTCCTTACCTTTCCTTTCTTTGATGACCGTCCCGTGCTGGTTGTACATCGGCACAGCGCACTTTCATTGGAAATGTCGACTAGTGCGGGGCAGGCCATCACAATTATTCACCGGGTCGCGGGTCGGGTCTACCCTGACCCGTATGGGCTTCGGGTACGGGGCGAAATTCCAGATCCGCACCGGGTCTACGGGGCGGGTCTGGGGCGGGGTTTAAAAAGTCCAGGTCGGGTCTGGGGCACGAGAAACCCGCCCCAACCTACCCCATTGCCATTCCTACCCACAGGCCATTGGTAACACTTAAAAGTGTTACAGAAATTATCTATAATACTTATACTCATCGGGAATCCCCTGTTTTGGTGTAGTGGATGTGCTATGTGGTATTTGGACGTTGTTTGGATATTGATGGTGTGGCATATTTGCTGGAAATTAGTATATTTGTGATGTTGGTATAATGTTTATAAATGAATGTACGATGAAGGATGCGAAAAGCAATGGAAATAATGCAAAAATGTTTAAGCCCGCGTCGTTGGTAGATTTTACTTCGACATTTTAAAACAACGCTGGTATGACATAAATAGGACATCAGTAGGTATGTTTTCTTATTTTAACGTGATGTCACAAGCTTCGATGGATCGAGGACATGGCGCAGATAATTTATTTCGTACGTGGAAAAGGCATCAAAATAGCATGAAATTGTGTGAAGTATCGAGTAAGGGATGATGAGGTATCATAATAGGAAAAAAATAACCTTTAGATAAGCAGAAAAGTTACCTTTGTCGTTTGACATGTTCAAGGCAATGTCAAAGGCGAAAGAAATTGTGTGAAGTATTTTTCCTCTTCTACACCATCCAACATCAAACATGCAGATGCAGGCGTGTTTGAATGAAGTGAATTTTCACTATGAAGCTGCTTATAAATTTAGGGTGGACTTGTTATCGGTTTGACATGAATAACACATATTATACATAGTTGGCTTGAAAGCGCATTTTTTTTGATTCAACCGTGAAATTTCATATATGTCCTTGGATGTAAAAAAAAGGTCAAATGATGTCACCCTGAACAAAAATTAAAATATATCCTATCTTTTATATCATTGGCTTCGAAGCATAAATTTTTTGTCCGACCTCGAAATCCCAAAAATGCCTTACATGTAAAAAAGTGTCAGAAGTTTGAATTCCACCATAAACAAAAATTAAAACATATCTTCAAATAGAAATGTTCAAATGTAAGTAAGATTACAAATTCAAACATTATTTCAATAAAAAAAATCACTTTATCTTTATGCTTATAATTACTTTTATTGAAGTATACAGAAACTACAAATTTAATAAATTATATGCATGTGCATTACACGTGCAAAAAAATGTCGTCTAAAGAAACATTCTGAAAAATCCCTTTAATGATAACTCATCAATAGCATAACTACGTTAATAAATTTAGTTATTTTTGAAGTTCGAAAAAGCTCATACCTTGTTCGGTTTGGGGTCTTTTAAGTTTTATGTTTTCATCAGGAGGTGTCAAAAGGGTAAGGTAAGACTGTATGAGGGTGAAATAAAATTTGGTCCAACTTATTTATTATTTATTTATTTTGATCCACTTAATACAAGGATCTGTTAGATCCAACCCACATATTATATGAATTACCAATTTAACCAATCTAAATGTTTATGTTCGCTAAGCGTATTATCACCATGAACTATAGCATAAATTACTAGGTGAAGTATCGATGTTGCATGTTGGTCGTAGTTTATGTGAGAGTCCATCAGTCGAAGTTCCACCTTATTTCGAGGCAATATGAATAAGTTACTGCAGTCCAAACAAAAATAACAGCTTTATGATTAAGAGGAGTTCAAATGTATGAATATATTCTGTCATTTTCTAAGTAAAACTATTAGTTATCATGGAGAACTACAATTTTTGATCAAAAGATGAAGTATCCGAGTGTCTCGTACTATCTTTAATATATATATATAGTAGTTCACCAGTCGAAGCCTCGCTCAGTTCCGAGGCAGCATGAGAAGTTAGTACAATCTAAACACACACACACACACACACACAAAAAAAAAAAAAGGTAGTGACTTTATATTTAAGCAAAATTTAAATACGAGAATGTAACATATTATTTTCTTAGTATAACAATTAGTAACCATGGAAAACTACAATATTCGTTCACAAGACAAAATCCAAGTACTTCATATTATCCGTAATTTAAGTGGAAGTTTATTGGTCAAGGTCTCATCCAACTCCGAGACTCTGTATCCAAAAAAAAAAAATATAGCGGTTTCATGCTTAGGTGGAGTTCAAATATGCAAATGTAGATTATTATTTTCAAAGTACATAAATCATAAGACGAAGTATTCGAGTGTTCCAAGTTATCATAATTTAGATCGAAGTTTCGCTCAATTCCGAGACTGAAAAAATTACAGCAGTTCAAAAAAAAAAAAAAAAAAAAAAAAAAAAAAAACTAGCGGCTTTTGTTTATATATAATTCAAGAGGAAAATATTGTGAAGGACAAATTATTTGAAAATTTTAACAATAAGGACAAGAGACTAAAAATTTATTCAAAAGGACAAAACTAGACCAAATTTATTCAAAAGGACAAAACAAAGGATAATTTTAAAAAAATAATTTTTTTTTTAAATAAAGAAATTTTTCAAAAAAAGACCAATTTTTTTTGCTTTGTTTTGTTTTTTTTGGGCAGATTTTAGGTATCGGTTTTGTATGTCTGTATGTATCAGTTTGCTCTCTGCAGTTAATAGGCTAAAAACTGATACCTTCAGACACACAAAATTACTACCTATTAGCTGTAAAGAGCAAATTGACACCTACAAACATACAAAACCGATACCTAAAATTTGGAAAAAAAAAAAAAAAAAAAAATTAAGATGTCCTTTTGAATAAATTTAGGCTATGTTTTTTTTTCTTTTGAATAAATTTTTAATCTCTTGTCTTTTTGGTTAAAAATTTCAATCAATTTGTCCTTGTGGTTAAAATCTCCATAATTCAAATATGCAAGCATAGACTATTATTATCTATGTACAACCGTTTGTCACCTTGAAAAACTGCAACATCCACTCATAAAAGCATCTTAATGTTCCACACTATCCATATTTAAGTTGGAGTCGACAGTCAAAGTCTTATCTGATTTGGCGTTACTATGAAAAAATTATTATAGCCTGAACAAAATAAGTTAGGTGAACGGACCATGTAATATTTTAAGATGTCCAGTCTCGGTATCAACTAAAATGGATATGGTTAGGTATTTGCAGAGCATTTTCAAAAATGCTCGATAAAGGAAGTCATCATCAAATTAACAAAAAATAAAAGAGAAAATTAAATCTTTACGAGAAGTATCAAAAACACATTCTCATTTTCTTTATCCAATTGTTGTAATGGTTCTATTTTCTCCAAGAAAATCGCAATATAGACAAAACGAATCTCCGACATCTCCACTTTCCATACAAAAATAAAAACATTCAATATTGTAGATTTTTTACATCTTCAACCATACCTAATTTTGTGTTTAAATAGTCATCCTGTTTTCCCCATTCCACCACCCTTCTAGCATCTTTCGGTATGCTATTGAAAATGCAAAATTTGGAGCTTTGAAGTTCAAACTAAACGAACCCTTAAGTTACACCTGGTTAATTAACTTCAATTAACTGAAAAATGCACCCCAAGATCCACAGAGGAGGTTCATGAGCACCCGGAATTCGCTACTTTTTCTAAAATGGATTTCACCATAAATACAAACATATACCATGCTTTATTCAACTATAAGAAACATAGAGCAGCACTAGTAAAAAGTGCTTTTAAATAAAAGTGGAACATCTTATACAGATGAAACAAGTGAAGTCGGTCCACCGGATAAGCAGTGAAGGCATGTCTTATTTTGCTGAACATGACTGTCATATTAATGCAGAGCTACAGCTCGAGAACAGAAGTACTGTACCGTCGTATTATCAAATCTGTCTGTTAACCATACACATATAAAAGGAATCAGCGAAAATTTAACCTGTCTGTTAACCATACACACAAAAAAGGAATCAGCGAAAATTAAACCAAAAGAAATGGATATCAAGTGACAAGTATGCTATGTATACCTAGCAGTATTCGCCATTGTTTACTAAGTCCATGTTTTCATCTCCAGTTCCTTCATCAGATGTAGCATCATGTACTGAAACCGCTGTTTTGTTTTCCTCGACTCTTTGGCCATCGATCTCATACTTAATTTCCATACGGGAAGCAAAATTGATGTTTTCATCATTTGTTACTTTAGAAGAAGGCAAATGATTAGGCTCGTTCTCCTTGACGCGTTTCATCTGGGCATCACTGTCGCTGTGATCTTTCGCTATATGCAGGTTCAATTTGTACTCATGAATGTAGTTCTTCTCGCACCCTTTATAGGTGCATACATACGGACGTTCAGCTGAAGCCGCCTTTTGCACATTTTGGGGCTTCTCTCTTTCCGTATCCTACATATATCATATATGTTACAGCAGTCGAATTAAAATATACTAAGCAGGTTACTGCATTATAAGAAATCAGAACGGTGATAACATATCTACATCCCATGTAATTTAGTTTCATTTGTTACTGAATAAATTATAAGATGATAAGTTGTGATTGTGAGCGATTAAACGGTGCTTGTACTTACTACTTCTACGAAAAAGGAAATTTAATGACACCTTTCCTCGAAATAGAAGCATTCATTGCCTATTGTAAACACTGAGAAATATATTTTAGTCTGTATAAGTGTACAACAGTATTTATAACATGTTTTAGACATCTATGACGAAACGTAATCACATCCGAAATAAACGATTTATTTATTACAAAAATTTGACAATATGTTATTATTATTATGTTCTACTTCAAATCAATTTTAAATGTTATGCCAGTGAGCAAAACTAAAAAGAGAAAACAATGACCAAAATTTTCTTGATAAATTATACAACAATTATTAGCTATACAACTACCTGGACAGGCTCTTGTTTCTCATCATGCATCTTCATGTGAGCATTTAGCGTGCTGTCATATATGAATCTCTTTCCACAACCTTTGAAAGGGCAAATTTGATAGTTTTCTAATGAATGTGTCTGCATATGAGATCTTAGAGTGATATCCTGAGAGAAGGCCTGAAATCAAACATCTTGGTTATTAATAAGGAATGCAGTAAAATAATAGTAAACTTAAAATAAAAATAAATATAAACACAACCCAGTACTTTTTTTTTGGAGCACCCCAAAAGCAAACCCTGTTTCAGCCACAAGTTTCTATTTAAATAAAACCTTGGATTTTGTTTGTGGGGGGGGGGGGGGGGGGGATATGGAAATTGTGGTTGAAATCAAGGGACAATTAGAGATGTTGCACTAGTGCAATGGGACGCTTTGGCCTTCCTCTTTTCCACCACACAATCACTTTCACTCTCCCTCCACTAACTCTCTCTCCCCCTCCACTACATTCTTTAATATGAACGAGAGGTGAAAATCATGAGGCAAATGAGGTGCTCCATTTTTGGGGTGCAACCGAATGTTTGCATATATATATATATATATATATATATATATATATATATATATATATATATATCACGGTTCGAGATCTCGGTTTCAGTCATTTGAATTTTTTTTAATTTCGGTTGGTTTCATAAATTTCAGTAGTTTTGGTTTTGGTCCAGATTTCGGTTTTCAGTATTTTGTTAATGAACTTTTTAATGATAAATAAAATAACAGTTAAATGTGGACATGGGATGGACTATTTGTGTACAGTTTCGAACAAATGTGGCCTGGCTTTTCTTTAAGTCCAAAAAGTACTTACCATCTAACCCACTCTCTAGAAACACAGTGTTCGGTCTATAACCCATTTCCGCCAAGAGAACGATCTGCATTATGTCATGACAGTATTCCACATTTCAATAATCCAAACTCACTCTCTAGAAACACGTTTCCTACCGCATTAGCCCACTCTCCAGAAACTCAAACAAAACAAATGAAGAAAAAAAAAGGCATCCATCAATGAATC